>OV702289.1:33495477-35895477 GCA_916181665.1 Avena sativa | reverse complement strand
CAATAGAGGAATCTGGAAATTCATATGGCTCCCACATATTTCTACGATTACTTTGCGATCGAATGAACCACTTACATACGATACCAATTTCCCTTTGTCTCACGATATGTTACTTATCCGAGGTTATGATCTTCGGTATCTCTGCATACCTAGTTCAACCTCGTTACTGATAAGTACTCTTTTCTCGTTCCCGTGATATGTGATCCCTTGTGACCCAGTCACATGCTTGCAAGCTAATTGGATGACATTTCACCGAGAGGGCCCAGAGAATATCTATCCGTCATGTGGATGGACAAATCCCACTCTTGATCCATGTGTTTCAACCAATACTTTCCGAACACTCAATACCACCTTTATAGCCACCCTGTTACGGTGTGGTGTTTGATGACATCAAAGCATCCATCCAGTAAAGGTGATATGCATGATCTCATGGTCGAAGGAATTAGGTTACTATGTATCAGAAAGCATATAGCAATTGAACTATTGAAATGACTTGATCTTTATGCTACGCTTATCTATAGGAGTATGTCCACCATATCATTCTCCTAACGATATGATCTTGTTGTTGATAACATCTCAATGTTCATGACAAAGAAACCACATCATCAATCAACCAACAAGCTAGTGAAGTATAGAGGCTATACTAGGGACTTCAAATTAAGTTTACAATTCACACAAGTATTAATGGTTTCCTTGTTAATACTATTATAGCATGAATGCAAACATTTATCATAAACACAAAGATATAATAATAACTATATTTATTATTGCCTCTAGGGCATATCTCCAACAGTCTCCCACTTGCACTAGAGTCATCTAATCTAGATTACATGGTAATATACCGAACACCCATGGCAGTTTGGTGTTGGTCATGTTTTGCCCTCGGGAGAGGTTTAGTCAACGGATCCGCCACATTCAGATCTGTGTGTACTTTGCAAATCTTTATATCCCCATCCTGGATATGTTCTCGAATAGCGTGAAAACGTAGCTTGATATGCTTCAGCTTCTTGTGTGACCTTGGTTCTTGCGCATTGGCTATGGCGCCCATGTTATCACAGTAGATAGACATTGGGTCCAGCGCACTAGGAACCACACCCAGCTCTGTAATGAACTCTTTCATCCATATCGCTTCTTGTGAAGCCTCCGAAGCAGCCATGTATTCCGATTCAGTTGAAGATCTCGCCACAACGCTTTGCTTTGCACTCCTCCAGCTAACTGCTGCACCATTCAAAATAAATACGTATCCAGATTGTGATTTAGAATCATCCGGATCAGTGTTCCAACTAGCATCGGTGTAACCATTAACAACGAGCTGTTCATCACCTCCATAAGAAAGAACCATATCCTTAGTTCTTCTCAAGTACTTAAGGATGTTTTTGACCGCTGTCCAATGATCCACTCCTGGATCACTTTGATATCTGCTAGTTAAACTAACAGCATATGCAATGTCGGGTCTAGTACATAGCATGGCATACATTAGAGATCCTATGGCTGAGGCATAGGGAGTCTTACTCATCCTTTCTCTATCTTCTGCCGATGTCGGACTTTGAGTTTTACTCAAGGTCGTATTGGGCAACATGGGCAAGAACCCTTTCTTGCTATCTTCCATTCCAAACCTCTTTAGAACTTTGTCCAAATATGTACTTTGTGACAATGATATTTGGCGTTTCGATCTATCTCTATAAATCTTTATGCCTAATATGTAAGCTGCTTCGCCAAGATCCTTCATTGAAAAACTATTATTCAAATATTCCTTGACACTATTAAGAAGGTCTACATCATTCCCAATCAACAATATGTCATCCACATACAGTATTAAGAATGCTACAGAGCTCCCACTCACTTTCTTGTAAATACAAGCTTCTCCATAAGTTTGTATAAAACCAAAACTTTTGATTACCTTATCAAAACGTTGATTCCAACTTCGGGATGCTTGCTTCAATCCATAGATGGACCGTTGAAGCTTGCATACCTTGTTAGCATCTTTAGGATCGACAAAACCTTTGGGTTGCATCATATACAACTCTTCATCAATGTCTCCATTGAGGAATGCTGTTTTGACATCCATCTGCCATATCTCATAATCATAATATGCAGCGATTGCTAACATAATCCTCACAGACTTTAGCTTCGCTACTGGTGAGAAAGTCTCATCGTAGTCAACTCCTTGAATTTGTCGAAACCCTTTTGCGACAAGTCGAGCTTTATAGACAGTAACATTACCATCAGCATCTGTTTTCTTCTTGAAAATCCATTTGTTCTCGACAGCCTTCCGGCCATCCGGTAAGTCCACCAAAGTCCATACTTGGTTTTCGTACATGGATCCAATCTCGGATTTCATGGCTTCTTGCCATTTATTGGAATCTGGGCTCATCATCGCTTCCTCATATGTCTCGGGGTCATCGGTGTTGTCCACCAACATGACATTCATAACGGAATCATACCAATCTGGAGTGGTACGAGTTCTCGTTGACCTCCGAGGCTCTGTAGCAACTTCAACCGAAGTTTCATGATCACTATCATTAGCTTCCTCTCTTATTGGTGCAGGCACCACAGGAACTTCTTCCGGTGCTGCGCTACTCGCAATTTCGAGAGAAGGTTCGACAACCTCGTCGAGTTCTACTTTCCTTCCAGTCACTTCTTTCGAGAGAAATTCCTTCTCTAGAAAGGATCCATTCTTGGCAACGAAGATTTTGCCTTCGGATCTATGATAGAAGGTATACCCAATAGTTTCCTTTGGGTATCCTATGAAGACGCATTTTTCCGCTTTGGGTTCAAGCTTGTCCGGCTGTAACTTCTTTACATAGGCTTCGCATCCCCAAACTTTAAGGAACGACAATTTAGGTTTCTTCCCAAACCATAATTCATACGGTGTCGTTTCAACGGATTTAGATGGTGCCCTATTTAAAGTGAATGCGGCTGTTTCTAATGCATAACCCCAAAATGATAGCGGTAAATCTGTAAGTGACATCATAGAACGAACCATATCTAAGAGAGTTCGATTACGACGTTCGGACACACCATTACGCTGTGGTGTTCCCGGCGGTGTCAATTGTGAAAGTATTCCGCACTTCTTTAAATGCTCGCCAAACTCGTAACTTAGATATTCACCTCCACGATCAGAACGTAGAAATTTAATCTTCTTGTTACGTTGATTCTCTACCTCACTTTGAAACTCCTTAAACTTCTCGAAAGTTTCGGACTTATGTTTCATGAAATAGATATACCCATATCTACTCAAATCATCCGTGAAGGTAAGAACATAACGATAACCACCGCGCGATGCTACACTCATTGGACCACACACATCGGTATGTATGATTTCCAATAAGTCCGTAGCTCGCTCCATTATACCAGAAAATGGAGTCTTAGTCATTTTACCCATCAGACATGCTTCGCATCTTTCAAGTGATTCAAAATCAAGTGATTCAAGAAGTCCATCGGAATGGAGTTTCTTCATACGTTTCACTCCAATGTGACCAAGACGACAGTGCCACATATAGGTCGAATTATCGCTTGATTTCAAACGTTTAGCTTCAATGTTATTAAGATGTGTATTTCTACTATCGAGATTCAATAAGAATAGACCATCTATCAAAGGTGCATGTGCGTAAAACATATTACTCATATAAATCGAACAACCATTATTCTCTGATTTAAACAAGTAACCGTCTCGCAATAAACAAGATCCCGATATAATGTTCATGCTCAACGCAGGCACCAAATAACAATTATTTAAGTATAAAACTAATCCCGATGGTAGATGAAGAGGTAGCGTGCCGACCGCGATCACATCAACCTTTGATCCGTTTCCCACACGCATCGACACCTCGTTCTTCGCTAGCTTCCGTTTATTCTGCAGCTCCTGTTTCGAGTTACAAATATGAGCAACCGAACCAGTATCAAATACCCAGGCACTACTACGAATACTAGTGAGATACACATCAATAACATGTATATCAAATATACCTTTCTTCTTGATGTTGCCGTTCTTCAAATCCGCCAAGTACTTTGGGCAATTCCGCTTCCAGTGACCTTCTCCCTTGCAGTAAAAGCACTCAGTTTCAGGCTTAGGTCCAGCCTTGGTCTTCTTCGTTGGCATGGTAACTTTCTTACCACCCTTCTTGAAGTGTCCCTTTTGCTTAGACTTGCCTTTCTTGAATTTGGTGGTCTTATTGACCATCAACACTTGGTGCTCTTTCTTGATCTCCACTTCTGCAGATTTTAACATAGCAAATAGTTCTGGCAACTCTTTGTTCATGTTCTGCATGTTGTAGTTCATCACAAAGTTCTTGTAACTTGGTGGTAGTGATTGGAGGATGCGGTAAACTCCCAAAGTATTAGGAATCACTATACCCAAACTTTGAAGTTTATTTGCGTGCCCAGACATCTTAAGCACATGCTCACTGACGGAGCTACCCTCTTCCATCTTGCAGTTAAAGAACTTTTTCAGAAGCTTCATAACTTTCAATTGCCGCATGAGTCTCAAAAATTAATTTGAGATCCTCGACAATATCATATGGATCTGACTCTTCAAACCTTTTCTGAAGCTCCGATTCTAAACCATACAAGATAGCACACTGAACTATGGAGTACTGATTCTTCCGAGCGAGGTAAACATTCTTTACTTCATCGGTAGCATCAGCTGCAGGTGGGTCACCTAGCGGTGCATCCAGCACATAGGTCAAATTACCAGCTGTGAGGACAATCCTCAAATTGCGGAACCAATCCGCGAAGTTGCTTCCATTGTTTTTCAACTTTTCTTTCTCTAGGAACGCATTAAAATTGATGGTAGGGGCTGCCATTGATCTACAACATATTTGCAATAGTTTAGACTAAGTTTATGACAAATTGAGTTCAAATTAATTAATGAAATTAAACTAGGTGAACTCCCACTCAAAACAACATCCCTCACATTGTTTTAGTGATCACACGAACCAAAACTACTATATCAACACCGATCATCACGAGAGCCGATATAGTTTTAATGGCGAACAATCATCATGTTCATCATATCTACTATATGATTCATGCTTTGCCTTTCGGCGATCCGTGTTCCTGAGGCCATGTCTGTACATGCTAGGCTCGTCAAGATCAAACCTTAGTTACCGCATAAGCAAATCTGGCTTGCTTACGTTGTATTCACCCGCGGAATCAAAGACACCCGATCATCACGTGGTGCTTCGAAGCAACAAGCTTTGGCAACGGTGCATACTAAGGGTGAACACTTCAGAACTTGAAATTTATGTGCATGAGGGATCATCTTATAATGCTACCGTCGTCTACTAAGCAATACAAGATGCATAAAGGATTAACATCACATGCAATTCATAATATGTGATATGATATGGCCTTTCTTCTTTGTGCTTCCGATCTCCATCTTCAAGCACGAATATGATCTCCATCATCACCGGCATAGCATCAAGGTCAATGACGCTTCTTCATGGTTGTCGTCCACCAGCTTCAACTATTACAACTATTTTGAATAGACACGCAGGTCTTAACAGAAATTAAAGACAACCATATGGCTCCTGCCGGTTGCCAACTTACAATAAGGAACATTGCATACATCAAATATAATCACAATCATGGCCATATCACATCACTGCACACCCCTGCAAAACAAAGTTAGACGCTTCTACTTTCTTTGCATATTTTACGTGGTTTGGGGCTTTCCATAAGTGTCGTTCTAACCTACGAACAAGAACCACAACATTGATACTAGCATTGTTGATTACCCGTTGTAAATTGGATCTTTACTATGCTAGGAGAAACAGGCACCCGCAAAGCCACTTATGCAATACAAGTTGCATGTTAAGCGTGGAGCAAGTCTCATGAACGATGTCATGTAAGGTTAGCCCGGGCCGCTTCATCCCAACATACCGCAAGATGCAAAGTACACAAAAAGCAATCTACAATAAAAGCATCAACGCCCACAATGACCATTGTGTTCTACTCGTGCAACAGATCTACATATAGACACGGCTCTGATACCACTGTAGGGGTTCGTAGCATGGAAAACAAAAATTTTCTATCGCATACAAACAAACAAGCCAAGATCTATCTACTAGATTGTAGCAACGAGTCGATGGAATAACTCACCCTCGAAGATTCCAAAGTGTTTAACGAGAGCAGATTCTCGTGGGTGATGTAGTCGTACTCTTTCCGATCTCAAGATCGTGTAGACGATCCTTCCGGCGCCACGTTCCAGCAGCGCCCTCGCAGTCGGTCACACGTTCGGTACTCGACGAAGACCTTCCTCTCCCTTGTTCCAGCAGGCAGCGGAGGTTGTAGCACTCTCCTCGCGATTCCGGCAGCACAACGGCGTGGTACCGGAAGTAGAGGGGAGATCCCGCAGGGCTTCGCCTTAAGCCGGTGCGAGTATGGTGGAGCTTATGAGAGAGGCTATTAGTGGTCTAGTAATTAGACACACCAATTAGAGGGCTCTAAACCAATTAGAAGGCTCTAAACCAAAATAGCTCTAAACCGGGGTTTAGATCTAGGGTTTAGTTTAGAGGGTAGGAACTAGTAGTGTTGTGTAGAGAGGGGAGCCCTGCCCCTCCCTTTATAGGTGGGAGGGCCGGCGGCCAAGGGGAGGAGTTCCTCCCCAACTCGGCCTTGGGAGGTGCGCCGGCCAAGGGGAGGAACCCTCCTCCAACTCGGCCTCCACCTCTCCTCCTCTTTCTCCTCTTTCCGAAAACTGGCAGTTTGACCGAAAACTGGCAGTTTGACTTTTTCAATTAGGATTTGAATTAACCCTTTATTTCGGACAGCGAGAACACTTAGTACATGATGCAATCATTCCAACATGCAATGATACATTCATGTACCCCTTCCCCCCCGGAGTGCCGGACATTCCGGGACCTTCTAGAATGTTCCCGATGAAAACACCGGAATCATTCCCGAACTCCGAAACGGGACTTTCCTTATATGAATCTTATTCTCCGGACCATTCCGGATCACCTCGTGATATCCCGGATCCCATCCGAGACTCCGAACAACATTCGGTCTCTTTCTCATAATACCATAACTACTCAAACAACGTCGAATCCTTAAGTGTGTCTCCCTACGGTTCGTGAATTATGCAGACATGATCGAGACACTTCTCCGAACAATAACCAATAGAGGAATCTGGAAATTCATATGGCTCCCACATATTTCTACGATTACTTTGCGATCGAATGAACCACTTACATACGATACCAATTTCCCTTTGTCTCACGATATGTTACTTATCCGAGGTTATGATCTTCGGTATCTCTGCATACCTAGTTCAACCTCGTTACTGATAAGTACTCTTTTCTCGTTCCCGTGATATGTGATCCCTTGTGACCCAGTCACATGCTTGCAAGCTAATTGGATGACATTTCACCGAGAGGGCCCAGAGAATATCTATCCGTCATGTGGATGGACAAATCCCACTCTTGATCCATGTGTTTCAACTAATACTTTCCGAACACTCAATACCACCTTTATAGCCACCCTGTTACGGTGTGGTGTTTGATGACATCAAAGCATCCATCCAGTAAAGGTGATATGCATGATCTCATGGTCGAAGGAATTAGGTTACTATGTATCAGAAAGCATATAGCAATTGAACTATTGAAATGACTTGATCTTTATGCTACGCTTATCTATAGGAGTATGTCCACCATATCATTCTCCTAACGATATGATCTTGTTGTTGATAACATCTCAATGTTCATGACAAAGAAACCACATCATCAATCAACCAACAAGCTAGTGAAGTATAGAGGCTATACTAGGGACTTCAAATTAAGTTTACAATTCACACAAGTATTAATGGTTTCCTTGTTAATACTATTATAGCATGAATGCAAACATTTATCATAAACACAAAGATATAATAATAACTATATTTATTATTGCCTCTAGGGCATATCTCCAACAGCTACTAGGGAGAAAACAATGGTCTCTTGTTCATGGAACATGTGGACTATTTACCTTACACACTTTGCTTAAAACAGTTGTCTGTTGCTTGCAACTTAATACTGGAGGGGGTTTGGATGATAACCTGAAGGTGGACTTCTAGTTATAGATGCAATTGGATGGCGGTCTATGTATCTTGTTGTATTGCCCAATCGAATCTCATAGGATCTTTCTGACTAGTAATTGCATTATTATGCCTTACTCAGTTCCTGTCAATTGCCCCGCTGTAATTTGTTTACCCTTCATGCCATGTTGTTTATCTAAGGAGAGCACCTCTAGTGAACTATGGACCCCAGTCCAATCTTTACCATTGATACATCTTCCACTGTTACTTGTTTACTTGCTGCAAACCACCATTACCTTCCACACCATACATTTAATCCTTTGTTACAGCAAACCAGTGAGCTTGACAACCTCACTGTTCGTTGGGGCAAAGTCTTGAGTTTGTGTTGTGCAGGTCTCCATGTTGTTTGCAACACCTGTGTGACGTTTCCTTCCTCCTTATGGTTCGATAACCTCGGTCTCAACTGAGGGAAAACTTGTTGTTGTGCTCTTCACACCCTGCGCTTGGGGTTACCAACAAAGTGCCACGTCGAGCAACGTCAGCTATCTCATCCTCCCATCTTTGATTAAGTCTTTGCATGCCAGGGCAAAACAATTGAAGATGAAATGCATTAGAAGAGGAATGGAGGCTGAGGTAACATACACTAATAGTAAAGATAGGCAATGGAGGTATCCAGTGAGTTTGGTTGGTAGGACATGCCATTGCAGGCAATGGCAGCTCTGTGGGAAACCTTGCATACATGCATTATTTTTCATGGGTGTTCTAGGAGGTGAGGAGGGTAAAGTTGATCAGTACGTGTCGAAGTATTTCTCCGTTGCCAAATTTAGGGCAGCATATGCTCAGAATGTTCCAGCCTTGTTGGGAAAATACCAATGGATGGAAGTGGATCCAGGCTTCAAGCTATACCCTCTAGTTTTTACTAGACCGACAGGTAGGCCAAGGAAGAATAGGATAACAGCTAGTGCAGAGGGTGGTGCACCACCTCGACGACGTAGGTGCAAACGTTGTGGGATCCTAGGGCACATTGCTAGGCTTTGTAAAAATGCAGTGGACCGAGCTTATGGAATGGATGATCAGGCGGGAGCAGCAAATGCAGATGAGAATGAAACGTTTGAATGAGAGGAGAATGAAGCAATGGATACATTGCAGATTGAACCAATGGATCAAGAGGAGATTGAACCAAATGCAGGGGAGATTGAACCAAATGCAGAGGAGATTGAACCAAATGTAGAGGAGATTGAACCAAATGAAGGGGAGATTGAACCATTCGATCGAGAGGAGACTGAACCAAATGCAGGGGAGATTGAACCAGTCGATCGAGAGGATATTGAACCAAATGCAAAGAAGATTGAACCAAATGCAGGGGACATTGAACCAGTCGATCGAGAGGATATTGAACCAAATGCAGGAGAGATTGAACCAGTCGATCGAGAGGATACCATAGCATAGTTCAAGCATAAAGGAATTATACCAACAAATATGGCAGAAATGAGGACAATGCTTTTTGAACCGTATGAACCAGCAGATCGAAACATGATTGAACCAATTGTACGACAGACTGAAGCACTTGATTCATTGGATGCAGAGAAAAAGAACAAAGGAAAAAAACGGAAGAAGCTGATGGTGGACTCCGAGAATATTCCAGCTAGGATCACAAGGAGCAAGGTGGTTAACCTAGCGAAAAACACTAGGAGCAAGAAAAAATGGATTTGAATTATTAATTTGAATTTGTATGATAAATTTTAACTACTGTCAATGTTTGTATTTAATTCGAACTAGTGTGACGCTCCCAAGTTTGTACGTTGGATAATCCTATAATATATGTGTTATTGCAAGTTTCTATGGTCATGCACCTAGTTGCTTAACACTGCTTAACACATGGGGTTTAGCTAGTTTATGGCTTAAACATTGACCAATTGATCCAAAATTTGGCACACTTGTGTATCTTGGATTGATTTACCATATGAAATTGGAAATTTTGGATTAACTTGTAATCAACCACTTTTTATTTTCTAAGTGATTAAATTCAAAAAAATGATTTTAGGGTTAGTTTAATTCAAAAAAAGAGTCCAAACATAGTGCGGCCTTCAAATGGAGTCTTGTTATGTTGCCTACAACCTAGCATGAATAATAATGGAAAAGGAAATAAAGAGAAATGGACTTATCCCTAAACCACTTCTTAAACCCTCGTTGGAATGAGCTACTAGCTATGAAGATGCATGGCTTTCTACTCGATCAACTCCAAAATAACCCATCCCAAAACATACTTTGTCTAAATGAGGCCAAATTTGAAACACTTGTGTATATATGAGTTGCAAACAATATAATGTCGACCAAGACGAATTATTTTGTTCAAATAACACATTTTCCATTTATTATGCCAAAAGCTTCAATTTCTCTTACTCATTTTATTATCTGAGTGCCCTTGTTTTTGTTAGCTCTACTCAGTTTTACCCTCCCTCTAAAGTTTTCCTCACTTTTCCCTTCCCGCTAAAGTTTTCCTCACTTTTCCCCTCTCTCCTGACTCAAACCCTCACAACAGCTGTTGCGCTCTAATTGGTCGAGATGTATGCCACACGGATCTTGGCTAACCACCGTTTGATACATCATGATCTGACGGGATGGAGGTCTCTCTCTCCCAATGTTCGCACCTACCTTGTACAGAGAGGAGAGTCCGACAGGCTAGATTTCTCTCTCTCTCCCGATGGCCGCACCTACCTTATACAGAGAGGAGAGCCCGACGGTCTGGATGTCTCTCCCTTCCTTTCACTGTCGCACATATACCAGCCGCATCTTCCTCCCCTCATATCGATGTACGACAGCGCGGTTCTAAGCTAAAGGGTTTCGCGGCATAGTAAATCAAAATTTTCTACGGATGCGAACAGAGGGAAAGCCAAGATCTAATCTAGGAGATGCAAACAACGAGAGAGATTGGATTAGATCTTCATACCCTTGAAGATTCGCACAGCGGAACGTTCGTCGGAACGTGGGTGATGTAGTCGTACTCGCTTCTCCTCCTCGCGATCCGATCCGATCTAGCACCACAAGTGGCGGTGCCTCCGTGAGATGCACACGTGCAGCACCTCGACGTCTCCTCCTTCCTTGGTCCAGCAAGTATGGTGGAGAGATGGGTTGGATCTACAACGCGACGGCGCGGTGCAATTGGTGGAGAATTTCTGTAGCAGGGCTTCGCCTACAAGCAGTCGGGAGGGAGAGAGGAAGGGCAGCAGGGCGGCTAGGGTTGGAGGGGAAGGTGTAGGGGGTTGGTGTGCCCCCAGCCCTCTATATATAGAGGGGTGGGCGCAGCCCTAGCCCCTCCCCCAAGCCAAGGCTGGCGGCCCCAAGGAGGAAGAGTGGGGGGCAAGGAAACCCCCCCTTCTAGAAGCTCTATCTAGAGTTTAAACCTCTCTTGGCCGGCTGGGCCCTATGGGGCCTTGTGCCCCTGGCCCAATGCGGCCAGGGCACTCCCTCATAGGCCCATTCCCCCTCCCGGAAGGTGGGGCCACGTTGGTCCCCTTCCGGAAGGTTCTAGAAGCTTCCGGTACAATACCGATTAACCCGGAACAATTCCGAACTCCAAAAACTGTACTGCCTTATATGAATCTTATTCTCCGGACCACTCCGGAACCTCTCGTGATGTCCCGGATCCCATCCGAGACTCCGAACAAAAACTCATAAACCAATTATCCAATCTATCCTAGCGTCGAGACACGTTAAGTGTGTGACCCTGCGGGTTCGAGAATATGCAGACATGATCTTCTATCAATAATCAATAGCGGGGCCTGGAAACCCATATTGACTCCCACACATTCATCGATGTTCATATCGGATGAACCACGATGCCAGGATTCAATCAATCCCATATATATATTCCCTTCTTCTCGCGATATTTTACTTGCCCGAGATTCGATCGTCGGTACCGTCATACCTAGTTCAATCTCGTTCACAGCAAGTACTTTACTCTTTCCGTAATCCGATATCACTTTGTGATTAACTCCTTAACCACATGCTTGCAAGCGGTGTTGATATTGATTACCGAGTGGGCCCGAAGTATATCTCTTCGACTTGGGAGGGACAAATCCCATCTCGATACATACAACCCAACAGATACTTTCCGATCACCTGAGAGACACCTTTATGATCACCCTCTCATAGGATGACGTTTGATGACCTCAAAGCTTTCTTCCGATACCAGGGAGTTGTATTATCTCATGGTCTAAGGAATACAATATTTGACATAAGAAAAGCTTCGCAAAGACGAACACGATGACACGATCTAATTGCTTCGCTTAGTTTGGGTCTGTCCACCATATCATTCTCCCAATGATATGATCTCATTATTAATCGACAACTCATGTCCATGGTTAGGAAACCTTAACCATCATTAATCAATGAGCTAGTCCATAGAGGCGTACTAGGGACACGGTGTTGTTCACAAACCACACAAGTATTAAAGTTTCCGCTTAATACAATTCTAGCATGGAATATAAACATTATCATGAACAAGAATTATAATAATAACAGCTTTATTATTGCCTCTAGGGCATAATTCCAACAGTCTCCCACTTGCACTAGAGTCAATAATCTAGTTTACATTTGGCAACAATCTCACACACATGGCACTGAGGTGATGATCATGTTTTACACGTGGAAGAGGTTTAGTCAATGGATCTGCAACATTCAGATCTGTATGTACTTTGCTAATCTTCAGATCTCCATCTGCTATATAATCTCGGATTATATGAAACTTGCGGTTGATATGCTTGGTCTTTGGATGATATCTTGGTTCCTTAGCGAGTGATATGGCGCAAATGTTGTCACACAATATCTCCAGTGGGTCCAATGCACTTGGAACCACGCCAAGCTCAGTGATGAAGTTCCTGATCCAAACTCCTTCACTTGACGCTTCTGCAGCAGCCATGTATTCCGCTTCTACTGTAGATCCCGCGAATACGCTTTGCTTGTAGCTTCTCCAGCTCACAGCTCCTCCATTCAAAATATAAACGTATCCTGTCTGAGATTTAGAATCATCCTTGTCGGTGTCGAAACTAGCGTCGACGTAACCTTTTACGACGAGCTGTTCATCACCCCCATAGACTAAGAACATTTCTTTAGTTCTATTTAGGTACTTTAGGATGTTCTTCACGGCTGTCCAGTGTTCCACTCCTGGATCACTTTGATACCTGCTCGTCAAACTAAGAGCATTGGACACATCCGGTCTAGTACACAGCATGGCATACATGATGGAACCTATGGCCGAGGCATAAGGCACTTTGCTCATAGCTTCCCTATCATTTACCGTAGCTGGACACTGAGCCTTGCTCAATATCTTACCTGACAACATAGGCACTGAACCTTTCTTTGCCTTATCCATTCTGAACCTTTTCAGAACTTTGTCTAGGTATGTACTCTGGCTTAAAGCTATCAGGCGTCTTTGTCTATCTCTATAGATTTTGATGCCCAATATATAAGCAGCTTCACCTAGGTCTTTCATTGAAAAACACTTGTTCAAATAACTCTTCACATTGTTAAGCATGTTGATGTCATTTCCGATAATCAATATGTCATCCACATATAGTACCAGAAACGTCACCGATCTCCCACTCACTTTCTTGTAGATACAAGCTTCATAGCAATTTGGAACAAATCCAAAGCTCTTGATCACTTGATCAAAACGAAGGTTTCAACTCCGAGATGCTTGCTTCAGTCCATAAATGGAACGCTGAAGTTTGCATACTTTATCAGCATCCTTAGGATCGACAAAACCTTGGGGTTGCATCATATACAACTCTTCATCAATGTTGCCATTGAGGAACGCAGTCTTGACATCCATCTGCCATATTTCATAATCATGAAACGCAGCAATTGCTAATAAAATTCGAATGGACTTAAACATCGCTACAGGAGAGAAAGTCTCATCGTAGTCAACACCTTGAACTTGTCGAAAACCTTTCGCGACAAGCCGTGCTTTATAGACGGTAACATTACCATCCGCGTCCATTTTCTTCTTGAAAATCCATTTGCACTCAACGGCCTTTCGGTCGCTAGGAGGGTCCACCAAAGTCCATACTTGGTTTTTGCTCATGGATCCCAATTCGGATTTCATGGCTTCTAGCCATTTCTCAGAGTCTGGGCTCATCATCGCTTCCTCATAGTTCGTAGGTTCACTGTCTTCTACCAACAAGATAGTCAAGACAGGGTTGCCGTACCACTCAGGAGGGGCACGCGACCTTGTCGACCTGCGACGTTCAGTAGCAGCATCGTCCGAAGCTTCATGATCCTTGTCATTAGCTTCCTCTATTGTTGGTGCAGGCGGCACTGGAACAATTTCAGGTGCTGCGCTACTCTCCAACTCAAGAGAAGGTTCAATAACCTCGTCTAGCTCTACTTTCCTCCCACTCACTTCTTTCGAGAAAAACTCCTTCTCAATAAAGGAACCGTTCTTTGCGACAAACACGTTGCCTTCGGTTCTGTGATAGAAGGTATATCCAATAGTTTCCTTAGGGTATCCTATGAAGACACATTTCTCCGCTTTGGGTTCGAGCTTGTCCGGCATCAACTTCTTGACGTAAGCTTCGCATCCCCAAACTTTAAGAAACGACAACTTAGGTTTAGCACCAAACCATAGTTCATACGGTGTCGTCTCAACGGATTTAGATGGTGCCCTATTTAAAGTGAATGCAGCGGTTTCTAATGCATAACCCCAAAATGATAACGAAAAATCAGTAAGAGACATCATTGATCGGACCATATCTAATAAGGTTCGATTCCGGCGTTCAGACACACCATTGCGCTGTGGTGTTCCGGGTGGCGTGAGTTGCGAAACAATTCCGCTTGCTTTAAGATGCGTGAGAAAATCACAACTCAAATATTCGCCCCCACGATCGGATCGTAGAAACTTAATCTTTCTGTTACGATGGTTCTCCACTTCATTCTGAAATTCTTTGAACTTTTCAAACGTTTTAGATTTATGTTTCATTAAATAGATATACCCATATCTACTTAAGTCATCGGTAAAAGTGAGAAAATAACGATATCCACCGCGCGTCGAAACACTCATCGGTCCGCATACATCGGTATGTATGATTTCCAAAAAGTCCGTTGCTCGCTCCATCATACCAGAGAACGGTGTTTTGATCATCTTGCCCATGAGGCATGGTTCGCATGTGTCAAATGATTCAAAATCAAGAGACTCCAAAAGTCCATCAGAGTGGAGTTTCTTCATGCGCTTTACACCAATATGACCTAGACGACAGTGCCACAAATAAGTAGTATTATCACTATCTACTTTGCATCTCTTAGCCTCAATGTTATGGATGTGTGTTTCATCCCTTTCGAGATTTAGAAGAAATAAACCATTCACAAGAGGTGCATGACCATAAAAGATGTTACTCATATAAATAGAACAACCATTATTCTCCGATTTAAATGAATAACCGTCTTGCAATAAACACGATCCAGAAATAATGTTCATGCTCAACGCAGGCACATAATAACATTTATTAAGGTTTAAAACTAATCCCGAAGGTAAAACTAAGGAGAGCATGCCGACGGCCATCACATCAACTCTTGATCCGTTGCCAACGCGCATCGTCACCTCATCCCTCGCAAGCCGCCGTCTATTCCGTAGCTCCTGTTTCGAGTTACAAATATTAGCAACTGAACCAGTATCAAATACCCAGGCACTACAACGAGGGCTAGTAAGGAAAACATCAATAACATGTATATCAAATATACCTTTGATGGTGACAGCCTTCTTGTCCGCTAAGTACTTCGGACACTTGCGCTTCCAGTGACCCTTATCCTTGCAATAGAAGCACTCAGTGTCCGGCTTAGGACCAGACTTGAGCTTCTTCTCAGCAGGGGCAACGCGCTTGCCGCCGCCTTTCTTGAAGGGCTTCTTTGCACCCTTACCTTTCTTAAAGGAGAGATTGTTGACCATCAACACATGATTATCCTTCTTGATGTCCACCTCCGCAGCCTTCAGCTTTGCGAAGAGCTCGGTGATCGTATCAGTGGAACCAATCTGATTATGAGTCACTACAAAACTTTTGTAGCTGGGAGGGAGTGATTGCAGAACCCTGTCAATCTTGAGCTCCTCTGGAATCGTGCATTCCAGTTTCTCAAGGCGTTGAGTGTAGCCCGTCATCTTAATGGCATGCTCACTAACGGAACTCCCTTCCTCCATCTTGCAGTTAAAGAACTTCTTAGAGATCTCATATCTCTCAGAACGGGCCTGAGTCTGAAACATGGTTTTCAGCTCTTCGAGAATCTCAAAGGGCCCGGGATATTCTTCAAAATGATTTTGAAGTTCCGGTTCCATAGCAAACAACATGGTGCTCTTAATCACACCATAATCATCTTTGCGCGACTGATAGACAGCTAGCCTTGAGAAACTGTACATGCTAGGCTCGTCAAGTAAAACCCAAGTATTTCCGCGTGTGCAAAAACTAGCTTGCACCCGTTGTATGTGAGCGTAGAGTCTATAGCACCCGATCATCACGTGATGCTTGGACACGACGAACTTTCGCAACGGTGCATACTTGGGGAGAACACAGTTTTATCTTGATCTTTAAGTGAGGAATCATCTTATAATGCTACCATCGCGATCTAAGCATGATAAGATACATAAAAGGATAAACATCACATGCATATAACTTTATGTGACATGGTATAGCCAATCCTCGCGCAATGATCTCCATCTTGTGCATTCCGGCATGATCTCCATCACTCCACCATGATTGCCTCCACCACGAATAGCAACTACAACTATTGCTAACTACTTAGCGATAAAGTGAAACTATTACATGGCGCATAAGAAGTTGACACACAGGTCATACACAATTATAAAGACAACCATATGGCTCCTGCCGGTTGTGTACTCATCGACATGCAAGTCGTGAAACATTACAAAAACATGATCATCGCATACATTATACACATCACATCTTGGGCCATACCATATCACAGAAAACACTCCCTGCAAAAACAAGTTAGACGCCTCTACTTTGTTGTTGCATGTTTTACGTGGCTTATGGGAGTAGATGCTAAGAACGATTCTTACCTACGGAAAGCCACAACGGTGATATTATGGTTGCCAAACTCTGGTGTTAATCCCATGACAACTATAGTGAGAGAAACTGACATCCACCAGCCGCATGTGTGGAACAAGCCACACGTCAAGTGCGGAGCCGGTCTCGCGAACGACGTCGCATAAGGTTGGCCTGGACCGCTTCAATCTCACTATCCCGCGTCATAAGAAGAACACAAACAAGAGGCTTGCAACAGAAAACATCAACGCCCGCAACAACCATGTTGCGTTCTACTCGTGAAACACATCTACGCATAGATCTAGCTCTGATACCACTGACAGGTTTCGCGGCATAGTAAATCAAAATTTTCTACGGATGCGAACAGAGGGAAAGCCAAGATCTAATCTAGGAGATGCAAACAACGAGAGAGATTGGATTAGATCTTCATACCCTTGAAGATTCGCACAGCGGAACGTTCGTCGGAACGTGGGTGATGTAGTCGTACTCGCTTCTCCTCCTCGCGATCCGATCCGATCTAGCACCACAAGTGGCGGTGCCTCCGTGAGATGCACACGTGCAGCACCTCGACGTCTCCTCCTTCCTTGGTCCAGCAAGTATGGTGGAGAGATGGGTTGGATCTACAACGCGACGGCGCGGTGCAATTGGTGGAGAATTTCTGCAGCAGGGCTTCGCCTACAAGCAGTCGGGAGGGAGAGAGGAAGGGCAGCAGGGCGGCTAGGGTTGGAGGGGAAGGTGTAGGGGGTTGGTGCGCCCCCAGCCCTCTATATATAGAGGGGTGGGCGCAACCCTAGCCCCTCCCCCAAGCCAAGGCTGGCGGCCCCAAGGAGGAAGAGTGGGGGGCAAGGAAACCCCCCCTTCTAGAAGCTCTATCTAGAGTTTAAACCTCTCTTGGCCGGCTGGGCCCTATGGGGCCTTGTGCCCCTGGCCCAATGCGGCCAGGGCACTCCCTCATAGGCCCATGCCCCCTCCCGGAAGGTGGGTCCACGTTGGTCCCCTTCCGGAAGGTTCTAGAAGCTTCCGGTACAATACCGATTAACCCGGAACAATTCCG
Organism: Avena sativa; assembly: GCA_916181665.1. NCBI lineage: Eukaryota > Viridiplantae > Streptophyta > Magnoliopsida > Poales > Poaceae > Avena > Avena sativa. The sequence goes on along the minus strand of OV702289.1, from coordinate 35,877,359 downwards.
AACTCCAAAAACTGTACTACCTTATATGAATCTTATTCTCCGGACCACTCCGGAACCTCTCGTGATGTCCCGGATCCCATCCGAGACTCCGAACAAAAACTCATAAACCAATTATCCAATCTATCCTAGCGTCGAGACACGTTAAGTGTGTGACCCTGCGGGTTCGAGAATATGCAGACATGATCTTCTATCAATAATCAACAGCGGGGCCTGGAAACCCATATTGACTCCCACACATTCATCGATGATCATATCGGATGAACCACGATGCCAGGATTCAATCAATCCCATATATATATTCCCTTCTTCTCGCGATATTTTACTTGCCCGAGATTCGATCGTCGGTACCGTCATACCTAGTTCAATCTCGTTCACAGCAAGTACTTTACTCTTTCCGTAATCCGATATCACTTTGTGATTAACTCCTTAACCACATGCTTGCAAGCGGTGTTGATATTGATTACCGAGTGGGCCCGAAGTATATCTCTTCGACTTGGGAGGGACAAATCCCATCTCGATACATACAACCCAACAGATACTTTTCGATCACCTGAGAGACACCTTTATGATCACCCTCTCATAGGATGACGTTTGATGACCTCAAAGCTTTCTTCCGATACCAGGGAGTTGTATTATCTCATGGTCTAAGGAATACAATATTTGACATAAGAAAAGCTTCGCAAAGATGAACACGATGACACGATCTAATTGCTTCGCTTAGTTTGGGTCTGTCCACCATATCATTCTCCCAATGATATGATCTCATTATTAATCGACAACTCATGTCCATGGTTAGGAAACCTTAACCATCATTAATCAATGAGCTAGTCCATAGAGGCGTACTAGGGACACGGTGTTGTTCACAAACAACACAAGTATTAAAGTTTCCGCTTAATACAATTCTAGCATGGAATATAAACATTATCATGAACAAGAATTATAATAATAACAGCTTTATTATTGACTCTAGGGCATAATTCCAACATAAGCGTGGCGGTCCGAACGGTGTGCGGCAGCGCGGACCTAAGCCTGGTGGTCCGAACGGCGTGCGCTAGCGCGGACCTAAGCGTGGGGGTCAGAACGGCATGCGGCGGCACAGACCTAAGCGTGGGGGTCGGAACGGCTTGCGGAGGCACGGATCCAAGCGTGTCGGTTGGAACGGCATGCGGCGGTGAGGATCTAAGCGTCTGAAATTTATGTCTCTGTCCGTCTCTCTCATGTTCACCTCCTTAGATCCGTTGCTGATTAAAGACATCGAGGCGGCGGTGGTGTCGATAGTGGTCATCGATGCAACGACGATTGAAGCCATCATCCGCAACATCACCGTGACGGTGCAGATCAAGCCCCCATGAACCGATTTGAATAAATTTGATACTCCCTCCAACCCATATTAGTTGACTTGGATTCATCTAGATATGAACCGTATCTAGTCAAGATTTACTACTAATATGGGTCGGAGGGAGTATGTATTTGAGCCGTGAGACCGGTGGATATGCTGATTCATAAGTAGCAGTACTTGCTTTGAGAATCTCCGGTGGGCTTGTATTAGTTGATTTAGATTTGTCTAGATTCGATTTTACCTAGACATGAATTAATATTAGATTCAGCTGTATCTTGACGAATTTGCGTCAACCAAATTGGATCAGAGGGAGTAGTACTTTCTTTGACAGATCGCCTCTCTAGAGAAGAAGAATGGGGTGTCAGGAAGACTGGGGAATGGATGCTACCGTCAATGCTGCAAGTCTACATGGTATTTGGCACGCCAACCATAGGCAGCTAGATCCAATGGCAAGCAACTCGAGCCCCATAATGCATTCTCATTACAACTTTGGGACCACAAAGTGACTAAATTTGCAGGAACTCACAACCATCCATCGAATAACAATTCTACCATCTAAATTAGCTATCAATTCAACTAATCATTACATGTGCCACCTTCACGACAACCCCATAGTGTAACTATTAGGACGGAGATGACAGCTACTAAAACTGTCCACATGAATCTACTATTCTCCTCCCCCTTCACTTGAAGTCCATGTTTTAGATTTTCTACCACTTGATCAGATACAGCAAGATCAGCCTCAAGTGTCAACTTCTCTTTGCGAATAAGCTCTGAGTTCTTCTTTTCTTCCTCGACAATACGCTTCAGCTCTAATATCAACAGGTTTTTATGAGCCAATTCATCACCTAAATTGGCAACCATCTCCTCCAAATCCATCCTCTGGCTAGACAATTGTGTTGATTCGTCTTGGTATGCAATGTACCATGGATCATCGGCCTGCATAGCACACTGTAACAATCCCAAACCAAACCCAATTAAAATCAGTCTGACAAGCCATGGCGGCACTTCAAATTCAACGGTAGTACAAAGAGAAGGAGATACCTACACTTCCGACATGGTAGGAGAAGGAGAACGTGGCCACGACATGATCGAATCCCCACCCTCGCCGGTGTACCCGCTACGACCAGACATTGAAGACTAATTTAACCCTGCAATATCGAGAAAATTACAGGAACCGAATCCATTAGGGTGGGCGGAGCAGGAGCGAAGGTCTTACCAATCACTACTAGCAATTGCTACAACCCTGCGTCGAGCTATGGCGGCGGAACGAAATCCCGGTTGTCGTGGGCGGCGGACCTGCCTGCGATCGGTACTACCTTAACGTACAACGCGTGCAGACGAAACAGGTGCTAGAGCCGTGGTTGAGGTGCAGCGCGGCAGTCCGTCCGACGCACCATAGGACGGAGCCGCCGACGCGCCGACGATGCCTACTCTGACCGCCGGTGGGGTAGGAGCTGCTTGGGTCTAGGGGCTGGGAGCGGATGAGAGAGAGCCGACCTCACGACCCCACCTATAATGTTTGGGGGAGTAGCTGCTCCGGGATTTTTGCATATTTGCCAATTTTGCATATCTACCAAACTTTCTCTTTGAAATTTGCTTATTTGCCACATGACCACCACATGTCAGCGACACACAAAATGGAAAATATGCAAATTGCAATCTAAAACATGGCAAATATGCAAACCCCCCAGCCACATATCACGACCCCATCGTTCATTGGCTTCGACGGCCCCACATGACAGCCTCATCGTCCATTGGCTTCGATGGCCCCACAGGACAAACCTTTTCTTTGAAATTTGCATATTTGTCACATGACCACCACATGTCAGCGACACACAAAATGGCAAATATGCAAGTTGCAATCTAAAACATGGCAAATATGCAAACCCCCCTCCAGCCACACATCACGGCCCCATCGGTCATTAGCTTTGACGGCCCCACATGACGGTCCCATCGTTCATTGGCTTTGATGGCCCCACAGGACAAACCTTTTCTTTGAAATTTGCATATTTGCAACATGACCACCACATGTCAGCGACACACAAAATGGCAAATATGCAAGTTGTAACGTAAAACATGGAGAATATGCAAATCCCCCTCCAGCCCCACATCACGGCCCCATCGGTTATTGGCTTCGACGACCCCACATGATGGCCCCATCGTTCATTGGCTTCGATGGCCCCACAAAACGAACCTTTTCTTTGAAATTTGCATATTTGCAATGTGACCACCACATGTTAGTGATACGTCCAAAACATATCTACTTTTCCAAACATTTTGCTATTGTTTCTCCTCTAAACTTGTGTGATTTGGATACAACTAACACGGACTGGCGCTATTTTCAACAGAATTACCTTGGTGTCTAGTTTTTGTGCAGAAAATTAACTATCAGGAAAAATCCCAGAAAATATGCCAAAAATTATATTTCGCCAGAAGATCCATGGAGCAAGAAGACAAAACGGAGTGGAGGCCTGGGGGCCCACACCCCTGCCAGGCGCGGGTGGGCCCTGCCCACGCCTGGGGAGGTGCGGCCACCCCAGGCACCCCCTCGGGATCCCTCTGCGCCTATAAGTTACCCCTTGACCTAAAAATCGAGGGGGGTTTGATGTTTTTCCAGAAAGAGTTATGCTCTACCGCCACCATGAGAAACCAAGATCCGGATCCAGAAACTCCGTTCTGGCACCCTGCCGGGACGGGGAATTTGGAGAGGATCATCGCCATCATCATCACCAATGCCTCCCCATCAACCATCGATGTTTCCCTCATCCATGAGTGAGTAATCCCCTGCTGTAGGCTATGGGGATGGTAGGGATTGGATGAGTTCTATCTTGTAATTGAATAAGATTGTTAGGGCATAGTGCCTAGTATCTCTATTAGTGCTATTTGACTTTATTGCAACTTGTTGTGCTTAATGCTTGTCACTAGGGTCCGAGTGCCATGATCTCAGATCTGAACTTATTATTGAATCATTATGATAGTATTGTTTGTGATCTTATCTGCAAGTTGTGTACACATATCATTGTCCGGATCCAAAGGCCCCGAAGTGACAGAAATTGGGACAACCGGAGGGGATGGCTGTGGTGTGAGGATCACATGTGTTCATGGAGTGTTAATGCTTTGCTCTGGTGCTCTATTAAAAGGAGCATCTTAATTGCCAGTAATTCCCTAGAGGCCCCGCTGCCACGAGCTAGATGGACAGAAGATGTTGTGCAAGTTCTCATTGCGAGCACATATGACTATATATGGAGCACATGCCTAGGATTGTTTAGTACTTGGATGCTTATTCTTATTTATCTGCAATGCCCTAGATCTTGAAGTTACATGTTTAGACTCATTCATGCAACGCCCGTCCATCCATCCCTATGCCTACCGCGCTCATATCCTACTATTTACTGTTACTGTTACTATTGCTCCTGTTTTGCTGCTGTTGTTGCTTGCTGTTGCTACTACAAAATGTTGCTACTGATAAAATTCTGTGAGCAAGAACTATTTCTAGGTGAAGCTGAATTGACAACTCAGTTGTTAAGGCTTGCAAGTATTCTTTGGCTCCCCTTGTGTCGAATCAATAAATTGGGTACTACTACCCGCGAAGACTGTTGCGATCCCCTACACTTGTGGGTCATCAAGAATATTTTCTGGCGCCGTTGCCGGGGAGCATAGCTTTATTTGTAAGTTCACTTGGATCTATTATTGTTCACTACTACTCCTTTCATCATGGGTAAGTCTCGTGATGGAAATTTCCTATTTTACCATCCACTACAAGAAGAGGTACATTCCTAAACACCTCTGTTGCTCTTGATTCACCGTTTGTTATAAGTAAGCTTGTTACACACCACCACACACTCATGATACATACACAGCTACTACTGCTGAATCTGGAACTGCTTTTGATGCTCATGATGTTACTTCTACTGTGCTTGATGCGAGTGGTTCATTAGGTACTTTCCTAGATGCTACTATGGCTAGTCTAGGAAATATCGAAACTCCTAGTGAAGACACTGTTACACCTGTTAGCTCACCTGAGTCTAGAGAGAGTTATGATATTAATGATGGTTACATTGAGTTCACTGATGAATTTGTTGAAGAGTGCTGAAACACACATGGTACTAGTGCTATTAAGAGTCTCCTTGCTAGATGTACTATTATGCCTAATCTGTCCTCCGATCCTAAGTTTGCCACCTCTCCCATAGATATTAAAGATAAAGATTATGATTTCTCTCTTGATTTATCCTATTTGGACATTGTTGAGAAAGAACCTTTTTGTGGGACTGAAAATGAGAGTGTCGTGGCTCATATGAATGAGCTTTCTACTATGAGTGCTTTGTTCTCTGATGATTTTAAGATGCGCAAGTATTTTGTTACTAAGATCTTCCCTTTTTCACTAAAAGGAGAACCTAGGGCTTGGTTTAATAGATTACCTCCTGGTTCCATTGATAGCCCTGATTGCTTGATTGCTTCTTTCTTATGGAAATATTTTCCCCCAATGCTATACATGCTGCTTTGCAGAAACTTTTTGATTTTAAACAGGGATAAAAAGAGAAATTTCCTGAGTCATGGACAAGGTTCTGTGCCTTGATTCATGCACATCCTGGATGTCTATTGCCTAAGAATGAGCTTCTTGATATTTATTATAATGGACTAACTGATGATTCTAGGATATACCTAGATAGTTTTGCTGATTGTGTTTTCAGGAAAAGGACTCCTACAGATGCTGAAGAATTAATGGCTAAGATAAGCAAGAATTATGATGATTGGACTTCAACTGAGCTAACTACACCTGAGCCTATTACTCCTGAACCAGTTGTGCCTGAACCAGATCCAACACCAACACCAAAGAAGAGGGGAGTTATTGCATTAAATGATGAAGTGATGAAGGAAGCTAAGAAGTGTCTAAAGGAGAAAGGTATTAGAGCTGAAGATGTGAAGAATCTACCTCCTATAGAAGAATTGTGTAAGCCAATTCCCCACTCATCCACTATTGAGGTACACTCTCTCCACTTTAATGAAGGTGATATTCCTTATGGTAAGCCTCCTGATCAATGCTTAGAGGAACTTGACACCTTTATTGTTAAACAAGGTAATTTTAATAAACAAGTTCAGAATCATTTATTGGAAAAATCTAGAGCTAGCAATGAGTTGAAAGATATTGTGGAAAGAACTTCTAATGATATTAATATGCTTTGTAAACACTTTCAAATGGTTCAAACCCAACTTGATTAACTTGCTAAGGTACAAAAGGATATGCTAGTTAATGCCTCAGGAGATAAACATGCTTATGGAATTAGAACTAGGAGTGGTATAGCTACCCAAGATCCTTTATATCCTGAAGGACACCCTAAAAGAATTGAGCAGGATTCTCAACAAGGTGAAAGTAGTGGCAGTCCTCGTAAGAGAAAGAAAAATAAACATAAAATAGTTGAGGAACCACTTGAACCTGTTGTAGATCCTAATAGTATATCTGTATCTGATGCTAAAACTGAGAGTGGTAATGATAATAATGATGCTCCTGATAACGAGGAAGTTGAGGAAGAACTTGAGAAGCACACTAAGAACACTAGGTACACGAAGGAAGATTTTATTGCTAAGAAACATGGTAGTGAGAGAGAACCTTGGGTGCAGAAACCTATGCCTTTTCCAGGTAAGAAACACAAGTCAAAGGAGGAAGAACACTACAATAAGTTTTGTGAGTGGATGAAACCTTTATTTTTGCAAATTCCTTTGACTGATGCTATTAAGTTGCCTCCTTATTCAAAGTATATGAAGGATATTGTCTCTAATAAAAGGAAGATTCCTAATGAGGAGATTTCTACTTTGCTTGATAATTATTCCTTCAATGGTAAGGCTCCAAAGAAACTTGGTGATCTAGGTATACCAACTATTCCTCGCTCTATTAAGAATAATTATGTTAGAAGTTCTTTATGTGATTTGGGAGCTGGAGTTAGTGTTATGCCTTTTTCTCTCTACAAGAGACTCCAGCTAGAAAAGTTGATACCAACTGATATATCTTTGCAAATGGCTGATAAGTCAACTACTATTCCTGTTGTATATGTGAGGATGTTCCTGTTCAAGTAGCTCATAATTGCTTGGTTTTAACGGGTTTTGTTGTGCTTGAGATGCCTAAAGATGATAATTTGTCTATTATTCTTGGGAGACCTTTTGTTAATACTGCAGGTGCTGTTATTAATTGCAATCAAGGAAAAGTAACTTTCAATGTTAATGACAAAGAGCATACTGTTTATTTCCCCAAGAAGGTTCTTAAGAGCTATTGCCTGAATTCCATTGAAAATATTGAGAGCATCAAGGTTGGAGAAATATATTTTCCCATTCCACAAGAAAATTTTGAAACTATTATGATTGGGACCATTGCTATCAAGTATGAGGTAACATAATCACCTTATGGAATGCAAAGTTTTGTTTCATATAAGATTGTTTTGGTAACAAGACTTGATCAACCTTGTTAACAAAAGGATTTTAATGAACAAAATAATGTTTTCACTGTGGTTATTCTTGCTTTCTTTTATTTTTCTCCTTCCTAGTGTTGGGGAGGTGACCCCGGATAGGGTCAAGATAGGGGAAAGACGAAAGGAGTCTCCCTTGTCATGAGCCGAGTTACTGTTTATATCGGCCGAGTCAAGTAAGAGTCGACCGAGATAAGCAAGGCCATGACAACTACAAAAGGAGTAACACCTTATCCGGCCGACATATGAGTTAAGTCGGCCGAGCGAGTCTGACTAACTTGAATGCAGGTGAAGGCCGAGCCGAGTTATGCGAGACAAGGCCGAGTAACACGAAGCTTGCAGGAGAAGGAGGTGCCTATAGTCAAACCCTAGTCACTAGCTAGGGGGAATCTGAACAGATCCAAGCATAAAGGACAAGGAGCAGAGCAGCAGAAGGGCAGAAGAAGGTCACGGAGGTGACAGTCAGGGAGCCCGAGGCGCGCATGTGGGGCTCTCTGGAACATTGCCGTCGATAGAAGAGGGACACAGAAAGGAGGTCGCCGAGTTACCATATTGGGACAAGCATATTCCTCGAATATGCTTGCCATGTCAGCCCTAGGAGGAACCAAGGCACCACTTTATAAGGGGAGACACGAGCTCATGAGAGGGGATCGATTCATTCTACACTGTAAGGCTCGGGTAGTTGCTCTCTTCTTCCTGCAAACAGCTCAAGGAGCATTTGTAGTTCTTGTGAGGAGAAATAAAGATCTATGTGTTAGTCATTTGAGTGTAGAAATCACTACATCTTCCCTCTCCGAGTCCCTCTAGCATCCATTGGCCCCAAACTTTAGCCTACCCATGGCATCTGCCGTGCCACCACCACGACAGTTGGCGCCCACCGTGGGGCCAGCACCGGTGCTAGCTGGAGTCAATATCCGGACGGGAAACTTCATCCACACCAGCGAGCGCGTTGTCTCTGGCTTAGTCCAGAGATTCGATCTCTGGGACTATGTTAGCGATAACGCAGGCAGCTTCAGGAGGAAAGCGCCTCCGCGCAACGGCGTCTTCATCAACTTGGGCACACACAAGGTCTACGTCGGTGTCGACACCTCCTGCGTTTATCCTCACCAAGTTGTTGATGCAGGAGAGCCTCCCCTCAGTGCCGCTAACGGTCCGTGTGGAGCATGCCCCATCGGCAGCGTCGAGGTGGTGGTCGCAGCCGCGGTACAGGCGACAGGAGCTGGCGCCGGATCAAGCAAGGACCCGACGGTAGGAGGACAGGTGACCACGAAGCAAGCAGCTCCACAGCCCACTGAGGTAGATCCGTCAGCAGCCAAGTCAGCCGAGGTGCAGGAGACAACCCCCAAGGCAGCAAGGGTAAGATGGCCACCTCTGGAAAGACCAGAGAATATTCTCCAGGCAACTATAGATAATCTAACCATGCCTGTGGCGCCGATACTTGATCCGGCTAATGCTCAGGCAGATTTAGAAGAGACTAGGCAGAAAGTACTAGTATAAGCAAAAAAGGTGTCGGCCTTGCGGGAGTCCTTGAATAGGACCCTGCGAGAGTATGCTAAGGCAAATAAACTAGATGTTGCCCCCGAGCGGGTAGATGAATTAATATTGAGAGGAAAAAACCTCATGAATGATATCAACAAAGAGCATGAGACTCATAAGGCAGATTCAGTTGATCTAGGCTTGCCGAGGTATAGCACCCCGGCAAAGAACCTAAGGGCGACAAATGCCGCTGCATTGGAGTTAGAAGGATTAACCGACGAAGCCCGGCAGAAACAGCAAGAAAGAGTGAATGAGCTGGTACGCATTGCGAACCAGCAGAATGAAGAAATGCTTAGGACTGACCCAGCAAGACCGGGAGCCTCGCGTATGGTTCATTCGGCTGGAGCAGCGCCCGCACTATCAGTGGCAGCAGCATCCTCACTCGCAAACAACGCACGAAAAGATAGAGCAGTAACTTCAGGAAAAAGAAATAAGCAAATTGTTCCATATGATCCGGCAGTAGACAGAAAAGTCAATGAAAACAGAGGCAATGGAAGCCGAGGTAACAGTGGCGAAAGAAACCCCGGCCGTGCCAACAAAGGCAACAGAAGCCGAGGTAATGGAGACCTTGGAAGAGGAAATCATGAGAACAATAACCCGGTAGAGGGAAGGAGAGACCCACCACCCGATCCTCAGCCGAGGTATGAGCCTCGGCAAGAGCGAGAAGTGAGACCAGCCCACCATAATCAGGCAAACGAGAGTTACAATGATGGTTACTCAGATATGGAGTATGCAGGACATGGTGGAAATAACCATTATGGAATGCAGGAGAGAATCATTTACAGAAACTTGCCCTCAAATGATGCAAGATTAAAACTAGACAGGTTGTATCGGTCCGAGTTGTTAGAGGAGCAGGGTCCGCCTGGTCCGGCGTTTTTTGGACCTCGGATCATGGGCGAGCCACCAGTGCCAAACTTTCAACTGGCAAGGGGCACGAAAACATACAATGGGAGCACAAAACCACAGGATTGGTTGATTGACTATGCCACTGTAGTAAAAATAGCTAGTGGAAACTTGCGATGGGCGGTAAGATATGTCCCACAAATGCTGGAAGGACCAGCCAGAGTATGGCTGAACAATCTGCCAGCAGGCAGTATCAACTGTTGTCTAGATTTTGAAGAGATGTTTGTCAGCAACTTCACCAGTACCTACAAAAGGCCAAACAAGCCACATCAGCTCGCTATGTGCAAGCAGAGGCCGAATGAAATAGATAGAGAATTCTTGACTCGGTGGTGTAACCTTAGAACTCATGTGAAGGGGTTATAGAATCTCAAGTGATAGCTTGGTTTGCTCAAGGCTGTCGATACGCCAGTGTATTGTGGCAGAGGCTACAAAGAGATATGCCGACCACCCTGGCAGAAACCATCAGGATAGTAGATTCGTATGCATTGGGGGATCCGACACAACCAGAACTAATGTCGGCAGAGCATCGGGAGCATCAAGATCAATATGCAAGAGATGCAACCGGATCATCGAGGCGCAACGAGTTCAGAGGTAGAAGAAGAGAGGAAAGACCGGATTACAGATACGCATCCAATCAGGTGGCAGCGGTAGTGCAAGATCAGCCGAGTCACGGAAACAGTCAGCAGCAGAAAAATGGTCCTCAGCAGTGGAGACCGAGGAACAAAGGGAAGAGACAGTGGACACCAGAACAGAAGAAGCAGTGGCAGGAAAGGCCGAAATACACGTTTGAGTCCATGTTGGATCAACCGTGTAAGTTCCACACTCCAAATCCGGCCAAGCCGGCTAATCATACAACTCGGCAATGTGCTTGGATGAAAAATGCAATGGGGAGCCCGGCGAGCATGCAAGCGCCTCCTCATCAAGCGCATCAATAGCAGCAGCCACAATTAACTGGAGCAAATGCGCAGCAGTTAATGTTACCCCCACCTCCTCCGAGGTATGATAATTCGGACCGGAGAGACGCAGTGCATCAAGTGATAAATCAAGGTCAGGATGGAAGGGCAAACCCCGGAAATAATGGATGTAATGATTACAGGGAGCATCATCAATCATATTGTGTGTTCACAACAGAACAGCAAGACAGGCAAAGTGTACAACACCGGCATATGGAGTTAAATGCGGTTATGCCGGCGGTACCAAGATATGTGCCTTGGTCAGATCAGGAAATAACCTGGAGCATAAAGGATCACCCGAAAATAATGCCGAATCCAGGGTCGTACGCACTCGTACTAGATTCGACATTTGTCGGGCCCAGCATTAATGTGAAATTTTCAAAAGTACTCATTGACAATGGGAGCAGTATCAATATCATGTACAAAGATACGATGCATAAACTCGGAATAGCGCAGAATATGCTACAATCCACAAGAACCACATTCCATGGAATAGTGCCGGTACTTTCGTGCGAACCCATTGGGACAGTCCGAATAGATGTATTATTCGGCACAAGGGAGAATTGCAGAGCGGAAAATTTGGAGTTTAAAGTGGTGGACCTAGAAAGTTGCTATCATGCTTTACTCGGACGGCCAGCATTGGCCAAATTCATGAGCAGCTGCCACATTACTTACTTGAAAATGAAGTTACCTGGGCCACAAGGGGTGATAACAGTAGCCGGAGATTATAGGAAGTCGATGGAATGTGCTTCGGCCGGATCAAACTTGGCCGAGTCATTGGTGATTGCAAGAGAAAAAAGAAGGATTCAGGAGGTAGCGGCTCTCGCTCAGTCGGCACAGCTGAATATGCCGGCATTATCCAACCCACATGGAAGTGTTTCTTTCCAGCCGACTAAAGAGACAAAAAAGATCCAGATAGATGAGCAGTTCCCAGAGCGCACCATCATGATTGGTGCGGGCCTAGATGCCAAATAGGAAGGCGAGCTCACCAACTTCCTCTGTGAGAATCGGGATATATTTGCATGGTCAACTCAAGACCTGCAAGGTGTGTAGAGGGAGTTGGCTGAGCACTCTTTGCATGTAAGGCCAGGAGCAAGGCCGGTGAAGCAACCTCTTCGCCGCTTTGCCGAAGACAGGAGAAAAATAATAGGGGATGAGATAGCTCGGCTCCTTGCGGCCGGGTTCATCATGGAAGTGCTTCATCCGGATTGTCTATCAAATCCGGTGTTAGTAGAAAAGAAAAAGGATGACCCAAATGTAGCCGTCGTATGGCGAATGTGTATCGATTACACGAACCTAAACAAGGCGTGTCCCAAAGATCCTTTTCCTTTACCTAGGATAGACCAAGTCATTGATTCGACCGCTGGTTGTGATATGTTGTCATTTGTAGACGCGTATTCTGGTTTCCACCAGATACCGTTAAATCCGGCTGATCAAATAAAGACTGTGTTTATTACCCCGTACGGGGCTTATTGCTATCGCACCATGCCATTCGGCCTGCGTAATGCAGGAGCAACATACCAGAGATGCATGCAAAAGTGTCTACATGACCAGATCGGAAAAAATGTACAAGTCTATGTAGACGGTGTGGTTATAAAAACCAAAGAGAGCAAAACGCTCCTGGATGATATTCGGTAGACGTTCGCAAACCTGAGAAGGCTCCGAATGAAGCTTAACCCAGAAAAATGTACCTTCGGTGTGCCGGCTGGGAAATTACTCGGTTTTCTCGTATCCAGCCGAGGTATAGAGGCAAATCCAACTAAAATCCGAGCAGTTGAAAAAATGGAATTGCCGAGGTGTCTAAATGATGTACAAAAATTCACGGGCTGCCTGGCCTCGCTGAGTCGATTTGTATGTCGGCTGGGGGAAAAGGCATTACCTCTCTATCAACTGATGAAAAAGTCTGATAAGTTCATTTGGACACCGCAAGCAGATAACGCGTTTCATGAATTAAAAAATATGTTGGTCACAACACCAATCCTGGCCTCTCCACTGTCAAAAGAACCTATGTTACTTTATGTAGCTGCCACTAACAGAGTGGTAAGTGCGGTGGTGGTCGTGGAACGGAATGAAGATAATAAGTCAATACAAAGGCCGGTATATTACCTAAGCGAGGTACTATCGGCCTCGAAACAGAACTACCCGCACTACCAAAAGATGGCCTATGGAGTATACATGTCGGCGAAAAAACTCAAACATTACTTCGAAGAACATCCGATAAAAGTGATTTGTGAAGCACCCATAGCCGAGATATTGAGCAACAAAGATGCAAGTGGCCAAATAGCAAAATGGGCAATCGAGTTATCACCTTATGCTCCGCAATTCGATAGGCGAGATGCAATCAAATCTCAGGCAGTGGCCGACTTCTTTGTGGATTGGGCCGAGGTACAATATGAACCACCATTACCAGATCCGAATTATTGGATAATGCATTTCAACGGATCCAAGCTGAGAAATGGCTTGGGGGCAGGGATAGTGTTGACTTCACCGAAAAAAGATCAGCTAAAATATGTGCTACAAATACATTTCGCCGCATCAAACAATGTAGCCGAGTATGAAGCACTCGTCCATGGGTTAAAGGTGGCAAAGGAAATTGGTATACGTCGGATCCTATGCTACGGGGATTCTGATCTAGTAGTAGCGCAAGTATCAGGCAATTGGGACGCACTAGATGCGAATATGGCCCTATATAGATTCCATGTGCAAAAAATCAGTGGATACTTTGATGGATGCGAGTTTCATCATATACCTCGGGCGGAAAATGACGTTGCGGACACACTGTCAAAACTCGGATCAACTAGGCAGTCAATTGTAGGGTTTCGTAGCATGGAAAACAAAAATTTTCTACCGCATACAAACAAACAAGCCAAGATCTATCTACTAGATTGTAGCAACGAGTCGATGGAATAACTCACCCTCGAAGATTCCAAAGTGTTTAATGAGAGCGGATTCTCGTGGGTGATGTAGTCGTACTCTTCCCGATCTCAAGATCGCGTAGATGATCCTTCCGGCGCTGCGTTCCGGCAGCGCTCCCGCAGTCAATCACACGTTCGGTACTCGACGAAGACCTTCCTCTCCCTTGTTCCAGCAGGCAGCGGAGGTTGTAGCACTCTCCTCGTGATTCCGGCAGCACAACGGCGTGGTACCGGAAGTAGAGGGGAGATATCGCAGGGCTTCGCCTTAAGCCGGAGCGAGTATGGTGGAGTATGAGAGATTCCCTCGGCGATCTAGGGTTTAGACACGCCGAGGAGGAAGCTTGGCCGGCGGCTAGGGTTGCTAGGCGGCGGCGGCTTGACCTAGGTCGGTGGCGGCGGCAGTGGAGGTGGCGGCGCCGGCGGCTAGGGTTTGGAGGAGAGGATCTTGTGTGCTAGGAGGGGCAGCCCTGCCCCTCCCTTTATAGGTGGGAGGCGCGGCCAAGGGGAGGGGAGTCCCTCCCCAACTCGGATTGGAGGTGGGCCGGCGGTTGGAGGAGGGAACTCCTCCCCAACTCGGTTTCCCACTCCTCCTCTTTTCCTCTTTCCAAATTTAGCCGTTTGACTTTTCAAACTAGCTATTTGACTTTTCAAACTAGGATTTGAATTAATCCTTTATTTGGTTCAGCGATGACACTTAGTACATGATGCAATCATACTAACTTGATACAACACATTCATGTACCCTTCCCCTCCGGAGTGCCGGACATTCCGGAACATTCTAGAACATTCCCGATGAAAACACCGGAACCATTCCCCAACTCCGAAACGGGACTTTCCTTATATGAATCTTATTCTCCGGACCATTCCGGATCTCCTCGTGATATCCCGAATCCCATTCGAGACTCCGAACAACATTCGGTCTCCTTTTCATCATTCCATAACTACTCAAACAACGTCGAATCCTTAAGTGTGTCTCCCTACGGTTCGTGAATTATGCGGACATGATCGAGACACTTCTCCGAACAATAACCAATAGAGGAATCTGGAAATTCATATGGCTCCCACATATTTCTACGATTACTTTGCGATCGAATGAACCACTTACATACAATATCAATTTCCCTTTGTCTCACGATAGTTTACTTATCCGAGGTTATGATCGTCGGTATCTCTGCATACCTAGTTCAACCTTGTTACCGATAAGTACTCTTTTCTCGTTCCCGTGATATGTGATCCCTTGTGAGCCAGTCACATGCTTGCAAGCTAATTGGATGACATTTCACCGAGAGGGCCCAGAGTATATCCGTCATATGGATGGACAAATCCCACTCTTGATCCATGTGTTTCAACCAATACTTTTCGAACACTCAATGCCACCTTTATAGCCACCCAGTTACGGTGTGGTGTTTGATGTCATCAAAGCATCCGTCCGGTAAAGGTGATATGCATGATCTCATGGTCGAAGGAATTAGATTACTATGTATCAGAAAGCATATAGCAATTGAACTATTAAAATGACTTGATCTTTATGCTACGCTTATCTATAGGAGTATGTCCATCATATCATTCTCCTAACAATATGATCTTGTTGTTAATAACATCTCAATGTTCATGATAGGGAAACCACAATCATCTATTAACCAACAAGCTAGTATTATATAGAGGCTTTATTAGGGACTTCAAATTAAGTTTACAAATCACACAAGTATCAATGTTTCCTTGTTAATACTATTATAGCATGAATGTAAACATTTATCATAAACACAAAGATACAATAATAACTACATTTATTATTGCCTCTAGGGCATATCTCCAACAGTCTCCCACTTGCACTAGAGTCATCTAATCTATATTACATGGTAATATACCGAACACCCATGGCAGTTTGGTGCTGGTCATGTTTTGCCCTCGGGAGAGGTTTAGTCAACGGATCCGCCACATTCAGATCTGTGTGTACTTTGCAAATCTTTATATCCCCATCTTGGATATGTTCTCGAATAGCGTGAAAACGTAGCTTGATATGCTTCAGCTTCTTGTGTGACCTTGGTTCTTGCGCATTGGCTATGGCGCCCATGTTATCACAATAGATAGACATTGGGTCCAGCGCACTAGGAACCACACCCAGCTCTGTAATGAACTCTTTCATCCATATCGCTTCTTGTGAAGCCTCCGAAGCAGCCATGTATTCCGATTCAGTTGAAGATCTCGCCACAACGCTTTGCTTTGCACTCCTCCAGCTAACTGCTGCACCATTCAAAATAAATACGTATCCAGATTGTGATTTAGAATCATCCGGATCGGTGTTCCAACTAGCATCGGTGTAAGCATTAACAACGAGCTGTTCATCACCTCCATAAGAAAGAACCATATCCTTAGTTCTTCTCAAGTACTTAAGGATGTTTTTGACCGCTGTCCAATGATCCACTCCTGGATCACTTTGATATCTGCTAGTTAAACTAACAGCATATGCAATGTCGGGTCTAGTACATAGCATGGCATACATTAGAGATCCTATGGCTGAGGCATAGGGAGTCTTACTCATCCTTTCTCTATCTTCTGCCGATGTCGGACTTTGAGTTTTACTCAAGGTCGTATTGGGCAACATGGGCAAGAACCCTTTCTTGCTATCTTCCATTCCAAACCTCTTTAGAACTTTGTCCAAATATGTACTTTGTGACAATGATATTTGGCGTTTTGATCTATCTCTATAAATCTGCCTAATATGTAAGCTGCTTCGCCAAGATCCTTCATTGAAAAACTATTATTCAAATATTCTTTGACACTATTAAGAAGGTCTACATCATTCCCAATCAACAATATGTCATCTACATATAGTATTAAGAATGCTACAGAGCTCCCACTCACTTTCTTGTAAATACAAGCTTCTCCATAAGTTTGTATAAAACCAAAACTTTTGATCACCTTATCAAAACGTTGATTCCAACTTCGGGATGCTTGCTTCAATCCATAGATGGACCGTTGAAGTTTGCATACCTTGTTAGTATCTTTAGGATCAACAAAACCTTTGGGTTGCATCATATACAACTCTTCATCAATGTCTCCATTGAGGAATGCTGTTTTGACATCCATCTGCCATATCTCATAATCGTAACATGCAGCGATTGCTAACATAATCCTCACAGACTTTAGCTTCGCTACTGGTGAGAAAGTCTCATCGTAGTCAACTCCTTGAATTTGTCGAAACCCTTTTGCGACAAGTCGAGCTTTATAGACAGTAACATTACCATCAGCATCTGTTTTCTTCTTATAGATCCATTTGTTCTCGACAGCCTTCCGGCCATCCGGTAAGTCCACCAAAGTCCATACTTGGTTTTCGTACATGGATCCAATCTCGGATTTCATGGCTTCTTGCCATTTATTGGAATCTGGGCTCATCATCGCTTCCTCATATGTCTCAGGGTCATCGGTGTTGTCCACCAACATGACACTCATAACAGAATCATACCAATCTGGAGTGGTACGAGTTCTCGTTGACCTGCGAGGTTCTGTAGCAACTTCAACCGAAGTTTCATGATCATTATCATTAGCTTCCTCTCTTATTGGTGCAGGCACCACATGAACTTCTTCCGGCGCTGCGCTACTCGCAATTTCGAGAGAAAGTTCGACAACCTCGTCGAGTTCTACTTTCCTTCCAGTCACTTCTTTCGAGAGAAATTCCTTCTCTAGAAAGGATCCATTCTTGGCAACAAAGATTTTGCCTTCGGATCTATGATAGAAGGTATACCCAATAGTTTCCTTCGGGTATCCTATGAAGACGCATTTTTCCGCTTTGGGTTCAAGCTTGTCCGGCTGTAACTTCTTTACATAGGCTTTGCACCCCCAAACTTTAAGGAACGACAATCTAGGTTTCTTCCCAAACCATAATTCATACGGTGTCGTTTCAACGGATTTAGACGGTGCCCTATTTAAAGTGAATGCGGCTGTTTCTAATGCATAACCCCAAAATGATAGCGGTAAATCTGTAAGTGACATCATAGAACGAACCATATCTAAGAGAGTTCGATTACGACGTTCGGACACACCATTACGCTGTGGTGTTCCCGGCGGTGTCAACTGCGAAAGTATTCCGCATTTCTTCAAATGCTCGCCAAACTCGTAACTTAGATATTCACCTCCACGATCAGAACGTAGAAATTTAATCTTCTTGTTACGTTGATTCTCTACCTCACTTTGAAATTCATTAAACTTCTCGAAAGTTTCGGACTTATGTTTCATGAAATAGATATACCCATATCTACTCAAGTCATCCGTGAAGGTAAGAACATAACGATAACCACCACGCGATGCTACACTCATTGGACCACACACATCGGTATGTATGATTTCCAACAAGTCCGTAGCTCGCTCCATCATACCAGAAAATGGAGTCTTAGTCATTTTACCCATCAGACATGCTTCGCATCTTTCAAGTGATTCGAAATCAAGTGATTCAAGAAGTCCATCAGAATGGAGTTTCTTCATACGCTTCACTCAAATGTGACCAAGACGATAGTGCCACATATAGGTCGAGTTATCGCTCGATTTCAAACGTTTAGCCTCAATGTTATTAATATGTGTATTTCCACTATCAAGATTCAATAAGAATAGACCATCTATCAAAGGTGCATGTGCATAAAACATATTACTCATATAAATCGAACAACCATTATTCTCGGACTTAAACAAGTAACCGTCTCGCAATAAACAAGATCCCGATATAATGTTCATGCTTAACGCAGGCACCAAATAACAATTATTTAAGTATAAAACTAATCCCGATGGTAGATGAAGGGGTAGCGTGCCGACCGCGATCACATCAACCTTTGATCCGTTTCCAACGCGCATCGTCACCTCGTTCTTCGCTAGCTTCCGTTTATTCTGCAACACCTGTTTCGAGTTACAAATATGAGAAACCGAACCAGTATCAAATACCCAGGCACTACTACGAGTACTAGTGAGATACACATCAATAACATGTATATCAGATATACCTTTCTTTTTGATGTTGCCGTTCTTCAAATCCGCCAAGTACTTTGGGAAATTCCGCTTCTAGTGACCTTCTCCCTTGCAGTAAAAGCACTCAGTATCAGGCTTTGGTCCAGCCTTGGTCTTCTTCGTCAGCGTGGTAACTTTCTTACCACCCTTCTTGAAGTATCCCTTCTGCTTAGACTTGCCTTTCTTGAATTTGGTGGTCTTATTGACCAACAACACTTGGTGCTCTTTCTTGATCTCCACTTCTGCAGACTTCAACATGGCAAAGAGTTCTGGCAACGTCTTGTTCATGTTTTGCATGTTGTAGTTCATCACAAAGTTCTTGTAACTTGGTGGTAGTGATTGGAGGACACGGTAAATCCCCAAAGCATTAGGAATCACAATACCCAAGCTTTGAAGTTTGTTTGCGTGCCCAGACATCTTAAGCACATGCTCGCTGACGGAGCTGCCCTCTTCCATCTTGCAGTTAAAGAACTTTTCAGAAGCCTCATAGCTTTCAATTGCCGCATGAGTCTCAAAGATCAATTTGAGATCCTCGACAATATCATATGGGTCTGAATTCTCAAACCTTTTCTGAAGCTCCGATTCTAAACCATACAAGATAGCACACTGAACTGTGGAGTACTGAGTCTTTCGAGTGAGGTAAACATTCTTTACTTCATCGGCGGCATCAGCTGCAGGTGGGTCACCCAACGGTGCATCCAGCACATAGGTCAAATTACCAGCTGTGAGGACAATCCTCAAATTGCGGAACCAATCCGCGAAGTTGCTTCCATTGTTTTTCAACTTTTCTTTCTCTAGGAACGCATTAAAATTGATGGTAGGGGCTGCCATTGATCTACAACATATTTGCAATAGTTTAGACTAAGTTTATGACAAATTGAGTTCAAATTAATAATAAAATTAATCTAGGTGAACTCCCACTCAAAACAATATCCCTCACATTGTTTTAGTGATCACACGAACCAAATACAGCACATCAACACCAATCATCACGAGAGTTGATGTAGCTTCAATGGCGAACAATCGACATGTTCATCATATCTACTATATGATTCATGCTTTACCTTTCGGTGATCCGTGTTCCGAGACCATGTTTGTACATGCTAGGCTCGTCAAGATCAAACCTTAGTTTCCGCATGAGCAAATCTGGCTTGCTCACGTTGTATACACTTGCGGAATCTAACACACCCGATCATCACGTGGTGCTTCGAAACAACAAGCTTTAGCAACGGTGCTAACTAAGGGTGAACACTTTATGACTTGAAATTCATGTGCATGAGGGATCATCTTATAATGCTACCGTTGTCTACTAAGCAATACAAGATGCATAAAGGATTAACATCACATGCAATTCATAATATGTGATATTATATGGCCTTTCTTCTTTGTGCTTCCGATCTCCATCTTCTAGCATGAACATGATCTCCATCATCACCGGCATTGCATCAAGGTCAATGACGCTTCTCCATGGTTGTCGTCCACCGGCTTCAACTATTACAACTACTTTGAATAGACACGCGGGTCTTAACATAAATTAAAGACAACCATATGGCTCCTGCCGGTTGCCAACTTACAATAAGGAACATTGCATACATCAAATATAATCACAATCATGGCCATATCACAGCACACCCCTGCAAAACAAAGTTAGACGCCTCTACTTTTTTTGCATCTTTTACGTGGTTTGGGGCTTTCAATAAGTGTCGTTCTAACTTACGAACAAGAACCACAACATTGATACTAGTATTGTTAATCACCCGTTGTAAATTGGATCTTAACTATGCTAGGAGAAACAGGCACCCGCAAAGCCACTTATGCAATACAAGTTGCATGTCAAGCATGGAGCAAGTCTCATGAACGATGTCATGTAAGGTTAGCCCGGGCCGCTTCATCCCAACATCCCGCAAGATGCAAAGTACACAAGAAGCAATCGACAATAAAAGCATCAACGCCCACAATGACCATTGTGTTCTACTCGTGCAACAGATCTACATATAGACACGGCTCTGATACCACTTATGGGTTTCGTAGCATGGAAAACAAAAAATTTCTACCGCATACAAACAAACAAGCCAAGATCTATCTACTAGATTGTAGCAACGAGTCGATGGAATAACTCACCCTCGAAGATTCCAAAGTGTTTAACGAGAGCGGATTCTCGTGGGTGATGTAGTCGTACTCTTCCCGATCTCAAGATCGCGTAGATGATCCTTCCGGCGCTGCGTTCCGACAGCGCTCCCGCAGTCGGTCACACGTTCGGTACTCGACGAAGACCTTCCTCTCCCTTGTTCCAGCAGGCAGCGGAGGTTGTAGCACTCTCCTCGCGATTCCGGCAGCACAACGGCATGGTACCGGAAGTAGAGGGGAGATCTTGCAGGGCTTCGCCTTAAGCCGAAGCGAGTATGGTGGAGTATGAGAGATTCCCTCGGCGATCTAGGGTTTAGACACACCGAGGAGGAAGCTTGGCCGGCGGCTAGGGTTTCTAGGCAGCGGCGGCTTGACCTAGGTCGGCGGCGGCGGCAGTGGAGGTGGCGGCGCCAGCGGCTAGGGTTTGGAGGAGAGGATCTTGTGTGCTAGGAGGGGCAGCCCTGCCCCTCCCTTTATAGGTGGGAGGCGCGGCCAAGGGGAGGGGAGTCCCTCCCCAACTCGGCTTGGAGGTGGGCTGGCGGTTGGAGGAGGGAACTCCTCCCCAACTCGGTTTCCCACTCCTCCTCTTTTCCTCTTTCCAAATTTAGCCGTTTGACTTTTCAAACTAGCTATTTGACTTTTCAAACTAGGATTTGAATTAATCCTTTATTTGGTTCAGCGATGACACTTAGTACATGATGCAATCATACCAACTTGATACAACACATTCATGTACCCTTCCCCTCCGGAGTGCCGGACATTCCGGAACATTCTAGAACATTCCCGATGAAAACACCGGAACCATTCCCCAACTCCGAAACGGGACTTTCCTTATATGAATCTTATTCTCCGGACCATTCCGGATCTCCTCGTGATATCCCGAATCCCATTCGAGACTCCGAACAACATTCGGTCTCCTTCTCATCATTCCATAACTACTCAAACAACGTCGAATCCTTAAGTGTGTCTCCCTACGGTTCGTGAATTATGCGGACATGATCGAGACACTTCTCCAAACAATAACCAATAGAGGAATCTGGAAATTCATATGGCTCCCACATATTTCTACGATTACTTTGCGATCGAATGAACCACTTACATACGATATCAATTTCCCTTTGTCTCATGATAGTTTACTTATCCGAGGTTATGATCGTCGGCATCTCTGCATACCTAGTTCAACCTTGTTACCGACAAGTACTCTTTTCTCGTTCCCGTGATATGTGATCCCTTGTGAGCCAGTCACATGCTTGCAAGCTAATTGGATGACATTTCACCGAGAGGGCCTAGAGTATATCTATCCGTCATATGGATGGACAAATCCCACTCTTGATCCATGTGTTTCAACCAATACTTTCCGAACACTCAATGCCACCTTTATAGCCACCCAGTTACGGTGTGGTGTTTGATGTCATCAAAGCATCCATCCGGTAAAGGTGATATGCATGATCTCATGGTCGAAGGAATTAGATTACTATGTATCAGAAAGCATATAGCAATTGAACTATTAAAATGACTTGATCTTTATGCTACGCTTATCTATAGGAGTATGTCCATCATATCATTCTCCTAACAATATGATCTTGTTGTTAATAACATCTCAATGTTCATGATAGGGAAACCACAATCATCTATTAACCAACAAGCTAGTATTATATAGAGGCTTTACTAGGGACTTCAAATTAAGTTTACAAATCACACAAGTATCAATGTTTCCTTGTTAATACTATTATAGCATGAATGTAAAAATTTATCATAAACACAAAGATACAATAATAACTACATTTATTATTGCCTCTAGGGCATATCTCCAACATCAATTCCCCCAGGTATCGCCCTAGAGCACCTGAGAAAACCATCGATTATACCATCACCAGAGTCCGTGTCAATTCATATCTCGGCAGAATTGAAAGAAGGAAGAGTGCCAATGGAAATCGACAAAAAATGCAACCCAGGCTTTCCAGGAGTGAACCCGAACATCGCACGAATAAATACAGAAAAATCCGAAGCTATTATGTCGGCAGAAGACATGGAAATCGACAGTGAAATTATCCCAGAGAAAATCACACCGACATGGGCGCAACCCATATTCTCCTTCCTTAAGGACGCAATCTTGTCGAGTAATGAGGTACTGGTTAGACAAACAATAAGAAGAGCAAAAGCTTACACAATCATAAACAATGAGCTGTATAAGAGAAGCGTCACATGTTGGAATTATGCCCTAGAGGCAATAATAAAGATGTTATTATTATAATTCTTGTTCATGATAAAGTTTATATTCCATGCTAGAATTGTATTAAGCGGAAACATTAATACTTGTGTGGTTTGTGAACAACACCGTGTCCCTAGTACGCCTCTATGGACTAGCTCATTGATCAATGATGGTTAAGGTTTCCTAACCATAGACATGAGTTGTCAATTGATAATGAGATCAATATGGGTTTCCAGACCCCGCTGTTGATTATTGATAGAAGATCATGTCTGCATATTCTCGAACCCGCAGGGTCACACACTTAACGTGTCTCGACGCTAGGATAGATTGGATACTTGGTTTATGAATTTTTGTTCGGAGTCTCGGATGGGATCCGGGACATCACGAGAGGTTCCGGAATGGTCCGGAGAATAAGATTCATATAAGGCAGTGCAGTTTTTGGAGTTCGGAATTGTTCTGGATTAATCGGTATTGTACCGGAAGCTTCTAGAACCTTCCGGAAGGGGACCAACGTGGCCCCACCTTCCGGGAGGGGGCATGGGCCTATGAGGGAGTGTCCTGGCCGCATTGGGCCAGGGGCACAAGGCCCCATAGGGCCCAGTCGATCCTAGATAAGTTCTAACTCGTTTAAACTAGAGATAGGGTTTCTAGATAAGGGATAAGTTTAAATCGTTTAAACTAGAGATAGGCTTGGAGGATGGGCAAGGGCTGGCCGCACCCCCCCTCTATATATAGAGGGCTGGTGCGCCCCCTCCCCACCCCACACACCTCCCTCCAAGCCCCAGTAGCCCTGCTGCCTTCCTCTCTCCCTCCTGACTGTTTGTAGGCGAAGCCCTGCTGCAGAAATTCTCCACCATATACACCGCGCCGTCGCGTTGTAGATCCAATCTATCTCTCCACCCTACTTGCTGGTCTGAGGAAGGAGGAGACGTCGAGATGCTGCACGTGTGCATCTCACGGAGGCACCGCCACTTGTGGTGCTAGATCGGATCGGATCGCGAGGAGGAGAAGCGAGTACGACTACATCACCCACGTTCCGACGAACGTTCCGCTGTGCGAATCTTCAAGGGTATGAAGATCCAATCTAATCTCTCTCGTTGTTTGCATCTCCTAGATTAGATCTTGGCTTTCCTTCTGTTCGCTCCGTAGAAAATTTTGATTTACTATGCTGCGAAACCCTTAAGTGGTATCAGAGCTAGATCTATGCGTAGATGTGTTTCACGAGTAGAACGCAACATGGTTGTTGCGGGCGTTGATGTTTTCTGTTGCAAGCCTCTTGTTTGTGTTCTTCTTATGGAGCGGGATAGTGAGATTGAAGCGGTCCAGGCCAACCTTACGCGACGTCGTTCGCGAGACCGGCTCCGCACTTGACGTGTGGCTTGTACCACACATGCGGCTGGTGGATGTCAGTTTCTCTCACTATAGTTGTCATGGGATTAACACCGGAGTTTGGCAACCATAATATCACCGTTGTGGCTTTCCGTAGGTAAGAATCGTTCTTAGCATCTACTCCCATAAGCCACGTAAAACATGCAACAACAAAGTAGAGGCGTCTAACTTGTTTTTGCAGGGAGTGTTTTCTGTGATATGGTATGGCCCAAGATGTGATGTGTATAATGTATGCGATGATCATGTTTTGTAATGTTTCACGACTTGCATGTCGATGAGTACACAACCGGCAGGAGCCATATGGTTGTCTTTATAATTGTGTATGACCTGCGAGTCAACTTCTTATACGCCATGTAATAGCTTTACTTTATCGCTAAGTAGTTAGCAATAGTTGTAGTTGCTATTCATGGTGGAGGCAATCATGGTGGAGTGATGGAGATCATGCCGGAACGCACAAGATGGAGATCATTGCACGAAGATTGGCTATACCATGTCACATAAAGTTATATGCATGTGATGTTTATCCTTTTATGTATCTTATTATGCTTAGATCGCGACGGTAGCATTATAAGATGATTCCTCACTTAAAGATCAAGATAAAACTGTGTTCTCCCCAAGTATGCACCATTGCGAAAGTTCGTCGTGTCCAAGCATCACGTGATGATCGGGTGCTATAGACTCTACGCTCACATACAACGGGTGCAAGCCAGTTTTGCACACGCGGAAATACTTGGGTCTAACTTGACGAGCCTAGCATGTACAGACATGGCCTCGGAACACAAGAACCTAAAGGTTAAGCATGAGTCATATGAATGATATGATCGACACTTTGTTGTCCACCATTGAAACCACATCTCTTCTCGTGATGATCGGATTAGGTGTGGTGAATTTGGATCGTGTTCACTAAACAACTTGAGGGATGTTGAATTTAGTGGGAGTTCATCTAGTAATTTGATTAAGTTGAACTATTTATCATGAACATAGTCTAAATTGTACTTGCAAATACTGTAGATCACATGGCCAAGTCCAACTTCAACTTCAACATTTTTGCTGAGAAAGAAAAGCTTAGAAACAATGGGTCTAACTTCACCAACTGGTTCCGCAATCTAAGAATCATTCTGTCTGGCGGACAAAAGGACTATGTCCTTGAGAAAGCGTTAGGTAACCCCCCTGCTGCAACTGCGCCGACTGATGAGAAAGCTATCTATCAGTCGCGCAAAGATGATTATGGTGTGATTAAGAGCACCATGTTGTTTGCTATGGAACCGGAACTTCAAAATCGTTTTGAAAACTATCCCGGGCCCTTTGAGATTCTCGAAGAGTTGAAAACCATGTTTCAGACTCAGGCCCGTTTTGAGAGATATGAGATCTCTGAGAAGTTCTTTAACTGCAAGATGGAGGAAGGGAGTTCCGTTAGTGAGCACGCCATTAAGATATCGGGCCACACTCAACGCCTTGAGCAACTGGACTGCAAGATTCCAGAGGAGCTCAAGATTGACAGGGTTCTGCAATCACTCCCTCCCAGCTACAAAAGTTTTGTAGTGACTCACAATCAGATTGGTTCCACTGATACGATCACCAAGCTCTTCGCAAAGCTGAAGGCTACGGAGGTGGACATCAAAAAGGATAATCATGTGTTGATGGTCAACAAGCCCTCCTTTAAGAAAGGTAAAGGTGCAAAGAAGCCCTTCAAGAAAAGCGGCGGCAAGCGCGTTGCCCCTGCTGAGAAGAAGCTCAAGTCTGGTCCTAAGCCGGACACTGAGTGCTTCTATTGCAAGGACAAGGGTCACTGGAAGCGCAACTGTCCGAAGTACTTAGCGGACAAGAAGGCTGGCACCATCAAAGGTATATTTGATATACATGTTATTGATGTTTTCCTTACTAGCCCTCGTTGTAGTGCCTGGGTATTTGATACCGGTTCAGTTGCTAATATTTGTAACTCGAAACAGGAGCTACGGAATAGACGGCGGCTTGCGAGGGATGAGGTGACGATGCGCGTTGGCAACGGATCAAGAGTTGATGTGATGGCCGTCGGCACGCTCTCCTTAGTTTTACCTTCGGGATTAGTTTTAAACCTTAATAAGTGTTATTATGTGCCTGCGTTGAGCATGAACATTATTTCTGGATCGTGTTTATTGCAAGACGGTTATTCATTTAAATCGGAGAATAATGGTTGTTCTATTTATATGAGTAACATCTTTTATGGTCATGCACCTATTGTGAATGGTTTATTTCTTCTAAATCTCGAAAGGGATGAAACACACATCCATAACATTGAGGCTAAGAGATGCAAAGTAGATAGTGATAATACTACTTATTTGTGGCACTATCGTCTAGGTCATATTGGTGTAAAGCGCATGAAGAAACTCCATTCTGATGGACTTTTGGAGTCTCTTGATTTTGAATCATTTGACACATGCGAACCATGCCTCATGGGCAAGATGATCAAAACCCCGTTCTCCGGTATGATGGAGCGAGCAACGGACTTGTTGGAAATCATACATACCGATGTATGCGGACCGATGAGTGTTTCGACGCGCGGTGGATATCGCTATTTTCTCACTTTTACCGATGACTTAAGTAGATATGGGTATATCTATTTAATGAAACATAAATCTGAAACGTTTGAAAAGTTCAAAGAATTTCAGAATGAAGTGGAGAACCATCGTAACAGAAAGATTAAGTTTCTACGATCCGATCGTGGGGGCGAATATTTGAGTTATGATTTTCTCACGCATCTCAAAGCAAGTGGAATCGTTTCACAACTCACGCCACCCGAAACACCACAGCGCAATGGTGTGTCTGAACGCCGGAATCGAACCCTATTAGATATGGTCCGATCGATGATGTCTCTTACTGATTTGCCGTTATCATTTTGGGGTTATGCATTAGAAACCGCTGCATTCACTTTAAATAGGGCTCCATCTAAATCCGTTGAGACGACACCGTATGAACTGTGGTTTGGTGCTAAACCTAAGTTGTCGTTTCTTAAAGTTTGGGGATGCGAAGCTTACGTCAAGAAGTTGATGCCGGACAAGCTCGAACCCAAAGCGGAGAAGTGCGTCTTCATAGGATACCCTAAGGAAACTATTGGGTATACCTTCTATCACAGAACCGAAGGCAAAGTGTTTGTCGCAAAGAACGGTTCCTTTCTTGAGAAGGAGTTTCTCTCGAAAGAAGTGAGTGGGAGGAAAGTAGAGCTAGACGAGGTTATTGAACCTTCTCTTGAATTGGAGAGTAGCGCAGCACCTGAAATTGTTCCAGTGCCGCCTGCACCAATGATAGAGGAAGCTAATGACAAGGATCATGAAGCTTCGGACGATGCTGCTACTGAACGTCGCAGGTCGACAAGGTCGCGTGCCCCTCCTGAGTGGTACGGCAACCCTGTCTTGACTGTCTTGTTAGTAGAAGACAGTGAACCTACGAACTATGAGGAAGCGATGATGAGCCCAGACTCTGAGAAATGGCTAGAAGCCATGAAATCCGAATTGGGATCCATGAGCGAAAACCAAGTATGGACTTTGGTGGACCCTCCTAGCGACTGAAAGGCCGTTGAGTGCAAATGGATCTTCAAGAAGAAAACGGACGCGGATGGTAATGTTATCGTCTATAAAGCACGACTTGTTGCGAAAGGTTTTCGACAAGTTCAAGGTGTTGACTACGATGAGACTTTCTCTCCCGTAGCGATGTTTAAGTCCATTCGGATTTTATTAGCAATTGCTGCGTTTCATGATTATGAAATATGGCAAATGGATGTCAAGACTGCTTTCCTCAATGGCAACATTGATGAAGAGTTGTATATGATGCAACCCGAAGGTTTTGTCGATCCTAAGGATGCTGATAAAGTATGCAAACTTCAGCGTTCCATTTATGGACTGAAGCAAGCATCTCGGAGTTGGAACCTTCGTTTTGATCAAGTGATCAAGAGTTTTGGATTTGTTCCAAATTGCTACGAAGCTTGCATCTACAAGAAAGTGAGTGGGAGCTCGGTGACGTTTCTGGTACTATATGTGGATGACATATTGATTATTGGAAATGACATCAACATGCTTAACGATGTGAAGAGTTATTTGAACAAGTGTTTTTCAATGAAAGACCTAGGTGAAGCTGCTTATATATTGGGCATCAAAATCTATAGAGATAGACAAAGACGCCTGATAGCTTTAAGCCAAAGTACATACCTAGACAAAGTTCTGAAAAGGTTCAGAATGGATAAGGCATTGAAAGGTTCAGTGCCTATGTTGTCAGGTAAGATATTGAGCAAGGCTCAGTGTCCAGCTACGGTAAATGATAGGGAAGCTATGAGCAAAGTGCCTTATGCCTCGACCATAGGTTCCATCATGTATGCCATGCTGTGTACTAGACCGGATGTGTCCAATGCTCTTAGTTTGACGAGCAGATATCAAAGTGATCCAGGAGTGGAACACTGGACAGCCGTGAAGAACATCCTAAGGTACCTAAATAGGACTAAAGAAATGTTCTTAGTCTATGGGGGTGATGAACAACTCGTCGTAAAAGGTTACGTCGATGCTAGTTTCGACACCGACAAGGATGATTCTAAATCTCAGACAGGATACGTGTATATTTTGAATGGAGGAGCTGTGAGCTGGAGAAGCTGCAAGCAAAGCGTGATCGCGGGATCTACAGTAGAAGCGGAATACATGGCTGCTGCAGAAGCGTCAAGTGAAGGAGTTTGGATCAGAAACTTCATCACTGAGCTTGGCGTGGTTCCAAGTGCATTGGACCCACTGGAGATATTGTGTGACAACACTGGCGCCATAGCACTCGCTAAGGAACCAAGATATCATCCAAAGACCAAGCATATCAACCGCAAGTTTCATATAATCCGAGATTATATAGCAGATGGAGATCTGAAGATCAGCAAAGTACATACATATCTGAATGTCGCAGATCCATTGACTAAACCTCTTCCACGTGTAAAACATGATCAACACCTCAGTGCCATGGGTGTGAGATTGTTGCCAAATGTAAACTAGATTATTGACTCTAGTGCAAGTGGGAGACTGTTGGAATTATGCCCTAGAGGCAATAATAAAGATGTTATTATTATAATTCTTGTTCATGATAAAGTTTATATTCCATGCTAGAATTGTATTAAGCGGAAACATTAATACTTGTGTGGTTTGTGAACAACACCGTGTCCCTAGTACGCCTCTATGGACTAGCTCATTGATCAATGATGGTTAAGGTTTCCTAACCATAGACATGAGTTGTCAATTGATAATGAGATCATATCATTGGGAGAATGATATGGTGGACAGACCCAAACTAAGCGAAGCAATTAGATCGTATCATTGTGTTCATCTTTGCGAAGCTTTTCCTATGTCAAATATTGTATTCCTTAGACCATGAGATAATGCAACTCCCTGGTACCGGAAGAAAGCTTTGAGGTCATCAAACGTCATCCTATGAGAGGGTGATCATAAAGGTGTCTCTCAGGTGATCGGAAAGTATCTTTTGGGTTGTATGTATCGAGATGGAATTTGTCCCTCCCAAGTTGGAGAGATATACTTCGGGCCCACTCGGTAATCGATATCAACACCGCTTGCAAGCATGTGGTTAAGGAGTTAATCACAAAGTGATATCGGATTACGGAACGAGTAAAGTACTTGCTGTGAACGAGATTGAACTAGGTATGACGATACCGACGATCGAATCTCGGGCAAGTAAAATATCGCGAGACGAAGGGAATATATATATGGGATTGATTGAATCCTGGCATCGTGGTTCATCCGATATGATCATTGATGAATGTGTGGGAGTCAATATGGGTGCCCAGACCCCGCTGTTAATTATTGATAGAAGATCATGTCTGCATATTCTCGAACCCGCAGGGTCACACACTTAACGTGTCTCGACGCTAGGATAGATTGGATACTTGGTTTATGAATTTTTGTTCGGAGTCTCGGATGGGATCCGGGACATCACGAGAGGTTCCGGAATGGTCCGGAGAATAAGATTCATATAAGGCAGTGCAGTTTTTGGAGTTCGGAATTGTTCCGGATTAATCGGTATTGTACCGGAAGCTTCTAGAACCTTCCGGAAGGGGACCAACGTGGCCCCACCTTCCGGGAGGGGGCATGGGCCTATGAGGGAGTGTCCTGGCCGCATTGGGCCAGGGGCACAGGCCCCATAGGGCCCAGTCGATCCTAGATAAGTTTAAACTCGTTTAAACTAGAGATATGGTTTCTAGATAAGGGATAAGTTTAAATCGTTTAAACTAGAGATAGGCTTGGAGGATGGGCAAGGGCTGGCCGCACCCCCCCTCTATATATAGAGGGCTGGTGCGCCCCCTCCCCACCCCACACACCTCCCTCCAAGCCCCAGTAGCCCTACTGCCTTCCTCTCTCCCTCCCGACTGTTTGTAGGCGAAGCCCTGCTGCAGAAATTCTCCACCATATACACCGTGCCGTCGCGTTGTAGATCCAATCTATCTCTCCACCCTACTTGCTGGTCCGAGGAAGGAGGAGACGTCGAGGTGCTGGACGTGTGCATCTCACGGAGGCACCGCCACTTGTGGTGCTAGATCGGATCGGATCGCGAGGAGGAGAAGCGAGTACGACTACATCACCCACGTTCCGACGAACGTTCCGCTGTGCGAATCTTCAAGGGTATGAAGATCCAATCTAATCTCTCTCGTTGTTTGCATCTCCTAGATTAGATCTTAGCTTTCCTTCTGTTCGCTCCGTAGAAAATTTTGATTTACTATGCTGCGAAACCCTTCATCACAAGCGTGCTGCAAAGATGTGTTGACTCGGCAGAAGGTCAGGAAATACTCCTGGATATACATCAGGGAGAATGCGGGCATCACGCCTCGTCCAGAGCTTTAGTAGCCAAAGCATTCAGGTATGGATTTTATTGGCCGACGGCGTTGAAGGAGGCAAAAGAGTTAGTAGAAAAATGTAACGGTTGCCAGAGATACGCCAGCAAGATACATATGCCTTCATCCGAATTAAAGACAATACCAATTTATTGGCCATTTTCTGTATGGTGCTTGGATATGGTAGGTCCGTTCAAGCCAGCCCGGGGTGGTATGACCCACATTCTAGTCATGGTGGATAAATTCACAACGTGGATCGAAGTAAAACCAATATGAAAACGTGATGGACCAACAACGGTAAAATTCCTCAAAGATATTATCTTAAGGTATGGTTATCCACACAGTGTTATTACAGACAATGGCACAAATTTTGCTGACGGAGCCTTTGCTAGATTCTGCCAAGAGAAACACATAAGACTAGATGTTGCCTCGGTGGCTCACCCAACATCAAACGGGCAAGTAGAGAGATCAAATGGGCTGGTATTGTCCGGAATAAAACCCCGGCTTGTCGAACCTTTGCAAAGGTCGGTAGGATGCTGGATCGAGGAACTACCAGCAGTACTATGGAGCCTCAGAACTACACCAAACAGGTCGACAGGATATACCCCATTTTTTCTGGTATATGGGGCAGAAGCCGTGCTTCCAGCCGACATAATGCATGATTCGCCATGAGTGACCCAATACACAACTGCTGAGGTAAATGAGGTAGCTCGGCAAGACGATGTCGATTTGCTAGAAGAGGCCAGGGAATTGGCATTATCAAGATCAACTATTTATCAGCAAGACCTCCGGCAATATCACAGCAAGAAAGTCAATCCAAGAGTTTTTAAGGAAGGAGATTTGGTTCTTCGGCTAGTGCAACGCACAGCCGGCATGCACAAACTATCACCCCCATGGGAAGGACCATTCATCGTGAGTAAAGCATTGCACAATGATGCATATTACCTAATCGATGCTCAGTCACCAGAAGAGAACAAGGCAAACAAAGCCGACGACGAATCAAAAAGACCGTGGAACATAGCTTTACTTCGCCCATTCTACACTTAGGAGCCATATGTTGTACGTCGTAATATGATGCATCAAGTTGGAGTATCAAGCGTGTATTGAACCTCGACACCTCGAGCAGCGACTCGAGGACTGCACAATGTTGTTTCTATTTTTTAAGACTATGTAGTAAACCTCGGCATCTCGAGCAGTGACTCGGGGACTGCACGGTGTTATTTCTTATTTTGAATTGTGTTAAACCTCGGCACCTCGAGCAGTGACTCGGGGAATGTACCGTGTTATTTCTTATTCCTGAATTATGTGTTAAGTTTCAGCACCTCGAGCAGTGACTCGGGGACTGCACCGTATTATCCCTTATTTTGGATTATGCATTAAAACCTCGATACCTTGAGCATTGATTCGGGGACTGCCCCATGATTGTTTCTTGTTCTAAAAATGCGTATTAAACTTCGACACCTTGAGCGATGACTCGGGGACTACCCCGTAGTATTCTCTGCATTAACCCATGAATTATATTTCGGCAACCAAGTTCGTAACTCGAGGACTGCCGCATGATCCAAGATAATTCTTTGAGCACACGCAAGAACTCGATAACCCGAGTGATAACTCGGGGACTAATTTGTGTTACCCACTATTTGCCGCGAGACACATAAAAGCTCCATAGCTCAGCTACAGACTTGGGGACTCCCCAAAATTGATGATCATAACTTGCAAGATATGATATAAACTTGTCTCAGTAATCAGAGGAATAGCAAAGCGAAAACAAACAAAGATTTCTAATGATAATGCAAAAAAAGAATAACAAACCCAGCAAATCGAAGTATGATAAGGGATGCAACTTATTGTATCACTTTACCAGATATGGACTTCGGGCTTTGTACTTCAGATAGAAGTTGAAAGCACAATAGCTACGTTGTCGAGTTTATAAAGGGCAGGCAAGATAAATGCCGAACTAAGGTCAGCCACATGGAAAAATACAATCCGAACCTACGAAATCAAAGTTCGCCAAAGCAAAGATATAAAGCAATGAGACTTGTTTAAACAAAGTAATAATAATTACCATCACCCATGCCTCAGCGGCGAAAGGCAAAAAAGGTTCGCACCACACCAAAAGCCGGACAATATTTCCACAAACATCATACGCCCGGCATATCGGGGAATGGAAATAACTTAAGAGTTTTTTTTGAACCTAAACAGCAAAAAGGGCCAGAGTACCCTTAAGGGGCAGCAGCATGATCAGGAGCATCGGGAATGGCTATCTCGGATAATGGCGGGGCGACCTCGGTCTCCTGCGCAGGGGTATTTTCAGGAACTGGGTGCTCCAAAGTAGACGGCGCCTCAGCCGAAGTTACTTCGCCTTCAACAGAAGCAATAGTAGCCTCGGGGGAAAGCCTCGGGTGCTGAGAAACATTAGCTTGAGCTTGAGAATGCTCAGTCCCTTTAGAAGACGATCGCACGTCGCCATCCTCATCCGAGCTTGCATTGGAGTCACGGGAATTGTCCGAGTCACCCTCTGCCTCATCCTAATTGACCGAATCATCATCAGAGGCATCTTCAACTTCAACATCATCTGCTGGATTGGGAATAAAACTCGGCCCTTCAATCCAATTATGAACGTCAGCATACTCAACAAGCTGGAAGGCACGAGATTGGCGGCGAGCGACGAACTCTGGATCCTCAACCCAACGAGAGCCAGTGCGCAAATTCATCAAAGTGTCGAGCGAGATGTCCTCATACCAAGACAGAACGGCTGTAAGTGCCATATCAGCACCAACCCTCCCAGCAGATTCCCTCCAGAGATTTAACTAGGTCTGAGATGCCATTAATCTCTCCACAAGTATTTTGACTTCGTTAATATCAGGAGTTCCAGAGGTATTCGGCCAAAGAATATGGCAGGCCCGAATGGCTGCTTGCACTAGATCTCTGCCCATAATCTTCATTGGTCCAATAGCAACGCCGACGACAATCAGGAAGTCTTCCATTGAGTATTCTGGACTCGAATATGCGAGGACACCTCGGCGCTGACGAGCAGAAATTACTGCCTTAGAGCTCACTGGTCTAGCTTCCGGAAAATGATCTACGCAAAAGGAAAACATATTAGTTAAAAATAAGAAAAAGAAGAAAATAACTCGGCCACAGTCGGAAACTTACGATGAATATAACTCAACATTTTCTGGAGGTCCTGGGTCCAGTCGGCCTTATTCCTCTCAAAGCGAGTGATTTCCTCGCCCATCATCCGGTTCTTCAGCTCGGCAGCATCGAGGAGTTCCTTGTCTTTCTGCAATTGCAGGCTCAGCCGATTCTTTTCTTCAGAAAACTCCTGATCAACTTTTTCCAATTCGGATTTCTGCGAAAGCTTGAGAGACTCAACCTTGGCGCGTAATCGGGTTATCTCATCATCCTTTTCTTTAAGCTGCGTTGAATGAGTGGTGGCTTGTTCTAAAAAATGCTGCATCGTATCAGGCATGGATATGCATTCTTGATGCGATGTTGCAAATGTTTGTAACTCGGCTATACCAAAGCCGGAAGGTTATAAGAAACCAAGGATTTGTCTCGAACGAAAATCAATAGACGAGAAGAATAACTAACCTTCCAGAGCTTTAACTTTCTTGGTAAGGCGGATATTAATATTATTGATATTAGCTGCATACCAGCAAAGAATGAATTAGCACATCAAGCCGAAAATATTAAGAACTTAAGGAACAATACAAGGATCTATTAAATTACCAGTTTTCTTCACCACGGGGAGAAATTTCTCATATTTCTCTTGCAATTTCTTGTGTGCAAAGAGCAACTTTTGAAATTCGGCTGTCCGCCGATCATGGGCAACCTAAGTACCAAAATGAATTACACAATTGGATATTCAAAGCTAAAACAGATCCGAGTCAGATAAAACTTAACTCGGATCTAGGTGGCTGGATATTTAAAGCTAAAACAGATCCGAGTCAAATAAAACTTAGCTCGGATCTAGGTGGCTGGATATTCAAAGCTAAAACAGATCCGAGTCAGACAAAACTTAACTCGGATCTAGGTGGCTGGATATTCAAAGCTAAAACAGATCCGAGTCAAATAAAACTTAACTCGGATCCAGGTGGCTGGATATTCAAAGCTAAAATAGATCCGAGTCAAATAAAACTTAACTCAGATCTAGGTGGCTGGATATTCAAAGCCGAAACAAATCCAGATTAAGCAAAACTTAATTCGGAATATAAGTGGACCACGGTCAATCCAAGTCATGCAGGAAATTGATTTAGCAAATAAGACATTTGAAGCCTAACAAAGCTTCCAAACGAACAACAAGTTATTCGGTTGCAAGCTTCGGGGATTAGTGTATATATACTATCATTTGAATAACAGACAAAATATCAACAGAAGCGCTTACCTCTTTCATCTTATCACTGTCAAGAACAATCTTAGCAGCCATATGCAAACGACTGCTGATGTCGGAAAGCTGAAATGGCTGGCTACTCGGATTGCCCTCAAGCTGATCGGCGGCGTTCCAATTGTTGGTGTATTCCACCAAAGAGCCGAGGCTGTTCCCACTCTCAGTATGGGTTAGCACTTTACCTCGGACCCGTTGGGTAACTACCGCCACCGCGGGACTCTTGTGAAGAGTAAGCTGAGTATCAGCGACCAGGGTGACAACAGGCTTAGCAGAGGAAGCCCCCTTGCGGAGTGCATCAGCTATGTTGGGTTGATAAGAGCTAGCCGACCCCTTATGAGATGCTGAAGGTTTGGTGACAACAACCTTCCTAGTCTTAGAAGAGGTTTCGGCAGGGGCAGCAACCTCGACACTAGGAGTGGCATCTTTGGATGGAGGAGGAACTATGGTTTCCAAGGGGGCCGAGATGGTGATATCCTCGGCTGGAGTTGGAGTAGCAGCTGGAATTGTGGTGGTCAAAGGAATAACGGGAAACTTCAGTGGTCATAGTAGGGGCAACAGGTTCAACAGGTGATCTACTGGCAGAGTTATGTCGGCGTTAACGGTGGGGGCTGTGGGTACATATCGCCGAGGCGATGTCTGAGTCGGCGCAGGAGGAGAGTCAACACGAGAGGGACTAGGAGCCCGAGTATCTTCAGGGGGCGGAGAAGAAGGCTGCCGAGTTGTATGGCTTGTCATACTCGGACCACTTGGCTTGGCAAAGAGAGGAGCTCTGCAAAGGACAAAGGGTCGAATCAAAAGACAAATAGAGAAACAAGAAATACGAATGGAAATAAACTTACCCAGTAACCCCAGGCATGGTCTTACGCCTCAGAATATGTTGAGAAGACTTCTTCACTCGCTTCTTGGGGGCAGCGTGGGAGGGACCTGCCGGAGCGGTGCGCTTCTTCGAGGCGGCAGGAGCTCGATAAGCAAGAGGCTCGGCGTCATGCACCTGACCGGCTGGATTAGCTGGGAAAGTAGGAGCCAGAAATGCGTAGGAGATAGGCATCGCGGTAACTACCTCAAGAATTTGGACGTCGTCCGAGTCACTTTCATCCCCGTGGGTCGAGGTCTTGCCACGAACGCGAGCCGGAGCAACATCCGACTTAGGGACAAACTCTTCCGAGTCAGGTTCCCCGCTGTTCGGGGTTTTCCGATCTGCGGTCCACGGAAGAGCCAGAACCTCGGCATCCTCGAGCTTTTGCTCCGCAAACCTCTGCGAGAAAAGAAACAAAGTAGAGTTAGCAAAAGAATAGTCACAAACACGACTCGGAAACAAACACAAATGCGTAAGTTTACCTCAGGAGGGGGATTCCCGCGAGTGAACGGCTTCAGTCCCCATGTCCAGTCCTCCGGCATATCAGTCTTGAAGATAGCTCGGACACGCTTACAAATAAGATAGTCGTCGAGCTCAACCGTTGAAACTCGGTTGGGATCGAGAGGACCGCTGATGTAACAAAGCTTGTGAGAGCGAAGCTGGAAAGGGCAGATTCGGCTACTGACGAATGTGGTCATCAGATCCTCACCGCGGAGCCCGGCGCGGATCAACTCCTTGAGCCGAATCTCGAATGCCTCGGCCAAAGCATGGCTCTTCCTGGGATTGTAGTTCCAATTCTTCTTGGAAGGGGTGCCAATAGAAAAGGCAGGGAGCCGAATCTTGTCTTCTTTTCCAGTGTTCTTGACATAGAAAAATGATCTATGACATTTCTTGCAAGACTCGAGGCCGGCGACACGAGGGAACTCGGAGTTTCTCCGAGGTGTAATGGACGCGGCTGCACACTGAGTAAGGGATTTCTCGGAGGGGTGAAGAGATTTGTCTGGGATGACATTAGATCGGATCTAGAAGAATTTAGACCAGATGGACACGGAGGGCCAGAGGCCGAAGTACCCCTCCGAGGCCGAGATGAAAGCAGACAAGGAGGCAATAGCATTAGCCGGAAGGTGATGCGGCTGGAGGCTGAAGTAATCAAGGAATTCCCTAGCAAAATCGCTAAGGGGGAGGCCGAACCCACGAGCAAAGTGGGACATGAAAACAACGTACTCGCCTTCGTTGAGTACAGGAGAGGATTCTTTGCCGGGGAAGCGACAGCTTACCTCGGCAGGAATCCGACGTGTCCTAATCAACCACTCAATCTCACGACGAGTGACAGAGGAGCCCTGCCAAGAGCCCCGTTCAGGACCGGACGCGAGGTCATCATCTTCGACGAGCGCTCCACTAGCAGAACTAGACATGGGCTCGCCGGAGGAATCAACGGAGGAGAAACTAGCGGCGGAGTGAGGCCTAGAAGCGCAAGGCCCCGTCGTGATTCTAACGAACACGGCGGTGCGACCAAGAAGAACCACCGCGAGGAATATGGGAAACCGAAGGATAACCTAGGGCAGAAATCTAGCAGCAACGCTATAGAATAACTCACCCGCGGAGGCAGCGAAGAAGAGCACAGTGGTGAGGACGCGGAGCAGAAGAACTGCAACGTCGCCGTCGAGGAGATCGACAATGGCGCAACCACCAGCGCACGAACATAGGCACGTGCGCGAGAAGGAAGAAGAAGAACGGTGAGCGAAGGGGGAAAGTAAATCCTCTAGCCCTGCACCCCTCCTTATAACCGCGCAGTCCTAGCGGTAGTGGGATCGTGGGTGCGCATGCTAACCGTGTAAATCACGTGTGCGGCGGAACCGCTCGCGACTGAGTGGAGCCACACCAAAGACCAGACGGCGTAGGAGAGGATCGGGCCTCCTGACCGATGCAGTACTCGAGGCGTCACTGCGCCGACGCGACGGGCGCAGTAATCACTATAGCTAGTCAGTGGGCACTATAGAGGAACTAAAAACTAGAAGAATAATGATGAGTGGTACACGTAGGACGAGGCGTGCTCAGGAAGCTGCGCGGATACCTCGAAGAGAAAAAAGTAACTCGGAAATAAGGAGAGACGTATGCTGGGAAACTGATGTGGCCCAGCCGAGGTTAGAGGCAGGACCACACCAGCTTCGGGGACTAATGTTGGGGAGGTGATCCCGGATAGGGTCAAGACAGGGGAAAGACGAAAGGAGTCTCCCTTGTCATGAGCCGAGTTACTGTTTCTATCGGCCGAGTCAAGTAAGAGTCGACCGAGATAAGCAAGGCCATGACAACTACAGAAGGAGTAACACCTTATCCGACCGACATATGAGTTAAGTCAGCCAAGCGAGTCTGACTAACTTGAATGCAGGTGAAGGCCGAGCCGAGTTATGCGAGACAAGGCCGAGTAACACAAAGCTTGCAGGAGAAGGAGGTTCCTATAGTCAAACCCTAGTCACTAGCTAGGGGGAATCTGAACAGAGCCAAGCATAAAGGACAAGGAGCAGAGCAGCGGAAGGGCAGAAGAAGGTCACGGAGGTGACAGTCAGGGAGCCCGAGGCGCGCATGTGGGGCTCTCTGGAACATTGCCGTCGATAGAAGGGGGACACGGAAAGGAGGTCGCTGAGTTACCATATTGGGACAAGCATATTCCTCGAATATGCTTGCCACGTCAGCCCTAGGAGGAACCAAGGCACCCATTTATAAGGGGAGATGCGGGCTCCTGAGAGGGGATCGATTCATTCTACACTGTAAGGCTCGGGTAGTTGCTCTCTTCTTCCCGCAAACAACTCAAGGAGCATTTGTAGTTCTTGTGAGGAGAAATAAAGATCTATGTGTTAGTCATTTGAGTATAGAAATCACTACATCTTCCCTCCCCGAATCCCTCTAGCATCCATTGGCCCCAAACTTTAGCCTACCCATGGCATCTGCCGTGCCACCACCACGACACCTAGTCTTTGCCTTTTCTTTAGCTAGCCTTTGGTTTTATTAGTTGTTTGCTTGTTAGAGTGACTTAGAGGTTCTGTAGTTTGGCTTTTGGTTTGCTTTTGCTTCTTCTAAAAAACTGTTTCTGCGAGAAAATCAATTTTCATACCCTGGAAATTGGCCAAAAATAAAGTTTCCTCAAAAATCCCGGAAAATTGAAAATAAATTTTTCCTCGAAAAAGGGGCAAAGGGACACCTGGAGTGACCCAGGGGGACACCCCAGGTAGGCGCGACCTACCTAGTAGTGGCGCCTAGGAGGGGGTGTGGCCCACCTGGGCCCCTCCAAAGTGTCTCCTCTCAGCCATATTATTTCTCTCTCCCGAAAAACACCGGAAAACTTGCTCAAGCTCGAGTTCCTGCTGTTCTTGCTCGCAATTTTCGATCTCCTTGCTCAACCCCTCTTTTTTGTTGATTTTTGGAGGGATTGCTCCTTGGTATGTGCCTCCTCCACTTGTCCAATTAGATTTGTGATTGATATATTGTATCTTGAGTATTTTGCTGCTATAGGTGACAGGTTGTGTGAGCTTTCATGCTTGTTCTATGCTTAGAGATTTCATTTTGATGCATGTGTAGCCCTCTAGCAAGTTCCTATAGTAGTTTCTCTTTATTTATTAACTTGGAAATCACTTGGTTTGATGTTTTGTCTAAAAATTTCAAAAAAGAAGATGAGTGCATACCCACTGGATCAATATGACTTGATGGTGTCTGAGCCAATTAAAGTTCATCGTGAGGAAGGAGTCTTTCCTTCCATATATCCATGCCACGAATTTATGAGAACTGCGGGAATCCTCCAGGATTTCCAAACTATGGTTACCAATGCAGGGTTGGAACACTTCGTTGAAGGTGAACCCTTTCAGTATGTTAAGCTAACCATGGCTGTTGGGCAGGACTTTCGGTTTACTTGGTCTACATCTAATTCAATGGTCCATTATAAAATATACAATGTAGCTGCCGACCTGCCGTTTGCTGATTTCTGTGCAACAATTAGAGTGCCTAAGTGGGGATCTTGTGAGAAGATCAAGGAGAGACCCAAGTCACTTATGGATTTATATGCTAAGATTTGCCAAGGTTTCGACTTCTCCAAGGAAAGTGGTAAAATTTGGAACATTCAGTTCCCAGCTATTAGATATTTTGCCTACTTCATTACCAAGTGTGTTCTTGCTAGAAAGATTGCTAGAAAGTTATCTTCTTTTGATCTAGCTTTTATCGCAACTGCTTTGAATAGGAATAGATCTTATAATCTGGGTGCTTTGATAGCTTACCGTCTCACCACGAACCGCGAGAAGGGTGGAATTTGTGGAGGTCTCATTGCTTCTAGGTTGCTAGCTTTCCATGGTTTAGAACCTCACCATTCAGATTATCGGTTCCCCATAGAGAGGCTTGATCTTGAATCCATGATTCGGCATGGGTTTGTTTCCTTGGGGGCTAATGTGAGAAGTTTACCGTATGAATTATCTTTTGCCCATTAAGGTTGGAGAAAGGGCAGGACTGAGAAAATAGTTTATTTGCCTGCACCTGCTTTGTTTAATTTTGGTAACAGGCAAGGATGGTCGCTCACGGAGGAGGAGTTTGACACATATGTGGCGGAGCTCTCCAAGCAAGAGGAGAATGTTGGAGAGGATGCCGAAGATGATTTGGTTTAGCCCTCCAACTTGGGAGAGTCTTCATACCAGCAACCCTTATTTGATTGGGGCTCATATTCTTCTTCATTGCAAGCGCCTGACTATGATCATTCCTATGATGACCCACCAGCTTGGGGTTACTACCCGAGCTATTGAGCCCCACTTAGTCCAAAAGCCTAAGCTTGGGGGGAGGTATACCGACATCACACTCGTTTATATATCATGTTCGGTCGGTTCTTTGTATATCCATTGTTCGCTTTCTTTTTGTTTTCTGTTTCTGCTTTCTCAAAACACAAAAATACCAAAAATATTTTCATTGTTTCTCTTGGTTTGTTTCTTTGCTTTGGTTTGTCTTAAAAGAAAAATCCAAAAAGATTTTGCTTTTCTTGGTTTGTTTTTGCTTTGCTTGTTTTTGCTTTGTTGTCTTGTTTGAAAAATCAAAAACACCAAAAATATCTGTTCTTCTTCTT
The DNA here is from genome assembly GCA_916181665.1 of Avena sativa. NCBI lineage: Eukaryota > Viridiplantae > Streptophyta > Magnoliopsida > Poales > Poaceae > Avena > Avena sativa. The sequence continues at coordinate 35,835,347 of OV702289.1, read as the reverse complement.
TGGTTTTGTGAGTTCTTTGCAGGGTTCAGCCGTCCTCAGTGGGTTTGGTTTCATGTTATTATTCAAGTCACACAAGTGAACGACAATAATGAAGATTAAGACAACTTAAGGTGTGGTAAGAGGCTGGTAACAAACTCTATTTGTTTTCATTTTTGTACATATACTCATCATTGTGAGCATGCTTAGTCTGTTCATTATAAGGAGTGTGTTACCGATGGATGCTTAGTAGTTTTTGCTTGTCAATGATTAGCTCCATCTTGCTAATAGTTTGTAGCATGTCATATGAGTGTTTGCTTGCATTGTTTTATTCATATTTTGGTATGATATTGTGGTATCCTCCTCTGAAAGTTTCATGTGAATCGACTTGGAACATGCTCACACATGCATATGACTAAACAATAGTCAGTAAGCCTCGATGATTTATTTTGCCTCAGAGTTCTTGTATCACTTTCATGCCATAATTAGTCCTGTTTTGTTGCAAGCATGATTATGACAATTATTGCTCTCTCGTTTGTCGCTCACTCTCTATTGCTAGCCTTCACTTGCAATGAGTATGAGCTCTACTTGTGCATCCAACTCTTCAAAACCAATATTGCCAATAGTGTCCACCATACCTACCTATTAGCATCATTTGCTATTTCAGTGCATATTCTACATGCCTTGTTTTCTTCCAAATAAAATGTTTGTTTGTTTTGAGAAAGTTAGTTAGTAAAGCTCTCACGAACTTGATGGCACACTTTATTCCTTGCACTTAATAATCCCGAACCATTGTGACTTGTCCATGAAAGTTATATGCTTGCAAATTATATGCTGGGAGTTAGTAGAACCGTGTTGTCACGAGGAACACTTTCAACACTTTTTGGATATTTTTTATCCAGTTGGTACCTTGATCTTTTGTTTGCGGATGTCGACGGTGTGAAATAAAAGGGGAGCTTGTGAGTTCATAGAGTATATATGTGTGTTAGAGAAACGCCTGGGCCGCTAGCCTAAGCCATGCCTAATCATGGTGGAAACTTGCAGCATCACCATAATGAGCATTCTGTGAAGCATCCTCAATAAAAAGCTATGCACATAGTAAATAAAAAGATCCCTGAGATGCTCATTGTCTGCTTGCCTTGTCATTTTGATCACGGGATAGCTCCTGTATCATGTGCAAGGGGTACCCCGTTGGTGGTTCTCTATGATATGCATGTATGTACAATGACAAGAACTTGCAGGTAACCAAAGTTGACTAGTATGCGGAGCGGCCCTCGTACTCAAGGGACATGGGATTTCCAGTTTATGGCCTGTCAAGCATATAACTCATATTGGACCTCACTTTCACCTTAACCATATGAAGATGCCTATGACAGGGGCAGTGAGAGCTCAAAGCTAATGAGTATTTTCCTTTCAACATTAGGAAGCCTTTCAAACTTTTCAAAACCATTTTCACTCCCTTGTTGAGTCACCACTTATTCTATGAGCACCCTATTGAGAGGATAGTTGTCATTCTTGTACTTTTCTCAAAACTTGGTTAATTATGTCATGACTTTGATGCTTGTATCTCTGATATCTTTACTTCTAGTCTTCATGTGAACTTCAGAGGTGCTTTGGCATTTATATTGTGCTTTACAAACAAAGGCAGGCTAGATCCAATGGCAAGCACCTCGGGCCCCACAATGCATTCTCATTACAACTTTGGGACCACAAAGTGACTAAATTTGCAGGAACTCACAACCATCCATCGAATAACAATTCTACCATCTAAATTAGCTATCAATTCAACTAATCATTACATGTGCCACCTTCACCACAACCCCATAGTGTAACTATTAGGACGGGGATGACAACTACTAAAACTGCCCACATGAATCTACTATTCTCCTCCCCCTTCACTTGAAGTCCATGTTTTAGATTTTCTAGCACTTGATCAGATACGGCAAGATCAACCTCAAGTGTCAACTTCTCTTTGCAAATAAGCTCTGAGTTCTTCTTTTCTTCCTCGACAGTACGCTTCAGCTCTAATATCAACATGTTTTTATGGGCCAATTCATCCTCTGGCTAGACCATTGGGTTGTGTCACATCCCAAAATTTTCCAAATTTTGTAATGTGAAAAATAAATAAACAAAATAAATAATTGTTGAAATTTAGGGTGAAAAGAAACTTTTTGATTCCAAATGAAAACATCAAAACCCATCTTGAACAAACCTTGAATAAATTTTAAATCCAACTAAATTCAAATCAAGTGAAATGCATTCTTCATAAATGCATCTTGAAATTTAAACACTTGGAAAATAAACCAAAACCCTAAAACTCTATTGGGAGATTTCCAAGATATCTCTAAGACTATGGATTTGATCCATATAAAATTTGTCAACAAACATTTATAAATGACCAAGAATGACAAATTGAAATATTATAAAACCATAGAAACTGGTTTCACTTAATTTGGAGCCATAGATAAAATCTTATGAAGTTAATAAGGTAAGGAAATTGAATTCCCAAAGCTAATAAAGCACCTATATAAAATCCATACCAATTTGTGATCAAATTAATCCTAAAGAGATTTAAAAAGGATAAACAACGATTAAATAAAATTTTGCAAATTGGAATCACCAATTTTGGATCTTTAAATAAAAGATATGGATTTTATAAGACAAAGGAAGAAATAAATTAATAGGGAATATTGAAAAGCCAAATTAAAACTTGACCAAGTCCATAAGAAAATGGAATAATTATAATCCAAATCCAAATAAAATAAAAGGATAGAGAATTTTCAAATAAATTAAAATGGCATTAACCAAATTCTATCCCATTTGAATAAAGAAAATTGACTAAATTAAATGATTAATACTCATAATAAAATACTTTAAATAATTCAAAGTAAATTATTTAACACCCCATTTGAATAAATAAAACCTACTGAAAAGGTTTAGTGAAAATTAGATTTCAAATAAAGGATATGAAAATATATTTAATCTTGTTTGATTAATGGCACATGCTTGTTTTAATAAAGAATAAAACCATAAGAAGAATAAAAGAATTATTAAAATGGTATTTAAAATACAAGTTTAAACAGTATGGAAATATACTCAGCATTTGAAAAAGGTTTGAATTCAAACAAGGTTTGAAACCATTTAAACAAAATCAAAATAGAAAAATGAAAACAGAAAAAGAAAAATGAAACAGAACAAAAAAAGGAAAGAAACCAGCCCAGCTAACCCAGCCCACTGGCCCAACTAGCCACTCCGTCTCTCCCCCGAAGCGTTTTTTCTTCTCACCGCAGAACAAACCCGCACTGTCCCTGACTGTTGGACCCCACCACTCCCCTCTCTGACTCGCTGACACCGGGCCCCACAGCCAGGTCATCGTCGTCTTCACCCCGCGATGAACTCGCCTACTGTTTCTTCCGTGTTTAATTCAAATAAATACGAGTTATTTGGCGAATTAATCTTCCCCACGATCACGCTCGTTTAACCACCTCCCTCTCCCCTCCTCTTCCCCTCAGACAACGCAACAAGAGAGCCCCCAGGCCGTTCCCATTTTCGTTTGCACCGCCGCGGTCTCCGACGAGCTCCCCGACCAATTCCTGCAGCTCCTCGCCGCCCTTGCCTCCTAGTCCCCACTAACTTACTCGCCATCACTATGCGCGTCTCCCAGTAGCCTCGACTTGCCCGCGCTTGACCCACAACTGTCACATCCCAAAATTTTCCAAATTTTGAAATGTGAAAAATAAATAAACAAATTAAACAATTGTTGAAATTTAGGGTGAGAAGAAACTTTTTGATTCCAATTGGAAACATCAAAACCTATTTGATTAAATAAAATCCTAAAAGGATTTAAAAAGATAAACAAATAAATAATAAAGTTATAATAGTTGAAATCACTATTTTTGGATCTTTAAACAAAGTAAAGATAAATAAATAAATAATAAGGACTATTTAAAAAAAAACCAAATTGATCTTGGCCAAGCATTTAAAATAAAATATTTCTATTTGATAAAAAGAGTAAAGGATTATTTAAATAAAATAATAAGGATTTATCAATATCCAATTTTATTTAAGTAAAGGCTTTTCCTTTTTAAAAATAAACACTATAACTTGTTAAAGTATTTTAAATAAAATTACAAGTGCTTTGTTTTTCAAATAAAACCTATTGAAAAGGTTTTGGAAAAAAATTAGAAAGTCAAATAGAGTTTTAAACATATTTGAATCCTATTTGAAATAAAGAACTAAACCTATCTATTTATTTTTATTTTATAAATAATAAACCCTAAAAATAATTGTTCTATTTTGGACTTTGGATTATGTTGTTAAATAGAATTAAACTATACCTAAAAGTTTGGTGGTGGTTTGATTTGATTTGGAGTTTGAATTGTTTGAATGAAAATCAAATCAGGAAATTCAAAACAGAAAAGGAAAAACATTTTGTATAAAAATAATGAAACAAAGCAGCCCAGCCAACAAGCCCAACTCAGCCCAGCAAACTAGCCCACCTGCTCACCCCGCAGTGAAACGTTTTTCACTCAGAAAATAACCCGCGAAGTCACTGACGACTGGACCCCACTCCCTCTCTCTCGCTGTCAACACGGCCCCACATCGTTAGATCCTCGTCTCCATCGCGACCCGTTCCCCATTTTCTCTCCGGCCGTTTCTGTCTTTGATTTCCTCGCTTCAATTCGTTTGAATGCGCTAATAATTTCGCCTCGCGTGTGTGCCTTCTTAATCGCCCCTCTCTCCTCTTTCTTTTCCCCAGTTTCCATCCCACGAGAGCCACCAGGCTGCCTAGATTTATGCCGGCAACGCCACTGACCCGACGACCTTCACCGGCCAATTCCGGCGCCGACCAGCCGCCCCTCGCCTCCCACTGCATGCGAGCCTGTTCCCCATCGCCTGGGGCATCTCCCAGTGCCAACTGCTTGGCCGCGCCCGCTCCAGAACGTCGGCAACCTCGACACCAAGCACCACTGTCGTCTGCCTTTTGCTCCGGCGAGCTCCCCTGGTAAGCACAGACCGCCCCGAACCTTTCCGTTGATACTCCCAGGATCCCCAGCCCTGTACGCAACTAACCGCGTGCTCCGTTTGTCTTAGCGCGCTCGCAAACTTCGCCCCCGACGACGAACCGAAGCAACTGGCGCCGCCGCAGACTCCGACGAGCAATCACCGCCGTTCCCGTGCGCCCCTTGGACAGCCGCGACCACCTTGAGCTTCGCCACACCATTGCAAGCACGGTGAGCTACTCCTCCCTCTCCCTGGCTTCCTGAATCGTCGGCAAGCTCACCGCCAGAGCGTGCGCCGCCGCCAGCCGCCGCTAGCGCCGCCCAGATATGGCCTGGCTGCTGTGATCCGTAGGATGTAGATCGTATGGCTGAGAATATATTTAAACAAAGGGGTAAGGTTGAACCAGAGCCGCACGATTTCATTTAGAACTAACGCACCAGAGAGGCTGATCCAACCAAAGCGGTACCAGCCTATCAGAACAAGACACATGGCCAGACTCAGGATTTAAATTAGAAATTTGATCTATTGGATTTGCAAACTTGTAAAATTCATAACTTTAAATCTACACGTCCAAATTTTGCAAATTTTATATCAATGGAATCAGCAAACAAGTACTTTGCAACCATGCACTTTGTTTAATGTTTTGCTTCTGGAAAATTGGTTTAAATTGCAGAAACTTGTGTAGGCATAATTTGAATATAAGAATTGTTCTAGATATATTTTAAGGTGAAATCTTTGCAAAATGGATTGTTTTGAACCTACTGACCATAGGAACCAACTTATGAATTTAAAGATGTATTTTGTGAAGTTAAGGGATAAATATTTGAATTAGCTCATTTCTAGTCAAATAAAAATATTATTTATGGTTTAGAAATGATTTTTGAGTGAAACTTTGGGAAATTATTTGATTCAAACCTTCTGACCCTAAACACCAAGTTTTGTGATTTAAGAACATATTTGATGAACCATATAAATTTATTACTTTGCTAAAAGATATTTTCAACAACATAAAATATCACCTTAGCATAATATTTGGTTTATGAGATGAAACCTTTTACAAATGGTTTTACCACTTTAGTAAATGACCACTTTGAGCTTTAAAATGTCTAGAGACTAATAGAAACCACTTTTCTAAATAAAACTATCTTTTGCATGCTTCCATGCATGACCATGTTTTTGTTATTTTATGTGTGATAAATTGTTTGAATGCTAGTTGAATATTTGTTTGCTTGATTGAATTATAGTGAAGTTAGAAGAGTGTGATATTTGCAAGATCAAGAAGTGAACCAACATTCTCTACTAAAAAGGCAAGTGACACTATCATCGAAGTCCTACTATTTTCATTACACTTAGTGGATTTTTGTAGCATGCATGATAGGACTACTATATTTCTATGCTATGCTATATCCTATTAGGATATCCTTATATCTTCCTTAGTGAAAACATTGTAGTTGTATTATGCTGAGCCCTGCTATATATTTGGGATGGGATACATGATATGATTATATAAAGTGTTGGAAAAATATATGTTTTATATAATAAAACAAGTACTCAATGAACCACCTGGGTGGAAAGAGGATACTCAATTTTGGACAAGGTGGCAACAAAGGGAACCATGTTTATATGGCTATATTTTTGTATGTGCACTAGAATAAAACCACCCAGGGACTTAGAGATTGAACATGTTTCTCGTACAGTGGCTTCCGTGTACAGCCACATGCTAAATGGGATCTTGCTTAGTCAACTACATAGTGGAAGACCCATGCATTGGCATCTTCAGGTTAACTAGAATTGTGTAAGGGAAATATATCCCTACATTGGTGCCTGGTTGACAAGCTAGCATTGTGTATTGGGAGAGACTTCTATGGAAAGACTTTGTCACATTCTCGATCTGCCAGTACTCCATTTTGGTGAGTACTTATCCAGCGGCCACTGGTGGCATCAAGACGAGATTGTGTCATGTGGGTAAAGTGTACAACTTCTGCAGAAGATCAAATTCTAAGTACTTAGCCATGTCCCCGGTTACGGACAACTCTGAGCAACTAAGGCCTGAAGCTATGGAAGATCTCGACATTCCAATTTCTCAAAGTAAAACTTGATGGTGACAACAAGGGATTAGAAGCACTTGGAGTTTTCCAAGGAGTTCAGAAAGATTTAACAAAATATCAAAACTATTTTGAAAAGATAGGATAAAATTATATTGCTTTCTGCAAAAGGGCCTAAACCCTACTTAGCCAAATAGGCATGTAATGATAGGATCCACTTAATTCTACATAGTAGTGAAGCTTGCCTATACAATTCAAATGTATTGACCCTTGTGGCTGCAACTTATTATGTTGCAGGTTTGATTGATGTTAGTGAAGTGTGTTGAATAGGATTACAAGTCTACAACCAACATGTTTGCCTGTGGCACTTGAAGATGAAGGACCCCATGCTATTGTTATATTCTGCTGCAATGTAATGAGATAGCCAAATGAGCTATGTAAGATGTAATAAATTATTTTATTCCTGGTTATAAAGTTGTATTATGACCTTTGTATCTTGATATTATATCTTAACTGTGGATGCTAGCTATTGATCCAGGGACTAGCATTGTAAACACAGGGATCTCTACCTTATTAAAGGTTGGGAACCTTACAGATGGTATCAGAGCACTGTGTTGCCTGTAGGATTGTAACCCTAGGATTGGACAAAACCCCTTAGAAAAATAGGAGTTATGTTTGTTCCAAAAACTTATTTACAAACAATCTTGTACACTCTTTCCTCAACCTTTTGGTTTTGAATTCTACACCTCTTCCTTTTCAACTTGATGGACAAAGCCTTTACCATGACCAATGATTTCAACTTTAGTTCCACCAAGGACTTCAACTTAGACATCACTAAGGACTACAAGTGAAAAACCAAGAGACATTAGATTGCCTACCAAAGACATTGATATCAAGTTAGAGTATGGATCATATTGACCTATGAGGTATGACTATACTACGTTGATTATTTCAAGAAAACTTGTTGTATCCTTCAACTCATGAGTTAAGCTCATAAGTTGTTAAGTGGATAATTGCTTGTTGATTGATTGATTGTTTGATTGAACTTGGTTGTTTTGAGTTGTGTGTTAGAACTTCCTTAGGTATATTTGTCATTACTTATCCCTATCAAACCAACAGATGCCTCCCCGTCGTGCCAACCCCAACCAAAACAACAACATCACTCCTGATATGCAGCAGATGATGACAGCTCAGACGCAACTGATGCAGACGATAACCACGTTCATACAGAATCAGAACAACAACAACAATCAGAATAATCCTCCAGCACATGATATGCTCACCAGGTTTCTGAAACTTAGGCCTGCAAGATTCTCTGGAACAACTGATCCAATGGAAGCCAATGACAGGTTACGTTCAGTGAATAAGGACTTAGTGACTGTTGGCTGCACCGACGAATAAAAAGTTAGGTTTGCATCACATCTGCTTGAAGGACCAGCAGCAACATGGTGGGACAACTTTCAGATCACCACTCCCCTTGAGGATGTGACTTGGGCTATTTTTGAGGATGGTTTCCGTACAGCTCACATCTCATCTGGAGTGATGCACTTGAAGAAAAAGGAATTCCACAATCTGAAACAACATCACCTTAGTGTGGCTGAATATATTGAAGAATTCAACAATCTGGCACGCTATGCACCGGATGAAGTTGATACAGATGCTAAGAGAAAGGACAAATTTCTCGAAGGACTTAATGATGAGTTGAACCTGCAGCTAGCTGTTGCCTATGTCCCAACTTATCAAACACTCTGTGACAAAGCCACTATACTGGAAAACAAGATGAACCAAGTTGAGAACAGAAAGAGGAAGCATAAAATCAAGTATCACTCAGGATCATCACAAAAGAAGCGTTCATTCAAAAAGAGAAATGAAGATTCTGAACCACATCAGTATCACCACAACAACAATGGAAGTGATAATAATGGAAATGATACTGACAATGGAGATGACCTTGGTCAGAACCAACATGACACTTTCAGGAAGAAAGACATTATCCAGTTGCAGTGCTATAATTGTAAGGAACTTGGACACTATGCATCAGACTGTCCTGAGAAAAAAAAAAGGATGCTAGAAGATCCAATGGAAATGACTCCAATGTGACCCAGAAAGGACATGTGAACCACATTGACATGGATGGAAACTTTGAAGAGATAAAAGAAGTGGATGTCAGAAACTAGTTAACTCAGAAGAGTCAAATAAGGATTCCTTGTCTAGATATTAAGTGTTGAACCCATAGTCAAGTGAACCATCAATGTAACCCTATGAGATTTTTTTTAAGGGTGGTAGTACCCTAGTTGCCTTGAAGACAACTTGTAACCCTAGCCTTCCCAAATCTCGGGACAAGATTTCTTTTAAGGGTGGTAGCCTGTCACATCCCAAATTTTTCCAAATTTTGAAATGTGAAAAATAAATAAACAAATTAAACAATTGTTGAAATTTAGGGTGAGAAGAAACTTTTTGATTCCAGTTGGAAACATCAAAACCTATTTGATCAAATAAAATCCTAAAAATATAAACAAATAAATAATAAAGTTATAATAGTTGAAATCACTATTTTTGGATCTTTAAATGAAAAGATATGGTTTTCATAAACACAGTAGAAATAATGAATAAGGACTATTTTTAAAAAAACGAAATTGATCTTGGCCAAGCATTTAAAATAAAATATTTCTATTTGATAAAAAGAGTAAAGGATTATTTAAATAAAATAATAAGGATTTATCAATATCCAATTTTATTTAAGTAAAGGCTTTTCCTTTTTAAAAATAAACACTATAACTTGTTAAAGTATTTTAAATAAAATTCCAAGTGTTTTGTTTTTAAAATAAAACCCATTGAAAAGGTTTTGGAAAAAAATTAGAAAGTCAAATAGAGTTTTAAACATATTTGGATCCTATTTGAAATAAAGAACTAAACCTATTTATTTATTTTTATTTTATAAATAATAAACCCTAAAAATAATTGTTCTATTTTGGACTTTGGATTATGTTGTTAAATAGAATTAAACTATACCTAAAAGTTTGGTGGTGGTTTGATTTGATTTGGAGTTTGAATTGTTTGAATGAAAATAAAATCAGGAAATTCAAAACAGAAAAGGAAAAACATTTTGTATAAAAAAATGAAACAAAGCAGCCCAGCCAACAGGCCCAACCCAGCCCAGCAAACTAGCCCACCTGCTCACCCCGCAGTGAAACGTTTTTCACTCAGAAAAGAACCCGCGAAGTCACTAACGACTGGACCCCACTCCCTCTCCCTCTCTCTCGCTGTCAACGTGGCCCCACATTGTCAGATCATCGTCTCCATCGCGACCCGTTCCCCATTTTCTCTCCGCTGTTTCTGTCTTTGATTTCCTCGCTTGAATTCGTTTGAATGCGCTAATAATTTCGCCTCGCGTCTGTGCCTTCTTAATCGCCCCTCTCTCCTCTTTCTTTTCCCCAGTTTCCATCCCACGAGAGCCACGAGGCTGCCTGGATTTCTGCCGGCAACGCCACTGACCCGACGACCTTCACCGGCCAATTCCGGCGCCGACCAGCCGCCCCTCGCCTCCCACTGCACGCGAGCCTGTTCCCCATCGTCTGGCGCATCTCCCAGTGCCAACTGCTTGGCCGCGCCCGCTCCAGAACATTGGCAACCTCGACACCAAGCACCACCGTCGTCTGCCTTTTGCTCCGGCGAGCTCCCCTGCTAAGCATAGACCGCCCCGAACCTTTCCGTTGATACTCCCAGGATCCCCAGCCCTGTACGCAACTAACTGCGTGCTCCGTTTGTCTTAGCGCGCTCGCAAACTTCGCCCCCGACGATGAACCGAAGCAACTGGCGCCGCCGCAGACTCCGACGAGCAATCACCCCGTTCCCGTGCGCCCCTTGGACAGCCGCGACCACCTTGAGCTTCGCCACACCACTGCAAGCACGGTGAGCTACTCCTCCCTCTCCCTCGCTTCCTGAATCATCGGCAAGCTCACCGCCAGAGCGTGCGCCGCCGCCAGCCGCCGCTAGCGCCGCCCAGATATGGCCTGGTCGCTGTGATCCGTAGGATGCAGATCGTATGGCTGAGAATAGATTTAAACGAAGGGGTAAGGTTGAACCAGAGCCGCATGATTTCATTTAGATCTAACGCACCAGAAAGTCTGATCCAACCGAAGCGGTACCAGCCTATCAGAACAAGACACGTGGCCAGACTCAGGATTTAAATTAGAAATTTGATCTATTGGATTTGCAAACTTGTAAAATTCATAACTTTAAATCTACACGTCTAAATTTTGCAAATGTTATATCAATGGAATCAGCAGAACAAGTACTTTGCAACCATGCACTTTGTTTAATATTTTTCTTCTGGAAAATTGGTTGAGATTACAGAAACTTGTGTAGGCATAATTTGAATATAAGAATTGTTCTAGATATATTTTTAAGGTGAAATCTTTGCAAAAGGGATTGTTTTGAACCTACTGACCATAGGAACCAACTTATGAATTTAAAAATGTATTTTGTGAAGTTAAGGGATAAATATTTGAATTAGCTCATTTCTTGTCAAATAAAAATATTATTTATGGTTTAGAAATGATTTTTGAGTGAAACCTTTGGGAAATGATTTGATTCAAACCTTCTGACCCTAAACACCAAGTTTTGTGATTTAAGAACATATTTGATGAACCATATAAATTTATTACTTTGCTAAAAGATATTTTCAACAACATAAAATACCACCTTAGCATAATATTTGGTTTATGAGATGAAACCTTTTACAAATGGTTTTACCACTTTAGTAAATGACCACTTTGAGCTTTAAAATGTTTAGAGCCTAATAGAAACCACTTTTCTAAATAAAACCATCTTTTGCATGCTTGCATGCATGACCTTGTTTTTGTTATTTTATGTGTGATAAATTGTTTGAATGCTAGTTGAATATGTGTTTGCTTGATTGAATTGTAGTGAAGTTAGAAGAGTGTGATATTTGCAAGATCAAGAAGTGAACCAACATTCTATACTAAAAAGGAAAGTGACACTATGATCGAAGTCCTACTATTTTCATTACACTTAGTGGATTTTTGTAGCATGCATGATAGGACTATTATATTTCTATGCTATGCTACATCTTATTAGGATATCCTTATATCTTCCTTAGTGAAAACATTGTAGTTGTAGTATGCTTAGCCCTGCTATATATTTGGGATGGGATACATGATATAATTATATAAAGTGTTGGAAAAATATATGTTTTATATAATAAAACAAGTACTCAATGAACCACCTGGGTGGAAAGAGGATACTCAATTTTGGACAAGGTGGCAACAAAGGGAACCATGTTTATATGGCTATCTTTTTGTATGTGCACTAGAAGAAAACCACCCAAGGACTTAGAGACTGAACATGTTTCTCGTACAGTGGCTTCCGTGTACAGTCACATGCTAAATGGGCTCTGGCTTAGTCAACTACATAGTGGAAGACCCATGCATTGACATCTTCAGGTTAACTAGAATTGTGTAAAGGAAATATATCCCTACATTGGTGCCTGGTTGACAAGCTAGCATTGTGTATTGGGAGGGACTTCTATGGAAAGACTTTGTCACATTCTCGATCTGCCAGTACTCCATTTTGGTGAGTACTTATCCAGCGGCCACTGGTGGCATCAAGACGAGATTGTGTCATGTGGGTAAAGTGTACAACTTCTGCAGAAGATCAAATTCTAAGTACTTAGCCGTGTCCCCGGTTACGGACAACTCTGAGCAACTAAGGCCTGAAGCTATGGAAGATCTCGACATTCCAATTTCTCAAAGTAAAACTTGATGGTGACAACAAGGGATTAGAAGCACTTGGAGTTTTCCAAGGAGTTTAGAAAGATTTGACAAAAGATCAAAACTATTTTGAAAAGATAGGATAAAATTATATTGCTTTCTGCAAAAGGGCCTAAACCCTACTTAGCCAAATATGCATGTAATGATAGGATACACTTAATTCTACATAGTAGTGAAGCTTGCCAATACAATTCAAATGTATTGACCCTTGTGGCTGCAACTTATTATGTTGCAGGTTTGATTGATGTTAGTGAAGTGTGTTGAATAGGATTACAAGTCTACAACCAACATGTTTGCCTGTGGCACTTGAAGATGAAGGAACCCATGCTATTGTTATATTCCGCTGCAATGTAATGAGATAGCCAAATGAGCTTTGTAAGATGTAATAAATTATTTTATTCCTGGTTATAAAGTTGTATTATGACCTTTGTATCTTGATATTACATCTTAACTGTGGATGCTAGCTATTGATCCATGGACTAGCATTGTAAACACAGAGATCTCTACCTTATTAAAGGTTGGGAACCTTACAACAACGTCGGCAACGATGACAACCAGCAGCACCGCAGTCTGCAAACAACTCCAGTGAGCCTTATCGCTTGAACCAGTGCGCGCCTCGACCAGAGATTCATGCCAACTTATTCGCCTGTGCCTGGTGAACATCCAGGTGCTCGCCATTCACTCGCGTAGGATCTGTAGACTCGCCTTTGACGTCGACAACAAGCGCCAGACACAAGCGACAACTCCGACGAGAAATTACGAACATCCTCGAGCGCCCCTCGGCCAAAGGTGGACACGTTGAGCTTCAGCACGTCTCGACGGACCTGGTGAGCCTCCCCATTCTATCCCTCGCTTCCAGTAGCCGCCGCAGCACCGTAGACCGAGCGCGCCGCCGCTCACCGTCGCCGCGTGCTGCCAGTTGTTGGTCGTTTGATCAACGACCGTATGATCTTGATCCATTGGTTACGATAGATCATAACTCGAAGGGGTATCTAGTGCTATGAGCCGTGCGATTTGTTTAGATCCAACACACCGCGTAGGCCGATCCGTGTGAACCGGTACTAACCAATCAGAACAGGACGCGTGGCCAGAGTTTTGAATTAAAATCAGAAACATTTCTACTAGTTGTATGAATTTGTAAATTGCATAACTTTAAATCTAAATGTCCAAATTTTGCAAATTTTATATCAATGGAATCAGCAAAACAAATACTTTCTAACCATGCACTTTGTTTAAATAATTGCTTTTGTAAACTTAGTTGTTTTTGCAGAAACTTGTGTAGGCATAATTTGAATATAAAATTTATTCTAGAAATGTTTTTAAAGTAAAATCTTTGGAAAATTGATTGTTTTGAACCTACTGACCATATAAACCAACTTTTGGATTGAAAAACATATTTGGTGAAGCCAAAGAATAAATCTTTGAATTGGAACATTTCTAGTCAAATAAAAATATTGTTTATATATTAAAAATGCTTTTTGGAGAAAAACCTTTGGGAAATGATTTGAATTAAACTCTCTAACCCTAAACACAAAGTTTTATGATTGAAAAATATATTTGATGAACCCTATAAAAATTATTACTTTGCTAAAGGCATTTCCAACAACATAAAATATTGTTTTGGTATAAAAATGGTTTATAGGTAAAACCTTTTGCAAATGGTTTTAATAATAAACACTTGACCATAAAACACTAACATTTGTGTTTAAAAATGTATTTTCAAACACTAGAAAATATTACTTTGGTTTGAACCATTTCTAGCAAAACAAAAATGACTTAAAGTGGCCATTTTCACTAACTTGATATCAAATGGTTTTTGCCACTTTTATAAATGACCAATGGGTGTTTTCAAATGTTTATAACCTAATAGAAACTACATTTCCAAATAAAACAATCTTTGGCATGCTTGCATGCATAGCTTTGTTTTTATTATTCTATGTGATGATTGCTTGAAATGGTAGATTGAATTTGTGCCTTGCTTGATTGAATTGTAGTGACATTTGAAGAGTGTGACTATTGCAAGATCAAGGAGTGAACTTATAATCTCTACCAAAAATGCAAGTGATGCTTCATACTTTTGTCCCATTATATTCACTATGCATTAGTGATATTTCTAAGTAGGACTTGCATGGAATTTTTGCTAAGTATAAACTATGCCATGGGAAATCCTAGTAGATGAAACCTTAGTAGAATTTTCCTAAGTTAAGATTCCTACTACTATAATGCTTAACTTAGCTAGTAGAAAACAAGGGTGGATTATATTCATGCTATGGAATATTCTAAGTCAAGGACTTGTTTTTTTTTAATAAAACAACTAAGTGAATGAATCACCTGGGTGGAAAGGGACTTGCTTGGTGGTTTTTGGTTGAGTGGTTACACAAGGCCCATTTATATGGTTTACCTTGTGTATCTCACTTGTGGAATGCCACCCAGGAACAAAGAGATTTGAGATGTCAAATGTTAAGAAGCTTCAAGTGCAGCCACTTAGCATTATGGGCTTTGCCTGGATCATATAGGTTGCAATAACTTAGCCAAATGGATAGTTGGTGTTAGGGGATGATAAGTTGGAACATGTCCATTCTGGTCTAAGGGAAGGCTTCTGAAAGATCTTGTCTTGGTGAAACCAAGTCTTGTGGGGAAAGTGCACCACCTCTGCAGAGTGTAAAATCTAAGTACTTAGCCATGTCCCTGGTAAAGGACAATTTGAGCATCAAGACATGGAAGCTATCAAGAATCTCCTCATCCCAATTTCTAAGTTAATAACTTGTGGTTGAACAAGGGTGAAGGTTCACCAATTTCTATTGGTGGTTCCTTGGGTGATTTTTGCCAAACAAAAATTTAGTGTTTTCAAATGATAAGGAAAATCTATTTTGAACAAAGCAAGCCTAAGCTCCACCTAGCCAAATGCACATAGATGATAGACTCCACTATACTACCATAGTATCACTTGCCAATACAATTCAAATGTATTGACCCTTGTGGATGTAACTTATTATGTTGCAAGTATGTTTGATGTTAGTGAAGTGTGTTGATTAGGTTTACAAGTCTACAACCAACATGATTGCCTGTGGCACTTTGAAGATAAAGGACTCCATGCTATAATTATTTCTGCTACATTGTAATGAGATAGCCAAATGAGCTATGTAAGATGTAATGTATTATTTTATTTCTGGTTATAAAGTTGTATTATGACCTTTGTTTCTTGATATTACATCTTCACTGTGGATGCTAGCTATTGATCCGGGGACTAGCATTGTAAACACCGGTATCTCTACCTTATTAAAGGTTGGGACCTCTACAGGTTGATTCGTCTTGGTATGCAATGTACCATGGATCATCGGCCTGCATAGCACACTGTAACAATCCCAAACTAAACCCAATTAAAATCAGTCCGACAAGCCATGGTGGCACTTCAAATTCAACGGTAGTACAAAGAGAAGGAGCTACCTACACTTCCGACATGGTAGGAGAAGGAGAACGTGGCCACGACATGATCGAATCCCCACCCTCGCTGGTGTACCCGCTACGACCAGACATTGAAGACTAATTTAACCCTGCAATATCGAGGAAATTACGGGAACCGAATCAATTAGGATGGGCGGAGCAGGAGCGAAGGTCTTACCAATCACTACTGGCAATTGCTACGATCGTGCGTCGAGCTATGGCGGAGGAACAAAATCCCGGTCGTCGTGGGCAGCGGACCTGCCTGCGGTCGGTACTGCCTCAACATACAATGCGTGCAAATGAAACAGGTGCTAGAGCCGTGGTTGAGGTGCAGTGCGGCAGTCCGTCTGACGCACCATAGGGCGGAGCCGTCGACGCGCCGACGATCGCTACTCTGACTGCCGGTAGGGTAGGAGCTGCTCGGGGCTGGGGGTTGGGAGCGGATGAGAGAGAGCCGACCTCACGACCCCACCTGTCAATGTTTGGGGGAGTAGCTGCTCCGGGATTTTTGCATATTTTCCAATTTTGCATATCTACCAAACTTTTTCTTTGAAATTTGCTTATTTGCCACAAGACCACCACATTTTAGTGACACACAAAATGGCAAATATGCAAGTTGCAATCTAAAACATGACAAATATGCAAACCCCCTCTAGCCACACATCACGACCCCATCGTTCATTGGCTTCGACGGCCCCACATGACAGCCTCATTGTTCATTGGCTTCGATGGCCCCACATGACGAACCTTTTCTTTGAAATATGCATATTTGTCACACGACCACCACATGTCAGCGACACACAAAATGGAAAATATGCAAGTTGCAATCTAAAACGTGGCAAATATGCAAACCCCCCTCCAGCCACACATCACGGCCCCATCGGTCATTAGCTTTGACGGCCCCACATGACGGTCCCATCGTTCATTGGCTTCGATGGCCCCACAGGACAAACCTTTTCTTTGAAATTTGCATATTTGCAACATGACCACCACATGTCAGCGACACACAAAATGGCAAATATGCAAGTTGTAACGTAAAACATGGAGAATATGCAAATCCCCCTCCAGCCCCACATCACGTCCCATCGGTTATTGGCTTCGACGACCCCACATGACGGCCCCATCGTTCATTGGCTTCGATGGCCCCACAAAACGAACCTTTTCTTTGAAATTTGCATATTTGCAACATGACCACCACATGTCAGTGATACGTCCAAAACGTATCTACTTTCCCGAACACTTTTGTTATTGTTTTTCCTCTAAACTTGTGTGATTTGGATACAACTAACACGGACTGACGCTGTTTTCAGCAGAATTACCTTGGTGTCTAGTTTTTGTGCAGAAAATCAACTATCAGGAAAAATCCCGGAAAATATGCCAAAAATTATATTTCGCCAGAAGATCCACGGAGCCAGAATACGAAATGGAGTGGAGGCCTAGGGGGGGGGGGTGCGGCCACCCCAGGCACCCCCTCGGGCTCCCTCTGCGCCTATAAGTTACCCCTTGACCTAAAAATCGAGGGGGGGTTCGACGTTTTTCTAGAAAGAGTTCCGCTCCGCCGCCACCATCAGAAACCAAGATTCGGATCCAGAAACTCCGTTCTGGCACCCTGCCGGGACGGGGAATTTGGAGAGGATCATCGCCATCGTCATCACCAACGCCTCTCCATCAACCATCGATGTTTCCCTCATCCATGAGTGAGTAATCCCCCGCTGTAGGCTATGGGGATGGTAGGGATTGGATGAGTTCTATCTTGTAATCGAATAAGATTGTTAGGGCATAGTGCCTAGTATCTCTATTAGTGCTATTTGACTTTGTTGCAACTTGTTGTGCTTAATGCTTGTCATTAGGGCCCGAGTGCCATGATCTCAGATCTGAATTTATTATTGAATTATTATGATAGTATTGTTTATGATCTTATCTACAAGTTGTGTACACATATCATTGTCCGGATCCAAAGGCCCCGAAGTGACAGAAATTGGGACAACCGGAGGGGATGGCTGTGGTGTGAGGATCACATGTGTTCATGGAGTGTTAATGCTTTGCTCCGGTGCTCTATTAAAAGGAGCACCTTAATTGCCAGTAGTTCCCTAGAGGCCCCGCTGCCACGGGCTGGATGAACAGAAGATGTTGTGCAAGTTCTCATTGCGAGCATGTATGACTATATATGGAGCACATTCCTAGGATTGTTTAGTACTTGGATGCTTATTCTTATTTATCTGCAATGCCCTAGATCTTGAAGTTACATGTTTAGACTCATTCATGCAACGCCCGTCCATCCATCCCTATGCCTACCGCGCTCATATCCTACTATTTACTGTTACTATTGCTCTTGTTTTGCTGCTGCTGTTGCTTGCTGTTGCTACTATAAACTGTTGCTACTGATAAAATTTTGTGTGCAAGAACTATTTCCAGGTGCAGCTGAATTGACAACTCAGTTGTTAAGGCTTGCAAGTATTTTTTTGGCTCCCCTTGTGTCGAATCAATAAATTGGGTAATACTACCCGCGAACACTATTGCGATCCCCTACACTTGTGGGTCATCAGTCAGTGACACACAAAATAGAAAATATGCAAGTTGCAATCTAAAACGTGGCAAATATGCAAATCCCCCCTCCAACCCCACATGACGGCCCCATCGGTCATTGGCTTCGACCGCCCCACATGACGGCCCCATCGTTCATTGGCTTCGATGGACCCACAGAACGAACCTTTTCTTTGAAATTTGCATATTTGCAACATCACCACCACATGTCAGCTACACACAAAATGGCAAATATGCAAGTTGCAATGTTAAACGTGGCAACGATGCAAATCCCACTCCAGCCCCACATCACGGCCCCATCGTTCATTGGCTTCGATGGCCCCACAAAACGGACATTTTCTTTGAAATTTGCATATTTGCAACATGACCACCACATGTCAGCGACACACAAAATGGCAAATATGCAAGTTGGAACATAAAACATGGCGAATATGCAAATCCCCCCATCTAGCTCCACATCACGACCCCATCAGTCATTGGCTTCGAGGCCCCACCCCACATGATGGCCCCATCATTCATTGGCTTCGATGGCCCCATAGAACGGCCCCATTTGTCATTGCCTGCACCGGCCACCCAATTAGGAAAAAGCGGCCCACAAGGCAGCAAGAGAAGGATGGAGGGTCCGACGTGTATCCTGGCCCCACCCGTCAGCACGTATCGGCCACGGCAGGACCCACACCAAAGTGGCCGCACTGGTCAGGCATGTAACGGTTGAGGCCTCGTAACGTAACACTCAACCCCCGCCCTGCCTCAAACGCGGTCCCACCAGTCAGCATGTAACGGTCAAGCCTTTGACCTAACGGCATCCCTCCATCTGAGCGCCTGCGAGTGCCCGCGATGGTTTCTTAACATGGCGAGGGGAAAAGTGAGGAAAAGCTAAGCGGATGGGGAAAACTGAGTACAACTAATGAACCAAGGGCACGAAAATAGAAATCCCAAGATAATTAGGCAAAGGATCAGGGTAGATACACCTAGCTCCAGCAATATGCAGATAATAAACACCACCTCTCCTAGTAAGAATTCCACAAGACCTCAAAGTAAAATGACCAACATGTCGCTCACCTCGCACCGGCTGTAACTTACCTAGGTCGATGCCCAATGCATTGGCAAGCACGGTGATGACGCCTCCACAAGTGGTTGGTCCTTGGATTTTGTGGGATTGGTACTCCAAGTAGCGCACAAGTATTGTGCCCAAGTGAAGTGAAAAATTGTCATAGTTGAAAGCAACTTTTGCAAGGACTAAGATGTCCTCCTCGTTGAGTCTTGTAAACTCATTATGCGCCTGCAAGGTGTTAGCAATAACATAGAACAAATAACAAATAACAGGATGTTGAATATTCTTCCCTTTGCTAACTCTAGAAGTAAGGCTCATTCTATTATAACAGAGTTCAGGGGAAGGTTCCATGTTGGTAAAAGTTGCGCGTAGAGCATTAGGATCATTGTTGGGTAAGCCAAAACAGTTGCACCACTCATCTAGTGTTAGATAATAATTATTGTGCATGAGTCGGAAAGAAATCTTATCCTCCCCATGTCATGCCTTAACAGTGCTTTGCAAAGAGCTAAGAAATTCAATGTTTAACCGGTGATAGGTTGGTGCATCATGGAATACAAATGTTTGTAGGCCAACTATACTGCAAAGTAGATTAAAATCATCAGAAATACCGAGTTGGTTCAAAGTGGAGGGGCAAGCCCACTTGGTTTCCTTGACTTCTTAGTTTTTGATCTTGTCGAAACGATCACAGTGGGCTTCGTTTTTGAATCGAATCCCCATGCGTTCCTGAGCTACAGCCCGAGAAGAACTAGCTGCGGCAAAAGCACATGTCTAGATCCTCGTGTTCATCTTCTAAAAATAATAAAAGAGACAAATATAAAACTTTTTGATCTAACAGTAATAGTCATAGCATAATCCTCATCATAGCACACTAAAGAATCTCCTCAACATATTAATCTAGGCAAGATAATCATGGCAATTTGTTCAAATATAAGTCTCACCTTAGATTGATAATGACAATTGATCAGAGATGAATTTGCAAAAATTAATTGGAGGATCGGAGGAGAAACATACCGTAGATCACTTGTGTGCGAGGAATTCGAACGAAATCAAGTAGGGGTGAAGATCCCTTGAGGTTTTGAGAGAGTTTGGAGGTAGAAGAGAGAAAAATGATTGTGTTTTTGATGATTTGGGTACCTTCCCGAGCGTTTAAGTGGTCGGACGCAACTATACGATGGCAACTATAAGGAGGGAATAGGGCGTTCCGGTCGTATAGTTGGTCTGACGGAAAAAAATTAGGGTTTCCTAGGGTTTCTATCTGGCGCTACAACTATACAGCCGAAACTTTTGTTCCCGCCGTATAGTTAGTCGTCAAACCTTCTCTACACTAGGATGAAAAATTATTGATTGGTAACATAACTAAACGCCAGGAATTTTTATTCCCGCCGTATAGTTGGTCGTTAACCTTTCTGTACACATCAAAAAAATTCTATTTCTTCATAGATTACTTTTTAGACTGAAACTTAGCGAAGCACCTTGTTTTCACAGAAAAAAGACAAACTAAAATTTCGACCAACTATGGCATATAAAAACAGGATTTTTTAGTACCGTTGAATCTCTTCCTCTCACTGGAGTTTTCTAGCACTCTTTATTTATATAAAACTTAAACTAAAACTTAAAAACTTAACTCAAACCTTTATTTCTCATGGGTTGCCTCCCATGCAACGCTCTTTTATGGTCAATAGCTTGACTTTGATATTGTTCACTTAGGCCATATGAGTGGAACACCCACTCTGAAGTAATTAGCGTTCAAAGTGATGGCCTCCTTATCATCTTGCTTGGCTTTCTTTTTCTTAGGGAAATGAATAACAAAAGAATCCCGCGAAGGCAATTGAAGCTTCACGTTCCCTTCATGCAAATTGATCGAATTAATAGTTCTTAAAAAGTACGGCCTAATATAATAGGGGCAGTAGCATCTTCAGGCATGCCAGCAATAACAAAATCAATAAGAGCAGGACAGCCTTTAATGTACACTAAAGTATTTTCCTTTATGCCTACTTCTTGTTTATAGGTAGAATCTGCTAGATGTAATTTTAGTTCGGTAATCTCAAAAGAGCCAAGATTTAACTTGTTAAAAAGACTCTTTGAAATTGTTGAAACACTTGCACCTAGATCACATAGTGCAGCTATTTCATTAGTCCCAATTTTAATCTTAATGATAGGCTCAAATACATCATCTAGCTTAACAGGCAATTTTTCAGCAATTTTCTTGTATTCTTCTTCAAGCTCACGTACCTTTATTGCTACCTGATTAATGAAGTGTTGATACATGGCTTCATCATTTTCATCACTTACCGGAATCTTGACATTGATACTTTTTACAAGATCTTCAATGGTGTAATTTCGTGAAGGAGCATTGCTATAATCAAGTCCTTAGGGCTCCTCCCTTTGGATTCTTATCATCTTGAGATCTTCAACTGGGTTGGGCTCAACTTTACCTGCAAATTTTGCTAGAATGAGAGTTTGACTCTCGGTTATCTTACCTAGCTGTGCCTCAACGATCCTTGTTCTTTCTTGGAGGGCCTGCAAATCATTTCTCAAACTAATAGCTTAGTTAGATAATTTACCAAGCATAGCATCATGATTCTCCGTAATTTTGACTAGAATATTGTTTTGCTCATTTTGTGAGTCCATAATAGCTTTAAGAGTTTCTTGGAGACTAGTATTGCTTGATGCCATTGATGACCCACAAGTATAGGGGATCACAACAGTCTTCGAGGGTAGTATAACCTAATTTATTGATTCGACACAAGGGGAGTCAAAGAATATTTATAAGCCTTAACAACTGAGTTGTCAATTCAGCTGCACCTAGAAATAGTCTTGATCACAGTAGTTTATCAGTAGCAACAGTTTTGTATTAGCAATAGCAAAGTAACAGCATCAATAAAACAAAGGCAGTAGTAACAATAGTAGCAAACAACAGGATTTGAGTGCGGTAGGCATAGGGATGGATGGATGGGCGTTGCATGGAGAAGACTATTCATGTAATATCAAAATCTAGGGAATTTGCAGATAAATAATATAAAGCATCCAAGTACTAAATAATCATAGGCATGTGTTCCATATATAGTCATACATGCTCGCAGTAAGAACTTGCACAACATCTTTTGTCCTGGTAGCCCGTTGTAGCGGGGCCTCAAGGGAATCTTCTGGCAATTAAGGTACTCCTTTTAATAGAGTACCGAAGCAAAGCATTATGTAGCATCCCAATTGTCTAACAATTGCAATGCTACTAGCCTAGTCTATATAGATGCTACTTCCTACATATAATTGTTGCATCATCATTATATCATGCTCATGTCATCATGCCACCTTGCATTTGAGCATCATATAAAACCCTTTTCCTTTTGGTTCTTAGCTCATATGCATTGTAAATTGTATTTGCCTCTTGATATTGTATTTGGTTCTTGATATATTGTTTAAATGCCCAAGTTGAGTTGGGGGCATATCTCTTACTAACTCCACCACCTTTCTTGTCATCACCCATCATTCCACCATCCAACTAAATGTGAGCTTTGCACTTTATTTGGGTTTTACCTCTAGCTCATGTGGGTTGGAATGGATCCAATTCTTGTCCACATGCTCTCACCTTAGCATCATGTTGTTTTCACAATATTGATATATGAGAGCCACATGGCCACCTTTGCATGCCTTGTGAGTGGAACCCTATTTCTAGCTTCCATATGTGTTGTTTTGGGGTTATCATCATGTTGGGATATTTTGTGGGCTTATTAAATACCTAGTGGCATATACACACTAGCAAGTCCCATTGTATTTTTCAAATATGGTCATCTCCTACTACTCCACATGGGGCATCCTTCCAATTCTTCTAGCTTGGCTCATTCTATGTTTTTGGAATGCATATGTGTAATGCTAGGGATATTATTTTGTTTTCACAAGATGAAAACTAGCATTAATATTATGCATGGGCCATGCAACCATCTCTATAGTTTTGCCTCTTTTGGTTTTATTTTCAATTCTTGAGTGGTTCATCTCTCTCTCTCTCTCTTTTCTTCACCCCCTCTCCTTTTCTCCACCATCCATGCATGATCATGTGGTTCCTATCTAAACCCTAAACCATCTTCCCCTCTCTAAAACCTACACCTAAGTTTCTAACCCTCATCACCATACCCCCTCCTACCCCATCATCACCATACACCCTCTCTACACCACCCCCTCTAAACCAAACCCTAGCTACCACGCCTCCCCTCTCTCTCGGCCTCTCTCTCTTCTCTCTACCTTGCAGGTTCCACCTGGCCACCGACTCCCCTGCCCTAGATACCCTCCACCCAAGCCCTAACCCGACCCTAGCACCTAGCCCGAGCCTCCCCCTTCTCTCTGGCTCTCTCTGTCGTGCTTGCCCCACCCCGAGCCTGGGCGTTTTGGACGCCCTCTGGTCCCACCTGGAAGCCCCTGCCTGTGCCTGCCCAGCCCGACCCTGCCTTGCACGTGAAGAAGGCAAAAAGAGGCCGATGCCACCTTTCCCCCACCACGCCATCTACCTCTCCCTCCCTCCGTTCCTATCCACTCCCACATCTCTGCACCCCCCTGCTGCATCCCAGATCCGCCCCGGAGCCTGCCCTCTCCTCCCCTCCCTCTCCACGACCGCCAACAGCCGACGCAGGTCACCGACGTCTACCTCTGCCCTCTTCGATCCAGCCGGCGTGGGCGACGCGGAGGTGATCTTGGATACCAAGGGGAACCTCTCTGCTTCGTCTGGACACGTCGACAAGGAGG
Organism: Avena sativa; assembly: GCA_916181665.1. Lineage (NCBI taxonomy): Eukaryota > Viridiplantae > Streptophyta > Magnoliopsida > Poales > Poaceae > Avena > Avena sativa. The sequence continues at coordinate 35,810,754 of OV702289.1, read as the reverse complement.
AAGAACCCCAGACCGCTGCACACCGTCACCGCCCGAACGAAACCCTAGATCGCCGGAGCGTCCGCTTCCCCGCCGATCGTCTGCACCCCTGCCCGATCCACCGCCTCCAACAGCCCCATGGTGAGCTCCTGACCCTCTCTGACATCCTCTCCCTCGCCAACCCCCTCTGGCCTCACCGTTTGTTTCGGCGAGCACGCTGCGTGCGCCGGCGACGCTGTCGTCTGCTCGCCGCTGCGTCTCGCAGAAGCTTAGCTAACCTGCGTCCGCTCCTCTGGCACCACCCTAGAAGCCACCGCACTGGTTCCGTTCCCTCGCGCGCACGCCCGCGACCAGGGATCGAATCCCGCGCGCCACGCCCGCGCCAGACGAGCATCGATCGGTCGTCAGCGCAGAGAGAGAAGAAGCACAGTACCGCGGCAACGTTTTGCAGAAAACCCCTCTCTGCTTTTTCGCATTAACCCGCAGTCCCACCGAGGCCCACCAGTCAGCGCCTGTTGCCTTTTTACAAAAAGTACCCTGCACTTTGGTTGCATCAACCCGCAGTCCCCCCCTGAGCCGCGTGGCAGCCTCGCGCCCGCCCACTGGCGTGTGGGTCTGCGAGCACTCCGACCCCACCTGTCGGCCACTAGGTCTAGCTCGGACCGCGGTGAGAAAGGGTTCTCTGAGTCGTTTTTCACCAGGTCAGCATGGGCCCAGTTGTCTGTGTCTGTGGGTAGGACTGGCCCGAGTAACAAAAGTTTCTGTCTGTTTCTGTTTTAATTCAAATCTTTTCCAAATTATTTCAAATTCAAAATTCAAATCTGTTTTATAATAACTTTTAAATTATAAATCCAAATTAAACAAATAATATATGTTTGAACTCAGAAAAATATGAGGAATTCAAATATGCCCTTCAAAATATATTTTGAACATTTAAAATTCCAAGTTGATTAAAATTACATTAAAATGCCCTTTTATCTTAATTAATTAATAACTTTTGTTTTATAACTCCAAATTTAACAAATAATATGTCTAAAATGATTAGCTCGATGAGACCTTTCTGTTTATGCATTCCTTGGTTTGTTTTGAAGCATGCATCATATAAATATATTGTATACAGCAACTAATATGAGTATAAAATGTGATTAAAACTCAACAAAATGATTTATTCTTGTACTCCACACCTCACCCATGCCATGCTACTTTATTGCCATGCAAATTGTGCATCATTCATCATGGCATGATTGTTTGCTTGTCGCATTTTATTCATATGCTTGCGCACTTTATTTATGTTGGCCCTTGTTTGTTTGGTTCTTCTTCGAATAGACGCTGAGCAGGGGATATACCAAGAGAACCAGGAGCACTACCCAGATCCTTCTCTCGCTTCAACTGAGCTGCCAGGCAAGCACTACCACATGCTTGCATACATATAGTACCTATTGCCTCTTTCTTATTCTTGCATCATTGAGTCGCGATTGCATTAAATTGAATCCCAAGTATTGCATAGCCTTTACTTTTAAACCCCACCGAAGCTTGTTCCTCCATCCCATGAGCCATTACTACAGGAGTTGTTTGAGCCATGCGAGTCGTAGAACAGCATGTGTAGGGTATGTGAGTGTCTGATGGATAACGAGGTACCTAAACAACTTAATCTGAGTAGTAATGGGATAACTAATGAAAGTGGCATCGGTGAGCCATATTCGCTTTTTGGTTTTTTCAGGCTCACTTGTGTCCCGTAGGACCCCGAGTACTTGATTCCTGTTCCTTGAATATTCGCGCTATCCACATCCGGGAGGCTTATGAACCCCCCTGAGCCAGAGCTTGATTCATTCTTATTTCTTGGGGCCACAAACTAGTTTGAGGTTTTATTTACTATCCTGTACTTATGCCATGCTTTAGTGCTTTATTTAAATTGTGCGAGGAGCACACTGTACTGTTTAGGAAAGCGGAGTGTTTTCGCGGTGTCGACAAGCCCAGTCACATTTTCGGGTTCCCAGTCATTCACAGCCACTGGCGCAAACCTTGAGGCCGTCTCGGAGTCAGCTAACTTCGTTGCGGGTAGCTCAATGGGGTGGCCCCCTGAAATATTTCTGAATCCTGTGATCGCTTTGTCGTGACTGCCTCGTTGGGTTTTGATTTGGTTTTTCCGAGGCATATCGAGTGTGTGTTGCTATTTGTGCACCCCTGCAGGGTAAAACTTTCTGAAAGCCGTGTCCGCGGTTATGGACGACTTGGAGCACAGTTTCTCGATCATAGACAAGCATAACTAAAGTACCGCTTTTAATCTGACTAGACTAGGTACCTGACTAGTAAATAGTGCAACACTCACGGAATGGATAATAAAACTGCCAACGGATGGGGGGGGGGGGTTGTTCGTCCGCTTCCTCGTCGGTAAGCGAGGAGGAGGATGGATCTGTTAATATTACCGTTATAACTGCTATAACTGTTGTTATTCATTCACGGACATCCGTCTATCTCTGGTTCGGCGGATGGTTAGCGAGTTTCTATAGAATTGCTAGGGTTTATCTTTTGCTGCAATTGCGTCACCCCAGGTAGTGTCCCCTTTAGAGGCATAAAGACTTGCTGAGTACCCCTAGGGTCTCACACGATAAATTATTGGTTCAGATGAACAGGTACACTCACAAGATGGATACTGGGTGGAAGAGACGGACGAGGTGGGCAACGATCATTCGGTGTAGAGATTCCGGGAACGGGAATCCGTGAGATCTGTGGGCGGGATGTGCTTATTTATGGGGCATCTTATGCCGATTTGCTTCTTATCTGTACTCAGATTTTGTCTTCCGCTTCCGCTTGATACTCTGATGTTTGATGTATGAGGAGATATCCTAAACTATTATATCTATCTAGGATTTTGGATCTTGCCATATGGCGTTGCTATATTTCCTTTCTTTTTAGATGGAATGGCTCTGATGTACTGTTGTATGGTGGCTTGCATACATACTCATTTGTGTATGTAGTTGATCCCTTCGCCTGCCGATTACACCGCCCGTTCTTGTCCCGATGTGTGGAAATGGTTGGGACGGCCGAAAGGTCTACCTGTGAGTGGCATTTGGGCCTCACCGTACTATTTCGACCATTTCTGCTCATCCAGGCTTGTAACTAGGAGCGTAATTCACCGAGGTAGTTACACATTAACACTCCGTGAACACACGTGATCCTCATATCACAGCCATTCCCTCCGGTTGTCCCAATGTCTGTCACTTCGGGGCCTTTGATTTCTGACAATAATATGTGTAAACAACTTGTAGATAAGATCACAAACAATACTATCATCATGAATCAATAGCATGTTCAGATCTGAGATCATGGCACTCGGGCCCTAGTGACAAGCATTAAGCATAACAAGTTGCAACAATGTCAAAAAGCACTAACAAAGATACTAGGCACCATGCCCTAACAATCTTATTCGATTACATGACAGATCTCATCCAATCCCTACCATCCCCATAGCCTACATCGGGGGATTAATCACTCATGGATGGGGGAAACATGGATGGTTGATGGAGAGGCATCGGTGATGATGATGGCGATGATCTCCTCCAATTCCCCGTCCTGGCAGGGTGCTAGAACGGAGTTTCTGGTTCCGAATCGCGGTTTCTGGTGGTAGCGGCGTAGCAGAACTCTATCTGGAAAAACATCGAACCCCCTCTGTTTTAGGTCAGAGGGATTATGTAGGCGAAGGGGGAGACCGAGGGGATGCACGAGGTGGCCTCACCACCCCCAGGCAAGGCCTGGCCTGGCTAGCTGGTGTGGGCCCCTCGTGGTCCTCCTCCGTCTCGTCTTCTGGCTCCGTGTGTCTTCTGGTAAAATTGTGGAGTTCCCAACCTGATAAGGTAGAGATCCCTGTGTTTACAATGCTAGTACCTGGATCAATAGCTAGCATCCACAGTTTAAGATGTAATATCAAGAAACAAAGGTCATAGTACAACTTTATAACCAGGAATAAAATAATTCATTACATCTTACATAGCTCATTTGGCTATCTCATTACAATGCAACAGAAATAACTATATAGCATGGAGTCCTTCATCTTCAAAGTGCCATAGACAATCATGTTGGTTGTAGACTTGTAACCCTATTCAACACACTTCACTAACATTAAACAAACCTGCAACATAATAAGTTACAGCCACAAGGGTCAATACATTTGAATTGTATTGGCAAGTGATACTATGGTAGTATAGTGGTATCTATCATCTATATGCATTTGGCCAAGTAGAGCTTAGGCTTGCTTTGCTCAAAATAAGGTTTTCCTTATTAGTTGAAAACACTAAGTTTTTGTTAGTCAAAATCACCCAAGGCATCTACCAATTAAAAATTGGTGATCCTTTAACCCTTGTTCAACCACAAGTTTTTAACTTAGAAATTGGGATGAGGAGATCCTTGATAGCTTAAATGTCTTGATGCTCAAATTGTCCGTTGCCGGGGACACGGCTAAGTACTTAGATTTTACTCTCTCGAGAGGTGGTGCACTTTCCCCACAAGACTCTACATGCATCGAGACACGATCTTTCAGAAGCCGTCCCTTAGACCAAATGGACGCGTTCCAACCTATCACCCCTACCACCTTCTGTCCATCTGGCTAAGTTATTGCGACCTATATGATCCAGGCAGAGCCCATATTGCCATGTGGCTGCACTAGAAGCTTCTCAACACTTGACATCTCAAATCTCTTTGTTCCTAGGTGGCTTTCCACAAGTGAGATACACCAGGTATACCCCTGGGTAACCACTCAACACAAACCATTCTTTCCATTCCACCCAGGTGATTCATTCACATTGTTGTTTTATTAAACAAAGTATAAGTCATAGACTTTGCATAATATCATAGTATGAATAATCCACCCTTGTTTTCTATTAGCTAAGTTAAGCATGATAGTAGCAAGAATCTTAACTTAGGGAAAATTCTACTAAGGCATCATCTACTAGGAGTTCCCATGACATAGCTTATACTTAGAAAATTTCCATGCAAGTCCTACTCAAAATATCACTAATGCATAGTGAAAATAATAGGACAAAATGTATGAAGCACCACTTGACTTTTTAGTAGAGAAACTAGGTCAACTCCTTGATCTTGTAATTGTCACACTCTTCAAAGTTCACTACAATTCAATCAAGGCACAAATTCAAAACTAGCATTCAAACAATTCATCAAATAAAATAATGAAAACAAAACAATGCATGCAAGCATGCAAAAGGTTGTTTTATTGGAGAAGTGTTTTCTAATAATCTATAAACATTTTAAAACACCTATTGGTCATTTATAAAAGTGGCAAAACTATTTAAAATCAAGTTAGTGAGAATGGCCATTTTAAATCATTTTTGTCTTTGCTAGAAATGATTTTATTAAAGGAATAATTTCTAGTGTTAGACAAATATGTTTTTAAACACAACCGTTAATGTTTATGGTCAAAGTGTTTAAAACAAATCCATTTGCAAAAGGTTTCATTCAAAAATCATTTTTAAATCAAATCAACATTTTTGTTTAACTAGAAATGCTTTTATCCAAAGGAATAATTCCCTAGTGTCACAAAATATATTTTTAAATCCAAATGTTAGTGTTTATGGTCAAAGTGTTTAAAACAAATCCATTTGCAAAGGTTTCACTTAAAAATAATTTTTAAATTATAGCAACGGTTTGTTTTGCTAGAAATGTTTTTAATCAAAGTAATAATTTTCTAGGGTTAATCAAATGCATTTTTAAATCCAAAAGTTAGTGTTTAGGGTCAGAGAGTTTCAATCAAACCGTTTGCAATAGATTTTACTCAAAAATAAATTTTAGAATAACTTTTTATACACAAAATAGGCCTAGAAATGTTTCTGCAAAAACACCTATTTTTTTAGAATCAAAATACTAAACTAAGGGAATGGTTGCAAAGTTCACATTTTTGTGATTCCAATGATATAAAATTTGCAAATTTTGGACGTGTAGAGAAAAAGTTATGGATTTTACAAATTCAAACATTTAATAGAGCCTTTTATGTTTTTAAAACAAAAACTGAGCCACGTGGAGTGATTATATTGGGCGGTACCGGTTCGGCAGGATTGCGCGATGTGGAGCGTTGGATTTAAAGGGATGTGTGTGGCTCAGATTGGACATACCGATTCGTTTAAGTGATCTATTCTAAGCCATGCGATCAAGATCTAACGGGCAGCATCACTCTGACCACGAACTGGTGGCGCTGGCGACGGCGCGTGGTGGCGGCGCTTGGGCAGAGGTGTTTCGGCGACTACAGGAAGCGAGGGAGGAAGAGGAGTGGCTCACCGGGTTCGTGGCGACGTGCTGATGCTCAACGTCGTCTCTGATAGCCAAGGGGCGCACATGGTAGTCGTTGATTGCTCGTCGGAGCTAGTGACGGCGTCAGGTGCGTCTGTTCGTCGTCGGGGGCAAGGCTACAAGACACGAGAAGGTAGAATAACCGGTGCGTTAGATGCGCATGATGAAGGTGAGTTTAGGGGCTTCAATGAGAGGAAGAGGGGCGGTCCGAGTTTACCGGGGTAGCTCGTCGGAGAGGGGGCAGACAGCGGCGACGCTCTAACGTACTGGTTGCCGATGCTCTAGGGCACGCGCCTGCAAGCAGAAGGTACTAGCAGATGTGCACTTTGATGGCGAACACGCTCGTGCAAGTCAGGGCAAGGGAATGGCCGGGGCTCGTCGGAATCGGTGCTGCAGCTCATTGGAGATAGTGTGGTTTCGAGCATGAATTGGAGCAGCCTGGAGGCGTTCATGGCGTGGGGTTTGAGGGAAACGAGAGAGGAGGAGGGGCGCTTTAACGAGCGTGATCACTGGGCGGGATTACTAGCGTGTTTAAGCGAATTCAAGACACGAAATCAACGCAGAAACGCCAGTGAGGAAGAGGGGAACGGGTCGCATGGTGAGGAAGAAGAGATGAGTTGGCAGTAGGTCCCGAGCGTCAGTGAGTGAGGGGGTACGGGTTTGAGTGAGAAAGGGGCTCGCGGGGGAGAGAGAGATGTTGTGTGGGCTTGCTGGGCCAAGATGTTGGGTTGGTTTGTTTTCTATTTTTTTCTCCTTCTATTTTATTTTTATTTTTCCTTTTCTATTTTCTGTTTTGATTTTATTCAAATGATTTAAACACTCATTTATTTTCAAATCTTTCCCAAATTTCCAGTATGTTTTTATAATGTTTAACAATGTATTTTTAAAGTCCATTTTATAATATTTTCTTATATTCTCTTATGGTTTATTATTTGTTTAAATTAGACATTTGTCTTTATTTAAATAAGATTTAAATATGGTTCCAATCCATATTATTTTATTCAAATGATTTAAACATATGTTTAAATTTAAATGTTTCTCAAACCTTTCCAATAAGTTTGTACTGTTTAGTAATGTGTTTAAAATTCTGTTTTAGAATATTCAAATATTCTTTTATGGTTTAATATTTATTTAAATGAGGTTTGTGTTTTTATTCAAACCATTGATTCAAGCTTCCATTTGAATTCAAATTTCTCCAAACCTTTCGAGTAGGTTTAAACTATTATTAGTGTGTTTAAATAATTCACTTTGAATTATTTCAAACATTTTATTATGATTTAATATTTATTTAAATGAGGCTTTTGTCTTTATTTAAATGAATTTGAATATGGTTTCAAACCATATAATTCTATTTAATTAATCCTTTATTCTTTTTAAGTTAATTAGATAACTTTTTAATCCACTTTGGCAATTTCAATTATTATTTTCTCATGATTTAATTAATCATTTATATTAGGGATTTTGTCTTCTTTCAAATAGAATATGGTTCAAGTCCATATAAATTTTATTCAAATAATCTTTATTCCCTTATTTTATTTGGATTATCTTTATTCCATTTTCTTATGGATTTAATTCTAGTTTTAAATTGTCTTCTAAATAATTTTTCTTGGGATTTATCATTTAGTTAGTTTAGGCAATTTGTCTTTATTTAAATAAAATTAAATATGGTTCAATTCATATAATTTTATTTAAATAACCTTTTATTCCTTTTTATTATTCAGTAATCTTTCATTCCATTTGTTTATGATTTGGCCAAGATTTAATTTATCTTTTAAATATTCCTTATTTATTTATTTCTTTGTTTGTCTTATAAAATCCATATCTTTTTATTTATAGTTCCAAAATTGGTGATTCCAATTTGTATAATTTTATTTAATATTTGTTTATATTTTAAAATCCTTTTAAGATTATTTTGCTCACAATTTGGCATAGATTTTTGTTAGGAGCTTTATTAGCCTTAGAAATTATTTTCCTTTTATCTTATTAAAATCATAAGTTTTTATCCATGGCTCCAAATTAAATGAAACCAATTTCTATGGTTTTATAATATTTTTGTTTATCATTTTGATCATTTATAAATGTTTTTTGCTGAATTTTATATGAATCAAAGCCATAGTCTTAGGGATGTTGTGGATATACCAAATGGGTATAGCCCGGGTGGCCCACAGTTGATGGTTAGGCCTATGGCATAACCGGGCGGCCTAGTTGCTGATAGACAAGACGGAGGTCCAATAGAGATAAAGGAAGGCGATGTGCCACCGCCATAGATGGAAGAAGGAGCCTTGGAGGACACGAAGACTAGTTAGTGTTAGTCTAGGACTCTGTAACCGTATCCGGCTGGGATTCTCTATGTAACCCTAGGTCCTGACGTCCTTATAAGCCGACCTATGGGAGCCTTTAGGGCATAACAACAAGTGCATAGCACTACCCGCACACAGCGAACCCCCCAATCATGTAACTCAACATATTGCCATTATAGTGATTTATAGCAGGAGTAGGATCTCGCAACCGTCGCGAGATCTGAACCTGGGTAAACTGTGTCAAGCCGACCCAGACGCTCTCCGTCTTCCCCCCACGTCTCTAAACTCGTCGTTGGGATACCTCTATGGCGTACCGTCAAAACCACGACAGTTGGCGCCCACCGTGGGGCAAGAGGCGCTTACAACACGGATCCGGGCGGGATCCCTCGCCGTCTTTGATGGCGGAAAAATCGCATCTCCAGTGACGCGTCGGCTTTGTCATCGCTCTTTCTAGCATGTGGTCGAGTCGACGGCATCCTATAGATCAATATCTACATTATCTTTGGAGGTGACATAAATCTTCATCAAAGAAAACAACCATGACCATGCTTGGTTTTCCTCGCCGAGAGGCTGATGGAATTAGTTAGTGTAACATCCCAAAAATACTAAGCTTGGATCATCAAACTCTAATCATCAAACTTAGGGTTAACAAAAACTTTTCTAAATAAATTTATGAATGCATGCATATGTGTATGCATTGATTTTGAAATGCTTTTAAACCACCTTGTTTGTGTGATCCATTGCTTGTAGAATGTTTCTTAGGTGAAATAAACATCATCTAAAACATTTCCCAAACTTTTCCTAAAGACAAGTAAATCAAAACACATATATGAAATGAATGGTCATTTTGGCCAATTTAACTCCCATGCCTACTTTGGCTGTCTCAAACTTTCAGAACCTAACAGAAACTTTCCTGGATCTTTGCACCCCTTGAATGTACTCATAACAAGGTATCAAGGCCCACTTTGTGATCATCCAGAAACTTTCAAATGCATAGTTTAAATGACAATTCAAAATTGAATCTTTATCATATGGGAAGATCCCACTTTTTCAAAAACTACTCAAGCAAGCTCAACTTTCAAAACCCAAGCATCTGCAGACTCACCAGCACCAATCTAGCAAACCCACCAAAAATCTTTTCAAAATTCAAAACTTGAGTTCATGCGGCCATTTCATCAAACAGGTTGCAGACACAAATCAAACAAACATCAAACACTATAGTGTGCAGTAAATTTGGCCTAACTTGTTCCCTAGTTAGCTCACACATAGCTCAGTAGATCATCTAGGAAGTTTAACTAAGGACTAGCACCCCTGTGAGCTTGCCATTGCCATCAATGGTGAACAACCGAGCACCCCCTTGTCACCCTATTGTGGACAGCAGGCTAGAGGAAGAACTAGCCGTGCCAACCTTGTCTGGGAGGCAGCCCACCGTCCACCGCCACTACCTGTCCCAGCCGCGAGCGTTGCCAAGCCCTGGACCACGCGCACAAGCCGCGCCCAGACCGCCAGAGACCATGCCAAGCATGCGCCAGAGCACCACCCTCGACCATCACCCACAGACCGTGCGCCACCCTCACCGCGTGCATACACAATCCCCACCGACCCAGGAGACCGCCAGACATCCCCGTTTGCCACCCTGTTCCGCACAGCCGCCGCCCGCCGTCGAAGACGCCGCCTCTGCCGTGCAGAGCACCGCCCGTTCCAGACCAAACCACACCACCCCATGCCTCGAGACCATGTCGTTGAGCATCACCAGGATACACCGCACCATCCCCTACCCTTGCCCATGCCATTAGCCGCCTGTAACCTCGCCCCCGACGAGCTCACCGTGCGTCCCGACGGTCCCCTCGCTCGACTATAAATAGAGGCCACCCCCGCACGATTTCTTCACACCATCTCACTCCCCTCTCCTCACTGATCGTGCCACACCATTCTCAGAGCAAGGCAAGCACCACCTCGCCGGAATTTCACCGGAGCCCGCCGCCTCTGGAGAAGAAGGGAGCCAGCGATTGGAGCCGCCCCAGGAGAAGCCACCGGTACCAGGAGATTTGCCGTCGTCGACTTCATCGTTCGCCCGCCTCGCCGACCCTCGCCAGTACCCCCGTGAGCCCCCAGCAACCCTCACTGGTCGCGCTAGGTTTTGTTCTCGCCGGAGTTGTCTCGCGTCGATGATGACTCCCAGCCGTTGGATTAGAACTAGATCGAACGATCCACGTTGCCCCATACCGGTTCGCCTAGCCCCGTGTCACTGACGAGTGGGGACACCCACTTAAGCAGCCCGCGGGAGCACTGCGCTTAGCAGGCCGGCCCAGTAACTTTTCCCGTGTAGCCCAGTTATTCAAATTAAACCCTTTTCTATTTCAATTCAAACACACTTCTGTACCCAACTTAAAAAATCAACCCAGATCGATCAGTGCACCAAATTGAATGAAACCAATTTTGTTGGAAAGGTCTGTGAATGCTGAATCCAAGCCCGTTGGATTCAAGTCATTTGGATCTATAGATCACCCATGGTAAAAATAACAAGGCAGAAGCTTTTCTGCGTTCAAACATTTTTCAAATTTAAACCATAATAGCTTTTGAGTTGATTCCAACTCTCAAAAATCACACTTAACCATACCTTTCAGAATATATAAAAATATATAGGTTTACTTGCAGAAATAATGTTCAAGTAATAAAAGAATGCTACATAAGCATTTCTAGCCACTTTAATTAATTAAAATAAAAGGGTAAAACCTTATTAAATTGTGACACCACTTTAAATCACATTCCCATGGACTACAATATGTGGTGATGACATGTGTCAACATGATCCCATGTTTGGTTTGGAGAATATTAAATCTTAAGTAGTTTTTCAATGAGTAGAAATTACTTTTCTAAAAATAAAAGGAATTAAATCAAGCCTTAACCTTGTAATGTTAGAGATGATGCTAGATCATCTATAAGACCCTTGTGTGTGATGATTGCAAGTAGTTAAGTATTGTTTGGTGATTGTGTACCTCGTATTTATTCATAGACGCTAGTACCGACCAAGGGTACGAGGAGGAAGGAGGATACTACGAAGAAGAAGCCGAGGAGAACTTCAGCCACTGCTCTGCACAAGGCAAGCTTATACTGATATTGATGCAAGATGGTACTATACCTATGCAAGCTAACCCTTGCAAGATACCCTACTGATGCAACAAATCCATACTTGTTCTATGACTACTATATGCCTTAAGCATATGTGATCACCCCACTTGATAAACCAATCCTAGTTTTACTTACAAGCTTCTTACTTTATTTCTTTATCAAAGCTTACTGAGAGTTTACTTAAGTGACTTATAGATACTAGAAAGATATTTTGAAGGTTGCATAAAGAGCATAAAATTTGGCCTAAGTTAGAAACCTTGATATCAACCTAAGACATAAGGTTATACTTAGTTGAAACTCCACTAGTTACCACCCCTCATCAGTACTACCCCCACCTGTAGATGCTAGTGCTACGCATAAAACTTGATCAACTTTAGATGGGAATACTTGGTGGAAAAATGGTTATGAAAACCTTGGAATGATGGATCATTCTATTGAAATGTTTTGGACATGTGTTTCCAAACACTTGATGATTTTGGTGATGAAATGTTGAGGCATGAGCCTTAGCCCTTTATAAAACTGATGGTTGTCTAGATGCGATACCATTCCAAATTTTCCCGTACAACCACAATACCCGAATATTGGGTAGGGCTTGACTGGAAACTTATATTCCTTAGTATTAGTTCCCTCCCGGCCAAGGTCTGAGCTGAGGATACCTTGTGAAGATTGTCCACCTGTGCAGTACCCAAGATGAAAGTTGGTCATGGTTGGGAGGCCAAACTCACAGGAGAGGTGCTTATACTAGGGCGTGTAATTGAAAGGTTAGGATTGATTATTCGCATACTGAGTATGGTGAATTCAGGATTTGTTCCTGACGGATGTATCGAATGTTGTGGTGAAAGTGTACAATCTCTGCAGAGTGTCAAACTATTCGAATAGCCGCGTCCGCGGTTATGGACAGTTGGAGTGGCCATACTGTTCCCCCGTCAGACTTTTCAAAGTGACCTGTGAAATGAATTAAGATTTTGACTTGACCACAACAGAGTTGTGATATGAAATACAAGTTTCCACTTAGGAATTATAAAATTGTGACTAGCTTTGGAACCTAGTAGAGATAAATCTGGCTTTTGCAAACCAACCCTAGAGCCTAGTGTCCTATTATCCAAAAACCCCCTTTTACCTGTTAGTATTAGTTTGCGAGTACTTAAAGAGTACTCATGGCTTTGTCCCTGGCTATTCCCATGGCCAGACTATGAAGAGGAGTACCTGGAAGATGGACCCTAGGAAGGTTACGACAACTAGGATCATCTTCCATCGTCAGCATTGCCTGTGACCCCGAAGATGGAGCTTCGCCAACGCTACCGTTATTATTACGTATTCCGCTGCTTAATGTTGTATTAAGAACTGAATCATGATATCCCTATTGGTGTAAGAACTTATGTATCGTTTGTAATGGATGATGTACTATGGTATCCAATTCTGTTATGTCTCACAAAAATGGTAATCCTGGGATTGCGATGTATGGCATAACAGGCATCTAGGATTGAAAAATCCGGGTGTTGACAGTTAGCATGCCGACGGAGCCGCTCATCATACATCATATCTGGAGCTGAGTCGGCGAAATCAGTCAGCGTGCAGTTTTTAGAGTTGCGACGACATTCTGGCTGTGCTGCTCAGGGTTGTTCGATGTTCCAAGCCGGCGACGATTAGATCTACAATCATGTATATCCTTGATGGACCCAAGGCTGGACACAGTCGATTTCTGACAAGCTATCATGGTGCGCAAAGTCTCCGATTCCGTTGCATCACGTGGCATCCCAGCTCCGTTCTCTTCGCGTGGCAGCCGGTACCGATTCTGTGTTGGCTTCAGATAGAGGTTTCCGAGTTGGAAACAAGTCCCAGGTCTCAGAAAGGAAAGAGAATCTCACGAGATGCGACAACACCGTACGTGATTGATTTTTCCGCCTTGCTTGTATGACCCAAGTTCTATGGAGTGGTCAATTAGCAGGAGTTAATCAAGGGTCTACGCGGGAAGACAATGACGCTACGTATATGAATTTTTTGGCCGGGAGCTTTTCTTTCTGATTGGTATTGCGCCAGTGAAAGAACGCGGCTCCGCATCAGTGTGGCGCGATGATTCTCCGGCTTCACCTTGGATTCAGCGCGACCAGTTTCGCCATTGTCATAAACAACACGACTCCGCTCAAACAGCTAAGTCCCTATTTATGTATTTATTGTTTCAATTGTTTATGATCATGAGATTAAGATTGGTTCACTCATATTACGAGTCTTTTACCGCTTTCGTTTTGGTCGTACCTTTTTCCACGATTTGCCTGGCGCTCGTGAGTATTAAATTTTTACTGGCTTGCCGTTTTAACGCTCTAGTACCATGCCAAAAACCCGCCTTCGAGCGTTAGCTTAAGTTTTTCTGAATACACGTTTTCGGTTGTTTTTATATGGATTCCGGAGTAGTGACTTTTCGGCACTCAAAGCCGGCGTTTTGGCCTTGGGTTCTGCACGGTGCCATTAGGCATCATCACCTAAGGACATAATTATGTGCTGCGAGTCTTCCGTCTCACGAAAGGTCAAGCATAAAAACCAGAATAATGGATAAGGCAGCACTTGCTTAAACAAAATTTTACATAAACTGTTCAAATTAGTTGAGTTTTTTCCTCCTAAACAGTTTTATGTGTTCAACTGCTGCATTGTTTCAGCTTTAATGCATTTGTTCAAAGGCTATATTTGTTCCGCCTTACATTTTTTTGTTGGACACGATTAAAGGAATAATTTAATACATTTGTATTTTTATGTTTATGTTTCAGGTACATAATGCTTGGACATTGCCGCATTCCTCGAATTAAGGTGTTTTGAGGCGGATTTTCACCAGGCTTGACACCTCGGGGGCTGCAATCGCAGTTGTCAACCAAGACTTGAGCCGCCTTTGAGGAAGTCGGATCGACGCTCGGGGGCTTGACATCTCTAATTTAAGAGCTTTGTCCCGCCTTGCTTCCAAGCCGGAACAATCCTCAGGGGCCACAGTACGATGATCTCCAAGATATGGTTTAGTTCTCTTTGAGCATCAAGACGGAAAATTCATGTGAATTCCACCTTGACGCTCGGGGGCTACACCGATGCTGAATTTTTGTGAAGTTCTCTCTAGAGAATCAAGCCGAAATAATTCCGACTTGACGCTTGGGGGCTACACTATTGACACCAAAGCTACTCTGAGAGCACCAAGACAATTTTCTTTCGAAACTTCGACTTGGCGCTCGAGGGATACAATCGCGTGATGTACAATTATGCATATTCTTTTGAGCATCAAGACGCCTTCGATGAAGCCGACTCAATGCTCGGGGGCTACATATGGTTATGTCAACAAAACTTTCAAGACGGTGAAGAATCCAGCTAGCGAAACCCGGGGGCTCAACATCAACTTTCGCCTTCACGGAAGTTTCACTGGGTTACACGGCTCGATGGCCTAAACGTCCGTGATATGAGAGACTCTAAGATATTAATTCGGCAAGCTCTCATGTATGTGACTTTGCCGGCTCCAAATCGGCAGTTTGGCAGCCTTTACGACTATGGCCTGGTAGCCGTGATTTTTTCCGGCTTGCATATCGTCCTGCATGGATGATGATATTGAAGACTTTCCTAGATCTTGGAAGAATCACTAATGATCCGTTAGAGAGTTCACCGCCTTGGATTCTTTCGCAAAAGCGTACACGCAACTCTCTGGCTAGGCTTTGTCGGATGAGAATATGATATGTGAGCTCTCCAAGATTCTTCTTGAAGAACGCCTACAAATTGAAGACGATGTGATGCTTACCCTCAAAGCTAGACGGAGGAATGCGAGGATATTGAAGAACTCCGGGGTCTACTATTGTGGATATACCAAATGGGTATACCTACGACATAGTCTCATACCGACAAGCCTGAGTGGCCCACAGTTGGTGGTTAGGCCTATGGCATAACCGAGCGGCCCAGTTGCTGATAGACAAGACGGAGGTCCAGCAGGGATAAAGGAAGGCGACGTGAAACCGATATAGATGGAAGCCGAAGCCTTGGAGGACACGAAGACTAGTTAGTGTTAGTCTAGGACTCTGTAACCGTATCCGGCTGAGACTTTCTATGTAACCCTAGGTCTTGGCGTCCTTATAAGCCGGCCTATGGGAGCCTTTAGGGCATAACAACAAGTGCATAGCACTATCCGCACACAACGAACCCCCCAATCCTGTAACTCGGTATATTGCCATTATAGTGATTTATAGCAGGAGTAAGATCTCGCCACCGTCGCGACATCTGAACCTTGGTAAACTGTGTCAAGCCGACCCGGACGCTCTCCGTCTTCCCCCACGTCTCTAAACTCGCTGTTGGGATACCCCTATGGCGTACGTGTCGACAAAACCACGACAAGGGATATCTTGGAAATGATTTCTTTCATTAGGGTTTTGGTTTATTTTTCCCAAGTGTTTAAATTTAAGATTCTTTACATGCATAAAATGCATTTGATCTTTGGAAATGATTTCTTTCATTAAGATTTGGGGTTTTGATTTAAATTTTCCAAGTGTTTAAATTTCAAGATACATTCATTGATGAATGCATTTCACTTGATTGAAATTTTGTTGGATTCCCTTTTCATTCAAATTTTGTTCAAGAAGGGTTTTGATGTTTCCATTTATAAGCAAAAAGTTTCTTTTCACCCTAAATTTCAACAATTAATTCTTTTGTTTATTCATTTTTCACATTTCAAAATTTGGAAAATTTTGGGATGTGACAAAAATAGGAGTTTTGAGATATTTTCTGGGATTTTTCCTAAAAGTTGGTTTTCTACACAAAAATGAGACACCAAAGCAATTCTGCTGAAAATAGCGTCATCCGTGTACTTCTATCCAAATCACACAAATTAGAGGAGAAACAATAGCGAAAGTGTTCGGGAAAGTAGATATGGTTTGGACGTATCGACGCCCCCCAAGCTTAGCTTATTTCTTGTCCTCAAGCAATTCAGTTGAAAACTGAGTGCGATAAAAGAACTTTTATGAACACATTTGCTTCATGTAATGTATATATTCTCAGCATATGATCAATACTTAGACAATTCATGTAAGACCCCACCTTTTAAAGGTAAAGGCCCCTTGTGATTGCAATGCTAGTCCCTGGATCAAATGCTAGCATCCATAGTTTAAGATGAAGTACATAGATACAAAGGTCGTTATCACATCGTCATTCCAGAGATAACATAGTATTTACAACTCAATAGCCAAAGATATTACATGGAGTTCATAACATATAGTAAATAACTATAAATCTTCATCTTCATGTGCCACGGGCAAACATGTTGAGTGTAGACTCACAACCCTAATCTCCATCAGAGTAACATGCAACATCATAAGTTATAGCCACAGTGGGTCAATACATTTGGAATTGTATTGGCAAGTGATACCATAGTAGAATAGTAGTATCTAATAACTATATGAATTTGGCTAAGTGTAGTTTAGGCTTGCTTTGCTCAAAATAAGATTTTCCTTATTAGTTGAAAACACTAAGTTTTTGTTTGATAAAATCTCCCAAGGAACCACCAATATACATTGGTGAACCTTCACCCTTGTTCAACCACAAGTTTTAACTTAGAGAAATTGGGATGAGGATATCCTTGATAGCTTCAATGTCTTTGATGCTCAAATTGTCCGTTGTCGGGGACACGGGTAAGTACTTAGGTTTTACCCTCTCGAGAGGTGGTGCACTTTGCCCACAAAACTCGACATGCATCGAGACGAGACCTTTCAGAATCCTTCCCTTAGACCACCATGGACGCGTTCCATCCTATCACCCTACCACCAACTGTCCATCTGGCTAAGTTATTGCAACCTTTATGATCAAGGCAGAGCCCATATGCCATGTGGTTGCACTAGAAGCTTTTAAACACTAAGTATCTCAAATACCTTTGTTCCTGGGGGGCTTTCCACAAGTGTGATACACAAGGTAAACCATATACATGGGCCTTGTGTAACCACTCAACACAAACCATCATACCATTCCACCTAGGTGGTTCATTCACTTAGTTGTTTTATTAAGCAAAAACACAAGTCAAAAGATTTAGCAAAAATTCCATAGCATGAATATATTCCACCCTTGTTTGCTACTAGCTAGTCTAAGCATGATAACATAACAAGTGTCTTAACTTAGATAAATTCTACTAAGATTACATCTACTTAGGATTTCCCAAGCATAGCATATTTATATACTTAGCAAAAAATTCCATGCAAGCCCAATTCAAAATAACACCAGTGCATAGTCAAAATAATAGGACAAATACATATAGCACCACTTTCCTTGGTAGTTGGGGGAGTAGCAACAATCTTCATAATCACAATCACCACTAGCACCAAAATCTACACATGAAATGATAGCACCAAATTCTCATTCACATAATCAAACAAAAATATATGAATGCATGCAAATGCAATAAAATGATTTTTCTACACTAAACCAAACAAACCAAACAGTACTGAACACAAAACCAACTATTTATAGTCTAAATAAACCTAAATTTTCTTTAAAAACATTTTCTAAATAATTTATATGGCCAAAATAAGCCTATAATTGATTCTGCAAATAAATCAAATTTTACAGAAGAAAAATACATATTCAAGCCCGCAGTGGTGTAGGATTTATTTTTATGAATCCAATGATATCTTATTTGCATTTTTTTGGATAAACAGAACAAAAGTTATGAATTTTACAAGTTTAAATCTCTAATAGATTCAAAAACAGATTTTAAATCTAAATCTCAGACACGTGGCTGTGTCTGATTGGCCCGTACCGCTGCACGCGGATCGGCCAACGTGGCTCGTAGAATTTAAGTTAGATCCTGCAGCTCAGATATAAGTGTAGCCCTTCGTTAAGTGATCTGTTTAGATCCACTAGATCTAGATCTAACGGCTCACAGCGCCTTGACCAGGAACTGACGGCGCGCGTGGCTACAACGGCGGCGGCGGTACTGGCGGTGGCATTCTGGCAATTGCAGAGGGGTATAGGGGCTGCGCCGTGGCTTACCAGACTCGCAAAGATGTGGTGAAGCTTGTCGTGCAACTGGCTTGGATAGGGGCGCACAGACACGTGCTCAGGAACTCACCGAAGTTTAACCTAGCTTCGGGTGTTCACTGCCGGAGACATCAGTAGCTGCGCAAAGACATGGAGAACCTAATCGTATGAAGCAGAGGTCGAGGGGCGCTCTGAAATTACCATGATTGCTCGTCGGAGTCGAGCGGCGCTTCGGTCGTTCGCGGGGGTTGACGGGGACAATGACCTGGGGCGATTCAGAGCAAGCCAAAGGTGTGAGAAGGTGCGCAAGCATCTGACAAAAAAGATCGTATGAATGAGAGGCGAAGGGGAGCACGGAGCTCACCGGAATATGTCGGTGGAGCTGTTCGGTGATGCAGCGGTGCAAGCAAAAATTCGAGGAGCCTGGCGGCGCTTGGAGCTTGCTGTGTTGGGGGAAATGGTCGCGAGGAGGTGGGGTTTAAGTAGCCGGAGCAGGGGCGAGAATCACGCGCTCATTCATCGGCAATTAATCAAAATCAATCGCGGTAGTGAGTGCAGGGAAGAAACGGGCGGCGAGCTGGTCGCGGGTGAGATTTGGGGACGACGTCGCTGAGCGGACGCGGGGCCACTAGCACTGTCAGCGGGGTAGGGGATGCGTGCATGAGAGAGAGGGGAGAGGGAGAAACGGCCGGGTGGGCTTGCTGGGCCTGTTCTGGAGTTGGGCCAAAAGGGTAGCGGCTATTTTATTTTTTTCCTTTTGCCTTTTCTTTTTCTGTTTGATTTTTCAGGAATCATTTTCAAACCAAATTCAAATGAGTTTTATTTCAAATCTTCTCCAGATTTTTGTAGTGTGAACTTTGCACCTAAATGTGTGTCAAACACCACTGTTTAGTCCACTACACTTTGATCATGTGAAAATAAAATAAAACCATCCCTTAATGATATATAGATAATAGGCATAAGAATGGTTTTATTTGGAGTTTTGATTTGAAATTTTTTGTGCAAGTCAAGAATGCTATGAATGCATGAATGAAATGCAAGCTTTTGTAATTCATGAATTTTGGGATGTTACAAATCTACCCCCCTTAAGATGAATCTTTCCCTCGAGATTCGGTTTGGCTAGCAAATACGTGAGGGTGATCTGTCCGAAGGTCATCTTCTCTTTCCCAAGTTGCTTCTTCTTCAGAATGGTGGTTCCACTGAACCTTGCAGAATTTGATTGTCTTGGTACGAGTAACACTTTCTGCAGTCTCAAGAATCTTGATAAGTTTCTCCTCATAGGTGAGGTCACTCTCCAATTGAACCTCTTCCAAAGGTATAGTATCCTTCAAAGAAGTTTCTTCCATCTCCAGATGACACTTCTTCAACTAACTTACATGAAACACATTGTGAACTGCAGAAAGTGATTCAGGCAATTCAATCTCATAAGCCACTTCTCCTTTGCGGCTCAAAATCTTGAATGGTCCAACGTACCTTGGTGCCAATTTTCGTTTGACTCCAAATCTCTTTACACCATGAAGTGGTGAGACTCTAAGATACGCTCTATCACCTACCTCATAGGTAACTTCCCTATGCTTTGGATCTGCGTAGTTCTTCTGTCGGGACTATGCTATCTTCAATATGTCCTTTACCAATTTAACTTTCTCTTCAGCTTCTTTAATTAGTTCTAGTCCGAACAAATTTCTTTCTCCAACACCACTCCATAGCAATGGTGTAGTACATTTCCTTCCATAGAGAAATTCAAACGGTGCCATCTCAATGCTGGCTTGATAGCTGTTATTGTAAGAGAATTCTGCGTAAGGAAGACTTTCATCCTAGCTATCACCATAGTCTAGGGCACATGCCCTCAACATATCCTCCAAAATTTGATTGGTCCTTTTATGTTCATCAGTCTAGGGATGAAAAGCTATGCTGAACTCTAACCTTGTTCCTAGTGACTCATGCAATTGTCACAAAAAATGTGAGGTGAACTGAGTTCCTCTATCTGACACAATACTCTTGGGTACTCCATGCAGACACACAATACTGTTCATGTAGATCTTGGCTAACTTATCACTTGTATAGGTTGTCTTCACGTGTATGAAATGAGCCACTTTAGTTAGGCGATCTACCACAACCCAAATAGAATCATATCCGGATCTAGTCCTTGGTAATCCGGTGATAAAATCCATGCAAATCTTATCCCACTTTCAATCAGGAATAGGTAGTGGTTGTAATAACCCTGCCGGTTTCTGATGTTCCGCCTTCACTCGACTACACACATCACACAAGGCAATATGTTCCGCAATATCCTTCTTGAGGTTGTTCCACCAAAATCTTTCCTTGGACGTTTTATGGCGGTCTCTAAGTCTTGGGTATACTTCTTATCTTCCTCTAGGTCATTTTTAGTGTTGAGCATTCTACACTTGAGTCTTTCACCAAGCTCCTTGATAGCATTCCAAGCTGCATTTCTTGCAGAGTCAAAGAATGTCGTATACATTTCTGAGTTGGTGCCCATGTAGAATCCCGACTCTTTGTGGTTGTCTCTCTTGTTTTTGTACAAGTGAAGTTGCACCCACCAATATTATTCTCCTTCATCCATCACTGGAAATCCTTTGTACACGGCCTCACCATGTATCCCCAAGCTAACCATAAGGGTTTTGAGTGCTTTGGGAAACTCCGTCTCACATTCTAAAGTCATGGTCATGAGTGGTCCCTTCTTGACGGCTTCGTTGATGGTGGCCATCTACAAATTGAGATTAGAAAGAAGATTATAAAAGGTTTATGAGAAGAAAAGACAAGTGTGGAATTTGCAAAGAGTTGCATTTTTTGCTTAGTGGTTTCTTAGTCAAATCCAACCTAGGGTCATAATCCTACAGGCAACACAATGCTCTGATACCATCTGTAAGACCCCACCTTTTAAAGGTAAAGGCCCCTATGATTGCAACGCTAGTCCCTGGATCAAATGCTAGCATCCACAGTTTAAGATGAAGTACACAGATACAAAGGTTGTTATTACATCGTCATTCCAGAGATAACATAGTCTTTACAACTCAATATCCAAAGCTATTACATGGAGTTCATAAAAGTTACTAACTATAAGTCTTCATCTTCATGTGCCACAGGCAAACATGTTGACTGTAGACTCACAACCCTAATCTCCATCAGAGTAACCTGCAACATCAAAAGTTACAACCACAGTGGGTCAATACATTTGGAATTTTATTGACAAGTGATACCATAGTATAATAGTAGTATCTAATAACTATATGAATTTGGCTAAGTGTAGTTTAGGCTTGCTTTGCTCAAAATAAGATTTTCCTTATTAGTTGAAAACACTAAGTTTTTGTTTGATAAAATCTCCCAAGGAACCACCAATAGACATTGGTGAACCTTCACCCTTGTTCAACCAAAAGTTTTAACTTAGAGAAATTGGGATGATGAGATCCTTGATAGCTTTAATGTCTTTGATGCTCAAATTGTCCGTTGTCGGGGACACGGGTAAGTACTTAGGTTTTACCCTCTCGAGAGGTGGTGCACTTTCCCCACAAGACTCGACATGCATCTAGACGAGACCTTTCATAAGCCTTCCCTTAGACCACCATGGACGCGTTCCATCCTATCACCCTACCACCAATTATCCATCTGGCTAAGTTATTGCAACCTTTATAATCAAGGCAGAGCCCATATGCCATGTGGTTGCACTAGAATCTTATAAACACTAAGTATCTCAAATCCCTTTGATCCAGAGACTAGCATTGCAATCACAGGGGCCTTTACCTTTAAAAGGTGGGGTCTTACAATTCATAATAAGGAGTATGCAAATAAGTCTACTCAATATTCATGGAATCTATGAAGAGATCCCAACACAATAATAATAAGTAGCATGAACCATAAACATAAGCAACATTGCAATGCTCATAAGAAGGTATGATAGAGTGGTGTCTCACTTGCCTTTGATTGTGGAGCAAAACATAAATTCCAAGGCACCTCTGAAGTTCAAGTGAATACTAGAAGTAAAGATATCAAAGATACAGGCATCAAAGTTATGCCATAATTAAGGAATTTTTGAGACAAGTGATGTCTACGCACTTCTATTCTTGTAGACAGTTGTTGGGCCTCCAAGTGCAGATGTTTGTAGAATAGCAACAAGTTTCTCTTAAGTGGATTACCCAAGGTTTATCAAACTCAAGGAGGAAGTGGTCAAAGGTATCCCTCTCAAGCAACCCTGAAATCAAGATACAAGAAGTCTCTTGTGTCCCCAACACACCCAATACACTTGTCAGGTGTATAGGCGCACTAGTTCGGCGAAGAGATAGTGAAATACAAGTGGTATGGATGATTATAAGTGGTAACGGTGCCAAAAAAGAGCTTCTGACAGGGAGGAAAAGACTGGAAGCAAGCAAGCATGCAACAGATCTAGATGCAAATGGTGTTTCAATGCTTAGAAACAAGGCCTAGGGATCATACTTTCACTAGTGAACAATCTCATATAAATATATTCTCTTCATGATACTACTCTTAACTACTCTCCGGTTGGACACTCTAATCCATGGTAGTGCTATAACGACACTCCTCAAAGTCCGCCTTCCCCATCTAGATAACCCCACACTATCACCTTGACCACTAGATGGTTTCAACAAACACCACAATTTTATAAAGACATCCAACTCAAAATATAACTCATGACAAGTATTTATGAACTCTAGCCTAAGTGCCACCATGGCGTGCACATTGTCACTTTCACACACGTGGGTAGAGCAGAGATATATTGAAGCACTTGAGTAGCAAAGTAGATCTACTTGATTACAAAGCTCATGATCACAATATGATCATGCATAGAGAGAGAGATGAACACATAGCTACCACTAGAGACCTTAGCCTTGAGGAAGAACTACTCCCTCCTCATCATGGGAATCAGCAACGGCGATGGAGATGGTGGTGGAGATCGATGGAGATGGCTCCAGGGACACTTCCCTGTCCCAGCAGGGTGTCGGAACAGTGACTTCTGTCCCCTGAATCTCCCCTTCGGTGGCGGCGGCACTATGGACGTTTTCATGGCTTTCTCCCAGATTATTTAGGGATTCTGAGTCGGGGGCTTCTTATAGGCGAAGGAGGCCAATATAGGCTTTGATTTTCTGTATCTCTCTAGGAAAATAGTAACTTATGATATAAAACAAGCATGGAGCATAAAAAATTATAGATACGTTTACGACGTATCAAGCATCCCCAAGCTTAACTCCTGCTCGTCCTCGAGTAGGTAAGTGATAAAATGAATAATTTTTGAGGTGACATGCTGGTGACTCCTTTATGATGCCAAAGAACTTGACGGTAGTGGAGCACTTCATTGGAAACCCCAAGAGAAAGGTGTGATGAGCACATCAGCAAGTCTTCCCTCAGTAGAGACCGAGGTTATCGAATCAGAAGGAGGAAGGAAACGTCACACAGGTGTTGCAAGCAACATGGAGACCTGCACAACACAAACTCAAGACTTTGCCCCAACGAATCAGTGAGGTTGTCAAGCTCACCGGTTTGCTGTAACAAAGGATTAAACGTATGGTGTGGAAGGTAATGGTTTGCATCAAGTAAACAAGTAACAGTGGAATATGTATGATGGTAAAGATTGGACTGGGGTCAATAGTTCACTAGAGGTGCTCTCCTTAGATAAACAACATGGCATGAAGGGTAAACAAATTACAGCAAGGCAATTGACAGGAACTGAGTAAGGCATAACAATGTAATTACTAGTCAGAAAGATCCTATGAGATTCGTTTGGGCAATACAACAAGATACATAGACCGCCATCCAACTGCATCTATGACTAGAAGTCCACCTTCAGGTTATCATCCGAACCCCCTCCAGTATTAAGTTGCAAGCAACAGACAACTGCTTTAAGCAAAGTGTGTAAGGTAAACAGTCCACATGTTCCATGAACAAGAGACCATTGTTTTCTCCCTAGTAGCAACAACACATGTACAACCGAAGAGATTATTGTCACTTCCCTTGGAAACTAGAGGCATGAACCCACTATCGAGCATAAATACCCCCTCTTGGAGTTACTAGCAACTACTTGGCCAAGATAGCTACTAACAACGGAAAGCATGCAAGATCACAAACAACACAGACATGATAGAATCATAAAGACAAAACCATTAATCAAACGAACATAATAATCTCAATATCCATTGGATCCCCGCAAACACAACATGCATGATTACAACTAGATTAGATCTTGATCATGAACGGAGCTCACAAGATCTATACATAAAAGCACAAAGGAGGAGATACAACCATCTAGCTACTACATGGAACCATAGTCCAAGGTGGAACTACTCACGCATCATACCGGAGAGAAGGCCTCTAGGATGATCTCCCCTCCGGCAGGGTGCCGGGAAGAACTTCAGATCCCCCGATCTAGGGACGATGGTGGCGGTGGCTACAAACGGTTTCGTGGAGATTTGATCGGGTGCTTAGGGTTTCTGCATTGGAGGTTATAGGCGAAGGGGGAGGCCGAGGCGGCGGCCAGGGGCGCCAAACCCTAG
Source organism: Avena sativa (assembly GCA_916181665.1). Lineage (NCBI taxonomy): Eukaryota > Viridiplantae > Streptophyta > Magnoliopsida > Poales > Poaceae > Avena > Avena sativa. The sequence goes on along the minus strand of OV702289.1, from coordinate 35,785,544 downwards.
CCAGGCGCAGGGTGGGGCCCACCCACGCCTGGGGTGTGTCTGGCCGCCGTGACCGGCCCCTCCAGCTTCCCTCTAGACTTCTTGTTCCCCACGGAAAGTAATTGACTTTGACGTTTGTCCCTTCCAATTCCGAGGATATTTCTTTACTAACTTTTCTGAAACCAAAAACAGCAGAAAACAGGCATCTGACACTGTTGCAACTTGTTAGTAGGTTAGTACCAGAAAACATGTAAAAACACCTCAAAGTGTAGACAAGTAAAGCAAAGTAGATACTAAACAAGCATGGAGCATAAAAAATTATAGATACTTTTCCGACGTATCAACATCCCCAAGCTTAACTTCTGCTCGTCCTCGAGTAGGTAAGTGATAAAAGAATAATTTTTGAGGTGACATGCACCCTCACAATAAAGAGCCAACCATTTGCAAGCATTGAAAGCTGGGATCAAAGAACTCTAAACATGTGCATGAAAGATGGAGTTCTAACAATAGGACATAGTAACTATGCATGCAACATGGCAAGCTACAAACAAAGATCATGAATAACATGCATTGAAAAATGTTTGTTTGTTTCACATACAGAAAACATGGCATAGTGGCAATCACCTTGTCCCTCATAGAGTAGCAATATAGATGCATAGGACACCTTCAAAGTTCACAAGGGTGACTAGAAACAAATAGCACAAGAACAAGTAATATCACAATATGCATCAATTAATAAGCTTTGGAACACTGCACACAGAATGACAACTATGCTATCTTAATGGTGCCTAAAGGTAGAATGTGGAGACTCAATAATGGTGGAAGAAAGACCTTTTATTTATAAAGGAAACATGGATTACAAGTTTCAAAAAGAGCTTCCAAAAATTATGGTACTTGTTAGCTTTCAGCCCCCATTGCCCCTATCATAAGCATCTTGAAGTGGTTAAGGTTAAAGTGGCAAAGATGGAGTATATGCTTGACGAGGTATAAGTTGGCAATCTCAAGTCCCTTGAATACGAGGGTCACACCTCATGCATACTCAACTTTGGGTCCAGGTAAGTTCTTGTCACTATAAGTATTTGCATATCATTGAGAACCACCAACGGGGTACCCCTTGCACATGGTACAGGAGCTTTGCCATAACCAAAATGACAAGGCAAGAAGTCAATGAGCATCTCAACAATCTTCTTATTTACCATGGGAATATGGTGCTTTTTTCTCTCTTTCCTCTTCTCTCAATGTGTCTCTTTTTTTATAAGAAGAATGCTTCATAGATATCACTATGGTGATGCTGCAAGTTTCCACCATGATTAGGCATGGCTTAGGCTAGCGGCCCAGGCGTTTCTCTAATACAGGATACAAACTCCATGGACTTACAAGTTCCCTCTTTATTTCATACCAGTGACATCCATAGACAAAAGAACATGATATCAACTAAGTACAAAGTAAAAGTGCAATGTTGAAAACGTTCCCTATGATAGCACAGTTCTGCTAATTCCAACTTATAAGTGCAAGAATATACAACAAAGTTGTCACAACGGTTCAAGTTTATTAGGGGCAAAGAATATAAGGTGTGCCATCAAGTCCGTGAGGGCTTTAATCACTAAGTTTTCACATAACAAAATGGTTTTTAATTGGAAGATAGTTGAAAACAAGAATATACTTGGAATGGTGTAACACACCATGCATAGGAGTTGGAATAACTTGGTTTCTTGGGAGTTGGAAGCATGAGTAGAACTTACTCATACAATTGGAGGCTAGCAAAAGACTGGGAGCAACCAACTAAGAGAGGAATAATGGCCATAATCATGCAATGTAACAAAGCATACTAATCAAATCAAAGAGTGGTACTACAAGTCAAGGACTAAATGATCATAAAGGCTAATGGTGACTTGTGAGAGTCATACCATGGTGTGAGAATGTGCCAAGTCAACCCAAGCAAAGCATCAAAGGAGAATACCACAATACTATGCTTTTGCATGCTAAAACAACGCATAATTTCTTCAAGGCACACTAAGCAATCCCAATTATTTGGAACAAGACATGCTACAACAATAATCACTAAGCATAATGTCAAAACAACACCTAGCATGTCATGCTAAAGTCTAAGTCACAATCAATGCAAGCTCCTCTTGCACTTCAAGCAAGAACTTACTACTCCTTTCCAAACACCAAGCAAACTTATTTGCAAAACAACACAACGAGAACGGGGGTCCAAACTACTTTAATAAAACTAAACAAACTAAGCAAAGCAAACAAAAACTAAGACGCTCCAAGAAAAACACAACTGTGCATGAAACAATAAAAATGAAGTGTCTAGACAAACCTGAGCTTTTTATTGATGAAGAAGGGGATGCATTGGGCATCCCCAAGCTTTGACGCTTGTACCTCTTGGATATTTCTTAGGGTGACACCATGGTGGGATCCCCAAGCTTGAGCTTTTGTCCATTCTTCATCTCATTACATCATTCTCTCTCTATACCTAAAAATTTTCCTTCACACAAAACTTCACACAATCTTCATTAGCAACATTAGCTTATTCAAAGATATTAGACCTCTAGCAAAGCTTTGAAACAGCAAGGATTTTCACTAAAAACACAAGATACTGTAGTATAACTCCTTCAAAAATCTCAATTCACCTAAAAAGAACTCAAAAAGGAATCAATTAGAAGCAAAAGCAAATAATGGCAGAAATCTGTCAAAACAGACCAGCAGGTAGAAACTTATTTTTTCGAAAATCTTCTGTTGATCAAATCAAAAAGTGTTGAACTAACGAAAGTTAGCTAACATACTGGGGGATTTCACTACTGGAAAAACCATCTTCGGTTCGATCAGAACAAGCCTAGCAGTCCCGGCCCGTCACGAACCACGACTAGTGCTAGCACTAGTCCCGGTCCGTGAGGCCTCCAATGGCTAGAAATGGCCATACGCATTAGTCCCGAGCCGGACCAGAGCATTAGTCCCGGTCCGTAATACGGCCCGGGACTAATAAGATGGAGCGGGGCAACAACACTTTTCGGGGACTATTAGTCCCGGGTCGTATCATGGCCCGGGACTAATTGTCCATCACTATATATACAGCTCCCTGGCCAGCTGCCCTAAAGCATATGGTGGCCATTTTTCTCAAAGAAAGCAAGAGAGTTCATGCCATTTTTTTTCTCAAGATTTGTCAAGATTTAGTTTGCAACACCTAAATCCAAAGCTTTAAAAGGTTAGAACTTCATTCTTTCATCTCTTATTGCTACTTTAGCTCTATATAATGCTCTAGAAGTATAGAGATATGGATCGAATGCATGCATGCTCTAGAAGTAGCTAGAAGGATTTTGATATATATGTGTAACAAATTTTGATTAGGCACATAGTTACTGAAAACTGAAGTGTGTAATTTTAGAGTTTCAGAGCTTAGAATGGAATGAGGTTTTCACTGATAGAACAATAATAAAAAACTCCACATTTATCATGTTGATTGTTTTCTCCAATTCACAAATTGGTGCATGTAAATTTTTCAAAATTCAAAATTAATGCTCTAGAAGCTCTCAATATAACTTGTAATAATTTATCATGTTGTGTAATGGTTTTTGATATACTTTTACTATAATGCAGATGGTCCGGGAATGGATGTACGGTACTGACCGACGCTCTGGCGAGTTCATTAATGGCGTGCATGAATTCATCCGTGTTGCTGATGCAAACAAGCACAATGGTTTTGTATTCTGTCCATGTAATGGATGTAGGAATCAGAAGGATTACTCTGACTCAAAAACCCTTCACAGCCACCTGTTGAAGTCCGGCTTCATGCCCAGTTATAATTGTTGGACCAAGCATGGAGAGAGAGGGGTTATAATGGAAGACAATGAAGAAGAGGAGGAGGATGACAACTATCATGGTTTCCCTGAGTACGGAGATACTTCCATGGGGGATGCTGAAGGGGAGGATGAAGAAGAGACACATGTTGAACCCGCTGATGATCTTGGTCGGACCATTGCCGATGCACGAAGAGATTGTGAAACTGAAAAGGATAGGGAGAAGTTCAATCACATGCTAGAGGATCACAAAAAGTTGTTATACCCAAATTGCAAAAATGGTATGAAAAAGCTGGGCAGCACACTGGAATTGCTACGATGGAAGGCTGAGTGTGCTATAACTGACTCCTCATTTGAAAAGTTGCTGAAAATGATGAAGAATATGCTTCCAAAAGATAATGTATTGCCCGCCAGTACATACGAAGCAAAGAAGGTTGTCTGCCCTCTAGGTTTAGAGGTTCAGAAGATACATGCATGCCCTAATGACTGCATCCTCTACCGCGGTGAGGAGTATGAGAATTTAGATGCATGCCCGGTATGCACTTCACTTCGGTATAAGATTAGACGAGATGACCCTGGTGACGTTGAGGGCGAGCCCCCTCGGAAGAGGGTTCCTGCGAAGGTGATGTGGTATGCTCCTATAATACCACGGTTGAAACGCTTATTCAGAAACAAAGAGCACGCCAAGTTGTTGCGATGGCATAAAGAGGAACATAAGTCAGACGGGATGTTGAGACACCCCGCTGATGGGTCGCAATGGAGAAAAATCGATATAAAGTACCCGGACTTTGCAGATGACGCAAGGAGTTTAAGGTTTGGTCTAAGTACAGATGGCATGAATCCCTTTGGGGAGCAGATCTCCAGTCATAGCACCTGGCCCGTGACTCTATGCATCTATAACCTTCCTCCTTGGTTGTGCATGAAGCGGAAGTTCATTATGATGCCAGTGTTGATCCAAGGTCCGAAGCAACCCGGCAACGACATTGATGTGTACCTAAGGCCATTAGTGGAAGAACTTTTATAGTTGTGGCACGAACCCGGGATACGCGTGTGGGATGAGCACAAGCAGGAAGAATTTATCCTCCGAGCATTGCTTTTCATAACAATCAATGATTGGCCTGCTCTTAGTAACCTTTCAGGACAGTCAAACAAGGGATATAATGCAAGCACACACTGTTTAGATGAGACTGCAAGTATATATTTGGAACATTGTAAGAAGAATGTATACAATGAGAATCGTCGATTTCTTTTGGCCAAGCATCCCTTAAGAAAGAAAGGCAAGCATTTCAATGGTCTGGCATGTCACCAGATGAAGCCTAAGGAGCGTACTGGCGCTGATATATTTGATATGGTCAAATATTTGGATCAACTGGTAACCTTTGGAAAGGGTCCTGGAGGAAAATCTGTTCCGAAAGACGCTGAAGGACACGCATCCATGTGGAAGAAGAAATCTATATTTTGGGAGCTACCATATTGGAAATTCTTAGAGGTCCGCTCTGCAATCGATGTGATGCATGTGATGAAGAATCTTTGCGTGAACCTGCTAGGCTTCTTGGGCGTGTATGGGAAGACAAAAGATACACCGGAAGCACGAAAGGACCATCAACGTATGAAAGACCCAGATGGCCTACATCCAGAATGGTTTCAAGGTCATGCCAGCTACACTCTTACCAAACAAGAGAAGGAAATATTTTTTGAATGCCTAAGCAGTATTAAGGTCTCGTCTGGCTTCTCGTCGAATATAAAGGGGATAATAAATATGGCAGAAAAAAAGTTCCAAAACCTAAAGTCTCATGAGTGCCACGTGATTATGACGCAAATGATTCCGATTGCATTGAGGGGGCTTCTACCAGATAATGTTCGAGTACCCATTGTGAAGCTATGTGCATTTCTCAATGCAATCTCTCAGAAGATAATCAATCCTGAAGATCTACCACGGTTACAGAATGATGTGGTCCAATGTCTTGTCAGTTTTGAGTTGGTGTTCCCACCATCCTTCTTCAATATTATGACGCACCTGCTGGTTCACCTAGTCGAAGAGATTTCCATTCTCGGTCCTGTATTTCTACACAATATGTTTCCCTTTGATAGGTTCATGGGAATCTTAAAGAAATATGTTCGTAACCGTGCTAGTCCAGAAGGAAGCATCTCCAAGGGCTATGGAACAGAGGAGGTCATTGAATTTTGTGTTGACTTCGTTCCTGACCTTAAGCCGATTGGTCTTCCTCAATCGCGGTATGAGGGGACCCCGAGTGGAAAGGGTACTCTAGGAAGGAAATCAATAATATGTAGAGACGGACATTCTTACACCGAAGCACATTACACCGTTCTACATAATTCTATCTTGGTATCCCCATATATCGAGGAACACAAGAAAATCTTACGCTCCAACAACCCTGGAAAGCATGACTCTTGGATTAGAGATGAACACATGAAGAGTTTTGGCGGTTGGTTGCAACATCTCATAAAAAACAACACTCTTGGAGATCAGCTATACTTGCTGTCTAGGTCACCATCTTCGACTATATCGACTTTCCAAGGGTACGAGTGTGGAGGGAGTGTCCCAACCTTTATTAACATAAGGTGGTGTCCCCTGTGTTTACAATGCTAGTCCCTGGATCAATAGCTAGCATCCACAATTTAGATGTAATATCAAGAAACAATGGTCATAATATAACTTTATAACCAGGAATAACATAATTTTATTACATCTTTACATAGCTCATTTGGCTATTACATTACATTGCAGCGGAATAACTATAAGCATGGGGTCCTTCATCTTCAAAGTGCCACAGGCAGACATGTTGGTTGTAGACTTTGTAATCCTAATCAATCAATCTTCACTAAAACAATCAAACCTGCAACATTACAAGTTACAGCCACAAGGGTCAATACATTTGAATTGTATTGGCAAGTTTCACTACTAAGTAGAACATAAGTGGATCCTATCATTACATGCACATTTGGCTAAGTAGAGTTTTGGGCTCATTTGCATAAAGCAATAATTTATCCTATCTTTTCAAAATGGTTTTGGTCCTTTGTCAAATCTCCTTTTCAAAAATCCCTTGAACTCCTTGGTAAAATTTCCCAAGTGTTCAAGTCCTTGTCAAAAATCCTTTGAATTCCTTGGTAACCCCAAGTGCATCAAGTTTTATCAAAAACTCTTGAGCTCCTTGGTAACCCCAAGTGCATCAAGTTTTATCAAAATCTCTGGAGCTCCTTGGTAACCCCAAGTGCATCAAGTTTTATCAAAATATCTTGAGCTCCTTGGTACCCCCAAGTGCATCAAGTCTTTAAAAGTTTTCTTTTAGAAATTAGAATGTCGAGATTTCCCATAGCTTCAAACTTTAGTTGCTCAGTATTGTCCATAACCGGGGACACGGCTAAGTACTTAGATTTTATTATCTTCTGCAGAAGTAGTACACTTTACCCACATGTCACAATCCCATCTTGTTGCCACCAGTGGCCACTGGATTAGTGCTCACCAAGATGGAGTACCGGCAGATTGAGAATGTGACGAAGTCTTTCCAGAGGGTCCTCCCATACACCATTGCTAGCTTGTCTTCAGCACCCATGTAGGATTCCAGGTCCTCATGTCCAGTAAACTGAAGACAATGCATGGGTCTTCCCAATGTAGTTGACTAAGCCAGAGCCATAAATAGCATGTGGTTGCACACGAAAGCCACAATTGGAGAAACATGTTCAATCTCTAAGTTTCCTGGGTGGTTTTCCTTTGGAGCACAACACAAAGATATTGCCATAGACATGGTTCCTTTTGTTGCCACCTTCTCCAAAAACTTAAAGTATCCTTGCCACCCAGGTGGTTCATTGAGTCCTTGTTTTATTATATAAAACACAAGTCCTTTTCTCAACTTCATAAAATCTCAACATGTATCTCTTTTAAAAATAAAGCATGGCTAAGCATGTAACAACTACTTTGTTTTCACTAAGGAATGTATAGGGTATCCTATTAGGATTTAGCATAGCATAAGTATAAAATTATTTTCATGCATGTTTCAAAATCCATTAAGTATAATGAAAATAGTAGGACTTTTAGATGATAGTGTAACTTGCCTTTCTTTTGGTAGGGAATGTTGGTTTACTCCTTGATCTTGCTAGTCTCACACTTTACTAACTTCACTACAATCAATCAAGCAAACACAATATCAACAAGCATTCCAAACCAATAATCAATCAAACAATTCACACACATAAAACAATGGGATCTAAGTCATGCATGTAAGCATGCAAAAGATAGTTTTATTTGCAAGGATGGTCTCCACTAGGCTCTAAACTTTGTAAGGTTCAAAGTGGTCATTTTCCAAAGTGGCAAAGTCATTTGCAAAAGGGTTTTATCCATAAACCATTTTTAAATCCATTCAACATTTCATGTGGTGGAAAATATTTTTATCAAAGCAACAACTTTTATGTTGTTCACCAAATAAGTTGTTGTTTCTCAAAACTTGGTGTTTAGGGTCAGTAGGTTTGATCCAAAACATTTTCCCAAAGTTTTTACTCCAAAACCATTTTCATAACAAAACCATTATTTTTATTTGGCTAGAAATGGGCTAAACCAATTAATCCATCCTAAACTTCACCAAATCCATTTTCAAAACCATGGGTTGGTTCCTAGGGTCAGTAGGTTTACCACAAACCAATTTGCCAAGGTTTCAAACTCAAAAACATTTTTGAACAATTTTTCTAATCTAAACAAGCATACAAAAGTTTCTGCAAAAACAAACCATCTAACAGATACTATTTACTAAACAAATTGCATGGTTGGCTAGGGCTTGTTCCACTGATTCCAACGATATAAAGTTTGTAATTTTTGGACGTGTGGATCAAAAGTTATAGGGTTTTCAAATCTGCATCTCAATCTGATTTCAAATCTGTTTTTAAATCTAATACTGGCCACGCGTCACAACGCTATTCGTTGGTACCGGTTCGGTCGGATCGGCTCTGCGGCGCGTTGGATCTAAACAGATCGCACGGTCCTGATCACGTACCCCTTCGGTGCTTAAGTGACCTATCGCGAGCGTTGGATCAAGATCCTACGGTGCGCAGCGTGCCAGCCATAGATGGGCGGCGCTGCGGTGGCTACTGGCGGCGGAGCGGCCAGACGGTGGCGGCGCCGGCGATACAGGAAGCTAGAAGGGACGGGAAAGTGCTCACCATGATCGCAAGGACGAGGTGATTCTCAACGTGTGGTTGGCGTGGCAAGGGGTGCTCAGGGTCCGTCGGAATTCCTCACCGGAGTCAAGGACGGCGTCAGGCGGCTCAGGTCGTGGTCGGAGGCGACGCTGTATATCACGAGGAGGCAAACAAAACGCATGGTCAGACATGCAAGGACACGGTGTAGGTGAGTGCGTGAACGAGAGGGGAAGGGGCGGACGGAATTTACCTGTGGAGTTCACCGGAGTGGAAGACAGACGCGGCGGCGCTCAGAGCTTGTCGAAGACGACGTTCTGGGGCGCCCGCGGTCGAACGGAGGGCACAGGTAGATGCGCCTGGGAGTGGGGAGTGTGCTTGTGTGCTCGGGGAGGCACGGGGTGGAGAGGCTCGGCCGGAATCAAGGAGAGACGATGGTCGGAGCAGTAGCGTTGCAGCTCGAAATTCCGTCAGCCTGGGGGCTCTTGTGCTGCGGTGTTTGAGGGGAAAGGAGGAGAAGGCGCAGGCGTTTAATAGCGTGCAGTCACGGCGAGTAACGGTCGCGGTATCAGCACGTATTCAACACCGGCGTAAATGGCAGCAACGGCAGGCGTCGTCTGCGCGAGGAAGAAGGAGGAGTGAGCTGGCTGCGTGGGTCCCTGCTGTCAGCGAGGAATGAGAGGGAGAAGAGGGCCACCAGTCAGCATCTGTTCGGGTTATAAACTGAGTGCGAAGCGTTTTCTTCGGGGAAGGGGAGCTGGGCTGGGTCTTGTTGGGCTTGGCCAGTTGGGCTGAGTCCGACTTCTATTTTTTTCTTCCCGAAACCTTTTCTTTTTCTATTTCCAATTTCTGTTTTGAAATTCAAACAACCAAACAATACTCAAATCAAATTCAAACAATCACCATACTTTGTAACTTTGAATTTGGTTCTGTTCAGTAACTTTAAACCAAAATTCCAAAACCAAAATAATAATTTTATTTTAGGGTCCATTATTAATTAAATAAATAGACCATTGTTATTAAATCAAATAGGATTTGATTTATTTAAAACTCCATTTTGAAAACTAAAACAATAACCAAACCAAAACAGTAGGATTTATTTGAGAATATAAAATACTTGGAAAACTTATTTGAATTAAATAAATAAGTTTTGATGGTTAATTAAAATAGTAAAACCTTTATTTATAAAACTTGGATATTAAATCCTTATTAATTTATTTTAAATAAACCTTTACTATTTTTATCAAAACAAAGCATTTTATTTCATAAGCTTGGCCAAGGTTTAATTTGGCTCTATAAAATAATCTTTATTTATAAATCCACCTTTTCTTTTGAAAACCAAATCCTTTTATAAAAGATCCAAAATAGTAATTTTAAAATATTTTATTTTCCTTTATTAAATGTTTATCTTTTTAAATCCCCTTAGGATTTATTTGATCCAACTTGGTTTGAAGTTCCAATTGGATTCAAAAAGTTTCTTCTCACCCTGAAAATCAACAAAGTTTTATTTTATTCATTTATTTTTCACATCACAAGATTTGGAAAATCTTGGGATGTGACAACGAGATAAATGGGTATACATTTTACACGATAGCCCAAGATAAAAGAGCACCAACCAAAACAGTGGTGTCCACATTGATGCAATAGACAACAATAGGTCAAAGACCACATATTATGGTTACATAGAGGAGATATGGGAACTTGACTATGGACCTACTTTTAAGGTCCCCTTGTTTCGGTGCAAATGGGTCAAGATGACGGGAGGAGGGGTTGAGGTAGACAAGAAATACGGAATGACATCGTTGGATCTCAACAATCTTGGGTACTTAGACGAACCATTCGTCCTAGCCAATGATGTGGCCTAGGTTTTCTATGTGAAGGACATGTCTACCAAACCTAGAAAACGAAAAAATAAGAAAAATAATACATCAGACAATGAGCCAAAGCGCCACATAGTTTTTTCAGGAAAAAGAAACATCGTGGGAGTGGAGGACAAGACAGACATGTCAGAAGATTGTGATAAGTTTCATGAAATTCCGCCCTTCGCGGTGAAGGATGACCCAAGCATCATGTTAATGAATGAAGATGCTCCATGGATACGACGGGATCAGAAAGGAACACACGCGAAGAAATGATATGTAATAATTGTAACATTTTATGAGTGAAGATGTTCCATGCATGTGTCCATTTTTATAGTGTTGTCTTCAAACAATCTTGAGTGTGTTAGTCCTGTTTTGTGGCTGGACCGAGACTAAAGGAGGGCCTTTAGTACCGATTCATACTTACCATTAAGATCTGATCTCCAAACGCGTGATGTCACATATTAGGGAGTGCCTCTATGACCAGTTTCTCGGAGATGCCGGAGGACTGGGCTCCATCAGCATCTCCCTGAAACTGGCCGTAGTGGTGTCCCTGCTCTAGAAAACCATCTTGCAGCTTGTAACTTCTCTAACTAGATCAATACGCCTGGGAGCTAACTAATTTCACATATTAGGGAGTGCCTCTATGAACAGTTTCTCGGAGATGCTGGAGGACTGGGCTCCGTTGGCATCTCCCTGAAACTGGCTGTAGTGGTGTCCCTGCTCTCGAAAACCATCTTGGAGATGCCTCAAACTGGCTGGAGGACTGGACTCACAAGGATGCCTATTTATAGTACAAGCAGCTCGGCATAATGTCGACACTCACGACATAATGTCGACACTCACCCCTATTATTAGTGCTGACTCATCTTTAGTCCCGGTTGGTGACACCATCCGGGACAAGGTACAAGCCGCACGACATAATGTCGACACTCACCCCTATTATTAGTGTTGCCTGGCTCAGTCTGCCGCAATCCCTTCAGTCGCGGTTGGTTTCTCCAACCGGGACTAAAGATGAACCCTCTCTTTATATAGGCATTTCCCTCTATTTATTAGGTAACACTCAAGACATTTATTAATATTAAAAACCGGGACAAATCGGGACTAGCTAACACTCAGGACTAAAGCCGCCCCCTTTAGTCATAATCATGCCTAGTCCTATAGTACGTAGCTTCAGGGTCTTCATTGTCATCGTCATCATCATCGTCATCGTCACCTGCCACTCCGGGGATCCTCAGCCCATCCATGGCATATACCAGGGGCCATTCCAGCCTCGGATTCACGGCGGGCGGGAGAGGGGTCTCCTAGAAGATGATGCCACTACCGCCAGGCCGGTGTGGGGCCTGTGGCGGGTGGACTCGTGGGCAGCGTAGGCGAGGATGGTCTTCCCGGTGATGTAGCACATCACTTTGATGATAGTACGGTTTGCCCACCACAGACGACGGCCGGCTTCGTTGTGGTTCACCGGTGGCGGGCCATCACCCTCGTACCTGGCGAGCTCCCTTTCCCGCCTATTAGCGAAGAAGGCATTCCAGGTGTCGTAGTTGTCGGGATCCCACTGGGGATCCATCTGCTGCTCCGGCGTGAGCTCGTGGTAGAAGTGGTTTGTGATGGCCGCCTGGCATGCGGAACCTTGAGGGACGGGAGGGACAGGAACCCCTCCAGCGCTTAGCATCCAGCCGGCGGGCGGCCGGTATCCCGGCGAACAAGGGTAGTTGGAGGCGCACAGCGCCTCGGTCTCCTCGAGGGTCAGAATGGCCAGTAGGCGTTGTCCATTGTTCTAAGAGAGGAAGGTGTGGATGTGTGGATAGCCATGGCACGATCGCCCTAAATATAGAGGGAAAGGGCGGGAAAACTTGGCGTGAAGCTTTGGGAAATGGCGGGAAATATCTTTAGTCCCGGTTAGTGACTACATCCGGGACTAAAAGCTCTCGTAGAAAGGAAAGGGCGGGAAAACTTGGCGGGAAGAGGTGGGAAATGGCGGAAAATATCTTTAGTCCCGGTTTGTGACTACATCCGGGACTAAAAGCTCTCGTAGAAAGGAAAGGGCGGGAAAACTTGGCGGGAAGAGGTGGGAAATGGCGGAAAATATCTTTAGTCCTGGTTTTTGACTACAATCGGGACTAAATGGATATTATATTAAGATTCATTATATTTTTCTGATAATAATAGACATATTTTTTGTTTTATTTGGATTATTACAATAAAAGTTATGATTTTTCAAAGTTTTTATATTTGATTTGAATTAAAAAAAGAAAATTTACAAATGAAATAACTTATAAATGATGCAAACCGATAAATGGATATTATATTAAAATTCTTTATAATTTTTTGATAATAATAAACATATTATTTGTTTTATTTGGATTATTACAATAAAAGATATGATTTTTCAAAGTTTTTATATTTGATTTGAATTAAAAAAGAAAATTTACAAATGAAATAATTTATAAATGATGCAAACAGATAAATGGATATTATATTAAAATTCTTTATATTTTTCTGATAATTATAGACATATTATTTGTTTTATTTGGATTATTACAATAAAAGATATGATTTTTCAAAGTTTTTATATTTGATTTGAATTAAAAAAGAAAATTTACAAATGAAATAATTTATAAATGATGCAAACAGATAAATGGATATTATATTAAAATTCTTTATATTTTTCTGATAATAATAGACATATTATTTGTTTTATTTGGATTATTACAATAAAAGATATGATTTTCAAAGTTTTTATATTAGTTTTGAATTAAAAAAGAAAATTAAAAAAAAAAAAAGTCGCGGGTCGTGGCTGGACCCGGGACTAAAGAGTGAGCGCGCGCGCGAAAATGAAGCGGCCGAAAAAACCTTTTAGTCCCGGGCCGTGGCTTAGCCCGGGACTAAAGGTGGGGTCTTTAGTCGCGGGTTAAGCCACGACCCGCGACTAAAGACCCTTTAGTCGCGGGTGGTGGCTTAGCCCGGGACTAAAGGTCCGTCTGTAAATATTCCGCACGCCAGGGGGCTGCCCAACACTTAGCATTTCTCGACGAACGAAGCAGACGAAGATGAAGCATCAAGACGCAGGGGAGGTGCTGCCGGGACGCCGATCCGACGCGCCGCCGCCCTCGCTCGTCTCCGGCCGTGCGTGCTCCGCCGTGCCGCCACGCCGCCGCGCGCTGTCCCGCCGCCCCGCAACCTACGCCACCGCGTCGCCGCGTCCTGTCTCGCCGCCCCGTAACGTGCACCGCCGCGCGCTGTCCCGCCGCCCCGCAACGCGCGCCGCCGTGCCGCCACGCGTCGTCCCGCCGCCGGCAACGCCGCCGCCTCGACGTGCGTTTTTTAGCTAGGAATTTTTAGTTTCTTTTTTATATCTTAGTAGAATTTTTAGTTTCTTTTTTTTAGGAATATATAATTGCTTTTAGTTTCTTTTTTTAGAATATATATTTGTTTATATAATTGTTTATAGTTGTTTTTAGGAATATATAATTGTTTTTAGTTTCTTTTTTTAGGAATATATAATTGTTTTTAGTTTCTTTTTTTAGGAATATATAATTGTTTTTAGGAATATATAATTGTTTTTAGTTTCTTTTTTTAGGAATATATAATTGTTTATATAATTGTTTTTAGTTGTTTTTAGGAATATATAATTGTTTTTAGTTGTTTTTAGGAATATATAATTGTTTATATAATTGTTTTTAGTTTCTTTTTTTAGGAATATATAATTGTTTATATGATTGTTTATATAATTGTTTTTAGTTGTTTTTAGGAATATATAATTGTTTATATAATTTTTTAGGATTAGGATTATTGTTTTAGTGATTTTTTTGTTTTATTTATTAAGATTAGAATTAGGATTAGGATTAGGGTTATTTTTTGTTTAAGTTATTATAATTAGGATTATATTGTTTTAGTTATTAGGATTATTCTTTTTTCTAACCTGTTTAACTCTCTTTTTTTATAGATAATTAAGTCATGGATCCATCCGAAGATCCTGGTCGCATCGGTGAAGGTTTTCTTCAGGGCATGATAAGAGGTGAAATTCCTCTTAACATTACTACCGGCGCCGAAGATATTTTGCTCGAGGAAGAGATATCCTCATATCTGAATCCATCCGGTGATGGACTAGAGGAAAACCAAATTTGCCAAGGGGAAGACCAGATGGACGAAGGGCAAACAAATAACAACAATAATGATGGCCCCTCGACAGGATCCGGCGAGGTACATATATATATAAAGTCTCCTGTTACCTCTATTCATTAACTGATCTAGATATATATTAATCACTCTCTCTTCTTATTTTAGCCCACCGGATCGAAGCAATCGACAGCTCGAACGAAACGAGGGCCGAACAAAAAGTTGGATGGTAATCAGAGGTTCACCATCGAAGAAATAGATGATGATGGTGAACCGATTGCTCCAGAGAAGCACCGGAGGATGTTTATAAATCAATGCGGGGTGCTTGTTAGGGACAACCTGCCGATCACCATCGAAGAATGGAATAAGTCAAAGAAAGCCGGTGAAGAATCCAACAGCTATGTCACAGATGATGCCAAAGATGACCTTTGGCAGAAGCTCATAGCGCATTTCATACTACCTCCAGAGTATGAGGAATTTGAGGTAGATGGTATTACCCCAAGGCCGGGTGGGCTTGAAAATAGAGCGAAAGTCAAGGAGTGGGCACTAAGCAAGATGGCTGAATTGTACCAGAACCACAAGAAAAATTTATACGCGAAATATGTCGCGAAAAAGAAAACTCCAGACTTCAAAGGAGTAAACGAGAAGTTGAGAGAACAGTGGCCCGATTTTGTACAGTACAAGAAATCTGATAAAGCAAAGGCAAAGTCGGCAAAGAACGCGTTAAATGCTGCCAACAAGAAATACCATCATAAAATGGGGACAGGTGGCTACAGAGTGCCGTCCCTAAGTGGGAAACTATGGAGAGGGATATGAGGGCTAGAGGCGTCACTCTTGGTACAGATAGATGGCCTGAGAGGTCAAAGCACTGGTGGTACGGGCACGGGGGATCCTTGGACCCAGAAACAGGGAAGACATTATTTCATGATAAAATTCTAAAACCCTCCCAAGACCTTATTCAAGCAATGAACGATGCTCAATTGGGATTGTTCCGTCCCGAGAGAGAGAACGACGAGCTGACACGCGCCCTAGGGAATCCTGAAAAAGAAGGACGAACACGAGGCAAAGGCGTCGGTGTCTCGTGGAAGAAAGGGTTTCCTCTATACGATGCCAGTTACAGAAGCCATCAGAGAAAGAAGGACTGGGAGGCAGACCGGATCTCCAGGGTAGAGCAGGACCTAGCTGATCTGAAGAACCTCATGCATGAAATTAGCCAAAGGCCACCGTCGTCAACTCACCCGCGGTCTGATGATCCTGCATTGGATCTTAGCCAACGAAGAAGCAGCGTGGCTTCGATGGAGGTCCGTGCTGATGATCAAGCACTGCTGGATGATGCACCGGCTCCTCACTACCCTATGGATGATGTCAGAGAGATGGCACAATGTGAGCTACATCAGCCAATGAACAACCTGTCCTTCAAAGTGGCGATCGGCACTGCTTTACCTTGTCTACCTGGAGCACTCCACCATTCACTTCCGATTCCACCAGGCTATGCTCGTGTCACGGTGGATGACATAGTGGAGGATTTTGCGGACCTAGAGATTGAAATCGCTACGCCTGAAGGCCTTACGAAACTAGGAGATGTCAAGCGCAACATCATTCTATGGAATAAGAAGTACATCAAGTTTCCAGGCTCGGCGCCAAGGCCATCGACTCCAAGGAATCCAAATCCACCCCGCATCGAATATCATCAACCTCCAAGTCCACCCCAACCCGATTATCGCCAACCTCCAAGTCCACCCCAACCCGATTATCGCCAACCTCCAAGTCCACCCCGCCCCGCTGACGATCGCCGCAGCAGGAGTACATCAACTCGATCTCCGCCTCCGCCTCCGTGCAATACTACTACCTCGTTGAAGAAACGGAAGTTCGACGGTCCCCCGCGCCCCACATCGAAGAAAGGTCAAACGCCGAAGATAGTCGATATCCCGCCAGCTCTTCCAAAGAGACCTTATGACAAGACCGATGAGGAAACTAACGCGGATGTGGCTGCCCAAGTTAAGGCACATTTTGCACCCAAAAAGCCTGAGCCAAAGCCGGTATATAACGAAAAAACCAAAAAGTGGGCTAAGTCCTTTCTTGAGCAACCATCCCAGATATCGATGAATCTGGAATCAGACTATGACTGGGAGATTATTAAGCAAGCACAGAAGAAAAAAATCACAAGTGCAAAAAGCGGGAAGCAAGTTGCCCAGCTTGGAGCATAGAAGAATCAATCGATCGCCCCGCTCAAAGTCATTTCAGACCTCGACAAGGCCTTCAGAGCTGAAATGGATATGGACATGCAAATAATAGACCCTAGAGCCCGTAATAGTGCTGCACTTATGGGAATCACTATATCGCAGGCCAAAGCACTTGCTAACGAAGCAAATATGTCTCTTGGTCAATATTTAGGCTATGAAGATACGCCAGTGGGTCAGATAGTACAACAGTATGTCCAAGGGGCGCCTCTAGTCAGTAATGAGGAGCTCACACGTCTATCCACACATATGCGAAATCTGCACGAATGGTACATGTCGCAAGCACAAAAAAAGCATTAGAATGATTGGTTTCCGGTGGACGTTAGAACGGAGCATCACTTCAAAGCATACTCAATACAGGTTCAAATGACCGAACTGTTTCATTTATACAACCAACGCGCCCTCGACAAATCTATCATTGGTTGCTACTGTCTTTAAGTTATTTATTTCTATAATTAAGTTTGTAGCTTTAGCTCGTTCATTGCATTTAATATATTATCCTAACTATATATATCCTTTTGTATGATGATATTATATTCTGCAGAATGAAGATGCTTGAATGCAAAAGAGCTAGAAGATACGACGTTGGGTTCATTGACCCATATATCATTAATGAATATACGCTAAATAATCACCCCAAAGACGTGGAGGAAGACCTGTCCAGGTTCTTAACCGAGAATAGTTTTGTTAAGGAAATACTATTTCCTTACAACTTCAAGTGAGTGTTTATATCTTGTACACATTTTATTTTTGCTTACTCGATGAGCTATATATGCATGTATGCTTATGTAAACGTCCGCAGATTCCACTGGATCTTGCTAAACATTCAAGTTGACAACTCCCTAGTTGAAGTCCATGACTCATTAAGTTGGGACCAAGAGAAGTGGAGCGACATGAAAGCAATGCTCCATAAGTAATTTCAATCATTATCGCATTATATCGTCCTCTTTCATTCATTTCCTGATATCAAGTAACTAATAACTCCTTTGTTCATTTTCTTTGCCGAGCAGGTGTTGGACACGGTTCATACAGAAAATACTAGGTCCATTCAAAGAGGAGCTAAATTATAAAATGGCGAAGAGTTTACAGCAGCCACCGGGAACTCATTTATGTGGATACTATGTCTACGAGTACATCCGAGAGTTGACCAGTGAGCGGAAAGTTGACTCACATTATATTTATGATTTGCGGGAGAAACTAGAGCCAGACCAGCGCATAAGAGCAATTCAAGAGGAGCTGGCGGGATTTATGATGAAGGAAGTCCTTGATGTACATGGAGAGCATTATGTGGATGACGTGGAACTCGATTTGCCTTAGTCATCTCCATGTAGCTCATATGATATATATATTCATCAATGACCATGTATTTCAAAACATTTCTTCCTTTTGATATGATTGATTATATGTATGCTTGCAAGGGATCGATTAATTATATAAATGCATCGACGTGTAGTGTGTATGTAGTAGCGTATAATATGTATACTGAAATATATGTTTGTTATAGTGAAACACAAAACGAAAAAGGAACAAAATGGCAAAAAAAAGGAAATACACAATCTCTGCCGCGGCAGAGAAATGTGGTGTTTCTCTGCCGCGACAGGAAACCTTTTAGTCCCGGGTGGTGTTACAGCCCGTGACTAGAGGGTTTCCGCCCCCCGCGGCGCTGAAACAGCCACGTGGCTGTTATCAGTCGCGGGCCGTTGCGAGCCGGGACTAGAGGGGGGCCTCTAGTCCCGTTTTCGTAGTCCCGGGCCCAAAACCGGGACTAGAGCTTGTTGCGGCCCAGGACTGGAGGCCCTTTTTCCACCAGTGTTTATTCGTAAATTTTCAGCTCAATCCGAGTTACAGAGACTCCTCACGATATTTTTGGTGGAGGACAGATATCTGTTTTGGGACAGCAACTCCCCAAATCTTACTTCCTTCTCATTAGAGGTCATTCTCGGCACAAAAAGCAAACAAAAATGATAAGGAAAGGTCATTACAGAAGTAATAACTTCCAAGACTCAAGGAAATTCTTGGGTTATCTCCCAACAAGTACTTTTCTTTAACGCCTTCAAGTCAGGCACAAGAAGCAAGAAGAATCAAGTATTTTCAAATGAAGATGTTGGGGATATGCTATATGGGTATCCTCATAGCATGTCTCTTATCCGGATAACCCGGGTGGCCTACAGTTGGTAGCATGTCCCATGGCTTGCTGGGCGGCCCAGTTAGATGGATCCATAAGGGAGGCCCATGTCGGATAAAGGAAGGCTATGGTGGAGTCACCAGCGTACCCGGAGCCTTGGAGTGCAAGACACGCTAGACTAGTAATAGATAGTGTAGGACTCTGTAACCTGTCCGGCTAGGACTTCTCCCTGTAACCCTAGGACCTGGCGACTATATAATTCAGGCCAGTGGGAGCCTTTAGGGCACGATCTCAGAAGACAACTTAGACTTTCTAGTCACACCTCGCACAGCGAACCTATCTCTGTAACTCGGCGTATTGCCATTATAGTGATTTATAGCAGGAGTAGGATTCCGCCACCGTTGTGGGATCTGAACCTGGGTAAGCTGTGTTACCTCGTACCCGTCAACCGTCTGCCTTCCCCCATGTCTCTAAACATGCACTGTGAGGACCCCTCCATGGCGTACTCGTCGGCAATACCACGACAGAAGAAGCATTAACACTCATACTTGCAAAATCTTCAACTATGAAAGGTATCTCATCCAAATGGGTTTTGGAGGATCCCTTCTCATCTCTCTTTGGTCTACTACTTTCATCAAAAAGATTTTCAGGAGCAATCCAATCAAAATTATTTTCAAAGGCTTCATGCATTCCAACAAGCTTAAAGGGTATGGGTATCTTAAATTCTTATCTAGGCTTAGTTTTATCAGAAATACCCACAACATCTACACTTGAGCCTAGCATATTGAAACGCTCAAAGACCTTTTTGGCTTCCCTAGCAACATCATGGAATTCTTTTTATAAAGTTTCAAGGATGAATTCCCTCTTCTTCTTTTAGTTTTAGCAACAAAAATTGTATGAAGGGGTTAAGGCTAACAAACCTAGCCTCCAACATATGAACTAAAGAAGTTGCAGCAATCTCATAATTAGGAGCAAGCTCTGCTATAGATTTATCCTCAATATCTTCATGCTTGCTAACATAGTTAAAAAATTCTTCAATATTATTTTTCCCAATTATGGAGCCACTACCTATTGCAAGATCTTTCATGGCGAACTTGGGGAGCAACATGGTGAGCTAGAGCAAGGTGGCAACTAGAGCAGGAACTATTTTTTGTGTGTTTTTGAATAAAGAAAGCAAACCAAACTAGACTATTTTTTTGGGTTTTTTGGAAAGAGGCAAACAAAACCAAGCAAAAGAAACAAATCAAACTAAAAACAAAGTAAGGACAAAGTAAGTAAAGTACTCCCCTTGTGAAGACGTCCTTAGCCTCCCCGGCAACGACGCCAAAAAACTTGGTGCTTGACGGGGAGGAAGAGGTTGAAGCTGTCCTGTAGATCCCCGGCAACGGCGCCAGAAAACTTGTTGGTGACTCCTTGATGGCGCCAAAGAACTTGACAATGGTGTAGCACTTTGTTGGAAACCCCAAGAGCAAGGTGTGATGAGCACAACAGCAAGTCTTCCCTTAGTAGAGACCAAGGTTATCGAACCAGAAGGAGGAAGGAAACGTCACACAAGTGTTGCAATCAAAGTGGAGACCTGCACAACACAAACTCAAGACTTTGTTCCAACGAACCAGTGAGGTTGTCAAGCTCACCGGTTTGCTGTAACAAAGGATTAAACGTATGGTATGGAAGGTAATGGTTTGCAGCAAGTAAACAAGTAACAGTGGAAGATGTATTGATGGTAAAGATTGGACCGGGGTCCATAGTTCACTAGAGGTGCTCTCCTTAGATAAACAAGATGGCATGAAGGGTAAACAAATTACAGCAGGGCAATTGACAGGAACTAAGAAAGGCATAACAATGCAATTACTAGTCAGAAAGATCCTATGAGATTCGTTTGGGCAATACAACAAGATACATAGACCGCCATCCAACTGCATCTATGAATAGAAGTCCAAATCAGGTTATCATCCGAACCCCCTCCAGTATTAAGTTGCAAGCAACAGACAACTATTTTAAGCAAAGTGTGTAAGGTAAACAGTCCACATGTTCCATGAACAAGAGACCGTTGTTTTCTCCCTAGTAGCAACAGCACATCAACAACCAAAGATATTATTGTCACTTTCCTTGGAAACTAGAGGCATGAACCCACTATCGAGCATAAATACCCCCTCTTGGAGTCACTGGCAACTACTTGGCTAAGATAGCTACTAACAACGAAGATCATGCAAGATCACAAACAACACAGACATGATATAATCATAAAGACAAAACCATTAATCAAACCAACATAATAATCTCAATATCCATCGGATCCCCGCAAACACAACATGCATGATTACAAATAGATTAGATCTTGATCATCAACGGAGATCACAAGATCTATACATGAAATCACAAAGGAGGAGCTACAACCATCTAGCTACTACATGGACCCATAGTCCAAGGTGGAACTACTCACGCATCATACCAGAGAGAAGGCCTCTGGGATGATCTCCACTCCGGCAGGGTGCCGGGAAGAACTTTAGATCCCCCCGATCTAGGGACGATGGTGGCGGTGGCTACAAACGGTTTCGTGGAGATTTGATCGGGTGCTTAGGATTTCTGCATCGGGGGCTTTTTATAGGCGAAGGGGGAGGCCGAGGAGGCGTCCAGGGGCGCCAAACCCTAGCCAGGTGCGGGGTGGGGCCCACCCGCGCCTGGGGTGGGTCTGGCCGCCCTGGCCGGCCCCTCCGGGTTCCCTCTGGACTTCTTGTTCCCCATGGAAAGTAATTGACTTTGACGTTTGTCCCGTACAATTCCGAGGATACTTCTTTACTAACTTTTCTGAAACCAAAAACATCAGAAAACAGGCATCTGGCATTGTTGCAACTTGTTAGTAGGTTAGTACCAGAAAACATGTAAAAAGCACCTCAAAGTGTAGACAAGTAAAGCAAAGTAGATACTAAACAAGCATGGAGCATCAAAAATTATAGATACGTTTCCGACGTATCACATGCACCATCACAATCTTGATCAAACATTTGCAAGCATTGAAAGCTGGGATCAAAGTACTCTAAACATGAGCATGAAAGATGAAGTTCTAACAATAATACATAGCAACTATGTTGCAACATGAAAAGATACAAAAAAAGATTCATGAATAACAATGCATTGAAAGACGTTTGTTTGCTTCACATATAGAAAACATAGCATAGTGGCATTCAGCTTGTCCCTCATGGAGTAGAAAAACATAAATGCATAGGACACCTTCTAAGTTCATAAGGGTGACAAGATACAAATAGTTCAAGAACAAGCAATATCAACAATATGAATCAATGAATAAGTTTTGGGACAATGCACATAGAACTAAGAACGACAACTATGCTCTCTTAATTGGTGCCTAATATATAAGGTGGAGACTCAATATAATAGTGGAAGAAAGGCTCTTCAAAGGGAAGCAGGGATTTCAAGTCGCATAAAGAGCTTCCAAAAATTATGGTACTTGTTAGCTTTTATCTCTCATTGCCCCTACCATAAGAATCTAGTGATTAAGGTTAAAGTGAACAAAGTATGGAGTATATGCTTGACAAAGTATAAGTTGGCAATCTCATGTCCCTTGAGTACGAGGGCCGCTCCTCATGCTACTAAACTTTAGTCACCGGTAAGTTCTTGTCATAGTACATACACGTGTATCATAGAGAACCGTCAACAGGGTACCCCTTGCACATGATACAGCCATCCTATATCAAAATGACAAGGCAAGCAGACAATGAGCATCTCAGCAATCTTCTTATTTACCATGGGGAAATGGTGCTTTTTTTCTCTCTTTCCTCTTTTCTCATCTCTTTTTTCTGTTTCTCCTTTTTATAAGAAAAATGCTTCATAGATTGCTCACTATGGTGATGCTGCAAGTTTCCACCATGATTAGGCATGGCTTAGGCTAGCGGCCCAGGCGTTTCTCTAACACACATACATAACTCCATGGACTTACAAGCTCCCCTTTTATTTCACACAGACGACATCCGCAAACAAAAGATCATGATATCAGCTGGGTACAATGTACAAGTGCAATGTTGAAAGCGTTCCCCATGACAACATGGTTCTGATAATTCCAACATATAAGTGCAAACATATACAACATAGATGACACAATGGTTCAAGTTTATTTAAGGGCAAGAGAAATAAAATGTGCCATCCAGTTTGTAAGAGCTTTAATCACTAACTTTCACATAACAAGTTTAATTTGGAAGATAGATAAAACAAGAATATACTTGGAATGGTGTAACACACCATGCTTAGGAATTTATAGTGGACACTTCGGAATAACTTGGTTTCTTGGGAGTTGGATGCATGGGTAGAGCTTACTCAATACAAGTGGAGGCTAGCAAAAGACTGGGAGCGACCAACTAAGAGAGCAATAATGGCCATAATCATGCAGAGCGACAAAATATTATCAATCAAAGCATAAACTGGTACCACAAGTCAAAAATAAATAAATGATCATAGAGGCTAAGGTGACTGGTTATAGTCATAACATGGTGTGAGCATGTGCCAAGTCAACCCAAACAAAGCATCAAAGGAGAATACCACAATACTATGCTTTTGTATGCTAAAACAACGCATGATTCTTTCAAGGCACATTAAGCAATCTCAATTGTTTGGAACAAGTCATGCTACATCAATAATCACTAAGCATATGGTCAAAGCAACATCTAGCATGGCATGATAAAGTCTAAGCCATAGACAAAACAAGCTCCCTTTTGTACCACTATAAGCAAGAAGCTTTCTACACTTTTCCAACACCACAAATAAAAACTAAAAAGTTCTAAGAAAAAATCATAAGAAAAGCATGCTAGCAAAGGAGAACACTCACAGAACAATAAGAGTGAAAACTAGAGCGTTCTAGGCAATGAAAACAGAGTGTGTCTATCTCCAAAATAAGTGTGTTGGGATCCAACCAACTTATTGCAGCAATACAAGCAAAAGAAAACTAATAACAAAAACAAAGACGCTCCAAGAACAACACAACTGTGCATGAAATTTTTATTGACGAAGAAGGGGATGCCTTGGGGATCAAGCTTTGACGCTTGAACCTCTTGAATATTTCTTGGGGTGACACGGGGTGGCATCCCCGAGCTTGAGCTTTTGTCCATTCTTCATCTCATTACATCATTCTTCCCTTACACCTGAAAATTTTCCTTCATACAAAATTTCACACAATCATCATTAGCAACATTAGTGCATTCAAAAGATAATAAACATTTGGGTTTAGTTTCAAAACAGAAAAAATTTCATTAAAAACACAATCTACTATAGCAATTCCCTCAAAAATCTCTATTTACCAAAGAGAACCCAAAAAGAAATCAATAGGAGACAAATGCAAATAATGGCAGAAATCTGTCAAAACAGACCAGCAAGTAAAAACCGATTTTTTCAAAGACCTTCTGTTGCTCAAATAAAAAAGTGTTGAACTAACGACAGTTAGATAACAGCCTGTGGGATTTAGTAAGAAAATTATAGCTCAATCCGACATACAGAGATTTTTCATGAATTTTTACAGTGAAGCAGAAAAAATCTATTTTGGGACAACACTTGCCCAAATCTTACTTCTCTCTCATTAGAGGTTATTATTGGCACAAAAATCAAACAAAAAGGATAAGGAGAGGTTATTATAGAACTAATAACTTCCAAGACTCAAGAAAACTATTGGGTTATCTCCCAAAAAGTACTTTTTAACGCCTTTAATTTAGGCACAAGAAAGATGCTCACATAAGAAATATGAATTGAAGTAAAAGAGAGCATTAAGAAGCAAATTCAAAACACATTTAAGTCTAACCCACTTCCTATGCATAGGAATCTTGTAAATAAACAAGTCATGAAAGCACAAAGCAACAAGCATAGGAAGATAAAACAAGAGTAACTTTAAAATTTTCAACATAAAGAGGGGAAACTTAATACTACTGAAATAATTAAAACCATGTTTCCATCTCCCATAATAACTTTCAGTAGCATCATGAATAAAATTAACAATATAACTATCACATAAAACATTATTATCATGAGCCACATGTATATAATAATTATTACTCTCCACATAAGCATAGTCATTCTTATTAATTGTAGTGGGAGCAAATTCAACAAAATAGCTATCATTATTATTCTCATCACCATAATCATCAAATATAGGAGGCATATTGTAATCACCATAATCATCAAATATAGTAGATTTGGTATCATCATAAGCAATAGAATATCTATCTTCCAAAGCCGGGGAACTAAAAATATCATTCTCATAAAAACTAGCTTCCCCAAGCATAGACGTTTCCATAGAATTAGCAATAATGGTGTCCAAAGAATTCATACTAATAACATTGATATTAGCATGCAAATAAAGTTCCATAGGTTTTTTTATTTTCTCTTCAAACACTTCATGTCCTAACTCAAGATAAATACTATAAAGCTCTCTAATTCTTTTGTTGTTTTCCATTAAGCCTAACTAGTGAAAACAAGAAACAAAAAGACAAAATTGCAGAATCTGACGGAAATAACTTCGAGCACTCACACCGGAGGATGTGAGTACTTTTTGCCTTACCTCCCCGACAACGGCACCAAGAAAGTGCTTGATGTCTACGCACTTCTATTATTGTAGACAGTTGTTGGGCCTCCAAGTGTAGAGGTTTGTAGAACAGCCGCAAGTTTCCCTTAAGTGGATTACCCAAGGTTTATCGAACTCAGGGAAGAAGTGGTCAAAGGTATCCCTCTCAAGCAACCCTGCAATCAAGATACAAAAAGTCTCCTGTGTCCCCAACACACCCAATACACTTGTCAAGTGTATAGGCGCACTAGTTCGGTGAAGATATAGTGAAATACAAGTGGTATGGATGATTATAAGTGGTAACACTGCCAGGAAAGAGTTTCTGACGGGGAGGAAAAGACTAGAACCAAGCAAACATGCAACAGATCCAGATGCAAACTATGTTTCAATGCTTAGAAACAAGGCCTAGGGATCATACTTTCACTAGTGAACACTCTCATATAAATATATTCTCTTCATTATACTACTCTTAACTACTCTCTGGTTGGACACACTAATCCATGGTAGGGCTATAACAACACTCCTCAAAGTCCGCCTCCCCCATCTAGATAACCCCACACTGTCACCTTGAGCACTAGATGGTTCCAACAAACACCACAATTTCATAAAGACATCCAACTCAAAATATAACTCATGACAAGTATTTATGAACTCTAGCCTAAGTGCCACCATGGCGTGCACGCTGTCACTTTCACACACGTGGGGAGAGCAGAGATCTATTGAAGCACTTGAGTAGCAAAGTAGATCTACTTGATTACAAAGCTCATGATCACAATATGATCATGCATAGAGAGAGATGAACACATAGCTACTGATAGAGCCCTTAGCCTCGAGGAAGAACTACTCCCTCATCATGGTAATTAGCAATGGCAATGGAGATGGTGGTGGAGATCGATGGAGATGGCTCCGGGGGCACTTCCCCGTCCCGACAGGGTGCCGAAACAGAGACTTCTGTCCCCCAAATCTCCCCTTTGGTGGCGGTGGCGCTACGGAGGTTTTCGTGGCTTTCTCCTAGATTATTTAGGGTTTCTAAGTCGAGGGCTTCTTGTAGGCGAAGGAGGCAAGGTCGATGGAGGCCCAGCGGGCCCACACCCCCTGGTGGCACGCCCAGGGTGGGCCCGCACCACCTTGGTGTCCTCCTCCGTCTCTGCTTCGATTTTCTGTATCGCTCTAGGAAATATAGTAACTTTGGCTTTTGTCCCATCCAATTCCAAGAATATTCATTTTTTAGCTTTTCTGAAACCAAAAATAGCAGAAAACAGGCAAATGGCACTGTGGCATCTTGTCAATAGGTTAGTTCTAGAAAGTGTACAAAAATAGCTCAAAGTGTAGACAAAACATAAGACAAATGATATAAAACAAGCATGGAGGATCAAAAATTATATTTACGTTTACGACGTATCAACAAGCACATTACACTAAGAATGACAACTATGCTCTCAAGAAGGTGCTCATAGAATAAGTTGTGACTCAACAAAGAAGTGAAAAGGTTTTGAAAAGTTTGAAAGGCTTCCAAATGCTGAAAGTATGGTACTCATTAGCTTTGAGCTCTCATTTCCCCTATCATAGGCATCTTTTGATGGTTAAGTTTAAAGTGAGGTACAATATGAGTTATATGCTTGATAGACCATAAACTGTAAATCTCATGTCCCTTGAGTACGAGGGTCGTTCCTCATGCTACTCAACTTTAGTTACCGATAAGTTCTTGTCATTGTAAATACATGTGTATCATAGAGAACCGTCAACGGGGTACCCCATGCCCCATGATATAGGAGCTATCCCATATCAAAATGACAAGGCAACAAACAATGAGCATCTCAGCAATATTTTTATTTGCTATTTGCACATGTTTTTATTGAGGATGCTTCACAGATTGCTCATTATGGTTATGCTGCAAGTTTCCACCATGATTAGGCATGGCTTAGGCTAGCGGCCCAGGTGTTTATCTAACACATATTCATAACTCCATGGACTTATAAGCTCCCCTTTTATTTCACACCGCCGACATCCATAAACAAAAGAGCATGATATCAACTGGATAAGTATTTACAAGTGTTGAAAGCGTTCCTCGTGACAGCACGGTTCTGCTAACTCCCAGCCTATAATTTGCAAGCATATAACTTTCATGGATAATCACAATGGTTCAGGTTTATTAAGTGCAAGAAAATAAAGTGTGACATCAAGTTCATGAGAGCTTTACTAACTAACTTTCTCATAACAAGCAAACATTTTATTTGGAAGAAAACAAGGCATAATAAATATGCACGGAATAGCAATGATGCTAATAGGTAGATATGGTGGGCACTTTTAGACAATTTTGGTTTTGGGGAGTTTGGAAACACGAGTGGAGCTCATACTCAGTGCAAGTGAAGGCTAGCAATAGGAAGGGAGCAACAAACGAGAGAGGAATAAATGTCATAATCATGCTTGCAACAAAAAAAAAATTATGGCATAAAAGTGATACAAGAACTCTGAGGCAAAATAAATCATTGAGGCTTAACTGACTTTTGTTCAGTCATATGCATGCGTGAGCATGTGCCAAGTCGATTCAAATGAAACATTCAGAGGAGGATACCACAATGTCATACCAAGTTATGAATAGAATAATGCAAGCAAACATTAATGTGACATGCTACAAACTATTAGCAAGTTGGAGCTAATCATAAGAGAGCAAGAACTATTAAGCATCCAATAAATAACATACACCTTACATGAATAGACTAAGGATGCCCACAATGATGAGTATATGTACAAAAATGAAGACAAATAGAGTTCATTACCAGCCTCTTACCACACCTCGAGTTGTCATAAATCATCATTATTGCCTTTCACTTGTGCGGCTTGAATAATAACATGAAACCAAACCCCAAAGCAGTCACTGAGGACCGCTGAACCCTGCAACGAACTTCACAAAACCAGATAAGAACAATAAATATTTTTGGGTTTTCGATTTTTAGAGAACAAGAACCAAAGGAAAGAGCAAACAAAGCAAAATCTTTTTGTATTTTTCTTAAATCAAACCAAAGCTAAAAGGCAAAGAAACAAACAAAGAGAAACAACGAAAATATTTTTGGTCTTTTTGTGTTTTGGAAAGCAGAAACAAAAACTAAAAAGAAAGCGAAACAATGGATAAACAAAGTACCGTCGGAACATGATATATAGATGAGTGTGATGTCGGTATACCTCCCCCAAGCTTAGGCTTTTGGCCTACGCCTTCGTCCTGGTACGTGCTTGAGGAAGCCCCTATGTAGTGCACAATGACATGGTTATACCCTACGGGTACGTGACTTCAGCATACCTGGTCCAGCCCAAGGAAGGCCCACAGCAGATATACGCTGGCCCATGAAGATTTTCGGATGACCAAGGCCCATGACGCCTTCGGATCCTTGGAGAGCAAGACTAGCATAGATAGGAAATTCAAAGGGGTAAAACCCTAGAACTTGTAACCGACTAGGACTATGCCCGGGACCTGCCTAAGTCTATATAAAGGCCAGGAGGGCACGTCCTAGATATCTCGACTCATACTTTCGCACACACCTCCACGCCAGATCGAATCTGCGCACCCTGTAACCTTCGGTTCCGCCGTAATCAAGAGTAGACAAGCAGGAGTAGGGTTTTCCCTCCGGGGCCTGAACCTGGGTAAATCTCGTGTCCCCTGGTTGCTTGTCTGTTAACCGTTCCACGATCTCCAGCATCCCCATCTTCTCCAAAACCCAAGTCCATAACAATGGGCATTGACGAGATCAAACCTCGTCAATTGGCGCCGTCTGTGGGAATCGGGGTTGCTGATTGTGTGATCGTGACGGTCTCGACCCGATCGATCTACAACTCTGCGACGACGGAGAATCACCTCCTCTTCGGCACTTTCGACTTCACCGCCCACTCGCCGGCCACCATGAAGGATTTCGAGCCCGTAGGCGACGGACTCGAAATTTTGTTCGGGAGTTTCTGCTTCCAGGTGGGACAAACTGGCACCCTCCGCCTTCCTGAGCGGGTGCCCGTGCCATCAATCAGGCCCGCCTCATGGGCTGCACATCCCGTGCTACGCACATCACCATCGACAGATGAGTTCTACAACAGCAGCAGCTACAACTTCGATCTGTGCGATCCGCCTTCGGATGAAGGGACCTACGGTTCCGGATCTGAAAGCTGTGGCAGCAGCGAACCGATCTACGAGCGCTACCAATGCGCCGCAGTCATCCAGGAGCAGCAAACGCCTAACCCGCCGCCCAACACGAACCCCAACCCGCAGGATAGAAACGGCAAAAACGGCGGGAACAGAAGAAGCCAGTCCCCCCACCCGAAGGGGAAAACAATGGCCACGTCATCCAACTTAGCAAAGAAGGATGGGTCCAGGCACGCCGTGCCGTCGCAGGCGACATAGTCCTACCTGTGGACTCCCCACGTGACCTACTGATGGCATACCACTACCTCCTCATCGAGGAGCACAAGAAGCAAGTCAAGATGCAGGAGACGCTCGATAAACGCAAGCAAGCAGCCTCTGAGTCCAGCGCGCGACGAGCTGCGCTCTCCGCCATGGCACCCGGCTCTAGCACGAACGGAAACCAGGGAAACAAGCACCGCTCGCGGGTGGAGAACATGGATCCCAAGGAACGACGTGATGTGACCCAAACTCTCCACACATCATTCATGGATATGGATGCCGACGGCAACATCATCCCAAAGACACCGCAAGCTGCGATCATGGCAGCCACTGCGTATCTCGCGGCCCACCAACCTCCGGAAGGGGACCTGAAAAGAGCCATGCATAAGTCTGCACTCACCGGACTCGGACTCGTCGGAGCTGCGCTCCACAAAGACGCTCCTGCGGAGCTGAAGAAGAAAGCTCCGGTCAGGCGCGACCGGAGCCCCACCCCTTCATCCTAAGAGGAGGAGGAGCACGACCTTCCTCGAAGGAAGAAGAACTCGCATCGCCACAAACGCGACTACGACGCCAGAGACGCGCTTACACAGCGCAAAATCGACAAAGCGCGAGCAAAACGCGCATGCTCATCCGAGTCTAAGATGGATGAAGATGAAGGAGAACTCTGCAGAGCTCGATGCTTCAGCAGATCTGTCCGGCGAACACAGATGCCACGCAATTTCAAGCTTCCTTCGGATACTCCGAAGTTCAACGGCACGCAAGATCCAAAATCTTGGCTCAGCGACCATCTGTATTCCGTCAAGCTGCACGGCGGTAACAAAGAAACCGCCATGCAATGCCTTCAGCTGCAGCTGACAGGCTCGGCGAGGGTCTGGCTCAGCAGCCTATCATCAGGATCCATCCGAAGTTGGGAGGAGCTAGCTTACAGCTTCATCCGAAATTTCAAGGGCACTAGCAAGAGGCTCGCCTCAATCGAAGAGTTGCGAGCCTGCACTCAGAGAACGGGCGAATCTATTCGCTCGTACATATTACGCTGGTCTACCACCAAGAACTCCGCAGCACATATCTCCGAGGAGAGGGCCATCGACGCCTTCAGATACGGCGTCAAATGCCAAGATTTCAAGGAGGAACTTGGGCGCGTCAAGCCCAAGACACTCGACCACCTCATGGAAATTGCCAACAGTTGGGCGGACGGCGAAGATTGCATTCAGCGAGCGCAATCAGATGAAGAGGACGACTACGGCCGAAGGCAAGAACGGCGCAACAAGAGGAGATCGCGTGTCTACGAGGACCACGATGGACCCGACATGGTCGTGGCTGGCTACGCCGACCGTCGCAATGACAACAGCCGTAACAGCGGAGGATACCGCGGAGGAAATTTCCGCGACAGCGGACGACCAGCACAGTCGTGGCAATGCCGCGACCGCGACAACGGACCCTCAGCATTCGACAAACTTTCGGGTCCATGCACCATCCACTTCTACATCGATAAACAAGATGGCAAGGAGAAAGCTAGTCACATGCTCAAGGATTGCCGCGAGTTCCAGAAACTCAGCGAAAGCATGGTGCAGATGAGGCAACAAGCCCCAACCCCTGCATTCGGAAACGCACCCGCGCCAGGAGAAATAGCACACGGAGCTCCTCCACCGCCACCTATTGGAGGCCCAAACCAACCAGTCGCACCAGCGCAAAACAACGCCGGGGTCGGGTACCCCCCACGAAAGGGAGCACTAAATATGATCCAGAAGGGACGCCCCACAAACAGGGTGCAGAAGAAAATCACCCGACAAATCAACTTGGCCGTGGCAACTCCGCCTGCAATCCCTGAGTACCTCAGCGGATCGGAGTCCTGCATCACATTCACTCGCGCGGATCACCCTTGCCAGATCCCTCGCCCAGGTCATGCTGCCCTGGTGCTGGAGGCGCAGATCGGAGGCTTCGAGATGAGTCGCGTCTTCATGGACGGCGGCAGCGGCATCAACCTAATGTTCGCAAGCACTCTAGCAGCAATGCGGATCCCGCAATGCAGCCTGGAACAATCAGACACAACGTTCCACAGCATCGTCCTAGGGAAGGGCATTTCCCCCTGGGCAAAATAGGGCTCGACGTCATCTTCGGGAAGCCGGACAACTTTCGGCAGGAGCGCCTTGAATTCGAAAGTGGTGGACTGGCCGTCGCAATACCACGCCATCCTGGGGAGCGTAGCATTCGCAAGGTTCCTGGCCGTCCCACACTACGCATACCTACTACTCAAGATGTCAGGACCAAGGGGCGTCATCACAGTCCACGGGAGCTTCACCAGATCGGACCAATGCGACAGGGATTTCAACAAAATCTCCCAGTCTTTCGGCATGCAAGACGAGCTTGTAAGGCTCCGCGAGACAACGGACAATGGGGTACCCCCAGTCACAAGGCAGAATGCACCTGACATGTCCTTCGACTCCACCGTCAACACCAAGAAAGTACAGGTCCATCCGACGGACGCCTCCAAGACGGCCTTGATCGCCAACGACCTCAGCACTGCATAGGAAGGCGCGCTCGTCGAATTCCTCCGTGAGCGCTGGGAAATCTTCGCCTGGTGTCCTGCGGACATGCCAGGAGTTCCAGGGAATTCGCCGAGCACGCACTCAATGTCTTTCCAGACACCAAGCCAGTCAAGCAGTCCATCCGAAGACTGTCGGAGCCACGAGCCGAAGCTATCGGCAAGGAAATCAATAGACTACTCGCTGCAGACTTCATCCGGGAAATCAAAGAAAGAGAGTGGCTTGCAAACACGGTGATGGTCCCAAAGAAGGACACGGACATCCTACGGATGTGCGTGGACTTCACGTCACTAAACAAGCATTGCCCAAAGGACCACTTCCCTCTTCCACGGATCGACCAGATCATCGATTCGACTGCAGGTTGCGAGAAACTCTCCTTCCTCGACGCCTACTCAGGCTATAACCAGATTCGGCTCAAGGTCGAAGATCAGGAGAAAACGGCGTTTATCACACCGTTCGGAGTATTCTGTTACAACACAATGCCCTTCGGGCTAAAGAACGCAGGTGCCACGTACCAGCGATGCATGCAGGCCTGCCTCAAGGACCAGATCGGTCGCAATGTCCAAGTCTATGTCGACGACATAGTAATAAAAACTAAGGAGGCAAGGACACTTATCGACGATCTCCGCGAGACGTTCGACAATCTTGATCGCTACAGGATCAAGCTCAATCCCGAAAAGTGTGCCTTCGGCGTCCCATCGGGCCAGCTGCTTGGATACTACATCTCTCAACGAGGGATCGAGGCGAACCCGAAGAAAATCAGAGCCATCATGACGATGGAGAAGCCAAAAAACCTCAAGGGCATCCAGTAGCTCGCAGGACGAGTAGCAGCGCTAAGAAGGTTCATCAGCCGCATGGGCGAGAAGGCCCTACCATTCTACCAGCTGCTGCGTAAGGCAGACAAGTTCGAGTGGACACCAGAAGCCAACGACGCATTCGAAAGCCTCAAGCAGCTCCTCTCCACCTCGCCCGTTTTGGTCACGCCAAAGGAGCGCGAGCCCCTGCTGCTATACATAGCAGCCACACACCAGGTGGTCAGTACCGTACTAGTGGTCGAACGTCCCGAAGAAGGCAAGACCCATGGGGTCCAGCGCCCAATTTACTACCTCAGCGAGGTACTAACACCAACAAAGTAGAGGTACCCTCACTACCAGAAGCTAGCCTATGGCGTGTTCATGACGGCTCGACGGCTGAGCCATTACTTCCAGGAGCACCAAGTGATGGTCGTCAACGAGGCACCCCTGAACAGCATCCTGAATAATCCAGAGGCCACAGGACGGGTGGCCCTGTGGGGCATCGAACTGTCACCCTTGGACATCGTCTACGAGAAGCGACACGCAATCAAATCTCAAGTCCTTCCGGACTTCCTGGTACATTGGATGGAGCTGCAGCTGCCAGACACCCCAGACATGTCGCAGTCGTGGACAATGCACTTCGACGGCTCCAAGCGTGAAGCCGGAGCAGGGGCAGGGGTCATACTGACCTCCCCGCAAGGCGACAAGATGAAGTATGTTCTTAGGATGAAATTCAGAGCCTCCAACAACGAGGCCGAATACGAAGCCCTCATCCATGGTATGAGGATCGCAAAGATATGCGGCGCAAAACGCCTGGTCATCTACGGTGACTCCAACCTTGTCGTCCAGCAGACGATGAATGAGTGTGACGCACACGCCGAAAACATGATCGCGTACCGCACGCTCTACAACGCACTCGAAGGAGAATTCGACGGCTGCGAACTTCGGCATGTTGGAAGAGAGCAACGAGGAAGCCGATAGACTCGCCAACATCGGCTCCACTTGCGCAAAGGTGCCACCAGGTGTGTTCCTCGAACAAATCTCCGTGCCATCCATCAAGCGGAAATTCCCCACGGGATCACCCGAAGAAGCAGAACACTCGGGAGCTACGCTACCCGAAGGACACGAAGGACCCGAAAAACTGGACACAGAGGTAGCCATGGTCAACCTAATGCAGGTCATGGCAGTCGAAGAAACTTGGACGCGACCATACCTCCAATTCTTGATAAACGGAGAACTGCCTGACAGCCCAACAGACGCCCGGCGCATATCTCGCCGGTCAAAAGCCTTCACCATCATCAACGGCGAGCTGTACAAGCGCAGCATCACGGGTGTACTACAACGGTGCGTCACCATCGACGACGACAAGGCCATACTCCAAGACATCCATGAAGGCATCTGCGGCCACCATGCAGGCAGCCGCTCCCTTGTCGCAAAAGCTCTACGAGCAGGATTCTACTGGCCAACGGCCATGAGCGACGCAAAGGATATCGTCCGAAGATGCAACGGATGCCAACGGTTCGCCGACAAACCGCACGCACCTGGGTCCGAGCTCAGACCCATACCCATAGCCTGGCCTTTTGCTCAATGGGGCCTCGACATGATTGGCAAACTGCCAAAATCCTCGAAAGAGGGACACGTCTTCCTCCTGGTTGCAGTCAACAAATTCACCAAGTGGATCGAGGCCATGCCGGTCACCAACCAGAAAGGCAAAACTGCCGTCAAGTTCTTCCAGTCCATTGTCTACAGGTTCGGCGTACCGCACAGCATCATCACCGACAACGGATCGAACTTCATCTCCGAAGAATTCCAGGACTTCTGCAAAGGCCTTGGGATCAACATCACGTACGCCTCAGTGGCCCACCCACAAACGAACGAGCAAGTGGAAAAGGCCAACGGCCTAATCGGCGCCAGCATCAAGAAGCGCCTCATGAGCTCACTCGAACAAAAAGTTGGAAACTGGACGAAAGAGCTACCATCCGTCCTGTGGAGCTTACGGACTACGCCAAACAGCTCCACCGGCTACACACCGTTCTTCATGGTACACGGAGCCGAAGCCGTGCTACCAGCCGAAGTACGCCACCAGGCCCCACGGGTCGTCGCTTACAGCGAAGCCGAATCCACGATTGCACTCGAAGACGCTGTCGACACACTCGACGA
Source organism: Avena sativa (assembly GCA_916181665.1). NCBI lineage: Eukaryota > Viridiplantae > Streptophyta > Magnoliopsida > Poales > Poaceae > Avena > Avena sativa. The sequence goes on along the minus strand of OV702289.1, from coordinate 35,749,828 downwards.
AGCATGGGATATAGCAACAGCTCGATCAGTGGTGTACCAGCAGAGTCTCCGCAACTACCACAGCCGCCGACTGCGCCCAAAGTCCTTCGTCGAAGGAGACCTCGTCTTGCGACTCAAGCAAAAGCGACCGAATAAATTCGAGTCACCATGGGAAGGACCCTACATCATCACCGAAGTCATCCCAGGTGGCGCCTATCGCCTCAAGCACATGGAGTCTGGAGTCGCATACTCCAACCCATGGAACATCGCGCACCTGCGACGATTCTATCCCTAGCTACCTACCCCTTTACTTTCAATAAGGCTTTCAGCCAAGGCTATTCAGCCGAACAATGTACCTCCTTCATTACGATATAAATAAAGCTAAGTGTCTCGCCCCAAAACTTCAGTTCACTATTTTGCAACTTTACTACATGCTACAAACGCACTCGGGGGCTCCCCCCACCTCACGATTTCATCGACTGAGAATAAAACATGTACACCTAAGTAGCTGACAACGTCAGGCAAACGAAAAGGACACGTACTTAATCAAAGCACTGCGTGCTCACAACAAACAAACCTTTACAACAAAGGGCACAACACGCCCAGCCGAAATATACAAATTTTATATCTATCTCTTTTTCAGGTACTACCTATTCTGAAGAATAACCCGAGCATGCTGCTCAAACAAATCTACAACCTGTTCGTCATACTGCCTTACAGCCGCGTAATGTGGGCGCATGTCCCACTCACCACCATCAGGCCGAAGAGGCGGCCCAGCGGCCACAGCAGCCAAATCTACATCAGGCCGATGCAGCCTCACAAGAGACAACGCAGCCTTGACTCCAGCGACGAGTTGTTGCCGCACCAACTCCTTGACATTGCTCACGCTTCGAAACTTCGACAGAAGACCCGCAAGGCTCGTCGGTACGGCATCCAAAGGAAACATGACGTGCAACACCGAGGAAAGCGATGTCTGCACTTGGCGGAGCACCCGCGAAACTTGGTGAACACGATCCTGCACCGTCGCCAGAGCCATGGCGCGATCACGATCCATCCAGAAGAAGTCGCCGGCCTCCATGTCCTGTTGAGTCAAGCAGTTGACCCGAACAGCGACACGCTCTTTTTCTTCCCTCGGAGCAAGATTCGCACCTGCGACAATTCGCACAAAACAAGAGTAAGGCTAGAAGGCTCATCCGAAGAACTGAGCTACAACTCGAACCAAATAACAACTTACATTGCAGCTGCTCGGACAGCCAAACCAGCTCCGCCATCAAGTACTCCTCTCTGGCCGAACCACGATCCGCCTTGGACTTCCAAACGTCGGCATGACCACGTAATCCGAGCAACTCCCTCTCCAGACTACGCACACGATCCCGAAGGAAAGTGAGCTGCGAGGAATCATCCAAGGATGGTCGCAACGGCATTGCGGATGGGACATCAACAGGATCAGCACCCGAAGGAACCTAGAGCAGCAGCAAAAGAAAGGAACACAGACATTCAGCCAAGGATAGAGCACAACTCAGAGGAATTCATTAAATATATAAGGCCACCACGTGGCACAAGGATGGTGTTCTTCAAGATATTTACAACAAAAAGTAGACTACAAACTACCCTATGTCTACTACGCCTAAGATGCGGGACCCTGAGTCGCCTCGGAGCCAGACTGCCTAGCTTTGGCCCCGCCCTGCTGCCGCAGCGCATACTCAGACAGCAAATCAATGAGCTTGGGCCCATATCGCTTGCAGCAAAGGCTACCTCGGATCCATCTGCAGCCGTCGACATCCGAGAGGTGATCTGGGGCAGATCCAGCTCCGCTCCAGCCGCCAAGGCCATCGCCAGCCCGACGGACGCGCTGATGCCCTTCTGCTTGCGCTTGTACGCCGCAGGCGCTTCGGCTGACAGAGCCTCCGCCAGAGCATCCACATCATCAAGGGCTGCGCCCTTCGGGACAAGCTCCTTGTAGAAGCGACCAAGGACCTCTTTCGCCTTGGCAAGGGAGCTGACGACGGTGCTGCAGCGGTCTTCGACCGCCACAGTGGCATCATCTAGAGCACTCCCGTGCTCTAGAGCACCGCGGTCGAACTCGATGCCTGCGGCATCTAAGACAAAAAATAAGAAGAAAAGCATGAAGAAAAGCAGCACAGAAGAAGACTCGAAGAAAAAGAAACAAGTACAAAACTAGTACTCACCCGAAATAGCCTTGGCAGCAGCCACGAGCTTCGCCGCCACCTCTCTTTCACGAGCAGCCGCAACGGTGGCCAGCTGCTCCTCATGATCTGCGGCCTCCTGCTGCAGACGCTCCTTCGCTTCGGCTGCCTTAGTCAGCTCTAGCTCGAGGCGTTCTTTCGCGCCAACGGCGGCTTCGGCCTTCTGCTCCGATTGACCAAGGCTCTTTTTGAGAGCATCGACCTCCCGGAGGGAATCGTTATGCTCCTCTGCATTCAAGACAAGCAAGTGTCAAAGAACAGGACCAGGATAAATAAGAGAGGCATTAAAAGGCAGAGGGATACCTTGAAGCTGCCGAAGGTTCGCCTCCAGCGCCAGGCGCTCTTGCACCAGCCGCTTGGCCTCCTGCACAAAAGGCTGAAGAAAAAGAAATAGCAGTAAGAAAAGGGCTTGGGGGCTATGCCCAACACAAAGGAGTAAAAACAAAATTCGCACACGAAGACACTCGGGGGCTCCCCCCGTGACATGAAGCAGAAAAACTTACATGCTCTGACGGTGACTCCGAAGAACCGCCTGCGAAATTCTGAGGCGCAACCACCTGCACCTCCTGCAACGGAGGATCCGGAGCTGCGCCACCTGAAGTCGCCACCGTCTGAGGAGGAGGAGACACAATTTTCGACTCCCCCATCATCTCCCGCGCACCACCACTGGAGGAATCATGGGAGGAATGCCTGCATACGAACCAATCAGCACAAGCACAAACAATCATGAAGGAAAAAGGACAATAGTACAGCAAGAAACTTACGAGCCCAGTGCTCAGGTCAAAGACAGGAGGAGTCCTTCGGGCTCTCTTCTCCTCCTTCTTTTCTTCCTTCTTCTCCTCCTTTTTCTCTTCCTTCTTCCGCTTCGCTGGCGGGTGCGGCGCTACAGCCCGCATAGGAATGGCAGGAATGGGAGAAGAAGAACCCCCAAGACCGTCACTATGACGCTCAAGGCCCAGAGGGTTTCTGGGAGTCGGAGGAGTCGAAGCATCCGAAGATTCGCTGGAGCTCCATGACCGCTTTCACGTATGGTCCTCACTCGACTCATCGGCATCCTCCGCCGAAGATCGCGCTGACGGTAGCTCGGACACGGAATCAACCACTTCATTATCCGGGGCATTCGGATACTTCTCGGGCAACGGTGGTGCCATGCCCGACACCTTGAAGCTCTGCAAAATCATAAGAAACTTTGTTAGCAAACAAAGGAAACAAAAACACAGCCGACCAAAAGCACTACGTGCACAAATCTACACCTGCGGTACGGCCAACGTCGAGGAAAATGGAGGAGTTAGCGACTTCCCCAGGATTTCTTCTCTGGCTTTGAACTTCAGCAGCGCGCGAAGGGCCCTGTCAAGATCCCCCTCGGACATTTTCTCAGCCGAAACCCTCGTCGGATCACGGCGCCCAGAATGAAGAAACATCGGGTGCGCCCTCGCTTGGAGAGGCTGCACCCGACGCTCAAGAAAAGTCCAGATGATGTCCACGCCGTTCACCTCTTTCTCCAGAATCAGCTGGAGATCCTCCACCCGACGGTAAAGGGCCTCTATCTCCGCCACCTCACCGTCCAAGATTTGGTTTTTCCAAGACCTTTTTCGCTCAATAATTTGGAAGGGGTCAAAGGTAACAAGACCAAAATCTTTCCCGGGCACTACGGAGTCGCGGATATAAAACCATCGCCTCCGCCAGTACTGGACAGATTCGGACATGGAAAAGGAAAAGAAGAGCAGATTGGGACTAAGAGAGATGACGAAACCCCCAATGGGATACACACCATCCGAACCAGATTGCCTCTTCACGGAATAGAGCTTCTGGAAGAGGCCAAAGTGCGGCTCAATGCCAAGCCAGCACTCGCAAAAAGTGATAAAACATGCAATGTGGAGAAGAGAATTGGGAGACAGATGATGCAGCTGAATCCCATAGAAGAAGAGCAGTCCACGGAGGAAGTCGTGGACCGGAAAAGAAAACCCACGCAAAACGAAGGCGAGAAACATAACCCGATACCCAGATGTGGGACGGGGGATTACCTCATTGCCGGGGAGTTTGACGGCCTCCCTATCTTGCGGGATCAGGCCCCGCTCGCGAAGCTTGCGGAGATTGCTCTCCCGCGTCTCTGATCGCCGCCAGCCACCATCGGTGATGTGAGTAGCGGCAGTGCCCTTCTTTCCTCCGGCGGCGCTGGTCCCAACCGCAGATGAAGATTTCTTTGGTTTCCCCATTGCGCTACGACGGCGTCGGCGGTGAAAACGCAGAAAGAACGACGGAAATGTGGAAGGAAATCCCAGCGCGAAGCAAGAATCGCTCGAGCACAAGGAGGGAGTAAACACAAGAACTGGTGCGGTAAAAACAAACCACGGTTTCCTCCAATGATTATAACAGCGAAGACGACGAACGGCAGCCGTCCATCCAGAAGACCTAACGCCAACGGCATATATGACCGTACACGTGTCAACATCACAACGAACCGTCGTTACCACGCCGTCCACTACGCGCGGAAATCAAGGAGGCACCGTAATTATATCCACGCCGCGCGTGACCGGTCAATTCAAAGTCAGCAAGTGGGACCCACGTTCGTCCAGTCAAGTCATCTCTGGCGTAGGAGACGCTTGAGGTCATCGATCGTCAGCACTGATGTCATCAAAAGCTATACTAGCACTAACTACAATTCTTCGGATCCACAGCTAAAGAGTACACACTCGAATCTTCGGTTCGACTAAATACTCGGGGGCTACTCCTATCAGGAGCGCTGGCCGCGCACCCGGAAGATGAATAACGACAAGGTATTTCTTCGAGTCCTACGTCGAGTCTACGACTCCACTACGGACTCGGGGGCTACTCCCATAGGGAGGATGGATTTAAGCATTCGAAATTTTTTGAGTCCTACGGACTTAACAACTGAACAATGCTTGAACTAAAGTCTCTGCTCGAGTCCACGACTCAAACAGACACTCGGGGGCTACTCCCATAGGGAGCGCTGGTCGCGCACCCTATGAAATCTTCGACTGTGATCTTTCGGATCAGCACGCAAAAACTTTTTGGCATCTCTGCCCCAACAAAAGCCGAGTGAGAGACAATCTCCTTGGCCACCCGAAACACCCCCGCGGTGAAAAATGTTCGGATGCTGCGTCCGCGATGCAAAGATAAGACCTGCAGATATCATCTGACGGCCTGGCAACGTACATGACTGCGCTCTGCTAGTACAAATCCATGTCAACAGGCGTGATGAAAAATCCCGACGGACGCGTTGGGTACATCAATTAAAATCACTGGAATTCCACTCCTGTAAGTCCTCCGCGGCCTGAGTCGAATTACGCCAGCATATGTTCCAGGTCCGAGTTGAGGGACTCGAACTTGAAGAAGATCGTGTTGTTTCGTCCTAAGACAGTTAACTGACCTTGATCCGTCGGGTGAGTCAGGCACACGCGTCAACAATCCCTACACACATATACTATTAATACATAGTTGCACCCGAAAGATGGAAGAGTCCTCAGCCGAATCTACGATTCGACTGATCACTCGGGGGCTACTGACATGGTTATACCCTACGGGTACATGACTTCAGCATACCTGGTCCAGCCCAAGGAAGGCCCACAGCAGATATACGCTGGCCCATGAAGATTTTCGGATGACCAAGGCCCATGACGCCTTCGGATCCTTGGAGAGCAAGACTAGCATAGATAGGAAATTCAAAGGGGTAAAACCCTAGAATTGTAACTGACTAGGACTATGCCCGGGACCTGCCTAAGTCTATATAAAGGCCAGGAGGGCACGTCCTAGATCTGTCGACTCATACTTTCGCACACACCTCCACGCCAGATCGAATCTGCGCAACCTGTAACCTTCGGTTCCGCCGTAATCAAGATAAGACAAGCAGGAGTAGGGTTTTCCCTCCGGGGGCCTGAACCTGGGTAAATCTCGTGTCCCCTGGTTGCTTGTCTGTTAACCGTTCCACGATCTCTAGCATCCCCATCTTCTCCAAAACCCAAGTCCATAACAATGGGCATTGACGAGATCAAACCTCGTCACACAAAGTGGTCATAAGAGGGCGCGTCCCCCTGGTAGTGCTCGTGGAAACCAAGCACGCGGATCTGATCGTCCATATCCTCCTTGGAGTGTGACCAAGTCCCCCTGCAAATACTGAACAAAGTAGCCTGTGGCAAAAGAATTTCCCTCTCATCCCCGTCAGTAAACATCATCCTATAAACTAAACTCTCAAGGCTAGAGCTACCAGTAACAAAGTGATGCGTTTTCATGGCAGCTAGATCAAGCTTCTATGGTGCCAATACTGTATCATTCGGATCAACAAAAAGGTCTAAGGCAGCAACTACACGTGTATCAATAATACCCCCATAGATGGGTCCTTTAGCAGCTAGGTGGCGAGCAATGAGAGAACCAAGATTTTACCTGGTTTCATTGTTAAGTGCATCAGCTAGGAAAGCCAAATGATAGTTGGAAATATTGCTAGTGTTCTCCCTACCAAAAATGCTAGTGGCAAGATAATAAGCAAAATATTTGAGAGCTGGGAGTTGAATATTTCTTATCCTCCCGCGCTGGGTTGTGCGGTCATCATCATTTGTTACCCCATGGTAAAGCTCCAACAAATCAGCAGGTCTACCTTGAATCTTCTTCACCGTCCCAGCCATGCCAATACCTATAATGCTGCAAAATCTTTTCAATGTCATGGTGATAGTCCTATCATAGATTTTGAATGAAACATTTGTCCTGAAAGGGGTGTTAGTGAAAGTGAAACTCTCCACAAAAGTTTTGGTGAGCAAAGCATATTGCTCACTCTCTTCCTGCATATAATCGGTTAGACCAACCCTCTGAACAAGAGTTAAGAAATCACTGAGGATCCCTGCAGCTTGCAAAAAGGCAAAACAAGGGAAGGTAGAAGGGTGCGCATCTCCCTCATTGCCAAAGCGCGACACAATAAGATCCTCATTGTATGATGGCCTAGCTCGAGAGGCTGATCTCGAAGGCCTTGTCCTCCTAGGTGCATCATTTTCAAACACTTCTCCAAAGGTATGGTTGTCCATGGCCCTTTTTCTGAATTTTTTAGACAAACATCAAACCAAGTGATTTCCAAGTTGATAAATGATGGGGAACTACTATAGGGACTTGCTAGAGAGCTAAACATGCATAAAAATGAAATATCTAAGCATAGAACAAGCATGCAAGCTCAAACAACCTGTCACCTACAGTAGCAAAATACTCAAGATACAATCCACCAATCAAAAATCTAATTGGACAAGCGGAAGAGGCACATACCGGAGAGCAATCCCTTCAAAAATCAGCAGCAAAGATGGGCTGAGCAAGGAGATCAAAATTCAGGACCTAGAACAGGAGGAACTCGAGCTTTGAGAAGTTTTCCGGTGTTTTTTGGGAGAGAGAAAGAAGTGGCTAGAAGGAGAGCAAGTGGAGGGCCAAGGGTGGCCCACACCTTGGCCAGGCGCGCCCTGGGGCTGGCCGCGCCACCAGGGGGTGTGCTGTCCTGGTGGGTCCCCCTAGGTCACTCTAGGTGCCCCTCTGCCCATTTTTTCATGAAAACATTTAATATGAATTTTCTGGATTTTTTCGGGAAACATTATTTTTGCCAATTTTCAGGTTGTGAAAATTGATTTTCTCGTAGAAAAAGATTTTTGAAAGACACAAAAGCAAACCAAAACTAAAACTACAGAAGTTCTAAGACACACTAAAAAGCAAGCAACTAGCAAAACTAAGACTAACAAGAGGAAAAACAAAGATTGGAATGGAGAAAGATAAAAGTGAGCAAGGATAATCATTGTGAAAGCATTGTTTTGTCCATTAAAATCCCTTTGTTAACATGGTTGATCAAGTCTTGTTACCAAAACAATTTCATAATAAACAAAACTTTGCATTTCACTAAATGATTATGTTACCTCAATCTTGATAGCAATAGTCCCAATCATAATAGTTTCAAAATTTTCTTGTGGTATAGGACAATATATTTCTCCAACTTTAATGCCCTCAATATTTTAAATTGAATTTAGGCCATAACTCTTATCAATCTTCTTTGGGAAATAGACAGTATGCTCTTTTTCATTAATATTAAAAGTTACTTTTCTTGATTACAATTGACAACAGCACCTGCAGTATTAAGAAAAGGTCTCCCAAGAATAATAGACATATTATCATCTTCAGGCATCTCAAGCACAACAAAATCAGTTAATACCAAGCAATTATGAGACACTTGAATAGGAACATCCTCACATATACCAACAGGGATAGTAGTAGACTTATCAACCATTTGCAAAGATATATCAGTTGGTATCAATTTTCTCTAGTTGAAGTCTCTTGTAGAGAGAAAAAGGCATAACACTAACTCCAGCTCCCAAATCACACAAAGCAGTTCTAACAGAATTATTTTTAATAGAGAAAGGAATAGTTGGAATATCTGGATCACCAAGTTTCTTTGGAACCTTACCATTGAAGGAATAATTAGCAAGCAAAGTAGAAATTTCCTCATTAGTCATCTTCCTTTTATTAGAGACAATATCCTTCATATACTTTGAATAAGGAGGAAACTTAATAGCATCAGTCAAAGGTTTCATCCACTCATAAAACTTGTTATAGTGTTCCTCCTCATTTGACTTGTGTTTCTTATTAGGAAAAGGCATTGGTTTCTGCACCCAAGGTTCTCTTTCACTACCATGTTTATTAGCAACAAAATCTTCCTTAGTGTACCTAGTGTTCTTTTGTGTGCTTCTTGATGTCTACGCACTTATATTCTTGGAGACAGTTGTTGGGCCTCCAAGTGCAGAAGTTTGTAGAATAACAACAAGTTTCCCTTAAGTGGATCACCCAAGGTTTATCGGACTCAGGGAGGAAGTGGTCAAAGGTATTCCCTCTCAAGCAATCCTGCAACCAAGATACAAGAATTCTCTTGTGTCCCCAACACACCCAATACACTTGTCAGGTGTATAGGTGCACTATTTCAGTGAAGAGATAGTAAAATACAAGTGGTATGGATGATTATAAGACAACGGTGCCAGAAAAAAGAGCTTGACGGGAGGAAGAAACTAAAGGCAATCTGAAACAAAGATGGAAGCAAGCAAACATGCAACAGATCTAGTTGTGAACGGTGTTCCAATGTTTAGAAACAAGGCCTAGGGATCATACTTTCACTAGTGAACACTCTCTCATATAAATATATTCTCTTTATGATTCTACTCTTAACTACTCTCCGGTTGGACACTCTAATCCATGGTAGGGCTATAACAGCACACATCAAAGTCCGCCTTTCCCAATCTAGATAACCCCACACTGTCACCTTGAGCGCTAGATGGTTCCAACAAACACCACAATTTCATAGAGACAACCAACTCCAAATATAACTCATGATAAATATACATGTAACCTAGCTTAAGTGCTACACACGGTGTGCACGCTGTCACTTTGTAAGGTTCCCAACCTTTAATAAGGTAGAGATCCCTGTGTTTACAATGCTAGTCCCTGGATCAATAGCTAGCATCCACAGTTAAGATGTAATATCAAGAAACAAAGGTCATAATACAACTTTATAACTAGGAATAAAATAATTCATTACATCTTACATAGCTCATTTGGCTATCTCACTACATTGTAGCAGAATGTCTATAAGCATGGGATCCTTCGTCTTCAAAGTGCCACATGCAATCATGTTGGTTGTAGGCTTGTAATCCTATTCAACACACTTCACTAACATCAAACAAACCTGCAACATAATAAGTTGCAGCCACAAGGGTCAATACATTTGAATTGTATTGGAAAGTTTCACTACTATGTAAAATTTAGTGGATCCTATCATTACATGCATATTTGGCTAAGTGGGGTGGAGGCTCATTTGCAGAAAGCAATATAGTTTTATCCTATCTTTTCAAAATAGTTTTTGATCTTTGTCAAATATTTTTGAACTTCTTGGAAAACTCCAAGTGCTTCAATCCCTTGTTTGTCACCCTCAAGTTTTAACTTTGAGAAATTGGAATGTCGAGATCTCCCATAGCTTCAGGCCTTAGTTGCTCAGTATTGTCCATAACCCGGGACACGGCTAAGTACTTAGAATTTTGATCTTCTGCAGAAGTTGTACACTTTACCCACATGACACAATATCATCTTGATGCCACCAGTGGCCGCTGGATAAGTACTCACCAAGATGGAGTACTAGCAGATTGAGAATGTGACAAAGTCTTTCCACAGGAGTCCTCCCAATACACAATGCTAGCTTGTCATTCAGGCACCAATTAGGGTTCCAAGTTCCCTAGCACAAATCTAGTTAACGTGAAGATGCCAATGCATGGGTCTTCCACTATGTAGTTGACTAAGCCAGAGCCCATTTAGCATGTGGCTGTACATGGAAGCCACTGTACAGAAACATGTTCAATCTCTAAGTCCCTGGGTGGTTTTCTTCTAGTGCACATACAAAAGAGATATCCATATAAACATGGTTCCTTTTGTTGCCACCTTGTCCAAGCTTGAGTATCCTTGTCCACCCAGGTGGTTCATTGAGTACTTGTTTTATTATATAAAACATATGTCTTTTCAATTCTTCATATATTCATAACATGTATCCCATCCCAATATATAGCTGGGCTAAGCATACTACAACTACAATGTTTTCACTAAGGAATATATAGGGGTATCCTATTAGGATCTAGCATAGCATAAAATATAGAAATCATTATCATGCATGTTTCAAAAATCCACTAAGTGTAATGAAAATAATAGGACTTGGATGATAGTGTCACTTGCCTTTTTTCTAGAGAATGTTGGTTCACTTCTTGATCTTGCTAATATCACACTCTTCTAACTTCACTACAAATCAATCAAGCAAACATAGATTCAACTAGCATTCCAACCAATAATCAAACAATTCATCACACATAAAATAATAGAAACAAAGTCATGCATGCAAGCATGCAAAAGATAGTTTTATTTGCAAAGGTGGTTTCTACCAGGCTCTAAACATTATAAGGTTCAAAGTGGTCATTTACTAAAGTGGTAAAACCATTTGCAAAAGGTTTTATCTATAAACCATTTTTAAATCAAATCATTATTTTATGTGGTTGAAAATGTTTTTCGCAAAGCAATATTATTTAAAGGGTTCACCCAATATGTTTTAATTCTCAAAACTTGGTGTTTAGGGTCAGAAGGTTTTAATCAAAACATTTCCCAAAGGTTTCACTCAAAAAATCATTTCTAAAACAAAAACAATATTTTTATTTGACTAGAAATGTGCTAATTCAAATATTTATTCCTAAACTTCACATAATACATTTTTAAATCCATAAGTTGGTTCCTAGGGTCAGTAGGTTCACAAAAAACCATTTTGCAAAGATTTCACATTAAAAATATATCTAGAACAATTTTTATATTCAAAATAATCCTACACATGTTTCTGAAAATTCAACCAATTTTCCAGAAGCAAAACATTAAACAATGTGCATAATTGCAAAGTACTTGTTCTACTGATTCCATTGATATAAAATTTGCAAAATTTGGACGTGTAGATTTGAAGTTATGAATTTTACAAGTTTGCATATAAATCAGATTCAGAATTTTGTTTTAAATCAAACCACTGCCACGCGACGCAATCTTATTGGCCGGTACCGCTTCGGGTGGATCGGCCTCTGTGGATCGTTGTATCTAACTTAAAACAAATGGATCAGATGGGCGCGTACCCCTTCGTCTAGTTCTAATAGCAGCCAGACACTTTGCATCTAACGGTTCACAGCAGCTCCACCACGATCTGGCGGCGCTGGCGGCGGCGACTGGCGGCGCACACTCGGGATGCGGCGGTGCCGGCGGTACAGGAAGCAAGGGAATAAGCGGAGGTGCTCACCGTGCTCGCGAGGTCGAGGTGAAGCTCAAGGTGGCGCTGGCTTGGCGAGGGGTGCTCAGGGACGGCGACGATTGCTCGTCGGAGTGGGTGGCGGCATCAGGCGGCTCTGGAGGTCGTCGAGGGCGACGCTGCAGTTCACCCCAAGGCAAAACAAAGGCGTGGTTAGACGCGGGCGAGTGTGGCGAGTGCAGGAGTGTCATCGGGAAGGAGAGGGGAGGACGGCTGCTTACGGGGATACTTCGCCGGAGCGTCAGCAAACGGCGGTGGCGCTCAGATGATGTCGAAGTTGAGGCTGTGGGGCACTCGTGGGCGAGTTTGAGGCACTAGCAGATGCGCCTGGGGGTGGAGAACAAACTCGTGTGCAGTGGGAGGCGAGTGGTGGCGAAATGTGGCCGGAATTGCTCACGTAGCTCGTCGGAGACGGCGGTGGTTGAGTTCAAAATCGGAGCAGCCTAGGGGCAGAGGGGAGGCGCTGTTTGGGGGGAAAGGTAGAGGAGGCGTGGGCGGTTTTGTATGCATGGTCAGGGGCGAGAATAACGCCGGCAGTAACTCGCATTCATCGCCGCATTCAAAAGCAGCAACGGCGAGGAAGAACGGTCGTGAGGGAGACGATGCTGAGGTGGCGTGGGGTCGTGCTGTCAGCGAAAGAGAGAGAGTGGGAGTGGGTCCTCTGCGTCAGTGACTGTGTGGGTTCTTTTCCGGGTGAAAACGTTTCGCGCGTGGGGGGGTTTAGTTGGGCTTGTTGGGCCGGCTTAGTGGGTTGAGTCTGTTTCTATTTTTTTTCATTCTGATTGCTTTTTCTTTTTCTATTTGATTTTTTGTTTTGATTTTCAATCAAACAATTAAACACTCAAAAGATTTCCAATCTTTGCCAAACTTTGTATAATTTTTAGTTCTGTTTAACAACACAAACCAAAGTCTAAAATAAAATAATACTTTTATTCTTTTAGGATCTATTTAATAATTAAATAAAATAGTCCTTAGTTATTAATTCAATTAGGATTTGATTTACTAAAATCTCCATTTGAAAATAAATAAAACCAAAATCATTTCAGTAGGTTTTATTTGAAAATATAAAATACTTGGAAAACTTATTTAAAATAAATTAACAAGTTTTAGTATTTATTTAAAATGAAAAAGCCTTTACTTTAATAGAATTGGATATTAATAATCCTCATTATTTTATTTAAATAGACCTTTACTCTTTTTATCAAATAGAAATATTTTATTTCAAAAGCTTAGCCAAGTTTGAATTTTGGCTTTATAAAATAATCCTTATTTATAAATCTTCCCTTGCTTTATAAAAACCATATCTTTTTATTAAAAGATCTAGAAAAAAATAGTGATTCCAAATATTTTTTAACTTTATTGTTTATTTATCTTTTTAAATCCCTTTAGGATTTTATTTGAACCAAATAGGTTTTGAAAGTTTCCAATTGGATTCAAAAAGTTTCTTCTCACCCTAAATTTCAACAAAGTTTTATTTTGTTTATTTATTTTTCACATTTCACAATTTGGAAAATTTTGGGATGTGACAGGCTACCACCCTTAAAATAAATCTCGTCCTGAGATTTGGGAAGGCTAAAGGTTACAAGTTGGCTTCAAGGCAACTAGGGTACTACCACCCTTAAAAATAAAGTCTCATAGGGTTACGTTGATGGTTCACTTGACTATGGGTTCAACACTTTATATCCTGACAAGGAATCCTTATTTGACTCAACTGAGTTAACTAGTTTCTGACATCCACTTCTTCTATCTCTTCAAAGTTTCCATCCATGTCAATGTGGTTCACATGTCCTTTCTGGGTCACATTGGAGTCATTTCCATTGGCTCTTCTAGCATCCTTGTTCTTTTTCTTCTCAGGACAGTCTGATGCATAGTGTCCAAGTTCCTTACAATTATAGCATTGCAACTGGCTAATATCTTTCTTCCTGAAAGTGTCTTGTTGATTCTGACCAAGGTCATCTCCATTGTCAGTATCATTTCCATTATTATCACTTCCATTGTTGTTGTGGTAATACTGATGTGGTTCAGAATCTTCATTGCTCTTTTTGAATGAATGCTTCTTCTTTGATGATCCTGAGTGATTCTTGAGTTTATGCTTCCTCTTTCTGTTCTCAACTTGATTCATCTTGTTTTCCAATATAGTGGCTTTGTCACAAAGTGATTGATAAGTTGGGACATAAGCAACAACTAGCTGCAAGTTCAACTCATCATTAAGTCCTTCCAGAAATTTTTCTTTTCTCTTAAAATCTGTGTCAACTTCATCCGGTGCATATCGTGCCAGATTGTTGAATTCTTCAATATACTCAGCCACACTGAGGTGACGCTGTTTCAGATTGTGAAACTCCCTTTTCTTCAAGTACATCACTCCAGGTGAGATGTGAGTTGTTCTAAATCCATCTTCAAAAATAGCCCATGTTACATCTTCAAGGGGAGTGGTGATTTGAAAGTTGTCCCACCATGTTGCTGCTGGTCCTTCAAGCAGAAATGCTGCAAACCTAACTTTTTCTTCATCGGTGCATCCAACAGTCACTAAGTCTTTATTCACTGAACGTAACCAATCATCAGCTACCATTGAGTCAGTTGTTACAGAGAACCTTGTAGGCCTAAGTTTCAGAAACTTGGTGAGCATGTAAAGTGCTGGAGGATTATTCTGATTGTTGTTGTTGTTGTTGTTGTTGATGTTCTGATTCTGTATTTATGTGGTCATCTGTTGCATCAACTGTGTCTGAGCTGCCATCATCTACTGCATCTCAGGGGTGATGTTGTTATTGTTGTTTTGGTTGGGGTTGGCACGACGAGGAGGCATCTGTTAGTTTGATAGGGATAAGTATTGGTGGATAGGTTTTTTTTAAAGAAGTTCTAACACACAAATGAAAACAACCAAGTTCAATCAAACAATCAAACAATCAAACAATCAACAAGCAAGTATCCACTTAACAACTTATGAGCTTAACTCATGAGTTGAAGGAAACAACAAGTTTTCTTGAAATATATAACTTAGTATAATCATACCTCATAGGTCAATATGATTCATACTCTAACTTGATATCAATATCTTTGGTGGGCAATCTAATGTCTCTTGGTTCTCACTTGTAGTCCTTAGTGATATCCAAGGTTGAAGTCCTTGGTGAAAATGTTGAAGATGTTGAAGTCATTAGAGTTGAAGATGTTGAAGTCATTAGAGTTGAAGATGTTCTTAGCTCATGGTGAAGTCTTTGGCCATGGGGTAGGTTTTGTCCATCAAGTTTGAAATAGGAGAGATGTAGAATCAAAACCAAAATGGTCGAGGAAAGAGTTTAC
The DNA here is from genome assembly GCA_916181665.1 of Avena sativa. Classification (NCBI taxonomy): domain Eukaryota; kingdom Viridiplantae; phylum Streptophyta; class Magnoliopsida; order Poales; family Poaceae; genus Avena; species Avena sativa. The sequence goes on along the minus strand of OV702289.1, from coordinate 35,734,501 downwards.
AAGATTGTTTGTAAATAAGTTTTTGGAACAAAAAACAACTCCTATTTTTCTAAGGGAGTTTGTCCAATCCTAGGGTTACAATCCTATAGGCAACACAGTGCTCTGATACCATCTGTAAGGTTCCCAACCTTTAATAAGGTAGAGATCCCTGTGTTTACAATGCTAGTCCCTGGATCAATAGCTAGCATCCACAGTTAAGATGTAATATCAAGAAACAAAGGTCACAATACAACTTTATAACCAGGAATAAAATAATTCATTACATCTTACATGGCTCATTTGGCTATCTCACTACATTGCAGCAGAATGTCTATAAGCATGGGGTCCTTCGTCTTCAAAGTGCCACATGCAATCATGTTGGTTGTAGGCTTGTAATCCTATTCAACACACTTCACTAACATCAAACAAACCTGCAACATAATAAGTTGCAGCCACAAGGGTCCTTACATTTGAATTGTATTGGCAAGTTTCACTACTATGTAAAATTTAGTGGATCCTATCATTACATGCATATTTGGCTAAGTGGGGTGGAGGCTCATTTGCAGAAAGCAATATAGTTTTATCCTATCTTTTCAAAATAGTTTTTGATCTTTGTCAAATATTTTTGAACTTCTTGGAAAACTCCAAGTGCTTCAAATCCCTTGTTGTCACCCTCAAGTTTTAACTTTGAGAAATTGGAATGTCGAGATCTCCCATAGCTTCAGGATTTAGTTGCTCAGTATTGTCCATAATCGGGGACACGACTAAGTACTTAGAATTTTGATCTTCTGCAGAAGTTGTACACTTTACCCACATGACACAATCTCATCTTGATGACACCAGTGGCCGCTGGATAAGTACTCACCAAGATGGAGTACTGGCAGATTGAGAATGTGACAAAGTCTTTCCACAGGAGTCCTCCCAATACACAATGCTAGCTTGTCATTCAGGCACCAATGTAGGGTTCCAAGTTCCCTAGCACAAATCTAGTTAACCTGAAGATGCCAATGCATGGGTCTTCCACTATGTAGTTGACTAAGCCAGAGCCCATTTAGCATGTGGTTGTACATGGAAGCCACTGTACGAGAAACATGTTCAATCTCTAATTCCCTGGGTGGTTTCCTTCTAGTGCACATACAAAAGAGATAGCCATATAAACATGGTTCCTTTTGTTGCCACCTTGTCCAAGCTTGAGTATCCTTGTCCACCCAGGTGGTTCATTGAGTACTTGTTTTATTATATAAAACATATGTCTTTTCAATTCTTCATATATTCATAACATGTATCCCATCCCAATATATAGCTGGGCTAAGCATACTACAACTACAATGTTTCCACTAAGGAATATATAGGGGTATCCTATTAGGATCTAGCATATCATAAAATATAGAAATCATTATCATGCATGTTTCAAAAATCCACTAAGTGTAATGAAAATAATAGGACTTGGATGATAGTGTCACTTGCCTTTTTGGTAGAGAATGTTGGTTCACTTCTTGATCTTGCTAATATCACACTCTTCTAACTTCACTACAAATTAATCAAGCAAACATAGATTCAACTAGCATTCCAACCAATAATCAAACAATTCATCACACATAAAATAATAGAAACAAAGTCATGCATGCAAGCATGCAAAAGATAGTTTATTTGCAAAGGTGGTTTCTACCAGGCTCTAAACACTATAAGGTTCAAAGTGGTCATTTACTAAAGTGGTAAAACCATTTGCAAAAGGTTTTATCTATAAACCATTTTTAAATCAAATCATTATTTTATGTGGTTGAAAATGTTTTTAGCAAAGCAATATTATTTAAAGGGTTCACCCAATATGTTTTAATTCTCAAAACTTGGTGTTTGGGGTCAAAAGGTTTTAATCAAAACATTTCCCAAAGGTTTCACTCAAAAAATCATTTCTAAAACAAAAACAATATTTTTATTTGACTAGAAATGTGCTAATTCAAATATTTATTCCTAAACTTCACATAATACATTTTTAAATCCATAAGTTGGTTCCTAGGGTCAGTAGGTTCACAACAAACCATTTTGCAAAGATTTCACATTAAAATTATATCTAGAACAATTTTTATATTCAAAATAAGCCTACACATGTTTCTACAAATTCAACCAATTTTCCAGAAGAAAAATATTAAACAAAGTGCATAGTTGCAAAGTACTTGTTCTACTGATTCCATTGATATAAAATTTGCAAAATTTGGACGTGTAGATTTTAAGTTATGAATTTTACAAGTTTGCATATAAATCAGATTCAGAATTTTGTTTTAAATCAAACCAGTGCCACGCGGCGCAATCTTATTGGCCGGTACCGCTTCGGGTGGATCGGCCTCCGTGGATCGTTGGATCTAACTTAAAATGAATGGATCAGATGGGCGCGTACCCATTCGTCTAGTTCTAATTGCATCTAGACACTTTGCATCTAACGGTTCACAGCAGCTCGACCACGATCTGGCGGTGCTGGCGGCGGCGACTGGCGGCGCACGCTCGGGATGCGGCGGTGCCGGCGGTACAGGAAGCAAGGGAATAAGTGGAGGTGCTCACCATGCTCGCGAGGTCGAGGTGAAGCTCAAGGTGGCGCTGGCTTGGCGGGGGGTGCTTAGGGACGACGACGCTTGCTCGTCGGAGTGGGTGGCGGCGTCAGGCGGCTCTGGAGGTTGTCGAGGGCGACGCTGCAGTTCACCCCAAGGCAAAACAAAGGCGTGGTTAGACACGGGCGAGTGTGGCGAGTGCAGGAGTGTCATCGGGAAGGAGAGGGGAGGACGGCTGCTTACGGGGATACTTCGCCGGAGCGTTAGCAGACGGCGGTGGCGCTCAGATGATGTCGAAGCCGAGGTTGTGGGGCACTCGCGGGCGAGTTCGAGGCACTGGCAGATGCGCCTAGGGGTGGAGAACAAACTCATGTGCAGTGGGAGGCGAGAGGTGGCGGAATGTGGCTGGAATTGCTCGCGTAGCTCGTCGGAGACAGCGGTGGTTGAGTTCAAAATCGGAGCAGCCTAGGGGCAGAGGGGAGGCGCTGTTTGGGGGAAAGGTAGAGGAGGCGTGGGCGGTTTTGTACGCGTGGTCAGGGGCGAGAATAACACCGGCAGTAACTCGCATTCATCACCGCATTCAAAGGCAGCAACGACGAGGAAGAACGGTCGCGAGGGAGACGATGCTGAGGTGGCGTGGGGTCGTGTTGTCAGCGAAAGATAGAGAGTGGGAGTGGGTCCTCTGCGTCAGTGACTGTGTGGGTTCTTTTCCGAGTGAAAAAGTTTCGCGCGTGGGGGGGGGGGGGGGTTAGTTGGGCTTCGTGGGCCGGCTTAGTGGGTTGAGTCTGTTTCTATTTTTTTCATTCTGATTGCTTTTTCTTTTTCTATTTGATTTTCTGTTTTGTTTTTCAATCAAACAATTAAACACTCAAAAGATTTCAAATCTTTGCCAAACTTTGTATAATTTTTAGTTCTGTTTAACAACACAAACCAAAGTCTAAAATAAAATAATACTTTTATTCTTTTAGGATCTATTTAATAATTAAATAAAATAGTCCTTAGTTATTAATTCAATTAGGATTTGATTTACTAAAATCTCCATTTGAAAATAAATAAAACCAAAATCATTTAAGTAGGTTTTATTTGAAAATATAAAATACTTGGAAAACTTATTTAAAATAAATTAACAAGTTTTAGTATTTATTTAAAATGAAAAAGCCTTTACTTTAATAGAATTGGATATTAATAATCCTCATTATTTTATTTAAATAGACCTTTACTCTTTTTATCAAATAGAAATATTTTATTTCAAAAGCTTATCCAAGTTTGAATTTTGGCTTTATAAAATAATCCTTATTTATAAATCTTCCCTTGCTTTATAAAAACCATATATTTTTATTAAAAGATCCAGAAAAAATAGTGATTCCAAATATTTTAACTTTATTGTTTATTTATCTTTTTAAATACCTTTAGGATTTTATTTGAACCAAATAGGTTTTGAAAGTTTCCAATTGGATTCAAAAAGTTTCTTCTCACCCTAAATTTCAACAAAGTTTTATTTTGTTTATTTATTTTTCACATTTCACAATTTGGAAAATTTTGGGATGTGACACACTTTCACACACGTGGGGAAAAGCATAGATCTATTAAAGCACAATGAGTATTTATGTAGACTCTAGTCTAAGTGCCACCATGGCGTGCACGCTGTCACTTTCACACACATGGGGAGAGCCGAGATCTATTAAAGCACTTGAGTGGCAAGGTATATCTACTTGATTACAAAGCTCATGACCACAACAAGATCATGAACAGAGAGAGATGAACACATAGCTACCGGTAGAACCCTTAGCCTCGAGGAAGAACTACTCCCTCCTCATCATGGGAATCAGCAACGGCGATGGAGATGGTGGTGGAGATTGATGGATATGGCTTCGGGGGCACTTCCCCGTCCCGGTAGGGTGCCGGAACAGAGACTTTCTATCCCCCGAATCTCCCCTTCGGTGGCGGCGACGCTATGGAGGTTTTCGTGGATTTCCGCCAGATGATTTAGTGTTTTTGGGTCAGAGGCTTCTTATAGGCGAAGGAGGCAAGGTCGATGGAGGGCCCCCCTGTGGGCACCACCAGGGCTGGACCGCACCTAGGCGGTGCGTCCACCCAGGTGTCCTCCTCCACCTTTGCTTCGTGGTTCCGTGTTGCTCCGGGAAAAATAGGAAGATTGGCTTTTGTCCCATCCAATTCCGAGAATATTGATTTTCTGCCTTTTCTGGAACCAAAAATAGAAGAAAACAGACAAGTGGCACTGTGGCATCTTGTCAATAGGTTAGTTCCAGAAAGTGTATAAAAATACTTCAAAGTGTAGACAAAACATAGCAAAGTTGATACAAAACAAGCATGGAGCATCAAAAATTATAGATACGTTTACAATGTATAAAGCATCCCCAAGCTTAACTCCTGCTCGTCCTCGAGTAGGTAAGTGATAAAAAGAATAATTTTTGAGGTGACATACACCATCAAAATCAAGATCAAACCATTTGCAAGCATTGAAAGATGGGATCAAAGAACTCTAAACATGAGCATGAAAGATGGAGTTCTAATAGTAAGACAAAGTAACTATGCATGCAACATGAAAGGTTACAAACAAAGATCATGAATAACAATGCATTGAACGAAGTTTGTTTGTTTCACATATAGAAAACATAACATAGTGGCATTCAGCTCGTCCCTTATCGAGTAGCAAATAGAGAATAGGACACCTTCAAAGTTCATAAGAGTGACTAGATACAAATAGCACAAGAACAAGTAGTATCAACAAGATGCATCAATCAATAAGTTTTGGGACAATGCACATAGAACTAAGAATGACAACTATGCTCTCTTAATTGGTGCCTAAGTATAAAGGTGGGGACTCAATATAATAGTGGAATCAAGGCCCTTCATAAAAAGGGAAGCTTCCAAAAATTATGGTACTTGTTAGCTTCCAGCTCTCATTGGCCCTATCATAAGCATCTTGAGGTGATTAAGATTAAAGTGAACAAACTATGGAGTATATGCTTGACAAGGTATAAGTTGGCAATCTTATGTCCCTTGAATACGAGGGTCGCACCTCATGCTACTCAACTTTAGTCACCTGTAAGTTCTTGTCATAGTAAGTACATATGTATCATAGAGAACCGCCAATGGGGTACCCCTTGCACATGATACAGGAGCTATCCCATAATCAAAATGACAAGGCAAGAAGACAATGAGCATCTCAGCAATCTTCTTATTTACCATGGGAATATGGTGCTTTTTTCTCTCTTTCCTCTTTTCTCATATTTTTTTCTTTTTCTCAATCTCTTTTTTCTATCTCTTTTTTATAAGAAGAATGCTTCATAGATGTCATTATGGTGATGCTGCAAGTTTTCACCATGATTAGGCATGGCTTAGGCTAGCGTCCCAGGCATTTCTCTAACACACATACATAACTCCATGGAATTACAACCTCCCCTTTTATTTCACACTGACGACATCCGCAAGCAAAAGAGCATGATATCAACTGTGTACAATGTACAAGTGCAATGTTGAAAGCGTTCCCCATGACAGCATGGTTCTGCTATTTCCAATGTATAAGTGCAAGCATATACAACATAGATGACATAATGGTTCAAGTTTATTAGGGGAAAGAAAAATAAAGTGTTCCATCAAGTTTGTGAGAGCTTTAATCACTAAGTTTTCACATAACAAAATACTTTTTAATTGGAAGATAGCTGAAAACAAGAATATACTTGGAATGGTGTAACACACCATGCATAGGAATTTATAGTGGACACTTTGGAACAACTTGGTTTCTTGGGAGTTGGAAGCATGAGTAGAGCTTACTCATACAAGTGGAGGCTAGCAAAAGACCGGGAGCGACCAACTAAGAGAGCAATAATGGCCATAATCGTGTAGAGTGACAAAAATGTCAGGGGGATAACCCCTGGTAGGGTCACGAGGGATGAAACATAGCATAGCTGGGTGAGCTCCGAGTGAAGAAAGAACCAGGCTGGGTAAGGACGGCCGAGAGAGAGAAGCATGTGTGGCCGACATATGAACTATGTCAGCCCGCTAAGACAAAGTTGTTATTCTTGCAGGAACCAACGAGCCGAGTCTCCTGAGGAAAGGCCGAGTCAGATGGGACGCGTGGCACCTTTCCGGGTAAGGTTCAGGAGGGACCATGGCAAAGCATGGTCAATAGAGAAGGGCAACTCCGGGTGACACAAAAGGAGCCGGGTGACGCCCAAAGCAAGGGCTGACGTACAAAGTTACTGCGTGACGCCAAAAGGAACAGGAGGCGACGTACCATAAGACCGTTAGCTATCAAGCTTTATGGACTGGGCCATTGGGCTTAGGGAAAGCCCATGACCCAGCCCGCATTGTAGGGACCCAAAGGGGTATAAGCTAGCTAGCACTTCCTATATAAGAGGGGGCATAGTTGTAGTAGAGAGGGGGTTGGACCAAGTAGGGAACTAGAGCACTGAACTCCAGTTCAAACAGCTCTAGGAGCACTTGTAATCCTCGGTTGTCAATAAAATTGCTAAGTGTGGAGAGTTCTTCTTGTTGTTCATGCATGGCTCGACCGTGCACTCCCTCCCCGGTGACCACAAGCACCCATTCGGCCCCCAACTTAAGCCTACCCATGGCATATGCCGTGCCACCACCACGACAGTTGGCACCCACCATGGGGCAGAAGCAGGTGCTCGATGGAGTATTCATCCGGACAGGAAACATCATCGCCAAGACTGGTGAGCGTGTCTAATCTGGCCTCATCTAGAGGTTTGGAGTGCTCAACTTCGTCAGCGAGAACGCAGGCTGCTTCGGGACCAAGCCGTTCCCTAGGGGTGGTCGCCTCATCAAGTTCGTCGAGCACCAGGTCTATGTTGCAGTGCGCGCGGAGCGCGCACATCCGAAGCGCATTGTCCTGGCACCGGACCCGCCAACGTTTCATGTCCCTGGGAAGCTTCACCAACTCGTCTTCGTGGAGGTAATGATGACAGCACCAAACCCCGCGGCTCCACCGATACTTCCAGTAGTGAATGAGAATGTCGAGGGAGGAAATCATGAGGAAACACCAAGGGCTGCAAGAACAGCAAAGGCACCATTAGAAAAAACAGAAAATATAGCTAGGAGTAAAAGTGCCAAGGAGCTGCAGGAAGCGATAGACAAGTTGGCAGAGCTAGTAGCGCAGGAAACTGACCAGGCATGTGTGCAAGCCAAGTTGGACGAAGCCAGGATAAAAGTTTAGGAGAAAGCCAAGTAATTAGCGCAGTTATAGCAAGATGTGCATATCACTATCCGAGAGCTCAACTCGGCAAATCGAGTCAAGGGCGCGAAGACCCGGCTGTATGCGACGAGATTGAGAGGAAGAAATCTCAATGAAGAGCTGGCAGATGCGATGCAAAAATAACGCCAGAAAACAGGAATGAAACAGCTATGCGGCCAACATATAATACAACATCAAGTAATCTGCGAGCAGCAGAAGCAGCAATGGCAGAATTACCCCATTTGGAGGGAGAAACAAAGAAAAGACAACAAGAACGAGTCAATGAACTAGTAAGAGCAGCTAGCATGCCGAATGAAGCATATTACAGAGCAAATCCGGGTATAGCAGGAAGGTCACAACTGGTTCACTCGGCGACTCCTGTCCTGGCAAGATTGGCAGGGCACACGGCATCCTCACCCGGAGCAGCGCCAAGACCGAGAAAGGAAAAAAGTGTGCATTCGGGAAGAAACAAGCAGATGATCACCTATGATCCGGCAGTGGCTCAAGGAAACCCGACACATGCGCAGGGGGCAAGAAGGAATAATGCCCAAGAAAATGAAAACCAGGAGAATGCAGGCCGAGAAAGGCAAGCAGGGCAAAGAAACGATAATGGAGGGCAAAATTTTGCGCCTCAAGCCAGGCGCGGAACTCACTCGGCAGGAGGAGGAAATCCAGCGCCGAATAATGCACCAGCTCAACCCGAAACAAGACATCAAAGCGCGGGAAAGGCAGCTCAACAACCTGCTGACCCGAACGCCAATAAGTACAATGATGGTTACTCGGCTATGGCGAACGACGGATATGAACTGCCGGATCATGCATATCAAGTAATGGGAGCTAGACTCAGAGGTAGGAACCTTCAGCTGGATGATGCAAGGCTAAAGCTTTACAGAATAAAGATGGCAGAGCTGATCGAATTGCAAGGTCCACAGGGTCCACCATGCTTTGGCCCAAGGATCATGAAGGAGCCACCAGTACCAAATTTCTAGCTAGCTAGAGGGACAAAAACGTATGATGGAAGTACAAAGCCAGAGGACTGGCTCATAGATTATGGAACTGCTGTGAAGATCGCACAGGGAAATTTGAGATGGGCGGTACATTATGTGCCGCAAATGCTGGAAGGACCAACTCGGGTATGGATGAACAATTTGCCACCCGGAAGCATTAACAGCTGGATCGATTTTCAAGACGCGTTCGTAAGCAATTTCACGAGCACTTACAAGAGGCTGAATCGCCCACAACAGCTAGCAATGTGCAAGCAAAGACCGAATGAGACAGATAGAGAATTCCTCACAAGATGGTGCACGATGCGCAACTCCTGTGAAGGGGTAATCGAGTCACAGGCAATCGCTTGGTTTGCACAAGGATGCAGACATGGAAGTATGCTGTGGCAAAGGTTACAGAGAGATATGCCGGCAAGTCTGGCAGAAACGATAAGAATTGCTGATTCGTATGCGTTAAGAGATCCGACTCAGCCACTGCTTATGTCGGCAGACAGGATGACGGAGACTCAGATCTATGATGCTGCCGGGTCGCAAAGGCATCATGAAAGATCCGAATACATAAGCAAGAGAAGAGACGAAAGGCCAGACTACAGATATGGTTTGACTCAGGTTGCGGCTGTAAGTCAAGATCATCCAGATGCTGGAAGTAGCCAACGCCAAAGGACAAGTGGACAACAACAGTGGGTGCCAAAGAATGATGGCAAAAAGCCATACGAACAAAGGAAGCAATATCAGGACCGACAGAAATATACCTATGAGATGATGCTGGACCAGCCGTGTAAGTTTCACACGCCTAGTCCGAGTAAACTGGCCAATCACACAACAAGGCAATGCACTTGGTTTCAGAAAGGAGATAGAGTGGATTCGCCGAATAAGCAGCTTCCACCACCTCCCCCTCCACCACTTACAGGAGGAAATGCTCAAGCATTGGGAACAAATAACAGATATGAAAACAGGTAGCCGAGGTATTATAATCAAGAAAGAAGAGAAACTGTGCACCAGGTGCACAATCCAAGAGGCGACGATGCTCATGTCGGCCACAGAACCAGAAATGAGTATAGAGAACATCACCAGAGCTATGTTGTCTTTGTCACAGATCCGAATGACAAAAAGAGCCAGCAACGACGGATGATGGAGGTGAATGCCACAATGTCGGCAATTCACAAGTACATGCATTGGTCTGAACAAGAGATAACTTGGAGCATAAAAGATCACCCCAAGATCATGCCAACCCCAGGAGGATATGCTCTAGTTTTGGATCCAACGTTCATGGGCCCAGATATCAATGTCAAGTTTTCAAAAGTGCTGATCGATGATGGCAGTAGCATCAACATCATGTACAAGGATACTATGCTCAAGTTAGGCATTACCATGAACATGCTGGAGCCGACTAAGACCACTTTCCATGGTATTGTGCCGGGACTGTCCTGTGAGCCAATTGGTAAGATCTGGGTCGACGTCTTATTCGGCAACAGAGAAAATTGTCGCACTGAAGCCATAGAGTTCGAGGTAGTCGATTTGGTCAGCTCATATCACGCCTTACTCGGCAGGCCGGCTATGGCAAAGTTTATGGCTACTCCCCACATTGCTTACTTAAAGATGAAGCTGCCAGGCCCGTGTGGGGTGATTACAGTTGAAGGGGAATACAAAAGATCCATTGCTTGTGCCTCAGCCGGATCTTCACTGGCTGAGTCACTCGTCATAGCACAAGAAAAGCATCAAATGTTGGAAGTGGCAGCATTGGCCAAAGCAGCACAAATGTCCATGCCGACACTCACCAACCCGCATGGAATGTGTCATTTCAAGCTACCAAAGAAACCAAGAAGGTACATGTGGATGCGACTTTCCCAGAACGCACAGTTACCATTAGGGCCGGCCTCACGGACAAATAGGAAAGCGAGCTCACCAGCTTCCTCCGTGAGAATCGGGATATCTTTGCATGGTCCACTCAGGATGTGCAAGGAGTTCCGAGGGAGCTGGCTGAGCACTCTCTTCATGTAAGGTCAGATGCCAAGCCGGTGAAGCAACCCCTCCGCCGCTTCGCTGAAGATAGGAGGAAAGTAATAGCTGCCGAGATTGCCAGACTCTTAGATGCTAGATTCATTATGGAAGTACTGCACCCGAATTGGTTGTCAAATCCAGTCTTGGTCGAGAAGAAAAAAGATGACCCGAACATGGCAGTGGTATGGCGAATGTGTATTGATTACACGAACCTCAATAAGGCGTGCCCGAAAGATCCATTTCCCCTGCCACGGATCGATCAGGTCATAGATTCTACTGTCGGATGTGAGTTGTTGTCATTTGTGGATGCGTATTCTGGATTCCATCAGATACCACTGAATCCGAATGATCAAATAAAGATAGCTTTTATCACCTCGTATGGGGCTTATTGCTATCGTACCATGCCATGTGGGTTGAGAAATGTAGGTGCAACATATCAAAGATGCATGCAAAAATGCTTGCAAGATCAATTGGACAAAAAATGTTCAAGTGTACGTTGATGATGTGGTAATAAAAACCAAGCAAAGTCATACTCTAATTGAGGACATGCGTCAAACATTCGCAAACTTGAGAAGATTCCGGATGAAGCTTAACCCGAAAAAATGCACATTTGGTGTCCTGGCTGGCAAGTTACTCGGATTCCTTGTATCCAGCCGAGGAATTGAAGCTAACCCGACAAAAATCAGAGCCATCAAAAGAATGGAATTACCAAAAACCCTCAACGATGTCTAGAAGTTTACTGGATGTCTGGCCTCGTTGAGCAGGTTTGTTAGTCGGCTAGGTAAAAAGCCCTACCACTATATCAACTGATGAAGAAATCAGACAAATTCACGTGGACACAGCAAGCTGATAGCGCTTTCCATGAATTAAAGAAAATGTTGGCAACAACACCAATATTAGCATCACCGCTATCCAAAGAGCCAATGTTGCTCTATGTCGCCGCAACCAGCAGAGTTGTAAGTGCAGTAATAGCGGTTGAACGTGAAGAAGGGGGCAAATCAGTCCAAAGACCAGTTTATTACTTGAGCGAAGTGCTCTCTGTCTCGAAACAGAATTACCCGCATTATCAGAAGATGACATACGGGGTATATATGGCGGCAAAGAAGCTGAAACATTACTTTCAAGAACACCTAATCCGAGTAATATGTGAGGCACCTATCTCAGACATATTGGGCAGCAAAGATGCTAGTGGCCGAGTCTCAAAATGGGACATCGAACTAGCACCATATACTCCACAGTATGATAGGCGAGATGCAATCAAATCTCAGGCTGTTGCAGATTTCTTTGTAGACTGGATGGACATGCAGTACGAACCACCACTGTCAGATCCGAACTATTGGAAAATTCATTTTGAGGGGTCCAAGACGAAAATGGGTCTGGTTGCCGGGATAGTGCTCACTTCTCCAAAGAGGGATCAACTCAAGTATGTGTTACAGATTCATTTTGCTGCTTCCAACAACGTTGCCAAGTATGAAGCACTTGTCCACGGCATCAAAGTGGCCAAAGAGATTGGTATCAAAAGGATCATGTGTTTTGGCGATTCGGATTTGGTGATTCAGCAAGTGTCTGGACATTGGGATACACAGGACGCAAACATGGCATTATATCGTTTCCATGTGCAAACAATTTCGAGATACTTTGACGGATGCGAATTCCATCACGTTCCTAGAGCAGAGAATGAAGCAGCAGATGTACTGTCCAAACTAGGGTCATCTCAGCAAGCAATACCACCAGGAGTAGCGCTGGAGCACCTTAGGAAACCATCGATCAAGCTGTCACCAGAATCCGATTCGTTTAGGGTCACCCTGGAGAACCAGGAGTCAGGCGTGGTACCAATGGATATCGACTCAGGGGCAGGTTCGACTCACTTGGGGATTGATCCGCTCACTTCAGGAGCTGCCAAATCACACTCAGGGACTCCTCAGGTCATGTCGGCGGAGCTAATGGATGTTGATGTTGAAGTAGACCCGGAGCCACTAATACCAACATGGGCACAACCAATATTCAATATCTTGAAAGATGGAACCTTGCCGAATGATGAAACATTGGCAAGGCAAACAACAAGAAGAGCAAAACCGTACACCATAATCAACAAGGAACTATACAAGCAAAGTGTGACGAGCGTACTGCAGCGTTGTATCAGCTCAGAGAAAGGCCAGGAGATTTTGTTGGATATTCATCAAGGAGAATGTGGGCACCACGCGTCATTAAGAGCGTTGGTGGCCAAGGCATTCCGACATGGATTTTATTGGCCAAGCGCATTGGCACAGGCGCAAGAGTTAGTCGGAAAATGCAGTGGGTGTCAACACTATGCATCCAAGTCACATCTACCAGCGTCCGAATTAAAGACTATACCAATCACTTGGCCTTTTGCAGTATGGTGCCTAGATATGGTAGTACCATTCAAACCAGCAAGGGGAGGCTTGACTCATATTTTGGTGATGATTGATAAGTTCACCAAATGGACAGAAGTGAAACCAATCAAAAAATTGGATGGTAAAACAACTGTCACATTCTTAAAGGATATAATCCTAAGATATGGTTACCCACACAGTGTAATCACTGATAATGGCACGAACTTTGCTGAAGGAGCTTTTGCTCGTTTCTGCGGGAAACACCGAATAAGACTCGATGTAGCATCAGTCGCCCATCCAAAATCAAATGAACAAGTTGAACGGGATAATGGCTTAGTTTTGTCAGGGATAAAACCCCGCTTAATGGAATCGCTCCAGAGGTCACCTGGTTGTTGGAAAGAGGAACTACCCTCAGTGTTATGGAGCCTAAGAACAACTCTGAATCGATCAACAAGCTATACGCCATTTTTCCTCGTGTATGGGGCAGAAGTAGTTTTGCCTGCCGACATAGAGTATGACTCGCCAAGGATAAGGCAATACTCGGAAGCCGAGGTAAAATAGGCTCGAGAAGATGGAGTAGATTTACTCGAAGAGGCAAGGGAACTGGCATTATCCAGATACGCTATATATCAATAGAATCTCCGACGCTACCATAGCCGGAAAGTGCAACCTCGTGTTTTTCGAGAAGGGGATATGGTGCTAAGGCTGGTGCAGCACACAGCGGGAATGCATAAATTATCACCCCCATGGGAAGGTCCGTTCATTGTAAGCAAAGCATTACACATTGATTCATGCTATCTCATAGATGCTCGCGAAGCGCAAAAGAACAAGGCGGATAGGTCAGGAGATGAGACCAAAAGGCCATGGAATGTGGCGCTACTTCGTCCTTTCTATACTTAGGAGAAGAAATGAATGTATCACTCGAACTCTCATACGTCGGACGTGTGTGCCGGCTATGTGCTGATAATAAAATGGTATGACTCGAAAAACTGACTCGGGGACTACCCCTTAAGTTTTCCCTTTCAATTATTTTATGTCGGCTGGCGTGACACCCGAAATTTATCCCAGAACAAGTAGTGTTTACTCGGAAAAAATCAACTCTTCGACTATGCTGTTGTCTGAAAACACGGCTTCATGGCAAGCAAGAGAAAAAGATGTATGACGGGTAAACACGAACACCAGATAAGTATAAAGGAGAAACGCGAGTCGGCTTTATGTCTTTGCCTAACCCACTGCAGGTCATGTTACACTACGTGTTGAATAATCTCGGCCAAGTGATCCAAGTTTCATATCCGCTAACTATATCCTTAGTACTTTGAGACTCTAATGTCGAACACCAAAAAAGGTAGACAGGGGCCAAAGTCAAGGAAAGGTGAAACAGCAAAATGAGACTCGGGGACTTGCCCTTGAATGATTCACACTCATAATATAACGGAAATATATAAAGCCTTATCAAAAGGCACATAATCAAACTTAAAGTGCAATGTATCTGTACCCGGCATACCGGGGATCTGATCAAAAGTTCCAGTACTTGTATCTGTACCCGGCATACCGGCGTCGCTTGGAGCATCTGCCGAGTCAGGAGCGTCAGTGGCCGGGTCATCGGGACCATCTGACTCGGTTGCTTCGCTGTCGGCACCCTCTTCGTTAGCAACTTCGACAAGCGGGTCGCCGAGGTCGAGGAAGCTGGGCCCGTCGCACCAAGCATGCACCATGGTGTACTCAATCATGGCGTAGGCTCGCTCCTGACGTTTCTTGATCATCTTCGGGTCATTCAGCCATTTGCCATCTCCTCTTATGCGAGCAAGGACATCAAGATTGATGTCCTCGTACCATGAAAGCACGAAGGAGAGAGCCTTGTCCGCTGCAGCTCGGCCGACCGACTCACGCCACTGATCCAGCCGATCTTCAGTATGGAGCAATCTTTCAGCGAGGGGCTCGATGAGTGCTGGTGCATCTTCATCTGGCCAGAGCATGCAGAACGCATGAATAGCCGATTTGAGCAAGTCCACCCCGCAAGACTTGAGGGTCTGGACGCGCTTCCACAATGCTTCCAGATGCTCATCATTGGTCACCTCGCCATCAGCTGGAGTGCCAGACTCGGTTCTCACCCTCTTCATGGCCCAAATAGCAAACAAATTCGCTTCGGGGAAGTTCTCTGCAAGTAAAAGAGAATCTTAGCAAGAAAATTGACGGGAAGGAAGAAAACACAATGCAAAAAAGAGTAAGAACTCACTACCGAGGAAAATGTTGATGCTGCCGAGTCTGGTTTGCCAAGCCTTGGCCTTGGCTTGGAGTGCGTCCATGTCCAGGTTAGCCGACTCAACCGCTGACTCGGCCTCCTGGAGGAACTCCTTGGTTTTCTCGATGCTGGCGGTGTACTTCTCATCTTTCTCGGCAAGCTCCTCCTTCAGCCCCTTCACCTCGGCCAAGTGTTTCTGTTCCATCTCGGCCATCAGCTTCTTCAGCCGAGTCACCTCTTCTCGCTCCTTTTGGAGTTCGGCTTGGTGCTTCTCTGCTTATTCGGAACAAACTACTCGTCAGCAGCGACATAAAATATCTTAAGCAACCCGGATAATAAGGCAATAAAAGTGGCATGAACACAAAGTAACACGAGAAGGGCAAAAAAATTACTCTCCGTCTCGCTGATCTGCAAGTGGAGCGTCTCGATGGTGGACTGAGCTGAAGCTGGAGAAAAGAACAGGAAAAGACTCAGGAAATGAACCAAAGGAAGGTAAGCCGGATAAGATAGGGCGGGTAAGAAAGTTACCTTGGCCTTGGGTGTCCATTTGCAGCTTCTCATACGCAAGTTCGAGCTTGCGATGATCCAGGAGGAGAGCCTGATGCACCTTGGTGCGCTCGTTATGCGTGAGTTGTACAAAGCAAGCAGATAGTAAGTAAAGGACAAGTAAAGAAGCTGACCGGATAAAAAGTGACTCTTATCTAAGAGCTTACAGCCGAGTAAGTTCGTCACTCGGCAGTAACCTCGAGGGCTAGGGATCGAAGCTCTAACATATAAGTTTGGCATAAGGAGATAAAAAAGTGTAAGAGCTTACAGCCGAATAAGTTCTTCATTCGACAGTAACCTCGAGGGCTAGGGATCGAAGCTCTAGCATAAAAGCTTGGCGTGAAAATTTAAGGACTAAGTGATTATTGAGATCTTATGGCCGAGTAAGTTCCTTACTCGGCAGTAACCTCGGGGACTAGGTGATATGTATAAAAGAAATACTCAACAACACAAAAGAGTAAAGGGTTAATTTACCATGTTAACTTCGTCAGCATGGGCCATTAAGGCGATGGCTTGTTGGGTCATATCAGAGACGGCCTTGGGGCCTAGCACCAGCTTCTTGCCACCACGCGTACTGACCTCTTGCTCGCCAGCTGCATTCCATGCCAAAGCATAAGGCTCAGCTGAACCAAGGACTTTCCCGGTGAGCATCCGAGTAAGAACCTGACCCATCTTCAGGGTGGTTCCTACATTGGCGCGGGTGGCAGAGGCACTAGTATGAAGGGCAACAGCTTTGGATCTATCACCTGACCCGGAAGCCGCGGAGCCGCCAGATTTGCCCGTTGGAGCAAACATTGTTGCCAACGTTGGGGGCCGGATCTGGGGAGCAGTACCCGGAGCGCAAACCAACGTTGTCTGCTTGGTGGAGGCGGACTTGCCGGATAGAGGGTGAGCCAGACCAGGAGCCTTAGGCTGGGTCTGGCCCTTTGACAGAACAGGAGAGCAAGTAGGAGGATTTGGAGAAGAAAGTGGAGCCGGCTGACTGGGCTCAGCGCTTTGGCTGGCACCAAGATCAGAAAGTTGTTCATCGGCACCCGCTTGAGGGCTGATGCCGGAAGAATCAGTGGTGGGGGTTTTCCCGGCACCAGTGTCACTGGCACCAAAATCAGGAAGTTGCTCCTGACCAGCGCTAGAGGTGCTAGGCCGAGTCTCCTTCGCCGGGTGCGCCACCGGGTCTGACTGACACTGAGAACTATGAGCCTCAATAGTGGGATCCTAGACTCGGACAGGACTCTACACCGTGGAGTCAGTCAGAGCGGGAGCGGTCCTTAGCAGCGAGGCAATGCTAGAAGCAGCCTAGTTCGCCGACAAAGGTGCCACACTGAAAAGAACAAGACATGTATAAGAGAACAAAAGTAACAAAAAAAGAAAGAATAATGAAAGCAGAGTATAAAAACTTACCCGGTGACGACCGGGTCACAGGTGACTCGGCATGTGACTCGGCGCCCAGCGGCTTGGCGAGTCTAGGCCAGCGTGGCAGCAGCAGAGGCAGCAGGAGTTGCTGGAGTGGGCTTGCTCTTCTTGGCCGGCTGAGTGCTGGAGGAGGCTCCGCGTCGCTTCGTCTTGGCGACGGGGATCTTACCAACTCCGCCCACGGCGAGAGGAGGAATGTCATGTACCTAGCCAGCTGCATAAGTAAATAACATGCTTACTCGGATAAGTTGGGAGAATAAGAAGGCATGTACCTCCAAAATCGTACAATCATCATCCTCATCATCGTCAGACCAATCTTGTAAGGGATTGCGAGATCGACTCTTACCCGAAGCTGAAGCAGCGGCTGCGTGCGGGATGGGCATGAAATACTCCAGGTCAAACTCGACTTGGTCGGAGTCGGAGCAATCGCCGTTATAACTGAAGGGGGACAGTACTTTCATCAACCTGGTGAACAATTTTCTGCGAGAGACAAACAGAATGAGTAACAAAAACTAGACTGAGAGTGGAAAAAGAGCTAAAGCCGACTCGGCAAGGAAAACAACTCGGAAAACTTACCCAGGGGACAGGCTTGACCCGGCTAAACGAAGGATAGCTCCAAGCCCAATCATGCAAGTTCAGTTTAAAGATTGAGCTTACTCGGCGAGCAATGGATTCATGGGTGAGCTCCTTAGTAGAGTGCCGAGTGGGGTCATGAGAGCCACTCATGAAGCACATCTTGTGGCTCCTAGCTTGGATGGGGCTAACCCGACGTGAGATGAAGGTGCACATGAGGTCCCTCTCAGCAAGATGAAAATTCTCATCCGGCGACAGCAACCTTTCCAAGATCGTGTTGGCTTCGTTCACCGCAGTGTCTTGGTCGCGCGGGTCAAGAAGCCAGAACTTCTTGTTCGGGACTTCATCCAAGAAAGGGGGAGCCGGATGTTATCGGTGGACCTGCTGTTTTTGACATAGAAGAAAGTCCTATGCCATTTCTTGCAGGAATCAATACCAGTAACCCGAGGGAAGATGGAGTCTCTCCTGGGTGTGATACTAGCAGCACCGCACCAGGTCGGCCTCTTCTCGGATCAAGGAGCACCGGGCTAGGGAACAACTTGAAACTTAAAGCTAAAATATTTGGCCCATAGAAGAACTGTAGGCCAAATCCCGAGGTAAGCCTCGCAAGCAGAAATGAAGCAAGAAAGAGAGCCAATCGCGTTGGCAGGGAGATGATGGGTTTGCAGCTGGAAATTGGAGAAAAACGAGGAGAAGAAGGTGCTCACTGGAAGAGTGAAACCGCGCTCAAAGTGAGAAAGGAAAACCACCCGCTCGTAAGCATCGGGCTTGGGAGAGATCTCACCGGCGGGGAGACGGCAATCCACTTGCAGTGGAATGTGCCTGGTGGAGCGGAGCCATTCCACCTCCTCGGTGGAGACCTCCGAGCCTTCCCAGCCACCACGCTCGCCGGCGGGAACCTCCTGCTTCTCAGCACCATCAGCGTTGTTGCGGGCGTCCATTATCCTCGCAGATTCAGTCTCCTCCGCCGTCGGGAGTGGCTTGGAAGAACACGGACCCGTGGTGGAATGGAAAGAGTAGTGGAGCAATTCCAGGGCAAGAACAGAAGGAAGAAGGAATCGCAAAGGGGGCAGTTCGATTTCGCAGGCGCAAGGAAGGAGAAGAGGCAAAGGAAAACTGAACGGGCGTGGGGGAAGTGGAAACCCCCAACCCCTACTGAAGGGAAGTAAAAACCCCGGTCGTGGGATCCATCTGCGCCGTGCGGCCAGCGTGTGGCTGTGTACCAGGCCGGGTAAGCCAATCAGCGGGCGCCACGTAGCCAGGAATACACGAAAAATCTTGTGCCACGTCATGGAAGGAAGGAAAAGGGGCGCATGCTGATGGGACTGCCACAGTGACGGGGAATAACTGTGCAGGCGTCACTGTGCCGCCAGAGCTTGGAACAAAATTTTGAGGGAAGTAATCATGATTACCAGCTGTCAGTGACTGAAGAACGCCGAAAATGACCCGGAATTGGCCAAAGTAACTCGGCACGAGGCAAAAATGAGCCAGGAAGTCAAAGAGTGGATCCGAAAACTGTCAGACAGACTCGGCAAGGGGCAATATTGTGATGAATAAAGACAAAAATTAAGTTCCAGTCACGTAAAAGGAACCTGGAGACGCCTAACAGCTTGAACTGCTAGACCTCACCAGCTTCGGGGACTAATGTCGCGGGGATGAAACATAGCATAGCTGGGTGAGCTCCGAGTGAAGAAAGAACCAGGACGGGTAAGGACGGCCGAGAGAGAGAAGCATGTGCAGCCGACATATGAACTATGTCGGCCCGCATAAGACAAAGTTGTTATTCTTGCAGGAACCAACGAGCTGAGTCTCCTGAGGAAAGGCTGAGTCAGATGGGACGCGTGGCACCTTTCTGGGTAAGGTTCAGGAGGGACCATGCCAAAGCATGGTCAAGAGAAGGAAGACGCCGGGTGACACAAAAGGAGCCGGGTGACGCCCAAAGCAAGGGCTAGCGTACAAAGTTACCGCGTGACGCCAAAAGGAACATGAGGCGACGTACCAGAAGACCATTAGCTGTCAAGCTTTATGGACTGGGCCATTGGGCTTAGGGCAATCCCATGCCCCGGCCCGCATTGTAGGGACCCAAAGGGGTATAAGCTAGCTAGCACTGCCTATATAAGAGGGGGCATAGTTGTAGTAGAGAGGGGGTTGGACCAAGTAGGGAACTAGAGCACTGAACTCCAGTTCAAACAGCTCTAGGAGCACTTGTAATCCTCGATTGTCAATAAAATCGCTAAGTGTGGAGAGTTCTTCTTGTTCTTCGTGCATGGCTCGATCGTGCAGTCCCTCCCCGTTGACCACAAGCACCCATTCGTCCCCCAACTTAAGCCTACCCATGGCATCTGCCGTGCCACCACCACGACAAAAACATTACTAATCAAAGCATAGAGTGGTACTACATGCCAAGGACTAAATTATCATAGAGGCTAAGGTGACTGGTTCATAGTCATAACATGGAGTGAGCATGTGCCAAGTCAACCCAAACAAAACATCAAAGGAGAATACCACAATACTATGCTTTTGTATGCTAAAACAACGCATGATTCTTTCAAGACACATTAAACAATCTCAATTGTTTGGAACAAGTCATGCTACAACAATAATCACTAAGCATAAGGTCGAAGCAACATCTAGCATGACATGATAAAGTCTAAGCCACAGTCAAAACAAGCTCACTTTTGTACCACTATAAGCTTGAAACTTTGTACTCTTTTCCAACACCAATCAACTTATTTTAAACAACTCACAAAGATAATAATCAATAAACACCAGTGAGATTGTCTCACAAATACACAAATAAGAACTAAAAAGTTCTAAGCTGAAAGCATAAGAAAACTAAGGCTAAACATAGTGCTAGAAAAAGTGAACACTCAAACAAAACAATAAGAATGAAAACTAGAGTGTTCTAGGCAATGAAAACAGAGTGTGTCTCTCTCCAAAAGAAGTGTGTTGTGATCAAACCAACTTACTCAAGCAAACTAAGCAAACGAAAACTAAAAATAAAAAAAATACGCTCCAAGAACAACACAACTATGCATGAAACAATAAAAACGAAGTGTCTAGAAAGACTTGAGATTTTTATTGATGAAGAAGGGGATGCCTTGGGCATCCCCAAGCTTTGACGCTTGTACCTCTTGAATATTTCTTGGGGTGACATGGGGTGGCATCCCCAAGCTTGAGATTTTGTCCATTCTTCATCTCATTACATCATTCTTCCCCTACATCTGCAAATTTTCCTTCATACAAAACTTCACACAATCTTCATTAGCAACATTAGTGTATTCAAAAGATAATAGACCCTTGGGTTTAGCTTTAGAACAAAAAAAATTTCACTAAAAACAAAAGCAAATGTAGCAAATCCTTCAAAAGCTCAATTTCCCAAAAAGAACCCAAAAAGGAATCAATAAGAAGCAAATGCAAATAATGGCAGAAATCTGTCAAAACAGACCAGCAGGTAGAAACCGATTTTTTCAAAGACCTTCTGTTGATCATATCAAAAAATGTTGAACTAATGAAAGTTATCTAACATACTGGGGGATTTATTCGTAAATGTTCAGCTCAATCCGACTTACATAGACTCCTCACGAATTTTTATCGCGAATGACAGAAATCTGTTTCGGGACAGCAACTCCCCAAATCTTACTTCCCTCTCATTAGAGGTCATTCTTGGCACAAAAAGCAAACAAAAAAGGATAAGAAGAGGTCATTACTGAAGTAATAACTTCTAAGACTCAAGAAAACTCTTGGGTTATCTCCCAACAAGTACTTTTCTTTAACGCCTTTAAGTTAGGCTTGATAGTTTGAGAAGATGCTCACGTAAGAAATATGAATTAAAGTAAAAGAGAGCATCAAGAAGCAAATTAAAAATAAATTTAAGTCTAACCCACTTCCTATGCATAGGAATCTTGTAAAGAAACAAGTCATGAAAGCACAAAGCAACAAGCATAGGAAAGCAAAACAAGTGCAACTTCAGAACTTCCAACATAAAGAGGGGAAACTTAATATTGTTGAGATGCATAGAACCATGTTTCCCTCTATCATAATAACTTTCAGTAGCAACATGAATAAAATTAACAATATAACTATCACATAAAACATTCTTATCATGAGCCACATGCATATAATAATTATTACTCTCCACATAAGCATAGTCATCCTTATTAATCATAGTGGGAGAAAATTCAACAAAATAGCTATCATTACTATTCTCATCACCATAATCATCAAATATAGGAGGCATATTGTAATCACAATTAATTTCCTCCTCAATAGTCGGTGGACTGAAAATATCATATTCATCATTGTAATCATCATATATTGGAGGTTTGGTATCACCATAAGCAATAGAATAGCTATCTTCCAAAGCTGGGGGACTAAAAAGATAAATTTCATAAAACTAGCATCCCCAAGATTAGACGTTTCCATAGCATTAGCAATAATGGTGTCCAAAGAATTCATACTAATAACATTGCTATTATCATGCAAATAAAGTTCCATAGGTTTTTTAATTTTCTCTTCAAACACTTCATGTCCTAACTCCGGATAAATACTATAAAGCTCTCTAATTTTGTTGTTGTTTTCCATTAAGCCTAACTAGTGAAAACAAGAAACAAAAAGACAAAATTGCAGAATCTCAAGGAAATAACTTCGAGCACTCACACACCAAAGGATGTGAGTACGTTTTACCTTACCTCCCCGGCAACGGCGCCAGAAAATAGCTTTCTGGCTTGCTGTTTCTGTGGGGTAACGTGTGTAAGTGCCTTTTACCTTTCCTCCCCGGCAACGACGCCAGAAAATAGCTTGATGTCTACACACTTATATTCTTGTAGATAGTTGTTGGGCCTCCAAGTGCAGAGGTTTGTAGAACAGCAACAAGTTTATCTTAAGTGGATCACCCAAGGTTTATCGAACTCAGGGAGGAAGTGGTCAAAGGTATTCCCTCTCAAGCAATCCTGCAATCAAGATACTAGAAGTCTCTTGTGTCCCCAACACACCCAATACACTTGACAGGTATATAGGTGCACTAGTTCGGTGAAGAGATAGTAAAATACAAGTGGTATGGATGATTATAAGACAACAGTGCCAGAAAAGAGCTTGACGGGAGGAAGAAACTAAAGGCAATCTGAAACAAAGATGGAAGCAAGCAAACATGCAACAGATCTAGTTGTGAATGGTGTTTCAATGTTTAGAAACAAGGCCTAGGGATCATACTTTCACTAGTGAACACTCTCTCGTATAAATATATTCTCTTTATGATTCTACTCTTAACTACTCTCCGGTTGGACACCCTAATCCATGGTAGGGCTATAATAACACACCTCAAAGTCCGCCTTTACTAATCTAGATAACCCCACACTGTCACCTTGAGCGCTAGATGGTTCCAACAAACACCACAATTTCATAGAGACATCCAACTCCAAATATAACTCATGATAAATATACATGTAACCTACCTTAAGTGCCACACACGGTGTGAACGCTGTCACTTTCACACACGTGGGGAAAAGCATAGATCTATTAAAGCACAATGAGTATTTATGTAGACTCTAGCCTAAGTGCCACCATGGCGTGCACGCTGTCACTTTCACACACATGGGGAGAGCCGAGATCTATTGAAGCACTTGAGTAGAAATGTAGATCTACTTGATTCAAAGCTCATGACCACAACAAGATCATGCATAGAGATAGAGATGAACACATAGATACCGGTAGAGCCCTTAGCCTCGAGGAAGAACTACTCCCTCCTCATCATGGGTATCAGCAACAACGATGGAGATGGTGGTGGAGATCGATGGAGATGGCTCCGGGGGCACTTCATCGTCCCGGCAGGGTGCCGAAACAGACTTTTTGTCCCCCGAATCTCCCCTTCGATGGCGGCGGTGCTGTGGAGGTTTTTGTGGATTTCCACCAGATGATTTAGGGTTTTTGGGTCGAAGGATTCTTATAGGCGAAGGAGGCAAGGTCGATGGAGGGCCAGGGGGCCCACACCCCCTGTGGGCGCCACCAGGGCTAGCCCGCACCTAGGTGGGGTGCGGCCACCCTGGTTTCCTCCTGCACCTCTGCTTCATGGTTCCGTGTTGCTCCAGGAAAAATAGGAAGTCCCATCCAATTCCGAAAATATTGATTTTATGCCTTTTCTGGAACCAAAAATAGAAGAAAACAAGCAACTGGCACTGTGGCATCTTGTCAATAGGTTAGTTCCAGAAAGTGTATAAAAATACCTCAAAGTGTAGACAAAACATAGCAAAGTTGATACAAAACAAGCATGGAGCATCAAAAATTATAGATATGTTTACAACGTATCACTTCTCAGGTTCTTCCTCAACTTCCTCCTTATCATGAGAATTATTTTTATCATTACCACTATCAGTATCAGCATCAGAGACATATATACTATTAGGATCTACAGTAGGTTCAGAAGGTTCCTCAACTGTTTTATGTTTCTTTTTCTTTCTCTTAGAAGAAGTACCTCTATTTTCAGCTTGTTGAGAATCCTGCTCAATTCTTTTAGGATGTCCCTCTCGATATAAGGGATCCCGAGTGGTAGCACCACTCCTAGTTCTAATTTCATAGGAATGTTTATCTCCAGAAGCATTAACTAGCATATCTTTTTGTACTTTAGCAAGTTGATCAATTTGGGTTTGAACCATTTGGAAGTGTTTAACAAGAATTTTAACATCATTAGAAGTTCTTTCCACAATATCTTTCAACTCATTAATAGCTCTAGATTTTTCCAATAAATGATTATGAACTTATTTATTAAAATTACTTTGTTTAACAATAAAAGTATCAAGTTCCTCTAAGCATTGATCAGGAGGTTTTCCATAAGGAATATCACCTTCATAAAAATGTTGGAGAGAGTGTACCTCAATAGTGGACGAGTGAGAAATTGGCTTACATAATTCTTCTATAGGAGGTAAATTCTTCACATCTTCAACTTTAATATCCTTCTCCTTAAGACATTTCTTAGCTTCTTTCATCACTTCATCATTTAATTCAATCACTCCCTTCTTCTTTGGTGTTGGTGTTGAGGTTGGTTGATGTCTACGCACTTCTATTCTTGTAGACAGTTGTTGGGACTCCAAGTGCAGAGGTTTGTAGAACAGCAATAAGTTTCCCTTAAGTGGATTACCCAAGGTTTATCGAAGTCAGGGAGGAAGTGGTCAAAGGTATCCCTCTCAAGCAACCCTGCAATCAAGATACAATAAGTCTCTTATGTCCCCAACACACCCAATACACTTGTCAGGTGTATAGGTGCACTAGTTCGGTGAAGAGATAGTGAAATACAAGCGGTAACGGTGCCAGAAAATAGCTTGACGGTGATGTAAAGACTAAAGGCCAAAAGAAGGAAGCAAGCAAACATGCAACAAATCTAGTTGTAAACGGTGTTTCAATGTTTAGAAACAAGGCCTAGGGATCATACTTTCACTAGTGAACACTCTCAATAAATATATTCTCTTTATGATACTACTCTGAACTACTCTCCAGTTGAACACTCTAATCCATGGTAGGGACTCCTCAAAGTCCGCCTTTCCCAATCTAGATAACCCCACACTGTCACCTTTAACGCTAGATGGTTCCAATAAACACCACAATTTCAAAAAGACATCCAAATCCAAATATAACTCATGATAAATATATATATAACCTAGCTTAAGTGTCACACACGGTGTGCACGCTGTCACTTTCACACACGTGGGGGAAAGCATAGATCTATTAAAGCACGATGAGTATTTATGTAGACTCTAGCCTAAGTGCCATCATGGCGTGCATGCTGTCACTTTCACACACATGGGGAGAGCAGAGATCTATTAAAGCACTTGAGTAGCAAGGTAGATCTACTTGATTACAAAGCTCATGACCATAATATGATTATGCATAGAGAGAGATGAACACATAGCTACCGGTAGAGCCCTTAGCCTTGAGGAAGAACTACTCCCTCATCATGGGAATCAACAACGATGATGAAGATGGTGGTGGAGATCTATGGAGATGGCTGGGGGGCACTTCCCCTTCTCGGCAGGGTGCCAGAATAGAGACTTTCTGTCCCTCGAATCTCCCCTTCGGTGGCGACGGCGCTGTGGAACTTTTCATGTCTTTTTGGTTGATTCTCTAGGGTTTCTGAGTCGGGGGCTTCTTATAGGCGAAGGAGGCAATGTCGGTGGAGGTCCAGGGGCCCACACCCCCTGTGGGCGAGGCTAGGGTGGGCCCCGCACCCACCTAGGGTGTGGCCACCCTGGTGTCCTCCTCCGTCCCGTATTCGATTTTCTGTATCGTTTAGGAAAAAATATGAACATTGGCTTTTGTCCCGTCCAATTCCGAGAATATTCATTTTTTAGCTTTCTGAAACCAAAAACAGCAGAAAACAGGCAACTGGCACTGTGGTATCTTGTCAGTAGGTTAGTTCCAGAAAGTGTATAAAAATACCTCAAAGTGTAGACAACATAGGAAAGTGGATACTAAACAAGCATGGAACATAAAAAAGTATAGATACGTTTACGACGTATCATTAGTTCAGATGTAGTTGACTCGGGTGTAATTGGCTTAGTTGTAGTCCAATCATCATAATTTTGCTTATTTTAGCCATTAATTCTTTAGCTTCTGCATGAGTTCTTTTCCTGAAAACACAATCAGCAAAACTATCTAGGTATGTCCTAGATTCATCAGTTAGTCCATTATAATATATATCAAGAAGCTCATTTTTAGGTAATGGACATCGAGTATGTGCATGAATCAAGGCATGGAACCTTGTCCATGACTCAGGCAATTTCTCCTCTTCCCCCTGTTTAAAATCAAAGAGTTTCTGCAAAACAGCATGTCGAGCACTAGGAGGGAAATATTTCTAAAAGAAAGTAGCAATCAAGCTATCATGGCTATCAATGGATCCATGAGGTAGACTATTAAACCAAGCTTTAGCCTCTCCTTTCAATGAAAGAGGGGAAATTTTAGCAACAAAGTACTTGTGCATCTTAACATCATCAAAAAATAAGCCACTCATAGTAGAAATCTCAGTCATAAGAGCCACAACACTTTCATTTTCAGTCCCACAAAAAGGTTCTTTCTCAACAATGGTTATGTAGGATAAATCAAGAGTGAAATCATAATCTTTATCTTTAATGTTTATGGGAGAAGTGGCAAACTTAGCATCAGGAAATAGTTTAGGTATAATAGTACGTTTCTCAAGAAGACTCTTAATAACACTAGCACCACGTGTGTTTTGATATTCTTCAATAAATTCATCAGTCATATCAATATAACCATCATTGATATCATAACTCTCTCTGGACTCAGGTGAGCTAACATGTGTAATAGTGTCTTCACTAGGAGTTTTAGTGTTTCCCAATATAGTTCTAGCAATTGTAGCATCTAGGAAAGGACCTAATGAACCACTCTCATCAAGCATAGTAGAAGTAACATCATGAGCATCAGAAGCAATTTCAGATTCAGCGGTAGTAGCAGTGTGCGTAGCATGTGTATGTGGTGGTGTAACAAGCTTACTGAAGGGAATATGCCCTGAGAGGCAATAATAAAGTGTTTATTATGTGTATTCCAAGTATATGATAGATGTTTATTTTGCATGCTATAATTGTATTAATACGGAAACGTTAATACATGTGTGTTTAATAAACAAATAGAAAGTTCCTAGTTATGCCTCTCTCATAAACTAGCTCGTTGATTAACAAGATGATCAAGGTTTCCTGATCATGGACATTGGATGTTGTTAATAACAGGATCACAACATTAGTGTAATGGTGTGATGAACATTCATCCGAAGTATAGCATTACGATCAAAGTCATTGAGTTTATATTGCTATAACAACTTACAAAGTGATCCTAATCCTTAGACCATGAGATCATGTCAATCACTAACACCGGAAGAGTTTCTTGATAACATCAAACGTCACACCGTAACAGGGTGATTATAAAGATGGATTCATAACTAATAAAGTGTTATGTTGAGGCTCATGGATAGAGAGTGGAATTTGTTCATCTCGATGACGGATAGATATACTTTGGGCCCTCTCGGTGATATCACATTGATTAGCTTGCAAGCAAGTGATTTGATCACTAGAATGTTATATCACGGGAACGAGAAAAGAGTGCATGTCGGTAACGAGATCAAACTAGGTATGGAGATACCGATGATCGAATCTCGGACATGTAATATATCGTGAAACAAAGGGATTAAGATACTAGCGTAAAAGGTTCCGACGATCACAAGAAAGTCATCGTTGAATGTGTGGGAGTCAGTATGGGTCTCCAGATCCCGCTTCTGATTATTGATCCGAGAGGGGTCTCGATCATGTCCGCATTATTCACGAACCATAGGGTGACACACTTAAGAGACACCGACATCCAATTGGAGCAAAAGTTTCATGCCGAAAGAATGAACAAGCGCAGGAATTTATTTCACTAGATACCGAAACAGGTTTTCGGGTGAAATTGCATAAAGTGGTTATGCATGTGAAATGGAATTCTAGCAAGGGGTTATTTGTGAATGTTTGTCATTAAAGTAATTGACAAAATTCTGAATAAAATAAAAGAGTTTTATTTAATGAGAGTTTGCATTAAATTTGGTGGAAATTTAATGGGAATTTGAGTGGACTTTTGAGTGGAGGGAATTTAAAGGAGATTTGTGAGTGGAGTGTCCACCCACATGAAGAGGGGAGGGCAAGGGGGCAGCCCCATGCGCCGGCCACCCCCTTGGGGTTCCCCCCCTCCTCCTATAAAAGGAGCCCCCCTCCTCACTTGTCTCTCACACCTTCTCGTGAAGGATCTCTCTCCCCCTCTAGAATTTATCCCCCATTCTCTCGGACTAGCGAGATACATGTTCCCGGTGGCTATTCGGCAAGAAAGAGTTGTGCTTCTGCTGCATCGCTTGAGCGAGGAGGCGGAGGTTTCTCGGTGCCTCGAACGTGTGTGCGAGCACGGATGCGCTGCTGATTTGCGGCGCTAGGACTTCCTCTCGATCTTGAGATCGGCAAGAGATCGTCTACATCAACCACGAGTTGAACTCGTTAAGCTTTGTAGGTCTTCAAGGGTATGTTCTCTACGGATATACATCCTCCCGTTTTTTGTATGTAGTAGATAGATCTTGGTATGTAGTTCCCATCGTAGGAAATTTTTTGTTTTCTATGCTGCGAACCCTACAGTGGTATCCGAGCCGGATCTATGCGTAGATACTTTACACGGGTAGTACACATATGAGTATGTGGGCGATGATGATCATGTTGTTGCTCCTTTGTTGTAATTTTGGATATTGGTGGCATAGTGGGATGAAGCGGCCCGGACAAACTTTACATGTCCTCGCACATGAGACCTGTTCCACGCTTGACATGCAACTAGTTTGCATAAGTGGCTAGCGGGTGTCTGTCTCTCCTACTATAGTCAATATCTATTTTGCAAGCGAGTTGTCAACAATTTAATTATCCTCGTTGTGGTTCATGTTCGTAGGTAAGAACGGTTCTATCTCGAAAGCCCTAAGCCACATAAAACTTGCAATGGATAAATTAGAGGCGTCTAGTTTAGATTGTTGCTGGGCTAGTGTTATGATATGGTAGTGTTGTAAGTAGAAGTATGAGATGATACTCTTACAACACACATAGCGTGTAAACTCCATAGACCTTGGATTTACACATATAGGTATGATAGTGATCATACCACGGTGCACATGATAGAGATCATCTGCGGGAACCATATCATTTCACTAATAAACATATGATGTTTGATAGCATCTTATATTGCTTGTTTAGCGCTTTGTTAGCATAATAAGATGATCCCTCATTTAAATATCAAGATAAGAATGTGTTCTTCCTTTAGTATGCACCGATTATGTTTTCGTCTCTCCAAGACATCACGTGATGATCGGGTGTTCTTGGATCCACGACCATATTTCGGGTGTAAAACAGTTACACACGCGAATACTAAGGTTCTAACTTGGCGAGCCTAGCATGTACAGACATGGCCTCAGAACACGGATCGAAAGGTTAAGCATGAGTCATATAGTTGATATGATGCCCATTTGATGCTCGCCTTTGAAGCTATACCGACTCACGTGATGATCGGACTTGGTATAGTGGATTTGGTTCATGTAATCACCAAAAAGGCACGAGGGATGTCGTTTTTGAGTGGGAGTTCATTCATAATATGGATTAGTTGAACTCAATCTATCATACACTTAGTCTAAACTTTACAAATTCTATTGTAGATGGCACCACCTGCTTTTAATTTCAATGTGTTCATGGAGAAAGAGAAACTAGCAACGAACGGTAGCAACTTTACCGAATGGGCCATGAATTTGAGGATTCTCCTCTCTGCTGCACAAAAGCAATATGTGCTAGAAGCGCCGTTAGGCCCCCCACCTTTAGATGATGCCCCTGACGAGGAGAAGAATGTCTATCAGACTCGTCAGGAGGACCACAACTTAGTTCATTGCGGCATATTGTATGGGCTAGAGCCAGAACTTCGAAAGCGTTTCGAAAATGGCAATGCTTTTGATACAATGGGTGAGTTGAAAATGATTTTCGACACACATGCTGCTGTAGAGAGCTACAACGCTTCAGAAAAGTTCTTTAGCTGCATGATGGAAGAGCACAGCTCCGTTAGTGAGCATGTACTCAAGATGTCGGGTTACGCCGATAAGCTTGTGTCCTTGGGAATATCGATTCCCATTGACTTAGGCATCCATCGTGTTATGTAGTCTCTGCCACCTAGCTATAAGAGCTTCGTGATGAACTATAACATGCAAGGCATGAAGAAGTCTCTCCCCGAGCTTCTGTCAATGCTTAAAACTGCAGAAGTGGAGATCAAAAAGGAACAACAAGTGTTGATGATCAATAGGAACACTGGTTTCAAGAAAGACAAGAAGGGAAAACGGCAGGGAAGTAAGGGCGGCAAGCCTGTTGCCGTGCCTGAAAAGAAACCCCGAGTTGGACCTAAGTCTGATTCCGAGGGCTACTATTGTAAGGGGACTGGCCACTGGAAGCGCAACTGCCCCAAGTATCTGGCAGACAAGAAGGCCGGCAAGGCAAACAAAGGTATATGATATACATGTTATTGATGTGTACTTGACTAGTGCTCACAGTAGCACCTGGGTATTTGATACCGGTTCAGTTGCTAATATTTGTAACTCGAATCAAGGGCTGCGAAACAAGCGACCGCTAGCAAGGGGTGAGGTCAAGATGCGTGTCGGCAATGGATCAAGCGTTGATGTGATCGCCGTCAGAATGCTGCCTCTCCACTTGCTGTCGGGATTAGTTATAAACTTGAATAAATGTTATCTGGTGCCTGCACTGAGCATGAACATTGTATCTGGATCGTGTTTGATGCGAAGTGGTTATTCATTTAAATCCGAGAACAATGGTTGTTCCATTTATATGAATGAAATCTTTTATGGTCATGCACCGATGATGAATGGTTTATTTCTATTAGATCTCGATGATAATGTTACACATATTCATAATGTTGATGCTAAAAGGATTAAACTAAATGATGATATATCCCCATATATGTGGCACTGCCGTCTAGGTCATATTGGCGTTAAACGCATGAAGAAGCTCCATTCGGATGGACTTTTGGAATCACTTGATTTTGAATCATTTGATACATGTGAGCCATGCCTTATGGGCAAGATGACTAGAACGCCATTTTCCGGTTCAATGGAACGGGCGACAGATTTATTGGAAATCATACATTCTGATGTATGTGGTCCAATGAATGTGTCGGCGCGAGGTGGATATCGTTATTTTGTTACTTTCATGGATGATTTGAGTAGATACGGTTATATCTACTTGATGAAACACAAGTCTGAAACCTTTGAAAAGTTCAAGGAATTTCAGAATGAAGTGGAAAATCATCGTAATAGAAAGATCAAATTTCTACGGTCCGACCGTGGAGGTGAGTATCTAAGTTACGAGTTTAGCACTCACATGAAAGAGTGTGGAATTGTTTCACAACTCACACCTGCCGGAACACCACAGCGAAATGGTGTGTCGGAACGTCGTAATCGTACTTTATTAGATATGGCTCGATCTATGATGTCTCTAACGGACTTGCCGTTGTCATTTTGGGGTTATGCACTAGAAACTGCTGCATTCACTTTAAATCGGGCACCATCTAAAATCCGTTGAAAAGACACCGTATGAATTGTGGTTTGGAAACAAACCTAAGCTGTCATTTCTTAAAGTTTGGGGATGCGATGTTTATGTGAAGAAACTTCAACCGGATAAACTCTAACCCAAAGCGGAAAAATGCATCTTCATAGGATACCCTAAGGAAACTATTGGGTATTCCTTCTATCACAGATCCGAGGGCAAGGTTTTTGTTGCCAAGACTGGATCCTTTCTAGAGAAAGAGTTTCTCGCGAAAGGTGTGAGTAGTCGGAAGGTAGAACTCGAAGAGGTTATTGAACCTTCTCTTCAAAGTATGGCGAGTAGCGCAGCGCCGGAAGTTGTTCCAGAGTTGGCTCCACCTGTTGAAGAGGGAACTAATGATAATGATCATGAAACTCCGAAAGAGAGTACTACCAAACCTCGCAGGTCAAACAGGACGCGTGCAGCTCCCGAGCTGTACGGAAATCCTGTCATGAATTTCATGGTTGATGAAAATGATGACCCTGCGACGTATGAAGAAGCGATGATGAGCCCGGATTCCAACAAATGGTTAGAAGCCATGAAATTCGAGATGGAATCCATGTATGAAAATCAAGTTTGGAACTTGGTGGAATTACCTCACGACCGAAAGGCCATGGAGAACAAATGGATTTTCAAAAGGAAAACTGATGCTGATGGTAATGTGACCGTCTATAAATCTCGACTTGTCGCAAAGGGGTTTCGACAAATTCAAGGAGTTGACTACGATGAGACATTCTCTCCCGTAGCGATGCTAAAGTCAGTTAGGATTATGTTAGCAATTGCTGCATATTTCGATTATGAGATACGGTAGATGGATGTAAAAACCGCGTTTCTCAATGGTAATATTGAGGAAGAGTTGTATATGATACAACCAAAGGGTTTTGTCGATCCTAAGGATGCTAACAAGGTGTGCAAGCTTCAGCGATCCATCTATGGATTGAAGCAAGCATCACGAAGTTGGAATCTCCGCTTTGATGAGGTGATCAAGGAGTTTGGATTTGTCCAAACTTATGGAGAAGCTTGTATTTACAAGAAAGTGAGTGGGAGCAATGTGGCATTTCTGATATTATATGTGGATGACATATTATTGATCGGAAATGATATAGATCTTTTAAACAGTGTTAAAAGTTATCTAAACAGCAAATTTTCAATGAAGGACCTAGGTGAAGCGTCATACATATTAGGCATAAAGATCTATAGAGATAGATCTAGGCGCCTAATAGGGCTATCGCAAAGTACATACCTTGATAAGATTTTAAAGAAGTTTAAAATGGACGGAAGTAAGAAGGGGTTCTTACCTATGTTGCAAGGCAAGACATTGAGTAAGACTCAAAGTCCGGCTTCGGCAGAAGAAAGAGAGATATTGGACAAAGTCCCCTATGCTTCAGCCATAGGCTCTATAATGTACGCCATGCTATGTACAAGACCGGATGTGGCACATGCTATTAGTTTGACTAGTAGGTACCAATCGGATCCAGGTTCGGAACACTGGATAGCGGTCAAGAATATCCTTAAGTACTTACGAAGAACTAAGGATATGTTTCTTGTATACGGAGGTGAAGAAGAGCTCGTCGCTAAGTGTTATGTTGACGCTAGCTTTGACACCGATCCGGATGACTCTAAGTCTCAATCCGGATATGTTTTTCTCATGAATGGCGGAGCGGTTAGTTGTAGGAGCTCCAAACAACCTGTGGTAGCGGGATCAACAACGGAGGCCGAATATGTTGCTGCTTCAGAAGCGGCTCAGGAAGCAGTTTGGATGAAGGAGTTCATATCCGAACTAGGAGTGGTGGCAAACGCGTTGGAACCAATGGTGATCTATTGTGACAACAATGGTGCCATTGCCAATGCCAAAGAGCCAAGGTCTCACAAGCATTCCAAGCATATTAAGCGCCGGTTTCACTCCATCCGCGAGCATGTCAAGGATGGAGATATAAAGATTTGTAAAGTACATACGGATCTCAATGTAGCAGATCCGTTGACTAGAACTCTCCCTAGAGAAAAACATGATCAACACCAGAACTCAATGGGTGTTAGATTTATCACTATGTAACTAGATTATTGTCTCTAGTGCAAGTGGGAGACTGAAGGGAATATGCCCTGAGAGGCAATAATAAAGTGTTTATTATGTGTATTCCAAGTATATGATAGATGTTTATTTTGCATGCTATAATTGTATTAATACGGAAACGTTAATACATGTGTGTTTAATAAACAAACAGAAAGTTCCTAGTTATGCCTCTCTCATAAACTAGCTCCTTGATTAACAAGATGATCAAGGTTTCCTGATCATGGACATTGGATGTTGTTAATAACGGGATCACAACATTAGTGTAATGGTGTGATGAACATTCATCCGAAGTATAGCATTACGATCAAAGTCATTGAGTTTATATTGCTATAACAACTTACGAAGTGATCCTAATCCTTAGACCATGAGATCATGTCAATCACTAACACCGGAAGAGTTTCTTGATAACATCAAACATCACACCGTAACAGGGTGATTATAAAGATGGATTCAGAACTAATAAAGTGTTATGTTGAGGCTCATGGATCGAGAGTGGAATTTGTTCATCCCGATGACGGATAGATATACTCTGGGCCCTCTCGGTGATATCACATTGATTAGCTTGCAAGCAAGTGATTTGATCACTAGAATGTTATATCACGGGAACGAGAAAAGAGTGCATGTCGGTAACGAGATCAAACTAGGTATGGAGATACCCATGATCGAATCTCGGACATGTAATATATCGTGAAACAAAGGGATTAAGATACTAGCGTAAAAGGTTCCGACGATCACAAGAAAGTCATCGTTGAATGTGTGGGAGTCAGTATGGGTCTCCAGATCCCGCTTCTGATTATTGATCCGAGAGGGGTCTCGATCATGTCCGCATTATTCACGAACCATAGGGTGACACACTTAAGAGACACCGACATCCAATTGGATCAAAAGTTTCATGCCGAAAGAATGAACAAGCGCAAGAATTTATTTCACTAGATACCGAAACAGGTTTTCGGGTGAAATTGCATAAAGTGGTTATGCATGTGAAATGGAATTCTAGCAAGGGGTTATTTGTGAATGTTTGTCATTAAAGTAATTGACAAAATTCTGAATAAAATAAAAGAGTTTTATTTAATGAGAGTTTGCATTAAATTTGGTGGAAATTTAATGGGAATTTGAGTGGACTTTTGAGTGGAGGGAATTTAAAGGAGATTTGTGAGTGGAGTGTCCACCCACATGAAGAGGGGAGGGCAAGGGGGCAGCCCCATGCGCCGGCCACCCCCTTGGGGTTCCCCCTCCTCCTATAAAAGGAGGCCCCCTCCTCACTTGTCTCTCACACCTCCTCGTGAAGGATCTCTCTCCCCCTCTAGAATTTATCCCCCATGCTCTCGGACTAGCGAGATACATGTTCCCGGTGGCTATTCGGCAAGAAAGAGTTGTGCTTCCGCTGCATCGCTGGAGCGAGGAGGCGGAGGTTGCTCGGTGCCTCGAACGTGTGTGCGAGCACGGATGCGCTGCTGATTTGCGGCGCTAGGACTTCCTCTCGATCTTGAGATCGGCAAGAGATCGTCTACATCAACCACGAGTTGAACTCGTTAAGCTTTGTCGGTCTTCAAGGGTATGTTCTCTACGGATATACATCCGCCCGTTGTTTGTATCTCGTAGATAGATCTTGGTATGTAGTTCCCATCGTAGGAAATTTTTTGTTTTCTATGCTGCGAACCCTACACTTACTTATAACAGAAGGTGAATCAAGAGTAGCAGAGGTGTTTAGAACTATACATATTCTTGTAGTGGATGGTAAAATAGGAAACTTTCCATCACGAGACTTTCCCATGATGAAAGGGATAGCAGCGAACAATAATAAATCCAAGTGAACTTACAAATAAAGCTATGCTCCCCGGCAACGGAGCCAAAAAGTAGTCTTGATGACCCACAAGTATAGGGGATCGCAACAGTCTTCGAGGGTATGATGACTCCTTGATGGCACCAGAAAACTTTTTGGGAACCCCAAGAGCAAGGTGTGAAGAATACAACAACAAGTCTTCCCTCAGTTAAGACTGAGGTTATCGAACCAGTAGGAGGAAGGAAACATCACACAGGTGTTGCAAGCAACGCGGAGACCTGCACAACACAAACTCAAGACTTTGCCCCAACGAATCAGTGAGGTTGTCAAGCTCACCGGTTTGTTGTAACAAAGGATTAAACGTATGGTGTGGAAGCTAATGGTTTGCATCAAATAAACAAGTAACAGTGGAAGATGTATCAATGGTAAAGATTGGACCGGGGTCTATAGTTCACTAGAGGTGCAAGGCATAACAATGCAATTACTAGCCAGAAAGATCCTATGAAGTTGATTGGGCAATACAACAATATACATAGATCGTAATCCAACTGCATCTATGACTAGAAGTCCACCTTCAGGTTATCATCTGAACCCCCTCCAGTATTAAGTTGCAAGCAACAGACAACTGCTTTAAGCAAAGTGTGTAAGGTAAACAGTCCACATGTTCCATGAACAAGAGACCGGTGTTTTCTCCGTAGTAGCAACAACACATCTACAACCGAAGAGATTTATGTCACTTCCCTTGGAAACTAGAGGCATGAATCCACTATCGAGCATAAATACTCCCTCTTGGAGTCACTAGCAACTACTTGGCCAAGATAACCACTAGCAACGGAGAGCATGCAAGATCACAAACAACACAGACATGATAGAATCATAAAGATAGAACCATTAATCAAACCAACATAATAATCTCAATATCCATCGGATCCCCGCAAACACAACATGCATGATTACAAATAGATTAGATCTTGATCATGAATGGAGCTCACAAGATCTATACATGAAAGCACAAATGAGAAGATACAACCATCTAGCTACTACATGGACCCATAGTCCAAGGTGGAACTACTCACGAATCATACCGGAGAGAAGGCCTCCGTATGATCTCCCCTCCGGCAGGGTGCCAGGAAGAGCTTCAGATCCCCCCGATCTAGGGACGATGGTGGCGGCGGCTACAGACGGTTTCGTGGATTTCTGATCGGGTACCGAGAGTTTATGTATCGAGGGCTTCTTATAGGCGAAGGGGAGACCGAGGCGGCCGCCAGGGCGGGCAAACCCTACCCATGCGTGGGGTAGGGCCCACCCACGCCTAGGGTGGGTCTGACCCCCTGGCTGGCCTCCTCGTCTCTCCTCCGGACTTCTTGTTCCCCACGGAAACTTATTGACTTTGGCGTTCGTCCCGTTCAATTCCGAGAATATTTCTTTACTAACTTTTATGAAACCAAAAACAGCAGAAAACAGGCATCTGGCACTGTTGCAACTTATTAATAGGGTAGTACCAGAAAACATGTAAAAAGCACCTCAAAGTGTAGACAAGTAAAGCAAAGTAGATACTAAATAAGCATGGAGCATCAAAAATTATAGATACGTTTCCAACGTATCAGGGTAGTATAACCCAATTTATTGATTCGACACAAGGGAAGCCAAAGAGTATTTGTAAGCCTTAACAACTGAGTTGTCAATTCAGCTGCACCTAGAAATAGGCTTGCTCACAGTAGTTTATCAGTTGCAACAGTTTTGTAGTAGCAATATCAAATTAACAGCATCAGTAAAACAAAGGCAGTAGTAACAATAGTAGCAAACAACATGATTTGAGTGCGGTAGGCATAGGGATGGATGGATGGACGCTGCATGGACAGGACTATTCATGTAATATCAAGATCTAGGGCATTTGCAGATAAATAAGATAAAGCATCCGAGTACAAATTAATCATAGGCATGTGTTAGTCATACGTGCTCGCAATGAGAACTTGCACATCTTTTGTCCTGCCAGCCCATTGCAGTGGGGCCTCAAGGGAATCTACTGGCAATTAAGGTACTCTTTTTAATAGAGTACCAAAGCAAAGCATTAACACTCTATGAACACACGTGATCCTCATATCACAGCCATTCCCTCCGGTTGTCCCAATTTCTGTCACTTCGGAACCATTAATCAAACCAACATAATAATCTCAATATCCATCGGATCCCCGCAAACACAACATGCATGATTACTGTCACATCCCAAAATTTTCCAAATTTTGTAATGTGAAAAATAAATAAACAAAATAAATAATTGTTGAAATTTAGGGTGAAAAGAAACTTCGTGTTTCTAAATGGAAACTTAAAAATCCCATCTTGAACAAAACTTTGGTTAATGTTTGAATCCAACTAAATTCAAATCAAGTGGGAATGCATTCTTCATAAATGCATCTTGAAATTTAAACACTTGGAAATTAACCGAAACCCTCAAACCCTAATGGAAGAAAACATTTCCAAGATATCTCTAAGACCATGGTTTTGATCCATATAAAATTTTGTCAACAAAAATTTATATATGATCAAGAATGACAAATAGAAATATTATAAAATCATATTAATTGGTTTCACTTAATTTGAAGCCATTAATAAGATCTTATAAATTTAATAAGATAAGGTAATTGAATTTCCAAAGCTAATAAAGCACCTATCTAGAAATCCATACCAAATGGTGAGCAAATAATCCTAAAGATATTTAAAAGGATAAATAAATATTAAATAATATTTTACAAATTGAAATCACCAACTTTGGATCTATAAATAAAAAAAATATGGATTTTTATAAGATAGAGAAAGAAATATTATATGAGGATTATTTAAAGACCAAATTAAATCTTGGCGTAATCCATAAGCAAATGGAACGAATATAATCCAAATCCAAATAAGATAAATGGATAAAGAATTTTTCAAAATAAAATAAAATGACATTAACCAAATTCTATTTCTATTTGAATAAAGAGAAAATCCCTAATGGAAGACATTAATTAAATCAGGGAAAAATAATTTGAATTTAACCAAGTGGAATAAGAGTTATTTAATTGACTTAAATGAAATAAAAGTATCATTTAAATAAAGTTATATGGAATTAAAACCATATTTGAATTTCATTGGAATAAAACAATTTCCCAAATTAAAATGATTAATAATCATATTAAAATACTATAAATAATTCAAAGTCATTTATTTAGCACCCTAATAAATAAATAAAACCTACTGAATAGGTTTGATAAAAATATGGATTTCAAATAAAGTTTTAAAACACATTTAAACCTATTTGAAATAAAGACAAATGTCCATTTATAAAATAAATAAAAGACCCTAAAAAGAATAAAAGAATTATTCTAAATTTGACCTCAGAATATATTAATAAACAGTATGTGAAAATACTCAAAGTTTGGTTGAAGTTTGAATTTAAATGTGTGGTTGAAATGATTAAAAAAATCAAAACAGAATATTAGAAATGGAAAAATAAAAAGAAAGCAGAACAAAAAAATGAACAAGGCCAAACCAGCCCAGCAGACCCAGTCCAGCCCAGTCCCTCACTCCCCGAGCGAATCGTTTTTTCACCCAGACTTCCACCCGCGCTATCTTTGACCGCTGGTCCCCCCTCCCCCTCTCTCTCTCGCTGATTGTTGAGCCCCACCGCCAGCTCCCCTTCGTTCTCACCCGCGCGCGAAGACCACGCCCTCCCCCGGCCGTTGCTGCCGATTGATTGCCGGCGTAATTCGCAGTAAATGCCGCGATTAAATAGCCCCACGACCTCGCCCTCATAAGCGCCTCTCTTCCCTCTACTTTTCCCCTCAGACGCCCACTCCTCACCGCCACCAGGCTGCTCCGATTTTGCTCGGAACCACAACTGCCTCCGACGTCTTTCGGTGAGAATTCCGGTTGGCCGCCGTCGCGCCTCGCCCCCTCGACCACACAAGCGTGTTCCCCAACGGCCTGCGAACCTCCCGGTACCTTCCTCTCGCTCGCGCTCGCCCTGCAAGCTCGGCAACGTCTCCGCTAGAGCAGCGCCACCGTCTGCCGTTATTCCGATGAATTCTCCCCGTAAGTCCCGTCCTCCCCTCTCTATCCAGATGACACACGCATGGTCGCCAAACTCTCCCGCATCTGATGACCCTCTTCGATCGTCTTCTCGTGACCTGCAGCTCTCGCTAGCAACGATGAACAGAGAAGCCGTCGTCAGACGCAACTCCAACGAGCAATACGCGTCGAACCCGTGCGCCCCTTCGACAACGCGAGCAAGTTGAGCATCCTCGTGCCACGGCGATCTCGGTGAGCCACCCCATGCCCCCTCTCGCTTCTTGTACCGCCGGCTCCGCCGCTGACTGACCGCGCTGCCGCCAGTCGCCGCCGCTAGCGCCGCCCATTTAGGGTTGGTTGTTTTAGGCCATTGGATCTTGATCCATTGGATGCGTTTGATCATAACCTGAAGGGGTATGTAACCACCTGAGCTGCATGATTTCACTTTAATCCAACGCACCAGAGAGACCGATCCAACCGAAGCGGTACCAGCCTATCAGAACAAGACACGTGGCCAGGTTGTTTTAATAAAAACCAGAAATGATCTATTAGGTGTTCAAGTTTGTAAAATTCATAATTTTTGATCCACACGTACAAATTTTGCAAATTTTATATCAATGGAATCAGCAATACAAATACTTTCCAACAATGCACTTTGTTTAATGAATTGCTTCTGGTAAAATGGTTGTTTTTACAGAAACTTGTGTAGGCATATTTTGAATATAAAATTCATTCTAAAATTGTTTTTGTGATGAAATCTTTGGAAAATGGATTGTTTTGAATCTACTAACCATATAAACCAACTTGTGGATTCAAAAACATATTTTGTGAGGCAAAAGAATAAATCTTTGATTTAGAACATTTCTAGTCAAATAAAAATGTTGTTTAAATGTTAAAAATACTTTTTGGAGAAAAACCTTTGGGAAATGTTTTGATTTAAACTCTCTGACCCCAAACACCAAGTTTTAGAATTAAAATGTATTTAGTTAACCCT
Source organism: Avena sativa (assembly GCA_916181665.1). Taxonomy (NCBI): domain Eukaryota; kingdom Viridiplantae; phylum Streptophyta; class Magnoliopsida; order Poales; family Poaceae; genus Avena; species Avena sativa. Next base: position 35,693,598 of record OV702289.1, on the reverse strand, counting down.
ATAAAGATTTTTGCTTTGCTAAAGGCATTTTCAACCACATAAAATAATGCTTTGGTTTAAAAAGGGTTTATAGGTAAACTCTTTTGCAAATGGTTTTGCCACTTTTATAAAATGACCAATAGGTGTTTTAGAATGTTTATAACCTATTAGAAACCACTTTTCCAAATAAAACAATCTTTAGCATGCTTGCATGCATTGCTTTGTTTCTATTATTTTATGTGATGTTTGCTTGAATGGTAGATTGAAATTGTGCCTTGCTTGATTGAATTGTAGTGATTTGAAGAGTGTGAGTATTGCAAGATCAAGGAGTGAAATTATATTCTCTACCAAAAAGGCAAGTGATGCTCCATACTTTTGTCCCATTATTTTCACTATGCATTAGTGATATTTCTAAAGTAGGACTTGCATGGAATTTTTGCTAAGTGTAAACTATGCCATGGGAAATCCTAGTAGATGAAACCTTAGTAGAAATTTCCTAAGTTAATATTCCTACTACTATCATGCTTAGCTTAGCTAGTAGAAAACAAGGGAGGATTATATTCATGTTATGGAATATTTCTAAGTCAAGGACTTGTGTTTTGTTTAATAAAATAACTAAGTGAATGAATCACCTGGGTGGAATGGAAGGAATGGTTTGTGTTGAGTGGTTATACAAGGCCCATTTCTATGGTTTACCTTGTGTATCTCACTTGTGGATGGCCACCCAGGAACAAAGAGATTTGAGATGTCAAATGTTGAGAAGCTTCAAGTGCAGCCACATGGCATTATGGGCTCTGCCTGGATCACATAGGTTGCAATAACTTAGCCAAATGGACAGTTGGTAGTAGGGGATGATAGGTTGGAACGCGTCCATTCTGGTCTAAGGGAAGGCTTCTAAAAGATCTTGTCTTGGTGAAACCAAGTCTTGTGGGGAAAGTGCACCACCTCTGCAGAGTGTAAAATCTAAGTACTTAGCCATGTCCCTGGTAAAGGACAATTTGAGCATCAAGACATGGAAGCTATCAAGAATCTCCTCATCCCAATTTCTAAGTTAAAATTTTGTGGATGAACAAGGGTTGAAGGATCACCAATTTCTATTGGGAGATTCCTTGGGTGATTTTGTCAAGCAAAAACTTAGTGTTTTCAAATGATAAGGAAAATCTATTTTGAGCAAAGCAATCCTAAGCTTCACTTAGCCAAATCCATATAGATGATAGACTCCACTATACTACCATAGTATCACTTGCTAATACAATTCAAATGTATTGACCCTTGTGGCTGTAACTTATTATGTTGCAGGTTTGTTTGATGTTAGTGAGATGTGTTGATTAGGATTACAAGTCTACAACCAACATGATTGCATGTGGCACTTTGAAGATGAAGGACCCCATGCTATAGTTATTTCTGCTGCATTTTATTGAGATAGCCAAATGAGCTATGTAAGATGTAATAAATTATTTTATTCCTGGTTATAAAGTTGTAATATGACCTTTGTTTCTTGATATTACATCTTAACTGTGGATGCTAGCTATTGATCCAAGGACTAGCATTGTAAACACAGGGATCTCTACCTTATTAAAGGTTGGGACCTCTACAATTACAAATAGATTAGATCTTGATCATGAACGGAGCTCACAAGATCTATACATGAAAGCACAAAGGAGGAGATACAACCATCTAGCTACTACATGGACACATTGTCCAAGGTGGAACTACTCATGAATCATACCGGAGACAAGGCCTCCGGGATGATCTCCCCTCCGGCAGGGTGCCGGGAAGAGCTTCAGATCCCCCGATCTAGGGACGATGGTGGCGGCGGCTACAGACGGTTTTGTGGATTTCTGATCGGGTACTGAGAGTTTCTGTATCGGGGGCTTCTTATAGGCGAAGGAGGAGACCGAGGCGGCCGCCAGGCGGGCAAACCCTACCCAGACACGGGGTAGGGCCCACCCACACCTAGGGTGGGTCTGCCCCCCTGGCCGGCCTCCTCGTCTCTCCTCCGGACTTCTTGTTCCCCACGGAAACTTATTGACTTTGGCGTTTGTCCTGTCCAATTCCGAGAATATTTATTTACTAAATTTTCTAAAACCAAAGACAGCAGAAAACAGGCATCTAGCATTGTTGCAAATTGTTAATAGGTTAGTACCAGAAAACATGTAAAAAGCACCTCAAAGTGTAGACAAGTAAAGCATAGTAGATACTAAACAAGCATGGAGCATCAAAAATTGTAGATATGTTTCCAACGTATCAGCATCCCCAAGCTTAACTCCTGCTCGTCCTCGAGTAGGTAAGTGATAAAAGAATAATTTTTGAGGTGAACATGCATCCTCACAATAAAGATCCAACCATTTGCAAACATTGAAAGCTGGAATCAAAGAACTCTAAACATGTGCATGAAAAATGGAGTTCTAACAATAGGACATAGTAATTATGCATGCAACATGGCAAGCTATAAACAAAGATCATGAATAATAGGCATTGAAAAACATTTGTTTGTTTCACATGCAGAAAACATAGCATAGTGGCAATCACCTTGTCCCTCATAGAGTAGCAATATAATGCATAGGACACCTGAAAAGTTCACAAGGGTGACTAGAAACAAATAACACATGTACAAGTAATAACACAATATGCATCAATTAATAAGCTTTGGAACATTGCACAAAGAATGACAACTATGCTCTCTTAATGGTGCCTAAACGTAGAAGGTGGAGACTCAAATAATGGTGGAAGAAAGACCTTTTTGTAAAGGAAGCAGGGATTACAAGTTTCAAAAAGAGCTTCCAAAAATTATGGTACTTATTAGCTTTCAACCCTCATTGTACCTATCATAAGCATCTTGAAGTGGTTAAGGTTAAAGTGGCAAAGCTGGAGTATATGCTTGACAAAGTATAAGTTGGCAATCTCAAGTCCCTTGACTATGAGGGCTACACCTCATGGATACTCAACTTAGGGTCCAGGCAAGTTCTTGTCACTATAAGTATTTGCATATCATTGAGAACCGCCAACGGGGTACCCCTTGCACATGGTACAAGAGCTTTCCCATAACCAAACTGACAAGGCAAGCAGACAATGAGCATCTCAGCAATCTTTTTATTTACCATATGCATAGCTTTTTATTGAGGATGCTTCATAGATAGCTCACTATGGTGATGCTGCAAGTTTCCACCATGATTAGGCATGGCTTAGGCTAGCGGCCCAGGCGTTTCTCTAACACAGAATACAAACTCCACGGACTTACAAGTTCCCACTTCATTTCACATCGGTCACATCCATAGACAAAAGAGCATGATATCAACAGAGTACAAAAAGTCAAGTGCAATGTTGAAAACGTTCCCCGTGATAACACGGTTCTGCTAATCCCAACTTATAAGTGCAGGCATATACAACAAAGTTGCCTCAATGGTTCAAGTTTATTAGGGGCAAAGAATAAAATGTGCCATAAAGTTCGTGAGGGCTTTAATCACTAAGTTTTCACATAACAAAATAGTTTTTAATTGGAAGATAGATGAAAACAAGAATATACTTTGGAATGGTGTAACTCACCATGCATAGGAGTTTATAGTGGACACTTTGGAATAACTTGGTTTCTTGGGAGTTGGAAGCATGAGTAGAACTTACTCATACAAGTGGAGGCTAGCAAAAGACTGGGAGCAACCAACTAAGAGAGCAATAATGGCCATAATTATGCAATGCAACAAAGCAAACTAATCAAAGCAAAGAGTGGTACTACAAGTCAAGGACTAAATGATCATAGAGGCTAATGGTGACTTGTCATAGTCATAACATGGTGTGAGCATGTGCCAAGTCAACCCAACCAAAACATCGAAGGAGAATACCACAATACTATGCTTTTGCATGCTAAAACAATGCATAATTTCTTCAAGGCACATTAAGCAATCCCAATTGTTTGGAACAATATATGCTACAGCAATAATCACTAAGCATAATGTTAAAACAACACCTAGCATGTCATGCTAAAGACTTAGTCACAGTCAATGCAAGATCATCTTGCACTTCAAGAAAGAACTTACTACTCCTTTCCAAACACCAAGCAACCTTATTTGCAACACAACACAGCGAGAACGTGCATCCAAACTTACTTTATTCAAGCAAACTAAAAAAACTAAGAAAATCAAACGAAAACTAAGACGCTCCAAGAACAACACAACTGTGCATGAAACAATAAAAGTGAAGTGTCTAGACAGACTTGCGCTTTTTATTCATGAAGAAGGGGATGCCTTGGGCATCCGCAAGCTTTGACGCTTGTACCTCTTGGATATTTCTTGGGGTGACACCATGGTGGCATCCCCAAGCTTGAGCTTTTGTCCATTCTTCATCTCATTGCATCATTCTCTCTCTACACCTGAAATTTTTCCTTCATACAAAACTTCACACAATCTTCATTAGCAACATTAGCTTATTCAAAAGGTATTAGACCACTGGCAAAGCTTTGGAATAGAAAGGCTTTTCACTAAAAACACAAGACTGAAGTAACTCCTTCAAAGAAACTCAATTTAACTGAAGAGAGCTCAAAAAGGAATCAGTAAGAAGCAAATGCAAATAATGGCAGAAATCTGTCAAAAAAGACCAGCAGGTAGAAATGAATTTTTTCGAACATCTTCTGTTGCTCAAATAAAAAAGTGTTGAACTAACAAAAGTTATCCAACATACTAGGGGATTTATTCGTAATATTTTGAGCTCAATCCGAGTTATAGAGCCTCCTCACGAAGTTTTTTGGTGGAGGACAGAAATCTGTTTCGGGACAGCAACTCCCCAAATCTTAGTTCCTTCTCCTTAGTGGTTATTCTTGGTACAAAAGGCAAACAAAAAGGATAAGGAGAGGTCATTACAGTAGTAATAACTTCCAAGACTCAAGGAAACTCTTGGGTTATCTCCCAACAAGTACTTTTCTTTAACGCCTTTAAGTTAGGCACAAGAAGAATCAAGTATTTTCAAATGAAGAATTGCCCCTCTTGTTCCTTCTTTTCTTACCTTTCTTTTTTTCTTAGGGAAGATATGATTGCTTACCGGGGAGTAAATTGCATGATGCCTTATCCCACGTCTATTACTGCCCCAAGGTGTTTCAGTAGAGATCTTCCAAGTGTGATCTGTCCTTTGCCTATATATTCAATAACAAGATAATCAGTAGACACCATTTTCCCTGAGATTTTTTGTAAACACACCTTCAGCTATTCCAATGGGAAATATAGTGGCGTTGTTGGTAAGAGAGATTTCCTCTCCTCCTTCAATAAGCCCAAAGACTCAAGGAATCAAAAATATCTTTAGGCATGAGACAAAATTCAGACATGATATCACAGCGAGCATCAAAAAGTGTAGTGTTTATTGAGACTTTAATTGTGGGAAACCAATTTGAAGGCTCAGAATTCATAGGAACATAATCATGGTAAGCCCTAAGAGTGTTATAGCAACTATTCATGGCAGCAATATTAGTCTCAAGAGTGTTCAACCTGGCAAAAATATTTGTTAAAGAGGAATCAGACTTGCCAGGTGTATTATAAATTGCAATCAACTTTTTTATGGCATCAAAGGCTTCATCCTTAGTACAAAGCAAAATATCTTTCTCAGCCACACCATCCAAAGCATATCTATAACAAAGAGCAATACTGCGGTAGAAACTATCAATAACCAAGCTGAGGCTTACCTCAGGCTTAGTTTCCCTCTGGAAAGCAGAGATTCTAGACCAAGCTTCCTTAAAACTTTCTTCACTTTTTTGCTTAAAAGTGGAGATTTCTACCATAGGGGAAATAAAGGTAGACCCCGACATGGCAGCAACTAGAGCCGGAACTAATTTTTTTGTGTTTTTGAATAAGGCAAGAAAACCAAACTAGACTAATTTTTTGTGTTTTTTTGAAAAGAGGAAAATAAAACCAAGCAAAATAAACAAAGCAAACTAAAAACAAAGTAAAGAGAAAGGAAGTGAAGGACTCCCCTAGTGAAGACATCCCTAGCCTCCCCAGCAATGGCGCCAGAAAATAGCTTGATGGCGCCTAGTACTTGTCGTGGAACGCTTTGTTGGAAACCCCAAGAGCAAGGTATGAAGCAGCACAGCAGCAAGTTTTCCTCGGTAAGAAACCGAGGTTATCGAACCAGTAGGAGGAAGGAAACGTCACACAGGTGTTTCAAGCAACGCGGAGACCTGCACAACACAAACTCAAGACTTTTCTCCAATGAATCAGTGAGGTTGTCAAGCTCACCGGTTTGCTGTAACAAAGGATTAAACGTATGGTGTGGAAGGTAATGGTTTGCAGCAAGTAAACAGGTAACAGTGGAAGATGTATCAATGGTAAAGATTGGACAGGGGTCCATAGTTCACTGGAAGTGCTCTCCTTAGATAAACAAAATGGCATGAAGGGTAAACAAATTACAGCGGGGCAATTGACAGGAACTGAGCATGGCATAACAATGTCATAGTGCATGTTGCCTGTTTTATTCTGTTTTTGGTTCCAGAAAAGGCAGAAAATCAATATTCTCGAAATTGGACGAGAAAAAAGCCAAAGTCATTATTTTCCCGGACCAACACGGAACCACGAAGCGGAGACGGAGTAGGTGTAGAGGTCCCATCCTTTAATAAGGTAGAGATCCATTTGTTTACAATGCTAGTCCCTGGATCAATAGCTAGCATCCATAGTTAAGATGTAATATCAAGAAACAAAGGTCAAAATACAATTTTATAACCAGGAATAAAATAATTCATTACATCTTACATAGCTCATTTGGCTATCTCATTACAATGCAGCAGAAATAACTATATAGCATGGAGTCCTTCATCTTCAAAGTGCCACAGGCAATCATGTTGGTTGTAGACTTGTAATCCTAATCAACACACTTCACTAACATCGAACAAACCTGCAACATAATAAGTTACAGCCACAAGGGTCAATACATTTGAATTGTATTGGCAAGTGATACTATGGTAGTATAGTGGAGTCTATCATCTATACGCATTTGGCTAAGTGGAGCTTAGGCTTGCTTTGCTCAAAATAGATTTTTCCTTATCATTTGAAAACACTAAGTTTTTGTTTGTCAAAATCACCCGAGGCATCTACCAATAGAAATTGGTGATCCTTTAACCCTTGTTCAACCACAAGTTTTAACTTAGAAATTGGGATGAGGAGATTCTTGATAGCTTCCATGTCTTCATGCTCAAATTGTCCAATGCCGGGGACACGGCTAAGTACTTAGATTTTTCCTTTTGCAGAGGTGGTGCACTTTCCCCACAAGACTCGACATGCATCGAGACGAGATCTTTCAGAAGCCTTCCCTTAGACCAGAATGGACGCGCTCCAAACCTATCATCCCCTACCACCAATTATCCATTTAGCTAAGTTATTGCAACCTATATGATCCAGGCAGAGCCCATAATGCCAAGTGGCTGCACTTGAAGCTTCTCAACATTTGACATCTCAAATCTCTTTGTTCCTGGGTGGCATTCCACAAGTGTGATACACCAGGGTAGTCCATTGAAACGGGCCCTGAGTAACCACTCAACACAAACCATTCTCACCATTCCACCCAGGTGATTCATTCACATAGTTGTTTTATTAAACAAAACACAAGTCCTCGACTTAGAAATATTCCATAGCATGAATATAATCCACCCTTGTTTTCTACTAGCTAGGCTAAGCATGATAGTAGTAGGATTCTTAACTTAGGAAAATTCTACTAAGGTTTCATCTACTAGGATTTCCCATGGCATAATTTATACTTAGAAAAAATTCCATGCAAGTCCTACTTAGAAATATCACTAATGCATAGTGAAAATAATGGGACAAAAGTATGAAGCACCACTTGCCTTTTTGGTAGAGAATATAAGTTCACTCCTTGATCTTGCAATAGTCACACTCTTCAAATTCCACTAGAATTCAATCAAGCAAGCAAATATTCAATCTACCATTCAAGCAATCATCACATAGAATAATAAAAACAAAGCAATGCATGCAATCATGCCAAAGATTGTTTTATTTGGAAAGTGGTTTCTAATAGGTTATAAACACCTTTTGGTCATTCATAAATGTGGCAAAACCATTTGATATTAAGTTAGTGAAAATGGCCATTTTAAGTCATTTTTGTTTTGCTAGAAATGGTTCAAAACAAAGTAATATTTTCTAGTGTTTGAAAAATACATTTCTAAACACAAATGTTAGTGTTTTATGGTCAAGTGTTTTAATATTAAAATCATTTTCAAAAGGTCACACCAATAAACCATTTTTATACTAAAGCAATATTTTATTTTGTTGGAAATGCCTTTTAGCAAAGTAATAATTTTGTAGGGTTCAACAAATATATTTTCAAATCCTAAAACTTGGTGTTTTAGGGTCAGAGAGTTTAAATAAAATCATTTTCCAAAGGTTTTACTCAAAAAGCATTTTTAACACAAAAACAATATTTTTGTTTAACTAGAAATGTTCTTACTCAGATATTTATTCTTCGGTATCACAAAATATGTTTTTAAATCCACAAGTTGGTTTTTATGGTAAGTGGGTTCAAAACAAACCATTTGCCAAAGATTTTATCCTGAAAACATTTCTAGAATAAATTTTATACATAAAATATGCCTATACAAGTTTCTGTAAAAACAACCAATTTATCAGAAGCAATTTACTAAACAAAGTACATGGTTGGAAAGTACTCCTTTTGCTGGTTCCATTGATATAAAATTTATAAAATTTGGACGTATAGATTTAAAGTTATGAATTTTATAAAATCTAACATCTAATAGATCATTTCTGTTTTTAAAATAATAGATAGGGCCACGTGGCTACTTCTTACTTGTCGATAACGGTTTGCGTGGATCACGTAGTGTGGATCGTTGGATCTAATGTAAATCGTGCGGCACAGAAACAACGTACCCTTTCGTTTAAGTGATTCTATCGTGGCCGACAGATCAAGATCTAACGGTGCAAATCAAATCGACCACAAACGAGCGGCGCTAGCGGTGGCGAGTGGCGGCGGCGCGCTCAGACGAGGGTTGTGCCAACGATGCAGGAAGAGAGAGAGGACATGGGGTGGCTCACCGAGATCGCTGTGGCGAGTAGATGCTCAAGGTGGTCTCCTTTGGCTGAGGGTCGCACGAGGTCGCCGTGGATTGCTCACCGGAGTTGCCTTCTGGCTCGGGTGCGGTCATTCATTGTCGGAGGCGACGCTATGGGGCATGCGAAGACAAGAGGAGAATGGCGTTAGACGCGCAAGGAAGAGGGGGTGCGAGAGCGTCAATTAGAGGTAAAGGGGTGGTCAGAGATTACCAGGGGGCGTCGCCAGAGTTGGAGCAGGAGGCGGTGGCGTTCAGTCTTGGTCGTTGCCGACGCTGCGGAGCACGCGCGGGCGAACTGGAGTCACTGGGAGATGCGTACGGGAGAGGGAAGCAGGCTCAAGTGGTTGAGGGGGCAAGGCGGTGGCTAGGTTTGCCGGAATCGGCCGGAAACGTCATCGGAGACAGAGGCGTTGCTACGAGAATTCTGAGCAGTCTATGGGCAGTGAGCGTGGGGCGTCTGGGGAAAAATATAAAGGGGAGCATGGCACGTTAACGAGCGTAGTTGCAGAAGCGATTACTCGCAGAATTATGGTGAATTTAAGTCACGGGAACCAAGCAGAAACGGGAGAGGGGGAAAGGAAGAACTGGTCGCGCGGGTTGAAGAGATGACTGACAGGTGGGGCTGCTTCGTCAGCGTAAAGAGAGAGAGAAAGAGTGGGGTCCAGCGGTCAGTGACTTTGCGGGCTAAAGCTTTGGTGTGAAACGTTCTTCCGCGGGGGTGAAGGAAATGGGCTTGCTGGGCCTGGTTTGCTGGGCTGGGTCCTTTCCTTTTTTTGTTCTGTTTCATTTTTCTTTTTCTGTTTTGTTTTTTTTTCAAACAATTCAAACAAACATTTGAATTCATAACCTTCCAAACTTTTCAGTAAGTTTTTAATATGTTTTAAACATGTATTTAAAGCCTTTTTTTAGGAATAATTCCTTTATTTATTTATGGTTTATATTTTATTTAAAATGGCTACTTTCCTTTATTAATAAGATTTCATTATATTTTCAAACCCTTATTTGAATTCCAATTTTTCACAAAACATTTTCAGTAGGTTTATTTATTTAATAGGGTGTTAAATAATTCACTTTGAATTATTTAAAGTATTTTTAATATGATTATTAATCATTTAATTTGGGCAATTGTCTTTATTCCAATGAAATCAAATATGGTTTTAATTCCATATAACTTTATTTAAATGATTCTTTTATTTCATTTAAGTTAATTAATTACTTTTTACTCCACTTTAATAAATTTCCATTTATTACTTTCTCATGATTTAATTAATCATTTCTATTAGGAATTTTATCTTTATCCATATATAATTAGAATATGGTTTAATGCCATATAATTTTATTGGAATAATCTTTTATCCTATTATTTTATTTGGGTTTGGATTATATTCATTCCATTTTCTTATGGATTAGGCCAAGATTTAATTTGGCTTTTAAATATTCCTTATTTATTTATTTATTTATTTATCTTATAAAATCCATATCTTTTTATTTAATGATCCAAACTTGGTGATTCCAATTTGTATAATTTTATTTGATATTTGTTTATCTTTTTAAATCCTTTAGGGTTAGTTTGCTCACAATTTGGTACAGATTTTATATAGGAGCTTTATTAGCTTTGGAAATTATTTCCTTTCAACTTATTAAATTCATAAGTTTTTATCCATGGTTCCAAATTGAATAGAATCAATTTCTATGGTTTTATAATATTTCTATTTGTCATTCTTGATAATTTATAAATGTTTGTTGACAAATTTTTTTATATGGATCAAATCCATAGTCTTAAAGAGATCTTGTAAATGATTTTCTCCCATTAGGGTTTTAGAGTTTTGGTTTATTTTCCAAGTGTTTAAATTTCAAGATGCATTTATGAAGAATGCATTACACTTGATTTGAATTTAGTTGGATTCCCTTTCATTCAAAGTTTGTTCAAGTTGGGTTTTAATGTGTCCATTTAGAAACAAAAAGTTTCTTTTCACCCTAAATTTCAACAATTATTTATTTTGTTTATTTATTTTTCACATTTCAAAATTTGGAAAATTTTGGGATGTGACAGGATACCACCCTTAAAAGAAATATCGTCCCGAGATTTGGGAAGGCTAGAGGTTACAAGTTGGCTTCAAAACAACTAGGGTACTACCACCCTTAAAAAGTTTTTCACTAGATTACATCTTGGCTTGCTTGGGATCTTGATGAAACTTCTCTGGACAGACATCTGCATAGTGTCCTTTGTTTCCACACTTGAAACATGTGACAAGGCTGAGATCTCTCATAGGCTTGCTTGTCTTGTACCTCATCTTTTCTGGACAATTGCTTGCATAATATCCTTGGTCACCACAATTGTAGCATGTGACAAGGTTGAGTTCTGCACGTATCTTCTGTGGACAAGTTGATATATAATGGCCTAGATCTTTGCAGTTTTTGCACCACACTTGGCTAATTTCCTTATTCTTCTTCTTCTTGGGCTTCTCCAAAGCTAGGAGTTCTTCTAGTTCATGCTCTTTATATCTCACCTCAAAGGTGGGAAAGTCTCCTTGTTTCCTTAATTGTTTCCTTGGATAATACATACGTTTCCTCTTTTGTCCATCAAGGTGAGTCATAATGCATGGAGGTGCAAGCTGAGATTTTCCTTTGTCTTCATCCTTCTTGGTAGAAGTTGTTTCTTCATGGAGGTCTCCAAACTTTTGATGCACTCCACGTTGTTTCCTTTGTTGAACTATAGAATAGATGGGGCATTGGATAGGGACATGATTATTTCCTTCACACAGGAAACAAGTCACTTGAGATGTGGGGTATTGATTAGTTGGATGTTTCTCTTCACAATTGGGGCATTGATCTTCATGCTCTTTGGAAGTGTGATCCATGTCTCCATAAATACTGCAAGGTTGAGTTCCTTCTATAATATCATCCTTGACATCATTGTTGTCACAAACTCCTTGGGAAAGGTTGTGTCCCATGTTGATCATGTGAGTGGTCATCCCTTGCAATAATTGAGATTGATTTTCCAAAAACGTTTGCAAGGTTGGGTCTAACTCATTGTTGTTGGCTAAAAACTGAGTTGTCATCTGATTCAAATGGGTTTGGTTTACTAGTAGTTGTTCTCTCATGTGCATCTCTTGGTTGTTGTTGTCACCATTCTTGATGTTGGAGTTTCTTGGAGTAGTCATCTGTTTGGGTTGGATTGGGATTAGAATAGGCAAAGATTTCTATAGGAAGAATTCTAATCACACACATCACAATTCACACAAGCAATTTGCAAGCAATCACAAACAAACATTCCACTCAAACAACAAGTTTCAAGCACATTTTTAGGCAACAAAATATTTTTGCTACACCACATAAGTTGGTGGGTTTGATCTAATCACTAGTATGGTGGTCCAACTATATGGTTTTTCTTGAGATCATTCCATTCTTCTTAATTGTTTCTTCTTGAACAAGATCATTGTATCCTTGGAGAAATTCTTGTATCTTGGTCACAAAACTTCAAAGGTGATGATGATTACTTCTAAGTTGTGTTTCTTTAGTCTCCAAGTCTTGGGTAATATTTCTTGTCTCACTTGTAGTCCTTAGTGATATCCAAGTTGAAGTCCTTGGTCAAAATAAAGTTGAAGTCTTTGATGATGTTGAAGTTGAAGTCATTTGAGTTGGTGAAGTCCTTTGCTCATGTTGAAGTCTTTGCTCATGGTTGAGGTCCTTGTCCATCAAGTTGAAATAGAAGAGATGTAGAATCAAAACCAAAAAGGTTGAGGAAAGCGTTTATAAGATTGTTTGTAAATAAGTTTGAACAAATACAACTCCTATTTTGTCCAATCCTAGGGTTACAATCCTACAGGCAACACAATGCTCTGATACCATCTGTAGCGGACCCGAACCCGGCTTGGTTCGAAATCCCTATGATTACAATGCTAGTCCCTGGATCAATAGCTAGCATCCACAGTTAAGATGTAATATCAAGAAACAAAGGTCAAAATACAACTTTATAACCAGGAATAAAATAATTCATTACATCTTACATAGCTCATTTGGCTATCTCATTACAATGAAACAGAAATAACTATATAGCATGGAGTCCTTCATCTTCAAAGTGCCACAGGCAATCATGTTGGTTGTAGACTTGTAATCCTAATCAACACACTTCACTAACATCAAACAAACCTGTAACATAATAAGTTACAGCCACAAGGGTCAATACATTTGAATTGTATTGGCAAGTGATACTATGGTAGTATAGTGGAGTCTATCATCTATATGCATTTGGATAAGTGGAGGTTAGGCTTGCTTTGCTCAAAATAGATTTTTCTTTATCATTTGAAAACACTAAGTTTTTGTTTCTCAAAATCACCCAAGGCATCTACCAATAGAAATTGGTGATCCTTTAACCCTTGTTCAACCACAAGTTTTAACATAGAAATTGGGATGAGGAGATTCTTGATAGCTTCCATGTCTTGATGCTCAAATTGTCCATTACTGGGGACACGGCTAAGTACTTAGATTTTTCCATCTGCAGAGGTGGTGCACTTTCCCCACAAGACTCGACATGCATCGAGACAAGATCATTCAGAAGCCTTTCCTTAGACCAGAATGGACGCGCTCCAAACCTATCATCCCCTACCACCAACTGTCCATTTGGCTAAGTTATTGCAACCTATATGATCCAGGTAGAGCCCATAATGCCAAGTGGCTGCACTTGAAGCTTCTCAACATTTGACATCTCAAATATCTTTGTTCCTGGGTGGCATTCCACAAGTGTGATACACCAGGGTAGTCCATTGAAATGGGCCCTGATTAACCACTCAACACAAATCATTCTCACCATTCCACCCAGGTGATTCATTCACATAGTTGTTTTATTAAACAAAACACAAGTCCTTGACTTAGAAATATTCCATAACATGAATATAATCCACCCTTATTTTCTACTAGCTATGCTAAGCATGATAGTAGTAGAATTCTTAACTTAGGAAAATTCTACTAAGGTTTCATCTACTAGGATTTCCCATGGCATAATTTATACTTAGAAAAAATTCCATGCAAGTCCTACTTAGAAATATCACTAATGCATAGTGAAAATAATGGGACAAAAGTATGAAGCACCACTTGCCTTTTTGGTAGATAATATAAGTTCACTCCTTGATCTTGCAATAGTCACACTCTTCAATTTCCACTACAATTCAATCAAGCAAGCAAATATTCAATCTACCATTCAAGCAATCATCACATAGAATAATAAAAACAAAGCCATGCATGCAAGCATGGAAAAGATTGTTTTATTTGGAAAAGTGGTTTATAATAGGTTATAAACATTTTAAAACACCTTTTGGTCATTTATAATGTGGCAAAACCATTTGATATTAAGTTAGTGAAAATGGCCATTTTAAGTCATTTTTGTTTTGCTAGAAATGGTTCAAATCAAATTAATATTTTCTAGTGTTTGACAAATACATTTCTAAACACAAATGTTATTGTTTTATGGTCAAAGGTTTTAATATTAAAACCATTTTCAAAAGGTCTCACCAATAAACCATTTTTATACTAAAGCAATATTTTATTTTGTTGGAAATGCCTTTTAGCAAAGTAATAATTTTATAGGGTTCATAAAATATATTTTCAAATCCTAAAACTTGGTGTTTTAGGGTCATAGAGTTTAAATAAAATCATTTTCCAAAGGTTTTACTCAAAAAGCATTTTTAACACATAAACAATATTTTTGTTTAACTGGAAATGTTCTTATTCAAAGATTTATTCTTTAGTATCACAAAATATGTTTTTAAGTCCATAGGTTGGTTTCTATGGTCAGTGGGTTCAAAACAAACCATTTTCCAAAGATTTTATCCTAAAAACATTTTTAGAATAAATTTTATACACAAAATATGCGTATACAAGCTTCTGTAAAAACAACCAATTTATCAGCAGCAATTTACTAAACAAATTACATGGTTGGAAAGTACTCCTTTTGCTGGTTCCATTGATATAAATTTTTTAAAATTTGGACATGTATATTTAAAGTTATGAATTTTATAAAATCTAACATCTAATAGATCATTTCTGTTTTTAAAACAATAGACAGGGCCACGTGGCTACTTCTTACTGGTCGATAACGGTTCGCGTGGATCATGCAGTGTGGATCATTGGATCTAATGTAAATCATGCGGCACAGAAACAATGTACCCTTTCATTTAAGTGATTCTATCATGGCCGACAGATCAAGATCTAACGGTGCAAATCAAATCGACCACAAACGAGCGGCGCTGGCGGCGGCACGCTCAGACGAGGGTGGTGCCGACGATGCAGGAAGCGAGAGAGGACGTGGGGTGGCTCACAGAGATCGCAGTGGTGAGTAGATGCTCAAGGTGGTCTCCTTTGGTCGAGGGTCGCACGAGGTCGCCGTGGATTGCTCACCAGAGTTGCCTTCTGGATCGGGTGCAGTCAGTCGTTGTCGGAGGCGACGTTACGGGGCATGCGAAGACAAGAGGAGAACGGCGTTAGACGCACAAGGAAGAGGGCAGTGCGAGAGCGTCAACTAGAGGTAAAGGGATGGTCAGAGATTACCAGGGGGCGTCACCGGAGTTGGAGGAGGAGGTGGTGGCGTTCATTCTTGGTCGTTGCCGATGCTGTGGAGCACACGCGGGCGAACTAGAGTCACTGGGAGATGCGTACAGGAGAGGGAAGCAGGGTCGAGTGGTTGAGAGGGAAAGGCGGTGGCTAGGTTCGCCGGAATCGGCCGGAAACGTTGTTGGAGACAGAGGCGTTGCTGCGAGAATTCCGAGCAGTCTATGGGCAGTGAGCGTGGGGCGTCTGGGTGAAAAAGATAGAGGGGAGCATGGCGCGTTAACGAGCATAGTTGCAGCGGCGATTACTCGCGGAATTATGGTGAATTTAAGGCGCGGGAATCAAGTAGAAATGGGAGAGGGGGAAAGGAAGAACTGGTCGCGCGGGTTGAAGAGATGACTGACAGGTGGGGCTACTTCGTGAGCGTAAGAGAGAGAGAAAGGGTGGGGTCTAGCGGTCAGTGACTTTGCAGGCTAAAGCTTTGGTCTGAAACGTTCTTCTGTGGGGGAGAAGGAAATGGGCTTGCTGGGCCTGGTTTGCTGGGCTGGGTCCTTTCCTTTTTTGTTCTGTTTCATTTTTCTTTTTCTGTTTTGTTTTTGTTCAAACAATTCAAACAAACATTTGAATTCATAACCTTCCAAACTTTTCAGTAAGTTTTTAATATGTTTTAAACATGTATTTAAATCCCTTTCTTAGGAATAATTCCTTTATTTATTTATGGTTTATATTTTATTTAAAATGGGTACTTTCCTTTATTAAATAAGATTTCATTATATTTTCAAACCCTTATTCGAATTCCAATTTTTCACAAAACCTTTTCAGTAGGTTTATTTATTTAATAGGGTGTTAAATAATTCACTTTGAATTATTTAAAGTATTTTTAATATGATTATTAATAATTTAATTTGGGCAATTGTCTTTATTCCAATGAAATCAAATATGGTTTTAATTCCATATAACTTTATTTAAATGATACTTTTATTTCATTTAAATGAATTAAATAACTTTTAATCCACTTTGATAAATTTCCATTTATTACTTTCTCATGATTTAATTAATCATTTCTATTAGGAATTTTATCTTTATCCATATATAATTAGAATATGGTTTAATGCCATATAATTTTATTGGAATAATCTTTATCCTATTATTTTATTTGGGTTTGGATTATATTCATTCCATTTTCTTATGGATTAGGCCAAGATTTAATTTGGCTTTTAAATATTCCTTATTTATTTATTTATTTATCTTATAAAATCCATATCTTTTTATTTAATGATCCAAACTTGGTGATTCCAATTTGTATAATTTTATTTGATATTTTTTATATTTTTAAATCCTTTAGGATTAGTTTGCTCACAATTTGGTATGGATTTTAGATAGGAGCTTTATTAGCTTTGGAAATTATTTCCTTTCAACTTATTAAATTCATAAGTTTTTATCCATGGTCCCAAATTGAATAGAATCAATTTCTATGGTTTTATAATATTTCTATTTGTCATTCTTGATCATTTATAAATGTTTGTTGACATTTTTTTTATATGGATCAAATCCATAGTCTTAAAGAGATCTTGTAAATGATTTTCTCCCATTAGGGTTTTAGAGTTTTGGTTTATTTTCCAAGTGTTTAAATTTCAAGATGCATTTATGAAGAATGCATTGCACTTGATTTGAATTTAATTGTATTCCCTTTCATTCAAAGTTTGTTCAAGTTGGGTTTTAATGTTTCCATTTAGAAACAAAAAGTTTCTTTTCACCCTAAATTTCAACAATTATTTATTTTGTTTATTTATTTTTCATATTTCAAAATTTGGAAAATTTTGGGATGCGACAGTAGGGCACCAGGGTGGCCGCACCCTCCCAGGCACTAGAAAGCCTTAGTGGCGCCTTAAGGGGGTGTGGGCCCCCTGGCCCTCCATCGACCTTGCCTCCTTTGCCTATAAGAAGCCTCTGACCCAAAAACCCTAAATCATCCATCATACTTCCAGAAAAAGTTCCGCAGGACCGCCGCCACTGAAGGGGAGATTCGGGGGAAAGAAAGGCTCTGTTCCGGCACCCTACTGGGACAGGGAAGTGCCCCCGGAGCCATCTCCATCGATTTCCACCACCATCTCCATCGATGTTGCTGATTCCCATGATGAGGAGGGAGTAGTTCTTCCTCGAGGCTAAGGGCTCTACCGGTAGCTATGTGTTCATCTCTCTCTATGCATGATCTTATTGTGGTCATGAGCTTTGTAATCGAGTAGATCTACCTTGCTACTTAAGTGCTTCAACAGATCTCTACTCTCCCCATGTGTGTGAAAGTGATAGCGTGCACGCCATGGTGGAACTTAGGCTTGAGTCTACATAAATACTCATTGTTCTTTAATAGATCTATGCTTTCCACACGTGTGTGACAATGATAGCATGCGCTCCGTGTGTGGCCCTTATGCTAGATTACAAATGTATTCATGATTTATATTTGGAGTTGGATGTCTTTATGAAATTGTGGTGTTTGTTGGAACCATCTAGCGCTCAAGGTGACAATGTGGGGTTATCTAGATTGGGGAAGGCCCTACCATGGATTAGAGTGTTCAACCGGAGAGTAGTTAAGAGTAGTATCATAAAGAGAAGATATTTATATGAGAGAGTGTTCACTAGTGAAAGTATGATCCCTAGGCCTTGTTTCTAAACATTGAAACACCGTTTGCATCTAGATCTATTGCATGTTTGCTTGCTTCCATCTTTATTTCAGTTTCACACACGTTACCCCACGTCAACAACAAGTCAGAAGCTCTTTTCTGGCACTGTTACCACTTGTATTCACTATCTCTTCGCCGAAATAGTGCACCTATACACCTGACAAGTGTATTGGGTGTGTTGGGGACACAAGAGACTTCTTGTATCTTGATTGCAGGGTTGCTTGAGAGGGATAGCTTTGACCACTTCCTCCCTGAGTTCGATAAACCTTGGGCAATCCACATAAGGGAAACTTGTTGCTGTTCTACAAACCTCTGCACTTGGAGGCCCAACAACTGTCTACAAGAATAGAAGTGTGTAGACATCACATGGCCAGGGGGTGTAGGCCCCTAGTGGCCCTCCTCTGTCTCGTCTTCTAGCTCCGTGAGTCTTCTGGTAAAATAGGAGTTTTGCGATATTTTCCGGGATTTTTCCTGAAAGTTGATTTTCTTCACAAGAACGAGACACCAAAGCAATTCTGCTGAAAACAGCATCAGTCCATGTTAGTTGTATCCAAATCACACAAATTAGAGAAGAAACAATAGCAAAAGTGTTCGGGAAAATAGATATGTTTTGGACGTATCATCCATATTATTATTAGAGTTACCTGCAGGACTAGAGTAATGTTTCTGAAAGTTTGGATTATAATTCTTCTTCCAAGCAGGGTTATAATCATTACGAGCTACAAAGTCTACTTCTTCAATAGTTGGTTCTAGAGTATTTCTTACCGGGGTTTCCTTACCTTTAACGTTTAATATTAGCTCATCCAACTTAGCATTGAGTTCTTCATTCTCTTGAGGTGTGACAGAGTTCACCTTCTTCGCGTTTGATCTTTCCACATGACATTGGGCATGGTTATCTTGCATATTGTTTAGCAGCTGCTTTGCTTCGGTAATTTTCTTACCCATAAATGTTCCTCCAGCTGTAGTATCTAGCATAGAATTAGACACAGGGTTAAGAGCATTATAAAATAAATGGAGAATTAATCAATCTTCCATCCCATGGCTGGGGACAGTTCTCATGCATTCTTTCATTCTCTCCCATGCAAACTCTAGTGGATCACACTCTTCCTGTCTAAAACCAGTAATATTATATCTGAGTTGCATAGTCTTTGCAGGTGGAAAGAATTTAGTCATAAATAAAGAAGTACATTCCACCCCATGATGTAACAGTATTTCTAGGCAAAGATAGCAACTATTCTTTTGCTCTTCCTCTAAGAGAGAAAGGAAATAAGCGCAATTTGACCGCGTCGGGGTCAACATCTTTAATTCGCATCATATCACATAATTTAGTGAAAGTATTCAAGTGCATACCTGCATCTTCTACAACGGAGCCTCTAAATTGATTCCCTTGAACCAAACTTAAATAGTGGGGCTTAATTTCATAATTTTCAGCAATAATTGCTGGCTGAATAATAAGAGTATGCAAATAATCATTGTTAGGAGTTGCAAACCCCCCAAGCTTGTTTTCACCCATACTTCCTATGTTTTTATATTTTCTTAAACAAGCACTAATGATGATAAAGCAGGAATTAAAAAGATTAACTATTTTTTTTGGTTTTTTCAAATAAAAACTGAAATCAAACTAACAAAATTAAAAACGAGAATTTAAAACTAGCAAGGTTCCTACTAACCTCACTAGGGTAGTTATTGCTTCCCTGGCAACGGCGCTAGAAAAATGGTTGATACCTTCGATCCGGATTACGGATGTAGTATAGCTCTTTTTCCCTAGTAGACCTAGGTTTATCGAATCCTCGGGAAGCAGAAGCAAAGTGAGATTACTTAAACAGACATTCGAGAGTTTTAGAATTCCTATTGCATTTTCACCAGACCAAGAGTTTGCGATCTTGTTGTTGTTGACGATGGAAAGAGAGGGCCTAGGGTCTTCGGTTTTCACCAGTAGATGTGCAAAACATCTAATGGGAATAATAGATAATAATAAAGTACTCATGTAATTGTTAGAGCAAGATAATTATATGTGGGCAGTGCATCCATAAATGTTATCGCCTCCGCAACCGCTTATGGCAATAACCTACTAGTCTCATCCATGGAAGAAACAGAACTAATGATATGCATAGTAATGTTACCATTAATCCCAAGTAAGTTCCTCACATACAGGCGTACTACCCTTTCTGTCACTAGGGTTCCTATCCTGCAGTTCAGTCGTTACTCACACTCCCTTTACCTCGATCAATCCTCGAGTTCTTGGGTACATGAAAAGTCCTTAGATTGAGGCAAGAGAGGGTACTACAATCATCAAGTCATACAAACTAACACATGATACCATCTATGATAAATAATATGCACAAAAGTTACATGGCTAGGCCGAAGCTCTTAGCCCAAGGAGAATTACTCACACATAGAGA
Source organism: Avena sativa (assembly GCA_916181665.1). Lineage (NCBI taxonomy): Eukaryota > Viridiplantae > Streptophyta > Magnoliopsida > Poales > Poaceae > Avena > Avena sativa. The sequence goes on along the minus strand of OV702289.1, from coordinate 35,672,935 downwards.
TGAAATCGACAATCATAAACATTGTAATAGAGATCATAGAGTTGATAACAAATAGTCTTACAATGTCACCAATTGAGATGAGATCTACTATTACAAGTGGTGGAAGATGGCTGGTGGAGAAGGGTTTAGAGGTTGAGATCTAGATCTATTCCTCCAGCGTGGCGGCAGGGAGAGTTGGGGATGAAAGAAGCGATGTTGTGGAGTCGGGGGGCGCTGTTTCTCATCGCCTGAAGCCTCTTTATATAGGGGTCCCTTTACGAAAGTTGTTCTGTTTGACCTAATGAAGTCGGTGCAAACTATACGGCCGGAACTATACGGTGGCGGCCCGTATAGTTGGTCGTTAAGTCTTCTGGATCCTCTTCACGGTCCCTAGTTTTTTTGACGTGTTGGAAATCTCGTACCTTTGGCATTTATATAGTGATTCCCTTTATAATATAGGAAAAAATAGCAAGAAAGGATTGCATACCCCTTTGACCATTAGGCATTAGTGGCAGTAAATAGAGAGATATTTCATGGAGTCTATGGCCGAACGGGCAAAACGCCGAACACTTGGAGGGCGAGGTGGCGGGAGATCGGAGCGAAGCCGAGCTACGGCGAAGCTTGGGCGACGAAGGATGGCCTAGGCCTAGGGTAAAGGGCGACGAAGCGGCGGGCCTATCTACAGGTGTGGATATGGCTCGGCGTGATGAAGCTTCGCCGGCAAAGGCATTACGACAGGGCAGCTAGGGAAGCTCTTCGCCGCAGTGGATCCGAGTAGAAGTAGGGAATGGGGTTGTCTCGCTGACAGGGTTGGCCCACACCCATTTTCGCTTCGTCTGGCGCTCCCCAGGCGTCTGGGAATTCTGGACGAAAGTTGGCTAAATCCGGACGAAACCGGGGTCCTGGGAACGCGGCTAGGCCAATATTTCGTGTCCACACCAAAAAATCACGCTGGAAACGGCGTCCTAAGAAGCCGAGTGGAGATGCTCTTACCATGGTGGAGAATGTGCACATGCGGAACGTCGAGAAATGGAAAATATGGCGTTGAGCAATGAGTGAGTCGATTTGGCTCCCGTCTACCATGGTGGACTTTTTTTTGAAAAGTTCAAATTTAAAGATTTAAAATATCCAAAAAATATAGGAATGTAGATAATGATTTATAACACACATATGCACAAAATAATGTGAAAATACTTTGTATTTTGGCCACATGAAAAAAGAGAAAAGTCCACATCTAAGCGTGAACAATGTAATTTTGAATGGACCTCGTTCTTCCAAAATTTGTTATATTTGTCTTTTTTCTGTGCCGAAAATACAAACTATTTTAATTTCAAAATTTTCAGATTTTTATTTCGAATTGTTGTCTACACGAATATATTTTTTTCTAATTTTTATAAAGATTTTTGAAAAATTCAAAATTGTCCTCCATGGAGGACGAGCTCTAAAGAGATTTTTCAGTTGAGCAATAGGCTATATTCATTCACTATTATAACCTTGTGTTTGGATGCACATAATTGGACCATGGAATTGGAAATTTGGAAATCTGGCACGAGTTCCCTTCTTTGGGTAGCTAACGAATCGGGGCTACAAAATGGATGTGATTCCACGCGCTCTCCCACATGTGTCTGCTCCACTTCGAGCGTTTTCGACCTCCCACCCTCCAAATCGCCGTGGAAACAAGTCGCTCACATCTTATACTACTTCGATAGGCACACTCGCTCGCACACGGGCTCGTGTTCCTCGCAAGCTATGGAGCTCGGTGGCGGCAACAGGCACCGGTAAGCCCGTCACTTTACTTGTATTCCTCTCCCCTTTCCTGCCCTCCTCCCTCCCCATCCCCGCCCTATCTTCTTCCCGCATCTATAACGGCTTCTCATCCCCGCCCTTTGCCCTTCCTATTTGCCCATCCTAACCCTAGAATTGAGGGAGCATGGAGGGGTGATGGCGGTGGGAGGGGAGACGACGGCAGGAGGGCATTGACGACATGTTCCTGGCCCTCCCCAAGCCAACCTCTGCATTGCCTTCACCCTGTTCCCCATCAGTTCATGCTTATGCAGGACTGCTCTTGGGTTTTTTATGTTGGCTTAATGTGAATCTAACATGTACAATCGCCAAGAACTAGCCATGGAGAGTTGAAAATAGAAATAAGACAATTGTAGGTGTTTTATGTACCCCAAACAAACTACAAACGCTTGTTTAAATTGTGTCCAAAATCAATCCCAACGTCCCATAGAGGTGTTGCAGGAGGATGGTGACACGTGTAGTACGGAGCTCGGGGGGCTCCCATGGTGGTTCCCTCCCGTATCCCCATGCGGTCCACATTTAGACTCCCGCCCATGTTCCATGGGCGCGTGGCAGGCACAGTGTTGAGACCCTACCCTCGGGTGGTGGTGTGCGGGGTACGTTTCCTCCATTCGCGGAGTTCTCTGAAGCCGACGCTCCTCCTCCATCTATCTGCCCGACTCCGACTACTTCCTCACCTTCTCGACCTCGACTCCACCTTTGCCACCGCTCGCCCGCCTCCTCTCGGCACGGAGATCTACTGCGTGGCGCCTGACATTGGCGATCCCTACATATGGAGAAGCGGATGAGTCGGGATATGGCTCATCTGCTCATTGCCCGGAGGATTTCCCTGCCTTGCTCCTCAAGGAGAGAGGTGATGACTGCAAGTGTACAGATTGTTTGTAGCTAGTTTCAAAATAAAGATATCGATCCCACAGGGAGCGGGAGTTCTAAAGTCTAATAACTCTTGAATTAAATACTGAAATAGAAATGTTAAATAACATTCTAAGTAACAAGATAAAATGTGAGTGTTGTGTAAAAGGGTGTTTTTGGATTTTTGTATAAGAGAACAAATAGTAAAATAAAACAAACTGAGTACAAAGTAAGTATCACATATGTAAAAGAGATATGAAACTGCAATGGGAAAAAGCGTTCTCAGGGAGTAGCGGATACATCTCTAGCATTATAAAGGGTTTAAGATAAAGATTATCATCATGAACATTCTCAACTATGTATGTGTGTGAGAAACTCCGTATTTGGATGAATAGGCAACAACCACTGTTCACATCATCCTCATAACCACAGCAGACAAGCAATCGACATTAATCGAATTGCTGCGCTATTAAGGGACTTTATCACGTAGGATGTATCCCATGGCATGGACAATGTTCCGTGAGTTTCCTCGGTTCAAGGAGTGCCAATAGATTTATAGTCACCGTAAGTCCTAGCACACCTCCGTCTACCAACAACTAGTTTCCTCCATCAAATCCCCACAAGAGGTAAATATTGAGAGGTCGACTTCTCTCAACATCAAGATGAAGACAATCTAACACATGGTCACAGCGATGAATATCATAATAAACTTTATCTTATTTCAATCTCATTCTAGGGTTTCCCCATCTCCCCAAGAACTAATGATCTACTTAGACATGGAGGCAATCAACATCATGGAAAAGATAATGGAATCTATCATAGATGAATAGTACTTATATAAATCCACAACGAGTACGGAAATTACAACAAGATCTAGATAAGATGTAGATGAGAAGGATGGAGAAGGTGGTGATGCAGTGGTTGATGATGAAGATCGACGCCTTAGCCTCTCGGATCTGCGTAGGTGAAGATGGATCCCCGGTGGATGAGTTCCCCATCCAGATCCCTTCTGGAGGTGAAGTTTCGGCAATTTCTGGTAGTTCTGTATGTCGTCTCCCCGATCCGATTGCACGGGGCGAAACTATTTGAGGAAGCAGTGGCGGCGCCAGCTATATGGCGGGAACTATATGGCCAGTAAAGTTGCTCCCGTCGTATAGTTGGTCGTTAAACACACTGGTTGCTGCGATTGAAGGGAATATGCCTGAGAGGCAATAATAAAGTGGTTATTATCTTATTCCTTGTTTATGATAAATTTTTATTTTGCATGCTATAATTGTATTAATTTGGAAATGTTAATACATGTCTGTTTAATAAACAAATAGAAGGTTCCTAGTTATGCCTCTCTTATAAACTAGCTCGTTGATTAACAAGATGATCAAAGATTTCCTGATCATGGACATTGGATGTTGTTAATAACGAGGTCACAACATTGTTGGAATGATGTGATGAACATCCATCCGAAGTATAGCTTACGATCAAAGTCATTGTGTTTATATTGCTATAACATAATACGAAGTAATCCTAATCCTTAGACCATGAGATCATGTCAATCACTAACACTGGAAGAGTATCTTGATAACATCAAACGTCACACCGTAATAGAGTGACTATAAAGGTGGGTTCAGTGCTACAAAGGTGTTATGTAGAGGCTCATGGTTCAAGAGTGGAATTTTTCTATCCCGATGACGGATAGATATACTTTAGGCCCTCTCGGTGACATCACATTAGTTAGCTTGTAAGCAAGTGATGTGATCACTAGAATGTTATATCATGGGAACAAGAAAAGAGTACATATCGGTAACGAGATCAAACTAGGTATGGAGATACCGATGATCGAATCTCGGACATGTAATATATCACGAGACAAAGGTATTGAGTTACATGCGTAAAAGGTTCACACGATCACAGAAGTTATCGTTGAATGTGTGGGAGTCAGTACGAATCTCCAGCGCCCGCTGCTGATTATTGATCGGAGAGGGGTCTCGATCATGTCTGCATTATGCACGAATCGTAGGGTGACACACTTAAGGGATTCCAACACCATTTGGAGCAAATGAAATGCCAGAGAAAGAAAAAGAAAGCGCTGGAATTATTTCAATGGAAACCAGAATTGTTTCCGGTGAAATTGCTAAAACTTGTTCTGCATGTGAAATTGAAATGTTCCAAGGGGTTTTATGTAAATGTACTGTAATTAACAAAATTCTGAATAAATAAATAAAATAGTTTTATTTAATGAGATATTACATTAAATTTGGTGGAAATTTAATGGATTTTGAGTGGGATTTTGAGTGGAGGAAATGGAGGGCCACTTGGGTGAGTGGGAGCTCCACTCACATGAATGGAGGAAGAGGTGGGGGCACCACCTTGGCCGCCGGCCAAGGGGAGGGGCTGCCCTCCTCCTCGTATAAAAGCCCCCCTCCCTCTCTCCAAATTACAGCTCCTCGCGAAGGATCACACTCCCCCTCTAGATTTTCCCCATGGTCACGGATCAGCGAGATACATGTTCCCGGTGGATTTTTCTAGAAGGATTTGTTTCTTCCGTTGCTTCGCTAGAGAGAGGGCGCGGAGGTTGTTGAGATACCTGAACATGTGTGCAATCCCAGATGCACCACTGCTTTGCGGTGTTGGACTTGATGGTGTTGAACTTGCTGGACCAGCTGGACTTCATCACGATCTTGAGATCGACAAGAGATCAACTACATCACCAACGAGTTCATACTCATAAAGCTTTTCTATTTTCAAGGTTATGTATTCTATGGATGTATATCCACCCGCTGCTTGTATCTAGATAGATGGATCTTGGTGCATATAGTTCCCATCGAAGAATTTTTTTGTTTTCTATGCTGCGAATGCAACATCGATCTCCTTGGGTTTTCTTCTGGTGTTATTGATATTTCCCAAATTAGCGATTTACGCTGTTTTTGACTCCTTTTCGCTCCAATACAGCTGGTCCAAGAATTATGTCCATCGTATCCATCATTTGTCCTGATTCTAGTGAAAATAGACATAAAATATGCACGCGAACACCGTAAAATACCAAGATCCTACCACTACAGTGCAAATTAATAATATAAAACATGATGCAAATATGCACTCATTAACTTCCACAAGCTTAGACTCTTACTCGTCCCGAGCAAGGTTAGCTTAATGGATGTGATCCTCATATTCATGAAGCTAAGTCGATAAAATAAATGAGGCAGTTGCAGCATGTGTTTATCATATATGATACATAGAAATAAGTTCAGGAATAGTACCTTACTCGAACCATCCGAATAATATTAGCAGGAATTTACACCTTAGCATTTAATAGTTCACAAAAGATTACTCTCAATATAATGTAGAAGTGTTTTGGTTGACCGAATGAGTTAGCGAGGTAGTCCCAAGTGTTTTAGGATTTAACATATTCACTTGGGATTTAAAATCTCAAGCGTCCCTTTATCTCACCACAATATAGTGGTATATGCCTATTTGCTCTTTGCACATTTTCTTTTCTTTCCTTTTTTATATATGCTCACACTTTTGTTTAAATGTTGTGCAACGGATCTAGTCATACATTCCACTTAATGTAGGAATTCAAAGTTTAACTATCTCAATTACCAAATTTAAATTGTATATGAAGCATCTTTATAGCTTGAATACTCTACCTCGTTTTTTCTCACTCTAACTTGATAGCACATTTTATTTTCATTTGTTAAAGGTTTCTTTCTCAACTTAATTGATTAGGTAATATATTTTTTTCTTTGTAAATCAAACCATGAACTTACAACATATTGACTAAATTATCTTTGTATGTTCCATTAATACCAATGATGTGGAAGACTCCTTTTGCTATCATCAAGTGCAAGTAAAATTATACTCAAGTCATTCATATATCTAATAAGACAAGCGCAAACTCAATAATGCTCCATATATGATAATAAACTCGGAATTTCATAAAAGGGATCGACTGTTCCTAAAGGGAATTCTAATGATGCAAACTTTATGTCTAAGCTCAAACTAATGCAAAGCGAAAATAGTAATATAAAACTTATAAGATAGATTACAAGGTCTTAAAGATCTCCCCAAGCTTGGAATCAAGCCAGGCGGGATCAAATAATCCCTCGCGATTATTTGATACCATGATTATTGTAGATCACTATGGCACCATGGCATGTAAAACCGTGGTGCGCAGCTTCTTGTTCATATCCTCCAGGGCAGTGATGCGGCTGTAGCACCTGCACAAATCAGATTGCAAAGTTTCCACCTTATCTACGAGTTTAGTCAGCAATGGGAGAAGAACATCCTTCTTCTCTATCTCCTTGAGACGGTGACGGACTTCAACGCGATGGAGTAGCTCCTGCTTCTGATATATCTCCAGTGCTCGCATGCGGTCTTTGGTCCTGGGGACAACTTCTTCTTCCTCATCCATAATTAATGAATTAGGGAAGTAGAAACCGTCCATCCACTCTTCTTGAGGCTTCACCCTTATACGAGCACCAATGGTAGGCTTCGAGAGGGGCACCGTCGCTTCCTTGCTAGAACCTGCATCAATATTAGGTAATTCCTTATGTTTGTGCGGCCTGGGTCCGTGGTGATGAACTTGACCGTCTCAACACGCCTATTTCCATGCGGCTTGTGACCTTCTCTTTCTTGTTGAGCTCTCTTCATTGCCGCCCAGTTGATCTCCGGGGGATCATAGACATCACGGATGATGTAGATGTCACTCCAATCTTCATCGGGATCGCTGTTATAGAAGCTTGGCTTGACGTACTCCGTATACCCTGGGCTAAACCTTTCCATGTCCTCGTTGTCGTCCTCCATGGACGGGCTGTAAGAGCGGTCCCTCGAAGGAGCAATGAGACCCAGGAGTTTTCCACGGCCTCGGACGGGATAGAGCATGGCTAGATTGGTTCCTGGTGATTATGATTTAGAGAGAAACACGATGGAAGTATATAAGAGGGGTCAGAGGTCGGTAAAACTCGCGAGAAACAGCAAAGTTACGTCCAAGAAAAGAATCTTAACGGAACAGGGAAAGAAATCACGGATTTGGAGAAGTCATGCCGCGTAACGACCAACTATTCGGTCGCGGCCCGTCTAGTTTCGACCGTATAGTTGGTTCCGGGCAGATATTTCCAAATATCTCGAGTTCAGGTTGGTTAGGTTACTGACTTGGAACCGACAAAACCTCTTTTTTTATCATGAATAAAACGAAAAAGAATAGGAGATGCCAGAAGGTTTAACAACCAACTGTACGGCGGTAATAAATTTTCCGGTCGTATAGTTTCCGGACATCGAAAAATTTCGTGAAGGAACTACAGTACGTTTAATGACAAACTATACGGTGGGAGAGTTTTCTCCGGCCGTATAGTTGCGCTCGTATAGTTTATAAAAACCTTAAAAAACTTCAGAAAAACATGAAAAATTCAAAGGTAAAAATTTCAGGAGTATAAATTGTGAAGACAAATCACTTATTTAGAGAAAGAAAACTTACCTTGCACTTACCGTTTATTTAGTCGGGGATGAAAAGGTCCTCCAACAATAAGGACTTCTTCTTTTTTGGAGGAATTGACCTTAGTTTATCTAATAATTCTCGTAAACTAAAATTATCAGGACTAAAGTTCCTCTCAATAAGATTGGTGCCTTGCTGGGCAAATATGCTGCATCCAATATCTTTATTTCTTTCCTCTGTATAATCTGCAACTCAAATTCTTGAAGTAAAAGGATCCAACGGATCAGTCTTGGCTTATGATTTTTCCTCTCAAGGAGTTCTTTTAAACCATCATGATCCGTATGAACTCTTACTTTTGCATCAACTATAAAAGAACAAAATTTATCGCAAGAGAAAAATACAGCAAAAAGTTCTCTTTTTCCTTAGGATAATTCTTTTGAGCACTATTAAGAGTTCTACTAGCATGATAATAATATTAAATTTGCGACATATGTGTTGTCCCAGAGTTACTCATACAGCATCATCACTAGCTTTACACATTAAATCAAAATTCATATCCCATAGGTGGTTTAATGATAAGAGCATGGGATAAAACATATTTAAGTTTATCAAAGGCAATAAGGCATTTATCATCAAAATTAAATCGCACTCCTTTTTGCAAAAGGTTAGTTAAAGATTTAGAAATTCCAGAGAAATTTCTAATGAACATTCTATAAAAACCCTCATGGCCAAGAAAAATATTATACTTTTTATATCCCTTGGTTGTGGCATTCTCTCTATTGCTTTGACCTTAGCTGTGTCTACTTGAATAGTCTTACATGATACCTTATGTCCGAGAACTATACTTTCTTTGACCACTAGTAAGGTGTACGTGCACGCACGCCAAAAAAATGCAAAATGGAATCATAAAAATATCTACTATATTTCTATATTACAATTACGTTAAATTCTGAAAATTACATATTTGACTCCAAGAAGCACAGTAGGGCACACAATGTAGTCATATGATCAATATATATAGGACACCAAATAATGATCCTTTATCTTTTGAAGCAGTAAGTATAATATATTTCTAAAACCAATAATACAAACTCGTTGCGGCTTTCTTAAAAAAGGATCGCACTTAATACATGTGTGTTTAGGAGCTGTTCTAAATTACCAGCTTGTGGCCCTGCTTTCGTGAATGGTGGCAGTAACCATGTTCCCAAAAATAAAATGGTGTTAGCAACCGGCTTCACCAATAAGTTCAAAATTTTGGCTTCGTTTGTCTACATCACCTTATTGAAATGCCTCTTGCTAGCATAAAACCAAATTGCAAAATCACAAAAACGCGTAACAAAAGAATACCATGAGCCGTAAATAACTAATAGTAGACCATCTAGCATAAGATCAAACCAACTAACAAAGTCATCATGATGAGAAAAAACTAATGTAGACACCATGTATTGGAAGAGAAAAACAGAAGAAACTAATAAAAATGTTAGCATGTCTAAACACAATATATTGTATTTCAATGATTTTTTACATGGCAAAGAAAGTCTCATGATTCACATAATCCAATTTTACATAAGTAGCTACACTAATATATATAGGATGCAATTGAATTGAGTTTTAGGTGAGAATTCAGCTCCTTTTGTTGGCCGTGATTTTCTCTCATCCTCATTAAATTTTACCTGACTAAAAAAGTGTGCCAATTCAATGAATATGCCACCAATTTTGCAGTGGAAATTAGTATTTTGAGTTGAAAGATTGGAAGGGATTCTCTTATAAGGATCATCAGGGATGGACACTTATTTCATAAGGAATTTCAAACCCACAAATCAACAGAATCGAGTTACAACAGTGTTATGAGATCAAACAAATTCGGTCCCGACTATCATTCTACATGATAGTACCAAATATAGGAATTAAACAAGATTAGGTTTCAAGTAATCATAGCAGCATTATATGTCCATAGTGCTGCTTCTAGCTATCATATAGCTGAATCAGTTGGATGCTAGGAAACTGGTAAGATTTACAACACAATCTTCAAATTGCTTCACATCGAGTAGAACACAATTTTGCATGCACTGCAACAACACACCAGTTCAATAGTTACCAAAGAAGTATGCGGACAAATACATCGTTTGTTTGTAACAAAAAATCAAGAGATGACAAAATCTGAGTAACACGGAAGATTCATATATATATATATATATATATATATATATATATATATATATATATATATATATATATATATATATCATGTAAAAAAATCATAAGCTCATCAATTTCATAATTTTGCAACACATTATATTACCCAATCATTCCAATGGATACAGCCATCTGATTGGAAGAGAAACTCCCAAGAGCAATAGCAATTTGAGATGAATTCTAACAAAGATATGACCAATCTTTTGTCGAGAGATTAGGCCACAATATTCGGTGGTGTTATGTATTACCTGAGAGACGGAGAGGTTGTTCATCCTACTCATCCTGCAGAAAACATCTCTCCTTCAACTCCCACGTTCAATCCTGCATCGCAAATACCATCACCCTCTCCGTGACAATTCTTCAAACACCTGCGGGGAATCAAAACATACTGGCTGAGAGGGCTCATACAGACTGATGAGGCCAGAACCAAGCACAACGACATTTCAGGATAGCAAAAAAAAATTGTGTCAAAGAAAAGGATAGCAAATTTCAGGCATAATTTCATGCCAAAATAAAATCCACACATTAACCGGACCAAGAAACCTACTATTTGACCAAATCTAATTAGTGGGCATCTTTGATCAGTTCATATTCGCATCAAATGCTGTATAATATTATGGTTAGCATGATGTGAGTCCGACTCCTCATACATATTTTTCTATGTAGGACTGTGTATTGTTCTTTTCAAAGGTGGATAATTGCAACCGTTAAGGAAACCAAGTATGCTAAGGCCAAACCAGTTACTTAGAATTTTGATATAAAAGCTGCTCAAAAGGCATTTTCTATGGCTTTTGATATGCATACGGGAAGCCTGGATTATCTACATTAATATAGGGTACTCAAAAATTTCTTCTAAATTGTCAGTAAATTTCCGTCATTTTAGAATAATGCTTTTTTCATAAATTACCAACAACTCAAATATTCTATAGCTTCATTGCATATCTCACTATCTGGGATGTAAATCTATTATGGCAATTCGTACATTGTGCTAGCTTTTTGGTGCTCATTTAAGCAGCCTTTTTAGTGCAGGGCACTAGTGCAGAACACCCCATTGGTCCCGGTTGGTAAGGGGCATTAGTCCCGGTTACCCAACCGGGACGGGGCAATCGGGACTAAAACCCCAACCTTTAGTTCCGGTTGCCCCACCAACCGGGACAAATGGGGGTACACGTGGCCGCGGCAGAGGGCGAGGGGGGGTGGAGCAACCGTCTCGGTTCATAACACGAACAGGGACAAATAACCTTCTGCCGCAGCAGAGATTTGGCACATTTCTCTGCCGCGGCAGAGAATTCATTTTGGCAACTTTTGTTGCCGCGGCAGCATTTTGGCCACTTTTTGTGCCGCGGCAAAGAATTTATTTAGATTGTTTTATTGTTTATTTAGTGTTTTGCACTCGTCAATGAAGGAACCATTATATTACACAAGATCATCATGATAATATTACATTCGATACACGCATCGAGTTCATGCACTACATACAAAAGTTGCTCTTTTTACAATCCCTATTGTCTATACACAGCCGAATAGTATTCCCCTTTTGGATTTAGGACTTCTGCATCCAAGAATCCCGCCAATTCCTCCTGAATTGCTCGTACGCGATCCTTTGGCAGAAGACCGTCCCGTAGACGTTCGATCTGATTTTAAAAAGGAGTCAGCCTATATGAATGAAACTAAACACAATTTGATTGTAATTAAAAACTATAGAAATTGTTTACGTACGTGGAGTTGCTCTAAATTTCTGTCCTTCTCATCGCACGTCTGCCGGATGAACTCGCAAACATAGTATCCACATAGATTGTTACCTGGTCCCTGCGTCAGGCACTTTACGAGAACATGGTTCAATCAAAATAATAATCAAGCATGATAATAACTGTATGAAAACTATAATCAAAGAGATACGCGGATATAGCTAGTGGTGCTTACATCTAGTGCTTAAAATGTAAGCTCCGCTTTCCAAACACCCCTAGCCTTGTTGGTGAACCGTTTTCAAGCGCTGCCCGGCGAAGAAAACGAATAAAATAAGTTATTAATTACTTGATATCATAAAATTCATGAATATTGCCGATATAGTGTTGTAATGATTAGAATTACCGCTGGAGAAGCATCTGTATGTCCTTCCACTGCTCAAGGGGTTTATGTTTCGAGTCCATGACTAGTACACGCCCTTTGTCAAGTTGAATGATTAACAGAACATAGTGGAAGCTGCGAATGCATAACTAATCAATTATATACTTAACATCGAGTAAGCGAAATAGAAAGTATATACAAGACAATAACACTCACTCGAAGTTGTAAGAAAAAATTATTTCCCTTCTGGTTTCTTGAAACCTTAACGCGTGTACTATATTATCCTCCGTATCCTGGGGGCTTGTTTTGAGATTAGCTTCATGAACCCAATATGGATCAATGAAGCAAATGTCATAGATTTGTCCTCTGCTGCATTCGAGAATCTTCATTCTGCATATTACAGTATCATTATATACATGCAATAAATAAGGTGAGATAGCTGGAGACTAAATTAATTACAGAATTAGTACTTACAGACAATAGGCACTGATGATCGATTTGTCCAAGGCGTCTTGATTGAATAATTAAAATAGTTCATCAAATTCAATGGATATCATGTCATCCTTTTCTTTCCCATGATGATTTTTTGTAACCCTCAGCACTATCCAGTTAGCCTCGGCCTTTATGGCATGCATGTACCAGTTATGCAATCTTCGCATTTTTGTTGGAAGATTATTTACCTCCTCAAGTTTGACGAGAGGTTTGCCGTAATGGTATTTGTATGCTACTTCACTCACGGGGAAGTACTCTAACTGGGATAAGTACTGGGCAATACTCATACCTTGAGCAGCGGCAGCTTCTCTGTATTGTGCAACTACCTCTGGATCATACTGCTCTTCGTCCCCATATTTGCTCGACCCCACATTGGTATGGGAAATCACCTTGAGAGGGGCGCAAGACTGTTTTGCTTGTTCTCCGAGCTGGACAACAGATTTCTCGCTTGCATCAGTACTGCTCTTTGAGGCTTGTTGTGCCGCATGTGACTTGAGAATAGAATGCTCATAGTCTGATGATAGCTTTGGCTCGGGTTGATGAAGAGTCTTTAGCATTTTCAACACTCTGGCTTTTTCTTCTTTGGTGCTGGGAAACTCTGGCTCTTTCGGCCGCCTCAGCTTAGTGAAAAACGCTGTCGTTTTCGCGTCAACGATCGCCGCAGTCTCCTCTTCAGTACAGTCATAAGCTCTTTTGGGAGGAACCTTTGGTACTTTTGGAAGAGGCTCTTGTTTACGTTTTGGCGATCGCTTACCACGACGCAGATTAGCGGTACGCTTACGCTTTTTATCCCGAGGCGCCGGTGATGGCTCCCGCGGTGATGGCTGCGCCAGCGATTGGTGAGGCAACGGAGCTGGGTGAGGCGACGAAGACGGCTGCCGCGGTGGCGACGACCTCGCTGGAGACGGGTGAGGCAGCGGCGAAGATGGCCTTGGCGTGTGATTTCGAAGCACGATACATTCCTTTGGCCATAGAATGGTGACGTTTGTTGCGTCTCCCAGTACAGTCACATCCCCTTCATCTGCAGGGTAGTGAAGATCCAAAACTTCAAAGGTGGGCATGATTTCATCCACCCCGACAACAGCGTAGCCCTCTGGAACCGGACGACAGTGGTAAGTTGGTGTGGGTCCAATTGGTAAGGCATAGCCGACCGCCACCTTCATTGATATGTTCACAACTTTGACATGTAGCTCGCAGTGTGTCATCTCTGTGATATCATCCACTGGGTAGCCAACAGGAGCCATCGTCTGTGCACCATCATCATCGCCATTGTCATCACCCGGGACCTTGGTAGAAGCCACACTGCTTTTTTGATTATTCGATAGGCCGGTAGCATCGAATGCAGTGTGCTTCTGAGATTGGCCGGTAGTACTTTGCTCTTTAAGTGTGTTAATTTCATCTTGTTGTTGCTTTATTCGTTCTACAATTATATGCATTCGCTCTTTCTGAATATCTGCTTCAACTTCCGCCCTGTCCTTTCTCCTCTGACGGCTTCTATCAGGATATTTCTTCCTCTCTTCGGGAAACCCAGTCCTCCATGGTTTGGAGCCGCTTGTGCCTCGTGTTCGTCCATCATGTTCCTTATTTCCAAGGGTGAGTGTGAGCTCATCATTATCTCTATCGGGAATGAAGTCCCCATCTTTAACAGTCTTTACTGCTTTTCTCATCTTCTCGGTTGGCAAGGGGTCTTATTTATGCCGTATGTTATATATACACTTCCCTTCCGAGTCCAACGTGCCCCCATGCCCGTAAAACCAATTCCTTGCACGTTCTACCCAATCGTCTGTCTCTGGGGTGATCTTTTTAGCACGCAGTTCATTCTCAAGTTTCTCCCACTTAGGAATGCCAGCCCTGTAGCCACCTTGCCCCATAGTATGGTGATACTTCTTGTTAGCAGCATTCAGCTTATTCGTTGCATACATTTTCTTAGCTTTTTCTCATGTCTTGTATTTCACAAACTTAGCCCAGAATGGTTTTATCTTCTCAAACTGAATATTCTTGAAATCGGGAGTCTTCTCTTTCACGACATAGTCAAGATGCAATCTTTTCTTCCAGTTGGTGAAACACTGGGCCATCTTCTTCAAAGACCACTCCCTGACCTTAGCCTCCATGGCTCTCCCATGTTCTAAGGCGTCCTCAACTAGATCCTCCGCATTTGGATCCAGTTCTATCTTCGGTAGTTTGAAACTAACCATGAGCCTCTTCCATAGTAAATCTTTGGCGTGGTTAGGGACAAATAAACATGTTCCCTCTTCTTCCGCATCAGCAGGCCTATTCCAATTTCGAATGGTGATCGGGATTAAATCCCTAACGATTACTCTGCATTATGACACAAATTTGTTTGTGACAACTTCGGGAGCCGTCGGTTTACCGTCTTCAGCGACATCTTCGATCCTGAACCTCTCATGGTCTCCCAACTTTTTGGTTGGGCCTCGGCTGCTCTTTTCAGTAGATATCTTCGATCCGGAGGGCTAAAAGAAGAAAGATCGTCGTTACTATTTCTATATAGATAGCAGATGATTAATTAATGAATTAATTATATTACATGCACCTCGCCAGAGCGGTCATCTTCTCGATTACACAAGGCATCGCATTCTCCCTCACGGAAGGCAACACCTTCAACCTCAAACAAGTCGTCTATTCCGGCAAAAAGAGGATCACCCTCACCGGAGTTGTTCAGAAATGTCGATACATCTAAATTTTCTTCCCCGCGGATCACACCTTGGATCAACTATTCCTTTTCTTCGTCTCTGACGTGTGGGTCCATATTTTCTGCATAGGTGGAAAAACGGATAAGTCAAAACGGATAAACCCTAATTCAGAGAAACCCTAATATATACATACACAATAATAAAAATATATACATACACACTATATATACATACACAATATATACATACACACTAAAAGGGAAGGGGCGGCTAGAGTGCGTGGCGATGGACGGAGACGGAGGCGCTGTGGCGGTCGGGGAGGAGGGATAGGCCGAATGCTCAAACAAGGATGATGATATGACAAGTTGAATTGCATTGAAATGAAACCCTAAAACTTGCTCGGCAATTTAAACGGGGTTCCAAGGGTTGAAAACCCTAGCTCAGGAAACTCTGGAAACACATGAGAGGGGTTGATTTAGTTATCTAATTAAACTTGTCATTAAAGTTGATTAGCAATGCATGATTATAGCTTAAAAAGGTAGAACTCATTTTTCTGAACATTTTGATATATTATTTGTATTTTTCTGACTTATAAATAATAAGATATGAATTTTCCAATATTTAATCATTTTATGAAATTATAAAACAATTTATTACATCAGGCGCGTCGTGTATAAAGCGAAGAACCAATACCAGAAAGAAAGGCGGCAATCAATCAACCCTCGGGTTCGGGATGCCCTGGCGAGGACACACCGGCTAACCCTAGGTGCAACATCGATTCAAATAGGGTCTATGACAACTAATATCATATACAAATACAAAATATGATAATATACATATACAAATACAAATACAAATACATATACATATACATATACATATACAAATATAAATACAAAATATGATAATATATAAAAAATATGATAATATACAAATACATATACAAATACATGCCGGCGTAGTGGGGAGGCGTCTCCTGTGCGCGCGTTGATGAAGCAGAGAAGTGAGATGTGGAAGAAGAAGAGGGACAGCACTATAGGAGTAGCATAGCATAGTAATATACATAATAGTCCTATCATGCACATACAAAAACATCACTAATGCAATATAGAAAAGATAGGACTTTTGATGACCAAAGTATCACTTGCCTTGATAGTAGAATATTTAGATACTCTCCTTGATATTGCAAATATCACACTCCTCAAAGTCTACAACAATACAATCAAGCAAAAAGCACACACTCAAAACTACAACACAAATCAGCAAAACAATATAATGGAATATATGCAACCATGTAACAAGATCATTTTATTGAACAAGTTGTTTCAACAAGGATCTGAACATTACAAACACCTACCGGTCCTTTTTTATAAAGGTGGAATTCCAAATTGAACCAAGTTAGTGCAATTAAGTTATTTAAATTATTTTTCTTTTATTAGAAAAGCTTTATTCAATGGGATATTTTCTACTGCAATTAAATTATATGTTTTATTTCAAATGTTAATTTTTATGGTCAGAGGGTTCAATATACAACCATTTGCAAAAGGATTCACTCAAAAATAATTTACACAATATTTTTCATACTCAAAATACCCCTCAAATGGTTCTGCCTAAAACTAAGTTTTTACAAAAATAATTGAACAAAATGGTGATCGCCCCTGTACGCGCGCGCATGCACCGACGCCGCCGCGCCTCGCGCCCCTGGCCCATGGACAACACCGCCGCGCCTCGCGCCCCTGGGCGGTGGCCAGCGCCGCCCGCGGCTCGCCAGCCCGCGCGCCGGTGGTGGCGACGACAACGTAGCCCCGGCCCCCGTATCCGCCCCATAGCCCGCGCGCCGGCGGCGACGACAACGTGGCCCCGTAGCCGCCCCGTAGCCCGTGTATCGGAGAGGGGGCATACCTGCTGGCGGCGATGACGCGCGGCGGCAGTTGGAGGTGCTGGCGCGCGCGGCTGGAGGGATGACGATGTCATACGGGGAGGAGCGCGCGGCGGCCGAGAAGGAGCGCGCGGCGACCAAAGAGCCGACGGAGACGAAGGTGGAGGCGGCGGCGCTGACGACGACGGTGGGCGCGGGCAGCCTGTCAGCGTCGTGTGGATCGAGGGCGGCGTCGTCGATGAAAGCAGAGGAAGAAGCAGAGAAGTGAGATGGGAATGAAGAAGAGGAGGCGAGCCAGTTATAACCAAAGAACCTTTTGTCCCGGTTGGTGGCTACAACCGGGACTAAAGGGTCATACGTCCCGGTTGGAGCCACCAACCGGGACGTATACTTCAATTTTTTCAGCAGACCAAGGGGTGCGCGCAGGAGGTCTTTAGTCCCCGGTTGGTGGCTTCAACCGGGAATATGACCCTGTTTTCAAAAAATTTCAGGAATTTTCCCTCTGTTCCCGCCTTATTTTTTATTTTGGGGTTTAAATTTGTAATGTTTTTTAAATGATAATTACTTTGGAATTTAGAAAAACTTTAAACATAAAAAGTGTTTGAATTTGAATAACTGATTCAAAACCATTTACTGTTTTTAAAAATAATTAATGTAACCATTTAAACTATGAACCATTTAAAATTTAAAATGAATTAACTTATATTTTTTGAATATTAATTTGGAATTTAGAAAAACTTTAAACATAAAAAGTGTTTGAATTTGAATAACTAGTTCAAAACCATTTTCTATTTTTAAAAAATAATTAATGTAACCATTTAAAATATGAACCATTTAAAATTAGAAATGAATTAACTTATATTTTTTGAATATTAATTTGGAATTTAGAAAAACTTTAAACATAAAAAGTGTTTGAATTTGAATAACTAATTCAAAACCATTTTCTGTTTTTAAAAAAAATTAATGTAACCATTTAAACTATGAACCATTTAAAATTAATAATGAATTAACTTATATTTTTTGAATATTAATTTGGAATTTAGAAAAACTTTAAACATAAAAAGTGTCTCGATTTGAATAAATAATTCAAAACCATTTTCTATTTTTAAAAAATAATTAATGTAACCATTTAAACTATGAACCATTTAAAAGTAAAAATGAATTAACTTATATTTTTTGAATATTAATTTGTAATTTAGAAAAAATTTAAACATAAAAAGTGTCTAGATTTGAATAAATAATTCAAAACAATTTTCTATTTTTAAAAAATAATTAATGTAACCATTTAAACTATGAACCATTTAAAATTAAAAATGAATTAACTTATATTTTTTGAATATTAATTTGGAATTTAGAAAAACTTTAAACATAAAAAGTGACTGGATTTGAATAAATAATTCAAAACCATTTTCTATTTTTGAAAAATAATTAATGTAACCATTTAAACTATGAACCATTTAAAATTAAAAATGAATTAACTTATATTTTTTGAATATTAATTTGGAATTTAGAAAAACTTTAAACATAAAAAGTGTCTGGATTTGAATAAATAATTCAAAACCATTTCTATGTTTAAAAAATAATTAATGTAACCATTTAAAATTAAAAATGAATTAACTTATATTTTTTGAATATTAATTTTGACTTTAGAAAAACTTTAAACATAAAAAGTGTTTGGATTTGAATAAATAATTCAAAACCATTTTCTGTGTTTTAATTTGGATTTGAATTAACTTATATTTTTATATATTAATGGGCGGGAAAAAAAGGTCGGAAAATAATGGGCGGAAAGAAATTTTTACTAGGATAGAACTGGAATTAAAGTACATAACGCAACTAACACAAAGTTACATAGAAGAACTGAAAATTAAGATACATGGACAGATTAAGCCACAATCGGCCGAACTTGTTTTGCAATGTTGGAGTGATTCAATCATGCTCCTGCCTACACCTGTAATACTCGCCACTATAGTCGTCGTACTCGCCGCGGCCGTCGTCGTTGTCGTCGTCGGGGTCGCCGTAGTTGAACCTTGAAGGCTGAGTACGAGTGGGCTGGACTTGAGGGTAGCGTAGGCGGGGGCTAGAGTCGGCGGCTGTGTCGTAAGCCATGACGCTCTGGAGAGTCCGACCGTGCCACCACAACCGACGGCCGGCCTCGTTGAAGTTCGGAGGAGGTGGGCCATTCTCCTAGTGCCTGGCGAGCGCCCTCTCACGCCAATCCACGAAGAAGGCTTCCCAAGTCGGGAAATAGTCGGGATGCCATCTGAGATTCCTCCGCTGCTCCGGCGTGAGCTCGAAGTAGTAGTGATTCGTGATGGCCATCCGACGCGCCACACCTAGAGGGACAGGAGGAACTGGCATGCCTCCGGCACTCAGCATCCAGCCGACGGGGAAACAGTAGCCCGGCGGGCAGGGGTAGTTCGAGGCGCAAAGCGCCTCCGCCTCCCTGGGAGTTAGTGCTACGGTGGAAGTCATCGGAAAGAGTGATAAGGTTGCAGATATGAGTCTAGAGATGTGCAATGATAATGCAGGCCAACCCTACATATATATAGTGAGAAATGGCAGGAAGATAACTGGAGGGAAGAACTGGCGGGAAGAACTGGCGGGAAGAACTGGCGGGAAAAACTGGCGGGAGAAATGCCGGGAAAAATGGCGGGAAGAAAGGCGGGAAGAAAAATGGCTCATTTAGAACTTGCATTGGATCTCTGAAGAAACCACATATTGCGAGTCTAAAAATGATTTTTTCAAAAAATCACGGCGATAGATCATGTACCTGTAGTACAAACCAGACCCACTTCCTGCCGATTCGGCGGACATTTGTCTTTTTTACCCGGGATGTACGAAAAGTTTTGAGATGTCCCGGTTGGGAGATAGTCCATGTAAGGTGGTATAGTATTTTAGGAAAATGGGACGGTAGCATTCTGAAACGGCATTTTGGTGGTTACTTCACAAAACGACCCTTTTTTGCGCTCGGAAAATGGAAAAGGGCTTTTCCGTGCGACAAAAAGGAAAACTTCCTCCTGCAATATTGTTCTCCATACCAATGTCCACACACATGAATAATATGGGCACAGCATCACAAACTATGTCGTGATTCAGCACATAACATCGGTCATTTGGACCGAAAGCCATGAAACCTCGAACATGATAGGTCATTTTGTGAAGGTTTTTTAGAGACATGATCAATATACCAAGTATGGTATTTTTCCTTTCAACTATGTCACATAATATGACACCACGCAAAGGATTTTCATTGTTTGGATTTTTTTTGAATTTATTATGCCCGTTTTGAATTTTCTGAATTTCTAACTATGGTCGAACCGGCGTGCATGAAGATAGGGGATGAGCATCGTTAGAACTTGCATTGGATCTCTGAAGAAACCACATATTGCGAGTCTAAAAATGATTTTTTCAAAAAATCACGGGCGATAGATCATGTACCTGTAGTACAAACCGGACCCACTTCCTACCGATTCGGCAGACATTTGTCTTTTTTACCCGGGATAGACGAAAAGGTTTGAGATGTCCCGGTTGGGAGATAGTCCATGTAAGGTGGTCTAGTATTTTAGGAAAATGGGACGGTAGCATTCTGAAATGGCATTTTGGTGGTTACTTCACAAAACGACCCGCTTTTTGCGCTCGGAAAATGGAAAAGGGCTTTTCCGTGTGACAAAAAGGAAAACTTCCTCCTGCAACATTGTTCTCCATACCAATGTCCACACGCATGCATAATATGGGCACAGCATCACAAACTATGCCATGATTCAACACATAACATCGTTTATTTGGACCGAAAGCCATGAAACCTCGAACATGATAGGTCATTTTGTGAAGGTTTTTTCGAGACATGATCAATATACCAAGTCTGGTATTTTTCCTTTCAACTATGTCACATAATATGACACCACGCGAAGGATTTTCATTGTTTGGATTTTGAATATACTAAAGGTTCATCTTTAGTCCCGGTTGGAGGGATTTCGGCAGGCTGGGCCAGGCAGCACTAATGATAGGGGTGAGTGTCGACATTATGTTGTGCGGCGTGTACCTTGTCCCGGATGGTGTCACCAACCGGGACTAAAGATGAACCTTTAGTCCTGGTTGGAGACACCAACCGGGACAAAACACGAGTCAGCACTAATAATAGGGGTGAGTGTCGATATTATTTCGTAAGTGTCGACACTATGCCGAGCTGCTTGTACTATAAATAGGCATTCTTGTGAGTCCAGTCCTCTAGCCAGTTTGAGGCATCTCCAAGATGGTTTTCGAGAGCAGGGACACCACTACGGCCAGTTTCAGGGAGATGCCGACGGAGCCCAGTCCTCCGGCATCTCTGAGAAACTGGTCATAGAGGCACTCCCTAATATGTGAAATTAGTTAGCTCCCAGGCGTATTGATCTAGTTAGAGAAGTTACAAGCTGCAAGATGGTTTTCGAGAGCAGGGACACCACTATGGCCAGTTTCAGGGAGATGCCGCCGGATCCCAGTCCTCCGGCATCTCCGAGAAACTGGTCATAGAGGCACTCCCTAATATGTGAAATTAGTTAGCTCCCAGATGTATTGATCTAGTTAGAGAAGTTACAAGATGCAAGATGGTTTTCGAGAGCAGGGACACCACTACGACCAGTTTCAGCGAGATGCCGCCGGATCCCAGTCCTCCGGCATCTCCAAGAAACTGGTCATAGAGGCACTCCCTAATATGTGACCGCGTGCGTTTGGAGATCAGATCTTAATGGTAAGTACGAATCGGGACAACTTCTTCATAGTCCCGGTCTAGCCACAAAACGGGACTAACACTCAAGACATTTATTAATATTAAAAACTGAGACTATAAAACTGGGACTAAAGGCCCCCTATATATAGTCCCGGTCAAGCCACAAACTGCGAAAGATATCCTTCGATGAAGCCACAAACCGCGAAAGACATGAACTAGAGTTACATAATATGAGCATGAACTTCTTGGCATATGTCCTTCCTTATGATCGCTTCAGACGTAACCATGGAGCATCTTCTTTACTTAACGGAATGCTTGGGTCAGTTTTCACTGTGAAGGCTTCATCAAACTTATTATAATCTTCTGACATGTCTGCATTGTCCTCGATTCCCATGATGTTTCTTTTCCCTAAAGAACTATGTGACGCTTTGGCTCATCATATGATGTATTCGTTTGCATATTTTTTCTTTTTTTCGGTCTGGAGGACATGTCCTTCACATAGAAAACCTGAGACACATCATTGGCTAGGACGAATGGTTCATATCTATAACCAAGATTGTTGAGATCCACTGTTGTCATTCCGTACAACTAGTCTATCTTTACCCCTTCCCCCATTCAGGTTGACCCATTTGCAACGAAACAAAGGGACCTTAAAAGAGACTCCATAGTCTAGTTCCCATATCTCCTCTATGTAACCATAGTATGTGTCCTTTTGTCCATTCTCGTCTATTGCATCAAAGCGGACACCACTATTTTGGTTGGTGCTCTTTTTATCTTGGTCGATCGTGTAGAATGTATTCCCATTTATTTCGTACCCTTGGAAATTCAATACAGTAGAAGATGGTGACGCGGCCAACAAGTATAGATGATCTCCAACAGTGGTGTCATTCAAGATATGTGTCCGCATCCAACCACCAAAAGACTTCATGTGTTCATCTATAATCAGTGATTCAGGCTTCCCCGGGTTTTTGGAGCGTAGAATATTCTTGTGTTCCTCGATATACGGAGCTGCCAAGGTGGAATTATGTAGAACTGTGTAGTGTGCTTTAGTGAAAGAATCCCCGTCCCTACATATCATTGCTTTCTTTCCCAGCGTGCCTTTTCCACTTAGTCTTCCCTCATGCCGCGAGTCAGAAACACCAATCGGCTTAAGGTCAGGAATAAAGTCAACACAAAACTCAATGACCTCCTCTGTCCCATATCCCTTGGAGATGCTTCCTTCTGGTCTAGCACAGTTATGAACATATTTCTTTAAGACTCCCATAAACCTCTCAAAGGGGAACATATTGTGCAGAAATACCGGACCGAGAATGGCAATCTCTTCCACTAGGTGAACCAGGAGATGCGCCATAATATTGAAGAAGGATGGTGGGAACACCAATTCAAAACTAACAAGACATTGTACCACATCCTTCTGTAACCTTGGCAGAATATCTGGATTGATTACCTTCTGAGATATTGCATTGAGGAATGCACACAGCTTCACAATGGGTACTCGAACATTTTTAGGTAGAAGCCCCCTCAATGCAATCGGAAGCAACTGCGTAATAATCACGTGACAGTCATGAGACTTCAGGTTTTGGAACTTTTTCTCTGCCATATTTATTATCCCCTTTATATTAGATGAGAAGCCCGACGGCACCTTGATACTGTAAAGGACTTCAAAAAAGATTTCCTTCTCTGCTTTGGTAAGAGCATAGCTGGCACGACTTAAGTGACGCCCTTTATCCGTCTTGTTCTGTGTATGCATGTTCTTTGGGTCTTTCATAATTTGTTGGTCCTCCCGTGCTTATGGTGTATCTTTTGTCTTCCCATACACGCCTAGGAATCCTAGCAGGTTCACGCAAAGATTCTTCGTCACGTGCATCACGTCGATTGAAGAGCGGACACGTAGGACTTTCCAATATGGCAGCTCCCAAAATATAGATTTCTTCTTCCACATGGGTGCGTGTCCTGTAGCGACGTCGTTCGGAACTGATTGACCGCCGGGACCCTTTCCAAAGATTACTTCTATGTCCTTGACCATACCAAATACATCATCACCAGCAGGGAGTTTAGGCTTCTTCCGGTGATCTGCCTCACCTTTGAAATGCTTGCCTTTCTTTCTTACGGGATGATTGGTCAGAAGAAATCGTCGATTCGCTAGGTACACAAACTTCTTGCATTTATGCAAATATGTACCTTCAGTCTTATCTAAACAGTGTGTGCATGCCTTATATCCCTTGTTTGTCTGTCCTGAAAGGTTACTAAGAGCAGGCCAATCATTGATGGTTACGAATAACAACCCTCGTAGATCAAATGGCTCATGTTTGTTCTCATCCCACGCACGTACACCTGGTTTGCCCCACAACTGTAAGAGTTCTTCAACTAATGGCCTAAGGTATATATCAATGTTGTTGCCCGGTTGCTTCGGGCCTTGGATAAGCACTGGCATCATAATGAACTTACGCTTCATGCACAACCAAGGAGGCAGGTCGTAGATACATAGAGTCACGGGCCAGGTGCTGTGACTACAACTCTTCTCCCAAAAGGATTCATGCCATCCGTACTTAGACCAAACCATAAGTTCCTTGCGTCACCTGCAAAGTCTGGGAAGTCTCTCTCGATTTTTCTCCACTGTGACCCATCAGCAGGGTGTCTCAACTTCCCGTCTTTCTTACGGTCTTCTTTGTGCCATCGCAACAACCTAGCGTTTCAACCTTGGTATTATAGGAGCATACCACATAACCTTAGCAGGAACCCTCTTCCGTAGGGGCTCTCCCTCAACATCACCAGGGTCATCTCGTCTGATTTTATACCGCAATGCATTGCATACCGGGCATTTATCTAAATTCTCATACTCCTTACCGCGGTAGAGGATGCAGTCATTAATGCATGCATGTATCTTTTGCATATCTAATCCTAGAGGACAAAGAGTCTTCTTTGCTTCGTAGGTACTCTCGGGAAGTTCGTTATGTTTTGGAAACTTCGCCTTCATTATTTTCAGCATCTTTTCAAATGAGGAGTCAGTTAGACCACACTCTGCCTTCCATCGCAACAATTCCAGTATGGTACCGAGCTTTGTGCTGCCATCTTTACAATTTGGGTACAACAATTTCTTGTGATCTTCTAACATGCCCTCTAACTTCAACTTCTCATTTTATGTTTCACAGTCTCGCTTTGCATCAGAAATGACCCTACCAAGTTCATCAGCCGGCTCATCTGATGCCCGTTCTTCACCTCCTTCCTCTCCATTGTCTTCTATTGCAGTATCACTGTATTCAGGAAACATATGATGATAGTTGTTATCATCTTGTTCTTCACCATCTTCCATCATAACCCCTCTTTCCCCGTGCTTGGTCCAGCAATTATAGTTGGGCATGAAACCTTTCATAATCAGGTGGCTGCGAATGATTTTCGAGCAAGAGTACTCATTGTTGTTCCGACATTGAACACATGGACAACGTATAAAACCATTCTCTTTGTTTGCCATAGCCACATCGATAAATTTATCCACGTCTTTCATATACCCGGCTACGCGCCGGTCACCGTACATCCATTCCCGACCGTTCATCTGTATCATATAAGTAAGTTTATCAAAAAACAGGACATCATAAATAGTGAAATAACCAATTCACATCGACACATGCATTGTATCAATGACAGAGAAAAGATAAGATTGCTAACCTCGATCGAGGAAAATAAAGAGGAGAAAGCTCAAGTGCGTCTCGGACACCTTCTATATTTTTGTTTTATGAGAAATTGAACGGGATCATTCACTCAAACATTTTATCAAACACCTTGAATGCATAGGGGGAAAAAACTAGCACACCCCTCACACCTTCCACCAAGAAAAAACAGAGTGAAGGCAGAGAACTGGGGCGTTGCATTTATAGAGGGCGAGAGCATACGTCCTGGTTTGTAACACAAACTGGGACTAAAGGTGTGTGCCACGCCACGTGTCTGGCGTCCAACCTTTAGTCCCGGTTTGTGTTATAAACAGGGACGTATGCCCCTTACCAACGGGATGCATGCCTCCGGACCCCGTGCCCGCTCGAATCGGGACGCGTGCCAGCATTAGTCCTGGTTCGTGGTGCAACCGAAACTAATGCTCTGAGAGGACGCGAACGGATGGCGTGTTTTTTACTAGTGGAGGCTTTAGAACAAAGCGCTCAACGTCATGCTCCACTCCAGTGTTGGTACTGCAGCGGGTGAGTTAAAATCCATAGCACCCTCTTCACTATTCCCGTGATCAATGCCAGTTGCAGTCCGCGTGCATGCGTCACAGTGTGATTAAAAGGATTGAATCAGAGCTCTCATAATGTCTCGAATATGTTGCCATCGGTGAGCAGAATTACCTTGTAACAAAGG
Organism: Avena sativa; assembly: GCA_916181665.1. Classification (NCBI taxonomy): domain Eukaryota; kingdom Viridiplantae; phylum Streptophyta; class Magnoliopsida; order Poales; family Poaceae; genus Avena; species Avena sativa. The sequence continues at coordinate 35,646,527 of OV702289.1, read as the reverse complement.
ATAAATGGAATAGAAAATATACAGACGAAATGCAATCACTAGAGAATACCATCTCAACCGCTTACTATGCTATCTTTGATCCCCCGGGTTGACCTTCTGTCGGCTGCCAACGCGTGACATTTCAGTATAGCAAATTTTGGGCATAATTTCATGCCAAAATAAAATCCAGGCCCGTCCAAGGCCCAATGCAAACTGGACGACCGCACTGAGCCCTAGAAAACTGAGGACCCCCGGTTCTTACGTATATAGCCTATATACATAGTGTATTCTGTGTAAATTTAGGACAAGACCGAAGTCTTCATGTTCACGTCACGAAATAGCTCGGCCAGTTTTTATGGGCCCCGAATCCGGCCCATTGCTGGTCTTTCCTGATCCAAGGCGGAGGAAGTTACGTTCCACTTCGATCGACCGGGGAGTCCAGGACGGGATCGGTACTGATCGTGACCGAGTTTGAGTATAATACTTATCAACTGAACTATGTCTCTGTTTACAAAAAGAGGCAAATCGTGATCGGTACGGGAATCAACAGATCGATTTGAATAATCGCCTAGGACGAACACGCCTGCTGTCTCCTTGCACAATCGCCCACGTCCGTCTATTGTTTTCAAACATCTGCCCCAATCGATCCACTCTTATCGTCTTCCGACGCCCCAAGCCCCCAACTCAAGACCTGAAACCTTCAAGACTGATCAAGGTTTGTAGTACTCAGGTTAACCTATCTTGACAATTGCAAACTTAAATTTATTTACTCTCTCTAACTCAAATTAGTTGACTTAGATTTACTAAATCAGTTGTATCTGGATATAGTTTAGTATTAGATTCATCTGTATCTTAACAAATTTGAGTCAACTAATTTGGATAAGAGGGAAGATTTTTATTCATTCGATTTACTTGTCGTTTTCTTTATAAAACAGGATAATCATATGATAATTGCAAACTTAGTGTATTGTACGAAATAACACATATTGCAGTTATATAATAAAATAAAATTATGTTTCAGTTATTATTTTTGTGTAGATTTTATGAAGTTTAGGGTCTTATTTTGTGTTTCGCACAGGGGCCCCGAATTTCTAGAGACGGCCCTGATAAAATCCACACATTAACCGGACCAAGAAACCTACTATTTGACCAAATCTAATTAGTTGGCATCTTTGATCAGTTCATGTTGGCATGAAATGTTGTATAATACTATGGTTAGCATGATGTGAGTCCAACTCCCCATACATATTTTTCTCTGTAGAATGGTAGTAATGTGTATTGTTCTTTTCAAAGGTGAACAATAATTTGCAACCGTCAAGGAAACCAAGTATGTTAAGGCCAAACCAGTTACTTCGAATTTTGATTAAAAAAGCTACTCAAAAGGAATTTTGTATGGCTCTTGATGTGCCTATGGGGAAGCCTGGATTATCTACATTAATATTAGGTATTCAAAAAATTCTTCTAAAATATCAGAAATCTCTGTCATTTAGAATAATGTTTTTTTGATAAATTACCAACAACTCAAATATAATATAGCTTGATTGCATATCTCACTATATGGATTGTAAATATATTCTAGTGACTCATTTAAGTAGCCTTTTTAGAGCAGGAGCTTCAGAACAAAGCGCTCAACATCAAGCTCCACTCCATTATGGTACTGCAGCAGCTGAGATAAAATCCACAACATCCTCTTTACCATTCTTGTGGTCAGTGCTAGTTGCAGTCTGTGTGCCTATGTCATAGTGCAAGTAAAAGGATTGAATCGGGAATCCCACAATGTCTCAAGTATGTTCCCATCAGTGGAGATGAATTTGAAGAACCACAACATCAAGAAGAAAGATATATTTGATATACATGTTATTAATGTGTATCTTACTAGTAATCGTAGTAGTGCCTGGTTATTTGATACTGGTTTTGTTGCTCATATTTGTAACTCGAAACAAGTGCTGCGGAATAAACAAAGACTAGCGAGAGACGAGGTGACGATGCGCGTTGGAAATGGCTCCAAGGTTGATGTGATCGCCGTCGGCATGCTCCATCTTCATCTACTGTCAGAATTAGTTTTAAATCTAAATAATTATTATTTTGTGCCTGCGTTAAGCATGAACATTATATCTAGATCTTGTTTATTGCGAGATGGTTACTCGTTTAAGTCCGAGAATAATGGTTGTTAATTTTTTATGAGTAATATATTTTATGGTCATGCACCTGATATAAATGGTTTATTCTTGTTGAATCTCGATAGTAGTGATACACTGTTTATAATATAGATTCTAAACGAAAGAAATTGAATGATAATTCCATATACATGTGGCACTGCCGTCTTGGTCACATTGGAGTGAAGCGCATGAAGAAACTCCATTCCGATGAACTTCTTGAATCACTTGATTTTGAATCACTTAAAAGATACGAAGCATGTCTAATGGGAAAAATGACTAAGACTCCATTCTCTGGGATAATGGAGCGAGCTACAGACTTATTGGAAATAATACATACCGATATGTGCAGTCCAATGAGTGTAGCATCGCACCGTGGATATCATTATGTTCTTACTTTCACAGATGACTTGAGTAGATATGGGTATATCTACTTTATGAAACATAAGTCCGAAACTTTCGAGAAGTTTAAGGAATTCTAAAGTAAAGTAGAGAATCAACGTAACAAGAATATTAAGTTTCTACAATTTAATCGCGGGGAGGTGAGTATCTAAGTTATGAGTTTGGCATGCATTTTAAGAAATGCGGAATACTTTTGCAGTTGACACCACCAGGAATACCACGGCGTAATGATGTGTCCGAACATCGTAATCGAACTCTCTTAGATATGGTTCGGTCTATGATGTCTCTTATAGATTTACCGTTATCATTTTGGGGTTATAAATTAGACACCGTCGCATTCACTTTAAATAGGGCACCATCTAAATCGTTGAAACGACACCATATGAATTGTGGTTTGGTAAGAAACCTAAGTTGTCATTCCTTAAAGTTTGGAGTTGTGAAGCTTATGTAAAGAAGTTACAGCCCAACAATCTTGAACCTAAAGCGGAAAAATGCGTCTTCATAGGATACCCTAAAGAAACAATTGGTTATACCTTCTATCATAGATCCGAAGCAAAGTTTTTGTTGCCAAGAATGGATACTTTCTTGAGAAGGAGTTTCTCTCGAAAGAAGTGACTGGAAGGAAAGTAGAACTCTACGAGGTTGTTGAATCTTCTCTCGGATTTGAGAGTAGCACAACACCGAAAGATTATCATGTGCCGCTGCACCAATAAAAGAGGAAGATAATGATGGTGATCATGAAACTTCGAACGAAGTTGCTACTGAACCTCGCAGGTTGATGAGGGTTCATACCACTCCTGATTGGTATGAGTATTACCCTGTCATGAATGTCATATTGGTGGACAACACTGATGACCCTGTGACGTATGAGGAAGCAATGATGATCCCAGATTCCAACAAATGGCAAGAAGACATGAAATCCGAGATTGGATCCATGTACGAAAACCAAGTGTGGACTTTGGTGGACCTACCTGATGGCCGCAAGGCTGTCGAGAACAAATAGATTTTCAAAAAGAAAACAAACGTTGATGGTAATGTTACTGTCTATAAAGTTCGACTTGTCGCGAAAGGGTTCCGACAAATTCAAGGAGTTGACTACGATGAGACTTTATCACCGGTAGCAAAGCTAAAGTCTATGAGGATTTTGTTAGCAATCGCTGCATTTTTTGATTATGAGATTTGGTAGATGGATGTTAAAACAGCGTTCCTTAATTGTGACATTGAGGAATAGTTGTATATGGTATAACCCAAAGGTTGTGTCGATCCTAAAGATGCTAACAAGGTATGCAAACTTTAGTGGTACATTTATGGACTGAAGCAAGCATCTTGTAGCTGGAATCAACATTTTGATAAGGTAATCAAAAACTTTGGATTTATACAAAATTTTGGAGAAGCTTGTATTTACAAGAAAGTTATTGGGAACTCTGTAGAATTCCTGGTATTGTAGGTTGATGACATATTGTTGATTGGGAATGATATAGAACTTCTTGAAAGTGTCAAAGGATATTTGAATAATAGTTTTTCAATGAAGGATCTTGACGAAGCAGCATACATCTTAGGCATCAAGATTTGTAGAAATAGATCAAGACGCTTAATAGCGCTTTCACAAAGTACATACTTGGACAAGGTTCTAAAGGGGTTTAGAATGGAAGAAAGCAAGAAAGGGTTCTTGCCCATGTTGCCAGGTAAGACCTTGAGTAAGACTCAAAGTCTAGCTACGACATAAGAGAGAGAGAGAGGATGAGAAAAATCCCTTATGCCTCGTCCATAGGCTCTAACATGTATGCCATGTTGTGTACAAGACCGTATATCGCACATGTTGTTAGTTTGACTGGCAGATATCAAAGTGATCCATGAGTGGAACACTGGACAGCGGTCAAAATATCCTAAAGTACCTAAAGAGGACTAAGGATATGGTTCTTTCTTATGAAGGTGACGAAGAGCTCGTTGTAAACGGTTACACCAATGCTAGTTGGAACACACATCCGGATGACTCTGAGTCAGAGTTTGGATATGTATTTATTTTGAATGGTGAAGCAATGAGCTAGAGTAGTGCCAAGCAAAGCGTTGTGGAAAAATCTTCAACTAAATCGGAATACATAGCTGCTTCGGAGGCTTCACAAAAAGCGACGTGGATGAAGGAGTTCATTACGGAGATTGGTGTGGTTCCTAGTGCATTGGACCCAATGGCCATTTATTGTGATAACATGGGTGCCATAGCTAATGCACAGGAGCCAACGTCACACAAGAAGCCGAAGCACATCAAGCTACGTTTTCATTCGATTCATGAGTATGACCAAGAGGGTGACATAAACATTTGCAAAGTACACACAAATCTGAATGTGGCAGACCCGTTGACTAAACCTCTCCCTAGAGCAAAACATGACCAACACTAGAATGCCATGGGTGTCAGGTATATTACCATGTAATCTAGATTATTGACTCTAGTGCAAGTGGGAGACTGTTGGAGATATTCCCAAGAGGCAATAATAAAGTGGTTATTATTATATCTTTGTGTTTATGATAAATGTTTACATCCCATGCTATAATTGTATTAACCAGAAACATTAATACTTGTGTGTTTTGTAAAAATAAAAGAGTCCCTAGTAAGCCTCTTGTTGAAACTATTTGTTGATTAATAGATGATCATGGTTTCCTGATCATGGACATTTGATGTTATTAATAACAAGATCATATCATTAGGAGAATGATGTGATGGATACACACCCATAGTAAGCATAACATAAGATAAGTCATTTAGTTCGTTTTGCTACAAGCTTTCAGATACATAGTAACCTAATCCTTCGACCATGATATCATGTTAATCACCATCACCGAATGAGTACTTTGATGACATCAAACGCCACTTCCTTAAATGGGTGGTTATAAAGATGGCATTATGTATTCTGAAAGTATGTGTTGAAGCGCATGGATCAAGAGTGGGATTTGTCCATCCAAATGACGGATAGATATACTCTGGGCCCTCTCGGTGGAATATCATCCAATTGGATTGCAAGCATGTGACTAGGTCACAAGGTATGTCATATCACGGAACGAGTAAAGAGTACTTAGCGGTAACGAGGTTGAACTAGGTATAGAGATACTGATGATCGAACCTCGGATGAATAAAGTATCACGAGACAAAGGGAATCGGTATCATATGTGAATGGTTCATTCGATCACGAAGTCACCGTTGAATATGTAGGAGCCATTATGGATCTCCAGGTCCCACTATTGGTTATTGACTAGAGAGGTGTATCGATCATGTCTGCATAGTTCACGAATCGTAGGGTGACACACTTAAGGTTCGATGTTGTTTAAGTATATATGGAATATGAGTTGGAGACCGAATGTTGTTCGGAGTCTCGGATTGGATCCAGGACATCACGAGGAGATCCGTAATGGTCCGAAGAATAAGATTCATATAAGGAAAGTCATTTTTCGGGGTTTTGACCGGAAGCTTCTAGAATGATCTAGAGGGACCACCAGTGGGTCCACCACCCTAGGAGGGGCCACTTGGGCGGTGGAATGCCGTGGGGGTCCCTAGGGCCAGCCGCGCCAAGCCCAAGGGGCCAAGCCAGCCACTAAGGGGATTTGGGAAAAAACCTAAAAGGAAAGGGGAAGAAACTTGGGGGGCAAGTCCCCCCCCCCCCTCCCTCTTGCACTGCCGACATGGGGAAGGACTCATCCAAGGGGTGGGAACCTTGGCTGCATCCCCTCTATATAAAGAGGCAAGAGGAGGGTGCACCCCTGCCCCTTGACCTCAACCCTAGCCGCCCCTCTCCCTCCTCCATTGATGGTGGCTCAGATCAATGTAGAGCTTCGTTGGGAGTCCCCAAGAGGAAGGTGTGATGAGCACAGCAGCAAGTCTTCCCTCAGTAAGAAACCAAGGTTATCGAACCAGTATGAGGAAGGAAACAACTCAAAGGTGTTGCTAGCAACTTGGAAACCTGCACAACACAAACTCAAGACTTTGCCCCAACGAACAGTGAGGTTGTCAATCTCACCGGTTTGCTGAAAACAAAGGATTAACTGTATGGTGTGGAAGGTAATGGTGGTTTGCAGAAAGGTAAACAGTAACAGTGGAAGATGTATCAATGGTAAAGATTGGGCCGGGATCCATAGTTCACTAGAGGTGTTCTCCTTAAGATAAACAAACATGGCATGCTGGGTAAACAAATTACAGCAGGGCAATTAACAGGATTGGGCAAGGCATAACAATGCAATACTAGACATTCATGATCCTATGAGATTCGATTGGGAAATACAACAAGATACATTGACTGCCATCCAACTGTATCTATGACTAGTAATCCACCTTCAGGTTATCATTCGAACCCCCTACAGTATTAAGTTGCAAGCAACGGATAACTGCTTTAAGCAAAGTGTGTAAGGTAAACAATCCACTTGTTCCATGAACAAGAGACCATTGTTTTCTCCCTAGTAGCAACAACACATCTACAACCTTAGATATTTTTGTCACTTCCCTTAGATTAAATAGAGGCATGAACCTACTATCGAGCATAAATACCCCCTCTTGGAGTCACTAGCATCTACTTGGCCAAGATAGCTACTAGAAACGGAGAGCATGCAAGATCACAAACAACACAGACATGATAGAATCAATAAGACAAAACCATTAATCAATCTGACATAGTAATCTCAATATCCATCGGATCCCCACAAACACAACATGCATGATTACAAATAGATTAGATCTTGATCATGAATGGAGCTCACAAGATCTAGACATGAAAGCACAAGGAGGATATACAACCATCTAGCTACTACATGGACATGTAGGGTTCGCAGCATAGAAAACAAAAAATTTCCTACGATGGGAACATCTATGTACCAAGATTTATCTACTAGATACAAGCAACGGGTGGATATACATCCATAGAATACATACCTCGAAGACCGAATAGCGTTAACGAGGTTGTACTCGTGGATGATGTAGACGAACGCTTGCCGATCTCAAGATCGTGATGAAGTCCATCTGGTCCAGCCGGTCCAGCACGATCAAGTCCAGCACCTCAAAGCAGTGGTGCATCCGTGATCGCACACACGTACGGGTACCCCGACAACCTCCGCGCCCTTTCTCCAGCGAAGCAGCGGAAGCAACAAATCCTTCCAGAAAAAGCCACCGGAAACATGTATCTCGCTGATCCGAGACCATGGGGAAATTCTAAAGGGGGGAGAGAGATCCTTCGCGAGAAGGTGTACTTTGAGAGGAAGAGAGGGGGGCCTTTTATAGGGGAGAGGGGGGCACCCAAGGGGCATGGCGCCCAGCCATGGGGCTTCCCCCACCTCTTCCACATTCATGTGGGTGGAGCTCCCACTCAAAATGAAAAGCCTCCACTCCCATTAAAAAGCCTCCACTCAAAAATCCACTCACATGCATTAAATTTCCACCAAATTTAATGCAAGCTCTCATTTAAATAAAACTCTTTTATTTATTTATTCAGAATTTTGTTAATTACTTTAATTAACAAACATTCACATAAAACCCCTTACAACATTTCAATTTCACATGCAGAACCAGTTTCAGCAATTTCAACCGAAACAGTTTCGGTGTCTAGTGACATAAATTCCTGCGCTTTCCTTTTCTTTTTCTGGCATATCATTTGCTCTGAATGGTGTCGGTATCCCTTAAGTGTGTCACCCTACAGTTCGCGAATAATGTGGACATGATCGAGACCCTTCTCCGATCAATAATCAGTAGCGGGACCTGGAGATCCATACTGACTCACACACATTCAACGATGACTTCTGTGATCGTGTGAACCTTTTATGCTAGTATCTTAATCCCTTTGTTTCACGATATATTACATGTCCGAGATTCGATCATCGGTATCTCCATACCTAGTTTGATCTCGTTACCGACATGCACTCTTTTCTTGTTCCCGTGATATAACATTCTAGTGATCAAATCACTTGCTTGCAAGCTAATCAATGTGATATCACCGAGAGGGCCCAGAGCATATCTATCCGTCATAGGGATGAACAAATTCCACTCTCGATCCATGGGTCTCAACATAACACTTTAGTAGTTCTGAAGCCATCTTTATAATCACCTAGTTACGGTGTGACGTTTGATGTCATCGAGAAACTCTTCCGGTGTTAGTGATTGACATGATCTCATGGTCTAAGGATTAGGATCACTTCGTAAGTTGTTATAGAAATATAAACTCAATGACTTTGATCGTAATGCTATACTTCGGATGAATGTTCATCACATCATTACACTAATGTTGTGACCTCGTTATTAACAACATCCAATGTCCATGACCAGGAAACTTTGATCATCTTGTTAATCAACGAGCTAGTTTATAAGAGAGGCATAACTAGGAACTTCCTTTTTGTTTATTAAACACACATGTATTAACGTTTCCGTATTAATACAATTATAGCATGTAAAATAAACATTTATCATAAATAAGGAATACGATAATAACCACTTTATTATTGCCTCTCGGGCATATTCCCTTCAGGACCCGTAGTCCAAGGTGGAACTACTCACGCTTCATACCGGAGGCTGGCATGACAAAGAAGAAGGCCTCCGAGATGATCTCCCCTTCGGCAGGGTGCCGGGAAGAACTTCTGATCCCCCCCCATCTAGGGACGATGGTGGCGGCGGCTACGGACTGTTTCGTGGAAGATTGATCAGGTACTCAGGGTTTTGGTGTCGGGGGTCTTTATAGGCAAAGAGGCAAGGCAGGAGGGCACCCAGGGCGATCGCACCCCCTAGGCGCGGGCCCACCTAGGCCACGCGGCCAGGGGTGTGACCCCCTGGTGGCTCTTCTCCGTCTCGTACTCTGGCTTCGTGTTCCCCATGGTAAAATATTAACTTTGGATTTTGTCCCGTCCAATTCCGAGAATATTGATTTTCTACCTTTTCTGGAACCAAAAACAGAAGAAAACATGCAACTATCACTGTGGCATCTTGTTAATAGGTTAGTACCAGAAAACATATGAAAACACCTCAAAGTATAGACAAAGCAAAGCAAAATAGATACTAAACAAGCATGGAACATCAAAAAATATAGATACGTTTCCGACGTATCATCCATCAACTTGCTTCGGATTAGGCGAATCCCTACAGGTCTACTCCTCCACCACCACCACACCCAGGACTGACCATGACGTCGTGCTGCTAGGATTTCGAGGGGATCTACTACCTCCAATGCCCGCTGGAATGGGAAGAGGAAGGTATTCATCGACTTCGTACGTATTCATCTACGTGATCTTGATATCGGCAAGTGATCGACTATATCAACCACGATATCCGATCTCGTTAACACTTTGGATCTACGAGGGTTAGTTCTCTTCAATCTCGTTGCACCGATCTCGTAGATTAGATCTTAGCTTTTTCCATAAATTGGATCTTGGTTTTATGTGTTCTTGCGATAGAATTTTTTTGTTTTCCATGCAACAAACCCTACACGAGCGTCGCCTCACTGGATCCTTTCGTGTACCCCTTATATTGGCCGACAACTTATCCTACCAGAAGGACAGACTCTTCCATGATACAAAGCACCGCCACCATAGCGATCTTCATTTTCTAAGCTAGATTGGTCCTGCTCTCCATGCTGGAGAGGGGGATTTTGATGTCTTGTTCACCACCATCGTCATCTACACCATCTCATTCAACCATGAGTTTGATCCCCATCACCATGTGTGAGTAGTCCGCATTAGGCATGTGAGGTGGATAGGAACTAGATGAGATTGATCATGTAATCATGTGTAAACTCTGGGATTTGGGGTGTTTATCTTGAAGATATTCTTGTATGAGTGTTTATGCACCATTGCTATGTTCAATTCTTGTTACTAGGGCCCGGGTGACATGATTTTAGTTTTGAACTTTTAATCCTTTATCAGATATATGAGTATGGGATTATGAGTTTGGAATTTATCTACAAGGTGCATGACCTGTTATTTGATTGAACCTGCGAACCCTAAAGTGACAGTTAGGGAAAACAAGGGGGATATGTTATAATTTGAGGATTATGTGTGTTCATGGACCATTAGTGCATTGTTCCGGGATATTTGAAAGGGCATACCTTAATTACATGTAGTTCCAAGTTGGGCCCGATGAAATTGAAAGGTAGGACAATAAATCTTATGCAAATTATCTTAGTTATACGCATAACTACATATGGAACAGACACCCACACACAACATTATTAGATTCAAGTACATGTTATTTATATATGTATTATATGATCTCGTCCATCCGTGCAACATCCTGCTAATCACCTCATGCCTTTTAGCCACTAAAAGTTACATAAACAATTTTTCCGGTGAAAACTAGAAATCTGCTACTACTATTTACAATTTTTTTACTGTTTTGATTCAATTGTTGCAATCACCACTTGTTCTTTTGAGATATTTGATACACAACTTATTTATTATTTATACAAGATTTCAGAGAACATAGTGAAGCCCTCAAAGCGCTAACAAAGTCGTAAGTAGAGAAGTTTTTCAAAAAGATACCTCGTTTTTCCATTAAGTGTGCGTTGTCTGATGAAGAATAACTGGGGAGCCAACTTCTCAGGGGTCATAGTAATTGGATATCTCTTCCCCTTCCCTGATCTTCCCTCCCCCAAGGGAAGACTGTTTTCTCACTCTGTTCGTTACATCAACCCCCCTGCCCCCAATCTTGGGGGTGAAAAGAAGGAATAACAATTAATATTGGAAAAGGTTGAATAATAAACCGTAGGATAATCGGTCATTCACTTCCATAATAATTGGATCCGGTGGCGCCCTTTATTTTGAAAAACAAAGGGCAATGAATCAGGTCTGACAACGGGTTTTCCAACAGACCGTACAAGGAGCTCTAGGAACTTTGAATAGTTGTTTGAATATCGAGTTACATTTCCGTACGATTCGTGTTAGTAGCGGGACGTTCTGTCAATCGGGGAAGGTTGTTGGTGACAACACCTGGAGATATCAGAAGTGAGAATGCTGACATGAGTAACGAGAAATCCTGTGAAAAACACGATCGCCTGCCGGTGGAAGGCTTTCTGCGTTCAGTCAATCTACGCAGAGTGAATTGGTCCCTAAGAAACCCCCAAAAGGGCTGCCGTCCGATGGGTACACGAAAGTGACAAATGGTTGAGATTGATGTCTCAACTGCTAATGTCTTATTGGTATTTTTGTGTCCCCCTTATGTCGAACTATAAATTTGGGTAATACTTTCCATCAAAGATTTCAATGATCCCTTACACTTGAGGGCAAGATATTTTCTTGCGTCGTTGCCGGGTAACCTAGCTTTATTGGTAAGACCACTTGTGATCATTTACTTATTGCACTTATTTATTTATCATCATGGGAAAGGATAAGGATTCTGCTAAGAAGGTTTTGATACCTTCCACTACTCAGAGAGGTACGAACTTGCCCACAAGGTCAAACTTTTCTCCTAATGTTGTTACTACTCCTATTGTTAAAAAGACATCTACTATTTTTCCTAGTTGACCATTGTGTAGGATGTCTACTAGTACTAAAAATGAAATCGTGGATAGTGATGTGGATGAAGAGGGGATGTATGATTTATCCAAGTCTTTATCTAATGAAATTATCAAAGATAACGAAATTGTTGCTAGTCCTAATTCTACACCCTCATGAGAGGATATTGCTTTTGTTAGAGCTTTTATGGATCTTGATCTTGATGATATTGATGCTATTATGAATACACCTCTTGGAGATTATTTCCCTGTTAGCTCTCATGAACCTATAATATCCATTAATACACTGCTTATGATTTTACTCTTGATCTTGAGATAATTAAACAAGATGAAAATATTAAGTTTTATGGTGAATACGAAGAATTTCCTTTTTAATATATAACCAAGATTCATGAGCTTTCGAGTTTATATGGTAGAGATTAAATCCAACAACATTATTAATTTCTTAAGATATTTCCTATCTCTTTGGGAGGAAAAGCAAAAGCTTGGTATAATTATTTAGCCACAAAATCCATTACTAACAAAGATGAATGTCTACTCTTGTTTTACAATAAATATTTTCCTTCTAATAAGATGCATGCTATGAATCTTTGCATTAGTAACTTCGCTCAAAATAAAGGAGAAAGTCTACCTCAAACTTGGGTAAGATTTAATGGTTTGAAAATAAGATGTCCCGTGCATGGATTTCATGAAATGAATTGCTTGATATATTTTATTTTGGACTGACTAAAGAATCTAGATCATATCTAGATAGTGCATGTAACATTTTTAGGAGAAGAACTGTTAATGAAGCTATGGAATTAATGAATACTAACTCTAAAAATTATAATGATTAGAATATTGAGGGAGAGGATGATGTTGAAATTGTTCCTAAGAAGAGGGGTATTATCAAATTATCTAATGAGATTATGAAAGAGGCTTCAAGGTATATTAAGGAGAAGGGAATTAAAACTTTTGATCTTAAGGAGTTATTTGAGAAAGGTATTAAATTTCCTATTGATGAACCTTGTTTCCCTATTCAAGTCCATGATATAACCAATACCGAAGGCAATGATAAGGTAATCCCTCACATAGAATCTTACAATAATGATCATATGAATGCATTTTTTATCATCAAAAAGCTTTTAATAGTGATATTAGAAATCAATTTACTGAAAACACCCATAAGATTAAAAATCTTCATGACAAATTAAATGCTACTATTGATTCTATTAATATTGTTGTGAAACATTATGCTATGATGAATAGCCAAGATGAGCAGATGATTTCTCTTCAAAATAAGCTCTATGAGAAATTTCTATCTCAAGAGAAGCATGTCTTGGGAGTTAATACAAGTGGGGGTTCAGCTACACAAGACCCTGATTATCCTGAAGGCCATCCAAAGAGGAAAGAGCAAGATGCTCTTAAAATTGATAAATCTTCTATAGGTAAATCCCCCAATGACAATGATAAAAATGGCCATTCTGAAGAACAAGGAAATGATATATCTATTTCTGATGCTGAAATTAAGGATAATAATAAAGAATATGATGAAGAGGAATTATCTCAAAGTAATGAAATTCAACAAGAGAATGAAAATAATGAAGAACAAGAAGCTACTTCGAGTGATGATCCTCAATCTTCAAGGAAGAAAGATAAGAATAAGAAGCTTCCACAACAACAAGGTAAAGAGAGGGATCCATGGGTACAAAGACCCAGACCATATCCTTAAGAGGTAATGCAAACTCAAGATAATATTAGAATTGAGAGGTTTGGTGAATTGCTAAAGAATATATGCTTACAAATTCCTTTAATAGATGCAACTAAAGTTCCTCCATATTCTAAATACATGAATGAAGTTGTTACAAATAAAATAAAGATATAGTATTAGTGTAGGACTCTATAACCTATCCGGTATAGACTCTTCCCTGTAACTCTAGGATCTGGTGCCTTTATAAGCCGGACCTATGGGATCCTTTAGGGAACAAGCTCATAGAACAACATAAACTCGCACGGCAAACCTCTACCTCTGTAACACGGCGTATTGCCATTATAGTGATTTATAGTAGGACTAGGATTCCGTCACCGTCATGGGATCTAAACCTGGGCAAGCTATGTTATATCGTATCCGTCAACTCTCCGCCTTCCCCCACCTCTCTAAACACGCTCTGTGAGGTATCCTCCATGGCGTACTCATCGGCAATACCACGAAAGCCAACAAGAGGAAGGGGGACTTGGCGTTTATCTTAGGGGCGATGGATGACGAGGTGAAGCCTTGGTAGAAGAAGCAACACGGCCTCATCTCGCAAGAATTGAGGGAACCATCGGTGACTCCTACACCGCTGTCTAGCTCTACCCCGACGACAACATCGACGACACTGGGGGCGCCTTCTACCTCAGTGGGAGAAGACCCTGCTATTTGATTTTCACGGATATGTAATATGCGGCCAGACATGTAGCAATTTTGATCGCCGAGACAGTGAATTCGAGAGGCGATTTTGGACGACCACAACTCATGATGTTTATTCGTAGAGTGAAATCAAACCTCCGAATCTTGACCATTTCGGCGTCTTTGTTTTGGAGACGTGGTTAGAAACTGGTGCTTTCTCCCTCATCAAATGACCAATTTGAAGCATATAAGCCGGAGGGTCGTTTTTGAGACGGCTGGACATGCTCTGGAGACCCGCGGTAGTATCCCTGCCTACTTGAAAAAAGAGTAAATTACATTTTAGTACCACAATTCGGGCTATGGTAACAACTTAGTGCCACTTTTATAAGTTTTTGCGGATACATACCACTCTTGGGACGAGCTGTTACAAATAGGTCAATTTTTTTGCTAATCGTGTTTTAACAGCAAAAATAACATAATCGGCTCACAATTAAACGATGACATGGACCTAGGGCCCACCTGTCATCCCTCTCATCTACTTCCTGCTCCTCTCTCTTCTATCGCATCCTTCTTCTTCCTTTGGCAACTGCTCTCCCTACACCTCCCGACCTTCCCGAGCTCCGTCTCTAAGCCGACGACCTCCGCCTTGTTGCCCGCATCTCCCCTGTAGATGGAATTGAAGCCAAGCTTCCCTAATTGATGCCACCATCCATGCCCTCTCCATCACGTGGTAGCCATTGATGTCGCCTGCGACCTTTCCTGAGCTCGTTGGCCTTCCCCTTGCATTTCTGGTTAGATCGTGCTTCTCCTGGTACTCCATGTTTGCCCGCTCGAGCACCATAGTCACTTGTCATCGATCATCATCATTTGTCACGCGGCCGTGTCACCAGCAAGGTTTCAGTGACCTTTTACTAGTGGTGCTACGCGCTTTTGGTTCCCCTTGAATTCCGAGTCAAACGCTCGCGCCAGCATAGCCATGCACGCTCCCTTCCACAACATCCTTGGACGTGGTCGGGACCAGGGGAGATAGTAGGAGGGGTGGCGGGAGGTAGAAAGATTGGTGGAGGCGAGAGGTAAGAGGAGGGGGTGCTATTGGCGGAAGGTAGCGGCACTGATTGTTTGATGAGAAAGAGGAGGTACATGAAGGAGAAGAGATATGAGGGGATGACATGTGGGTCCAAGTCCACATCATCAATCATCGTCGTTGATAACCCCTCCTGCTACCTTCCATCGCTAGCACCCCCTCCTACCTCCTGCCGTCACCCCCTCTTCTACCTCCCGCCGCCCCTCCTACTATCTCCCACCGGTGCCGTGTGATTACCGTGATCCTGAGGACCTGACCACGTCCAAGGATGTCGTGGAAGGGAGCGTGCAGGGCTACACTGGCGGGTGCATTTCACTCGGAGTTCAAGGGGAACCAAAAAGTGTGCATCACCACTAGTAAAAGGTCAGCATAACCTTGTCGGTGACGCGGCCACGCGACAAAGATGATGATCGATGACAAGTGAATATGGTGCTCAAGAGGCAATACCAGGAGTACCAGAAGATCGGGAAGGTCGGGAGGGGTAGAGAGAGTGGTTGCCAGAAGAAGGACACGAGAACAGAGAGGGATGAGGGAAAGAAGATGAGAGGGATGACATGTGGGCCCTAGTTCCATGTCATCGCTTAATTGTGGGTCTATTATGTTAGTTTAGCTGTTAAAACGCGATTAGACAGAAAAGTGACCTATTACAGCTTGCCCTAAAATTGATATGTATCCGCAAAAAATTGCAAAAGTGGCACTAACCTATTACACTAGCCCCAATTATGGTACTAAAATATAATTTACTCTAAAAAAAAGCTGGAGACAATAGCTCAGCGACCAAACCACGTTCCATCACTGGTTCTGATGCTGCTGCAGATTAAGCACGTGGAACATTTCCGTTGGAGTGGTTGCTCCACTGGACACGTTTGGGACCTGAAGCGACAGCCAACAAAAAAAGACTCCCTCCTTTTGTAGGCCTCGTTGAGTCAGGACTCAGGAAAGGCAGCCTACATTGCCTGCATCGGCCACACACGCGCTTCGGCTCAAAAAGTTCTGCACGACACCGAGTGAATTTCCTCTCAACCCAGGGGCAGAGTACAAAAGGACAGGACAGACCAGGTACAGAGTTGGTAAGTGCATCTTCACCAAATCCATCCCGTTTCTATTCGTTTGTATCATGCCGCAGTTGATTTGGGGTCGTGGTCCGGCCTGTTCGATCGGCCACGCCTAGCGGAGCATGTCCGGTCTGGGCGAAGTATCTTTTTTCCAGATTCAAACATAAACTGTTTGCGCTAAAAACTGCGAAGTTCATACTTAATTTACATTCCAAATATAAAAAACGGAATTTAAACTAATCCTAACCCTAGCTACCGATCTTCGCGCGCCGGCACCGCCTCGACCATCTACGGGTCGAGGTCGATGTACTCTGGCAGCGTCCAGAGGTTGGACGGTGGCACGGCCGGAGAGGGAGCGGGCGCAGGTGGATTGATCACCTTTCCAGACCATGACGCTCAACCGTGTTGGAGGTGCGCCAACTCCATGCCCACCTCCGGAACGATCGCTGGCGCCCATCCCGGCAACGGCGGCGATGGAGGCAGCTGGGCGTTTGCCTGCGCCACAAGGCCGGTGAGCTAGACGGCTTCCTCGAAGCCGACCCACTCGGCTTCCTCCTCCTCGTAGCCCCGCGCCAGCACCTCGTGGTACTCCAGGGGCAGGTTCGCGGCGATATTGTCCACCACCTCCTCCTTGATGACAATGTCGTCGTCCTCCTCGCCGTTGTCGTCCTCACTGTCGAGCTTGGCGTCAGAGTGGTTGACGTCGCCCTCGTAGTCCGAGTTGATGTCGGGGATGTCGTACACCTCCCCAACATCAGATCACGGCAGATGGTGGTCATGCGCCATACCTTGTGCTGCCACCCGAGGAACTCCACCCAGTAGGCCTCGCTCTGGAAGCCCCTCTCCCACCGTTGGCACCACAGGAGGTTGTTGATCCGGCGGCGGATCTCCTCATCCAGCCCTTTCCCCGGCTAGGGCACGGGCGGCACCGGGACACGGTCTCGGTTGAGGTGCCAGCCGGTGGGGAGGGAGACATCCTTGTGGCTGATGCCTCGGCCCTCCCTCCACCGATGCTCCCAGTTCACGACGCAGAATTACCGCCGACTGCGGCGCTCCCGCGGTGGCGAGTAGTACCCCATGGGGCGACCTAGGAACTCCTCCGGCCGTGGCGGAGGCGGCAGGGATGTGCCGCGGAGGAAGGCCGGCAGCCAAGAGCGCTGGCTTCTAGAGCCAGACGCCTCATGGTCGTTCTTTCCCCTCCCCTTCTTCAGCCATGACGGCGTCTTCATCGGTGGTGGTGGCGGCGGCGACTTCTAGGGTTTGCGATGGCGATAGGTGAGGAGTGCGGCACCGATGGGCGCAGGGTTAAATAGCCCCTTCGCCCGCGAACGCGCGCAGCTTTCCGCTCCTTTGCCCTCAATGCCGGCGAGAACACATGCGGCGTCCGGTGGGTCAGTGTGTCGTGTCCTCGCCATTGATGGCGCAAGCTGCCGCCGGTCAGCCTTCCGCCAGCGCTTCTAAATCGCTGCCACGGTTGCGACTGAATCAATGTCGCTTCCCGTGTCTGAATCAATGTCGTGGCGAGCGATGGATGACGGGTGGGCCAGTGGCACGCGTGGGCAGGACACGCGCTGTCTGCACACGTTCGGACCGACGCAACCGTTGCTCAGATTAGATGCACTAGATGGTGGAGCCGGACGCGTTTGTTCGGATGGGTCAGGCTGCTAGGATGCCACGCACATCCCGTACGTCTGCGCGTACGATTTCGGACACACTTGAACGGGATAGGTCGAGCCGGTGAAGATGCCCTAACATTTCAGAATTCTACCATAAACCAAGCCCAAAATCCGTAAAAACAAACTGAAAATTTATACTATTGGCCACACCAGTCCTCTGATTAGAACAATTACAGTTTCCAGTATCAGTCGGCCACATCTGAGATGTGCTCTGTCTGAAAATCTTTGATGTGTCTGAAATCCATATATAAGGGGACCACTACATCGTCCCCGGGGATAAATGTTTTCCATCCCAAGGCCGACGCGTGTCCCAGAAAAAGGATCTCAATCCTGCTTTTGCTACATGACTCCTTGTTTTTTCTATAAATTGTTATGCCTTTATTACATGTAGCAAAAAAGTTCACCCATAAGACAAAAAATAAAAAGAAAGATCTCGCTGGAGACCTCGCTGGACACTTTGTAAAAAAAAAAAAGTTCTAACGTAGCAAAATCGACTTCGCAGACTTTCGCTGAAAGAACCTCGCCGGAGATATATAGCAGAAATTTTATCGTGTTGTAGCAGAACCACGAAACAGTTGTAGCAAAAATCGAACCTCACCGCAGACTTTCGCCGGAGATATCATAGCAAACCCTTTGCGCTATTGTAGGAAGACCATAAAACGGTTGTAGCAAAAATATTGTGTCATTGTAGCATCATTGTAGTATGTTTTCGTGATAAAATAATACAGTATACCGCTCAAAGAAATAACAAAGTAGCAATATAGATACGGGTATGTAGCTAAAAAATACACATATGTAGCAAAAAAAGACTAAAAATCTACGGCGCTGAAAAAGGGCAAGTGGAGGAGGCCTCGACGACCATGACCATAGTCACTTCACGGGCGCAGAGTAGAGCATCGGCAGAGGCCGGCGCAGGGCAGTGAGACCTTGCCGAGGCGGCGCCGGCCAGAACCTCATGCGAGCGCGACAGGAGGAGCGCCCCGGAGGAGGGCGTCACGGAGGAGGTGTGAGAGAGGCTCGCGGCGGCGGTGCGGCAGAGGTTCGCGATAGCGAGAGAGACGCGTGGCGGTGCCGGTGACAGCTACCATGTGAGCACCATGGAGGCACGGTGGCGTGGAGGCGTGGCGGCGGAGGGAGATGGCAGCGGCGCGCAACAGAGAGGGGCGGGACGCAGTAGGGGAGGCAGCGGCGTGCAGCAGGGAGGCGGGAGGACGTGCGTCGGAGAGACGCCGGACTTGGTTTGCATCCCGTCTAGGAAAAAGAAGCAAGGGAAGAAGATAAGTTGAGTTCATGGGTCCCACCCACGACGCGAGAGCGACAACCGGGGGATGGGATGCACGTAGGGTGTCAAGTGGGATCCCACCAAAGTCCCAGCTTTAGTTCATTTGTCAAAATCTAGTTCAAATTTTGAAAAAAATTACACTAGATTTTGACAAATGAACTAGAAGTGGGATTTTGGTGGGATCCCACTTGACATCCTAGATGCACGGGATCCCTTGAGGATTACATATCCTTTTCCCATATACTCCTCCATCCTATATTATGTTGCGCATAATTTTGTGTGTAAGTTAAACTTTGCAAAGTTTGACCAAGATTATATAAAATAATATAAATATGTATGATATAAAATGTATATATTATGAAAATATGTTTCAGGACAATTGACATCGTATAAGTTTATAATTGTATTAAACTAGTTGGTCAAATAGTATAATTTGACTTTGATAAAATTTTATATGCAACCTAAATTGAGATGGAGGGAGTATAAGCAGTATTTGAAGGACATAATTCTCACATACAGCGGTCGCTGCTCAAACCAGGTCGGACTCCACCGCATCTTTGCCGCCACCAAGGGAGCCCTGCCTTGTGAATTGTGATAGTGGCGCTCGCCTTCATACTCCCACGAGATCTCAGATTCTTGCAGACCAATTACGGATTTCGGTTCCTCACCATCAGTGGCAAGGCAAACAACCCGTTTTTCAACAGCAGCAGCCTTTTCCTCTCTTTTTTTCTTTGAATTTTAGCCTTTTCCATTTAACTGCTGTAATTCAAAACGTCCCTACCATATGGGTTTATGCTCGGGTTAGCCATTGCCGCGATTGCTCCGGTCATGTATGCAGAGATCCCTACGAATGGAGCACCTATAGCAGCCAGTTGAGCTCTTATCTGTATCACTGGATACAACAAATTACACGATAACATGGTTACAAGAAGCACTCTAAAGAAGGATGTATCACTGAATGAAATAGCTGCACACTGACAATTTGTTCAATATAAAAAACACAAACAATGCTTGACTTACAGTGTAACAAGAACATAACTGCAGATTCAGCTTAAGATAAATTGCGTTTCTACAGCAGTACTCTGTTCTGTATCCAAGCATGAGAATTGAATTTGAGAAGTATTAGAGCTTTATGCTGCCAACATTAAATAAAGCATTACTGATACACATGAAATACCTATCCCTCATGATCCATGTAAATGTTCTGATTGCATTAGATATGAAAAGCAGAAATAGGCAAACAGTGCCTCACAGTATATCAGAGTATCCTATTGCTAACCAAGTGCACCTGACCGCAACCAGGCTAAAAAATCGGCAAATATGTATTTTGGAAATATTGCATTGACAGTGCAACACTGCCCAGATTACAGCAATTACAGTTTCCAGCATCAGTCGGTTACGTCCGAGATGTGGAACACTCTGTCTAAAGATCTTCAGTGTGTTCGAGGTTCTTGCTGGTGGGCATCTGACCGTTCCAGGCCGAAAGTGGTGTGAGTATGTTTGGCACTTTTTTATCTGTCAGACGAGCCCTCCACCGGAGGATGCAGTTACCGGGGTCTCGTTCAGAGCAGTCCTTCAGGGACATAATTCTCACATATAGGGGTTACTGCTCAAACCAGGTCAGACTCCACCGCATCTTGCCGCCACCAAGGGACGCCAGCCTTGTAATAGTGGCGCTCGCCTTCATATTCCCATGAGATCTCAGATGCTTGCAGACCAATTACAGATTTCGGTTCCTTGCCATGGCAAGCAACCCACGCTTCAACAGCAGCAGCCTTTTCCTCTTCACTGCTGTAACTCAAGCTCTCCCTGCCATTGCTGCGATTGCTGCGATTGCTCCAGTCATGTATGCAGAATCCCCTACAATTGGAGCGCCTATAGCAGCCAGCTGTGCTCTTATCTGTATCATTGAATATAACAAATTACACACTGGCATGGTTATAAGCAACATCATAGAGAAGATGTAGGGATACCAATGATTGTGATAACTGCATGTAAACAATTTGTTAATTTTAAAAACACAAGCGATGCTGGACTTCAATACGACTTGAAGATAGTAACTGCAGATTTTAGCTTAAGAGCAATTACAAATTCACATTGGTACTCTTTATTCTGTATCCACACATCAAGAAGGAAACGCCGGGAGCTTATTATAGCAGTTTTGAATACGAGAAGAAGTATCTGAGTTCTATGTATCGAATACTGCCAAGATTAAATGAAACATTCTTGATCCATGAAACAACTATCCCACACGATCCATGCAAATATTGTGATTACATGAAGTATGAAAAAGGAGAAATAGGAAAATAGCGATATAGAGTTTACATCAGATTAACCTATCACTTGCCAAGAACATG
The DNA here is from genome assembly GCA_916181665.1 of Avena sativa. Taxonomy (NCBI): domain Eukaryota; kingdom Viridiplantae; phylum Streptophyta; class Magnoliopsida; order Poales; family Poaceae; genus Avena; species Avena sativa. The sequence continues at coordinate 35,624,701 of OV702289.1, read as the reverse complement.
TCAGTTTTTAATGGTGTCCTTTCCATACAATAGAAATTGATAACATCAGAGATGAACGACAAACATTTAATAGAAAAATCAGTTCAGAAAAGAAAGATACGATACCTGATGAGTTTTCCCTGTCATGAGATTGATTTTACATTCATAGGCAGCTTCCTGTTTGGGCCACCCACAGTTGTCCACTTTGTGGACTTTTGTTATTAAGGATTTTGGCCATGGAACCTTCTTACAGTCTAATATCTCCATTTGACAGAGATACCATCCTCCAATATGATCTGTCAAAATACAACAAAAAAAATTATATACTAATATTAGGACAGCAGATTATCTATGCATAGCTGGTATAATATGTAAGGGCAAGACAATAAACTAGTCACTAATTAGTTTAGAACTTAGATGCTTCCAGAGGGCAGAAGTTTATTCTGCATACTTGTTCTGGTCACATCAAGGACTGCTTAATTCTTTAACATCCAAACAAACATTGACACAAACTAATGAGTAGTGAGGGTGAGGCAATGCACAAAAACTCTTACATACATGTACAGGAGTACTACCAGAGTGTTATATGTGAACCATTGACTGACGAATGGTCACAACTTAATGGTGGTCTGTTACTGGCCTTACTGCACATATATGTTTAGTCAGAGATTAAACCTGAACTCTAATATGTTTCGATTTGCAAGCTAGATACATGTAAAGTGGAAGTGAAGCCAACTTTAACAGTCAACCGTACTAGAAGCAACACACTGCAATTCAGGAATTACCTTCTGAAACTAGTCTGGGAGCACGATTAAGAGGACGCATGTAATGAGTAATTACTCCTGGAGTCACCGGTTCACTTGTAAGCGCGAGATAAACTTTCTTAACCTGTTTTTCCTGTTGCAGAAGGAAAAACTTTACACTGTCACTACACGGTTCAGGTGCAACATCAGGTTATAGTGAGCAATAAAAGAATGTACCCTTAATAAGCCATGGAAAACTGAGCAGAACTCCTTGGTTTTAGACAATACCACACTGCAAATTCTCAAATTAAGAGAAAAAGATAGGATTAGTTATTTGCATAACATAAGGTTTATATAAGTAAGTTGGTAAAAGACAAACCAGCCCTCGGAACAGTTGTCAATCTGATGAGTTGTCATTAAAGGGCTCTCTAATCCTAATGCACGCGAAGTAAAAACCACACAGGATTCCTCAATGTTATCAGTTGATCCTCCTACCTACACATTGAAAAATTATCAAAGGAGATATTAGTTTGGACTCTGGACCGTTAAACTTCTAGCCATGGCCCGTGGCCTAATGCACTAAATGGATACCACCAGCTACAAGAACAGAAACTAAAAAAAATCTGTTTCACCAATAATCTGGTCTTAGGCTTGTGAAATCTCTTACATGCAGCATTGATATGAAGCCGCCATTTAGTTACAGGTTAATTTTATGAAGCCATCGTTTAGTGAAGTAAATGGATTACATAGTCAGTGGAAATTTGAACAGCCACGGATAATACATGCTAAGGTAAATTAGAGATACCAGATTTTTAGTTGCAGAAACATAACCAGTACTATGAATTCTCATATATGCTTGGCGATGGAAATCTACAACAAATGCGAACACTGGGAAAAAACTGAAGGAAAGGGAATCATACTGCTGTTGCAGCTGGCTTATTGAGGACAACATAGCTATCAGTGGTCGCCACTACCCTGGATTTCCAGTCAATTTCATAATTCCTGACAATATTTGGTGAGTCAGCATAACAACGGTTCACAGTGGGAAACAGACAGTGGTCAGTAATTTGAACCACCTATAGCAGATAAAAATACCTTCAGAAAATTACCTGGGGAACCGTTTGGGATGCACATGAACCCGCAGATACGTGCCGGCCTCAAGGTGCTGGCTGGGGTCCGTCACCCGGAACGTCTTCTGCGCCTCCCTCACAGTCTTCCCTTTAATAGACGCCCTCCGGCGCAGCAGCGAAGGCTCGGTCACCTCTCTAAAGATCCTAACATGTGCAGGATCAGCGTATGGAGGCGGCTGCGGCGCGACAAGAGCGTAGTACACTGCCCCAAACTTGATGAGATCTGCAACGTACCTTCACACCCACAATGTTACTAAATCACTCGTGTACCAGCTTACGCATTTCACCATCCACTAAGCTAGCGTGACAGATTAGAGCATGTGAGTGCTTACAGAGGAGGGAGGCTGAGGGACCTGGAGATGAAATCTCCGGCGACCTCATCTTCCCGTGCGACGAGGTGCTCGATCCTCGGAGGGTAGTCTTGCGACGGGCACGGCAGAAGCCTATCGTAAGCCGGATACCTGCAGTACAGCAGACACCAATTCCATCAGTGAACTGCTTTCAGAATCGAAGCTGTTCCGGGCCAGTACAAGGGTGGGGTTGAGGGGAGATTACAAGGAGGCTGTTGGGGCTTCTACAGGGTCGGCCGCGGTGGTTACTGCGGTGGCGGCGGCGCCGAGGTGCGTCGTGGGGGTGGAGCGGAAGCGGCTGCGCGGGATGTGGCGGGTGGTGAGGAGCGGGGAAGAGGAGGAGAGGGCGCGGGGAAAAAAGGGAGGCGGCAGGAAGGGGCGGTGCCATAGCTGCGGGAGGAGGGAAGCCAAGGACGCCGCGGGCTTCGGCATCCCGGCGGGTGGCGGCGGGGTTCAGCTCAGCGGTCTCTTTGGGGGTTTTGCCTCTGGTCTCCTCGGCTCAGATAAGAATGGCGATATTTTTCGTGCTAAATAACTGTTCAATATTTTTTTTAAAAATCAGTTCAATGTGTTTGTCGGCTAAACTTTGTCAGAATTTAAAGCATAAACTTAATTATTTTTTATGGTATCGATTTTGAGGAAAGAAATATTATTTTTGGAAAGTAATTGTCTCGTGGATTTTTTTTGCGAAATTTCACCAATCTATTAAAAATCAATAGTACTATAACGAGACCCAAAAGTAATAAAAATTACAAATGGTTCATTGGACCGCTTAGCTATGTCCTGCAAGTTTTGCATCATCTTTTTCTATGAATTTTTTTATCTCTTTCTTGCTCATTTCACACACTGATCAAGTAGCCATCAGTTTCAATTTCATTTTCCTATGAAGCATCCAAACGTCCTTAGCCGTACCTTCATAAAGCTTAGGTCATGTTTGGTAGGGTGATGCTACTAAGCTACTTGGGAGGCGACGAACCCTAGACCCGTCTCGCCCCTTTCTTGTCCCTGTCAATTGCACTGTTGTAATTTGTTTGTCCTTTATGTCATGTTGTTTATCTAAGGAGAGCACCTCTAGTGAACTATGGACTCCGGTCCAATCTTTACCATTGATACATCTTCCACTGTTTACTTGCTGCAAACCATCATCACCTCCCTCGCCACCACTGGAGGTGACTGTCGGAAAGCCCACACGTGACAGCCGAGAAAGGTGGCGACGAGGTTTTCGCTGCTTTATTGCTCACATGGAGAGCTCTGGCATCTAGAGCTCGGTCAAAGCTTTGTTGCTCACGTGTCGTCAGGTTGCAGGGGCTAGGGGTTTTGGCCAGGGGAAAACCTTTGATCGACGGTGGCAGTCATGGCGACGACAACGCTTCAGGCGCTTCTCCTTGGAGGCAACGTCGAGGTCCAGTCCCCATCCCTTCATCCCATCCTCCTGAGTGAAAACCCTAAATCCTTTGGATCAGGAGATGTTGGTTTTTTGGCGTTGTGTCCTCCTTGGAGGCATCGCCTTGGGACGGCGGGGAGGGGAACATAGTGGTAAGGGGGCACCTCGTGCTAGGAGGAAGCTTGTTTGTAGGGCTGGGCCAAAAACCGATTCACCGAACCGTATTAACCTGGACCGAATCCGAATTGACCGACACCGAACTTCTCGGCAGTGAACTCGGTTAGCATTTCTCAAAAACCGAATTAAATTCGGTGATTTCGGTCGTGCCCCTCGGTCAACCGAACTAACCGAGTACCGAACCGATCGATTGTGTCACCGAACAGTCGGTTCTGTTATTTCCTAGAGACCGATCGGTGCATGTTTTTAGAAAACCGAAAATTTTAAAATACCGAAGTACCGAACCGAACATTTCGGGTTAACCGAATGCCCACCCCTACTTGTTTGTAGTCTATAGGTGGTCTGTATATGGGCAGCAAAAGGAGGAAGCCTGTTTCTAGTCGCCACTAGGTGGTCTAAAGACCTAGTAGTTAGAATTTTAAGCTTTTTATACTGTTGTGGATGATTATTAATAAATGGTAATTTTTTTGAAAAAAATCATTTGTAGTACTGAGATCACAGTATGTGCCGACATTGCTTAGTTCGAGTCAACAGCAGTAGGTCAGTTCCACGCAGCTACAGACAGTGTCACTTGGTAATTCGAATCAAGAAACACAGCTCCACACACAGTGATGCGTCGCGTATCGATCGGTCACCTCGTCACGTACGCGACGAGGTCGTCCAGATCCCGACGCGACGACCCGCCGTCCACCACGGCGGCACGGACGGCATCGCCGAGCGCCCTCGCCCTCTGTTGCATCGCCGCCCCGTCCTCCGAGCACATCGCCCTCTCTATGGCCTCGCGGATGGCGGCCGCCGGCGTGACGTCCCCGCGTTCCTCCCACGGCCGCACGAGGAGGCCCGCCCCGAGGTACTTGCACACGAGCTCCGCGTCCCACGGCTGGTCGCTGTGCATCGGCCACGCCAGGATGGCCTTCCCGTGGCTCAGACCCTCCACCGTCGAGTTCCACCCGCAGTGGCTCATGAACGCCGCCGTGGCGCAGTGCGCCAGGATCTCCAGCTGCGGCGCCCACCCGGTGACCACCACGCCCGTGCCCCGAGCCGCGGCATCGGCGAGCAGGGAAGACGCCACTGCCGCGAGGCCGCGCGCGCCGCCAGGCTCACGCATGTCGGCACGGTCGGCGTCCCGCAGGGCCCAGATGAACCGCTGGTTGCTGTCGCGGAGCGCGGCGGCCAGCTCCCTGACCTGCTCTGCCCGGAGAGACGACGTCGTGCCGAACGAAATGTACAGCACGGACGACGGAGGCTGCCCGTCGAGCCAGTCCAGGCACGGGTGTCGCTCCGCCGGGGCATGCCGCGCGGCCGTGTCGGGGACGGGGTTTAGCAGTGGGTTCAGTGGCCCGACGGCGAACAGCTTGTGGCCATCGGAGGAGGAAGCGGTCTGGGCGGCGAGCACGTCGAGGAACTCGCCCTCGAGCGCGTGGCAGGTGTTCACCACCATGCCGGCGCCGGGCGCGCGGCGGCGCTCCTGGCCCATCCGCTTGGCGAGCGCCACGAACTCCCTGGTGGCGCAGGCGTCGGCCGGGTGGAACACCATCCCGTGCTCGCGCAGGAGGCGGTGGCCGGGGTCCATCCACCCGACGTTGTAGGACGCGGCGAGCAGTGCACCCCGAGCGCCTCGCCGTTGGGCAGCCGCGCGGCCTCCCCCGCCGCGAACGCCGCCATGCGGTCGTGCAGGACGACGACGCGGCGGTGGGACGCCGAGAGCTCGTCCAGGAGCGCCGCGAGCGAGGCACGCGCGCCGCCCCCGTCGCAGAAGGCCTCGAAGAGGGGCTGCATGTGGGTCGGGAACGGCGATGACGGATCGGGATCCGGGGACGCGTGCGCCGGGACGTCGAGCGCGCGGAAGCGGATGGAGAGGAGCGCCGCGGCGTCCCAGCCGTGCACGCGCGCACGGGCCTCCCGGATGTGCGGCTCCGGCGCGGCGAAGTGCACGGGGATGCCCCGACCCGCGAGCAGCAGCGAGAGGTGCAGCAGCTGGTTCAGGTGGCCCTGCGCCGGGAACGGCACCGTCACGACGGCGACGGAAGAGGGAGATTCCATCGCCGCGGATGCTTCAGATCGGAGGGGACAGGCGGCTCACCGGGCGACTCTAATTTCAGTTTTTCACTCGGGAAAAGGTTAGCGATAACCCGATAGTAGTCGCCAGCCACTTGCTTTCAGAATTCAGATGCGATGAAATCCCCAATTCCCAAATGTCACGCCACCTGACGAGGTGATGGTGCTGTTTTAGATTAACATTATTTTTGTTCTGTGCAGGTTCAGCTCCATCTTGAAAGGAATTCTGCGCAAACGTCGTTCACCTCGGATGCATTTTTGTGCAGGTTCCGAACCAGGTGAGCTGTATACTTATCCATGCCGATTATTAGACATGTGGAGGCCACTAACAGCGCGCAGCATCACAGCCAGTGGGACAACCACCAAAATCATCGCAAGTCAAAAAGAAGCGCAGATCGGCTTGCACTCCTATTCACGGGAGGTGGAGAGCTCATAGCTCATCTCCTTGGACCCATGTCTCAAACCACCAACCATGGAATTTCTTCGTTTTTCCTTGAAATATATTTTTACACCGCTTTATAAATAAAGAAACTCGATCATAGTAAGAGAATTGATGAAGAAAAGAAAATGCTAGGACAACAACACATATGCCCAACAAGAGAAGTAAGATACAACTCTCAGAAAAGTGGATGGCTGCATACGAAGCGATATGGGATGCCGCAACCGATGCGCCATCCAATTTTTTCACACCATGCTACATGTAACCCGGATCACTGGGTACCAAGGCAACACTTTCAAGAAAGGATACTACGTCAACACGACGTTGCTGTCTGGACCAGTGAGTTAGTCCTACCGTTTTCCCCGATATTCATAGGAGAGTTGAGTGCGGGGAGGGGAAGCCTCGACGCCCTCTAGGAAGGAATGACGACACCCGCATGCGCTGCTGCATCGGTGGTGGACATGCCAACAATTGTTTCTCCCGAGCCCCCAAACCACAACCCCAAAAGACCCATTGCCCAAAATCCTAGCGATGTCGCACACGCACGGACGGGGACGGGCACGCCAACAACAAGACAATGAGCTGAACAAACGGAATGCAGCCCGCAGAGCTCGGGCCCAAAAATGCTCGTAAAGCAGCATCCATATATAGGCACGCCTGACCTAGATTTGGCCCATAAGCTCGCTACGAAAGCCACCTCCACTACATGGCCGTCCGACCACCCTACATCATCCTACCAACCTTGCACGGTTGCCCCTACAACGGCTGACCAGATCTAGCCAACCAGCAGGCAAAACCTAGCTACCACCAATCCTTCTTCTCACTAGCACATGCGTCTTTGGTTTGAGCCACCATCGTCACCCCACTATGGCCCTCACCACATGGTAACTGTCGTCGTGTGGACACAAGCAGATCTAGGCCCGCCTAGCCCGTCCTGCCCACAGCATGTGCTGCCCTCGCAACCATGTAGCCCCCTCCCAGCAGGTTGGCCATCGAGCAACCCTTCAAGTCGCCATCACCTCCCCTTCATCTCGAAAAACACTGGCAAGTCACAGAGCCAACCTCCATCGTCGTTGGCCACCAAAGTCCCCCGTCACTCCACCGTAGAACGACGACCCTGATGGGACCCTGCATTGATGAGTAACGCCCCACATGAGTAAGCCAATCCTTATTTGGGATTGTTATGACACACATTGAACAACCAAAGCTTTTGGGACCTTAATTTGAGTGTATTTTTAGGTTTTAAGACTAACCTACCCCCCTCCATGCGCTCTTCCAAATACTTTCGGTGTTTTTGATGTGTTACACTTGTCTCTAAACCTTGCCAATTATTGTGCGTGTAAAATGTTCTCGAGTCCTTGCCTCTGTGGCATCACTGGTCATGTGAATATAGCATGTGAGGGAGGCAAAGCGACTAAAAAAACCTATTCCTTCTAGTTAGGCCTTTCACAATGTGTTTTTTTGCGCGGTATCCTAGGTCATTTGTTGATGTGACACAATAGTAAATTAGGAAATAGATGGTTATTGTATAGCTAAGATACAACTCTTAACTCTTGCAGGTAGTCATAGGAAAAAAATAAGTTGATAGTCCAATTCTATGCATACATGAGACCAAAAATATTAAATGCAAAGTTACTTAGATACAACCCTAAGAGACAATTCATCGAGAGAGTTGTCCCTAACAATGTATCATTGCCTAGGAGAACACGTGATGCGATTTTTGACTTGATCCAATAAATCTAAAGGAACTACAATGTGAAATCTATACGATCAACATGAAGCCCGTTCATTGACGGAGGGGATGTTTACAATAGTACATGAATGCACATGTGCTCTTTATGGCAATATTGAATTGCATGAAAGCATATGTTTGTTGCACAAAATTATATCAAGCATAAATGTGCTAGTGTCTATATTTAAATGTGAAAATAAAGATGCAACATTCTCATAATTATCAAATAAGCCATCCTGCTTACCTGAGGCTTGGCGGAGTAAAGTTTAGCCACTGCCAGTTTCATAACAACATACACCATGTATGTAATTTCCACAAGCCTTGCAGTCAGAACAACTTTTGTAATGTCATTGCAACCCAAATATATCATAGGACTTGGAAGCATCGGGATTTTTTATTTTTCTAGCCTAGAGTGCTACACAAAGTAACAACACGATGATGTTAGACTACTAGAGATCATCTCTTCTTGATGATATGATGATCGTGGAACTTCGATTCATGATGGGAATAGTACTAAGTAACCATGCCTTGAGATATTCAGCTTCAGGGTTCCACCGATGTCTTGTGTTCCGCTAAGACACACACTACGAATCAGTGGACAGTAGTGCAAGTGTTGGCAAGCATGAGAATACTAATGTCATCACTATTATCGTAAATCTACATTGTATCATACCAACATGGGAAACTATAGGACAAAAACTTCTCACGACTTGTTGTATTAACCCATGAGCTATAAATTTTACAACAAAAAAAAGGTTCAGTCGACTACCAAAACAACATAAAAATGGATAAACTACACTAACCATAGATGACTACGAACATGCGATAAATATTCTGCTTCGGGGTTCCGCCTATGTCTTGTGTTTCCGCTAAGACACACACTACGAATCAGTGGACAATAGTATAAGTGTTGGTAGGCCTGAGAATACTAATGCCATCACTATTATCGTAAATCTACATTGTATCATACCTCCATGGGAAACTATAGGACACAATTTCTCACAGCTTGTTCTATTAACTCATGAGCTATAAATTTTACAAACTAAAAAGAAAAAGTTCAGCCGACTACCAGAACAACATAAAAATGGAACATGCGATAAAAAGTGATGCCGAAATTTGCTACCAAAAATCAAAAGTAAGCTGATGAAATGTGGTGATGGCTGCAATAGGGACATGTTGCTTTCAGAACATGGTATTAGACTGTTCCATTTTAGTGAGCACTAGTCTTCTGCTTGACAATGTAAATTATGTTGCATATGTTCTTGTTGTTCAGCTGAGACAATTCCTACCAGATTCTCCAACTCCCACCCGACAATTAAAATGTGACCCCGCAACTTCATAAATTAGACACCAGCTAATGAGGTTTTAGATGAAAGGCACCTGATGCCCGTCTTTAACATCAATATAGCCCCAAAAAATAACCGGAGTAGTCTTACAAGGTAAGGTTATCAACAATAATGATCAAACCAGCCAGCTTGACAGTTAAGAAGTTTCACCATTCTAACAAAAGGGCTAGCCTATTACAAGCATAATTGGCAGGTTAAGGATGAGGTATAGGTGGCACAGCTGCCCCGTGAAGCCCCCATTAGCTCGGCCGCCATCTTCTCGACCGCGCTCATGTCAGGCCGGCTTGGCTGTGTTTCCAGATAGCTGAAGAAACATCATAGATTTAAAAAATACAGTCAACGTCAACGGAATGTTCAGAAATTTTAGACTCAATAGCGAGTTATCCCTGATCTGCCACAACATCCAGCGCCGAGCCACGAAAAACGTGCACAACAATCGTCTAGCTCCCACATTACTGAGGTGATGATTTCAATTGACATTAATTAACATTATCTTAGTTCAGTTCAGGTTCATATCCATCTTAGTAGAAATTCTACACAAAGTATCTTTCAATTCCAAATGCATTTCGTCCAAGGAAAAACTGTTTTGTATCTGGTTCTGTATCAGATGATCTCTCAATCTTATCCATGCGAAATTATTGGGCATGTGTAGACAACTACAGCATACAACATCACATCCAACAATCCAAATCACCGCAAAGTCCAAAGAAGAGCGGATCATGGCTGGGAACTCACTTGCACGAGACAGATAGCTGATAGCACGTAGAGTTGAACTACTGCGGATACCATTGTTCCGAGACGACTTCCAATGTCTCAAGACTCCGAAGATCTTTGAGACCACGAACTGCGGGATTCACTTACTGTTTACTATCAAATCATTAGTAATAAACAATTTGGAATGAGGACTAACTTTCCGCAAAAATGTTTGGGACTAATTCGACACACGATATTTCTTTCTTTAATTGGTAATCTCTACAAGCTTTGACATGTAGTACATGTTAATTCAGAAGCTTGTACTACATGTTATAAAGTTGCTAGCAAGGTGTGTGGGCTGATGATTAATGTATAGAACGCACGAAGCTCGCTAACTCCTCTTGTATTATACTCCGTTCCATAATATAAGATGTTTCAGCCACTAAAATATGTCTAGATATATTCGTTTCAAAAAGGTAAAACACCTTATATTACGAAACGGAGGAAGTACAAAAATAATGCAGAAGGAGCAAAAGGGACTAACGAATTACAGGTTGCTGATGAAACAATCAGCAGTTAGCACAATTCGTCTCATCCCGACATCGTGTATATCCATGCGCTTAGATGGCAACTCCTTGTTGGAGCACATGACTCCACTAATCCCGCAGTTGACCTGAAAGAACTTCGAGACCAAACTCTGTCATCTCAAGCGGAGTACAAAAAATTTTGCAGGAGAAGCTCTGCTGGCAGATGAGCCAAAGCCAAGTGCAGTGTGAAAGTGACCTTTGGTGCTACCAAGCTATACATCGGCTCCAGCTACAACCTGACTCAATCTTGTCGATTTTTTTTTCTGAGTTACCTTTCATATCAAATGTGATCCTGAGCTCAACCACCGAATCAACGAGTTTCAGGTCTTTTTAGTGACGGATCATGGAATTTAAGTGTCATCGCCTGTCAGCTTCCCTGTCGGCATTTATCCCCAGTTTTTCCCTTTTGCGGAGCCACACCTATTTTGACTTAGTGGAGTGATTTGGCTCGTTGGATGTAATGTTGTGGGTAGTCTATTTTCTTCGTATGCCCAAGAGTAAGAACTGATTGTAGTTTTAAATTATAGTCACTGAAAAACAATTAGTCATACAGTTGTCCCCCGTCGGGAATTCTTCTTATCCTTTTACACTTGCACGAGTATAGATGTCATGATCAAAACGGTTGTGTGTAGTTGACATTTTGCACGTAGTTCCTGCACCTGGGCCGAATTATTTTTTGGTGTGCACAGTCAGTAAGTTTGTACTGTGTTTTTATTTTGTAGCTCGTTCAAATGTAACAAGCATTTTTGGTTCTCCTAGTCTGCCCCTAGTCTCTAGGAGATTACTTCCAGAATCTTCCATTTATCCATCAGAATATTTACATTGCTGGTGCTCTATGTGTTCTCTTTCACTTTTTGCTCTTGTTGCTCTGGCCATTGCGTGTTACTTGCCGACACTCTTCTGATCTGTCCATTAGTTCCAAGATGTGTCTTAGCAGAACAGACGTCAGAGGTGGAGCCTTGAAGCTATCCTAAGGAGTAAGGAGCAAATAACTAGTACTAGTTCGAGCACATATGCAAGATCCAAGACTCGAGCATGTACACGAGTTGATATCCAATCAAACATCGTGGAGTTGTTAGTTTGTGCAGAAATTTGTGCTTGCGCAATTATAAATCCTGAAACTTCCAAATCCTACTATATATGCGTATGTGGATTTCGGTGGCATTACAAAAGCAGTTCTAACTAAGTGCTGAACTAGTGGAAATTATGTACATGGTGTATGTTGGTATGAACCTAGCAACGACCGAGCTCTACTTTGTCTAGCCTCGGTAGGCAAGATGGCTTCTTTGAGAATTATGAACATGTTCCATCTACCCTCTCACGTTTAAATAGGAACAATATTACATTAATGTTTGATACTATATGGTACAACAATCAGATGTTTTAATGCAGTTCAACACTGCCATAAAGAACACATGTGTATTCATGTACTGTTGTGAACACCTCAATGAAAAAGCTCCCCGGTAGACAATTTGGTTGTATAAATTCAAATTCACATTGTATTGACTTTAGGCGATGGAATTTTAAGAAAGGTTTTATATTTTACAGTATCAAGTCACATTATCACTAATGAGCAAAAATAAACCTAAGCAACCGTATTGTTCGAAATAATAATCATGCATTGACCAAAAATGCCTAATCATTATTTTGCAAAAATCCTACCTCATTACCCCCCTTTTTCTTTTTTCTGGGATTTAATACCCATATTAGTATCAATAGTCGGTAGGGATGCGCCGCTCCATCACTGGTCACCCCTAGATCATCGTCTCACAAACTCACAATGCACTAATGGTGTGCTTGTATGGTATCATCGCCTCTCCAACTCACCGCCATGTCGATCACGAGAGGATGGTTAGAGAGGTTTGCACAGACTCGCTTTTTGCAAAATATGACACGATTGGGTCTGCTGAGACGCCTCGTCTCACTCACCCTTGGGTGGGCATGCCATTGTTGAAAATTTGCTCCGATTTGTTCAAACATGGACCAAAGTGAACATAAATGTGAACTTTAAGGTGTTGATTTTACCATTTGAGTGTCTTCTAGACTAAATTATATATGTCCGTCAACTGCCAAATTAAAGGGAAAAGTTTACTCACCGAATAAATGACATGGTTTAGAGATGAGCGAAATTATATCACAAGCCCTGAAACTGTTTTTGGGTGTTTTTTTTAAATGGAGGTGATACCCCTGGCTTCTTCATCAACATGATGTACACAAGCTTTTTTATTTCTTATTCAACATAGCCTTGCAAAGAAAATATAGTATTAACCCGAAACCGTCTCACTAAGGACAAACTTGATGAAGGAGTGGCCATGTCGGGACCATTGCCCTGACATTACATCTACACGTTTCATTATAAAACCAGAGGCCTCACCCAACTACCCAATGGCGATCCAGGAGCAAAAACCGTCCAAAAGACCCTCGATGCGCTCCATAAGTCGCTGTCACCATCTTCGAGACAGGGAGCAAAGCATTGACCTTGCTAGGCCTTCCGTCGATGCTGCAAACGACACCAGACAACGACACCGTCATGCGCTTGTCCATCACCATGTGCCCGTTGTTGAGACCCGCAGCGCCGCGCCGCTGAGACCCGTTGCCGTCAACGCCAGTAGGTTAAACACCGCTTCACCAGGAAGTAAACACAGATGTCTAGATACACGCGTTTTAGAAAAATGCTAAAAGATCTTATATTTTAAAACGGATGGAGTAAAACTGAACCAAGACAACGTCTAAAACAAAATTAGCACCGCATGTCTGACATCTGAAGCCGCGGGGCGAGATTTCAGATGGAAACTAAGAATCTGGTTGGCAACAGCATCCATCTCTTTTTCAGCCGTCGCACTCTAGTCTGGAGTATCCGCAGCATTGAATCGCCGAGCTACAAACAGTTCTCCTTAGGGGGCTTGATGAAAAAAAGAGTTGCATGATTGCTGCACGTAGGCGGATGTTGTGATGTCCGAGCTACTAAACTAAAGATCATTTTGATGTTCGATGTTAGGAACTTAGGATTTGTTAATTAATCCAGCAACAATGATTGATAAAAAAAATAAAGCAGACTTGCTCATTAACGTATATATGTTCGTTGCTGATGAGGTATTCTATGCATGCAAAGCTTGCTGGCCACCTGACCTTGGTACAAGGATGAGAGTCTCTCAGTTCATGGTCTGAAAGATTTGGCATTGGAGGTCATCAAGTAGACCAAGTCTACAAGAGCTACCAGCTTCTCGTGAAACACGAGTCCAAGGTTTCCAAGCCATTTGACTTGTTGGCCGACTCGTTGTGATGTTTGTTTTTTAGGAAAGAAGCCCCAGCGGCCTCCCAATTTTAGGTTGTTTGCTTCAGGGACACATTTTGCTGAGATAAACTGTGGTGGCAGCCACAGATATGTGTTTAAATAATTTGAAGCCAAACTTTGATAAAAAAAATAACCTTACGATAAATGGGTCATGCCGACAATAAAGTGTGGCAATACAAAATGTGGAAAAAAATCAAACACACAGCAACTAAATTGTGGCTATCAAATTTTGGCCTGACAAAGTGTGGTTGTGAACCTAACAACCGCTTAATTAATTTCGCAAAAAGAATCGCTTAATTAAAAATTGGAGTGTCTTTTGAGTTACAAGATCCAGGAACGCAACTTAGACAAACAACATGACATATGTTGAAAATATGTCAAACCGTGTTATTTGTCAAACATCAACTAAAGCACCAGACCTCAAAACATATGTCGAAAACAATGTCCAGACCATGATCTACTACAGATTTAGCTAGTAACAACACCGCAGAGCATCAACGGGAGAAGGTATGGCGGCGGGGAATGGCTTACGAGCGGGCTGCAGTCGGATTCCGGCTGGCTTTGGGCCCGATCTGGGTCCGGTGGGCTGGTCTGCTCGTGATCAGGGCGTTCTTCGTAGAGTGCGGAATGGAGGCGAACTCGACTGGGTGGTGGCGATGCAGATGTGGTGTTGCAGAGTTGCGGAAGAGGCTTTACGGGCCCGATCTGGGACCGGTTGGACCTTTGGCACCGGAGAAGAGACGTCATATGTGTTGCAGCGTGCCAGCGGGGATTTTACGGACACGTTCTGGGTCCGGCCGGGCCTGTCCTGCATGGTTTATCCATGTTGCCGTGTCCTGTCGGCACCCATCTTTGGCGGTGGAGGAAGCCCTCCATGTGGTTGTGCTGCTGCCGCCCTCCGATGCCAACGGTCGTCTGGTGTTCTCATGCCACAGCGTCTGGTCAACTGCCGCACTAGCAGGGGATGCAGTTCCCTCTAGCATGGCTGCACCACTACCGATCCTCGAACAGGTCATTTTTGTTTTTCCGTCCTCCGGTCCTTGCTTCGGTTCATAGTGATACGATGGTGGTGGCCTCAAGACCGTGGTGGCGGGTGTTGGTGGGCGGCGTTGATGGGTGGAAGACTATGGAGCGTTTGGGTTAGTGGTTTTGGGGGGTCAGGAGAAATCCATGTCGGTCTTCTGACATCGAAGGGGTGACACCTGTAGGCTGCAGGTGTCGCCATTCCTTCTTGAAGGGCATCAAGTGCACCCCTTTCCCTCTTACCTCCGTGTTCAGGGGAAACCCTAGGTCAGTCCGGGTGTCAGCGTCGTCATCGTCACTTATCTTCTTGAAGGTGTTGCTTGTTACGCGATGTTCCATAGCTCTAGGTGCGTGGTGGGTCATCTTTGGAGGGTGCAGTGGTTGCGATCCACCTTTGTTTAGTCAATCTGCCGCTATTGGCATTATTTTCTCTTTTGTTTCTCTCGCTTTTTTGTTTGGGCTTGCTTGTGCTGAGGCCCCAACAATTATACTGTTGTGTCGGTTGGTTTCTATATTAACATAGCAGGACAAAATCTTGTTTCGAGGTATGGGCGATTACACGGCTACTATCCTTCTTCTCACGGGATTCAAGCCTATATTTTTGTCCAAAAGTCTCCTGCACCATCCTTCTAGCCCCCTGTAGGAGAAGCTTTCATAGTCGGCCTTTATGTAATTTTCCCATATTTTAATGAAGTGACATGCAAAAAAGAATAACACTTGTAGGATCCCTATGTCGAATTCTGTGAAAGCAAGATTTATTTCTTGTTTTCCAAACGGCCTGGATAACAACAACATATTCTACCACTATGGCTTTTCTATCCCTGCGAGAGTAAGCTTGCCTCCGGCCGTGGCATGACTGGGCATATGGACATAGCGAGGGAGGCAAAGCGTCTCAGCAGGTTCGACCATGCCATTTTTTTTGTCAAAAACTCTCAAGTTTGTGCAAAGCTCTCTAATCCCTACCTCCTTGTGTTCTTTGAACAATTGACGTGGTTGTGAGGTGGAGAGGTGTGATATACGACACAAGCACACGATGAGTGCATTATGAGTCGCCGTCCACGGGTGACTTTCATGGTACCACAAATGCCGACCGACTATCACTACTACATGTGGGCATAATAAAAAATGCGAACAAAATAATTGCTTAGGTCTTTTTCTGCTACCTAGTGATGATGTGACTTGATACAATGAATATAAAGGAGCTACAATATGAAATTTATATGACTAACCAGGAATCTTGTTCATTGAGGGAGGGGATCTTTACAACAATACATGAACACACATGTGCTCTTTATGGCAGTATTGAACTGCATAAAAGCATCTGGTTGTTGCACCACATTGTATCAAGCATTAATGTAATAGTTTCTTTATTTGAGCTCGAAAAGATAGATGAGACATGCTCATAAGTCTCGAAGAAGCCATCCTGCTTACTTGAGACTTGGCGGAGTAAATTTTAATCGTTGCCAGCTTCATATGAACATACATCATGCACATAATTTCCACGGCTCTGCACTTAAAACAACTTGTATAACGTCATTGAAACTCACATATATATAGGACTTGGAAGCATTGGGATTTCCGATTGTTCTAGCCTACACGAAGTAACAATGCCATGATGTTAGACTAGAGACCAACTCTTCTTCATGGACTACTTGTGAAACTTGGATTCATGATGGGATTAGTACTAGGTATTCTTCCCTTGGGATATTCAGACTCAAGGCTCCACCCATGTCCTCTGTTCCGCTAAGACACACTACATATTAGTGGACTATAGTGCAGAATGTCGGTAATCACGAGAATACTAATGTCATCACTATTATTGTAAATCTACATTGTATCAGACCATCATAGGAAACTATAGGACAGGAACTCCCCACAACCTATCGTATGAACGCATGAGCTATAAATTTTACAAACAAGACAACTAAAGTTCAACCGACTACCAGAACAACATAAAAAGGGATAAACTACACTAAACATGGATGACTAGGAACATGAGATAAAATCCAAGGCCGAAATTTTCTCCAAAATCAAAAGTGAGCTGCCCAAATGTGACGATGACTACAATAGAGGCAAGTTGCTTTTAGAATATGGTATTAGAGCAGGGGTCTTAAGCTCAAGTCACAACTTTCACAATTTAACAAAAGATTTTTTATCCTCTTTATATCCACCGAGACACGCGTGAGAGGGGGTGTTACAGTATATATAGATCACCCACTTTCTTGGCATCAACTTAGCATAAAACTTAACAATTCCAACGCCGCGGCTGCTTCAGATCAAAGGGGAACACAAGCTTGCAAACTGTCTTTTGACTCATGGCGAAAGATAGTGAGCACTAGTCTTCGACTTGACAACGTAGATTATGTTGCATCTGTTCTTGTTGTCCAGCCTAGACAATTGCTACCAGATTCCCCAACTCCCACCCGAAATTACAAATGTTACCCTACAACTTTATAGATTAGACACCACCTGATGAGGTTTTAGACAAAAGGCACCAGGCGCCTAGTCTTAACAATAATATAACCCAACAAAACAGCCAGAGTTACAAATTTTACAATCTGAGGATATCAACTAACAATAATGATCAAACTGGCGTGACAATTAAGAGGTTTCAGCCTGTGAAAATTATGTGAAGATGTGTTGTTCCCTAGCTGGGCACATCGCTGCATGTTATATAAGCCTCGGTTAACAAACCACCGAGAGGATTACAACGGATTATAACAGAAAGATTTGCTAGAGATAAACTCTGTCGATAGCAGCTAACCATCGTTTATCTTATCATATGATAAACGTGGTTTACAAGGATCCTACCTCGTTTACACACCCCCTCAATCATAACTTATCTAAGTTAAGATTGTTTCTAAATACTTCAAGTTGTCGAACTGTCAGGGGTTTAGTGAACCCATCTGCAACTTGATCTCCTGTAGGTATGAACTTGATATCTAATAACTTCTGAGCTACTCTTTCTCTTACAAAATGATAATCTACTTCTATATGCTTAGTTCTAGCATAAAATACTGGATTAGCTGAAAGATAGGTTGCACCTATGTTATCACATCATAATTGAGCAGTAGAGGGAGTATGAACTTTTAGTTCATGAAGAAGGGTTTGTACCCACATCACTTGTGCTGTAGCATTAGCTAGAGACTTATACTCAACTTCTGTACTTGATCTTGAGACAGTGGCTTGCTTTTTTGCACTCCATGAGATTAAATTAGAGCCAAAAAAAATAGCAAAGCCTCCTGTTGAAAGAACATGTTGGGCCCCCATGTGTGGTTTTGGTAATTAATGACAATCTTTATGGACTAATGTGTGTATTAAGTTATACTTGTAGGTTTGTCTATTGGCATCGCTTGGAGCATGTGTTGGCTTCAAGGTCGACGAAATGAAAAGAAGAGATATGTTGGGCAAACTCAATATGCGAGGTCGATAATGAGGAATTAAGGAAGGCGTTCCATCTTGAGAAAGGTAAGATCGTCTACATCGAGCTCAAGTGGAATGCTCAAGGCAAAGGTATAATTTTGATAGGTTTTCCCTTTTGCCGGTCTCACGTTGTGTGTGTGAGACCGGGTTTAGGATAGATAACCGTACTATCAAGAGGGGCTCTCGTATGAGTAATTCGGTCACATCGTTCGGAGAGAGCTCAAACCTTTGCATACTTGCATCATCATATTTGGTTGTTATTTGGTCTTATCCATGTGATGATATAGAGCTTGTGGTAATCTCCATAACAAGCTCTTGTTTATCTAAATCGGATCTCCCATTTATATCTTGTTGCGATTTTGATTTATGCGGCTTTTCGGTTTCTCACCAAGTGGGGTATATCAATTTATTCTACTTGATACTTTCTCACTTGGTGATAATCAATATTTCCACTTTTTATTGGGAAGTCCTTGTTGCCCTCTATCCAACGCAATTTGAATCGGGTCAATCGGACCTTCCAATCAAAAGTTATCGCAGTTTGAATATTTGCCGTTTAAATAAAAAAAGAAAAAGAAAAACTGGGCCGAGCGGTACTACCGCAGCCCAGTACCGCTCGGGCCTGACGCGCGCAGCCCATTCTCAGTTTGGCCCGGCACCCACTTCCGGTCCTACCGGACCGGCCTGGTAGTACCGCCCTGGTGGGCCGGTACTACCGGCCGGCCCAGAAAAATACCCAATTATTTTCCTAGATCTAGATCAGTGCGTGTCCGCTCGATTTGCCCAGCACCCGCCTGTCCCGCGTGTTGACTCGCGCGCTGCCGCTCCAGATCCATGCGTTACTCCTGCCGCTGGCCCCGCATCCCGCATGCGCGCGCGTTGACCTGCCGCTGCGCTGCTCGCTGCTGCCGCGCTGCGCGCCTGCTTGCTGGCCAGCTGCATGCGCGCGTGCCCCGCCTGGCTGCTGAGCTGCGCCGCTGCTAGCTGCTGCTGCCTTGCATGCTGCTAGCTGCTAGCTGCGCCGAGCTGCTGCTCTGCTGCTGCGTGCATGCAACGCTAGCAGCAGCTGCTGCTGCCGAGCATGCTGGCCGCCGCTCGCATGCGCGCGCACGCCCTGGCCCACTGCTGCCGCTCGCGTTGGTTCTTGCTGCTGCTGATTTTCTCTCTGTCCCGCATACTGCTGTGCTGATGTGTTGGAGCGGTAGTACCGCTCAAAACCGGTACTACCGGTCCGTCTAGAAAAACGCCCTAAACGGCTAGTTTTTCTGGGCCCCTATTTAAGGATTTGCCCTTTTTTAGTTTTACGTCTTCCTCTCTTATCCTTAGGCTAAACTTTGTCCACACTTTCTCTAGATCTTGAAGCTTGTCTAATCTTTTTCCTCCGATGATTCTTGCCCATATTTGAGTGAAAAAGAAAGGAGATCTAGCTCCACGTTTTGACCTAACCGATTCATCTCTTTGTGAGTGCATCTTTGGGGATCTAGATTTTTGGGAATTTTGTGTCTCTCTTTGATTCCTCCTCTCTTGTTCCCCCAATAGCTTTAGTAGCTTTGTTGGAACTTGAGAGTGAGGGATTTGAGCATCTTTGTGGTGTTCTTGCCATTTGCATTTGGTGCATCGATTTGAGTTCTTTTTGGAGGATTTGGTTTGAATTGCTCATTGGAGCTTGTTCCTCTTGGGTTCTTGGAACCCTAGACGGTTTTGTGGCCTTGGTGGCATTGTGGCCTTTTGTGGCATTTGTTGGGAGCCTCCAATTAAGTTGTGGAGTTGTGCCCCAACCTTGTGAGAGGTTCCGGTTGCCACCGACAAGTGCACCGATAGTGGAAGCGTGGATCGATCCCATTGGGGTGAGATTCACCGGAGAATAAGGGAGGCCTTTTGTGGCGTTGGTGGTTTAATACCACCCCCTCTCCAAACGAGACGTACTCCATGTTGGGAGGAACTCGGTAAAATATCGGTGTCCCCGCGTGCCTTGGTTATCTCTATACCCGAGCTCTTTACTTATGCACTTTACATTGTGATAGCCTTCGTGCTTGAAGTACTATATATCTTGCTATCACTTTGTTGCTTGTATTGCTTAGCATAAGTTGTTGGTGCACATAGGTAAACCTTAGTTGCTTCTAGGTTGTGCTTTACAAAGTAAACACTAGTTTTATTCCGCCTTTGTTGAGCCACTCTAGGAAAAGTTTTAATCGCCTATTCACCCCCCCTCTAGGTGACATCCGTATCCTTTCACCTGTAGATCTCCTGTCATCAGGGCAGCCTGCCCAGTCTGCATCTGGAAATGCACTTACTAGCATAGAAGAAGATTTACTAAATCTCAACCCAATACTAGATGTGGCCTTGAGATATCTTAAAATTCTTTTAACAACAGTCCAATGTGATGAAGTTGGTGCATGAAGAAACTGGCAGACTTTGTTAATAGAGAAAGATATATCTGATCTAGTAAGTTTCAAATATTGTAATGCACCAATGATACTTCTATACCTTGATGCATCTTCCTCTTGAAGAGAAATACCCTCATGAGCCGAGAGTTTCTCACTTGTAGACATGGGTGTATTGGTAGGCTTGCACGTCATCATGCCTACTCTTTTGAGTACATCAGAAGCATATTTTTCTTGTGTGAGTAACATCCCATCATGCATCTTCTTAACTTCAAGACCTAAGAAATAATGTACATCACCAAGATCTTTTAAGGCAAACTCCTTTTTCAGATCTCGAAGTAGAGCTGTTGTTGCATCATAGCAAGAACTAGCAACAATTATATCATCAACATAAATGAGTATAAAAACAGAGATATTCCGTTTGCAATAAAATAATAATGATGTATCAGCCTTGGAAGGAGAGAAACCAAGTGCTTGTAGTTTTATACTCAATCTTGAGAACCATGCTATTGGGGCTTGCTTCAACCCATATAATGCTTTATCAAGTTTGCAGATGTAATTTGTTTTTTCTTTAACCTCATATCCTGGTGGTTGTCTCATATACACATCTTCCTCCAGAACACCATGGAGAGACACGTTCTTCACATCTAGCTGTCTGAGACTCCACCCCCTGGATACTGCAATAGACAACACAAGGTGAATAGTGGCCACCTTGACCACGGGACTAAAAGTGTCCTCATAATCAATCCCATATCTTTGTTTGAAGCCCTTAGCAACTAGACGTGCCTTGTATCTATCTATACTACCATTAGCTTTATCTTTAATTTTATAGACCCATTTACAATCTATTACATTTTTGCCAGCATATTGTGGAGGAACTAAGTGCCAGGTTTTGTTTTCAATAAGTGCTTGATACTCTTCATCCATTGCATGTTTCCACTATTTATTTTTAAAAGCTTCATCTAAGTTTTCAGGCTCTCCCGTGGCTGTAAAGTTTGCAAATTTTACCATATTGCGATACTGTTTAGGTTGAATTTTCCCCGTTTGCAAACGAGTAGCCATGCGCAGAATAGAGGCCACAGAATTCTCACCAGACAATCTTGACATAGAGGATCCCCGTCCAGGTGTGTCAGCGCCCAAATCCACGCTGGGATCGGTGTCGCTAGCCGCAGTGGATCCAGTCGAATCGGTGTGGCGTGTTGGTGCTATGGAGACAGACGCAGAAGATCCCGACGTCCCGGTCGACTCCTGCAGGCGGGCCGCTGCTCGGGGACCGTGCAAGTGCATGCGGTGGGCCATGCTGGCGTGGCACCTCCAGATTTCTCACGCGTCGTACGACAGGATCTGGCCAACGGTTTTCGTCAGCTGACGACGCGGTTTCTGCAGCGTGAATCACGCTGGGTCCCACCGAACCATTGGAACACGTGTCGTTGTGATTCAGCAGCAAAATCGGCATGAAATCATGCCCTGCTTCCGATGATTCTTCTTGATTTTCTTCTGAATCTGTGACAAGATTTTCTGCAAGCTCACAAACAGTTTTAGCAGGATTAACAGGATCATTAGGCATAGTTGAATCAGTACTATTATTCTCTCCCTATTGATCGACTGTGTCAGGATTACGAACTGTAGAAGGGAGAAGAAGAATTTCATCCTTAAGACGTTGGCCGGCATTGGAGTGTAATAATGAGAAGGAAAAACGTGTTTCATCAAATATGACATCACGTGATATATATATATATATATATATATATATATATATATATATATATATATATATATATATATATACGACCAGATCCAATATGAAGACACTTAAAGCCTTTGTGAAGATTGTTGTAGCCAAGAAATATGCATTGCATGGAACGATACTGAAGTTTTCTAGCATTGAAAGGTCGAAGGTTCGGATAACAAGCACAACCAAAAATGTGCATGGAAGGATAATCAGGCTTAACTTTTTCAATTGTTTCTAATGGAGTAGAAAAATTGAGCAATTTTTTGGGGAGACGATTGAAGGCCTCGTCCCAATATTTGAGAGGCATGGAAGCTTGAGCTAGGAGGGATAGTCCAACTTCGACGATATGACGATGTTTTATCTCAGCTGAACCATTTTGCTGATGAGTATGAGGACATGACACATGGTGAGTGACACCAATTTGTTTAAAAAAAGAATTTAAACGCTCATATTCTCCTCCCCAATCGGATTGCAAGGTGATGATTTTTTGCTCAAAACGTCTTTCAACAAGAGCTTGGAATTGATGAAAAATGCTAAAAACTTCAGAACGATGTTTGATCACATAAATTCATGTGTACTTGCTGACATCATCAATGAAGCTAACATAATAATTTTTATTGCCAAATGAGTCAGGGGCAGGCCCCCATACATCGGAAAAAATCAACTCTAATGGATGATGTGAAACACTAGTGGATCTAGAATAAGGCAGTTGATGACTTTTTGCATTTTGACATGCTTCACAAATAGACTCATTATTTTCATTAGAACATGGAAGATTATTTTTGCTAATAATTTGCTGAACAATAGAAGATGTCGGGTGGCCTAAATGACTATGCCATCTATGATGGGATGGCTTGATGACTCCATAGGTTTGCTTGGTGGAAGATGATGATGGTGGTGTGGGTAGAGGGTAGAGTCCCTCTATGCAAGGTCCATCAGCCAGAATTTTCCTCGTGACCTTGTCCTTAATGCAAATGAAATCAAGGTGAATTTCAACGAATACATGATTATCTTTGGCGAATCTATGAGCAGAAATAAGATTTTGAGTGGCATCAGGAACATGGAGAACATCTTTTAGAGGAAGATGTCGATCAAAAGTTGGAATAATAGAATGACCAATGTGGCTAATATCCATACCTGCACCATTTGCGGTGTGGACCTGCTCATTGCCATGATACTTGTCATGGGCATGGAGCTTCTCTAGAACGTTGGTGATGTGGTCGGTTGCGCCTGTATCCATGTTCCAGCCGCCATTGCCACCATAATTGTTGTAGCCTCCATTGTTGTTGTTGGTGGTAGAGTTGGCGTTCCTCTCTCGGGGAAGAAAGTCCTCATCAAAACGGTACCAGCAGTCATTGATTACATGGTCCGTGACATGGCACAACTGACAACATGGACGGTTGCCGCCATTGTTGTTGCCACGGCCGCGGCCGTTGTTGTTGTAGTTGCCGCGGCCGTTGTTGTTGTATCCACCACGGCCACCACCATTGAAGTGGTTGTTGTTGTTGTAGCTGGAGCCACCGTTGAAGTTGTTGTTGTATCCGGCGTTGCTGCTGCCTCCATTGTTGTTGCGGCCTTGCTGGCCACGACCTCCTCCGTGGCCAAATCAACCACGTCCACCATGCATGGCGGCGTTGGCCGAGGACTGCGATGAGCCCGATCCACGGAGCATATGCTTTCGACTCTCAAAGGACAAAAGCTGTGAGTATAACTCACTCACCGTGATGGGATCTGTGTGTGCGAGGATGGCAGCAATGAGGCCGTCGTAGGTGGAGTCCTTGAGGCCAGAGATGATGTAGGAGACCATGTATTCATCATCGAGGGGCTTGCCGGCGGAGGCCATGTCGTTCTCCAAGGTCTTCATGATGGCCACGTACTCGGTCATGCTCTTGGTGCCCTTTTCTGCCGTGGCGAGGGCGATGCGGAGGTTGGTGGTGTTGGCTCACGAGCTTGCCGCGAACATCTCGTTGACGATGCCCCATAGTGCAGACGCCGTCTTGGCCCCGATGACATGGGGAAGGATTTCTGGGGAGAGCGATGAGACGAGGAAGCTCAGGACCTGTTGATCCCGAGCCACCCAAACACCATAGTCCGGGTTCTCCTGCTTGGTGGTGGTGTCGCCATCCTTGACGACAATCTGCTTCGCCGGTGCTTCTTCATTGCTGTGGAGGAAGGCTTCAAGCCTAGCGCCCCTGATGGCCGGCAGCACAATGGCTTGCCAGATGACGAAGTTGTTCTTCGTGAGCTTGACCGATGGGTTGTTGGTGAAGGGAGAGTTGGGTGTGGATGAGGCGGAGGTCGCCATGAAATCGATCTAATCTAGGGTTTGTGGTGTATCGGCGAGAGGGGCTAGATGTGGTTGGAGTTTGGCTCTGATACCATGTGAAAATTATGTGAAGGTGTGTTGTTCCCTGGATGGGCACATCGCTGCATGTTATATAAGCCTCGGTTAACCAACCACCGAGAGGATTACAACAGATTACAACAGAAAGATTTGCTAGAGATAAACTCTGTCGACAACAGCTAACCATCGTTTATTTTATCATATGATAAACGTGGTTTACAAGGATCCTACCTCGTTTACACAACCTTCCGACTAAAGGGCTAGCCCATTACAAAGCATACTAGGCAGGTTAAGAATGAGGTAATGGTGGGGAAGTTGCCCTTGAAGCCCCCTTAGCTCGGCCACGATCTGCTCGATCATGCTCATGTCAGACCGGCTTGGCTGTGTTTCTAGAGATCTTAATGAAGATCATAGTTTAAAAATGCAGTCAATAAAATATATACAAACTATAGACTCAATAGTCAATAGTGAGGTTAATCCTAATTTCATAATCTGCCACAACATCTAGCATCGAGCCACGAAAAACATCCACAACAATCATCTAGCTACCACCTGACGAGGTGATGATCCTGGTTGACAATAATTAATATCCTCTTGTAATCAGCGACACTTATTATGGATCGGATGGAGTAACATTAATTTCATTCAGTTCAGGTTCATATCCTTCTTAAAAAAATTCTTTTTTCAAAACATATTTCAGCTTCATATACATATTCTTCTCAAAGAGAATCCGCTTATAACTGGTTCTGAACCAGGTGTTCTCTCGAACTTATCCATGCCAATATTTTGGGGCATCTTGAGAAAACTGACGGCGTAGAGCATCACATCCAAGGAGCCAAATCACCGCAAAGTTGAAAGAAGAGTGGATCATGGCTTGGGACTCATTTTGCATGAGACGAAGGTTAGGTGGCCACAACTTTGCATAGGAGTGCTCTTTGGTTTACTACTCCTAGACCACACATCACAGTACTACCCTCCTGCCACAAAATGCAACTCATTTTTTGATCAACTCCTGCAATGAACAGAGTTGTTTGTATGACCTCATTTTTGTCACTGGACACCTGTTCAGAAAGATAATACTAGCTTAGCATGCTGCCTGCTACTACAATCTGTAGCATGACAAAGAACTCAGTGACTGATTTTGGAGGAAAACTTGTGAATTGATTTAGGTTCTTTACGTGCAAACAATGCCACCATTTTGTTCGTCAAAATTATAATACTGATTATCCACTTGAGCTTGAGAAATTAGTAAGGAAATCCTTTGTGCAAATAGATAAGCCATGGACTAATGAATAATACAATTTTTCGATAAAGGAAAAATATTAATATCGTGCAGATATCAATTACACTCAACCTTTGTGCCAACAAGATGCCCAAAGACATCCATGGTGCACACAGCCAAAAAAAAGAAAATGATGAATGTTGAATGAGCGTATATAGTAGTAATGCTGAATGTTGGAATACAATTCGGGTTAATCTATGTATGGACCAATTAATCCCTGATTTCTACACCTTAGCCACTCGAGTATTACTTTGATCCAATCAATTATAGCAATATGACAAACCAGTATAAATTTTATTTTGCAACACAACCTCGGTGAAAATATATGTACAAGCAGGAAGTGATGTTGTAACACAACTGGAGAAAGACCTTACGCAAATCTTTCTCCTCGATAAAAAATACAATGCTCTGTAATTGAAAAAACATGCATACAAATGTAAACATATTTTTGAATCATTAATGCACAATTTCTTTATCAAAAAAATTAATGCACAATTTGGAATGAGGTGCTAATTTCTTGTAAAAAAGGTCTGAAACTAATTGGACACATAATATTTATTTTTCATTGCCAATATGTAACAAGTTTTCGCATGTAGTACATGTTTATTCAGAAACTTATCTGTGTTACAAAGTTGCTAACCAGGTGTGTGGGTTGATGACCAGTGTATATAACAGCCATAACAACAAACTTGATGGATCGTGGCATGAACGAATGGCGCAAAGCTCGCTACTCCTCTAGTATTGTACATTAAATTGCAGGAGAACACTCAGCAGTCAACACAATTTGTCCTATCCCGTAGCTTCTCTTTTGCTGAGTTTAGCTCTTTGACGACATCATGTATGTCCATGCGCTCACTCGGCAACTCCTTGGAGCACATGAGTCCACTTTGTATCACCGTGAGCAAGCACTGATGGATATCATCGAGTTCATCGGTGTAGTCTCCCGTTGGATTTTGACCATTATTCAACTTGTGATCAACTATTTCCATAACGTTCTCAGGAAAAGATAACTCTACCAGCTTCGGAAGGCTCATCGCATCTACAAATTGTTCATCAGTTGGACTCACTCCAGTGAATATCTCGAGCAGAAGAATTCCATAGCTATACATGTCGCCCTGGACAGATGCTTGAGCCCCCATGCCATATTCTGAAAATAGATAGTAGAGGATTTTAATTTCTTTCCCACACACGGTGCATTTGCTATAAACAATAGAATTGATACTTCGAAATGGACATCAACTTTTTTTCTTGAAGATGTGTTGTTATGGGGTGACCCCTTGGGGTGGCCCGATCTTTCACGAATCTCCGCCAGAATCGAGGGCAAAGCGGTGGAAGGGGGAAAGGGGATGAAATCCACGAACACACGCCCACGAAGAACCCGATGAACTCACGCACACAAAACACGATACACGCCGATAACTCACGCCGATGGCAACCGGTCCAACATAATCCCTAGGATCGGTGTTGGGCGAAGCTCTCTCTCCACGACCAACAACGGGGGCGAGGTGCTTGGTGAGATCTTGACTACTTGGGGACGAGAAACCGAGATCCCAAGGCCTTGTACAACTTGAACGCACTAGGCAAGATCCAAGAGGTTGTGGATAATAGGGTGCCCCTTGGTAGGAGCATGAGACCAATAGATGAAAGATCCTCAAAGGGGTGTCCTCAACTATTATTATCCAAGTCTAGGGTTTACAATAGAGGGGTGGGGCTTTATATAGGCCAGCCACTTAAACAGGGGTAGTTT
The DNA here is from genome assembly GCA_916181665.1 of Avena sativa. Lineage (NCBI taxonomy): Eukaryota > Viridiplantae > Streptophyta > Magnoliopsida > Poales > Poaceae > Avena > Avena sativa. The sequence goes on along the minus strand of OV702289.1, from coordinate 35,596,856 downwards.
GGGAATAAAACTGGAAGTTTGGATGAAATTGGGGGTTACATGGGCCAGGCCCAAAAGGCCTTAACATGCCTGGCATCGAGCAGGCCGGAGACTCCGGTGTTGGGTCCGGAGACTCCGGTCTAGGCCAGAGACTCCGGTTCAGTCTCCGGAGGGGGTATCAGACTGTCCCGGGCTTGGTTCTTGGGGCCGGACCGGTGATGTTGCTTCATATCTGAGGATACACAACGTAGTTGCATGAAGTAGCAAGCCATCCAAAGGTAGACCAAAATCACATGAGGAAAGGAGCGAGTTAACCTTGGCTTGTAGGAGCTTGGCTCGGGCGCGAGTCATTGGTCCACTTGGGGGACTAGGTGTTGTAGATGGAGGTGCATCCGTAGGACGGGCTGCATCAGCTCCCCCCCCTTGGGAAAGAGTCATCCTCGACTCTTCAACCTTCTCAACTTCATCTTCGCCATGGTAGGGTGAGAGGTCTTTGACATTGAATGTCGGGCTCACAAGATACTTGGATGTTGGGATATCGATGATGTAGGCATTGTTGTTGATCCTCTTTAGTACCTTGAACGGTCCATCACCTCTTGGCTTGAGTTTGGAGTCGCGGTCCTTGGGGAAGCGATCTTTACTCAAGTGTATCCACACAAGGTCGCCTTCTTCGAAGATCATCTCTTTCTTGTTCTTGTTTAGCCTTGATGCTTGGCGAAGAACTTGTTGCTCGATCGTAGCTCTTGTGTCTTCATGGAGTTTCTTCATTGTTTGGGCACGCTTGACAACGTCCATATTGGCACGTTCATGAAGCGGAAGTGGAAGGATATCGAGCGCGGTGAGAGGCTCAAAGCCATAGACGATCATGAACGGGCTCCTCATGGTGGTGGAGTGCTTGGCGCGGTTGTAGGCGAACTCGGCGTGTGGAATACATTCCTCCCAGTCTTTTAAGATTCTTCTTTATCAACACACGTAGGAGTGTGCCAAGGCTTCGATTGACGACCTCGGTTTGAGGATGCGAGGCGGACGAGAAGAGGAGCTTGATGCCGAGCTTGGCGATGAGAGTCTTCCAGAAGTAGCTCATGAATTTGACGTCACGGTCGGAGACGATTGTTCTTGGTACACCGTGTAGCCGAATTATTTCCCTGAAAAACAAATTTGCTACATGTGAAGCATCATCGGTCTTATGGCACGGAATGAAGTGTGCCATTTTGGAAAAGCGATCCACTACCACAAATATAGAATCATGTCCATGTTTAGATCTAGGCAATCCTAACACAAAGTCCATGCTAATGTCCGACCAAGGTGCATGAGGAATAGGCAATGGCATATAAAGACCAAAGAGGTTAGACTTAGACTTAGCTTGGATACATGTAGTGCACCGTTGGACGTGGCGCTCGACGTCCGCTTCATCTTTGGCCAAAAGTAGTGAGTGGATAGCATGTCATATGTCTTGTCACGACCAAAGTGACCCATAAGGCCTCCACCATGGGACTCTTGAAGAAGCAAAATTTGGAGAGACGACTTCGGAATGCAAAGCTTGTTTTGTTTGAAAAGAAAACCCTTATGCAAATAGAAATCATTAATCCCTTTGTCTATTGAACATTTTGCAAAAATTGGTCCAAAAAAAGGGTCGGACGCGTACAAAGATTTGATGTCATCAAGACCCAAGACATTTACTTCGAGTCGTGTAAGAAGGTTTGTGTTTTTGCGAGACAAAGCATCCGCTATAACATTTTCTTTGCCCTTCTTGTACTTGACAATGTAAGGAAAAGACTCCATGAACTCAACCCATTTGGCGTGCCTTTTACTCAAATTGGCTTGGCCCTTAAGATATTTCAATGACTCATGGTCAGAATGGATGATAAATTCTTTGGTCCAAAGATAGTGTTGCCACACTTGAAGGACACGAACCAAGGCAAAAAGCTCTTTGTCATAAATGGGATAGTTTAGGCGTGCGCCATAAAATTTCTCACTATGGTATGCAATAGGACGCCCATTTTGCATAAGGACGCCTCCAATGCCAATTCCACTAGCGTCACATTCAATCTCAAAGGTTTTTGTGAAATCCGGTAATGCAAGAAGTGGTGCTTCGATGAGCCTCTTTTTGAGCTCATCAAAAGCCTTTTGTTGTGCTTTGCCCCAAACGAACGTGACATTTTTCTTGGTCAATTCGTTGAGGGGGCAAGCAATGGTAGAAAAGTCTTTCACAAAGCGACGGTAAAAGCCAGCCAACCCATGAAAACTACGAAGTTCACTAACATTCGTAGGTATGGGCCAATCTCGTATGTCCTTAACTTTTGAGACATCAACTTCAATGCCATTAGAAGACACAACAAAACCAAGGAAAATGAGTTTGTCTTTTGCAAAAGTGCACTTTGGGAGATTAGCATAAAGCTTTTCATGACGAAGGATTTGAAGGATCTCCTTAACATGAGTAACATGCTCCTCTAGTGACTTGCTATAGACAAGGATGTCATCAAAGTAAACAACGACACTCTTCCCAATGAGAGATCTCAAAATATGGTTCATGAGGCGCATGAAGGTAGATGGGGCATTTGATAAGCCAAAAGGCATAACCAACCATTCATAGAGACCAAGCTTGTTCTTGAAGGCGGTTTTCCACTCATCACCTTCGGCCATGCGAATTTGATGGTAACCACTACGAAGATCAATTTTCGAAAATATAGTGGCTCCACATAACTCGTCAAGCATGTCATCAAGACGCGGTATAGGATGTCGATAACGCACGGTGATAGCATTGATTGGACGGCAGTCCATGCATAACCGCAACGTATCATCTGTTTTTGGAACTAGAATCACGGGAACCACCTTGGGCTAGTGCTTACTTGGATCAAACCTTTGGAGACGAGTTGGTTGATTTGTCGTTCTATCTCCTTCGTCTCTTCCGGGTTTGTGTGATACGCGGCGCGGTTTGGGAGTGGGGTGCCGGGTATGAGGTCGATGCGGTGCTCGATTCCACGAAGAGGAGGTAGTCCATGAGGAAGCTCTTCGGGAAATACATCTTGGAATTCCTGCAAGATAGCCATCAAAGAAGGAGGAACATTTGTCAAGTCATTAGTTCCTTGCGTTAGTCCCTTGCATATAAGGACATAGTGCAAGATGGATGGGTTGTTCCGCACTTCTCTCATCTCACTTTTGGTGGCAAGAAGAACACTCTTAGTTTTTCCACTCGAGTTTGGCTTGTGGCACTCACTCACTATAGTGTGGTTCTCTCGCTCACCACTCTTCTCACAAGATGGTTTTGTGTATTGCACCCTCGCTAAAGCCTTTGCATTGTCCGCAATTATTTGGCTAGGAGTCATTGGTTGCAACACAAGTTTTTTCAAGCCATTTGAAGGTATAAGTGTTTGAGTGACCATCATGCAAAGCACGCTTGTCATATTGCCACGGCCTTCCTAGCAACATATGGCAAACCGTCATGGGGACCACGTCACATTCCACCGTGTCTTTGTATGGTCCAATTGAGAACGTTACCGAGATGGTGTGCTTGATCTTGACGGACCCTTGGTCACTTAGCCATTGTATATGGTAGGGGTGCTTATGTGGATGGAGGGTGAGGTTGAGTTTCTCACACAATTCCGTACTTGCAAGATTGTGGCAACTCCCTCCATCGATGACAACTTTGATGGACTTCCCATTGATACCGTCACGAGTTTGGAAGATGTTTGATCGTTGGTCTTCATTCTCATTGGCTTGAGTAGTTAAGACCCTTGTGACCACAAGCGATGGACTTGCGTCATGCTCACACACAAGTAGTTCTTGGTCCTCTTCCAAATGTTGCCTTGCCATGGCTTCCTTGACCCTTGCATCAAACTCATCTTCACTCAAGTATTCTTCATCCGTTGTCATGGATGAACAAAACTTTCTTGTTCCCACATGCGGCCGACTTGTGTCCTTTGCCTCCACACTTGTAGCACTCACCATTGAATGGTTGTTCATCTCTTGTGTATTTGCCACTTAGGGGCGGTTTTCCTTGAGGAAGTGTTGGCTTGAAGGGAAGCTTGGTGGTATTTGATGAGCTTCCACTTGGTGTTGTCGGAGTAGTGGTTGGGGCTTGCTTGTATGTGAAGTATGTCTTTGGCTTGTTGTACTTGATGTCCTCTTGCACTTGACGCTCGGCCTTTGATGCTATGTGCACAAGCTCAACCATGTTGTTGTACTTTTGGAACTCGGTGATGCGCTTGATTGGATGGTTCAAGCCATTGAGGAAACGTGCCATTGTTTGTTCATCCCGCTCTTCAATGTTGGCACGGATCATGTTGAGCTCCATTTGCTTGAAGTACTCTTCCACGGTCTTTGTCCCTTGACTAAGCGTTTGAAGCTTGTTGAAAAGGTCACGCATGTAGTGCGAAGGAACAAAGCGGGATCTCATATGAGCCTTCATGTCTTGCCAAGTTGAGATTGGGGGCTTTTCTTTTGATTCACGAGCGAGTTGGACTTGTTCCCACCAAAGGTTGGCATACTCATCAAACTCGAGGGATGCCATGGCCATCATCTTCTCATTGCTATAGTTGTGCATGCGAAAGATCTTGTCAACCTTGAGTTCCCACGAGAGGTATTCTTCGGGTTCATTGGAACCGGTGAACTTGGGAATGGTGAACTTGAGCTTGCCGAAAGTTTCTTCTTCATTGTGGTTCCGGTGTCGACGGTTGCCATGATTTTGGCGGCCATATTCATCATCCGAGCTCTCATGTCTTCCTTGGTGATGGTGGCGTTGCTCTTGCGGTTGTTGAGGTGCCGCGTTTGGTGGTGGAACTTGGTTTTGACGACGAGCTTGGGGAGCTTGCTCGTGTTGTTGGCGCGGTTGAGGACGAGGAGGAGGTTGTTGATCCTCACGACGAGCTTGGGGAGCTTGCTCTTGTTCTTGTCGTGGTTGATGCCGAGGAGCATTGTCTTGCGCCATGTGGCGAGGAGGACGTCGAGCCGCATGCGCAATGGGCTGCTCTCTTTCTTCTTGATCTGGAGGAGGCTCGTCATGATGATCATGCTGTCGACGTTGACGTTCATGTCGATGATGACGCCTTGGTGGATCTTCGAGTGCTTCACGCCGACGGCGATCTTGTTCTTCCACTTCGGATGCTTCACTTGTTGTTGAACGAACATGTCGATGGCGATGGGCTTGGTGGTCCATGTGAGGTTGCTCTTGTTGAATCACAAGTGCCCTTGATTGTGGCCGGTCCGCTTCACATCTTGGAGGTCTTGCGGAGAGGTCACCATCATAGCTTGACGTTGCGGCGTGTCGCGGAGATGGTACCGCTTGAGAAGAGCTCATGGATTGAAGGACGGGTCCATCCCGGTGCCTTGAAGCGTGACGGCGAGGTGCACTTGATTCACTTGAGGAGTGCCGTGATGATCTTGAGTCTCGCGAGCGTGGCCTTGCTAACCCATCAATGAGGCGTTGAAGCTTCTCATCCGTTGAGGCGAGGGCGTGACCAAGAGCTTCATTTTGATGACCGAGGTTGTGTTGCATGGCATGCATTTGGCCTCGGACTTCTTCGAAGCGGTTGTCGATGTTCTTGAACTCCACTCGGGCTTCGCTAAATTGTTCATCTTGGCGCCGCTAAAGGGCTTCATAACGGTAGTTGAATTCTCCTCGGACCTTCCAATGGTCCCATCTTGTCATGTATTGTGTGTCGTCCTCCGGAGGTGGTGGTGGTTGGGACGGCTCGCCATTCCTGTCCATGATGCAAAGCCGACAAGAGTTGTATATGGAGAATAAGGGTGCGAAGAGTTAGCCTTTTACCTCACCTTGGAGATTATATCAAACCAATTGCCACACAACGAAGCGAACATCATGCAAAGTGAAATGGCAAAGAAACTCACACACAAATAAGCTACAACTCTCAAAAGCTTTTGGTGGATGGGTAGGATTGTGGGAAAGCCAAAGAACCAACCGAACGCAAAGGATAGTCAAAAGTGGAGAAGATCCAACAAACTCAAGTCAAAAGGAAATGGTCAACTCAAAAGGTGACGAGAACCTACGACTACACACACGTAGAGGAAAATGGGGTTAGCACGACTATGAAAGTGAGCACGAAATGTCCTAACGACGACTACGCTCGGTTGTCGTGCCAACTCAAGGAGAGACCACAACTCGTTTGCCAAAAGAGGGTAAGCAACGGATTTGTGCACTTGCCTTGGCGCGCTTCTTCCTCTCTCTTTTGCTTACAAGCTTGATGCTCTCTTTGTATTAGGAGACTATGTATCTTTCTATTTTTCTTTTTCTTTTCCTCTTTTTTTTGATTCTTTTTCTTTTTCTCCTTTTCTATGCTACTATGTTAACTTTTGTATTTTCCCTCAAACTCTCACTTTCCAAGGGCAAGTGCACAATGCTTAGACAAACACAAAATGAGTTGCTCTCATAGGATAGGTACACACAAAGGAAGATATGGCTACAAGGGTTGACACAAGTTATACCTTAGTTGTTGATGATGAGCTTGTGTCGATGGAGCGGGGAAGAGTTTGGGGTCCGTGGTGTCAAAGAGCGTGGCGATGTTGCGGAAGCTATCTGTTAGTTGGTGACACGCACACGGAACACAAACAACAAGTGGACAGATTAGCCAATGCAGAAAAGAGGAAAAAGAGCAAAACTGGTGTCCAGGGCCGGAGACTCCGGTCTGGGCCGGAGACTCCGGTGTAGACCGGAGACTCCGGTGCACAGGGCCGGAGACTCCGGTGTGGAAGATCTGCTCGTGTTCTTGAGCGGAAATTCACGCCTAGAGTCCTCAAATCCGCGAAAATTTGGCCAAAATTAGGCTGGGAAACGCAGGCAAAAGCTGGACCAACACCTTAGACAAGATTTGGTCGGATCAAAACCACAAATAACACTCCAAAACGACAGATCGATCCAAAGGCAAATTGGGGCTGTTTTTTGGGAAATTTTCGAATTTATGGTGGATAGAAGAAAAATTGAGGGAAAATTCGTGATCAACCTTGCTCTTGATACCAAGATGTTATGGGTGACCCCTTGGGGTGGCCCGATCTTTCACGAATCTCCGCTGAAATCAAGGGGAAAGCGGTGGAAGGGGGAAAGGGATGAAATCCACGAACACACGCCCACGAAGAACCCGATGAACTCACGCACACAAAACACGATACACGCTGATAACTCACGCCGGTGGCAACCGGTCTAACATAATCCCTAGGATCGGTGTTGGGTGAAGCTCTCTCTCCACGACCAACAACAGGGGCGAGGTGCTTGGTGAGATCTTGACTACTTAGGGACAAGAAACCGAGATCCCAAGGCCTTGTACAACTTGAACGCACTAGGCAAGATCCAAGAGGTTGTGGATAATAGGGTGCCCCTTGGTAGGAGCATGAGACCAATAGATGAAAGATCCTCAAAGGGGTGTCCTCAACTATTATTATCCAAGTCTAGGGTTTACAATAGAGGGGTGGGTCTTTATATAGGCCAGCCACTTAAACAGGGGTAGTTTGGGAATAAAACTGGAAGTTTGGACGAAATTGGGGGTTACGTGGGCCAGGCCCAAAAGGCCTTAACATGCCTGGCATCGAGCAGGCCGGAGACTCCGGTGTTGGGTCCGGAGACTCTGGTCTAGGACGGAGACTCCGATTCAGTCTCCAGACCCGTCTCCGGAGGGGGTATCAGACTGTCCCAGGCTTGGTTCTTGGGGCCGGACCGGAGGAAGGTCCGGAGACTCCGGTGTAGGAGACCGGAGACTCCGGTCTACACCGGAGACTCCGGTGTGTAGAGCTCCAGCAGCTTCTTCTCCTGGTCCTTCTTCCTTGGTGGCTTGGTGTGGTGATGTTGCTTCATATCTGAGGATACACAACGTAGTTGCATGAAGTAGCAAGCCATCCAAAGGTAGACCAAAATCATATGAGGAAATGAGTGAGTTAACCTTGGCTTGTAGGAGCTTGGCTCGGGCGCGAGTCATTGGTCCACTTGGGGGACTAGGTGTTGTAGATGGAGGTGCGTCCGTAGGACGGGATGCATCATGTGTTACTGCTGCTTAACTTGTCTTCAGTTGTCAGTGAATACAAAGAAAACTTAGGCCCTGTTTGGCATCAAAGTATTTAGAGAATACTTCGGTTTCTGAAAATACTTAAGGATTAAATACTTTAAGTTGTTTGGAACCAATAAAGATTATAGTTTTAAAACTAAAGTATTCTCCAAAACTGTGGGTTTCTTTAAGTATTGGAGAAAGAGGTCTGACCCTCTTTTTTCCTAAAACCGAGGAACAAGAAAAACTGAAGTATAGGTTAGCCACCTCAGTTTTTTCTAAACCAAAGTATATAAATATCATAATATTTTAGTGCCTAGCTAGCCAATACTTTAGTTTTTCTCCTTTCTTAGTTTTAGAAAAAAGGTCAGACTTCTTTCCTCATTACTTAAAAAACACAATTTTTCTAGAATACTTTTGTTTTAAAACCACAATATTTATTGGAACCAAACACCTTAAAGTATTTAATACTTCTATATTTTTAGAAACCGAAATATTTTCTGAATAGTTCAAAAATAGTTTGATGCCAAACGTTATATTTTTAGTCGACTTCATTTACAAAAAAAGCAGTTTATTGTTCAGTCTATTAGTTAGATCTAGTTAGGTCCATAAATAGTTACAATAGATATAATTAAATGTAATTAGCAAAGTAATTTTTCATAAACATATCAGGAATGGTGCGAAAATCATGTACCTGGGGGAATGTAGCCAATAGTACCTCTGATCCCAGCGCTTGTTGTGGAATGAGAATTCATAGTATCTTGTTGAACCAAAAACTTGGCTAATCCAAAATCACCCACATATGCAATCATGTCATCATCCAAAAGAACATTGCTAAGCTTCAAATCACAGTGCACAATAGGCACTGTACCATGGTGGTGGAGGTAATCTAATGCTGTGGCAATATCAATTGCTATGTCCATCCTCTTGGTAAGGCTTAGAGCTTCAAATGGTCTAGCAGTACATGCTGTAGGATGTAACCAAGTCTCCAGACTTCCATTTGGCATGAACTCAAAAATCAATGCCTTGAAATCAGTACCATTGTGATCCGTACTGGAACATGAGCTCAAAACCTTAACAAGGTTCCGATGCCGTATATGTTAACAAAAGAGGATGGCAAGGACCCATCAAACATGTTCCTGTCAAGATGAAGTGCTTGTAACACTTCGCAACCATCAATGGTGCTTGGAATCTCATCGGATAAGTTGTTATTTGATAGGATGATAGTTTGTATGTTCTTCAGCTTAGTGATTTCCAGTGGCAATGGACCACTGAGATAATTATGTGACAAATCTATGGCTACTGTAAGGGAGGGAAACATTATTTACTTTGGAATATTACCTACAAATTTGTTATATGAAAGGTTCACGGATTCTAGTGATTGCATATGACTCATTTGCTCCGGTATATTCCCTTCAAGTTCATTGTTTTGGAGAAAGAGTCTACTCATCCGGGTAAGATTTATAAATATCAATGGGATTTCCCCAGATATGGTGTTCTTTGACAAATTTATTAGCTCTAGTCTCCAGAGTTTGCCAATTTCCTGGGGTATGGGGCCACTAAGTAACATGCTGTTTAGCTGAATTCTAGTCGGACCTACTAGGTTGCCAATAAAAGAAGGGATGCTTCCTGAAATTCCATTTTCTCGCATACTAAAAAAGTAAAGACTAGTGGAAAGACCGCCTATGGAGATGGGTATCATTCCTTGGAGTTGGTTATCTCCGAGATCCAACGCTTGCAACCTGTACAGTTGCTTGACTGGTCCATAAATCCCCACTCTCTAGTTGTCTTGGCCTCAAGTAGATTGCTAGAAACAGCAAATATCTTAAGGTTTTGCAAGCTTCCTAAATTAGAAGGTATTGTCCCTGTGAACTTGTTACTAGCAGTCTCAATCGACTCTAAGTAGGAACAATTTGATATGGAATCTGAGATTTTTCCTTCAAGTTGGTTCACAAATACCACGAGAGCAACCAAGTTTGGCAACGAAACACCAATATCAGAAGGAAGACTACCTTGGAGGTTGTTGTAGGCTAGCTGAAAGATCTCCATGGATGAAATGTTGTACAAGGAACGCGGTATATCACTGGAAAGGTAATTGTCATTAACGCAAATGGTTCGAAGGACATGGAGCTGGCCAAGAGAAGATGGGATGGAACCAGTCAGATTGTTGACATCCAGACGAAATAGTAGCAAACTAGTTAGATTACCAAAGTTCGGCGGGATGTTTCCTACGAGGGAATTAGAGGTTAGCATCAGGTAAACAAGGTCCTTACATAGCCCAAGGCTAGAAGGGATCGTGCCCTGAAGATTATTCGACTTGAGGTTAATACTGACTAATTTGGTGCAGTTTCCAAGACTTGGTGGTATGTAGCCACCGAGAAGGTTGTTAGAAAGATCGATGGAGCGCAAACTAGTCAGCTTACTGAGCTCTTCCGGGATGGTTCCCGTGAACTGGTTATCTGAGAGGGTGAGCTCATCAAGAAAGGTAAGGTTGGACAAAGCAGAAGATATCTGACCTGAAAGATGGCTGGAATTTAGGACAAGAGAGGTGACTCGGTCAGGATTGCGGCCACCACACCTGACTCCCGGCCACTGGCAGTGGTGGACAGAGTTGTTCCACGAGGACAGTACATTCAGAGGATCACCTGATACAAGAGACTTGAAGGATATGAGTGCTAATAGATCGGTTTCGCTGGATTCTGATTTTGTTGGGGCAGGAAGGGAAAGTGAGAACAGAATGTGAAGGTTTAGTATGAGGAAGATAAAACTGGAAGCTTCCATTGTTTGATGGGCATGAGAATACTTCACTTGGTGATCACTCTCTCTCTCTGCCACTTCTCATCTTATATCCTACAGGGTATTGCGGAGAAGAAGAGATCATGTTAATTTTAATTCAACTTGTGACGAAAATGATCCCAGAACAGATGGCATAGTTTCAGCGGAGAACAAACCAAGTCAAACTTTCTCCCACTCTCTAGATTAGAGTACAGCTTTTTGTCCCAATCACACTGACCAAGCTTAAGATTTAGAAACCAAAGTGATTGGCCATCTCAATTATTTTTGTCTTTCTAAGCCGGCATAATTGGGTCGGTCTGGAAAATCTTGCACCTAATAATTGGACGGCAGGAACTTGTCCTCTGGTGGGCATTTGGTTCTCATGAACTCTATCTAAGTACAAGTCCACAGTTGTTTAATACCCCTACCTTGCTAAAAAGGATTATATTATGAAATAGAGGGAGTAAAAAAAGGGAGTATGATGCCAACCGCAACCGGATGCATGCCAACAGGCATCTCCCCTTTCTCTGAGTCACACTTTCACTCACATGACATGAATTGAAAAATAGAACAAGCACTGCCGTTAAGATATACTACCTCTGTTCCACAATATAAGACTTTCTAGCAAGATGTTTTAGTTTGCTAAAAAGTCTTATATTGTGGAATGGAGGAAGTAGTATGCATCAGGAAAAGACACAAGCATAGCACAAAAGGCACTACCATTGTCAGGGGTCGTGAAGTTGATTTTCTGAACCCAACAGCTCTCGGTCCTCCATCACAGCAGGGTGGAGTCGCTCTCGCGGAGTTGGGAGAACCGGGCAGCCGCTTGCCCGCATCCACTTTCTCCTCCTCCATCCGCGCACACGATGAGCTCCCTTGCCAGCGCGCCGCCGATGCCGCATAGACGCACTGTAGCACGCGGCTGTGTGGATCTGCTCGAGCTCTCCTAGGGATGGGTGCAAGTGTGGTGGAGAGTAGAGCTGAGGACGACAGAGGATCACGATTGAGAGGGATCGGATGGCACTTGGCCGCTCTAGCTGGATTTGGAACGGGCAATGGAAGCAGACATGGACACATGGCATCGAGCTCTTGGTGACTTTCTTTTATAGAAGTTTTTTTAATGCCTAACCGACCACTTCATCAGTTGAGTATGCATTCACAAAAAAGAATTCTTAAGATATCCATTCACCCAAAAAGACATTATTGTAAAATATAAATCTATACAAATAAACAAAATAAAAGACTAACTCTGAGACAAACAAAAGTGATCGAGATTCACAAATTATAGTGAACACGCCCATCGCAATCTCCTTCGTCACGGTTTGTGGCTAGACATGGTGAGTAGCGCTACAGTTATGGACGGGTTTTTACGGGATGATGTGGCAATGCAAGATTGGTAAGTGGCAATATAGGATTGATATAGATTTTTAACACTTCCAGTGATTTCAGGGCTGGGATCCAACCACGCATGAGCACCTCAGTCGTCCGTAGTTTCATTCCATAAAAAAACATACGTAGGTTTAGCATTTCCGAGACATGGTGGTGGTCACATTCAAGAATCAAATTGGTAGGCCATCATGTTTAATTACAAACACATGAGTAAAGGACGAAACTGATGACACGGTACATTTTAAACATGCTTGGTTCGAATCAATCCCTATAGAGTGAAAGTTTCTCCTAAAACTACTAACTACACACTCGGATCCTAACCAGACAAGATCAGTTTTATTGTCATTTTTTTGCAGGTAATTTTATTGTCATTGTTGATGCCCTACCGACTACCGTCCATTGCCTTCAAATCTCCGCTGCATGTTCTTGTGTGAAAAAAATAAAAAGGGCAGTGAGTGAGAGTGACAGGCCTTATAGGGTTGTTTCTACAAATTTATCTTCTATTTGATTATTCTGATGGAATCTGCCTACCAACTTGGCGACAATCAACGTGCCATGCAAGCAGGTTAGACCTTATCTGGCCGCGTTAGGGTAGGTGAACAACCACAAAAATTTTGTGATCTGAATGTGCTTTTTTAAGTTTTAGTACTAACTTGACATGCCCACCCCTCCCACGACCCCAAAGGTTCTAGATCTTGTGACGCGTTTCACCGTCTCTAAGGGCATGTTTAATGCTAAACGCTTAAGCAGGTGCTTATAAAGGAAAAGATGGTATCATTAAATAAAAAAACTATTTAAGCGCTGGACTCTTCAACGCTAGACGCTAATCAAGATGCTAAACCATCGGACTGCTAGTGCCCGTTGTCCCTTCGTTCTCACCTCGTACAGGAAAAAAAAAGTACAAGCGCTCGACTCAAATTGTTTCGTCGACGCTAGTCGAAACACCAGGATTCCAGAAGTAACTGCCGGTTTGGCCGGGAAATCAATCCTGACGCCCATGCTAACGCCTCCTATTATAGGTGCCCTAAACTATGCCAATTATCGGGCGGCTAAGATGCTATGGGCCTTTAGTTTTGTAGGTGTGTGCACATGCGCATAGGCCATGGTTTCGCTCCCTGTTTCGAAAAATATGTTTTGTAGGTGTGTGAATCAACGCTCTCAATTGCCATTTTTGTTCACTTGGTTTCAAGTCTAAACACAAGGGAGAAAACTTGCCAGCGTGGCATGCTTGACTGAGAGCATGCAAAGACAACGGGAGGGAGACACAACATCTCACTAGGTCATTCATATGGTGTCCGATTTTGTGCAGCTATGGGCGTTATTGCTTCCGCAGGACCAGTGGGATATTATGGTTACAAGATGTAATCATCTATGGACGGTCGCACATGCTATCTTTGGCCAAGGTAGCTGGCAACATATTAGTCGACTATATGATGCTTAATTGCGTTATGTTTTATATCTTTTCACTGGTTGATTCATGTTTTGATCTTGAGCGATCCTTTATTTTGTAATAACTTTGGATGATGAACATTTAATATAAGGCAGTATGCATCGACTGATGCAAATGCCGAGGTCTTATTCCCCTTTTTGGAAAAAACAACAACATCTGAGTAGGCTTGTTCATCCTTTTTATGTGAAAATCCCCTCAATTTTATGTAAACCTATCCAACCACCTCTTTCGCGTTCTTAGAACAACTGACGTGTTCTAATATACTTTATGTGATTCATGAGCTAGGCATTTTATAATAAACTTTTATAATAAATCCAATAATGCAATAAAGGCTATATGCATCGGCCGACGCAGAGGTCGAAGTGTTATCCCCAATTCGAAAAAAAGAACAATTGACATGATGTGAGGCTGAGAAGTGGCGATACCAAGCGAGCACTCCATGGGTACGCATTACAAGATGTCGGTCCAGGCGCGATAGATAGTGGAACTAGACACACCCCTTTCGACTATTAGTACTACTCATGGGCATAATAGGTAGAGCTTTCAAAATAATGACTACAATTTTTTATGTGTGATTGTACATTCTAAACAATATGGTTGCTTAGGTTTGTCTCTGCTTGTCCGCATTGATGTGACTTGATGTCTTCTAAAAAAACTACCCATGAATTTATACAGGCAAAACATCATGATCTTTTTTATTGAAAGAGAAAATATTCACAACAGTATATGTGAATGCACATGTGCTCTTTATGTGTTGTATTGGATGAAAGCATCGGGTTGTTACACTACATGGTATCAAACATCAGCATACTATTGTTCCTATTTAAGGTTGAAAAGATAGATGGAACATGCTCACAATTCTCACACAACATGTGCTCCTTACGTGAGACTTGCGAAATAGAGCTCAGTCGTCGCTAGGTTCATATGAACAACACCATGCACATAACTTCCACAAGTTCTGGGATTAGTTATAACTGATTTCCTAACCATGAAAACCCACATGTATAACATAGGACTTGGAAGCATCAGGTTTTGTTATTGCGCTCACCTATATTTCTATGCGAAGTAAAAACATCGTGATGTTTGACTAATAATCAACTTGTTTTCAGTGCTTTTCTTTGGAACATGCAAACACAATCGTATTAGTACAGGAAACTTCTGCTATGCGATATCTTCAAGGCTCCACTTCCATTTTTTGTTCCTCGACTCATTTGCAAACTGATAGGCACTTGAATATTGCATATGCTTGTCATATCAAGTATATTATAGAGTAGAGTATTAGCAAGTGTGAGAATATTTATGTCATCATATTATTGTTAAAGATTGTATAATTTAACTCATATATGAGGTGAACTCTCTTACAAAAGATCCAACTAAAATACAAGATACTGCAAAAACAACACCTTCCATACATTGTAGTGGTTGGCGGCTAAGCGCAAAAATTTGCTAGATAATTTCCTATGACACGGATTCGTCATTGTTGGAGGAGGGAGAATGGGATGAGGATGAAGATCATGTCATTCTTGTAACAATGGAGTTTGAAAGGACTATATCTTCCCATGATGTTTTTGGTGTTAAAATGACAATCCCAACCGTGTTTTTAACTGTGCTCTTGAGTTTCAGGGGAAACGTCGTTGATGTCTCATTCTATTGTGATGGATGCTCTCTTATGATCTTTTGAAGACGGTGGCCTTTTAGTCTTCTCCTAATTTCTTTCCGGTTGTTGTTTTTAGGTCACCATACTATTAAGAGGGAGTCCATGTTGGAAGGCTGTGGGAAATCACTTGTTCTTGCACAAACCTATATGCACCGCCACAGCCATCCCATTATCCCGTGAGAGAGAGCGTGTTCCTGTTCTGTTGGGGCCTTTTGTGTCTCACCGGAACTTCCGGTCATAGACCGGAAGTTCCGCTCAAACTGTTTCTGCGGGCTGTTCTACAGTTTATTCCGACGCTAGTTCCGCCCAAGTTCCGGTGGCAGTTCGGTAACCTTCTGTTTTGAAGTGTGCTATTTGCCGGAACTTGGCCGGAACTTGGCCGGAACTTGCATCGGAACTAGCCCTGCCAAAAGTTCTTGAGCGGAACTTCCGCCTGAAGGCCGGAACTTCCGGCCAGACTTGCTTCGCGACCCAAAAGTTCCGCCCCTTTTTCCGCCCCAAGTTCCGGTGAAGGCTCAGTAACCTTCTGTTTTGAAGCGTGCTATTTGCCGGAACTTGATCGGAACTTGCTCGGAAGTTCACCGGAACTTCCGGTCTGTTTTGACCGGAACTTCCGGTTGCGCTTCTGGAGCGGGCGTCAACGGTCTGATGACCGTTGGAGCCAGGCTGGGCGGAACTTCCGGCCCCTCACCGGAACTTCCGGTGAGGTCGCGGGGAGGCTGTAACGGTTCAGCGTGGGAGGCCTATTTAAGGCACCCCTCTTCTTCCTCCCACCCTCTCTCGAAATTTTCTCTCTCCTCCATTAATGCTTGAGCTTCACCTCACTAGATCTCTCTCTCTAGCCACTCAAATGACTTGATCTTTTGAGAGGTGAAGGAGGTGACCTAGATCTACACTTCCACCAAAGAAGAATTGATTTCCGCCACCCATCCTTTGTGGATCTTGTTGCTCTTGGGTTTCTTGGAACCCTAGACGGTGTAGGGCATCCTCGGAGCTAAGGCGTGTGTTGTAAAGCTTCGAGGTGTCTTTGAGGGCCTCCAATTGAGTTGTGGAGCCTCCTCCTCAACCTTGGTGTAAAGGTTTCGGTTGGCGCCTTCAAGGTCACCGGTTAGTGGATTGTGAGGCCTCCTTTGTGGGGGAGCTCACCGGAGAAGAAGGTGAGGCCTTTGTGGCGCTCGGGTGACCTTGTGTGGCCCCGACACCTCTCCAACGTAGACGTAGCTCCTTGGGAGTGAACTACGGAAATTACATCTCCGTGTCCCCTCGCCGGTTACTTCGTTCCCTTCCTTCACTCCTTGCTATTTACTGTTTTTGTTGTTGGTGTTTGTTTTCTTGCATTTAGGTTGTTCACTTAGTTGCATCTCTAGATAACTTTCTTTCTTGTTGAGCCTAAAAGTGAGAAACAAATTAAAATTGGGTAGACGCCTATTCACCCCCCCCCCTCTAGTCGTATCAAGTCAGTACTTTCAATTGGTATCAGAGCGCAGGCTCTTACTTCGGGCTTTACCGCCTAAGAGACTATGGCCGACGAAGGGGGTAGTGAAACTGAAAAAGCCAAGAACTTGGCCACTATGGATGACCTCAAGCAATCGGAGTCATCCATGATGTCCAAGTTCGAGGAAATGATGACTCTCCTGCAGTCTCTCAAGCCAAACCCCATGGTTGCTATTGACACACCCCAACCCAACGAGGTTCCTCCCACCGTTACGGTGTCCGCCCCCGGGGTAACTCCTGCGGCTGCCACCACTCACTTGGGACTTGGTTTTGTTGCTCAAACCTCTACCAAGGTTCCAAGTGAGAACATCGAGGAGCTCGATAACCCAACTTCCAAAGGGGAGAATGGAGGAAAGGACTACTCGGCAGTACCCCCACCGCCGAAGTACACTCCGGATCCACCCATTCCCATGCCACACATTATACCTCAAGGAGCACCACCCATGCTAGATACGTCTAATTTCGCCAATTGGCAATATCTAATGCGCTCACATATTTCCAGCTCATCCATTGAGTTAATGAGGATTGTGGAGGATGGATTCTCTCCATTTGACCCAAAGAAGTTGACACGAGGTGAAGTGGTGGACAAGCAACTCAATGCTACAGCTTTGGGAATGATTCAAAAGGCCTTGACTCCAAAGGATTTTGCTCACATTCGCCAATTTGACACTGCCAAGGGAGCTTGGGATCAACTCACCGAGCTCTTTGTTGGGAATGCTAGCATCCAAAGCTCCAAGTTTGATGAGATCAACAACGAGTGCGATGGTTTCGCAATGCAAGATGATGAGACCCCTGAAGACATGTATAGGCGCCTTAAGGTCCTTTGTTCCACTATGAGGGACCTTGAGGCTCACTATGTTGATGACAAGTTTATGAAGAGGAAGTTCATTCAAGCTCTTCTCCCATTTGAAGAACAAAAGCTCAACTCTATCAAGGGAAGAACCAACTTTCACTTAATGACCTCCCAAGAAGTCTTGAGTGAAGTAATTGCCATGACTATTGCTAAGAAGAATGCGGAGTCCGCTCGATCTAGAGCCATTGGATCAACAAAAGTGAACCTTGCTTTGAAGGCCAAGGCTATTGAAGTTGATGATGATGATACATCAAGTGAGTGGTCTCAAGAAGATCTCAAATGTGCCTTCAACTAACATCTTGCTCTCGCTTCAAGGGCCTTTTGGAAAAAGTCCGGATTCAAGTCAAGATCAAGGGATAACTCAAGATTCAACTCACCCAACAAGTCTCCCAAAGCAAGGTCATGCTACAATTGCAATGACAAGAGTCACTTCGTGTCCAAGTGTCCCTTTGAGAACCGTGAAGACAATGGTGGTCGTCTCATTCGCAAGGTCAAGTCAAGACCTCCTCATCCCATAAACAAGAACTACACCGTCAAGAACGCCACTAACAAGGAACGAGCAATTGTGGTCCATGAAGAATATCTTTCGGGCACGGATGAAGATGATGATGATGAAGTTCATGGTGGAGAGATTGTGGGGCTGCTATTGCCACTACCTCAACTCCACGTCTATCCCTCTTCGACTCGCCAAATGAAAATGTCATCTCCTCCAACCAAAAGTGCTTCATGGCCAAGGCCACCGAGGTATCACCGAAACCCACTCCTCAACCTATCTCTAGTGAGCCTTCCTCTCTTGATCTTGTTGGTCTAGAGGTGAAGAAAGAGATGATTGACATGTGCGAATTTGTTGCTACCTTAGATGAAGAAACTAAAAACTGCTTTGAGTCCTTACTTGCACAACTTGAAAATGCTAGAGATGCCTTAGATGAAAAGGAAGAACTCCTTGACTTGCTAAGTAAAAATTAAAGAGATGCCGCCGATGAAATTGCCTCTCTCACTCAAAGTCTTGAGGATGAACAAAATATGAGAATTAATCTCGAAGAAAATGTGTCTAAGCTTATAGATGATCATAACAACACTTTGACCTCTACAATTAAATAACGTGACCATGCTCTTGCTTTGATTAAGGTTCTCAAGAAAGAAAATGCCGAGTTTGTGGGTGGTCATGATAGGACTCAAAAGGATCTTGAGAAACTCAAAGAGGAACACAAAGCCTTGGAGAGTAAATTCTCAAGTCTTTTTGAGGCTCATGAATAGCTTCAAACTCAATTAACTTGTGATCTTTCTAAGTCTTCCGCTGTGCAAATTATAGACTTGTCTAGCTCTCCTAACCCTTGTTGAAAGCATGAGCATCTCATAGAGGAGGTCAAGGTTTTGAAGGATCAACTTGCCAAGACTAAGAAGAAGAACAACAACAACAAGAAGAAGAAGAAAAAGAACAAGGGCATGGCCCAAGGAGTACCAAATGGCCTAACCCTCTTGCAAAGTGACAACTTTGCCAGAAAGAACAATCCCTCTTATATTCTTTGCAAATCTTATGATGGTCATGTATATGCTAGATATGTGGGGACATCTTACACGCATGATTATCATTGGGCCATTTGGGTGCCAAAGGTTCTTGTCACTAACAAAAGGGGACCCATTGCAAAATGGGTACCTAAAACCAAGGCTTGATTTTCTTGTAGGACTATGCTTCCGGCGGATCAAAATGGGTGCTTGATATTGGTGCCACGAGTCATATGACCGGAAGCAAGTCTATCATGACCGAATTGAGACCCAATATTGCCAACACCATGGTCTCCTACGGTGACAAAACAAGCTCTCAGGTTTTGGGTTTTGGCAAAGTGGTGGTAACCCCGGATGTATCCTTGGTTGACGTCATGCTTGTCAAAACTCTTGGTTACAACTTACTCTCAGTTCGTGCTCTTGCTCTTATGGGTCTTTCTTCTTTCTTTAATTTTCATTCCGTGGTCCTCATGTGGAGCAAGTCTCTCAAGGTGGCTTTTGTAGGATATGTAGAACATGACTTGTATGTGGTGGACTTTTCAGGGACCACTACTCCTCATGCTCTATGTCTCTATGCTAAAGCCGACAAGGGCTGGTTGTGGCATCGCCGCCTAGCCCATGTTAACATGAGGACTTTTCAAAGACTTCACTCCGAGGGCCACATCCTTGGAATTAACGATGTTTCTTTTGCCAAAGATCGTGTTTGCAGGGCTTGTATTGAAGGGAAGATGCATGAAACTCCTCACAAAGCGCTCAATCAAATCACTACCGAGAGATGTTTGGAGCTCTTGCATATGGATCTCTTTGGTCCTCCCTCTCATGATAGCCTTGGAGGCAAGAAGTATTGCTTGGTTATTGTGGATGATTTCTCAAGATACACTTGGGTGTTCTTTTTCAAGTACAAGAGTGAGACTCAACAAACCGTCATTGACTTTGCTAATGAGGTTCAACGGAAGCACAATGCAAATATTCTCTCAATTCAAAGTGACAATGGCACCGAGTTCAAAAACTATACCTTGGATGAGTTTCTCAGTGATGAAGGAATCAAGCATCAATACTCCACTCCCTACACCCCTCAACAAAACGGAGTTGCTGAAAGGAAGAATCGCACTTTGATGGATGCGGCTCGGTCTATGCTAGCTGAGTTCAAGTCTCCATACAACTTTTGGGCCGAGGCCATCTCCACCGCTTTCCATGCAACCAACCGGCTTTATCTCCGCAAGAATAAGAACAAGACCCCCTATGAACTTCTCACCGGGAAAAAGCCTAATGTTAGCTACTTTCGGGTGTTTGGGTGCAAGTGCTACATCCTCAAGAAAGGAGTTCGGTTGTCAAAGTTTGAATCCAAGGCTCAAGAAGGAATTTTCATTGGTTACTCAAATCAGTCCCATGCTTATAGAGTCTACAACAAAGCCAATGGAAGAGTTGAAGAGACGAGCAATGTGAAGTTTGATGAAAATCATGAGTCTCTTGTTAGGCAAGATGGTGTTTGTGATCCAAGTGATGAAATTCCTCCCAAGGCCATAGGAAGAATGGGTGTGGGTTTCCACCTCCCCATTGAGGATCCCCTTATGGATGAAGGAGAAGGACCAAGCTCTACTCAAGTGGAGCCCTCACTCTCACAAGATCATCTTGCACCTCAAGGACCTACTTTCTTGGCACAAGCTCCCTCAAGCTCTTCCGAAGCTTCCCATGCTCATGACTCTCCAAGCTCTAAAGAACAAGCTCTTCATCAACAACATCAACCTCCTAACGATGGGGCTCCTCCTCAAGGCACCTCCCACGGACAAGCTCTTCATCAACCTCATCAACCTCCCCAAGACGGGGCTCCTCCTCAAGGTCACGTTTCTCCCCAAGGTCAAGCTCGTCGAGATCAAGAGCAAGTCAATTATCCTCAAGGATCCTCTCCAAGTGATGACTCCCCCGAAGTGGAAATTGATGAAGATGACCCTCGTGTTCGTGCTTATAGTCAAGGGGGCAGCTCAATTGGTGGAAATGACCAAGTGGTAGCTCAAGAATCTCAAATTGAAGCACAAGTCCGTCGTCAAGCCTATCGTCTCGCCAAGCTTGTTCGAGATGGCCATATCCTTGATAATGTCTATGGAGATTTCAATAAATGTTCCACTACTAGGAGGCAACTAGCTTCCTTTTGCTCTCACCATGCGTTTATCTCTCTTGTGGAACCACAAAAAGTCTTCGAAGCTCTTGAAGATGATGATTGGCTTGATGCTATGAACGAGGAACTTCACAACTTCAAGAGGAACAATGTTTGGACATTGGTTGAGCGGCCTAAAGACTGTCAAAACGTCATTGGAACCAAGTGGGTCTTCAAGAACAAGTGCGATGCGAATGGAATTGTCGTGCGCAACAAGGCAAGGTTAGTTGCCCAAGGATACTCACAAGTTGAGGGCATCGACTACGGTGAGACTTACGCCCCCGTTGCTCGCCTTGAATCCATTCATATGCTTCTTGCCTTCGCTACCCATCATAACTTTAAATTGCATCAAATGGATGTTAAGAGTGCTTTTCTTAATGGTCCTTTGAAAGAGTTGGTATACGTCAAGCAACCTCCAGGTTTTGAGGATCCACTTTTTCCGAACCATGTCTACAAGCTCAATAAGGCACTCTATGGCCTCAAGCAAGCCCCACGTGCGTGGTATGATTGCCTTAGGGAGCTCTTGTTAGACCGTGGCTTCGAAGTGGGCCTCATTGATCCCACTCTTTTTACTAAGAAAGTTGGAGGCCACTTGTTCGTATGCCAAATCTATATTGATGACATTATCTTTGGGTCTATTAACAAAACTTTTAATGAGGATTTTGCCAAGCTCATGACCGACCGCTTCGAGATGTCCATGATGGGGGAGTTGAAGTTCTTCCTTGGATTTGAAGTCAAACAATTGAGGAAAGGGACTTTCATCAACCAAGCCAAGTACATCCAAGACATGCTCAAGAAGTTCAAGTTTGATCAAGTCAAAGGTGCCAAGACTCCCATGCCAACTAAGGTTAATCTTGATCTCGATCCCAAGGGTAAGGAGGTGGATCAAAAACTCTATCGATCGATTATTGGTTCTTTGCTCTATCTTTGTGCATCCCGACCGGATATTATGTTGAGTGTGGGTATGTGTGCAAGATTTCAAGCTGCACCAAAGGAAAGTCACATGGTGGCTGTCAAGAGGATCTTTCGATATTTAGTTCATACCCCAAACTTTGGGTTGTGGTACCCCAAGGGAGCCAGCTTTGATCTCATTGGTTTCACGGACTTGGACCAGGCTGGTGACAAAGTGGGAAGAAAGTCAACCTCCGGAGCTTGTCAGTTTCTCGGAAGATCTTTGGTTTGTTGGTCCTCGAAGAAGCAAAACTGTGTGTCTATGTCTACTGCCTAAGCTGAGTATATCTCTGCCGCAAGCTGCTGTGCTCAATTGCTATGGATGAAGCAAACCTTGAAGGATCTTGGACTATCTTTTGACAAGGTGCCTCTTCTTTGCGACAATGAGAGTGCAATTGCTATTGCTCACAATCCCGTGCAACACAACCGGACCAAGCACATTGAGATTCGTCATCATTTCATTCGGGACCATGTTGCTAGAGGAGACATTTCTTTGGAGTATGTTCCCACCAAGGCAAATCTTGCGGATCTTTTCACGAAGCCTCTTGATGAAGCAAGGTTCCGAGAGTTAAGGCATGAGCTAAATATCATTGATTCGAGCAATGTTGCTTGAGCCCTTGCACACCTACCCGTGTCTCAATGTGTATCTTGTTTGGATGTAGGCATGGATTTAGGGGGAGTGTCGTTCCTCTTATGAACAAACACTATCCCTATTATGCGCACATTAAAGTTTTCATACTCTATAGTCTCTAAAGGATACCATTTGAGCTTCATGATGAGTGTTGGTAATGAACCCAAGATATATCTTCGCGGTGTCAAGCCATTTACTCTTATATAAGGTGGCTTCGGCCACCGACTCGTTTTTATTTGGTTCTTTGACCTTTTTGTTTTTCTTGGTTTTTGTTGTTTTTGGTTCTTCACAGTTTGAGCTATCTATCCTAAGCCTTTCCTTACCTCAATCCCTCTCTATTCCCTGCACAAGTTCTTCCTTGTTGTCCTATCCTGAGATGGTCTTCCTGGCGTCAGCGGAACTTCCGGTCAGTCTGACCCGGAAGTTCCGGTCCCTGACCGGAACTTCCGGTGGTGCTCCCTGTCCTATATAAGGTGGGCCCTGGGTGAAAACGGGATCTTCTTCCCTTTTTCCCCCAAGACCCATCTTCTATTTGGAGCGCCGCCGGCCAGGACCTCTCCACGAAGGAGCTCCGGCCCCTTCGTCTCCAACCTCTCCTCCGCAGATCTGCTCCGTGGGATCCTTCCCCACCTCGATCTCCCGCCATGGACTCCGGTATTTGCCCTCAACTCCCTCCATTAATGGAGATATTGCTCTCTCCATGGCTTGAGTTAGGGCACACCTTGTCTAGGCTAGTTCTTTGGCTATAACTTGTTGGAAGATCTGTTGGAGATATGCCCTAGAGGCAATAATAAATATAGTTATTATTATATCTTTGTGTTTATGATAAATGTTTGCATTCATGCTATAATAGTATTAACAAGGAAACCATTAATACTTGTGTGAATTGTAAACTTAATTTGAAGTCCCTAGTATAGCCTCTATACTTCACTAGCTTGTTGGTTGATTGATGATGTGGTTTCTTTGTCATGAACATTGAGATGTTATCAACAACAAGATCATATCGTTAGGAGAATGATATGGTGGACATACTCCTATAGATAAGCGTAGCATAAAGATCAAGTCATTTCAATAGTTCAATTGCTATATGCTTTCTGATACATAGTAACCTAATTCCTTCGACCATGAGATCATGCATATCACCTTTACTGGATGGATGCTTTGATGTCATCAAACACCACACCGTAACAGGGTGGCTATAAAGGTGGTATTGAGTGTTCGGAAAGTATTGGTTGAAACACATGGATCAAGAGTGGGATTTGTCCATCCACATGACGGATAGATATTCTCTGGGCCCTCTCGGTGAAATGTCATCCAATTAGCTTGCAAGCATGTGACTGGGTCACAAGGGATCACATATCACGGGAACGAGAAAAGAGTACTTATCAGTAACGAGGTTGAACTAGGTATGCAGAGATACCGAAGATCATAACCTCGGATAAGTAACATATCGTGAGACAAAGGGAAATTGGTATCGTATGTAAGTGGTTCATTCGATCGCAAAGTAATCGTAGAAATATGTGGGAGCCATATGAATTTCCAGATTCCTCTATTGGTTATTGTTCGGAGAAGTGTCTCGATCATGTCTGCATAATTCACGAACCGTAGGGAGACACACTTAAGGATTCGACGTTGTTTGAGTAGTTATGGTATTATGAGAAAGAGACCGAATGTTGTTCGGAGTCTCGGATGGGATCCGGGATATCACGAGGTGATCCGGAATGGTCCGGAGAATAAGATTCATATAAGGAAAGTCCCGTTTCGGAGTTCGGGAATGATTCCGGTGTTTTCATCGGGAACATTCTAGAAGGTCCCGGAATGTCCGGCACTCCGGGGGGGAAGGGGTACATGAATGTGTCATTGCATGTTGGAATGATTGCATCATGTACTAAGTGTTCTCGCTGTCCGAAATAAAGGGTTAATTCAAATCCTAATTGAAAAAGTCAAACTGCCAGTTTTCGGTCAAACTGCCAGTTTTCGGAAAGAGGAGAAAGAGGAGGAGAGGTGGAGGCCGAGTTGGAGGAGGGTTCCTCCCCTTGGCCGGCGCACCTCCCAAGGCCGAGTTGGGGAGGAACTCCTCCCCTTGGCCTCCGGCCCTCCCACCTATAAAGGGAGGGGCAGGGCTCCCCTCTCTACACACTACTAGTTCCTACCCTCTAAACTAAACCCTAGATCTAAACCCCGGTTTAGAGCTATTTTGGTTTAGAGCCTTCTAATTGGTTTAGAGCCCTCTAATTGGTGTGTCTAATTACTAGACCACTAATAGCCTCTCTCATAAGCTCCACCATACTCGCACCGGCTTAAGGCGAAGCCCTGCGGGATCTCCCCTCTACTTCCGGTACCACGCCGTTGTGCTGCCGGAATCGCGAGGAGAGTGCTACAACCTCCGCTGCCTGCTGGAACAAGGGAGAGGAAGGTCTTCGTCGAGTACCGAACGTGTGACCGACTGCGGGGGCGCTGCTGGAACGTGGCGCCGGAAGGATCGTCTACACGATCTTGAGATCGGAAAGAGTACGACTACATCACCCACGAGAATCTGCTCTCGTTAAACACTTTGGAATCTTCGAGGGTGAGTTATTCCATCGACTCGTTGCTACAATCTAGTAGATAGATCTTGGCTTGTTTGTTTGTATGCGATAGAAAATTTTTGTTTTCCATGCTACGAACCCCTACAGTGGTATCAGAGCCGTGTCTATATGTAGATCTGTTGCACGAGTAGAACACAATGGTCATTGTGGGCGTTGATGCTTTTATTGTAGATTGCTTTTTGTGTACTTTGCATCTTGCGGTATGTTGGGATGAAGCGGCCCGGGCTAACCTTACATGACATCGTTCATGAGACTTGCTCCACGCTTAACATGCAACTTGTATTGCATAAGTGGCTTTGCGGGTGCCTGTTTCTCCTAGCATAGTAAAGATCCAATTTACAACGGGTAATCAACAATGCTAGTATCAATGTTGTGGTTCTTGTTCGTAGGTTAGAACGACACTTATGGAAAGCCCCAAACCACGTAAAATATGCAAAGAAAGTAGAAGCGTCTAACTTTGTTTTGCAGGGGTGTGCAGTGATGTGATATGGCCATGATTGTGATTATATTTGATGTATGCAATGTTCCTTATTGTAAGTTGGCAACCGGCAGGAGCCATATGGTTGTCTTTAATTTCTGTTAAGACCTGCGTGTCTATTCAAAATAGTTGTAATAGTTGAAGCTGGTGGACGACAACCATGAAGAAGCGTCATTGACCTTGATGCTATGCCGGTGATGATGGAGATCATATTCGTGCTTGAAGATGGAGATCAGAAGCACAAAGAAGAAAGGCCATATCATATCACATATTATGAATTGCATGTGATGTTAATCCTTTATGCATCTTGTATTGCTTAGTAGACGACGGTAGCATTATAAGATGATCCCTCATGCACATAAATTTCAAGTTCTGAAGTGTTCACCCTTAGTATGCACCGTTGCCAAAGCTTGTTGCTTCGAAGCACCACGTGATGATCGGGTGTCTTTGATTCCGCGGGTGAATACAACGTAAGCAAGCCAGATTTGCTTATGCGGTAACTAAGGTTTGATCTTGACGAGCCTAGCATGTACAGACATGGCCTCAGGAACACGGATCGCCGAAAGGCAAAGCATGAATCATATAGTAGATATGATGAACATGATGATTGTTCGCCATTAAAACTATATCGGCTCTCGTGATGATCGGTGTTGATATAGTAGTTTTGGTTCGTGTGATCACTAAAACAATGTGAGGGATGTTGTTTTGAGTGGGAGTTCACCTAGTTTAATTTCATTAATTAATTTGAACTCAATTTGTCATAAACTTAGTCTAAACTATTGCAAATATGTTGTAGATCAATGGCAGCCCCTACCATCAATTTTAATGCGTTCCTAGAGAAAGAAAAGTTGAAAAACAATGGAAGCAACTTCGCGGATTGGTTCCGCAATTTGAGGATTGTCCTCACAGCTGGTAATTTGACCTATGTGCTGGATGCACCGCTAGGTGACCCACCTGCAGCTGATGCTACCGATGAAGTAAAGAATGTTTACCTCGCTCGGAAGAATCAGTACTCCATAGTTCAGTGTGCTATCTTGTATGGTTTAGAATCGGAGCTTCAGAAAAGGTTTGAAGAGTCAGATCCATATGATATTGTCGAGGATCTCAAATTAATTTTTGAGACTCATGCGGCAATTGAAAGTTATGAAGCTTCTGAAAAGTTCTTTAACTGCAAGATGGAAGAGGGTAGCTCCGTCAGTGAGCATGTGCTTAAGATGTCTGGGCACGCAAATAAACTTCAAAGTTTGGGTATAGTGATTCCTAATACTTTGGGAGTTTACCGCATCCTCCAATCACTACCACCAAGTTACAAGAACTTTGTG
This sequence comes from Avena sativa, assembly GCA_916181665.1. NCBI lineage: Eukaryota > Viridiplantae > Streptophyta > Magnoliopsida > Poales > Poaceae > Avena > Avena sativa. The sequence goes on along the minus strand of OV702289.1, from coordinate 35,569,640 downwards.
ATGAACTACAACATGCAGAACATGAACAAAGAGTTGCCAGAACTATTTGCTATGTTAAAATCTGCAGAAGTGGAGATCAAGAAAGAGCACCAAGTGTTGATGGTCAATAAGACCACCAAATTCAAGAAAGGCAAGTCTAAGCAAAAGGGACACTTCAAGAAGGGTGGTAAGAAAGTTACCATGCCAACGAAGAAGACCAAGGCTGGACCTAAGCCTGAAACTGAGTGCTTTTACTGCAAGGGAGAAGGTCACTGGAAGCGGAATTGCCCAAAGTACTTGGCGGATTTGAAGAACGGCAACATCAAGAAGAAAGGTATATTTGATATACATGTTATTGATGTGTATCTCACTAGTATTCGTAGTAGTGCCTGGGTATTTGATACTGGTTCGGTTGCTCATATTTGTAACTCGAAACAGGAGCTGCAGAATAAACGGAAGCTAGCGAAGAACGAGGTGTCGATGCGTGTGGGAAACGGATCAAAGGTTGATGTGATCGCGGTCGGCACGCTACCTCTTCATCTACCATCGGGATTAGTTTTATACTTAAATAATTGTTATTTGGTGCCTGCGTTGAGCATGAACATTATATCGGGATCTTGTTTATTGCGAGACGGTTACTTGTTTAAATCAGAGAATAATGGTTGTTCGATTTATATGAGTAATATGTTTTACGCACATGCACCTTTGATAGATGGTCTATTCTTATTGAATCTCGATAGTAGAAATACACATCTTAATAACATTGAAGCTAAACGTTTGAAATCAAGCGATAATTCGACCTATATGTGGCACTGTCGTCTTGGTCACATTGGAGTGAAACGTATGAAGAAACTCCATTCCGATGGACTTCTTGAATCACTTGATTTTGAATCACTTGAAAGATGCGAAGCATGTCTGATGGGTAAAATGACTAAGACTCCATTTTCTGGTATAATGGAGCGAGCTACGGACTTATTGGAAATCATACATACCGATGTGTGTGGTCCAATGAGTGTAGCATCGCGCGGTGGTTATCGTTATGTTCTTACCTTCACGGATGATTTGAGTAGATATGGGTATATCTATTTCATGAAACATAAGTCCGAAACTTTCGAGAAGTTTAAGGAGTTTCAAAGTGAGGTAGAGAATCAACGTAACAAGAAGATTAAATTTCTACGTTCTGATCGTGGAGGTGAATATCTAAGTTACGAGTTTGGCGAGCATTTAAAGAAGTGCGGAATACTTTCACAATTGACACCGCCGGGAACACCACAGCGTAATGGTGTGTCCGAACGTCGTAATCGAACTCTCTTAGATATGGTTCGTTCTATGATGTCACTTACAGATTTACCGCTATCATTTTGGGGTTATGCATTAGAAACAGCCACATTCACTTTAAATAGGGCACCATCTAAATCCGTTGAAACGACACCGTATGAATTATGGTTTGGGAAGAAACCTAAATTGTCGTTCCTTAAAGTTTGGGGATGCGAAGCCTATGTAAAGAAGTTACAGCCGGACAAGCTTGAACCCAAAGCGGAAAAATGCGTCTTCATAGGATACCCAAAGGAAACTATTGGGTATACCTTCTATCATAGATCCGAAGGCAAAATCTTCGTTGCCAAGAATGGATCCTTTCTAGAGAAGGAATTTCTCTCGAAAGAAGTGACTGGAAGGAAAGTAGAACTCGACGAGGTTGTCGAACCTTCTCTCGAAATTGCGAGTAGCGCAGCACCGGAAGAAGTTCCTGTGGTGCCTGCACCAATAAGAGAGGAAGCTAATGATGATGATCATGAAACTTCGGTTGAAGTTGCTACAGAGCCTCGGAGGTCAACGAGAACTCGTACCACTCCAGATTGGTATGATTCCGTTATGAATGTCATGTTGGTGGACAACACCGATGACCCCGAGACATATGAGGAAGCGATGATGAGCCCAGATTCCAATAAATGGCAAGAAGCCATGAAATCCGAGATTGGATCCATGTACGAAAACCAAGTATGGACTTTGGTGGACTTACCGGATGGCCGGAAGGCTGTCGAGAACAAATGGATTTTCAAGAAGAAAACAGATGCTGATGGTAATGTTACTGTCTATAAAGCTCGACTTGTCGCAAAAGGGTTTCGACAAATTCAAGGAGTTGACTACGATGAGACTTTCTCACCAGTAGCGAAGCTAAAGTCTGTGAGGATTATGTTAGCAATCGCTGCATATTATGATTATGAGATATGGCAGATGGATGTCAAAACAGCATTCCTCAATGGAGACATTGATGAAGAGTTGTATATGATGCAACCCAAAGGTTTTGTCGATCCTAAAGATGCTAACAAGGTATGCAAGCTTCAACGGTCCATCTATGGATTGAAGCAAGCATCCCGAAGTTGGAATCAACGTTTTGATAAGGTAATCAAAAGTTTTGGTTTTATACAAACTTATGGAGAAGCTTGTATTTACAAGAAAGTGAGTGGGAGCTCTGTAGCATTCTTAATACTGTATGTGGATGACATATTGTTGATTGGGAATGATGTAGACCTTCTTAATAGTGTCAAGGAATATTTGAATAATAGTTTTTCAATGAAGGATCTTGGCGAAGCAGCTTACATATTAGGCATAAAGATTTATAGAGATAGATCGAAACGCCAAATATCATTGTCACAAAGTACATATTTGGACAAAGTTCTAAAGAGGTTTGGAATGGAAGATAGCAAGAAAGGGTTCTTGCCCATGTTGCCCAATACGACCTTGAGTAAAACTCAAAGTCCGACATCGGCAGAAGATAGAGAAAGGATGAGTAAGACTCCCTATGCCTCAGCCATAGGATCTCTAATGTATGCCATGCTATGTACTAGACCCGACATTGCATATGCTGTTAGTTTAACTAGCAGATATCAAAGTGATCCAGGAGTGGATCATTGGACAGCGGTCAAAAACATCCTTAAGTACTTGAGAAGAACTAAGGATATGGTTCTTTCTTATGGAGGTGATGAACAGCTCGTTGTTAATGGTTACACCGATGCTAGTTGGAACACTGATCCGGATGATTCTAAATCACAATCTGGATACGTATTTATTTTGAATGGTGCAGCAGTTAGCTGGAGGAGTGCAAAGCAAAGCGTTGTGGCGAGATCTTCAACTGAATCGGAATACATGGCTGCTTCGGAGGCTTCACAAGAAGCGATATGGATGAAAGAGTTCATTACAGAGCTGGGTGTGGTTCCTAGTGCGCTGGACCCAATGTCTATCTACTGTGATAACATGGGCGCCATAGCCAATGCGCAAGAACCAAGGTCACACAAGAAGCTGAAGCATATCAAGCTACGTTTTCACGCTATTCGAGAACATATCCAGGATGGGGATATAAAGATTTGCAAAGTACACACAGATCTGAATGTGGCGGATCCGTTGACTAAACCTCTCCCGAGGGCAAAACATGACCAACACCAAACTGCCATGGGTGTTCGGTATATTACCATGTAATCTAGATTAGATGACTCTAGTGCAAGTGGGAGACTGTTGGAGATATGCCCTAGAGGCAATAATAAATATAGTTATTATTATATCTTTGTGTTTATGATAAATGTTTGCATTCATGCTATAATAGTATTAACAAGGAAACCATTAATACTTGTGTGAATTGTAAACTTAATTTGAAGTCCCTAGTATAGCCTCTATACTTCACTAGCTTGTTGGTTGATTGATGATGTGGTTTCTTTGTCATGAACATTGAGATGTTATCAACAACAAGATCATATCGTTAGGAGAATGATATGGTGGACATACTCCTATAGATAAGCGTAGCATAAAGATCAAGTCATTTCAATAGTTCAATTGCTATATGCTTTCTGATACATAGTAACCTAATTCCTTCGACCATGAGATCATGCATATCACCTTTACTGGATGGATGCTTTGATGTCATCAAACACCACACCGTAACAGGGTGGCTATAAAGGTGGTATTGAGTGTTCGGAAAGTATTGGTTGAAACACATGGATCAAGAGTGGGATTTGTCCATCCACATGACGGATAGATATTCTCTGGGCCCTCTCGGTGAAATGTCATCCAATTAGCTTGCAAGCATGTGACTGGGTCACAAGGGATCACATATCACGGGAACGAGAAAAGAGTACTTATCAGTAACGAGGTTGAACTAGGTATGCAGAGATACCGAAGATCATAACCTCGGATAAGTAACATATCGTGAGACAAAGGGAAATTGGTATCGTATGTAAGTGGTTCATTCGATCGCAAAGTAATCGTAGAAATATGTGGGAGCCATATGAATTTCCAGATTCCTCTATTGGTTATTGTTCGGAGAAGTGTCTCGATCATGTCTGCATAATTCACGAACCGTAGGGAGACACACTTAAGGATTCGACGTTGTTTGAGTAGTTATGGTATTATGAGAAAGAGACCGAATGTTGTTCGGAGTCTCGGATGGGATCCGGGATATCACGAGGTGATCCGGAATGGTCCGGAGAATAAGATTCATATAAGGAAAGTCCCGTTTCGGAGTTCGGGAATGATTCCGGTGTTTTCATCGGGAACATTCTAGAAGGTCCCGGAATGTCCGGCACTCCGGGGGGGAAGGGGTACATGAATGTGTCATTGCATGTTGGAATGATTGCATCATGTACTAAGTGTTCTCGCTGTCCGAAATAAAGGGTTAATTCAAATCCTAATTGAAAAAGTCAAACTGCCAGTTTTCGGTCAAACTGCCAGTTTTCGGAAAGAGGAGAAAGAGGAGGAGAGGTGGAGGCCGAGTTGGAGGAGGGTTCCTCCCCTTGGCCGGCGCACCTCCCAAGGCCGAGTTGGGGAGGAACTCCTCCCCTTGGCCGCCGGCCCTCCCACCTATAAAGGGAGGGGCAGGGCTCCCCTCTCTACACACTACTAGTTCCTACCCTCTAAACTAAACCCTAGATCTAAACCCCGGTTTAGAGCTATTTTGGTTTAGAGCCTTCTAATTGGTTTAGAGCCCTCTAATTGGTGTGTCTAATTACTAGACCACTAATAGCCTCTCTCATAAGCTCCACCATACTCGCACCGGCTTAAGGCGAAGCCCTGCGGGATCTCCCCTCTACTTCCGGTACCACGCCGTTGTGCTGCCGGAATCGCGAGGAGAGTGCTACAACCTCCGCTGCCTGCTGGAACAAGGGAGAGGAAGGTCTTCGTCGAGTACCGAACGTGTGACCGACTGCGGGGGCGCTGCTGGAACGTGGCGCCGGAAGGATCGTCTACACGATCTTGAGATCGGAAAGAGTACGACTACATCACCCACGAGAATCTGCTCTCGTTAAACACTTTGGAATCTTCGAGGGTGAGTTATTCCATCGACTCGTTGCTACAATCTAGTAGATAGATCTTGGCTTGTTTGTTTGTATGCGATAGAAAATTTTTGTTTTCCATGCTACGAACCCCTACAAGATCTTGGTAGGCCTAGGGTATCATGCTAGAGTAGATTGGTCCAATACATCCTTGGAAAAAATTTGTGCATTTGTGGTCTTTAGATCTAGATCTAGGGAACTCCTGTTGGAACTGTCAGTTCATGGCCTCACCGGAACTTCCGGTGAGCCACGAACAGAACTTTCGGTGGACCATTTTTCACCGGAAGTTCCGACGTTTCAGCGGAAGTTCCGGCTACAATGCAATTTTTTTCCTGTTTGTATTTTTCCAATCTAATTCTTTTGTTTCCTCTTCCGAACTTGTGCACTTATCCCACCTTACCTCCCTACTCTTGTGCTTTCTTCTCAGGGGAAGGAGATACTCGCCAAGGCAAGCGTGCCCGCCGACCATCCGCTGACATTCCTCCTGAGATTGATGAGGAAGATGCTGAGGTTGTGCGTCCAACCGCTCAGACTTCTCGCCAGAAGGCTGCTGCTGCTCGCCGTGCTGCTGCTGCTACAGGGAAGAGGCCTGCTCTTGCTCAGAAGGCCACTGCTGCTGGGCCAGACATGACCAAAGCCAAGATTTCCAAGTGGACTCAGAAGGCTTACTCTGCATTCAGGGCTACAGATCCCTACCTCGTGCCTCGTGATCGTCTCTGCTTGGACCCTCACTTTCACACCTGCCGTCAGGAACAGATTTATGAAGAAATTTATGCATCAAAGAAGAAGTTTGTGGTTGCTCCTCAGAAGTACATCAATGTGCCTCACATGGAAGAGAAGCAAGTCTACTTTGGGGAGGCTCTTGATATCTGCAAGAAGTTTGGACTGATTCCCCTCATGGAGCACCGTCAGAACTTTGATGTGACTGCTATTGCTCAGTTCTACTCCACTCTGTTTCTTCACATGCAGTCCTCTACTGAAGGTGTGATGAAGTGGATGACCAGGGACGTGTTTCTTACCGCTACTTGGGCTGAGTTTGCTGAGCTTCTTGGCTATCCCATTCAGCCTGGCCGCGGGGCAAATGGTTGGCGTGTTCATGGTCTTGTAGCTGCTGATCCCGAGGTCCTGGAGCCTCTCTACATTGAAGGGTGGGGGTCTGTTGGGTATGTGAATCATCTGCTGCCAGTTTTTGACATCATGCGCAGGGTGTACTTGAACACCATCTCTCCCAAGGCTGGCAACTTTGATCAGTTTCATGGATATCAGGTTGACCTCATGCATCAGACTTATCTTCGCCGAGACACTGACAGGTCAATGGATGTTATGCACTTCATCTACTCAGAGATGTGGGCGGCTCTCATTGAAAAGCGCTCCTGCATCTATGCTCCCTACATTCAGACTCTCATCAATCACAAGTGGCTCGAGAAGACTGGCAACCCCTTCCCTCAAGACAACATCACCATTTATGAAGAGAAAAAGTTCCGTGTGAGTAAGCCCAGAAGCCTCGTACTCAGGAAGAAAAGGAAGCTGCTCTCAAGAAGACTCAAGATGTTGCTAGTGGTCCCTCCTCTGCTCCTGGTGGCTCTAGTGCTGGTGGTCCTTCTCTCCAGAGGCATCCATCTTGGGCAAAGAAGCTGCTTGGGAAAGTGAAGAAAACTTTCTGCTTTCTGCAGGACCGCGAGTATCAAGCTTATGTTGATCAGCGTCACAATATTCAGCGCCAGAAGGCCATCATGGCAGCCCTCAACATTCCTTGCTCACCGGTCTCTAGCTCTGTCACTGCTCCCAGGGAGGATTGGGTTAGCAACAACTGCAATTGGTCCGAAGATGAGTCTGAGGAGGAGGTCACTGGTTCGCCTGAGTCTTCTCCTCCTTCCCCTTCTCGTGGCTGGGACGAGTAGATTGATCTCTTCTTCCTTTTTGGTGTCTCGATGCCAAAGGGGGAGAAAGATGTCTATTAGGTTGTCTACGGGATTTGCATGGGTTGAGTCGCGAGCCTGTTCTTGCCTTTGATCTTTTCTTACTCGTGAACTCTCTAGTTTATTTGTGTGCTTGTGGTTTTATGTCCGAGAACTTATGTGTGCTTGTGGACCATGTGGTATGTTATGTTTGAGACTATGTGGTATCTTTGTGGTATCTTACTTTGCCGTGAGTGTGGTATCTTGTTGTCATCTCTTGAGCTGTTGCTATGGTGGTGGAGTCTCATTGCTCTTATTGTTATTATTACTCCTTTTGTCTCCACCACATTTAGTTGGTTCTGGTATGATCTCTATGTTGGAATTATGCCCTAGAGGCAATAATAAAGATGTTATTATTATAATTCTTGTTCATGATAAAGTTTATATTCCATGCTAGAATTGTATTAAGCGGAAACATTAATACTTGTGTGGTTTGTGAACAACACCGTGTCCCTAGTACGCCTCTATGGACTAGCTCATTGATCAATGATGGTTAAGGTTTCCTAACCATAGACATGAGTTGTCAATTGATAATGAGATCATATCATTGGGAGAATGATATGGTGGACAGACCCAAACTAAGCGAAGCAATTAGATCGTATCATTGTGTTCATCTTTGCGAAGCTTTTCCTATGTAAAATATTGTATTCCTTAGACCATGAGATAATGCAACTCCCTGGTACCGGAAGAAGGCTTTGAGGTCATCAAACGTCATCCTATGAGAGGGTGATCATAAAGGTGTCTCTCAGGTGATCGGAAAGTATCTGTTGGGTTGTATGTATCGAGATGGAATTTGTCCCTCCCAAGTTGGAGAGATATACTTCGGGCCCACTCGGTAATCGATATCAACACCGCTTGCAAGCATGTGGTTAAGGAGTTAATCACAAAGTGATATCGGATTACGGAACGAGTAAAGTACTTGCTGTGAACGAGATTGAACTAGGTATGACGATACCGACGATCGAATCTCGGGCAAGTAAAATATCGCGAGACGAAGGGAATATATATATGGGATTGATTGAATCCTGGCATCGTGGTTCATCCGATATGATCATCGATGAATGTGTGGGAGTCAATATGGGTGCCCAGACCCCGCTGTTGATTATTGATAGAAGATCATGTCTGCATATTCTCGAACCCGCAGGGTCACACACTTAACGTGTCTCGACGCTAGGATAGATTGGATACTTGGTTTATGAATTTTTGTTCAGAGTCTCGGATGGTATCCGGGACATCACGAGAGGTTCCGGAATGGTCCGGAGAATAAGATTCATATAAGGCAGTGCAGTTTTTGGAGTTCGGAATTGTTCCGGATTAATCGGTATTGTACCGGAAGCTTCTAGAACCTTTCGGAAGGGGGCCAACGTGGTCCCACCTTCCGGGAGGGGGAATGGGCCTATGAGGGAGTGTCCTGGCCGCATTGGGCCAGGGGCACAAGGCCCCATAGGGCCCAGCCGATCCTAGATAAGTTTAAACTCGTTTAAACTAGAGATAGGGTTTCTAGATAAGGGAAAGTTTAAATCGTTTAAACTAGAGATAGGCTTGGAGGATGGGCAAGGGCTGGCCTCACCCCCCCTCTATATATAGAGGGCTGGTGCACCCCCTTCCCCACACACATCTCCCTCCAAACCCTAGTAGCCCTGCTGCCCTCCTCTCTCCCTCCCGACTGTTTGTAGGCGAAGCCCTGCGGCAGAAATTCTCCACCATATACACCACGCCGTCGTGTTGTAGATCCAATCCATCTCTCCACCATATTTGCTGGTCCGAGGAAGGAGGAGACGTCGAGGTGCTGCACGTGTGCATCTCACGGAGGCACCGCCACTTGTGGTGCTAGATCGGATCGGATCGCGAGGAGGAGAAGCGAGTACGACTACATCACCCACGTTCCGTCAAACGTTCCGCTGTGCGAATCTTCAAGGGTATGAAGATCTAATCCAATCTCTCTCGTTGTTTCCATCTCCTAGATTAGATCTTGGCTTTCCCTCTGTTCGCATCCGTAGAAAATTTTGATTTACTATGCCGCGAAACCCTTCACTCTATCCCTTTTTGTACTTGTGCTATCTTTGCAATTATTAGGGGAAGCCTCTGTGTATGTGTGCTAGTCCTGTCCTTAGAGGTCTTCTCTCTACCTTGCACACATACAGGGGGAGCTTGCCTCATCCATTGCAAAGATTGCTTTGTTTCTATGCAAATCTGTGGAATTGTCATCTAACACCAAAAAGGGGGAGATTGAAAGGACTATATCTTCCCATGATGTTTTTGGTGTTAAAATGACAATTCCAACCGTGTTTTTAACTGTGCTCTTGAGTTTCAGGGTAAACGTCGTTGATGTCTCATTCTATTGTGATGGATGCTCTCTTGTGATCTTTTGAAGACGGTGGCCTTTTAGTCTTCTCCTAGTTTCTTTCCGGTTGTTGTTTTTAGGTCACCGTACTATTAAGAGGGGGTCCATGTTGGAAGGCTGTGGGAAATCACTTGTTCTTGCACAAACCTATATGCACCACCACAGCCATCCCATTATCCCGTGAGAGAGAGCGTGTTCCTGTTTTGTTGGGGCCTTTTGTGTCTCACCGGAACTTCCGGTCATAGACCGGAAGTTCCGCTCAAACTGTTTCTGCGGGCTGTTCTACAGTTTATTCCGACGCTAGTTCCGCCCAAGTTCCGGTGGCAGTTCAGTAACCTTCTGTTTTGAAGTGTGCTATTTGCCGGAACTTGGCCGGAACTTGCATCGGAACTAGCCCTGCCAAAAGTTCTTGAGCGGAACTTCCGCCTGAAGGCCGGAACTTCCAGTCAGACTCGCTTCGCGAACCAAAAGTTCCGCCCCTTGTTCCGCCCCAAGTTCCGGTGAAGGCTCAGTAACCTTCTGTTTTGAAGCGTGCTATTTGCCGGAACTTGATCGGAACTTGCTCGGAAGTTCACCGGAACTTCCGGTTCGTTTTGACCGGAACTTTCGGTTGCGCTTCTGGAGCGGGCGTCAACGGTCTGATGACCGTTGGAGCTAGGCTGGGCGGAACTTCCGGCCCCTCACCGGAACTTCCGGTGAGGTCGCGGGGAGGCTGTAACGGTTCAGCGTGGGAGGCCTATTTAAGGCACCCCTCTTCTTCCTCCCACCCTCTCTCGAAATTTTCTCTCTCCTCCATTAATGCTTGAGCTTCACCTCACTAGATCTCTCTCTCTAGCCACTCAAATGACTTGATCTTTTGAGAGGTGAGGGAGGTGACCTAGATCTACACTTCCACCAAAGAAGAATTGATTTCCCCCACCCATCCTTTGTGGATCTTGTTGCTCTTGGGTTTCTTGGAACCCTAGACGGTGTAGGGCATCCTCGGAGCTGAGGCGTGTGTTGTAAAGCTTCGAGGTGTCGTTGAGGGCCTCCAATTGAGTTGTGGAGCCTCCCCCTCAACCTTGGTGTAAAGGTTTCGGTTGGCGCCTTGAAGGTCACCGGTTAGTGGATTGTGAGGCCTCCTTTGTGGGGGAGCTCACCGGAGAAGAAGGTGAGGCCTTTGTGACGCTCGGGTGACCTTGTGTGGTCCCGGCACCTCTCCAACGTAGACGTAGCTCCTTGGGAGTGAACTACGGGAATTACATCTCCGTGTCCCCTCGCCGGTTACTTTGTTCCCTTCCTTCACTCCTTGCTATTTACTGTTTTTGTTGTTGGTGTTTGTTTTCTTGCATTTAGGTTGTTCACTTAGTTGCATCTCTAGATAACTTTCTTTCTTGTTGAGCCTAAAAGTGAGAAACAAATTAAAATTGGGTAGACGCCTATTCACCCCCCCCTCTAGTCGTATCAAGTCGGTACTTTCAGAGTTGATGAATAAGAATCTCAAGCATGGCGGTTCCATTGTTGACCATGAGGTGCTTCATAGGAGGATGCAAGAACCGATCTGAGACTTCACGTTGGACTATTTTGGACTGCATGGTGTGCCTCCAGTCTATCGAGAAAGATACTTTCTCCGTCTGTTTCAGATGGGCACATATTTGTTCATCAACATTTCAAACATGATTAAAAATGAAAGATGCCTTCTTCGAGCAACGAAGGAGTCACACTGGCTTGCTTGACCATAGCACTTTCATAAGATGACAGCGACTCTGTGGCTCTGTGCATTATGTCTTATGGAATCCAGGGTGATTTGGTGGATGACAACATTGTAATGGCAGAGAGAACTTCCATATACTTTTTTAGGTATTTTGTGAAGGTAATCATCAAGTCCTTTGGCGAACGGTACTTCAGAGCACCCAAGATTGCAGACACAAAAGGGATTTGGGATATGAAGGTCGCAAGGGGGTTCCATGGATGCTTGGGTCCATTGATTGTATGCACAGGAGGTGAAAGAACTGTTTGGCGGTATAGCATGGACAATTCACTAGCCATGATAAGGATCCAACCATCATACTTGAGGCAGTTGCAGACCAGGATATATGGATTTGGTATGCATATTTTGGTATGTCTGGACCTTGCAATGATATCAATGCGCTCAACCGATCACCTCGATTTGCAAGCTTAGCCATGGAAGAATCACTAGAGGTGGAGTAAGAACTCAATGGACACACATTAAACAAGGGTTACTATCTTGCCTATAGGATATACCCATAATGGGTAGCTTTTGTCAAGCCACTAGTGCATCCCCAAGGTAACATGCAATCTTGCTTCCATAGTTTTGAAGTTGGCGCAAGAAAGGATATGGAGAGGGCATTTGGGATATTGCAAGACAAATTTGCTATTGTCCATGGTCTGGCTTGGTTTTGGGATAAAAAAACATTGGGGTGGATCATGATGGCTTGGGTTATTGCATAATATGATCATCGAGTTTGAGTGGAGTGACGATGCTTTCGACCACTGTTATGATTTCATTGGAAGGGTGGTGCATCTTTGTAGAAGAGAAGACCACGTTTATCACTTACTTCAAGTTCACCATGAGATTCGAGATGACAAGACTCATCAAGACCTAAAAATATATCTCATAGAGGAGTGATGGAAGTGGCATGGTGAACAAAATTCTTGATTTTCCATGTTATCTATTTTGGTTTCTACAAACTTTGCATTTTATTCATTTGAATTGTTTGCATCGATGATCAGTATGTTGTAGTACTTATGTACTACTCCCTCCTTTTCATAATATAAGATGTTTTAGCTTTGTGAAGATAATATATCAAGACCCCTTTAGTGTATAGGTTTGGAGAGGTTCGCTCCCACCAAAAGGTGTCTAGATACACTACCTTCATAAAGCTAAAACATCTTATATTTGGAATGGAGGGAGTATTTTTCCCTATTTTCTGGGTATTTATATCCAAATTTAAAATACTTATTAAGTGATTAGCACTACACATTCATATTAGAAGAGGAGCTTAAATTTTGTCATTCCGTGTACAGCAGCGGTCCTCGCCCAGATGGGTAAGGCGACGCCTCAACAAAGTCATCGTTGGACAACACCTTGCCCGGGGGCACTGTCGTTCCTGTGTTAACCGGGGATACACCTTGGGGAAATTACATACCATTCCATGGTGCAAAGCGAGGAAAAAAGCCTAGGGATCATCGCTCCCAGAGTGATGGGGTCCCATGACCTGTCTTCCGCACTCAAGTCTTGGCCACAACGTCAAGACAACGATCCTTGGCTTCACTCTCAGAGACAATCAGAGAACCTTGACCCTGAACCAAGGATCCCTCGATAGGATCACGACTAAGCACGTTCCCGACAGCATGGAAGCGAGGCCTACGAGGAGTAGTCACAGCTAGCAATCGGCTCCTGACTAGGGACAAGCGGATGGGATGAGACTCTGCCGAGCATAGTCCGCACGGTTGGGTAGAAGAACCGCCCGCCATGTTGTGTCCATGCATGATGCACCACAACGCGTGGTATCAGTGCTGGTGGTGTCCCCTTAAAATTATAAAAGGGGACTAATGCCGACCAAGGAAGGAGGCTCGAGAAAGATCAAACTATCTTACTCCCTCCGTCCAAGAATAGATGTCTTAGATTTTTCAAATTTTAGATAAATTATATACTAAATAGTGTCTAGATTCATTTAAATTTTAACAAATTTGAGACATCCATTTTGGGACGGAGGGAGTAGAAGGGAACGAATCGTCATATCCTCCCCGGGGAGCACCACTTGTAGTTAGTTCATCATCCACCATATACACCATAGTTGCAGGACGTAGGGTTTCGCACAATGCGGTCTGAATCTGGGTAAAAACATGTGTGGTTGTATATTCATAGCATCCACCGGTTGAGCTTGTTGTGTATTGCACCCATGGTTGAAATCAAAAGGGGAGTTCATATCCCCGATGTCGAAATCTAGGACACGACAGCGATCATATTATAAACTAAGAGCATAGAGATAAAATGGACTATGGCGGATCCTCGGACATTGCCAGTGTTGGATCCTCCAACATCGGTGTCGATGATGGTGCCGTTGATGCCCATTGACACCCTCATTTCTTGCATGATGCGTGCACGAACCGTCGACATTTGGCATCCTCATTCATCATCGATGTGTATCTGTCAATATCCTTGACTCCTAGGCCATTTTGGCGACCGCGGCTTGTGAGGCCACGTTCATCACCACCTAGATCATGCCGTCCAGGGCGGCGGTTGTTGCGGTCAGGCATGAGAGTCTTATGCTGTGCTACCTCGGTCGCCCATTCCTCGTCCAACATGATATCCGACTGCATCGTCATGCGCTTCTTGTACGACTTTGGGCCATCGGCATTGGGCAGAGACAACGGGTGCGACGGCGTGGTCTGGGTGGGAACAAGAGTTGTATCGGGACGGCAGGCAGGAGAATGGAATTGGTTCAGCGCCGACACAGGAGGGTCGAACCATTTTCTGGGTCGCTGTTGATGTTAATAGTATTTGTAGGCTGCTAGTGCGGACCGTTTTTCTACCGGGACACCCAAAGCCCATTGAGAGGCGCTTTGGGGTGGCGGTGGAGATGCCCTAGAGTAACCAGAAATTGATTTTGAATTTATAGAACCAAAACGTCTACTAAGTAGGTTTTTTCATTTTGGTGTTCACAACAGTACTTCAATGTACATGTGCTCTTTATGGCAGTAAAAGCATCAGATTGTTGCACTACTTGGTATTAGTACAAAACATTAATGTAATATTGCTCCTATTTAAGAGTGAGAGGATAGATGGAACATGCTCATAATTCTCAAAGTAGCCATCATGCTTACCGTACCTGAGGCTCGACAAAGTAGAGCTCGGTTATTCCTAGTCTCATATCAACCTACACCATGTCCGCAATTTCCACAAGTTATGCACCTAGTTAGAGTTGCCATTGTAATGCCACTGAAATCCACCTACAACGTATAGGACTTGGAAGCATTGGGATTTGTCACTGTGTTAGCCCAAATTTCTACTGAAAGTAACAACACCATAATACTCGGTTGGACCTAACATCTCGTACAACAGTGGATCATAGAAGTTGCAACTACGCTCGTACTAGTACTACTAGCTCCGTCCTGTCTTTCGCGATGATAATTTTATGGATCCACCCTCATTTTTTATGGATCATTTTACTTTTACGTTGGCCTAAGAGCATGTACAGTGTTACTTTGATGGATTCTTTTACATTTACGTTGACCTCAGAGCTCAGAGCAACGTAAAAGAAAATGCATGGTTGATTCGGTTGTTGAGCTCAGGATCGCCTTTGATTATTAGAAAGGTAACGGAGAAAGGAAAATGAGAAGATTGGTGCTGATGGATCGCCTGGTATCTCAAAACACCACTTTTAAAATACATTTTGATTGGATTCATCTGGCACGAGAGCTGCATTTTTTTTGGGTACTCCGCTTGAGGTGAATTTTATCCGCGGCGACTTTCAGGGGATCGAGCATCTTCCAGGCTAACTGCAGGATTAGTTTTAGGCATAATAATGTCACTTTTGTAAAGCAACCAAACAGTAATAAAGTATCCGTCTTACACCTTGTCCCAATGTTCTGTAAATGCCAGAGAAATACTAATCCCTCCATTTTAAAATAGACGTCGCACATTTATCAAAATATGGACGAATCTAAACATATTTAGTATATAGATTCAACCAAATTTTAATAATCCTGCGACATATATTTTAAGACCGGGGGAGTAATATTATTGGTTGCTCGACATTGCTGACAGTCTTTTCGCTGAAGGTTGGCAATAAGTTTTTACATTAAAAGAAGTAAAAATAGTATCTCGTGATTCTCCCCACGAATACGTCATGAGGGGTACCTAAAGACGGCGAGAGAAAGAGTGAGGGGTACCTAAAGGCGGGGAGAGAAAGAGTGGGCCGTAAGACGGGGCGCAACCGGGACGGTGATGCACGAGCTACCTGTCATCTAGGTTTAGATCTCATGACGGCGGCAAGATCCTTCTGTTGTTATAAGTTCATTATAATAACATGTACCAGATACTATTCGCAAAATAAAATAAAATAACATGTACCAGATACGATGTTATGAGATTGCAGGTTGTGCCTCAAGAGCTACCGTAGGCTGGCTTATATAGTCACCGGTGGAAAAAGGGCTTATAGTCCCGGGTCGTAAGGGCTATTAGTTTTGGTTTCACACCCGGGAGTACGAAATTGGGACCAAAGACCCCTATCTCTAATCCCGGTTTGCTACGACCCGGGATTAGAGGCCACTATGTGGCTGCTTTCCAGGCCGGGGGACGGAGGATTAGGGTTTAGGGAGGGTTTAGCTTTCCGTAATATGACTCGGGACTAGAGATTTTTTTATTTGTTTTCAATTTGTTTTTAAAATTTTCTTAAACTTTTGAATTATTTGACTCATTTATCCTCTCACTTGGAACATTTTTAACACCAACTATATTTAATCTTTGGTAAAATTACACTTGTGATCAAACTTTTCGGTCGGTCACTCATCCTAGCAGCACTACTCCATCCCTAGCACACTTAACTTCTCTGTTCTATCAGTATGTTCTTGCGCAAAGGATATTGTATCATGTCTTGTTGTCAAGACTATCATATCAATCCTATTAACTCATATCAATATGTCACACATCTTTATTTTTTGAAACTACAAACAACTATTTAATTAAACAACAATAAATAAGTAATAATTATTCCAATGAAATTAAAAAACTAATTAAAGTAATATTTTATTCATTTTTTGTCATTTATTCATTTAATATGGCACAAATAATATCTTCAAATCAGTAAATCGAAATTCGACAAATAATATATCCATTATTATTAGAAAAATTTGAGGAATCCAAATATGGCATAAAAAAGATTTGCTAAAAAATTAATTTTTAAAATAATCTTTTCTCCTTTTCGAATTTTAAAAATCTAAAAGAATCCAAAACGGCCAAAGGCCATTGAAATTGGACTCGAATTTTTTTCCCACACATTATGATATGTTGTACATTTTTTCAGACATTGTACGCAATAGTTATAGCCATTTAAAGTTTTCATGACATTTTTTGGAAAAATATGTCGAAATTCATGTTTATTAATTTCGTAACAACTAAATCACTTAATATAACTATAGTTTGAAGGATTTTATTTTTGAATTTTTTTATAATTTTATGGCATGCTTTTGAAACTAGAAAAGGCGATCTCAGGTTGTTGTGGTGGACATGAGAACGCGGCTGGATTTTTGCCCGTTTTACTGCCCGTGGCGAAACCATCAAAAAAATTTGCCAGATTTTTTTAGTCCCGGTTGATGTTTGGAACCGGTACTAGAGGGTGTTACTTTAGTCTTGGTTGGAGAATCAACCAGGACTAAATGGTGTTGCCCACGCCTGCACCCCTTTAGTCTCGGGTCGTATCACGAGTCGGTACTAAATGTTCGAAACGACCTAGGACTAGAGCTTTCCCAGACTACTAGCCGCTGAAAACGGGACGAATCGGAACTAGTGCTCACACTAGTCCCAGACCGTAACAAACCGGGACTAGTGTCAGACTTGGGACCGAACCGAAACCCTTTTTTCTACTAGTGAGTCGTCTGGTCCTAGCGTTACAAGAAGATTCCTAGCTGGATAAGGTGTTAGCATAACACATGCACGTGATTATGTCATTGTAGAAAGTACACAGGAGGTGATCTTTAGTAACGCAGTTCAGCGATAAACGCCTACATCTACTGGGCGATAAATAGCTAGAGGGCATGACAAACACCCTCATTCCTACCTTTGCCACTCCATTTCATCTTCTTCCTCCGTCCATCACCCGAGAGCTCATTTCTTCTCCGACGATCCACCGCATCCAAAACCATCGGGAATCTTCATTCAATGGCTTCTCCATCATCGACGTTGGATGAGCCGACCTCTGCCACCTCTCTTTCCTAAATGGAGCTGCTAGCCGAGGTGGACCTCCAAAAAATCATGATGCTGAGAGCGAGGCTAGGACTCAAGGGCATCCTGCGGTCGACAACAAGGTGGGGAGCCAAGGAAACACCAAAGCAGAAGTCGAGGTGGAAGCTGGATAAGATGTTGAGGCGGAAGCGGAACAGAAAAACACCACCAAGAAGAAGCTTTCCAAGGGTCGATGGTTGCCCTGAAAACTAAAGGACTATGACTTGAGTGACTTGGAAGCAGAGTACTTCCTTCATCCGAAGGCGGAAAGCGCATGGCAAGTGGTAAATGGAGAACCAAAGCCTAACCCCCAACCCGAAGAGCAGGTGATCCCCAAATCCCACATGGAGCGGGGCTTCTCTTTCCCGCCTTCAGATTTTTTTTCTGGGGGTATTGATGAACTATGGTGTGCAACTATCTCATCATCCAAAAGAAATTTTCTAGACTTCAAGTCACAATGCACAATATGCACTATACCATGGTGGTGGAGGTAGACCCGATCGGCACAATATGCACCGTACCAAATCAGGCAAATCAATTTTTCCTGCTATTTTACAGGGTGGCGTGGTAGACCCGCCTGTCATTCTTTGTGGCTAGATTTAAGCGAGTGAAGAACTATTCTTAGACCTATTTCAAATTCCAAAAACCCCTTCGGAAACAAAGATTCAAGGGGTAAGTCAAATAAACAGTCTTCCACATCAGCGAACTGACAATCACATTGACGAAGTGACCAAAACACTTGACATGAGCAAGTTTGTGCCCCCACGGTTCGTGGTTTGCTGATTTGTGACAAATCCTTTCAATGGTGACAAGTTCATAGATCAATTTAGCGTTTTTCTCTTTGGAATACGTAGTTCTCCCAACTCCCAAAGATCATATATTTATAGGTAAAAAAAAAGAATCATACATTTACAGCTTATCCGTCCAACATATTTTTCCTACTCCCTCCGATCCATATTAATTGACTTTAATTTATCAAAATTTAGATGAACCTACATACTAAATAGTGTCTAGATTTATTTAAATTTAAATAAATTTGAGTTAATTAATATGGGACGGAGGGAGTAGAATAACGCTCCAAAAATTGGCAAGCGGACAAAACCAATCATAGAAGACTAGCGCTCAGAGACGCCGGAGCGACGACAAGCCGTCCATGGGGACGGAAAGGAAGCCGGAGGCGGAGAAGGAGATGAGGGAGTGGTGCGTCGCGCTCCCCAAGGTGGAGCTCCACGCCCACCTCAACGGCTCCGTCCGCAACTCCACCCTCCTGTCAGTACCGCTCCCTCTCCCCTCCCATCCCCAATCCCCCTGTTCTTCGTATCTTCCGTTCGGTCGTCGTGGCCTGCTGATCTGAGGGTAGAGCAGCGCAACTGGAGTCAGTGGTAGCGATTTTGTTTTCGTTCGTATGCATCCTCGGCCTCGGGGGCAACGTCTGCTCCCGCTATCCCGGACTGTTTTGCTGGAAAATTTATCACCTCAGATTTATGATCTGATACTGTATTGACAACCTAGATTTTCCAAACCTGTCAATTAGTAGATGCCATGTGCACACTGATACTCTACTCTGGCAGTGTGATAGGTTCTCCCTACTCCCTAGATACTTAAAATCACCTTACGATTTCTTATCCAGTACCAATTTGGCCACCATATGAGTTGATTATTGTAAGGCGCAACAGCTGCTTTTGTCTTCAACCTGCACAGTATACTATAATTTACTAGAACATCTGTGATTTTATCTTGTACCATTCATTTGGCAGTAGTTGTTGTGTATTCTACTTTACATTTTTGTGTAAGAATGCTATTGCTAACTTGACGTGTTAATTATGTCTATCGACATGGGAAACCCATTTGTCTATTGGGAGCAATTCTATATACTTTCATATATCTTCCTTTACTTTCTTTTTTCACATCCTCTTGTCATTCCTTGAATAGGGAGCTTGCTAAGCAGCTAGGCGACAAAGGAGTCATCGTCTTTGAAGATTTTAAAGATGTGATCATGAAGAGTAAGTAGATGATTTTGTTGCAATTACTTGTAATGCAGTTACCTACTCATAAATCATATCAAACTTATTATGAACGGAAGATGCATATCTTGGAATTTTTGACAGTTAATCCTAGTTCTGAACAAATTTATCTAATGGATACTACAGACTTATGTTTCTCTGTTGCAATATTTGTGAGGCTTTGAATTCCATTTCTGCTTATTGACTCTCTTTTTTTATTCTAAAACAGACAGTAGATCTCTCCCAGAGTGTTTTAAGCTCTTTGATTTGTTTCATATACTTACAACTGACCATGATACAGTAACAAGGATCACAAAGGAGGTATGTTATTAATCATTTCACACTATTACACAGTGGTGTACACAACATTTAATCATTCAAACAAAATTAAAACAGGTTGTCGGAGACTTTGCTGCCGAGAACGTTGTGTATTTGGAAATAAGGACAACACCTAAGGTCCTACTTTTGAATATTTCTTTTGTACTAATTCACAATTTTCGAGTCTGACAGAATGAGCTGACTAGGTGTGTGTTTCTTTGCTCTACCTAGAATAATGAAGGCAAAGGGATGACCAAGCGGTCTTACATGAATGCTGTCATGAAGGGTCTTAAATCTGTCGAAGATGTTGACGTTGTTTTATATGATTCTAACTTAAGAACAGATGGAACATTAAACTGTACACCTATGAGTGATTTGGCTGGTGAGATGAAGAAAAAGAAGATATATGTTAGGCTCCTTTTAAGTATTGACCGCCGTGAGACAACTTCAGCAGCATTGGATACTGTATGACGAAACTTTCCACTTTAGCTTGTACACTGAACAAAGCTTGGAACAAATATCAAATGATTTCTTCCCTTCACCAGGTTAATTTAGCCATCGAAATGAAGGACCAAGGTGTAGTTGGCATCGATCTCTCCGGCAATCCAGTTATAGGTGAATGGTAAGATTATTCTGCATCTGGCTTGAGCTTAATGAAGACATGTTGACTTTTTATGTGCTAATATTGTGTTGCACTTTCGTTAAGGGAGACATACTTGCCTGCTCTAAAACACGCTAAGGAGCTGGGAGTCCCCATCACAGTTCATTGTGGCGAGGTATGAAAACACATTTGGACATGTTCCAGAAAGACTTTCCTTATTATCATTATTTTCTTGAAGAACCATTTCCAAATATTTACATATATTATTTGACCGGTGAAATTAGAGCTAACTGACCAACAGGTACCAAACAGGAAGGAGATCCGTGCAGTGCTAGACTTCTGCCCTCAGAGGCTAGGTCATGTCTGTTGCCTCGACAATGAAGAATGGAAGAAGCTCAAGTCATCGATGATACCGGTGACCATTTTGTTCCTCGGCATTCATCTCTAGCTATTCTATGTCGCCCATGCTGAACCTTACTTCCGGGACGAAATTTTGCAGGTGGAGATATGTTTAACCTCCAATGTTATGACCGGGGGCACCCCTTCTCTGGAGCTCCATCACTTTGGTCTGTTCCTCACAACGTCGAACCGAAAAAACTTTGACCGAAAAGTATGTCACCCCAGAAAAGCATCTTAACTTTCTGAGTTTCTGAACTTGTGTAGCCGACCTGTACAACGCGAAGCACCCTCTGTCGCTGTGCACCGACGATTCAGGACTCTTTTCGACGAGCCTCTCAAATGAGTATTACCTCGTCGCATCTACCTTTGGTACGATCGTTTCTCTTAGGAACAGGACTTGGGCGATCAGAGCTTATTCTTTATTTGGACGGCATATGCTTGTTTATTGGCTCCGAGCATTGAATTTGATTGTGTAACTTGTCAGGTCTTAGCAAGGCCGAGCTGTTTCGGTTAGCCCAGGGAGCGGTGGAGTTCGTGTTCGCGGACGATGAGGTGAAGAAGTCCCTGAGGGCGGTGTTTGAGCGTGCAGCAGCGGAGGGCCTCGCGATGTAGAGCTCTGTCAGCCCTTCTCGCCAGTGTACTATTAGTTGTGTGATCTCCGTCCCGTGTAGATTAGGAGGAGACGAATATGAATCTCATGTACGGTGTGACGTCGTGACCATATAATGCAGCGTGGTTCAGTTCCCTGGATGGCGATTCAGCTTTGTTTCGTGAACCACAACAGGCGTAGAGCAAATGAAGGCTGGAAATCTCATACTCCAAGTCTCAGCCTAGGACACTAGGTTCTCATCAACACACATTCATAACCGAGAAGCCACACATACACCCATCCTTAGAAGATAGATGCTCTTCTTTTTTGGCACGCGTCCGAGTGCCCGTGTAACTACGAGGATTAGTTCCGATACCACTTATAACACCTCTGTCCCTTCAGACCAGCAGTGGCTGTTACTGTTACCTTTGGTGGCTCTCTAGGATATGTAGATTGGTCTCACATATCAAAGTTTGTCTTTTCTATATATTTTGTCCTCATTTGTGTGTATCTGAGAACAACTTTCAGGTCGGCTATTCATCCTTAAATTGCTATAGGCTAAACATGTTTAACATGGGTCCCGGATTTTTTTTATAACTTGTTAGTATGGTATCCTATCTCCTATTAAGCCATGCGCCTACATTTCACATCACTACGAATCGCCCCAGTTCATCTGGCTCACGAAGCCACCTTTGGTCTCCCTTCTGAATTCTAACGCATAACAGCAATAGCCTGGTCGCAGTTAGCCGTGTCTGTTGGCAGTCCCTCGCGGCGACAAACTCCGTTTGCAGTTTATACGCCCATAAGCGGATAACCATGCATTTCTCTACCTCAACTTTAAGACCTTTTTTTTGCAAATGTTAAAAGATTATGACCTGCATGGACAAAATTTAATCTGAGATAGAGACAGTTAAATATGTACTCTAAATAAAATATTGAAAGTACTCTTTCCGTCTAGAAATATGCGACTGAGTTTGTCTAAATTGGCATGTATCACTAAAATGTATCTAGGGCGGACACACACGTACGTACTCCTCCTCCCGACCCCCTCCTCCCTCCGCACCCGCGCGGCGGCCTCCCCTCCCCGCCGAGCCCTCCCTCCCGTGGTCTCTCCTCCCCGTCGCCGCCGTTCGGATCGTCGCCATGAAAAGACCTGGGGACGTGGCGGCGGCGGCGTCCCTGATTGCGATCTGGCGAAAGGCGGCGGCGTCCGTCCCAGTTGGTTTGGCGGTGGTGTTGCGGCGAGCGACAGACGGTGATCCTCGGCCCAGATGGCGGCAGGCGGCGGCGGGAATCTGGGTCTAGCCGCGATCTGTCTCGTACGTTGGCCTCGGCGCCGGCGCCCAGGCGACCCGGGCCTTATCTGTGACACTAGGGCGCTTGGGGCATCTGCCCTCGGCATGGTGGTGGTGTCCTCCTTCTCCGTCGGAATGGTCGGCCGGGTGGTATTGCCGTCTTGCAGCGGATCCTGCTAGTTTCCAGCGGGTGGCATGGGGGCTGTTGGCTCGGTTTCAATAAAGGAGGTGGTCCTGGATCCCTCTCAAGCCAAGACGATGATCTGCCGGATGTTTGTCTCCATTGATCTGGTTTCTATGTCGTGTTCCGGAAGGCTCCGTTGACGAACTCCATAAGTGTTATTATGTCGTGAGTTTGCTGGAAGGATTGAATTCGGTCGTACGTACCCATGTCTTACCCTGACCGTTTGGTTTCAGAGGGTGTGCTTCAAAGCTTTGTTGGTTATTATCATGGGGCATGTTCTCGTTCCATGGTGCTGACGGAGAAAGTCATGGAGACCGAGATCTGAGGACAGACAATGGTGGTTCGAGTCTGGGTGGTGATAAGGAATTGGCTAGGTGACTTGTAAATTGGAGCAGTGGCATGCAAGTGGGGGCAACTGCACAGGAGAGGTGCATGGTCCTACCTCTCAGGGTGAAAACCCAGGGTCTGGTCTTAATTGGTTGTGTCTGGCAATGATCTTGTTGAAGGTATTGTTTTGAGAACGCGGACTTTCTTCAGGGTGAAAACCTAGATCTTTGATCGGGCGATGACGGTGTTTGTGCACTGTTCCCTTCTTGGAGGCGTCGTTTTTTGGAGAAGCTGGACTTCTGGTACTGTCTTGGTGGTGGTAGTACTGCTGTTTTAATGAATGAGTCACTATAGCGGGACTTTTCTTTTCTGTAATTCTTTTTTTTTTGCTGTGTGCATCCGTGTGGCCGCTAGGGCAATGCGTTGTTGCAGAGGCTGAGTGTAATTGGTATCATCTGATATTAATATATGCTCATTTCCAAAAAAAAAGGTACATGCAAATAGAGTAAGAAGCTGAGTATGATCAACAGGCTTAACATAAACAGATCTCATGCATTATGTGCTTATTATTCCTAAGCAGTTTGAGTGATTCTTTCTAATATGTGCTTATATGTACATTATACAGGCCTAAATTATAATGTTTCCTCAGTGGTTCCATTATCTCTAGCCAGCAAAAATAGCAAAGAACTTCGGCCTGAAACTCAGTTTATTGTTAGTCTCTTATTTACCTTGTTGCTTTCTGTTTCATCAACTAAGTTTCCATCACTGGTCAATGTCATTGTATCTAGCTGCAGGAGATCATCATGAACAAGCGATGCCGCACTCAGCTCCCACGTCGGCGCATCAAAGTGAAACCTTTGACCTTGTTGGTGCCTCCCTCGTTGTAGGCTGCTCCACCGGGTAACCATGAGAGGGAGGGGCCCCGAGGCGCAATGTTCCAGGAGCTGAAGGCGGAGGAGGGAACCTTGCGAGTGTGATGACATAGGGGCATTTTTGGAAACCTGGAAGTCGAGTGAACGTGACAGTATTTTGGTCTATTTCCTTCAGACATTGTTCAGTTTAGCCGGGATCGAAGAGAATTGAAAGGGTTTGGGATGGATTAAATCCCATACAAGTCAAAATTCTCTCAAATCCACCCCATTCTACTCCAATCCTCTTGAGGATTAACCGAACATAGCCTCAACGTCTTATAATCAGACATGGAGGGAGTAGAAGACTAGACGAAAACCGTAAATTAACGCTTTGCCTTGATCCCTTCCCTGATCCCTTCCCCGGTACTTCTCGCTTCCACTCCGATCGGGCAGGGAGCAAAGCTAGGGGTTTTGCCAATCGAAAAAGATTTTTTTCTAGTAGATTTAGTTGCAGACGTCTGAAGATTTGTTTCTTCTCGATCGGTGCGCCACTTGAGACAACACATGATATAATTATACTAATCTCTCCGTTTCAAAATATTGGAGTGAATCTACACATTAAAAAAAGTTTAAATTATTTTCTTTATAAACCTAAAACATCTTATATTTTAAAACGGAGAGATTTTTACAAACCTAAAACATCTTATATTTTAAAATGGAGGGAGTAGTAGCACGAGGCCAAGTACTCCTACAGAGTAGGAAAAGGGTGTGAATTACCCAGCTGGTAGGCTTAGAATCAGCATCAACTTGATTTAACACAATCAGCAGGATAACCTGATTTTTACATATATTATATAGTCCAATCACAACAGTGTAAGTATTTTGTCACATCAACAAGAACAATTCAGGATATACTCCAGCGGCGGAGCTTGACTTTGGGCGGGCAAAACATATATTTTGGGGGAGAAAACAACAGGGGGCAGTGGGTTCAGAAAGAATTGATGAAGATTTACTACTCCCTCGGTACAACTTTGTACTCCAGGTTTGCTTCAACGAAGCTCCGCCAGTGATGCACTCTATAGACATGGTTCTAAATGTCAATGTTGTTACTGTACTAATATAATGTAATGTATTGTAAATAGAGTACAAATCCTATAGAAGCAGATCCGTTCCATGCATCGAGCAAAGCATCACTTAGTATTTTGGCAAGTTGAACTGTAATCTTCGCTCTACAAAGTCTGGTGGCCGCTGGTATACAATGGAAGCAGCATGGATCAGGATGCGGGCAGTCAGGCCCCAGATTACATACTTGTGGTTCTCTGTCACGTAATCGAAGTACTGGATTGTGAAGACTTGCCCCATCCGTTCTCTCTCCTCGGATCTCCTGTTCTCATCCTGCATCAGGGGAGAAATGGCATCCAATACATTACTATATACAACAGGGTCATTTTTCCATGGTTGGCAGAAATGATTATTTGTTCTAATTGGCTTATCATACTTTAAAATTCTGGCTAAGTAGCTATATATAAATATACATACAATTGTAACTTAGTTGTATGCTAATTCATGCAGTAACTTGGTTAAGATTGGCCTATCATAGTTTTGTTTCTTTGTTTGCAGTAAAATGATTATTTGTCTAGTAAACTGAAAATACTGTAAGCTCTTAACCCATGCTGCAACAATTACCACCCATAAAATCCTAAATGGAATAAGTAAATAAATTTGTACTTTAATTAGCATGTGTAAAGACACTAACCTTGAGGAACATCTCCAGGGGTACATCGAAAATGGCATCGACCTCATGGATGTTGAGAACAGGTTTAAATGCTTCTATATTTGAGAGTATGCCAACAATAGGAACAACTACCAGAAGATGCTGCCAAAGACACTGAGAATATTAACCTTAATGAAACAATGGAAGTTCACCAACTCAAACTTTAAAAATGGCATCTTGTAGAAACTCAAAACAGTGAGGGGTGGTGCAATAACTTGTTCTCGACTTGGCTTGTAAACGTTGGAACTAAATAAGTAAAGTCACAACCCACTGATCAGAAAATTTACCATTGCAAATGGTGCAACTCAATTACTCGGTTTACATTTAAAAGATATTAGGTTCTTACTGTAGCAGCGGAGCAGACATGCAATTAAGTTTAAGATGTTAGCTTCTACTGAAGACCATAATAATATGGATCCCAACAGTTGGCAGAATCTTTTCAAATGAACTTTCTGTCATGATATGACAAGTTCAAAAGTAATCTTCAGATATATTTGACAAGTCATAAGGCTAGGCTACTGTATGACATCTGAAAAAAGTGCAATAAAACAAATGTTCATAAGGCTGGGCTACTGTAGTCGACTCCTAAATACAGCATAATAATAAAGAATAATTAGTGTAAACTGCAAGATAAAGAATACTTTACTTTCTATTCAACTTTCTGACAGAGCTTAATTCAGTAACTAAAAAACGTGGGGTGGACAGATATGATTCCTAGAAAGAACAGGCACATAGACTGCTTGATATGATCTTCAAGACACATAGACAGATCCTGTGACTCAAGTTTGTTTAGCTGCAAGAACTTTGTGCAGTTCCATATCTGTAATAGCTGGACACATAAAAATAATGTTCTGTCTCCTTCCATTGTTGCACCGTAACAGTTTCCCGGATGTAAGGGAAGTAACAGTTTGGATGGAGCCAAAATGGAAAAAGCAATGCACCTTTGACAAGAAGTGCTCGAGAGAGGTAACAACAGTGACAAGAAATGGATCAAGCCCAATCTCCTCCTTTGCCTCCCTCAATGCTGTAGCTGCATCGTCAGCATCGCCCTCATCAACTTTTCCGCCTGGCAATGCAACTTCCCCTGTATTGGGGCAGGCAAAATCACTGATGAAAAGCATCAAAAGATACATCTATGACAACGAGTATAAGCAAGTTTCCCCCAACTTTTCAGAATGAAAGAGACAAACTGAGGCCAAATGAGTTGAGCTAGTCTACATCATCAGCTCACCTGCAGCAGTATTTCGAGACAAGTCAGCTCTCTAGGTCAGCAAGAAATGTATGCTCAATCCAGTTCGTATCTGAGCCAAAGATATACTGCGCTGGCGACCCATCAGTGACCCTGAATCCTAAAATCATAAAGCTATGGCAAGCCAACTCCGAGCAAGCTAGATACATAACTGAGCATCAAGGTGCAAATTCAGCTTATTTCGTTTCAGAACAAAACCCCAGTGGTTAGACATTTCTGAGACGAGCACAAGTTGCTTGCAACTTTGCAAGTGGCAAGCCTCTATTACACCTCGCATGCCTGTTCCAGATAGTGATCGAAGCAGATCGTTCCTAGCAACCAATCCAACAAGGTACACAGTTCCCACTATTTGTACAAATTTTGATCCCAAAATTGCATAAAAGTATGCTGTCCTATGGGCTGAAAAAACGACCAGAGCATTGGAAGGCCTTTGAACCAGTAGCCGATAGAAACCGCCCCTGGCACTAACTGCACAAACCCTAATGATAAAAAATAGCAAGTAACTCTCTAAAATATATTTCTAAAAATATGACATTTCTGCCCCACTGCACTCACAGCAAACCAATCATTCATGAGACAAGGATTTCCCCTTGCGCGTCGATTCGGATTGATCGCACCCATGAGAACCCGCATACAAATCAACCACCCAAGCAATCTGCTCACCGGAGTGGGTGGAGAGAGAGGATGAGCGCTTGGTCAGGATGACGCGGAGCTCCCCGCTGGAGCCCCGGAAGAGGCAGATCAGGACGGCGGCCCTCCGCGGCTTGAACAGCTCGCCGGCGTCGGGGGTCTCCGCCGTGGATGGATCGCCGGCATACGGGTTGGGAAGCGGCTGGTGGAGCCTCAGCCTGCCGATGAGCGCCTCAAGATCCGTGCCGGGCTTCTCCCCTTCCATGCGATGGAAACTCTGGGTCGAGGGATCGGAGGAGTTGCGACAGAGAGTGGGTGAGCTGAGCCTCTCGGTCTGGGATGCTGGGATCAGCAAACTGCGCAAAATCGTCAACAAATCGCCGCGTTCACTTATCAAATTTTTCTACTCAGAAAACCACCAAAGGTTCTAATTTTTTTCGGAGTAAAAGGATTGTAATAATTGTAGCACCTCGGATAAACCACCACTACTCCCTCCGTTCTAAATTATAGGTCTAATATGTATTTTAAGATAATAGTTTGACCATCAATTTGGTTAACAATATATGAATCATATGTCACAAAAATTGTACCATTAGAAACGTATTTTAAATATAAATTTAATGATATAATTTTTGTTAAATATAGTTTAGATTTTATTGATCAAATTTACGATCAAACTATTTTCTCGAAATACGTATTTGCCTATAAACCGGAATGGAGGTAGTAGAAAATCGCGTGTCTTATCCCTATGTATCATCATGACATCACCAGCATCTATCTGTCTAAAACTATTTTATTTTCTATATTAATCCTCTCCCTTTTATTTCAAATCAAAACGCCGGTGTTTCCAGATATCTCTGTTTATCTAAAAACGATTTATAAAAGGCTTTTAAAATAAAATATAAAAACCTTATATATTTGTTGGGGGAGGCTGTCCATCCGGTCAGGCTCAAAGGCCCGACCGGATAGACTACCTACTACCCCAAACCTCAACCCTAAATATCTAGACCCTAAAAACCAAACCCTAACCCTAATCTACTCCAGCTACTCCCTCTCCCGCCGCCACACACCCGGAAACCACACAACGCACCCAACCCGAACGGTTCCACCCTGACCCACCTAACCCAGCACGTCCCTGCAGCGTGACCCCGAGCTACCCCTTGCCTCTGTCTCGCGCGTCCCTGTGCCCGGCCGGCCCAGCGAGCCCCGCTCCCTCCTCTCGTCGTGTTTCCCCCAATCCCGCTGCCCTCTCCCAACTCTCGAGCCCGCCTCCATCGTCTGGCTTCGATCCCGTCGCCTCCGGCTCGCCCTTCGCCTTTGACCCCCGCCTATCCCTGCACCTCTCTACGGGCACCGCCTCCCTGCAAGCGCCGCCGACGCCGGAGCTCGGCTCCGCTCCTCCACTGCGAGCCGACCACGCCGTGCCCCATAACCCCCTCTCTACGGGCTTCCCAAGCTCCTCCCCGCCACACCGTATGAATTGTGGTTTGGAAACAAACCTAAGTTGTCATTTCTTAAAGTTTGGGGATGCGATGTTTATGTGAAGAAACTTCAGCCAGATAAACTCGAACCCAAAGCGGAAAAATGCGCCTTCATAGGATACCATAAAGAAACAATTGGGTATTCCTTCTATCATAGATCCGAGGGCAAGGTTTTTGTTGCCAAGAATGAATCCTTTCTTGAGAAGGAATTTCTTGCGAAAGGTGTGAGTAGTCGGAAGGTAGAACTCGAAGAGGTTATTGAACCTTCTCTTCTTGAAATGGCGAGTAGCGCAGCGGCGAAAATTGTTCCAGAGTTGACTTCACCAAATGAAGAAGGAGATAATGATAAATATCATGAAACTCCGAAAGAGGATACTACCAAACCTTGCAGGTCAAGTAGGACACGTGCAACTCCTGAGCTGTTGATAAGTCCAAAACGTATCAACTTTACCGAACACTTTTGCTATTGTTTCTCCTCTAAACTTGTGTGATTTGGATACAACTAACACAGACTGATGCTGTTTTCAGCAGAATTACCTTGGTGTCTAGTTTTTGTGCAGAAAATCACCTATCAGGAAAAATCCCGGAAAATATGCCAAAAATTATATTTCACCAGAATATCCACGGAGCCAGAAGACGAAACAGAGTGGAGACCTGGGGGGCCCACACCCCTGCCAGGCACAGGTGGGCCCTTCCCGCGCCTAGGGGGTGCGGCCACCCCAGGCACCCCCTCGAGCTCCCTGTTCGCCTATAAGTTACCCCTTGACCTAAAAACCTAGGGGAGTTCGACGTTTTTCCAGAGAAAGTTCCACTCCGTCGCCACCATCAAAAACCAAGATTTGGATCCAGAAACTCCGTTCTGGCACCTTGCCGGGATGGGGAATTTGGAGAGGATCATCGCCATCGTCATCACCAACGCCTCTCCATCAACCATCAATGTTTCCCTCATCCATGAGTGAGTAATCCCCCACTGTAGGCTATGGGGATGGTAGGGATTGGATGAGTTCTATCATGTAATCGAATAAGATTGTTAGGGCATAGTGCCTAGTATTTCTAGTAGTGCTATTTGACTTTGTTGCAACTTGTTGTGCTTAATGCTTGTCACTAGGGCCCGAGTGACATGATCTCAGATCTGAACTTATTATTGAATCATTATGATAGTATTGTTTGTGATCTTATCTGCAAGTTGTGTACACATATCATTGTCCGGATCCAAAGGCCCCGAAGTGACAGAAATTGGGACAACCGGAGGGGATGGCTGTGGTGTGAGGATCACATGTGTTCATGGAGTATTAATGCTTTGCTCTGGTGCTCTATTAAAAGGAGCACATTAATTGCTAGTAGTTCCCTAGAGGCCCCGCTGCCACGGGCTGGCAGGACAAAAGATGTTGTGCAAGTTCTCATTGCAAGCACGTATGATTGTTTAGTACTTGGATGCTTATTCTTATTTATCTGCAATGCCCTAGATCTTGAAGTTACATGTTTAGACTCGTCCATGCAACACCCGTCCATCTATCCCTATGCCTACCGCATTCGAATCCCATTGTTTACTGGAACTGTTACTATTGCTCCTGTTTTACTGTTGATGTTGCTTTGCTGTTGCTACTACCAAACTGTTGCTACTGATAAACTTCTGTGAGCAAGAATTATTTCCAGGTGCAGCTGAATTGACAACTCAGTTATTAAGGCTTGCAAGTATTCTTTGGCTCCCCTTGTGTCGAATCAATAAATTGGGTAATACTACCCACGGAGACTGTTGCGATCCCCTATACTTATGGGTCATCAGCTGTACGAAAATCATGTCATGAATTCCATGGTTGATAGAAATGATGATCCTGCGACGTATGAAGAAGCGATGATGAGCCCGGATTCCAACAAATGGCTAGAAGCCATTCAATCCGAGATGAAATCCATGTACGAAAACCAGGTTTGGACCTTGGTGGACTTACGTCACGACCGAAAGGCCATTGAGAATAAATGGATTTTCAAGAAGAAAACTGACGCTGATGGTAATGTGACCATCTATAAAGCTCGACTTGTCACAAAGGGGTTTCGACAAATTCAAGGAGTTGACTACGATGAGACTTTCTCTCCCGTAGAGATGCTAAAGTCGGTTAGGATTATGTTAGCAATTGCTGCATTTTTCGATTATGAAATTTGGCAGATGGTTGTCAAAACCGCATTCCTCAATGGTAATATTGAGGAAGAGTTGTATATGGTATAACCAAAGGGTTTTGTCGATCCTAAGGATGCTAGCAAGGTATGCAAGTTTCAGCGATCCATCTATGGACTGAAGCAAGCATCCCGGAGTTGGAATCTCCATTTTGATGAGGTAATCAAAGGGTTTGAATTTGTCTAAACTTACGGAGAATCTTGTATTTACAAGAAAGTGAGTGGGAGCTCTATGGCATTTCTAATATTATATGTGGATGCCATATTGTGGATTGGAAATGATATAGATCTTTTAAATAAGGTTAAAAGTTATCTAAACAACAAATTTTCGATGAAGGACCTTGGTGAAGCATCATACATATTAGGCATCAAGATATATAGGGATAGATCAAGACGTATGATTGCGCTATTGCAAAGTACATATCTTGATAAGATTTTAAAGAAGTTTAAAATGGACGGAAGTAAGAAGGGGTTCTTACCTATGTTGCAAGGCAATACATTGAGTAAGAATCTAAGTCTGGCGATGACAAGAAAGAGAGATAATGGATAGAATTCCCTATGCTTCAGCCATAGGCTCTATTATGTATGCCATGCTATGTATAAGACTGGATATGGCACACGCTATTAGTTTAACTAGTAGGTACCAATCTGATCCAAATTCGGGACACTGGATATCGGTCAATAATATCCTTAAGTACTTAAGAAGGACTAAGGATATGTTTCTCATGTACGGAGGTGAAGAAGAGCTCGTCGCTAAGTGTTATGTTAACGCTAGCCTCGGCACTGATCCAGATGACTCTAAGTCTCAATCTGGATACATTTTTCTCATGAATGGAGCAACAGTTAGTTGGACGAGCTCCAAACAACCCGTGGTGGCGGGATCAACAACGGAGGGGAATATATTGCTACTTCAGAAGCAACACAAGAAGCAGTTTGGATGAAGGAGTTCATAATGGAACTAGGTGTGGTTCCTAGCGCATTGGACCCAATGGTGATCTATTATGAAAACAATGGAGCCATAGCCAATGCCAAGGAAACATGGTGTCACAAGAATTCCAAGCATATCAAGCACTGGTTTCACTCCATCCGCGAGCATGTCAAGAATGGAGATATAAAGATTTGCAAAGTACACACGGATCTGAATGTGGCAGATCCATTGACTAAAACTCTCCCAAGAGCGAAACATGATCAACACTAAAACTCCATGGGTGTTAGATTTATCACAATGTAAACTAGATTATTGACTCTAGTGCAAGTGGGAGACTGAAGGGAATATGCCCGAGAGGCAATAATAAAGTTGTTATTATCATATTCCAAATATATGATATATGTTTATTTTACATGCTATAATTGTATTAAAAGGAAACCTTAATATATGTGTGTATAATGAACAAAATAAAGTGTTCCTAGTTATGCCTGTCATATAAACTAGCTCGTTGATTAACATGATGATTGATACGTCCATAACGTATCTATAATTTTTTATGGTTTTATGCTATTATTATTATGCTTTTGACACTTCTTTTTATATAAAGTTCATGAGTTATTTGGACTAACCTACTAATAGTTGCAAAAGTGCACAATGTTCTTGTTTTACACTTTGATGTGTATGAATTATCAAGAATACAAGTGGAACCCTTGTTGGAGTCAAATTGGGATTTTCCAGAAATTTGTCTTAGAACTCTTTTTGAAGATGGTCACGTTTCGGGTCGAATACGGCGTCAAACTGAAAAATCTTCAACTACACAGTTATAGGAAATTTCACGAAAATCGTTCTAGACATAAATTTAGCTGATTCCGAGTTCGAACGGGCCCGCTAGGCCCGATTTACTGCAGCCCAAGATGGGTTGACGGGAATTCGAGAAGCTATATAAAGGGAGGAAACCTAATTCATAGTAGACACCTCCACCCATAAATTTGCAGCCACCAAAGCCACGTTTTTTCCTCCCCCATGGATCCCATCTCCATGGGGGAGGGCTCCCAAGAAGCCGTGAAGGAAGGGGGCTAAGGGGCGGTGCTCCCCCATGATACCGGCGACGGGAAAGGAGTCTCCCGTGCCACCGCCGGCACCGCCGCCGTCCTCTTCACCATCTTCACCGCCATCTCCATCACCTAATCCTCCTAGTATGCAGTGGTTCATCCTCCACACACCTCTGTACCGTCCTATGTAAACATGGTGTTTGATCCTATAAGTTATAATCCTATGATCTATGTCATGTTTGTGTAGTTTCTTTGTTCTTAGATTGAATGGTTGAACGTCTTTGGTTCATTAGAGTTGTATGTTGATATGGTACAGTCCTTTGGTGTCCATTATATTTGTGTGCGCATGGATTAAACATCATAGGGTTTGTAGTATGTGTAAGAGGAAGGGGATGTTCTGCCGAAGTGACAGAAACCTGAGGACGCGAACCGGAACGTTGCACGTATGGGAGTAAGAGGACCATTAACTTAAGGCTATGGTTGGGGAAGCCTTAATGCATTGTTAGTAGTTACGGATGTTTGCTAACAATCCAATCATATAGTACATGTAATTCCAAGTAGTGAAGCGCATGTATATTTAGCCTCTCCCACATAGAAAACTGCATGGAAGACAATGAACCCGATTTATTCGCCAATTAAACTTGGACAAAGCCACCACAATTACCACCACTATTACACACTCATGGTTCTGTTAGTTTAGTGTATTTTATTGCTGCAACAACTAGCTTTACTTTCTTGTTGTTTATTATCTTGCAAAGCTTTCTCTAGTACTCGTTTTGTTGCTCTAGTTTTATTTCCTAGATAATGCAAACATTTAGTGTGCGTAGAGTTGTATCAGTGGTTGATAGAACTTGAGAGAATATTTATCCGACCTTTAGCTCCTCGTTGGGTTTGACACTCTTACTTATCAAAAAGGCTACACACGATCCCCTATACTTGTGGGATATCTATATTTAGCCTCTCCCACATAGAAAACTGCATCGAAGACAATGAACCCGATTTATTCGCCAATTAAAATTGGACAAAGCCACCACAATTACGACCACTATTCTACACTCATGGTTCTATTAGTTTAGTGTATTTTATTGCTGCAACAACTAGCTTTACTTTCTTGTTGTTTATTATCTTGCAAAGCTTTCTCTAGTACTCGTTTTGTTGCTCTAGTTTTATTTCCTAGATAATGCAAACATTTAGTATGCATAGAGTTGTATCAGTGGTTGATAGAACTTGAGAGAATATTCATCCTACCTTTAGCTCCTCGTTGGATTCGACACTCTTACTTATCGAAAAGGCTACACACGATCCCCTATACTTGTGGGATATCAATGATCAAGGTTTCCTGATCATGGACATTGGATGTTGTTATTAACAAGGTCACAACATTGGTGGAATGATGTGATGAACATTCATCCGAAGTATAGTAATACGATCAAGTCATTATATTTAAATTGCTATAACATCATTACAAGTAACTTTAGTCCTTAGACCATGAGATCATGTCAATCACTAACATATGAAGAGTAGCTTGATAACATCAAACGTCACACCGTAACTGGGTGACTATAAAGGTGGGTTCAGATACTCTGATAATGTTATGTAGAGGCTCATGGATCAAGTGTGGGATTTGTCCATCCAAATGACGAAGAGATATACTCCAGGCCCTCTCGGTGATATCACATTGATATAGCTTGCAAGCAAGTGATGGGGATCACTAGAATGTTATATCACGGGAACGAGAAAAGAGTACATGTCGGTAACGAAATCAAACTAGGTATGGAGATCCCGATGATCGAATATCGAACATGTAAAATATTGCGAGACAAAAGGATTTAGTTGCAATGTTAAGGTTCTCATGATCACAAGAAGTCATCGTTGAATATGTAGGAGTCAGTACGGATCTCTAGGTCCCACTTTTGATTATTGATCGGAGAGGGGTATCGATCATGTCTGCATTATTCACGAACCGTAGGGTGACACACTTAAGGGATATCGACACCATTTGGAGCAAATGAGTTGCCAGAAAAAGAATATCAAAGTACTAGAATTATTTCACTAGACACGAAATTGTTTCGGGTGAAATTGCTGAAATTGGTTTTGCATGTGAAATAGAAAAGTAGCAAGGGGTTTTATGTGAATGTTTGTTAATTAATGTAATTGACAAAATTCTGAATAAATAAATAAAAGGAGTTTTATATAATGAGAGATTACATTAAATTTTGTGGAAATTTAATGGGATTTGAGTGGGATTTTGAGTGGAGGAAATGGAGAGTCAAATTTGTGAATGGGAGCTCCACTCACATGAATGAGGGAAGAGGTGGGGGTACCACCTTGTCCTCCGGCCATGGGAGGGGCTTCCCCCTTCCTCTATAAAAGGACTCCTTCTCCATCCCTCTCTCTCACACCTCCTTGTGAAGGATCTCTCTCCCCCTCTAGTACTATTCCCCCATGGTATCGGCTTAGAGAGATACATGTTCTCGGTGGCTTTTTCTGGAGTGAGGATTGCTGCTTCCACTGCACTGCTGGATCAAGGTTGTGGAGGTTGTCGGGGTCCCGGACGTGTGTGCGATCACGGATGCTCCGCTAAGTTGCGGTGCTGCCGGACTTCCACATGATCTTGAGATCGGCAAGAGATCGACTACATCACCAACGAGTCCATACTCGTAAAGCTTTGTCGGTCTTCACGGGTATTCTAGATGTATATCCACCCGTTGATTGTATCTAGATAGATGGATCATGGCGTATACAGTTCCCACCATAGGAATTTTTTTGTTTTCTATGCTATGAACCCAACACGAGGGATGCTGTATTGCTATAATCATCAATAGGGGAGAAACCCAGTATGTCCTGCAGATCCACTTCAATGGTACAAACAACATGCAGAATATGAAGCACTCATTCACGAACTTTGTGTATCCAAGGATATTGGCATCAAGCGCATAGTTTGATGTCGAGATTCTGACTTGGTTACCCAGCAGGTGGCTGGCCCCAGTGAAAGTATACAGATGCCGCCTAGAGGGGGTGAATAGGCAGTTTAAAACTTTTCCGAGAGGGGCTCAACAAAGGTGGAATTAAACTAGCGTTTACTTTGTCAAGCACAAAACCTAGAACAACTAGGGTTCACCTATGAGCACCAATAACTTATGCTAAGCAAGACAAGCAACTATGTGAAAGCAAGATATATACTCCAAGCACAACTGTTATCACAAAGTAAGGTGCATAAGTAAGAGCTCGGGTATAGAGATAACCGAGACAAGCGGAGACGATGATGTTTTACCGAGTTCGTCCCAACATGGAGTACATCTCATTTGGAGATGGGTGGTATCAAATCACCAATGCCACAAAAGGCCTCCCTTGTTCTCCTATGAATCTCACCCCAACGGGATCGATCCACACTTCCACTATCGGTGCACTTGTCGGTGGCAATCCGGAACCTCTCACAAGGTTGGGGCACTTCTCTACAACCTAATTGGGGACTCCCAACAAACAATCTTGGGGAAAGCTCCATAACTTAATTGGAGGCCCCAAGTAATCCACAAACCTGCAAAACAACTAAACCGTCTAGGGTTCCAAGAACCCAAGAGTAAAAAGCTTTTGAACTTTCACCCAATCGAAAACCTCACAGAGAACTCAAAGCGATGCACCAAATGCAATGGAAACAACACAAGAAGTTCTCAAATCCTTCTATCCCAAATTCCACCAAAGCTACAAAATTTTATGGGGGAATAAGATAGGAAGAACAATGGAGGAAATCCTCAAAAGACTCCAAGAACTAGATCCCAAGATGTTCCCCTCACTTAGAGGAGAGATTGATTGGTGGGGTTGTAGATCTAGATCTCATCTTTCAAATCCCTAAAGTATATGCAAGAATCATAGGAGCGATTAAAGGGAAGAAAGCTCAAGAAGGTCAAGAATGGAGGGGAAGGCTTGCAGAACTCGTGCTTGCTCATTGGGGAAGAAGGGCCCCTTTTTATAGGCCCACTGATTTCTGATTGTTTTCTACCCATCGGGGGGTTTCCACAACAGAGACTCCGGTCTGGAGACCGGAGACTCAGGTCTGCACATATCTCACACCGGAGATTCTGGTCCATCTTCGGACCATCTCCGGACCCCTATACAGAATGTCCCAGTCCAGGTATTGATGCTCCCTCCGGAGACTTGGCAAGAACTCCGGACCTGAGCACACCGGAGACTCCAGACTTTTCAGTCCAAAGATTCCGGTCTACCAGTATACACCAGAGATTCTAGCCAAATATCTGGTCAGAACCAAATAAGAGGCAAACTACAAATGGCGATAACTAGAGTTTGGAAACTCTGGTTGTCCTGAAAATATTGGATGCCACCAAGTGAGAATGTTTCATGTATTATAATGTGAGATACCTCCCTTGGTGAGAAACTGGAAAACCTCCAAGATCAAAAACACAATAAGTTATAAAAGGGAAATCCGTTTTTGATGAACTAGAGCTTGTTATGAATATTACCACAAGCTCTAGAACCTCACATGGATAAGATCCAAATAACAACCAAGAAAGGATGATTCTTAGTAGGCAAAGGTTTGATCTCTCTTTGAAAGATATGATCGAATTACTCACTCGAGAGCCCCTCTTGATAGTACGGTTATCTATCCTATAAACCGGTCTCCCCACGAGACCGGTAAGAAAGAAACCCTATCAAGATCATACCTTTGCCTTGTGCATATTCCACTTGATCTTGATGTAGATGATATTGTCCTTCTCAAGATGGAACACCTTTCTTGATTGCTCTTGCACGCACTCTCTTGATGAAGACTTGCAAGTTGCTCCCCCATACAACATGGGGAACATTTACTTTGACCTTATCTTCATTGATCCATGATCACTGAGGATGGTAAGCTTCAAGCATGAGATCTTCTAGATATGGCACATCTTTAGCTTGCACAACTGATGGTGCCTGAAAGCGCTTCATCGGGAAACCCCAAGAGCAAGGTGTGAAGAGCACATCAGCAAGTCTTCCCTCAGTAAGAAACCGAGGCTATCGAACCAGTAGGATGAAGGAAACGTCTCAAAGGTGTTGCTACAACTTGGAAACCTACACAACACAAACCCAAGACTTTGCCCCAACGAACAGTGAGATTATCAATCTCATCGATTGCTGTAACAAAGGATTAACTGTATGGTGTGGAAGGTAATAGTAGTTTGTAGAAAGTAAATAGGAACAGTGGAAGATGTATCAATGGTAAAGATTGGAACGGGGTCCATAGTTCACTAGAGGTGTCCTTAAGAAACAAACATGGCATGATGGGTAAACAAATTATAGCAGGGCAATTCAAAGGACTGAGCAAGGCATAACAATGCAATACTAGACATTCATGATCCTATGAGATTCGATCGGACAATACAACAAGATACATAGACCGCCATCCAACTGCATCTATGACTAGAAATCCACCTTCGGGTTATCAACTGAACCCCCTCCAGTATTAAGTTGCAAGCAATAGATAACTGCTTTAAGCAAAGTGTGTAAGGTAAACAATCCACTTGTTCGATGAACAAGAGACCATTGTTTTCTCCCTAGTGGCAACAACACATCTACAACCTTAGAGATTTCTGTCACTTCCCTTAGATTAAATAGAGGCATGAACCCACTATCTAGCATAAATACCCCCTCTTGGAGTCACTAGCATCTACTTGGCCAAGATAGCTACTAGAAACGGAGAGCATGCAAGATCACAAACAACATAGACATGATAGAATAAATAAGACAAAACCATTAATCAATCTGACATAGTAATCTCAATATCCATTGGATCCCTGCAAACACAACATGCATGATTGCAAATAGATGCTCTTGATCATGAACAGAGCTTACAAGATCTAAACATGGTAGCACAAAGGAGGAGGTACAACCATCTAGCTACTACATGGACCCGTAGTCCAAGGTGGAACTACTCACGCTTCATACCGGAGGCTGGCATGATGAAGAAGAAGGCCTCCAGGATGATCTCCCCTCCGGCAGGGTGCCGGGAAGAGCTTCAGATCCCCCCGATCTAGGGACGATGGTGGCAGCGGCTATAGACGGTTTCGTGGAATATTGATCGGGTCCTTAGGGTTTAGGCATCGGGGGGTCTTTATAGGCGAAGAGGCGAGGCAGGGGGTCGCCAGGGCGGCCGCACCCCTAGGCACGGGCCCACCTTGGCCGCGCGGCCAGGGGGTGTGGACCCCTGGCGGCTCTCCTCCGTCTTGTACTCTGGCTCTGTGTTGCCCATGGTAAAATATTGACTTTGGATTTTGTCCCGTCCAATTCCGAGAATATTGATTGTCTACCTTTCTGGAACCAAAAGCAGAAGAAAACAGGCAACTGGCACTGTGGCATCTTGTTAATAGGTTAGTACAAAAAAACATATAAAAACACCTCAAAGTGTAGACAAAGCAAAGAAAAGTAGATACTAAATAAGCATGAAACATCAAAAATTAGAGATACGTTTCCGACGTATCAACAACATTTCTTCTAACTCCAATTGGATGATGTCTTGAAGATACACATGAGGAACTCTATCTTCTTATTCAATACACCCTTGATCTTATTTTCTTTATCCTTCTTCATATCTTATTTATTTATTATGTTGGTGTCTTGAAGATACACACGAGGTATCACTCCAACTTATTCTTCAAGACACACTTGCTATAGACCTAACTCTCTCTTGACCAATCTCCGGGCCACTCCTTGAATCCTTGGTCAACACTTGTTCAACACTTGATCTTCTTCACTTTCTTATTCTTCTTCATTTATTCTACCTTGAAGCCAACACTTGCTCCAAGAGATGCTAATGGAATATTCCTACAAGTGTAACTCAATGCAAACATTAGTCCATAGAGATTGTCATTAATTACCAAAACCACACATGGGGGCCCATATGCTCTTTCAACCATGAATGCGCAAAACCCTATGATGGCGACATATCGGGACGAAGTAGACGAGATAAACAAGTGCTTCGAAGGCTACAAAGTCAAGTACGTCAGGAAGGAGGATAATGAGGCGACAGATCTACTGTCAAAGCTTGGATCTGCTTGCAAACCAATTCCGCCTAGCATTTTCCTGGAGCATCTATGGACACCATCCGTGAAGGGAGCGGACCCCGAGAATCTGGATAGAGTTGACTCATTAATGCAGTAACATCGATCCCTCCGACTTGGATGAAACCGTTCATGGACTACCTAAAAGACGGAACACTACTCGCCGACAAAGTCGTAAGCCGGCAGATAGTATGTAGAGTAAAAGGCTATACCATAATAAATGGGCAGCTATACAAAAGAAGCACCATAGGAGTATTCCTACAGTGTGTTTCCCAGCAGCAAGGTATTGGCATCCTTCATGAGATCCATCTTGGAGATTGTGGGCATCACGTCGCGCCCCGATCTTTGGTCTCCAAAGCCTTCTGGCAAGGATTCAACTGGCTGACCACTAAGGCGGACACCGACAAGCTGGTCGAAACGTGCATTGGGTGTCAGTATTATGCACGGCAACCACATGTTCTAGTTGAAGAATTGCGAACCATACCAATAACTTGGTTATTTGCAGTCTGGGGGCTTGACATGGTTGGGCCATTGCAGACAACACCTTGTGGGTTTACACATTTGCTAGTTCCAGTTGAAAAATTCACTAAACGGATAGAAGCTAAACCCATTAGAAATATCAATGGGGAAACAACCCTTAAATTTTTCTGGGATCTAGTGGCGAGATTTGGTCTCCCACATAGCATCATCACCGACAACGGTAGCAACTTTTCACTCAAAGAAGTCGATGCTTACTATCACGAGAAAGGCATCCTCCTTGACTTAACATCTGTGGCACGCCCACAATCTAATGGTCAAGTTGAACGGGCCAATGGACTAAATCTGTAGGGAATAAAGCCACACTTAGAGGCACCGCTACATAGAGCAACTGGAGCCTAGGCAAAGGAGTTCCCATTTGTTTTGTGGAGTTTAAGAACTACTCCCAATAGATCTATCGGCTACACCCCCCTCTTCATGGTTTATGGAGAAGAAGTCCTACCATCAACATCCTCTACGATGCACCAAGAGTTGTATCCTATGACGAGGATGATGATAAAGAGTCTAGACGCCTATATGTGGAACTTCTCTAGGAGGAACGCGTTTTGGCAGCCTAGAAATCCGCCATCTATGAGCAGAAGCTACGCAGTTACCATAGTCGCTGCATTAGGCATTGTTCGTTTAAAGGGGAGGATCTAGTGCTCTGACTTAAGAAGAAAAATTCACAAAAACTATCCCCTCCTTGGGAAGGACCATTCGTCATAAGCAAAATGCTGCTCAATGGTTCATATTACCTCGTTGATATTTGCAAGTTGAATGATAGGCCAAACGAAGATCGCAAGCGCAAGAGACATGACCCTAATGATGATTATCCATAGCTTGATCATCCATGGAACATAGTCCCTTTTACACTTAGCATATTTTCCTATATACTATGTATCTTTATATGATCAATGAAATAAAGCATTTGGTTCACTCATATGCCTGAGTCTTTTACCTCCTTTAGTGTTAATTTTTGGATCATGTAAAACCCTTTATGCACAAGCTTTGCATTTTCACTTGTGAAAATTCTGCCTACAGGCATTAGCTTAGGTTTTCTGGTTTACATGTTTTCTGTTGTTTTTATGTGGATTCTGGAGTAGTGACTTCTCGACACTCGAAGGTGTTTTGCACTTAGGTTCTGGATGGTGTCATTAGGCATCATCGCCTAAGTGCATAGTTCTGTGCTAAGGATTTTCTGTCTCATGAAAGGTCAAGCATAAAAAACATAATAATGGATAAGCCAGCACTTGCTTAAACAAACATACAAATATATACATGTTGGATCTAGATAAGAGTAGTAGGATGCTTGTATCCAAGTTTTCCAGCTTGCATCTGACATTGTTTTCCACATAACATATTAGATAACCAGAGATGAAAATACTACAAAGTTTTTATGCCTCTGGTGCATGATACTTTTAAGCAGCATCATCGGGGACGGGAGAGCCATCTTGGGAATCATACATGAAGTTGGTGGTCTTCAGTGAAACGGAATCTGTGGGGTCATTTTCCATGAATTCCAACAACACAAAGACATCTGCCTTGAATAACTTGGCAACCCTAGTATCATAGCCAACAAGGTAGGTCCAAATAGCTTCACTGTCGACCTTGTTACCCTCCCCGTTGACATCGGGCAGGCCAGCGGTTACCATGTCAATGTCGGCATTGTTGGAGATATGCCCTAGAGGCAGTAATAAATATAGTTATTATTATATCTTTGTGTTTATGATAAATGTTTACATTCATGATATAACAGTATTAACAAGGAAACATTAATACTTGTGTGATTTGTAAACTAAATTAGAGTCCCTAGTAAAGCCTCTTCATAATACTAGCTTGTTGGTTAATAGATGATTGTGGTTTCCCTATCATGAACATTGAGATGTTATTAACAACAAGATCATATCATTAGGAGAATGGTATGATGGACATACTCCTATAGATAAGCGTAGCATAAAGATCAAGTCATTTTAATAGTTCAATTGATATATGCTTTCTGATACATAGTAACCTAATTCCTTCGACCATGAGATCATGTTTATCACCATCACCAGAAGGATGCTTTGATGACATCAAACACCACACCGTAACTGGGTGGTTATAAAGATGGCATTGAGTGTTTGAAAAGTATGGGTTGAGACACATGAATCAAGAGTGGGATTTGTCCATCCATATGACGGATAGATATACTCTGGGCCCTCTCGGTGGAATGTAATCCAATTAGCTTGCAAGCATGTGACTGGCTCACAAGGGATCACATACCATGGGAACGAGAAAAGAGTACTTATCGGTAACGAGGTTGAACTAGGTATGCAGAGATACCGACGATCAAAACCTCGGATAAGTAAACTATCGTGAGACAAAGGGAAATTGGTATCGTATGTAAGTGGTTCATTCAATCGCAAAGTAATCGTAGAAATATGTGGGAGCCATATGAATTTCCAGATTCCTCTGTTGGTTATTGATTGGAGAAGTGTGTCGATCATGTCCGCATAATTCACGAACCGTAGGGAGACACACTTAAGGATTCGCTGTTGTTTGAGTAGTTATGGAATGATGAGTAAGAGACCGAATGTTATTCGGAGTCTCGGATGGGATCCAGGATATCACGAGGAGATCCGAAATGGTCCGGAGAATAAGATTCATATAAGGAAAGTCCTGTTTCGGGGTT
Organism: Avena sativa; assembly: GCA_916181665.1. NCBI lineage: Eukaryota > Viridiplantae > Streptophyta > Magnoliopsida > Poales > Poaceae > Avena > Avena sativa. The sequence continues at coordinate 35,525,998 of OV702289.1, read as the reverse complement.
GGAGAATGGTTCCGGTGTTTTCATCGGGAATGTTCTAGAAGGTTCCGGAATGTCCGGCACTTCAGAGGGGAAGGGTACATGAATGTGTCATTACAAGTTGGAATGGTTGCATCATGTACTAGGTGTCATCGATGAACAAAATAAAGGGATAAATCAAATCCTAGTTTGAAAAGTCAAACGCCAATTTGAAAAGTCAAACGACTATTTTGTTTGGTGGAGGGAGAGTAGGAAACCTACTTGGGGAGGAGTTCCCCTCCCTCCACCGCCGGACCACTTGGAGACCTAGTTGGGGAGGGACTCCCCTCCCCTTGGCGCGCCCCTCCACCTATATAAGGAGGGGCAGGGCTGCCCCTCCTAGCACACAACTTGCACCCCGCAAACCCTAGCTCCAAGCCGCCGGCGCCGCCACCTCCTGCTGCCGCCGCCTAGGGAAAACCCTAGCCACCGTTGGGCTTCCCCAAGCCCTAGCCGTCGGCCTAGCCCTCTCCCCTTGGTGTGTCTAAACCCTAGATCACCGAGGGCTCTCTCATAGTCCACCATACTCGCTCCGGCTTAAGGCGAAGCCCTGCGAGATCTCCCCTCTACTTCCGGTACCACGCCGTCATGCTGCCGGAATCGCGAGGAGAGTGCTACAACCTCTGCTGCCTGCTGGAACAAGGGAGAGAAAGGTCTTCATCGAGTACCGAACGTGTGACCGATTGCGGGAGCACTGCCGGAACGCAGCGCCGGAAGGATCGTCTACACGATCTTGAGATCGGGAAGAGTACAACTACATCACCCACGAGAATCCGATCTCGTTAACCGCTTTGGAATCTTCGAGGGTGAGTTTCACTATCGACTCGTTGCTACAATCTAGGAGATAGATCTTGGCTTGTTTGTTTGCATGCGGTAGAATTTTTTTGTTTTCCATGCTACGAACCCCTACAGTGGTATCAGAGCCGTGTCTATGTGTAGATCTGTTGCATGAGTAGAACACAATGGTCATTGTGGGCGGTGGTGCTTTTATTATCAATTGCTTCTTGTGTACTTTGCATCTTGCGGTATGATGGGATGAAGCGGCCCGGTCTAACCTTACATGACATCGTTCATGAGACTTGCTCCACGCTAAACATGCAACTTGTATTGCATAAGTGGCTTTGCGGGTGTCTGTCTCTCCCATTATAGTAAGATCCAATTTACAACAGGCACTTGATAGTTCTAGCATCAACGTTGTGGTTCTTGTTCGTAAGTTAGAGCGACACTTATTGAAAGCCCCAAACCACGTAAAATATGCAAAGAAAATTAGAGGCGTCTAACTTTTTTTGCAGGGGTGTGCTGTGATGTGATATGGCCATGATTGTGATTATATTTGATGTATGCAATGTTCCTTATTGTAAGTTGGCAACCGGCAGGAGCCATATGGTTGTCTTTAAATTCTGTTAAGTCCTGCGTGTCTATTCAAAAGTAGTTGTAATAGTTGAAGCTGGTGGACGACAACCATGGAGCGGTGTCATTGACCTTGATGCAATGCCGGTGATGATGGAGATCATGTCCGTGCTTGAAGATGGAGATCGGAAGCACAAAGAAGAAAGGCCATATCATATCACATATTATGAATTGCATGTGATGTTAATCCTTTATGCATCTTGTATTGCTTAGTTAACGACGGTAGCATTATAAGATGATCCCTCAAGCACACAAATTTCAAGTTTTAAAGTGTTCAGCCTTAATTAGCACCGTTGCTAAAGCTTGTTGTTTCGAAGCACCACGTGATGATCGGGTGTGTTAGATTCTGCAAGTGTATACAACGTGAGCAAGCCAGTTTTGCTCATGCGGAAGATAAGGTTTGATCTTGACGAGCCTAGCATGTACAGACATGGTCTCGGAACACGGATCACCGAAAGGTAAAGCATGAGTCATATAGTAGATATGATGAACATGTTGATTGTTCGCCATTGAAGCTACATCAACTCTCGTGATGAGAGGTTTTGATGTGGTGGATTTGGTTCGTGTGATCATTAAAACAATGTGAGGGATATTGTTTTGAGTGAGAGTTCACCTAGATTAATTTAACTATTAATTAGAACTCAATTTGTCATAAACTTAGTCTAAACTATTGCAAATATGTTGAGGATCAATGGCGGCCCCTACCATCAATTTTAATGCGTTCCTAGAAAGAAAAGTTGAAAAACAATGGAAGCAACTTCGCGGATTGGTTACGCAATTTGAGGATTGTCCTCAATGCTGGTAATTTGACCTATGTGATGGATGCACCGCTGGGTGACCCGCCTGCAGCTGATGCTACCGATGAGGTAAAGAATGTTTTCCTCGCTTGGAAGAATCACTACTCCACAGTTCAGTGTGCTATGTTGTATGGTTTGGAATCGGAGCTTCAGAAAAGGTTTGAGAATTCAGACCCACATGATATTGTCCGTGAACTCAAAATGATATTTGAGGCTCATGCGGTAGTTGAGAGTTATGAGGCTTCTGAAAAGTTCTTTAACTGCAAGATGGAAGAGGACAACTCCGTCAGTGAGCATGTGCTTAAGATGTCTGGGCACGCAAACAAACTCCAAAGTTTGGGTATAGTGATTCCTAATTCTTTGGAGATACATCGTGTCCTCCAATCACTACCACCAAGTTACAAGAACTTTGTGATGAACTACAATATGCAAAACATGGACAAGACGTTGCCAGAACTCTTCTCCATGTTGAAATCTGCAGAAGTGGAGATCAAGAAAGAGCACCAAGTGTTGTTGGTCAATAAGACCACCAAATTCAAGAAAGGCAAGTCTAAGAAAAAGGGACACTTCAAGAAGGGTGGTAAGAAAGTTACTGCACCGACGAAGAAGACCAAGGCTGGACCTAAGCCTGATATTGAGTGCTTTTGCTGCAAGCAAGAGGGTCACTGGAAGCGGAATTGCCCAAAGTACTTGGCGGATTTGAAGAACGGCAACATCAAGAAGAAAGGTATATCCGATATACATGTTATTGATGTGTATCTCACTAGTACTCGTAGTAGTGCCTGGGTATTTGATACTGGTTCGGTTGCTCATATTTGTAACTTGAAACAGGTGCTGCAGAATAAACGGAAGCTAGCGAAGAACGAGGCGACGATGTGCGTTGGAAACGGATCAAAGGTTGATGTGATCGCGGTCGGCACGCTACCTCTTCATCTACCATCGGGATTAGTTTTATACTTAAATAATTGTTATTTGGTGCCTGCATTGAGCATGAACATTATATCGGGATCTTGTTTATTGCGAGACGATTACTTGTTTAAGTCCGAGAATAATGGTTGTTAGATTTATATGAGTAATATGTTTTTTGCACATGCACCTTTGATAGATGGTCTATTCTTATTGAATCTCGATAGTGGAAATACACATATTAATAACATTGAGGCTAAACGTTTGAAATTGAGCGATAACTCGACCTATATGTGGCACTGTCGTCTTGGTCATATCGGAGTGAAGCACATGAAGAAACTCCATTCCGATGGACTTCTTGAATCACTTGAAAAATGCGAAGCATGTCTGATGGGTAAAATGACTAAGACTCCATTTTCTGGTATGATGGAGCGAGCTACAGACTTATTGGAAATCATACATACCGATGTGTGTGGACCAATGAGTGTAGCATCACGCGATGGTTATCGTTATGTTCTTACCTTCACGGATGACTTGAGTAGATATGGGTATATCTATTTCATGAAACATAAGTCCGAAACTTTCGAGAAGTTTAAGGAATTTCAAAGTGAGGTAGAGAATCAACATAACAAGAAGATTAAATTTCTATGTTCTGATTGTGGAGGTGAATATCTAAGTTACGAGTTTGGCGAGCATTTGAAGAAATGCTGAATACTTTCACAATTGACACCGCCGGGAACACCACAGTGTAATGGTGTGTCTGAACATCGTAATCAAACTCTCTTAGATATGGTTCGTTCTATGATGTCACTTACAGATTTACCGCTATCATTTTGGGGTTATGCATTAGAAACAGCCGCATTCACTTTAAATAGGGCACCATCTAAATCCATTGAAACGACACCATATGAACTATGGTTTGGGAAGAAACCTAAATTGTCATTCCTTAAAGTTTGGGGTTGCGAAGCCTATGTAAAGAAGTTACAGCCGGACAAGCTTGAACCCAAAGCGGAAAAATGCGTCTTCATAGGATACCCAAAGGAAACTATTGGGTATACCTTCTATCATAGATCCGAAGGCAAAATCTTCGTTGCCAAGAATGGATCCTTTCTAGATAAGGAATTTCTCTCGAAAGAAGTGAATGGAAGGAAAGTAGAACTCGACGAGGTTGTTGAACCTTCTCTCGAACTTGCGAGTAGCGCAGCACCGGAAGAAGTTCCTATAGTGCCTACACCAATAAGAGAGGAAGCTAATGATGATGATCATGAAACTTCGGTTGAAGTTGCTACAGAGCCTCGCAGGTCAATGAGAACTCGTACCACTCCTGATTGGTATGATCCTGTTATGAGTGTCATGTTGGTGGACAACACCGATGACCCTGAGACATATGAAGAAGCGATGATGAGCGCAGATTCCAATAAATGGCAAGAAGCCATGAAATCCGAGATTGGATCCATGTACGAAAACCAAGTATGGACTTTGGTGGACTTACCAGATGGTCGGAAGGCTCTCGAGAACAAATGGATTTTCAAGAAGAAAACAGATGCTGACGGTAATGTAACCGTCTATAAAACTCGACTTGTCGCAAAAGGGTTTCGACAAATTCAAGGAGTTGACTACGATGAGACTTTCTCACCAGTAGCGAAGGTAAAGTCTATGAGGATTATGTTAGCAATCGCTGCATATTACAATTATGAAATATGGCAGATGGATGTCAAAACATCGTTCCTCAATGGAGACATTGATGAAGAGTTGTATATGATGCAACCCAAAGGTTTTGTCGATCCTAAAGATGCTAACAAGGTATGCAAACTTCAAAGGTGCATATATGGATTGAAGCAGGCATCCCGAAGTTAGAATCAACGTTTTGATAAGGTAATGAAAAGTTTTGGTTTTATACAAACTTATGGAGAAGCTTGTATTTACAAGAAAGTGAGTGGGAGCTCTGTAGCATTCTTAATACTATATGTAGATGACATATTGTTGATTGGGAATGATGTAGACCTTCTTAATAGTGTCAAGGAATATTGAATAATAGTTTTTCAATGAAAGATCTTGGTGAGGTAGCTTACATATTAGGCATAAAGATTTATAGAGATAGATGAAGACGCCTAATATCATTGTCACAAAGTACATATTTGGACAAAGTTCTAAAGAGGTTTGGAATGGAAGATAGCAAGAAAGGGTTCTTGCCCATGTTGCCCAATACGACCTTGAGTAAAACTCAAAGTCCAGCATCGGCAGAAGATAGAAAAAGGATGAGTAAGACTCCCTATGCCTCAGCCATAGGATATCTAATGTAGGCCATGCTATGTACTAGACCCGACATTGCATATGTTGTTAGTTTAACTAGCAGATATCAAAGTGATCCAGGAGTGGATCATTGGACAGCGGTCAAAAACATCCTTAAGTACTTGAGAAGAACTAAGGATATGGTTCTTTCTTATGGAGGTGATGAACAACTCGTTGTTAATGGTTACACCGATGCTAGTTGGAACACCGATCCAGATGATTCTAAATCACAATCTGGATATGTATTTAGTTTAAATGGTGCAGCAGTTAGCTAGAGGAGTGCAAAGCAAAGCATTGTGGCGAGATCTTCAACTGAATCGGAATACATAGCTGCTTCGGAGGCTTCACAAGAAGCGATATGGATGAAGGAGTTCATTACAGAGCTCGGTGTGGTTCCAAGTGTGCTGGACCCAGTGTCTATCTACTGTGATAACATGGGCGCCATAGCCAATGCGCAAGAACCAAGGTCACACAAGAAGCTGAAGCACATCAAGCTACGTTTTCACGCTATTCGAGAACATGTCCAAGATGGAGACATAAGGATTTGCAAAGTACACACATATCTGAATGTGGCGGATCCGTTGACTAAACCTCTCCCGAGGGCAAAACATGACCAACACCAAACTGCCATGGGTGTTCGGTATATTACCATGTAATCTAGATTAGTTGACTCTAGTGCAAGTGGGAGACTGTTGGAGATATGCCCGAGAGGCAGTAATAAATATAGTTATTATTATATCTTTGTGTTTATGATAAATGTTTACATTCATGCTATAACAGTATTAACAAGGAAACATTAATACTTGTGTGATTTGTAAACTAAATTAGAGTCCCTAGTAAAGCCTCTTCATAATACTAGCTTGTTGGTTAATAGATGATTGTGGTTTCCCTATCATGAACATTGAGATGTTATTAACAACAAGATCATATTGTTAGGAGAATGATATGATGGACATACTCCTATAGATAAGCGTAGCATAAAGATCAAGTCATTTTAATAGTTCAATTGCTATATGCTTTCTGATACATAGTAATCTAATTCCTTCGACCATGAGATCATGCATATCACCTTTACCGGATGGATGCTTTGATGACATCAAACACCACACCATAACTGGGTGGCTATAAAGGTGGCATTGAGTGTTCGGAAAGTATTGGTTGAAACACATGGATCAAGAGTGGGATTTGTCCATCCATATGACAGATAGATATACTCTGGGCCCTCTCGGTGAAATGTCATCCAATTAGCTTGCAAGCATGTGACTGGCTCACAAGGGATCACATATCACGGGAACGAGAAAAGAGTACTTATCGGTAACAAGGTTGAACTAGGTATGCAGAGATACCGACGATCATAACCTCGGATAAGTAAACTATCGTGAGACAAAGGGAAATTGATATCGTATGTAAGTGGTTCATTCGATCGCAAAGTAATCGTAGAAATATGTGGGAGCCATATGAATTTCCAGATTCCTCTATTGGTTATTGTTCGGAGAAGTGTCTCGATCATGTCTGCATAATTCACGAACCATAGAGAGACACACTTAAGGATTCGACGTTGTTTGAGTAGTTATGGAATGATGAGAAGGAGACCGAATGTTGTTCGAAGTCTCGAATGGGATCCGGGATATCACGAGGAGATCTGGAATGGTCCGGAGAATAAGATTCATATAAGGAAAGTCCTATTTCGGGGTTGGAGAATGGTTCCGGTGTTTTCATCGGGAATGTTCTAGAAGGTTCCGGAATGTCCGGCACTCCAGAGGGGAAGGGTACATGAATGTGTCATTACAAGTTGGAATGGTTGCATCATGTACTAGGTGTCATCGCTGAACAAAATAAAGGGATAAATCAAATCCTAGTTTGAAAAGTCAAACGCCAATTTGAAAAGTCAAACGGCTATTTTGTTTGGTGGAGGGAGAGTAGGAAACCTACTTGGGGAGGAGTTCCCCTCCCTCCACCGCCGGCCCACTTGGAAACTGAGTTGGGGAGGGACTCCCCTCCCCTTGGCGCGCCCCCTCCACCTATATAAGGAGGGGCAGGGCTGCCCCTCCTAGCACACAACTTGCACCCCGCAAACCCTAGCTCCAAGCCGCCGGCGCCGCCACCTCCTGCTGCCGCCGCCTAGGGCAAACCCTAGCCGCTGACTTGGGATTCCCCAATCCCTAGCCGTAGGCCTAGCCCTCTCCCCTTGGTGTGTCTAAACCCTAGATCACCGAGGGCTCTCTCATAGTCCACCATACTCGCTCCGGCTTAAGGCGAAGCCCTGCGAGATCTCCCCTCTACTTCCGGTACCACGCCGTCGTGCTACCGGAATCGCGAGGAGAGTGCTACAACCTCCGCTGCCTGCTAGAACAAGGGAGATGAAGGTCTTCATCGAGTACCGAACGTGTGACCGACTGCGGGAGCGCTGCCGGAACGCAGCGCCGGAAGGATCGTCTACACGATCTTGAGATCGGGAAGAGTACAACTACATCACCCACGAGAATCCGATCTCGTTAACCGCTTTGGAATCTTCGAGGGTGAGTTTCACTATCGACTCGTTGCTACAATCTAGTAGATAGATCTTGGCTTGTTTGTTTGCATGCGGTAGAAATTTTTTGTTTTCCATGCTACGAACCCCTACAGGCATAGTCGTAATGTGCCTTGACCATGGCCAATTCCATCCTGGCGCCGACCCAGATAGAAGAAGATTTCCAACTCCCAATATGCTCGAGGGATCGATGGAGGATTTCCGAGTACTTAATGACAGAGTCCACAACTATAATATTGATGTACATGGGTTTGGCTATCTCCTTGGCCTGGGCAATGGCAGTGTTGATGAAGTTCCCTACAAGTACCATGCATTCCTTATGAGGCGGAGCATTTTCACCCAAGTTAGCTAGGCCAAGGGGGGATGCATTTTCGACAAAGGGAAAGGTCATGAGTTCATTAACTATGATAAGTAACCGGTTTGCAGAAAAATGAAATGAAGCCGGAAGAAGCTTACCAAAGATGCTAGTCTCGGTTTGCTGGCAGGTCTCCACCAAGGTGTCCCGTTCATTCTAGAGAGTCATGTACGCCTCAAGGCCTCATGCATTTTGCTCATCGGTAGCTTTCTTCTGTTCCTTGAGGAGTTCAATCTCTTCCTTCAGGCGGTTCATCTCGGTGGCATCAGATTCTTGCAGAGATTTCATTGCCGCTTCATGCATCTTGAGTGATTCGGCTCTTTCCTACTTCAAGATCTTGTTTCATTGTCGAGCTCCCAAATACGCTTGGATTGCTCTACAATGCTTTTGTCCTGGGCAACAGCTTCTGCAAGTCAGAGAAACAACAACACAATGAGTACTCGGAGGAAGTGAGATTGTGAACAAGTTAACAAAGGAATTGAAAAGAAAACATACTCTTATTTTCGGTGATCTATTCCTTTAGAAAGGCAGTTTTATCCTTTTAGGCTTCCAATTCTTTGCGGATCTTGGCAAATTTCTCGTTGGCGGCAACCTTCCAAGCATGTCCATTCTGCAAAAAATATAATGCTTAGTCCTCTTAGAGCATCTAGCCAGAACTTTGACAAGTTTCACCTAGAGGCTCAGGGGGCTACAGTATGAGTTTTACTCTAAGCTATGCTTAGTATTTTTTTAAAGCATATAGTCGGAACTATTCAGTTTCATCTAGAGGCTTGGGGGATACAATATCGAATTTTACAACACTACTTATGCTACTCTAAGAGAATCTAGTCAAAATTATTCATTCAAACTAGATACTCGGGGGCTACACCATCAAGTTTCTTCACTTGGTCACTCTTAGAGCACTCAGACCAAAAGACCTATGGTTTTCCATCTAAGTACTCAGGGGCTACAATGGGATATATATGTGAGATGCGAAGACTTACAAAGGCAATGATCTCGAGGTTATTGCATCCTCCAAGTACAGGTTGTTGAAGGCAGCTGTATTTCGGCAAAGGATCTTCGCCTCCTTGAGAAGCTCCTCAAGTCCATACGTCAGAGGAGCCAAGGCTACGCCAGGAATACTAGTTGCCGGGGCAGAAGTGGCTCTAGACTGCCTTGAGATGGTTGTTACATCCGTAGGCTTGGAGGCTTCCGCCTAGCTCGTGGTCACTGCAGTTTCAGCTCCCACCATCAGTTCCTTCCCTTTCTCGGTGACATACTTGGCCGGAGCTTCAACCACTTTGGAGGAGGTGCTCTCCTGCATTGTCTGGCTACCAGGAACGACGTCCATGCTGCAAGCGCTTGGGACATCCTGTGAAGTATTATTGTCCACCTCCATGGCGTAAGGTTTAGGCGCAATGGTAAACGGTGATCTGGCAGAACCAACAAAAGTTTTGATGGTAGGGGTAGAGGGAGCGATGGCGGGGGAGGACTAGGTCAGCATATCACGGATATTTTTGGAGCCTCCAGAAGTCTTGGAGGTGTTCTTCAAACTCAAGTTAGCCTTTTTTTCTAAAATATACAAATGACAAGTATAAGTACAAAAAGAAGCAACACAAACGACAAAGTCGGAGAAAAGAAGGCTTACACTACAGTTGGTGCTTTGTTCAAATGGATGCCGATGGTTTTTATTTTCTCCACCTCTAGGGAGGCGGTGGATTTCTTGGAGACTCCACTCTCCACTTACTTCTTGCCCATAGCAGCAGCGTCAGAGGTGGAGCTCTTTCGCTTTCGTGCTGCTGCAACTGAGTGACCCCTTGAGGCGTCATCGTCGGACACGACCGTGACATCCTTCATCTTGGTGTCATAGACTTGGGTGGCCATGTCGGTGTCCTCCAAGTTCCCTAGCTGTTAAGTGGATAAAGTGTTAAATGGATTGATGCATCGAAGGAGGCAAATTTGGAGTATATACAAACAATACAAGAATCAAAGTACCTTTGGGCATTTGTTGTCTTCAAACATGTCATAAGTGATGGTGAAGCCATGCTTCCGATCCTTCACCTTGACGATGTTCTTAAGACAGAGCTTGATGGGGTCGTTGGAGAATTTGTCCTCAGAAATCCTGAGGGTATCCTTCCTATCCTTCGTAAATTCATGCATCAGCTTCACACGGTGTTGTAAGGGTTGGATCTGCCTGATGAACCAGCACATGGATAGATCCAAGACGGTCAAGCCACTGTCAACGAGCCATTCTATCTGCCTTACGGTGCGAGGCTTCATCGTCGGAGGGCAGGAGGGCTTGGGACCTCCACGTGGTGTCTTCAGTGACATCCCCATCGACAAAGTCGGGGGGAGCTTTCTTGGCCGTCTAGAGGAACGTTTGGGCCATAGAAATAGCTCCTCTGCCAGTTCTTATAGTACTCATGTCCTACGATGTCGAGGAACCGACGGCCAGGTCGAATCTTAAAACTAAGGGTCCCACAGTTCCCAAGCCCATCCTTACTATCTCTGGATTCCCTCTTGACGATGAAGAAATAGATAAACATATCTAACCTAGGCCTAATTCCTAGGAATCCTTTGCACAAAGCTACAAAGTTGCCAAGTGCAAGAATGTTGTTGGGAGAAAGGTTGTGAGGTAGAACCCGAAAATTTTGGTGGACTTGCAGGAAGAAATTGGATACTATGAGGGAGACGCCGCATACCAGCTACGCCTTGAGGTACAGCTTCTCTCCGACAAGGGAGAGGAGACCACCTCGCGGGCCGGCACCGGCCGCCAGACCAATCCCTCCGCCGAGGGGAGGTACCCTTCAAAGACCAGCTCCTTCTGGTCTGCGGTGGAGAGATCCGAGACTCTCGAGACCCCCTTTATAGAGTCTATTTCTTCCTCCGGTGGCTCAAACACTGCCATCTTTTGGTTGCCACCGGTGGTTTCCACCACCACGAAGACTAGCACCACTAGCCCCTCTGGCAGGACTGACACGTTGGAATATTGCTTCCTCGAGGCATCGCCAGGCGCCGCCATTGACGGAGAGGTGCTACTTCTAGCCATTGGAGGGGGAAGAAAAGTGGGGAGGTGAAGCGACTGCTAGGGTTTTCCTTGCGTGGAGCTCAAGGATACCTTGGCGAGAGGAAGAAGATGATGTAGGGAGATGAATGCGGGTAAAGGAAAAATGATCTCTGCAGTAAAAATATATATCCCTGGTGTCAAGATTCATGCAAGATTAGTATAATGGCTGACGCATGGACGACGTGTGTGTGTGTGCGTGCGCGGAAAATTCTCCACGTCCCCCGTTGTTGCTCGACGTTTCTAATTTCATGCGCGGGAAAATCGCTATGATTAACCACTACCATATGTGAGTGTCGAGGTAGCGTAGGCTGTAGCCTACGTCATCTTACTAACAACGACAGACAAACAGTCCCATCTGAAGATTCCGGCATGGACAGATCTTATCCTATTATGGGAAGAGTAAGGTGGAAGACTCAGTGATTCTCTAACTTATAGGTTGAAGACGGAGAAGATTGCGGTTTTTTTGGAGGACTACAACATATTGCTTGACAATTTTCCGACATCACCTAGACGAAGCATTCAAACTGAAGGGCAAGACGACCCAAGATCTCAGAGTTCTCTAGGGGCTACTGATACGTCAGAAACATATCTATAATTCTTGATGTTCCATGCTTGTTTAGTATCTACTTTGCTTTGTCTACACTTTGAGGTGTTTTTATATGTTTTCTAGGACTAACCTATTAACAAGATGCCATAGTGCCAATTTCCTGTTTTCTTCTGTTTTTGGTTCCAGAAAGGCAGAAAATCAATATTCCCGGAATTGGACGAGACAAAAGCTAAAGTCAATATTTTACCGTGGGGAACATGAAGCCTGAATACGAGACAGAGGAGAGCCACCAGGGGGTCACACCCCTGGCTGCGCGGCCAATGTGGGCCCGCGCCTGGGGGGTGCGGCCGCCCTGGAGACCCCCTGCCTCGCCTCTTCGCCTATAAAGACCCCCGATGCCTAAACCCTAAGGACCCGATCAATATTCCACGAAATCGTCTATAGCCGCCGCCACCATCGTCCCTAGATTGGGGGATCTGAAGCTCTTCCCGGCACCCTGCCAGAGGGGAGATCATCCTGGAGGCCTTCTTCTTCATCATGCCAGCCTCCGATATGAAGCGTGTGTAGTTCCACCTTGGACTACAGGTCCATATAGTAGCTAGATGGTTGTATCTCCTCCTTTGTGATACCATGTTTAGATCTTGTGAGCTCCGTTCATGATCAAGATCATCTATTTGTAATCATGCATGTTGTGTTTGCGGGATCCGATGGATATTGAGATTACTATGTCAGATTAATTAATGGTTTTGTCTTATTTCTTCTATCATGTCTGTGTTGTTTGAGATATTGCATGCTCTCTTATTCTAGTAGCTATCTTGGCCAAGTAGATGCTGGTGACTCCAAGATGGGGTATTTATGCTAGATAGTGGGTTCATGCCTCTATTTAATCTAAGGGAGGTGACAGAAATCTCTAAGGTTGTAGATGTGTTGTTGCCACTAGGGAGAAAACAATGGTCTCTTGTACATGGAACAAGTGGATTGTTTACCTTACACACTTTGCTTAAAGCAGTTATCTGTTGCTTGCAACTTAATACTGGAGGGGGTTCAGATGATAACCCGAAGGTGGATTTCTGGTCATAGATGCAGTTGGATGGCGGTCTATGTATCTTGTTGTATTGCCTAATCGAATCTCATAGGATCATGAATGTCTAGTATTGCATTGTTATGCCTTACTCAGTCCTGTCATTTGCCCTGCTGTAAATTGTTTACCCAGCATGCCATGTTTGTTTCTTAAGGAGAACACCTCTAGTGAACTATGGACCCCGATCCAATATTTACCATTGATACATCTTCCACCGTTCCTGTTTACTTGTTGCAAACTAATTTTACCTTCCGAACCATACAGTTAATACTTTGTTACAGCAACCGATGAGATTGACAACCTCACTGTTTGTTGGGGCAAAGTCTTGGGTTTGTGTTGTGTAGGTTTCAAAGTTGCTAGCAACACCGTTGAGACGTTTCCTTCCTCCTGCTGGTTCAATAACCTCGGTTTCTTACTGAGGGAAGACTTGCTGCCATGCTCTTCACACCTTGCTCTTGGGGTTTTCTGGCGCCATTGCCGGGGAGGCTAATGACGTCTTCATGAGGGGAGTCCTTCACAACCTTTCTCTTTACTTTGTTTTTGTTTTGCTTAGTTTTGTTTGCTTGGTTTTGTTTTCCTCTTTTTATCAAAAACTCCAAAAAATTAGTTTAGTTTGGTTTGCTTTCTCTTATCAAAAACTCCAAAAAATTAGTTCCTGCTCTAGTTGCTGCTGTTGCTGTTGGCTTGCTCCAGTTTTGCAAAAATGAACTCTGCTGAGAACACCAAGTTGTGTGACTTCACTTGCACAGACAACAATGATTTTCTAAGTACTCCTATTGCTCCACCTACTCCTGATGCTACCTTTTATGAAATTAAGCCTGCTTTGTTGAATCTTGTGATGAGAGAGAAATTTTCTGGTGCTAGTTCCAATGATGCTGCTGCCCACCTCAACAACTTTGTTGAACTTTGTGAGATGCAAAAATATAAGGATTTAGATGGAGATATTATTAAGCTCAAGTTGTTTCCTTTCTCCTTGAGAGGAAAAGCTAAAGAATGGTTGCTACCCTTGCCTAGAAATAGGATTGATTCTTGGATTAAGTGCAAAGATTATTTTATTGGAAAGTACTACCCTCCTGCTAAGATTATATGAGAAGTGATATTATGAAATTTAAACAAATTGATAATGAACATGTTGCTCAAGCTTGGGAAAGGATGAAATCTTTGGTTAAGAATTGTCCCACTCATGGACTTACTGCTTGGATGATTATCCAGACTTTTTATGCAGGTTTGAACTTATCTTCAAGAAACCTATTGGATTCAGCTGCTAGAGATACCTTTATGACCATCACCTTGGGTGCTGCAACAAAACTCCTTGATAATATGATGGTTAATTATTCTGAATGGCACACTGAGAGAGCCCCACATGGTAAGAAGGTAAATTATGTTGAAGAAACCTCCTCTTTGAGTGATAAAATTGATGTTATCTTGGCTATGCTTGTTAATGGGAAAGCTACTTTAGATCCAAATAATGTCCCCTTAGCCTCTTTGGTTGCTCAAAAAGAGCAAGTTGATGTGAACTTCATTAGGAATACTAATAATTTTGGCAACAATGCTTATGGTAATAACTATAGGCCCTATCCTCCTGATAATAGCAATACTTATCATGGTAGATCTGGAATGCCTAGTGAAGATAGGATCCTAGAAGTTGAAAGATACACTAAAAAATTTATGCAAATGCAATATGAGCAAAACAAGATATTCACCAAAACTATGGAAGAACAATCTGCTATCTTGAAAAATATTAGTCATCGGCTTGAGAATTTGAATAGAGAAATTCCTAGTTTACAGTCAAAAATTTTGAGTGCTGAGAAAAATATTTCCTCTTTGTCTGAAGCACAGTCCTCTTTGATTAATAAAATGGTTGCTAAAACTGAAACTTTGGAAAGTACCTTTGCTGCTACTCATGCCATACAAGTTACTATTGATGAAAATGTTAGACTGTTAGCCCAACTTCATCCTAAGTGGGAAAGAGAAGCTGAAAATGCTAGAAACAATAGTGTGTGCACTATCATCACCACCAATATGGATGCCACTAAACCACAAGAAGTCCCTATTCCTCCTACCACAATGCCTAAACCCAATAAGCCTACTACTAGTGATGCTAAGTTTGATTTTGATCTTGATGGTTGCAATATTTCCGAAGTGATTATGTTCCTACAAAAGCTTGCTAGAAGTCTAATGATGCTTGACGTGGCACTTCGTTGGTAACCCCAAGCGTAGGGTGTGAAGAGCAAGCAGCAAGTTTTCCCTCAGTTGAGACCAAGGTTATCAAACCAGAAGGAGGAAGGAAACGTCACACAGGTGTTGCAAGCAACGCGGAGACCTGCACAACACAAACTCAAGACTTTGCCCCAACGAATCAGTGAGGTTGTCAAGCTCACCGGTTTGCTGTAACAAAGGATTAAACGTATGGTGTGGAAGGTAATGGTTTGCAGCAAGTAAACAAGTAACAATGGAAGATGTATCAATGGTAAAGATTGGACCGGGGTCCATAGTTCACTAGAGGTGCTCTCCTTAGATAAACAACATGGCATGAAGGGTAAACAAATTACAACAGGGAAATTAACAGGAACTGAGCAAAGGAATAACAATGCAATTACTAGTCAGAAATATCCTATGATATTCGATTGGGAAATACAACAAGATACATAGAACGCCATCCAACTGCATCTATGACTAGAAGTCCACCTTCAGGTTATCATCCGAACCCCCTCCAGTATTAAGTTGCAAGCAACACACAACTGCTTTAAGGAAAGTGTGTAAGGTAAACAGTCCACATGTTCCATGAACAAGAGACCATTGTTTTCTCCCTAGTAGCAACAACACATCTACAACCGAAGAGATTATTGTCACTTCCCTTGGAAACTAGAGGCATGAACCCACTATCGAGCATAAATACCCCCTCTTGGAGTCACTAGCAACTACTTGGCCAATATAGATACTAACAACGGAGAGCATGCAAGATCATAAACAACACAGACATGATAGAATCATAAAGATAAAACCATTAATCAAACCAACATAATAATCTCAATATCCATCGGATCCCCGCAAACACAACATGCATGATTACAAATAGATTAGATCTTGATCATGAACGGAGCTCACAAGATCTATAAATGAAAGCACAAAGGAGGAGATACAACCATATAGATACTACATGGACCCATAGTCCAAGGTGGAACTACTCACGCATCATACCAGAGAGAAGGACTCCAGGGTGATCTCCCCTCCGGCAGGGTGCCAGGAAGAACTTCAGATCCCTCCCGATCTAGGGACGATGGTGGTGGCGGCGGCTACAAACGGTTTCATGGAGATTTGACGGGGTGCCTAGAGTTTCTCAATCGGGGGCTTCTTATAGGCGAACGGGGAGGCCGAGGTGGCGACCAGGGGCCCCACACCCCTCCCAGGCGCGGGGCAGGTCCCACCCGCGCCTAGGGTGGGTCTGGCCGCCCTGGCTTGCTCTCCAGATGTAACATCCCAAAAATCATGGTTTATAAAGTTGCATATCATTCATGCATTCTTATGCATTTGGGTTATTTTCAAACAAGTTTCAAATAAGAAGCCATTTGTTTTGCCTATTATTTCATGTAAGAAAGGCCATGGCTTTATTTCTACTTCCAAAATGTGAGAATACTTTGATTTAACCAGAAAAGTTTAAAGGATGAATTCAAAGCTTGCACAAAGTTTTCAAAACAAGAATCTAAATTAAAACCATTTATATGCCTATTATATATATATATTTAAATAGGGCATGGTTTTATTTTATTTTCAATGGGCCAAAGTATTTTTGAGTAAACAGCAGTGTTATATACACAAATATGTGCATGGATCACTTTACAAAAATCCAGAAATGGTTTGAACTCAAACTCATTTGAAAATCATTTGAAAATAGATTTGGAAAATCAAATTAGAAATAGAAAAGGAGAAATGGAAATAGAAAAGGCCAGCGCTGCCATTCTGGCCCAGCACTGGATCAAGCCCACTAAGCCCACCCGGGCCATTTTCCCTCTGCTCTCTCTCTCAAGTGCGCAGCTCTACCCAGCTCTACCCACACTCGCTGACAGCGCGACCCCACTGCCACATCATCTCATCGTCCCTAAACCCCGCCCACGACCAGGCCCTCCGCCGTTTCTTCCTCCTTCACTGCCATGATTTTAATTCGAGTAATTGGCGTTGGTTTCATGCGTAATCCCCACCCCTGCTCTAGCTACTTAATCCCCTCTCCCTCGCGACCATTTCCCCCAACACAACCAGCCAGTAGCGTCGCCAGGCTCCGTGAATTCTTGCTTGCACCGCCGTAGCACCGAGCAACTCCGACGACTGATTTCGGTGAGTCTCGAGCGCCCCTATCTCTCATCCATACGAGCATGTTCCTCTTGTCCATACGCACCTTCTGACACCTCTAGTTTGTTCTACATCACCCCAGGACGTCACCCTCGTTGTCGTTTGCAAACACCCGAGACGCAGCTCAACTCCGGCGAATGATTCGGTAAAACCCGTGCTCCCCTTGACCCCTACTTCACGCGATTGTATTCGCCATGTCTTTGCGCACCTCCTAAAGCCAGCCATTTGATCTCTTGCATCCTAGGTTGTCGTCTTTGACTCCGACAGTGAGCACCCGACGCGTGGACGAACTCCGACGAGGATTTGTTGTTGTGTCCATGCGCCCCCACCCCAACCGTCTCCACGTTGAGCATCCCCATGTCCTCGCGACCACGATAAGTGCCAACACACACCCCTACACCTCTGATCTCGCCGGCGTGTCACCGCCAGAGGCGTCGCCGCCGCCAGTGCCATTCGCGCCGCTGGAATTTGGTCAAGCAGTGCCATTCGCGCAAGCGTGATCCACCCGAACCGGTACGCGCCAATCAGAGGCTGCCGCATGGATAGGTTTTAGATTTAAAATCTGGATTTTCATCTATTAGTTATTTAAACTTGTAAGTTCAACAACTTTTGTTCTTTTTTTATCCAAAAAATACAAATAATATATCATTGGAATCACAAAAATAAATCCTACACATCTGTAGGCTTGGTTTTGTATTTTGCCTCTGTTAAAATAGAATTTTATGCAGAGACATTTGTAGGCTTATTTTGTGTATAAAAATTATTTAGAAAATGTTTTTAAAGCCAATTTATTTAGTCTCTAAATGTTTATTTAGTAATTCAGTATTGTTTTACTTGTCTTGTTTAGTTTAGAAAAATCATCACATGGTATTTGCATGCATTCATATATTTTTGCTTGATTTGTTTGGATCATAAATTTGGTGCTATCATTTTATGTGTAGATTTTGGTGCTAGTGGTGATTGTGATTTTGAGGATTGTTGCTACTACCCCAACTACCAAGGCAAGTGGTGCTTCATATTTTGTCCCAATATTTTTACTATGCATTAGTGATATTTTGTATAGGGCTTGCATGATGTTTTTGCTAAGTATCTATGTGCTTTGCTTGGGAAATCCTAGTAGTTGTAGACTTGTTAGAATTTTCTCTAAGTTAAGATACTTGCTATATTGCCATGCTTAGCCTAGCTAGTAGAAAACAAGGGTGGATTATTTACATGCTATGGAAAATGTTGCTAAGTCTTTTACTTGAGTTTTTCTTAATAAAAATAACTAAGTGAATGAATCACCTAGGTGGAATGGTATGTTTGGGTTATGTTGAGTGGTTACACAAGGCCCATATCTATGGTCTACCTTGTGTATCACACTTGTGGAAAGCCACCCAGAAACAAAGGGATTTGAGATGCCAAATGTTAAGAAGCTTCTAGTGCAGCCACATGGTAATATGGGCTCTGCCTGGATCATATAGGTTGCAATAACTTAGCCAAATGGACAGTTGGTGGTAGGGGGTGATAGGTTTGGAGCGCGTCCATTTTGGTCTAAGGGAAGGCTTTTGAAAGGTCTTGTCTAGATGCATGTCGAGTCTTGTGGGGAAAGTGCACCACCTCTCGAGAAGGAATAATCTAAGTACTTAGTCGTGTCCCCGACAATGGAAAATTTGAGCATCAAGACATGGAAGCTATCAAGAATCTCCTCATCCCAATTTCTAAGTTTAAAACTTGTGGTTGAACAAGGGTAAAGGTTCACCAATGTCTATTGGTGGTTCCTTGGGAGTTTTTGTCAAACAAAAACTTAGTGTTTTCAACTGATAGGTAAAACCTATTTTGAGCAAAGCAAGCCTAAGCTACACTTAGCCAAATTCATGTAGAAGCTAGAAACTATTATTCTACTAAGGTATCACTTGCCAATACTATTCCAATGTATTGACCCACTGTGGCTATAACTTGTGATGTTGCAGGTTACTCTGATGAGGATTAGGGTTGTGAGTCTACACTCAACATGTTTGCCTGTGGCACATGAAGATGAAGACTTTTATTTATGTTGTTAAGTTAAACTCTTGTACTAGCCTATGGCTATGGAGTTGTAAAAGACTATGTTATCTCTGTAATGACGATGTAATGATGACCTTTGTTTCTGTGTACTTCATCTTAAACTGTGGATGCTAGCATTTGATCCAGGGACTAGCATTGCAATCACAGGGACCTTTACCTTTATAAAGGTGGGGTCTTACAGATGGTAACAGAGCACTGTGTTTCCTGTAGGATTATGACCCTAGGATTGGATTAGACTAAGAAACCACTAAGGAAAATTCCAACACTTTGAAAAATTCCACACTTGTCTTTTTCTTCTCGTAAACTTTTCTAATCTTCTTTCTCATCTCTATTTGTAGATGAACTCCATCAACAAAGCCGTGAGGAAGGGACCACTCATGACCATGACTTTGGAGTGTGAGACTGAATTTCCCAAGGTACTCAAGAACCTTATGGTTACCATGGGGATACATGGTGCAACTGTGTACAAGGGATTCCTTGTGATGGATGAAGGAGAAGAGTATTGGTGGGTGCAAATTCACTTGTACAAAAACAAGGATGACAACCACAAGGAGTCAGGATTCTGCATGATCACCATCTCAGAAATGCACAAGTCATTCTTTGACTTTGCAAGGAATGCAGCTTGGAATGACATCAAGGAGCTTGGTGACAGACTCAAGTGTAGAATGCTCAGCACTCAAAATGACCTTAGAGAAGAGAAGAAGCGTATATAGGACTTAGAGGCTGCTAACCAACATTTAAGAGAAGACATCATAGACTTAGCAATGGAATCATGTGATCAAGATCGACAGATTGCCTCTAGGGATGCCCTGATAGCTAACTTGGAAAGTGAGTGGGGATTGTAATGTACTCCGTTAGTTGGACCACCACACTTGTCATTTTACTTCAAAATTTTGTCTAAGTTATGTTGAACCTTGGTGTTTGTAATGGATTTGTGTATGCCATGACTTGTGTGTTTGTTGCTAAAGATGTTATTGTGTTATTTTTGTCTTGTGAATTTTCTCTACTTGTGTTGGTTCTAACTTTCTCTATCTTATAAAAATATATGCCTAACATTGTTATCAGCACTGCTGAGGAGTTCAAGGGAACTCGTTTTGGTACTCGTCTCATTGAGCTCACTAGTGTGCTCAACCTTCCACTTCCTAGCATCACGACACTTCAGCTCACCAAGTTTGAGAGGAAGTACCTATGGGGCTTTAGAGTCACACAGCCGGGACGCCAGACAGAGCCACCCACGGAGGCTATCACCTTCAAGCTAATGCATGCTGACAAGGAGAGAGGCTTAGATGTAGTCATGCAGGAGTTACTTGGACACCTAGTTGGGAGGCACTCCACCGAGCTTAGAGGTCTCTACTTTCACCCGTTCAGGAGACACAACGAGGAGGGTGAGGCTATTAAGTACGATGATGCTACTAGAGAGACGATGGAGCCAATTCGTCTGTACCTTCAGGACCTAGAGGGTCTTATTAGACACCTTGACACTGATAGGACCAACGTCATGCTTAGCAATGACGATCTCCAGGTACAGCTGCGGGAGAAGGACAAGCTCTTCGTGGAGCAAGACGAGATCGTCAAAGAGATGGAGGCCAAATTTGAAAGCCAGGACAAGAAGTTCAAGAGCCAGGAGAAAAGAGTCCAAGACAGGAACAAGAAGATCAGGGAGCTGAAGGTAGAGTTAGAGGCCAAGGACTTCGAGCTTGAGCACCAGCAGGGAGTGATCGAGAGACTTCGCTCACAGAATAGGGATCTTAGGGCCAAGATTGAGGCCTTGAACACTAGTGTCTCTGAGTACAAGACCGCCATGGAGAATGCAGGTCTTACCCTTGTTGATGTGGAGGTCGACATGGAGGAGTAGTGTAGACTACTCGACTATCTTTCATCTACCATACTTTGATATTTGTGTCACAATGACCATCCAACATGTGGATGGCTTGCTATGGTGTGTTTGCATTTTCAAAACCTGTTGTTTATGTCGTTCAAACTCTATGTTATTTTGAGCTTGGTTATTGTGATTGTTCTTTGTTATGTATTGTGCATGTTAAGCATCTATGCGTATCTCATTCTTATCCGTATTGAAACAATAGATGCCTCCCCGTCGTGCCAACCCCAAGAAAAACAACAACAACAATGTCACTCCCGAGATGCAGCAGTTGATGACAACACAAGCTCAACTGATGTAGATGATGACGCAGTTCATGCAGAAACAGAATCAGAATAACAATAATAATAACAACAACAATAATCAGAATAATCCTCCGGGATTTGACATGCTCACCAAATTTCTAAGACTAAGGCCTGCAAAGTTCTCGGGAACCACTGATCCAATGATAGCTAATGACTGGTTACGTTCGGTGAACAAGGACTTAGTGACTATTGGCTGCACCGACGAGGAAAAGGTCAGATTCACAGCACATCTGCTTGAAGGGCCAGCAACAACATGGTGGGATAACTTCCAGATCACCACTCCCCTTGAGGATGTGACATGGGCTATCTTTGAGGATGGATTCCGTACAGCTCACATCTCATCCGGAGTGATGAATTTGAAGAAGGAGTTCCACAATCTGAAGCAGCGTCACCATAGTGTGGCTGCGTACATTGAGGAATTCAACAATCTGGCGCGCTAGCACCTGATGAAGTTGATACAGATGCAAAGAGGAAGGAGAAATCCCTCGAAGAACTTAATGATGAGTTGAACCTGCAACTGTCTGTTGCCTATGTCCCAACCTACCAATCACTTTGTGACAAGGCTACCATCTTGGAAAACAAGATGAAACAGGTTGAGAGCAGAAAGAGGAAGCACAGCTTTGATAAGCACAGCTCGGGATAGTCTCACAAGCGTTCCCATCATGATGATAGTGGGAGTTCTGGATCCCACAAACATGGGAAGTACAACAACCACCGCAGCCACAACCGTCACCATGACAACAAGCATCATCGTAGTCATGATAATGAAAAGTACAAGAACCACAAGAGTGGACACAAGAGCTACCACAGTGGGAGTGGAAGTGGAAGTCAGCCTGTAAAGAAAGATCTCAGTCAGGTTGAATGTTTCAAGTGTAAGAAGATGGTGCACTATGCTAATGAGTGCCTAGAAAAGAAAGTTGAAGGTGCCAACAAGCCCAATACCTTCCAAAAGGGATAAGTAAACCAGATCAATGTGGAAGAAATATATGAAGAGTCTAATGCCGTGGCTGGTAAGTTCAAGCTCAATTCTATTCCAGCACTTGTTCTTTTTTATACTGGCACATCACTTTCATTCATATCAAGAAAATTTGTTGATAAAAATGGATTTCCAACTGAAAACATTGGGTGTCCTATAAAAGTAAGTTATCCTGGTGGAGATATGATAGTAGTCTTGGATGTTGTGATCTAGTAATAGAATTTGGAAAGCATAAGTTTCCAGTTAGTCTGATAATTCTAGATTCCCAAGGATTGTATGTCATTCTAGGAATGGATTGGATGACTAAGTATGAAGGAGTACTAGATTGTGCCAATCGTACTATCACACTCACAACCTCGGATAATAGAAGGATTAGATTCAAGTCTATCTTTGAATCAAAAGGGAGTAAGCTAAATTCTCTTAAGGGAGTTAGCATAGACAGTGTGCTAATTGTGAGAGAGTATCCGGATGTGTTTCCGAAGGAATTGCCTGGAATGCCACCAGATAGGGATGTTGAGTTTCTGATTGACTTGCTGCCAGGATCAGGACCAATAGGAAAGAGACCCTACAAGATATCAATTGATGAGTTGAAATAACTCAAGAAATAGCTTGGGGAACAGTTGCAGAAAGGATATATTCAACCAAGTTCTTCATCTTGGGATGCACCAGTTTTGTTTGTTGAAAATAAAGATATAAGTCAAAGGTTATGCATAGATTACCATTCACTCAATGAGGTAACTATCAAGAACAAATACCCTTTGCCAAGAATCAGTGATTTGTTTGATCAGTTAGAAGGAGCCCGTGTGTTCTCAAAGATTGATCTTCGACCAGGCTACTTTCAGCTAAAGATAAGGGAACAAGACATACCTAAGACTGCTTTCACCACTAGGTATGGATTGTATGAGTACACTGTGATGCCATTTGGTTTGACAAATGCACCAGCCTACTTCATGAATATGATGAACAAATTATTCATGGAATTTCTTGACAAATTCATTGTCGTTTTCATCGATGACATTTTGATCTACTCCAAGAGCAATGAAGAGCATGAAGAGCATTTGCGTTTGATACTTGAAAAGCTTAGAGAGCATAAGCTGTATGCCAAATTCAGCAAGTGTGAATTCTGGCTGAATGAAGTCGGATTCCTCAGACATATTGTGTCAGGAGATGGTGTAGTGGTTGATCCCGCAAAAGTGTCATCTATAACTGAATGGGAATCTCCTAAGATAGTGAAAGAAGTATGTAGTTTCCTTGGCTTGGCAGGATACTATAGAAGATTCATTGAGAATTTCTCAAAGGTAGCTAAGCCAATGACGGAGTTACTTAAGAAAGACAAGAAATTTGATTGGACTAAAGGATGTGAACTTAGTTTCCAAGAGTTGAAGAAGAGACTAGTGACAGCACCAGTCTTATGTCTGCCAGATTTGGAGAAAGATTTCCAAGTATATTGTGATGCATCTCACCAAGGATTAGGTGCAGTTTTGATGCAAGAAGGGAAAGTTGTGGCTTATGCCTCGAGACAACTCAAAACTCATGAGGTGAACTATCCTACGCATGATTTGGAGTTAGCCTCTGTTGTCCATGCACTCAAAACATGGAGACATTATCTTTTGGGAAAACGATGTGAAGTGTTCACAGATCACAAAAGTTTGAAGTATATCTTCACTCAGAAAGAAATCAACATGAGACAAAGAAGATGGCTAGAACTCATCAAGGACCATGACCTGAGTTTGCAATACCACCCCGCTAAAGCAAATGTTGTAGCGGATGCATTAAGCCGTAAAGTTTATGTGAATGGCCTTACTAAGGGAGAATTGCCAGATGATCTGTGTGCCCAATTCAAAAACCTCAGATTGGAGATAGTGCCTGAAGGACATCTCATGTCATTGGATGTTCAACCCACATTGTTGGACAGGATCAAGGAAGCCCAAAAGATGGACAAGGAAATTGAAGAGATTAAGGAAAAAATTAGCAAAGGGAAAGCTAAAGGATTCCATGAAGAAGAACAGGGTACTTTATGGTATGGAAAACGTATCTGCATTCCGCAAGATCCAGAACTACGGAAACTGATTTTACAAGAAGCACACAACTCACCATATTCATCCATCCGGGTAACACCAAAATGTACATGGATGTGAAAGAAATATTTTGGTGGAATAATCTCAAGAAGGACATCGCCGAACATATTGCTTTGTGTGATGTATGTAGTAGGGTGAAAGCGGAACATCAGAAACTAGCAGGACTGTTACAACCACTACCTATTCCTGATTGGAAGTGGGACAAGATTGGCATGGATTTCATCACCGGACTGCCAAGGACTAGATCAGGGTATGATTCCATTTGGGTCGTGGTAGATCGCCTAACTAAAGTGGCTCATTTCATACCCGTAAAGACAACCTATACAAGTGCTAAGTTAGCCAAGATTTATATGAATAGGATTATGTGTCTACATGGATTACCCAAGAGTATTGTATCTGATAGGGGAACTCAGTTCACTTCAGATATTTGGAGGCAACTGCATGAGTCATTGGGAACGAGATTGGAATTCAGCACTGCTTTTCATCCCCAGACTGATGGACAAATAGAAAGGACCAACCAGATTCTAGAGGATATGTTGAGGGCATGTGCCCTAGACTATGGTGCTAGTTGGGATGAAAGTCTGCCTTACGCAGAATTCTCTTATAACAACAGCTATCAAGCCAGTATTGAGATGGCACCGTTTGAATTTCTCTACAGAAGAAAGTGTAATACACCATTGCTATGGAGTGGTGTTGGAGAAAGAAATTTGTTCGGGCCAGAAATAATCAAGGAAGCTAAAGAGAAAGTCAAGTTGGTAAAGGACAGATTGAAGATAACACAGTCCCGACAGAAGAGCTACGCAGATCCAAAGCGTAGAGAAGTCACCTATGAGGTGGGTGATAGATCTTATCTTAGAGTATCACCACTTTGTGGAGTGAAGATATTTGGAGTCAAAGGAAAATTGGCACCAAGGTATGTTGGACCATTCAACATTTTAAGTCGCAAAGGAGAAGTGGCTTATGAGATTGAGTTGCCTGAATCACGGTCTGCCGTTCACAATGTGTTTCACGTGAGTCAGCTAAAGAAATGCCATCCGGAGATGGAAGAGACTTCTTTTAAGAATACTATACCTTTGGAAGAGGTCCAGTTGGAAAGTGATCTCACCTATGAGGAGAAACCTATTAGGATTCTTGAGACTGCAGAAAGAGTTACTCGGACTAAGACTATCAAATTCTACAAAGTTCAGTGGAACCACCATTCCGAAGAAGAAGCAACTTGGGAAAGAGAAGATGATCTTCGGAAAGACCACCCTCACCTATTTGCTAGCCAACCTGAATCTCGAGGGCGAGATTCACCTTAAGGGGGTTAGATTTGTAACATCCAAAAAATCATGGTTTATAAAGTTGCATATCATTCATGCATTCTTATGCATTTGGGTTATTTTCAAACAAGTTTCAAATAAGAAGCCATTTGTTTTGCCTATTATTTCATGTAAGAAATGCCATGGCTTTATTTCTACTTCCAAAATGTGAGAATACTTTGATTTAACCAGAAAAGTTTAAAGGATGAATTCAAAGCTTGAACAAAGTTTTCAAAACAAGAATCTAAATTAAAAACATTTATATGCATATTATATATATTTAAATAGGGCATGGTTTTTGATGGGGGTATGCCTACCGGGGTATTCCCAGCAGGACGTTTCCCATTGGCCCAAACTGCCAGCGAGTGGGCTTGCAGGACGACGACTAGATCGAGACTTGGTGAGGACTCAGGCGACTGGAAGCTGGAGGCCCAGAAGCGTAGCTAGGCCCAGTCGGACTAGGTCAAAGACCTTCCGAATCCTTAACCAATTCGGTTGTGGATCTGTAAACCCTAGCGAGGTGAGCCTATATAAACCTCCCTAGGGTACGCATAGAGGACATGTTCCATCATACCCCCAAGCGACTCGCTGCCTAGTCGTCGAGCTCTCCCCTTGTACTCTCTCCATAATACAATCTAGCAGGAGTAGGTCTTTACCCTCCGGGGGGCCGAACCTGGGTAAACCCTTGTGTCTCCGCCCTCATCTCGCACCGCAGATGGCTGGCCGCCCTTGCCCCATGTTATACTACTCGCTGCCGATTGTAGCATCTGCCGTGGCCGTTCCCACGACAGTGGCGTCCACCGTGGGGCCTGGCCGGTCAAGCCGGTGTTCTGTGGCGAGATCCAATCTGCCCATCAACGAGACGATCGCCACCGGCTGCATGATCGCGATCGGCGAGATCCTCCAGATATTGCCGACAAGCTATGTCCCGGCGGCACGGCCCGACACGCACATCGTGATCTTGCCGGTCGGCACGATCAACCTCTTCGTCATCCTCACTGAGGTCATCGTTTTGGAGGACTCGGCTCGCATCCGCGAGTCGCCGCCACGCGACCAGTTCTCTGAGATCCAGGTCCGCATGATCCACTGCCTCGCCTCCGAGTACGACTCGACCCACAGCAACGTGGCCGAAACCACCGTGGCCGCGGACGATGTGGCCCTCAACGACGATGCCGATTCGGTGACCCCGGCGTCGGCTGCCCGATCCATCGTCGCCGCATCGCCTGCAGGCTCCATCACCCAGGTCTCCAACGTCGGAGACTTCGAGGACCCCTCCATCCTTGGGATCTTCGACTTTGACTCCTGGTAGGAGAACTCCGCCGACCTCCACGACGGGACCGGTCGCCACGTCGCGACCTACATGGCGACTGGCGCCGACCCCCCGTAAGACCCCTTCCCACGCCGATCCCACCAAACGCAATGGCAACGGAGGTCGAGGAACTCCGCCTGCGGCTGGAGGAGGCGGTTCGCAAAGAACAAGCCGAG
This sequence comes from Avena sativa, assembly GCA_916181665.1. NCBI lineage: Eukaryota > Viridiplantae > Streptophyta > Magnoliopsida > Poales > Poaceae > Avena > Avena sativa. The sequence goes on along the minus strand of OV702289.1, from coordinate 35,498,602 downwards.
CGCGAAAAATTTCGCCTTGAGCAGGTGATAGCGCAGGAGCTTTCGGCCTATCACCAACTCCGAATCAGTCGCGCCTGAACCCCACCATTCAGGGGCGCGCCCTGAAATTTGACGATGAGAACGACCCGGCTCGTGCGGCCGAGCGCGCGATCTGCGAGAACGCTCCGCCAGAAGGGAGCTCCCGGCCCCCACCAGGCGCGACGGCCAACGACGCTCCACCACCACCCAACCGTGCGCCCCCCAGGGACCAACCAAGAATCATGGTCTCCTCACGGGAGCGAGATGCAAACGGCCTCCCGCTGTTCTCCACTCCGATGGACAATGTCGTCGCGAGCCGAGCAGCGGTCGACAACATAAACGTAACCGGGAAAGGCGCCCTGCAGATCCAGTACGCCAAGGCTCTGCTCTCCAAATCAGCCGAGCAACAAAACGCGGGCGTCGACTCACAGGGTCGGATGTATTCGTGTTCGTCAGGCAGCAGGGCGGCTTCGAGCGGCCGCCCAATGGTGGCGAATACCCTCAACTGCCCACCACCCGAGCCCCTGCAGCTCCAACACCGACCCGCGAACGCGGCACCCTCCACCAACGACCCGTGGCCGGCGAACAACTTCGTCGCCGCCAACGGGCATCTCGTTGATGCGTGCACCCAAATCATCAACAACTAGAGCTGGTGCGCACGCTAGCCCGACGATCTAAGACATACCCTCGCCAACCGCCGCGACGGCGAACCAAGGGGATCGCTGAGTCGAGTCGGACCCCAATGCTTCGGACCGATGATCCGTGGCGAAAGATACCCGACGAACTTCAAAGCGCCGAAGGATATCGAGAAGTACGACCCCTCGTACGATCCGTCCGTGTGGTTGGACACCTACCTCATGGCAATGGTAATTGCCGGCCACACCGACCTACTCGCTGCCCGCTACCTTCCCCTGATGATGGAGGGCGTGCAGGCAGTGGATTAACACCCTCCCCGCGGATAGCATCGACTCCTGGGAGGAAATGCGTGACGCCTTTGTCAGGCACTTCGAGGGTTTCTACACCCGCGCTACCACCATCGAGGACCTGGAGCGATGTGTCCAGGGACCCCGTGAGTCGACCCACAGTTGGGTCCAACGGTGGCAAGACCTGTGGTACAACGCGGCTGGAATCCACCCGGACATCGCGATCCACTGCTTCAAGACCTCGTGCCACTACGATCCCCTGGTCGCCAAGCTCAAACGAGTGTACAGAACACTCGACAACATACCGGACTTCTTGGAGATCGCCAAGCGGAACGTGGAGGAGGACCCAAACCAAGAAACCGATGATGAGTCGGGAGGGAATCGCCGCACGAGCGGCCATGACAACGGGAGGCGACCCGATCTACGCTACAACACCACTCACCTCACCGGCAAGCGCCGCGGTGATGGGCGAGTCGACTTCGTCGCCAACGTCAGATACACGCCGCGTGAACCCAAGAGCTTCCGCCGCGACGGAGGCTAGCGCCGCGACAGCGGCAACTACAAGGCAAAACCAAGGTTCAATCCCACGTCCCTCCTCAATCAACCCTGTGTGTTTCACAGTAGGGAAGGGAAGCCCGCCACGCACATGACCGCCGACTGCCACTCCCTCAAGGAGATCGAGAAGGCACATCGCGCACGGGAAGACCCCGACAACAACCCGCCAAACGGCAGAAAATTCGGTAGCGTCGCCGGCTCGCTCCACACCTTCACATGCTTCAACACAAAGCGCGAGAAGAAGGTCATCGCCCACGCCGTTGCTGTCAACACGGTGTCCGAGATAGACATCCCCCAGTTCCTCAACTGGTCCGAGCAACCAATCACCTGGAGCCACGAAGACCACTCGCCATGGATCAAATATCCGGGCCGAGTCGCCTTGGTGGTAAAGCCCAAGGTGGGAGACTATTGTCTCCCCAAGACGCTGATGGACGACGGCAGCTCCATCAACATCCTATACCTGGACACATTCAGGCGATTGCGGCTCCTGCAGTTAATGATCGAGACGACCTACACCACCTTCCACGGCATCGTCCCTGGTCAGAAGGCGTACCCGATCGGCAAGGTGACACTGCCAGTCACCTTCGGCACACCAGCAAACTTCCGCACCGAGCGGATCGTCTTCGAGCTGGTGCCGTTCAACAGCCCCTACCACTGCGTCCTGGGGCGCCAGGCGTTCGCCAAATTCATGGCAGCGCCCCACTACGCGTATAACGCGATGAAGCTCCCCAGGCCATGTGGCATCATCATTGTCCATGGAGACCCCGACATGGCCGTAGAATGCGAGGACAAAGGCGCTGAACTCGCTGACACCGTCATCGCGGAAGAGGCCAACCATGCTGAGGAGCTCGCCAAGTACGCGAGCGGGGTCAACAATGACGACCCCGCCATACTCAAGAAGCCCAACTCGGAGGGTGGCAGCTCCACCGCCTTTGAGGAAATGACGCACACCCGCACCGTCGAGCTGGTCCCAGGTGACTCCAGCCAGACGGTGACGATCGGGACGGGCATGAGCCCAGCATAGGAAGGCGTGCTCATCGAGTTCCTACATGAGAATCGCGACATCTTCGCATGGAAGCCATCCGACATGCCTGGTGTCCCGAGGGAACTTGCTGAGCACAAACTCAACGCCGACCCCAAAGTGCGACCTGTCAAGCAGTCGCTGTGGCCCTTCAATGAAGAGCGCCGCCGAGCAATCACCGAGGAGGTGCAGTGTCTACTCGCTGCAGGCTTCATCCGGCCAATCAAATACTCCAAGTGGCTGGCAAACCCAGTCCTGGTCGAGAAGAAAAATGGGACCTGGATAATGTGTATGATTACACAAACCTAAACAGCGCCTGCCCGAAGGAGCAATTCGTCCTCCCGCGGATCGACCAAATCATCGACTCAACCGCGGGCTCGGAGTCGCTATGCTTCCTCGACGCCTACTCTGGGTAAAACCGGATCAAAATGGTAGCCGAGGACGAAGAGAAGACGGCGTTCATCACACCATTCGGAGCCTTCTGCTACACCGCCATGACCTTCGGCCTCAAGAACGCCGGGGCGACCTACCAGAGGTGCATGTAGGAGTGCCTTGCGAGCCAAATTGGCCGCAATATCCACATCTACATCGACGACGTTGTGGTAAAATCCACTCGCCAGGGCGATCTACTTGCCGACCTGGCGGAAACCTTCGCCAACCTGCGAAAGTACAAGATAAAGCTAAACCCAGGGAAGTGCACCTTCGGTGTACCTACTGGACAACTACTGGGATATGTCGTTTAAAGCGCTGGATCGAGGCGAACCTTGCCAAGATCAACATGATCGCCCGGCTCGGCAGACCCGAGTGCATGCGCGACGTCTAGACGCTGGCCGGGCGAGTCGCGGCTCTCGGTCGCTTCATCCCCCGGCTAGGCGAGAAGGCGATGCCTCTCTACCGCCTAATGCGCAAGAACGCCACCTTCCAGTGGGACAAGGAGGCAGACGACGCGCTCCACACTGTCAAGGAGGTGTTACTCGCAGCACCGCTACTCGCCGCCCCTGTCGACAAGGAGCCCATGTTGGTCTACATCACGGCTTCTGAGCGTGTCGTCAGCACCGTCATGGCCGTCGAACGACCAGAGGAAGGGAAGGAGCGCCCGGTACAGCGACCCGTATACTACATCAGCGAAGTCCTCACCGAGTCGCGCCAGCGCTACCCGAAGTACCAAAAATTGGTATATGCGGTCTTCAGAGCACAGCGGCGACTGCCGCACTACTTCCAGGAGAACCCAATAACCGTCGGCTCCTCAGCACCGTTGGAGGACATCATCCGCAACCGTGAAGCGACCGGGCGAGTCGCCAAGTGGGCCGTCGAGATCAACGTCCACAACATCAGGTACGAGCCACGCAAAGTGATCAAATCGCAGGCTCTCGCAGACCTCCTCGCCGACTGGGAGGAGGCCCAGTAGCCAGAGAAGCTGCCATACCTCCATTACTGGAGCCTACACTTCGATGGCTCCAAGAACACAGACGGTGCAGGAGCAGGGATCGTGCTAACATCTCCGAAGGGCGACAAGATCCGCTACGTCCTCTACCTCGACTTCATCCCCTGCACCAACAACATGGCCGAGTACGAGGCGCTACTCCACGACATGAGGGTAGCCAAGGAGATGAACATCAATCGCCTGCACTGCTACGGAGACTCCGACCTCGTCGCCGGGCAAGTCGCCGGCACCTGCGATGCAGTCTCCCCCACCATGGTGGCATACCGCCAAGCAGTGGACCAGCTGGGAGGCCACTTCGCAGGTTACTCCGTCGAGTGGATCGACAGGCGGAAGAACAAGGAGGCCGACGCACTCTCTCGCATCGGCTCGACTCGACTTGCACCACCCGCCAGCGTATTCCTCGACACCATCACCAAGCCCTCTGTCTCTCCCCCAAGGGAGATCGACATCGGAATTTCGCTGCAACCAGACGCAGCCCTGGTCGCACTAATCTCCAAGCCAAGCGATTGGACAGCGCCATACGTCGCTTACCTGGAGGGAGGGACCCTACCCGCAGACGAAACAGGGGCCCGGATGATAGCACGCCACTGCAAATCCTTCGTCATCATCAACGGCGAGCTCCACAAGCGCAGCGTGACCGGCGTGTTCCAACGCTGCGTCCAACCTGCCGAAGGACGTAAGACCCTCTAGGACATCCACTCCAGCGATTGCGGCCACCATGCCGGCGCCCGCTCTCTGGTCGCCAAGGCCGTGCGACACGGCTACTACTGGCTCACCGCACACGCCGACATGTATCGGGTGCTAGAAGTATGCCAACCAGATTCATGTACCGAGTTCGGCGCTCAAAACAATCCCCATCACCTGGCCATTCGCCGTATGGGGCATGGATATGGTAGACCCCTTCAAGAAGGCCCCCTCCGGCTTCACCCACCTCCTAGTCGCTGTCGACAAATTCACAAAGTGGGTGGAGGCCAAGCCAGTCCGCAAATGCGACGGGAAGACCGCTACAAAATTCTTATGCGAGCTCATCTATCGCTACGTGTTCCCAAACAGCATCATCATGGACAACGACACCAATTTCGCCAAAGGAGCCATGGACGAGTTCTGCGAGGAGCACAACATCCGACTTGACCTCGCCTCAGTCGCCCACCCAGAGTCCAATGGCCAGGCGGAACGCGCCAACCAGAGCATCCTCCATGGCCTGAAGCCGCGGCTACAAGGCCCACTCGAGCGCACTACCGAGTGCTGGGTCGAAGAACTCCCCTCTGTCATCTGGGGCATCCGCACCTCCGTCAACAGGTCGACGGGGTTCACCCCCTTCTTCATGGTGTACGGTGCCGAGGAAGTCATGCCAACCGACCTCGAGCACGACTCACCTAGGGTGGTCAACTACACAGAGGCTGACAACAAGCTCGCATGCCAAGACAGAGTCGACCAGCTCGACGAAGCACGCGACCTGGCTCGCTCCCGCACCGCCATCTACCAGCAAGGGCTTCGCCGCTACCACGGCCGACGAGTACGGACTCACACTTTCTAGGAAGGCGACTTGGTACTGCGTCTAATCCAGGACAAGAAAGGCATGCACAAGCTCTCCCCCCTGGGAGGGACCATTTGCCATCGGGCGAGTCTTGGGCAACGACACCTACTACCTCACCGACGTTCGAGGCGACGGAAACCTCGACGTCAAGCGGCCATGGAATGTAAACCTCCTGCGGAAGTTCTACTGTTAGAACTCCAGACATGTACCCCTACCCTTTATGAAATAAAGCAGATCGGTTCCCGCAAATTGCGCCTACTCTCCACGCCTTGTGCCACTCGCACTCGTAATAACAGCGTTACGCTATCCACAAAAGTCAACCTTTGATCACGCGACCGGCACGGCCAAGTAGTGCGGTGCGAGGGCACTGGAAAAATCCAGGCCTCGTATCGTCCACGAAAAAAGCTAACCCGGAGCCCCATTGGAGTCGCCTAGCTCGACTGGCTCCCCGAGCCAAGACGACTGCACTCGCTTCCCACAGCGACAAAGTCCTCCACATCCTCGGTGCAGCGACTCGAACGACAAAGTACCACGCTCAGGGACTGACAGCAGCCCAAAGAAGAGCGGCTAGGGAAGAATGCCAAGTAAGATAGCATGCCCAGGACTCGCCATGTGGCTGATCTTACGGATCAGGCGGAGTGACGCGCCTAACATAACGCGCTTAGTCCTCACCTACCTTGGGCATGCGACTAGAACGGCCAAGTACCACGCTTGGGGACTCGGCCAAGTAAAGAGCACCCCTGGGAGTCTCCACGCGACTGGCTTCCCGAGCCATGGCGAGTCGACCTTAACTCACTAACAATTCACACAACATATAAAAATGAGGTTAACCCCATAAAAAGGGCGGACGCGCTCGGGGACTCGCACAACCAACATTCAAATCGCAAAAGCAATGACAAAATAACCCGAGCATTCCTTCATAGCAGCAAAATTTGTTTCGTGTACAAGGAGAATTATATGGTTATCTTATACTAACGCCGAATGGCATAACATCTTATTCCGCAAGCTTTGATGAAGACGCGCCACCGTCCTTGCGGCTGCGGATAAAAGGCACCCAGAGATTCGATGGGTATGTCGTAAGCTCGCCCGCCATCGCCGCACGGAATGGTTGCTCCACCTTGAAGTAGCGGTGCTTCGGATTAGGATCATTGGGGGCGACGACCGTCTCCTGGTACGGAATAAGGTCGCCCATTGCCCAAACAAGGTCGGAGTACACTGCGGCTCGGTCCGTCAGCTTTAACACCTCGGCAATATCGACCGAGCCCGTCGACGAAGGGTAATCGCTCGTGACGTCGTCAAGGTCGAAATCGTCTGGAAAGTGTGCGAGCCCAAGGCTCAGCGTAGTCGTCGCTCCACGACGGAAGGACGACCGCGTCATGAATTCCACGACCGACAGGGCCTTCTCCAGGTAGCACCGTAGCTCGACGAGGTCGCTGGGGATCACCTCCATGGGCGAGATCTCCTGAAGATATGCCCGGATACAAGTCGCTGACAGCACGGCTGAGTCAACCAGGGTGGTCACGCATTGCCGCGCGTCATACGACTGCGCCTCTTCGGCATTATCAGTGATCCGGCCTGCAGTACACAAGCAAACAATAAGAAAAAAGCACCAAAACCACAACGCGGTACATGCACTCGGAAATTGGCTGAAGGAAAGCTTACCAATCAGCGGGCGATAAAGGTCCGTGATGAAATTCTGAAGAGCAGAGAAATCATTCTGCAACCCGGCGACGAGCGCATCCGACACCTTCCGCTCCTTAGCAGCAGAAATGACGGCCGCCTTGGCTCGCCCTTCCGCCGAGCTTGCTTCCTCCTTCGCCTCCTTGAGCTCACGCTCCAGTTCGGCGATTCGCTTCTCCGCTACGCTCAAGGCAGACTGAGCCACCGTCAATTCACCCACCGGGACAAGGCCCTGGCGAGCATCCTTAACTTCAGCCGCACTACTCTCTGTTTCCAAAACAAAACGGTCAACACCGCAAAAAGTTAGCGACAAGCGCCAAATAAGGTAAATACTCACCCGCAGCCGCTCGAAGATCCTCGTTCGTCTCTTGGACGGCGATAAGCTCCTTATCCACGCGGCATTTCGCAGCAAGCCACTCAGCCGACTCGCGCTGCAGGCCCTGTGCAACAATCACAATGTCAACAACCAAAATTCCTAAGTGCCCTGCCGCTGAAATTCAATGACTAGGCACTCGGGGACTGGACGACAAAATTCCTAAGTGCCTGTTGGGGAGGTGACCTCAAATAGGGTAAAGATGGGGAAAGACGAAGGGACGTTCCCCGTACAGTTTCCGAGTTACAGTCTAAGTCGGCCGAATTATGTAGAGGTCGGCTGAGATATGAAAGAGCAGGACCCCTATGATAATAGCAAGGCATTACCCGGCCGAAATACTGCATAAGTCGGCTGGGTTAGCCCGAGTAGTCTTAATGCAGGTGAACGACGAGCCGAGTTATGCGAGGCAGGGCCGAATGATACGAAGCTTGCAGGAGAAGGAGAAGACTAAAGTCAAACTCTAGTCACAGGCTAGGGAGAATCTGAGCAGAGCCGAGCACAAAGGACAAAGGCGCAGAGCAACAGAGGGGCAGAAGGAGGTCACAGAGGTGACAGTCCTGAAGCCCGAGGCGCGCAGGAGGGGCCCTCTGGAACCTTGCCATCATTAGAAGGGCGACACGGAAAGGAGGCCGCCGAGTTACTATGTTGGGACAAGCATATTCCTCGAATATGCTTGCCACGTCAGCCCTAGAGGAACCCAGGGCTCTCCTTTATAAGGGGAGGCTTGGGCCCTGAGAAGGGCATCGGCTCATTTAGCACCGTTAGGCTGGTAAAGTTCTTCCTCTCTACTTGTAAACAACTCAAGGAGCACTTGTAGCCCAAGGAAGGAGAAATAAAGATCTTTACCTTAGTCTTCTGTGTGTAGAATCAACTACATCTTCCCTCCCCAGATCCCTCTAGCATCCATTGGCCCCATAATTTAGCCTACCCATGGCATCTGCCGTGCCACCACCACGACAGTTGGCGCCCACCATGGGGCCAGCAGCGGTGCTAGCTGGAGTCATGATCCGGACGAGAAACTTCATCAACACTGGCGAGCGCATTGTCTCTGGCTTAGTCCGGAGACTCGATCTCTGTGACTACGTCAGCGACAACGCAGGAAGCTTCAAGGGAAGAGCTCCTCCGCGCAACGGCGTCTTCATCAACTTGGGCATGCACCAGATCTACGTCGGTGTTGACATCTCCGGCGTTTATCCTCACCAGGTTGTTATTGTAGGAGAACCTCCCCTTAGCGCTACAAGCAGTCCACGCGGAGCGCGTACTGTCAGCAGCGTCGAGGTGATGGTTGCAGCCGAGGTGCAGACAGGAGCAGCGGGCGCCGGATCGAGCAGAGATCCGACGACAGGTGCGCAGGTGGCGCCCAGGCAGATAGCTCCACAACCCACCGAGGTAATTCCTTCAGTGGCCAACCAGGCCGAGGTGCAGGAGACAACCCCAAAGGCACCAAGGGTAAGAGGGCCACCTCTGGAAAGACCAGAAAACATCCTTTAGGCAACTATAGATAATCTGACTACACCTGTAACGCCGATACTTGATCCGGCTAATGCTCAGGCAGAGTTGGAGGAAACTAGGCAGAAAGTGCTGGTAGAGGCAAAAAAGGTGTCGGCGGGAATCCTTAAACAGGACCCTGCGAGAATACGCCAGGGCAAACAAGCTTGACGTCGCCCCCGAGCGGGTTGACGAGTTGAGGTTAAGAGGAAAGAACCTCATAGATGATATCAACAAGGAGCATGATGCTCATAAGGCAGAATCAGTTGATCTAGGCTTGCCGAGGTACAGTACCCCGGCAAAGAACCTGAGAGCTGCGAATGCTGCAGCATTAGAATTAGAAGGATTGACCGGCGAAGCCCGGCAGAAACAACAAGAAAGAGTGAATGAGCTGGTGCGCATTGTGAACCAGCAGAATGAAGAAGTGCTCAGAGCAGACCCAGCGAGGCCAGGTGCCTCGCGAATGGTTCACTCAGCTGGTGCAGCACCTGCCTTATCTGTGGCAGCATCATCTTCACCTGGAAACAATGCACGAAAGGACAGAGCGGTAACTTCTGGAAAGAGAAATAAGCAAATTGTTCCATATGATCCGGCGATAGCCAGAAAAGCAAATGAGAATAGAGGCAGTGGAAGCCGAGGTAACAGTGGCGAGAGAAACCCCAGCCGTTCCGAGAAAGGCAGCGGAAGCCGAGGCAATGGAGTCTCAGAAGAGGGAATCACGAGAACAATATCCCGGTCGAAGGAAGGAGAGAACCGCCACCCAACCCGCAACCGAGACATGAACCTTGGCTGGAAAGAGAAGCTAGACCAGCTCGCCACAATCAGGTGAATGAAAGGTACAATGATGGTTATTCCGAGATGGAATATGCGATTCATGGTGGAAATAACCACTATGGAATGCATGAGAGAATTCTGTACAGAGATTTGCCGTCAAGTGATGCCAGAGTAAAGCTAGACCGGCTATACCGGTCCGAGTTGCTAGAAGAACAGGGTCCACCGGGTCTGACATGCTTCGGACCACGGATCATGGGCGAACCGCCTGTGCCGAACTTTCAGCTAGCAAGAGGCATCTGAAAACATATAATGGGAGCACCAAACCCCAAGATTGGTTGATTGATTATGCCACTGCTGTGAAAATAGCAGGTGGAAACTTACGATGGGCAATACGATATGTCCCGCAAATGTTGGAAGGACCAGCTAGAGTATGGTTGAATAACCTGCCGGCAGGCAGCATCAACTGTTGGTTGGACTTTGAAGAAATGTTCGTTAGCAACTTCACCAATACTTACAAAAGGCCAAACAGGCCGCAGCAGTTAGCCATGTGCAAGCAGATGCCGAATGAGACAGATAGAGAATTCCTAACTCGGTGGTGTAACCTGAGAAATTCGTGCGAGGGAGTTATAGAATCACAGGCAATAGCTTGGTTCGCCCAAGGATGCCGCTATGCCAGTGTATTATGGCAGCGACTACAAAGAGATATGCCAACCACATTGGCAGAAACCATCAGGATAGCGGATTCCTATGCATTGGGAGATCTGACGCAACCAGAATTAATGTCGGCAGATCAGCGGGAACATCAAGATCAATATGCAAGAGATGTGGCCGGGTCATCCAGGCGCAATGATTTCAGAGGAAGCAAAAGAGAAGAAAGACCGGATTATAGATATGGTTCAACTCAAGTGGCAGCAGTAGTGCAAGATCAGCCGAGTCACGGAAATAGTCAGCTGCAAAAGAATGGTCCTCAGCAATGGACACCAAGGAATGAAGGGAAAAGACAGTGGACACCAGAGCAAAAGAAGCAATGGCAGGAGAGGCCGAAGTACACGTTTGAGTCTATGTTAGATCAGCCGTGTAAATTTCACACGTCAAACCCGGCCAGGCCGGCCAACCATACAACCCGCCAATGTGCATGGATGAAAAATGTGATGGGCAACCCCGCAGGCATGCAGGAAGCGCCTCTCCAGGAACATCAGCAGCATCAGCCACAGTTGACTGGAGCAAATGCACAGCAACTGATGTTACCGCCTCCTCCCCCGAGGTATGAGAACTCAGACCGGAGAGATGCAGTGCATCAAGTGATAAACCAGGGTCCGGATGGAAGGACAAATCCAGGAAGTAATGGACGCAATGATTACAGAGAACATCATCAATCATATTGCGTGTTCACAACAGAATAGCAAGACAAGCAGAGTGTACAACACCGGCATATGGAAGTAAATGCAGTTATGCCGGCAGTACCAAGATATGTGCCTTGGTCGGATCAAGAAATAACCTGGAGCATAAAGGATCACCCCAAGATAATGCTGAGTCTGGGGTCATATGCACTCGTGTTAGATCCGACATTTGTCGGACCAAGCATTAATGGGAAGTTTTCAAAGGTACTCATTGACAATGGGAGCAGTATCAATATCATGTACAAGGATACAATGCATAAACTCGGAATATCGCAGAACATGCTGCAATCCACGAGGACCACATTCCATGGGATAGTACCAGGGCTTTCATGCGAACCCATTGGAAAGGTTCGAGTGGATGTGTTATTCGGCACAAGAGATAACTGCAGAGCAGAAAATTTAGAGTTTGAAGTGGTGGATCTAGAGAATTGCTATCATGCTCTACTCAGACGGCCAGCGTTGGACAAATTCATGGGCAGCTGCCACATAACTTACCTGAAAATGAAGTTACCTGGACCACAAGGGGTGATAACAGTAGAAGGGGATTACAGGAAGTCAATGGAATGTGCTTCAGCCGGATCAAATCTGGCCGAGTCATTGGTAATAGCAAGAGAAAAAAGAAGGATTCAGGAGGTAGCGGCCCTCGCAGTCGGCACAATTGAATATGCCAGCATTAGCCAACCCGCATGGAAGTGTCTCTTTTCAGCCGACTAAAGAAACAAAAAAGTTCCAGATAGACGAGAAGTTCCCAGAGCGCACCGTCACCATTGGTGCCGGCCTAGATGCTAAATAGGAAAGCGAGCTCACCAACTTCCTCCGTGAGAATCGGGATATCTTTGCATGGTCAACTCAGGATCTGCAAGGTGTGCCGAGGGAGTTGGCTGAGCACTCTCTGAATGTAAGGCCAGGAGCAAGGCCGGTGAAGCAACCTCTCCACCGCTTCTCTAAAGACAGGAGAAAAATAATAGGGGATGAAATAGCTCGGCTCCTTGCGGCCGGGTTCATCATGGAGGTGCTGTATCCGGATTGGCTATCGAACCCGGTGCTAGTGGAAAAGAAGAAAGATGATCCAAATGTAGCCATTGTATGGCGAATGTGTATCGATTACACGAACCTGAACAAGGCGTGTCCAAAAGATCCTTTTCCTTTACCTAGAATAGACCAAGTCATTGGTTCGACCGCTGGTTGTGAACTATTATCATTTGTAGACGCGTATTCTGGTTTTCACCAGATACCGTTAAATCCGGCCGATCAAATAAAGACTGCGTTTATTACCCCGTACGGGGCTTATTGCTATCGCACCATGCCATTCGGCCTGCGTAACGCAGGAGCAACGTATCAGAGATGTATGCAAAAATGTCTACATGACCAGATAGGGAAAAATGTACAAGTATATGTAGATGATGTGGTTATCAAAACCAAAGAAAGCAAAACGCTACTGGATGATATCCGGCAGACTTTCGCGGACCTGCGGAGGTTCCGAATGAAGCTTAACCTGGAAAAATGCACATTCGGTGTGCCTACGGGAAAACTGCTCGGTTTTCTCGTATCTAGCCGAGGTATAGAGGCCAACCCAACTAAGATAAAAGCAGTGGAAAGGATGGAATTGCCAAGATTTCTCAATGACGTACAAAAGTTCACAGGTTGCTTAGCCTCGCTCAGCCGATTTGTGTGTCGGCTGGGAGAGAAAGCACTACCACTTTATCAGTTGATGAAAAAATCTGATAAGTTCATTTGGACACCACAAGCAGACAATGCTTTCCATGAATTGAAAAAGATGTTGGTCACAGCGCCAGTCTTGGCTTCTCCATTGTCAAAAGAGCCTATGCTACTTTACATAGCAGCCACGAACAGAGTAGTGAGCGTTGTGATCGTGGTGGAACAAATTGAAGATGATAAATCAGTTCAAAGGCCGGTGTATTACCTAAGCGAGGTACTATCAGCCTCAAAACAAAATTATCCACATTATTAGAAAATGGCATATGGGGTGTACATGTCAGCAAAGAAACTTAAACATTACTTCGAGGAGCACCCCATCAAGGTGATTTGTGAAGCACCCATAGCCGACATATTGAGCAAAAAAGATGCAAGTGGCCGAATAGCAAAATGGGCAATTGAATTGTCACCTTATGCTCCGCAATTCGATAGTCCAGATGCAATCAAGTCTCAGGCTGTGGCCGACTTTTTCGTGGATTGGGCCGAGGTACAATATGAGCCACCATTACCAGATCCAAATTATTGGACGATGCACTTTGACGGTTCCAAACTAAGAAATGGTTTGGGGGCAGGAATAGTGTTAACCTCGCCAAAAAGAGACCAGCTAAGATATGTGTTGCAAATACATTTTGCCTCGTCAAACAATGTCGCCGAATATGAAGCACTCATCCATGGATTGAAGGTGGCGAAAGAGATTGGCATACGCCGAATCTTGTGCTACGGAGACTCTGATCTGGTGGTATAGCAAGTCTCAGGCAATTGGGATGCATTAGATGCTAATATGACCTTATACAGATTTCATGTGCAAAAACTCAGTGGATATTTCGATGGATGTGAATTCCATCATATACCTCGGGCAGAAAACGATGCCGTAGATACATTGTCAAAACTCAGATCAACCAGACAGTCAATCCCACCAGGTATTGCCCTAGAGCACCTGAGGAAGCCATCAATAACACCGTCACCAGAGTCCGAATCCATCTTTATTCCGGCAAAATCAAGAGAGGATAATCTGCCAATGGAAATTGACAAGCAATGTAACCCGGAATTTCCAAAAATAAAGCCGGCTGATGCAAGGATGAGCATGGAGAAATCCGAGGTAGTTATGTCGGCAGAAAATATGGAAATAGACAGCGAGATTACACTAGAAAAATCACACCAGCATGGGCGCAACCCATATTCTCTTTCCTTAGATATGCGATTTTGCCGAATAACGAGATATTGGCAAGACAGACAGTGAGAAGAGCTAAAGCTTATACGATCATAAACAATGAGCTGTATAAAAGGAGGGTCACAAGCGTGCTGCAAAGATGTGTGAGATCGGCGGAAGGCCAGGAAATCCTCCTAGATATACATCAAGGAGAATGCGGACATCACGCCTCATCTAGAGCTTTAGTGGCCAAGGCATTCAGGCATGGGTTTTATTGGCTAACAGCGTTGAAAGAGGCCAAAGAACTGGTCAAAAAATGTAATGGTTGCCAGAGATATGCCAGCAAGATACATATGCCATCGTCCGAGTTAAAAACGATACCAATTACTTGGCCATTTTCTGTATGGTGCTTAGATATGGTGGGACCATTTAAGCCGGCCTGAGGCGGGATGACCCACATATTAGTCATGGTGGACAAATTCACAAAATGGATTGAAGTGAAACCAATAAAGAAATGTGATGGGCCCACAATAGTGAAATTTCTCAAAGATATTATCTTAAGATATGGTTACCCACACAGTGTTATTACAGACAACGGTACGAACTTTGCCGAAGGAGCCTTCGCTAGATTTTGTCAAGAAAAGCACATAAGACTAGATGTCACATCAATGGCTCACCCAGCATCTAATGGGCAAGTAGAAAGATCTAATGGACTAGTATTGTCCGGAATAAAACCATGACTCGTCGAACCACTGCAAAGGTTGGCAGGGTGTTGGATCGAGGAGCTGCCGGCAGTACTATGGAGCCTCAGGACTACCCCTAACACATCAACAGGCTATACACCATTTTTTCTAGTATATGGGGCAGAAGCTATACTCCCAGCCGACATAATACATGATTCGCCAAGGGTCACCTAGTATAAAACCGCTGAGGTAAATGAAGTATCTCGGCAAGATGATGTCGATCTGCTAGAAGAAGCCAGGGAGTTGGCGCTATCAAGATCAGCTATTTATCAGCAAGACTTGCGACGATATCACAGCAAGAAGGTAAATCCGAGAGTATTTAAAGAAGGAGATTTGGTTCTCCGACTGGTGCAACGCACGGCCGACATGCACAAGCTGTCGCCCCCATGGGAAGGACCATTCATCGTGAGCAAAGCATTGCACAATGATGCGTATTACCTAATCGATGCTCAATCACCAGGAAAGAACAGGGCAGACAAAGCCGGCGAAGAATCGAAAAGACCATGGAACATAGCTTTACTTCGTCCATTTTACTCATAGGAGTCATCTACGACACATTGAAAAATGATGCCTCAGGACTGAGCATCAACTATGTATTAAACCTCGGCGCCCAGAGCGGTGGCTCGGGGACTGCCATATGTTATTCTTGATTTTGTACTATGTATTAAACCTCGGCGCCCAGAGCGGTGGCTCGGGGACTGCCATATGTTATTCTTGATTTTGTACTATGTATTAAACCTCGGCGCCTAGAGCGGTGGCTCGGGGACTGCCATATGTTGTTCTTGATTTGGTACTATGTATTAAACCTCGGCGCCCAGAGCGGTGGCTCGGGGACTGCCATATGATGTTCTTGATTTTGTGCTATGTATTAAACCTCGGCACCTTGAGCGATGACTCGGGGACTGCCCTGTATTATTTCTAAGTTTGACTTATGTATTAAACCTCGCTACCTTGAGCAGTGACTCGGGGACTGGCATATATCGTTTTTAATTCGAGTTATATCTTAAACATCGGCACTTCGAGCAATGACTCAAGGACTGCGCCGTGTCGTCTCGCATTTTTAGTAATGTGGTAAGTCTAGGTTTCTAGAGCAGCAGGAATTGCCGCACGGTTATCCCATGTTGGAGGAGCAGATATCAAACTTCGGCACCTAGAGTGATATTATTTCGCTCTCCCCAAATATGGCCTTCGAAATTTACATACCGCTTAACAGTCCAGAACACAGCGGTCACGCTACGAAGCTTATCAAAGTCAGGCAATATTGAACGCCGAGCTACGGTAGAGCAAAGGCAAATATACACTCCAAACTCAAGAAAGTGAAAGCTGCCAAAGCAAAGATACGGACAAACAGGACCAGTTTAAACAAAGTGATGACGATTACAACCACATGTGTCTCAGCGGCACAAGGCAAAAGGAGTTCATACCACACAGAAGACGGACAAATGTTTGACGTACATCATACGCCCGGCATACCAGGGATAAGAAATAACTTAGAGTTTTTTAACTGGAGAGGCAGTGACTTGGTCAGGAGCTGGGCACTCCGAGGTAGGTGGAACTTCGGCCGAAGTTGCTTCGCCCTCCACAGATCCAGGAGCGACTTCGGGGGAAGCCCGAGGCTGTTGAGAAACGTCAGCTTGCGCTGTGGAATGCCCAGTACCCTTGGAGGAGGATCGCGCGTCGCCATTTCCATCCGAGCCCGAGCTAGAATCACCAGAAGTAGCCGAGTCACCCTCATCTTCGCCCTGTTTAGCTAAGTTATCATCAGAAGCATCCTCAACTTCGACCTCATCTTCCGGGTTAGGGAGGAAACTCGGCCCTTCATTCCAGTTATGCATATCTGCATACTCAACAAGCTGGAAAGCACGAGCTTGCCGGAGAGCGACAAATTCTGGGTCCTCAACCCAGCGGGAACCAGTGCGCAGATTTATCAAGGTATCAAGGGAAATATCCTCATACCATGACATAATGACTGTGAGAGCCATATCAGCACCAGCTCGTCCGGCGGATTCCCTCCACAGACTTAACTGTTTCTCAGATGCCATTAATCTATCCACCAGTACTTTGACCTCATCAATATCAGGAGTTCTAGAAGTATTCGGCCAGAGAACATGGTAGGCCCGGATGGCTGCCTGCACCAAGTCCCTGCCCATAATCTTCATCGGACCAACAG
This sequence comes from Avena sativa, assembly GCA_916181665.1. Lineage (NCBI taxonomy): Eukaryota > Viridiplantae > Streptophyta > Magnoliopsida > Poales > Poaceae > Avena > Avena sativa. Next base: position 35,481,610 of record OV702289.1, on the reverse strand, counting down.
CAGCGCCAACAGCAACCAAATAATCTTCCATCGAGTACTCTGGGCTCGCATCATCAGGGACACCTCGGCGCACATGAGCATTAACCACCGCTTTTGAACTCACATGCTTAGCTTCTGGAAAATGATCTGTGTAAACGAAAGATACGTCGATCAACAGTAAGAAAGGGAAAAAGGTAACTCAGCCACGGTCAGAAGCTTACGGTGAATATAGGATAGCATCCTCTGAAGATCCTGCGCCCAGTCACCCTTGGTTTTCTCAAAGCGAGTGACCTCCTCGCCCATCGTCCGTGCCTTAAGTTCGGCAGCCTCGAGGAGTTCTTTATCCTTCTGCAATTGCAGAGCTAGCCGATTCTTCTCCTCGGAGAATTCCTGGTCAACTTTCTCTAACTCAGACTTCTAAGAGAGCTTGAGGGACTCCACCTCGGCGCACAAGCGAGCTATCTCGTCGTCTTTATCCTTCAGCTGTACCGAGTGAGTAGCGGCTTGTTCTAAAAAATGCAGCATCATATCAGGCATGGGCGTGCAATCTTGATGAGACGCTGCAAAGGTTTGTAACTCGGCTTTACCAAAGCCGAAAGAGTTAAAAGAAACCTAGTGCACATTTCAAATGGGAATATATAAAGTGAAAGAGTAACTAACCTTCCAGGGCCTTGACCTTCTTCTCAAGACGGATGTTAAGATTGTTGATGTTCCCTGTTTACCAACAAAGTGAGCCAACACTTCATGTACAAAACAATAAGAGCTTTGGAGATAATGCAAGAGTTTGTTGACTTACTAGCTTTCTTTACCACAGGAATAACCTTCTCATACTTATCTTGCAATTTCTTATGTGCAAAAAGCAGCCTTTGGAATTCGGCGGTCCGCCGGTCATGCGTAACCTAAGCAATAAAGCAAATAGTAATTAGATATTCAAAGCTAAGACAGATCCGAGTCAAGCAAAGCTTAACTCGGATCTAGGTGGCTGGATATTCAAAGCTAAGACAGATCTGAGTCAAGCAAAGCTTAACTCGGATCTAGGTGGCTGGATATTCAAAGCTAAGACAGATCTAAGTCAAGCAAGACTTAACTCGGATCTAGGTGGCTGGATATTCAAAGCTAAGACAGATCCAAGTCAAGCAAGACTTAACTCGGACCTAGGTGGCTGGATATTCAAAGCTAAGACAGATCCAAGTCAAGCAAGACTTAACTCGGATCTAGGTGACTGGATATTCAAAGCTAAGACAGATCCGAGTCAAGCAAAACTTAACTCGGACCTAGGTGGCTGGATATTCAAAGCTCAGACAGACCCAAATCAAGCAAAGCTTAATTCGGATCTAGGTGGATGGAGATTCGAACACTAGGACAAAACTGAACTAGGCAAAACATAATAAAACTTCCAAACGAATAACAAGTTATTCGATTGCAAGCTTCGGGGACTAGAGTATGTATAATATCATTCGAGTAATGAATTAAAACATCGATAAGGACAATCACCTCATTCATCTTATCGCTTTCAAGAACGATCTTGGAAGCCAGATGTAAGCGACTGCTAATGTCGGAGAGTTGAAAGGGCTGACTGCTTGGATTGCCTTCGAGCTGATCAGCAGCATTCCAATTGTTGGCATACTCAACCAACAAGCCGAGGCTGTTCCCACTCTCCATACGAGTTAGGACTTTACCTCGGACGTGTTGTGTAGCCACCGCTGTCGCGGGACTCTTGTGAAGAGCGAGCTGTGTATCGGCAGCCGGGGTAACAATGGCCTTGGCAGAGGTAACCCCTTTGCGCAGCGCATCGGCAATGGTAGGCTGAGAAGAGCCAGCAAGACCTTTCTAAGAGGAGGGAGGTCTGCTGACGACAACCTTTCTTGTTTTAGAAGAGGCATCGGTAGGAGCCGATACCTCGGCACTTGGAGTGACATCTTTGGGAGCCGGAGGGATTACGGTTGCAGAGGGCGCCGAGATATGATATCCTCGGCTGGAGTTGGTGTCGCAGTAAAGACTGCGGGGGTCGAAGGAATCTCAACGGAAACATTGGGGTTCACGGAGGAGGCAGCGGGTTCAGTAGGAATATCTATTGGCCGAGTTGTATCGGCATCAACAGGAGGAATCTCAGGCGCATCATGGAGAGGTGGCGTCTGATTCGGAGCGGGAGGAGAAGCAACGCGAGCAGGGCTCGGAACTCCGGTATCCTCGGGAGGAGGAGGAGAAGGCGGCCGAGTCGTACGACTCGTCATGCTGGGACCACTGGGCTTAACAGAAAGAGGAGCCCTGCAAAGACAAAAAAGATCAAGTCAAAAAGCAGAAAAAGAGAAACAAGAAATACAGACAAAAGCAACTCACCTAGTAACCCCGGGCATAGTTTTGCGCCTTGGAGGATGCTGGGCTGACTTCTTCATTCGTTTCTTGGGAGCCGCTTCTGAGGCACCAGCGGGAGCACTGCGTTTCCCCGAGGTAACAGGAGGCCGTTAGGCGAGAGGCTCGGCGTTGTGAACCTGACTGGCCGGATTAGCTGAGAAAGTAGAAGCCGGAAATGCATAAGAAATTGGCATTGCGGCAACTACCTCTAGAACTTGGACCTCATCCGAATCACCTTCCTCCTCGTGGGCCGGGGTCTTGCCGTGGGCGCGAGCCGGAGCGAGATCCGACTTGGGAACGAACTCTTCTGAGTCCGGCTCCCCGCTGTCCGGAGTATTTCAATCCGCGGGCCACGGGAGGGACAAAACTTCAGCATCCTCAGTCTTCTGCTCCTCAAACCTCTGCAGGACAAGAAAGAGAAAAATTAACAAAAGAAAACACAGATGCGATTAAAAGGTAAAACATGACTGCAATAACTTACTCTGGGAGGGGGATGCTCGCGGGTGAACGGCTTCAACCCCCAGGCCCAGTCCTCCGGCATCACCGTCTTAAAGATAGCCCGGACACGCTTGAAGATGAGGTAGTTGTCCAGCTCCACCATCGAGACTCGGTTGGGATCGAGAGGACCGCTCATATAGCAGAGCTTGTGTGTGCGTTTCTAGAATGGGCAGATCCGACTGCTAACGAAGGTAGTCATCAGATCCTCGCCGCGTAGCCCGGAGCGGATCAGTTCCTTCAGCCGAATCTCAAAAGCCTCGGCCAGGGCATGACTCTTCCTTGGATTATAGGTCCAGTTCTTCTTGGAAGGAGGGCCAATGGAAAAAGTAGGGAGCCGAATCTTATCCTCATTCCCAGATTTCTTGACATAGAAGAACGACTTATGCCACTTCTTGCATGATTATAGACCTGCAACGCGAGGAAATTCGGATTTCCTCCGAGGTGTGATGGACGCGGCTCCACATTGGGTGAGCAACTTCTCGGAGGGGTGCAGAGATTTGTCTGGGACGACGTTGGATCGAATCTGGAAAAACTTTGACCAAACATGCACAGACGGCCAAAGGCCGAAGTATCTCTCCGAGGCAGAGATGAAGGCAGAAAGAGAGGCAATAACGTTAGCAAGAAGATGATGCGGCTGAAGGCTGAAGTAATCAAGGAACTCCCTAGCGAAATCGCTGAGAGGGAGACCAAACCCACGAGCAAAATGTGACATGAAGACTACATACTCGCCCTCCCTAAGATCTGGAGAGGATTCACTGTCGGGTAAGCGACAAGCTACCTCGGCAGGAATCCCGCGAATTCGGATTAGCCACTCAACCTCTCGGTGAGTGACGGAAGAGCCCTGCCACGAGCCCCGCTCGGGCCCAGACGCAGCATCGTCATCCTCAATGAGCGCACCGCTGACGGAGCTGGACATGGGGTCGCCGGAGAAACTTACGGAGGAAGAAATAACGGCGGAGGAGAACCTAGAACTGCAAGGCCCCGTCGTGATTCTACGCGAAAACAGCGACGGAACAGAGAAGGAACTACCGCGCGAGAGCAAAAGAAAAGCAGAGGTGTCCAGAGAAGAGCCTAGGCGATAGGACCGGATGAACTCACCGGCGACAGCGCTGGAGCAAGCGAACGGGGACGAGGTCGACGGAGCAGTGCGGTTGGATCCCTGCCGTCGAAGACCCAGAAGAGCGCACGGCGGCGGAAGCACGAACGGGCGCAGAGACGAGAGGAAGAGGAAGGGCGCAGGTAGGCGGAGGGGGAAAGTGAATCCCCCAGCCCCGCGCCCCTCTTTATAACCGCGCCGCCTGAGAGGTAGTGGGATCGTGGGTGTGGCGGTTATCTTTGTAGATCGTGTACGCGGCACGACCGCGCGCCGCTAAGTGGAACCGCACCAGCGACCACACGGTGAAAAAGAAGGCCACGATCCCCGACGGAAACGGCACACGAGGCGTCGCAGCGCCGACACGACAGGCGCAGTAATAACCGTAGCCTGTCAGTAAATACTGTAGAGGAACAAAAAACTAGAGAAACAATGATGAGTATGACACGTAGGACGAGGCGTACGCGAGAAGATATGATGATACCTCGAACAAGAAAAAGATAACTCGGAAACACTGCGAAACGAATATCATGAGACTGATACGGCCCGGCCGAAGTTATTGGTGGGGCCATACCAACTTCGGGGACTAATGTTGGGGAGGTGACCTCGGATAGGGTAAAGACGGGGAAAGACGAAGGGACGTTCCCCGTCCAGTTTCCGAGTTACAGTCTAAGTCGGCCGAATCATATAGAGGTCGGCTGAGATATGAAAGAGCGGGACCCCTATGATAATAGCAAGGCATTACCCGGCCGAAATACTGCATAAGTCGGCTGGGTTAGCCCGAGTAGTCTTAATGCAGGTGAAGGACGAGCTGAGTTATGCGAGGCAGGGCCGAATGATACGAAGCTTGCAGGAGAAGGAGAAGCCTAAAGTCAAACTCTAGTCACAGGCTAGGGAGAATCTGAGCAGAGCCGAGCACAAAGGACAAAGGGGCAGAAGGAGGTCACAGAGGTGACAGTCCTGAAGCCCGAGGCGCGCAGGAGGGGCCCTCTGGAACCTTGCCGTCATTAGAAGGGAGACACGGAAAGGAGGCCGCCGGGTTACTATGTTGGGACAAGCATATTCCTCGAATATGCTTTCCACGTCAGCCCTAGAGGAACCCAGGGCTCTCCTTTATAAGAGGAGGCTTGGGCCCTGAGAAGGGCATCGGCTCATTTAGCACCGTTAGGCTGGTAAAGTTCTTCCTCTCTACTTGTAAACAACTCAAGGAGCACTTGTAGCCCAAGGAAGGAGAAATAAAGATCTTTACCTTAGTCTTCTGTGTGTAGAATCAACTACATCTTCCCTCCCCAGATCCCTCTAGCATCCATTGGCCCCATACTTTAGCCTACCCAAGGCATCTGCCGTGCCACCACCACGACAGTGCCTAGCCACTGAAATTCAGCGACTAGGCACTCAGAGACTGGACGACAAAATTCCTAAGTGCCCAGCCGCTGAAATTCAGCGACTAGGCACTCGGGGACTGGATAACACAAAAATAGTAAGAATCCGACCACTGAAATTCAATGGCCAGATCCTCGGGGACTGGACATACCTGGATGGCGGCACCTAGCATGCCATGAAGCTCCATCGCATCCACCGACGCAAGCACGAGCGGAGTGTGACCGCGGCGCTATTCAACCTCCATGCCGGCGGCCCCAGGAAGCTGGCTCAACGACACCGAGGCACTCGCCGCGGCGGATTTCGCCACAAAGCGAGGGAATGTAGCCACCGTGGCCCCCGCGCCACTCGAGGGCGGCCCGGTCGCCTCGGTCGAACCCACGGGCACCATGCTGCGACCCCGCGTCCTCATTGGCCTTCAGATCTACGTCCACTGAGGTCAGAGGTTCTCTCGGGCAGCCACCGGCTCGTCAGAGATCGTGACGATGTCATCGCCCTTTATTCTTTTGGTGCCTTTGGCGGGAGCAACGACTTCGTCGCCCTTCCTCTTCTTCGAGGGATCGGCTGGCGCCTCCATGGTGACTGGTGGAACCTTGGCCATCAAAGGGTGACCTATCTTCTTAACTCCAGTCCTGCGAAACAACTCTATCAATAACACTCTCTGATCAAAACACGAAGCAAGCAGACGAATAAAAGGTCAAGGAACACTCACTTGGCGACTGGAATAAACCGCAGGCCGATGCGGATGCTAGCCGGCTTCTCCAGTTCTGGCCCCAGTTTCCGACTGAGGACCGTCTCGAACACATTATGTGCCCAAGACATTGAAAGTTTCTTCGAGGATGAAGCCGCGGCGGGAGCCTCCATAGCAATCATTGCGGGAGCTCCTCTCAGTGGCGAGGCCCCTGCAGCTGGAGCAGCCGCTAACCCGGTGACTGGGGCAAACGGCGGGGGCAATGACGCCAGCGGTGCCTCGTCCTCTATGATGGTAGCGCCAGTTGCCGTGGCCACGTGCGCCGTTGTCTCTTCGGCCGTGCTGGTAGCGTCGGAGCTACTCGCGGACCGAGACGGAGACGCCAGCTTGGCCGGCTTTGCCTTCTTCTTGGGTGGCGCCTGCTTCTTCTTCTTCGATGGCGTAGCCTCACGATATGAGGTATGCTCGGGGAGCTCGTCATCGTCATGGACCTCGAGGCTTTTGCTGGCCTCGAGTTCACACTGCTGCTGCCCGGGAGTCTTGCGGACCGTGGGGGCAGCAACCTCCACGGGTTCGTCGTCATCGTCGTCATCGTTGCCACCCCCATCACTCCTAACCTCGCCCTTGTCGGGCAACGACTCGCTCCCATCCTTGGTGGACGAGCTCGAGTTCTCTTCATCTGCGGGTGGAAGCCACCCTTCCACCACTTGAAACAACTGCAGCAGTCAAACAACATTAGCACAACCACGAATGCACAAACTGCGACTATGAGTGCAAAGGGAATAACAACTCACCGTTGGAGTTGGGCGCCTTGCGGTGTAAGGCGCGACCCCGGCCTTCGCGTCAAGATACACTGTCTGGGTGATCTTCTTCAGAGCCAGGGTGTAGTCATTGAGTCTCCACTCGTCGAGGCAGGACTTCGACGGGTCGTCCTTGCCTGTGTACTCATACATGTAGTGGGCATGGCTGGCCAGGGGCCCGAGCCGTCGCTCGAGCCAGCAGTTGTAAAGGTTGATGGTTTGGAGGCCTTTCTTCTTCAAGTTGGGGATGGTCTGCAACATCTCGTCGACGACCATCCGCTGTTCTAGCGGAAGTTTGGTAACTTGGAATCGGCGCGGCTCGGGCCGGTCGGCGGAATACCTTGGAAGCGCCACCTCGTCGCCTGGAGTCGACTCGGTCACGTAGAACCAGCTCTTCTTCCACTCGTTCGCTGCTTTGGCAGGCAACATCAGATCGAACAATGATGCCTTCGACTTCAGTTGGAAAGTCAAGCCGCCCGCGGCTAGCATTGGGTCGCCTGCCTCTTCGCGGCTGATTCTCCCATGGAATAGATCTTGCCATAGGGGAAAATAGGGCCTGTAGCCCAGGTAGCACTCGTAGAACGCCACGAAAATGGCGAGCTGCTCGATGCTGTGCGGACCCAGGTCCAACGACTGGATATCGTAATAGGCGTAGAAGCGCCGAAAGAAGAGGGAAGTGGGGAATCCGAGCCCCCGCTCCAGATGACTGGTGAAGCAGACGAATTCCCCTTCACGCAGATCTGGAATTACTTCTCCGGTCGCGGGGATGCGCCATCTCCCGGCACGGAGGATCCCCGCCTCCTCGAATGATCTTAGCAGCGCCTTCGTGCACTTGGATCTGCCCCATGGTTCGGCAGGAGGATCCATCGGCTGGAGGATCGTGGGATGCAGATCGCTCCGAGTCGCTCTGGTCGCTGCGCGGAATGGGGGAACGAGAATGCACAAGTTCGGAGGAAGTGAGGGAAGTGTTTCCCCCTCACCCGTCACTCTCCTTATATAGTGGTTGTTACCCGCCATTTTCGGGGAGCCGTTACCACGCGGTAATTACGCCGATATTACCGTTGGATTACCCAACGACTAGTTTGACCAAGCTGGCGGTCCAACTTCATCTACTCGACTCGCAGTCTTCAGCGACTCGACGATTCGCCGACCCGAACACTATGACAGTGACTTGATTATTCGCCGACCCGATCAGTAAGACAGTGACTTGATTATTCGCCGAATCGCTCGCCAAGCTGCGATATGATTGGTCGCCGTTATTGCAACCAAAATGACTAGTTCTTTCCTTTGTTCAGGAGTCCACCGCCGATTCGACTGTGCGTCCGCATTGGACCTGCATACTCCGACTGCCAACGAACACCTGCGACGAATCAACGACGGCCTCAGGGACTACTGATGGGGATACGCCTACCGGGGTATGCCCAGCAGGACGTTTCCCATTGGCCCAAACTGCCAGAGAGTGGGCGTGCAGGACGGAGACTGGATCGAGACTTGGTGAGGACTCAGGTGACTGGAAGCTGGAGGCCCAGAAGCGTAGCTAGGCCCAGTCAGACTAGGTCAAAGACCTTCCGAATCCTTAACCAATTCGGATGTGGATCTGTAAACCCTAGCGAGGTGAGCCTATATAATCCTCCCTAGGGTACGCATAGAGGACACGTTCCATCATACCCCCAAGCGACTCGCCGCCTAGTCGTCGAGCTCTCCCCTTGTACTCTCTCCATAATACAATCTAGCAGGAGTAGGTCTTTACCCTCCGGGGGGCGAACCTGGGTAAACCCTTGTGTCTCCGCCCTCATCTCGCGTTGCAGATGGCTGGCCGCCCTTGCCCCATGTTCTACTACTCGCTGCTGATTGCAGCATCTGCCGTGGCCAATCCCACGACAGTTTTATTTTATTTTCAATGGGCCAAAGTATTTTTGAGTAAACAGTAGTGTTATATACACAAATATGTGCATGGATCACTTTACAAAAATCCAGAAATGGTTTGAATTCAAACTCATTTGAAAATCATTTGAAAATAGATTCAGAAAATCAAATTAGAAATAGAAAAGGAGAAAAGGAAATAGAAAAAGGCCAGCGCTGCCATTCTGGCCCAGCACTAGATCCAACCCAGTAATCCCACCCGGGCCATTTTCCCTCTGCTCTCTCTCTCAGGCGCGCAGCTCTACCCAGCTCTACCAACACTCCCTGACAGCGCGACCCCACTGCCACATCATCTCATCGTCCCCAAACCCCGCCCACGACTAGGCCCTCCGCCGTTTCTTTCTCCTTCACTGCCACGATATTAATTCGAGTAATTGGCGTTGATTTCGTGCATAACCCCCGCCCCTGCTCTGGCTACATAATCCCCTCTCCCTCATGACCATTTCCCCCAAAACAACCAGCCAGTAGCGCCGCCAGGCTCCGCGAATTCTTGCTTGCACCGCCGCAGCACCGAGCAACTCTGGCGACTGATTCCGATGAGTCTTGAGCGCCCCCCCCCTTGTCACTCGTCCATACGAGCATGTTCCTCTTATCCATACACACCTTCTGACACCTCTGGTTTGTTCTACATTGCCCCAGGACGTCGCCCCCATCATCGTTTGCAAACACCTGAGACGCAGATCAACTCTGGCGAACGAATTCGGTAAAACCCGTGCTCCCCTTGACCCCTGCTTCACGCGACTGTATTCGCCATGTCTTTGCGCACCTCCTAAAGCCAGCTGTTTGATCTCTTGCATCCTAGGTCGTCGTCTTCGACTCTGACAGTGAGCACCCGACGCGCGGACGAACTCCGACAAGGATTTGCTGCTGTGTCCGTGCGCCCCCACCCCAACCGTCTCCACGTTGAGCATACCCACGTCCTCACGACCACGGTAAGCGCCAGCACCCCCCCTACACCTCTGAACTCGCTGGCGTGTCGCCGCTGCCAGTGCCATTCGTGCCGCTGGAATTTGGTCAAGCAGGTCTGATCCATAGGATCTGGATCTAAAGGCCACGATTAGATGATTAGATGAAGCGGTATGATTAGATCTAGGCCGTGCATCATCACTTAGATCCTACGGTTCGCAAGCGTGCTCCACCCGAACCGATACGCGCCAATCAGAGGCTACCGCGTGGCTAGGTTTTAGATTTAAAATCTGGATTTTCATCTATTAGTTATTTAAACTTGTAAATTTAATAACTTTTGTTCTGTTTATCCAAAAAATACAAATAATATATCATTAGAATCACAAAAATAAATCCTACACATCTATAGGATTGGTTTTGTATTTTTCCTCTATTAAAATAGAATTTTATGCAGAGACATTTGTAGGCTTATTTTGTGTATAAAAATTATTTAGAAAATGTTTTTAAAGCCAATTTAAGTTTATTTAGTCTCTAAATGTTTATTTAGTAATTCAGTACTGTTTTACTTGTCTTGTTTAGTTTAGAAAAGTCATCACATGGCATTTGATTGCATTCATATATTTTTTCTTGATTTGTTTGGATTATAAATTTGGTGCTATCATTTTATGTGTAGATTTTGGTACTAGTGGTGATTGTGATTGTGAGGATTGTTGCTACTCCCCCAACTACCAAGGAAAGTGGTGCTTCATATTTTGTCCCAATATTTTGATTATGCATTAGTGATATTTTGTATAGGGCTTGCATGATGTTTTTGCTAAGTATCTATATGCTATGCTTGGGAAATCCTAGTAGTTGTAGACTTGTTAGAATTTTCTCTAAGTTAAGATACTTGCTATATTGCCATGCTTAGCCTAGCTAGTAGAAAACAAGGCTGGATTATTTACATGCTATGGAAAATGTTGCTAAGTCTTTGGCTTGAGTTTTGCTTAATAAAAACAACTAAGTGAATGAATCACCTGGGTGGAATGGTATGTTTGGGTTATGTTGAGTGGTTACACAAGGCCCATATATATGGTCTACCTTGTGTATCACACTTGTGGAAATCCACCCAGAAACAAAGGGATTTGAGATGCCAAATTTTAAGAAGCTTCTAGTGCAGCCACATGGCAATATAGGCTCTGCCTAGATCATATAGGTTGTAATAACTTAGCCAAATGGACAGTTGGTGGTAGGGGGTGATAGGTTTGGAGCGCGTCCATTTTGGTCTAAGGGAAGGTTTTGAAAGGTCTTGTCTCGATGCATGTCAAGTCTTGTGGGGAAAGTGCACCACCTATCAAGAAGGAAGAATCTAAGTACTTAGCCGTGTCCCCGGCAATGGAAAATCTGAGCATCAAGACATGGAAGCTATCAAGAATCTCCTCATCCCAATTTCAAAGTTAAAAACGTGGTTGAACAAGGGTAAAGGTTCACCAATGTCTATTGGTGGTTCCTTGGGAGTTTTTGTCGAACAAAAACTTAGTGTTTTCAACTGATAGGTAAAACCTATTTTGAGCAAAGCAAGCCTAAGGTACACTTAGACAAATTCATGTAGAAGCTAGAAACTATTATTCTACTAAGGTATCATTTGCCAATACTATTCCAATATATTGACCCACTGTGGGTGTAACTTGTGATGTTGCAGGTTACTCTCATGAGGATTAGGGTTGTGAGTCTACACTCAACAAGTTTGCCTGTGGCACATGAAGATGAAGACATTTATTTATGTTGTTAAGTTAAACTCTTGTACTAGCCTATGGCTATGGAGTTGTAAAAGACTATGTTATCTCTGGAATGACGATGTAATAATGACCTTTTTTTATGTGTACTTCATCTTAAACTGTGGATGCTAGCATTTGATCCAGGGACTAGCATTGCAATCACAGGGACCTTTACCTTTATAAAGGTGGGGTCTTACACCAGCTCCCCTCTGGACTTCTTGTTCCCCACGAAAAGTAATTGACTTTGACGTTTGTCCTGTCCAATTCCGAGAATATTTCTTTACTAGCTTTTCTGAAACCAAAAACAGCAGAAAACAGGCAACTGGCACTGTGGCAACTTGTTAATAGGTTAGTACCAGAAAACATGTAAAAAGCACCTCAAAGTGTGGACAAGAAAAGCAAAGTAGATACTAAACAAGCATGGAGCATAAAAAAATATAGATACGTTTCCGACGTATCAAGCATCCCTAAGCTTAACTCCTGCTCGTCCTCGAGTAGGTAAGTGATAAAAAGAATAATTTTTGAGGTGACATGCACCCTCACAATAAAGATCCAACTATTTGCAAGCATTGAAAGCTAGGATGAAAGAACTCTAAACATGTGCATGAAAGATGGAGTTCTAACAATAGGACATAGTAACTATGCATGCAACATGACAACCTACAAACAAAGATCATGAATAATATGCATTGAAAAACATTTGTTTGTTTCACATACAGAAAACATAGCATGGTGGCAATCATCTTGTCCCTCATAGAGTAGCAAATAGATGCATAGGACACCTTCAAAGTTCACATGGGTGACTAGAAACAAATAGCACAAGAACAAGTAATATCACAATATGCATCAATCAATAAGCTTTGGAACACTGCACATAGAATGACATCTATGCTCTCTTAATGGTGCCTAAAGGTAGAAGGTGGAGACTCAATAATGGTGGAAGAAAAGCCTTTTTTAAAGGAAGCAGAGATTTCAAGTTTCAAAAAGAGCTTCCAAAAATTATGGTACTTGTTAGCTTTCAGCCCTCATTGCCCCTATCATAAGCATCTTGAAGTGGTTAAGGTTAAAGTGGCAAAGATGGAGTATATGCTTGACGAAGTATAAGTTGGCAATCTCAAGTCCCTTGAATATGAGGGCCACACCTCATGCATACTCAACTTTGCGCCCAGGTAAGTTCTTGTCATTTTGAGTATTTGTATATCATTGAGAACCGCCAATGGGGTACCCCTTGCACATGGTACATGAGCTTCCCCATAACCAAAATTACAAGGCAAGCAAGCAATGAGCATCTCATCAATCTTCTCATGTACCATGGGAATATGGTTCTTTTTTTCTCTCTTTCCTCTTTTCTCAATGTGTCTCTTTTTTATAAAAACAATGCTTCATAGATGTCACTATGGTGATGCTGCAAGTTTTCACCATGATTAGGCATGGCTTAGGCTAGCGGCCCAGGCGTTTCTCTAACACAGGATGCAAAATCCATGGACTTACAAGTTCCCTCTTTATTCCACACCGGTGACATCCATAGACAAAAGAACATGATATCAACTGAGTACAAAGTACAAGTGCAATGTTGAAAATGTTCCCTGTGACAGCACAGTTCTGTTAATTCCAACGTATAAGTCCCAGCATATGCAACAAAGTTTTCACAATGGTTCAAGTTTATTAGGGGCAAAGAATATAAAGTGTGCCATCAAGTTCGTGAGGGCTTTAATCACTAAGTTTTCACATAACAAAATAGTTTTTAATTGGAAGATAGTTGAAAACAAGAATATACTTGGAATGGTGTAACACACCATGCATAGGAGTTTATAGTGGACACTTTGGAATAACTTGTTTTCTTGGGAGTTGGAGGAATGAGTAGAACTTACTCATACAAGTGGAGGCTAGCAAAAAGACTGGGAGCAACCAACTAAGAGAGAATAATGGCCATAATCATGCAGAGCAACAAAGCATACTAATCAAAGCAAAGAGTGGTACTACAAGTCAAGGACTAAGTGATCATAGAGGCTAATGGTGACTTGTCATAGTCATAACATGGTGTGAGCATGTGCCAAGTCAACCCAAGCAAAGCATCAAAGGAGAATACCACAATACTATGCTTTTGCATGCTAAAACAACACATAATTTCTTCAAGGCACGCTAAGCAATCCCAATTGTTTGGAACAAGACATGCTACAACAATAATCACTAAGCATAAGGTGAAACCAAAACCTAGCATGTCATGCTAAAGTCTAAGTCACAGTCAATGCAAGCTCCTCTTGCACTTCAAGCAAGAACTTACTACTCCTTTCCAACACCAAGCAACTTATTTGCAAAACAACACAGCGAAAACGGGGGTCCAAACTACTTTATTCAAGCAAACTAAACAACCTAAGCAAAGCAAATGAAAACTAAGATGCTCCAAGAACAACACAACTGTGCATGAAAGAAAAAAACGAAGTGTCTAGACAGACCTGAGCTTTTTATTGATGAAGAAGGGGATGCCTTGGGCATCCCCAAGCTTTGACGCTTGTACCTCTTGGATATTTCTTAGGGTGAAACCATGGTGGCATCCCCAAGCTTGAGCTTTTGTCCATTCTTCATCTCATTGCATCATTCTTCCTCTACACCTGAAACTTTTCCTTCATACAAAACTTCACACAATCTTCATTAGCAACATTAGTGTATTCAAAAGATATTAGACCCCTAGCAAAGCTTTAGAACAGCAAGGCTTTTCACTAAAAAACACAAGCTACTGTAGTAACTCCTTAAAAAATCTCAATTCACCTAAAGAGAACTCAAAAAGAAATCGATAAGAAGCAAATGCAAATAAAGGCAGAAATCTGTCAAAATAGAACAGCAGGTAGAAACCGATTTTTTTCATACATATCATGTTGCTCAAATCAAAACGTGTTGAACTAAATAAAGTTAGATAACATACTGGGGGATTTATTCGTAAATTTTGAGCTCAATCCGAATTACAGAGAGTCCTCATGATTTTTTTGGTGGAGGATAGAAATCTGTTTCGGGACAGCAACTCCCCAAATCTTATTTCCCTCTAAATAGAGGTCATTCTTAGCACAAAAAGCAAACAAAAAGGATAAGGAGAGGTCATTACTTAAGTAATAACTTCCAATACTCAAGGAAACTCTTGGGTTATCTCCCAACAAGTACTTTTCTTTAACGCCTTTAAGTTAGGCACAAGAAGCAAGAAGAATCAAGTATTTTCAAATGAAGAAGCATTAACATCCATACTTGCAAAATATTCAACTATGAAAGGTATCTCATCCAAATGGGTTTTGGAGGATCCCTTCTCATCTCTCTTTGGTCTACTACTTTCATCAAAAAGATTTTCAAGAGCAATCCAATCAAAATTCTTTTCAAAGGCTTCATGCATTCCAACAAGCTTAAAGGGTATGGGTATCTTAAATTCTTCTCTAGGCTTAGTTTTATCAGAAATACCCACAACATCTACACTTGAGCCTAGCATATTGAAATGCTCAAAAACCTTTTTGGCTTCCCTAGCAACATCATGGAATTCTTTTGATAAAGTTTCAAGGATGAATTCCCTCTTTTTAGCATTCTTCTCTTCTTTTAGTTTTAGGAACACAAATTGTATGTAGGGGTTAAGGCTAACAAACCTAGCCTCCAACATATGAACTAAAGAAGCTGGAGGAATCTCATAATTAGGAGCAAGCTCTGCTATAGATTTATCCTCAATATCCTCATGCTTGCTAACATAATTAAAGAATTCTTCAATACTATCTTTCCCAATTATGGAGCCACTACCTATTGCAAGATCTTTCAGGGCGAACTTGGGGAGCAACATGGTGAGCTAGAGCAAGGCGGCAACTAGAGCAGGAACTAATTTTTTTGTGTTTTTGAATAAAGAAAGCAAACCAAACTAGACTATTTTTTTTGGTTTTTTCGAAAGAGGCAAACAAAACCAAGCAAAAGAAACAAAGTAAACTAAAACAAAGTAAAGAGAAAGGAAGTAAAGGACTCCCCTTGTGAAGACGTCCTTAGCCTCCCCGGCAACGGCGCCAGAAAGTCTTGATGATGCTCGACATGGCACTTCGTTGGTAACCCCAAGCGTAGGGTGTGAAGAGTAAGCAACAAGTTTTCCCTCAGTTGAGACCGAGGTTATCGAACCAGAAGGAGGAATGAAACGTCACACAGGTGTTGCAAGCAACGCGGAGACCTGCACAACACAAACTCAAGACTTTGCCCCAACGAATCAGTGAGGTTGTTAAGCTCACTGGTTTGCTATAACAAAGGATTAAACGTGTGGTGTGGAAGGTAATGGTTTGCAGCAAGTAAACAAGTAACAGTGGAAGATGTATCAATGGTAAAGATTGGACCAGGGTCCATAGTTCACTAGAGGTGCTCTCCTTAGATAAACAACATGGCATGAAGGGTAAACAAATTACAGCAGGGCAATTGACAGGAACTGAGCAAGGCATAATAATGCAATTACTAGTCAGAAAGATCCTATGAGATTCGATTGGGCAATACAATAAGATACATAGACCTCCATCCAATTGCATCTATGACTAGAATTCCACCTTCAGGTTATCATCCGAACCCCCTCCAGTGTTAAGTTGCAAGCAACAGATAACTAATTTAAGCAGGGTGTGTAAGGTAAACAGTCCACATGTTCCATGAACAAGAGACCATTGTTTTCTCCCTAGTAGCAACAACACATCTACAACTGAAGAGATTATTGTCACTTCCCTTGGAAACTAGAGGCATGAACCCACTATCGAGCATAAATACCCCCTCTTGGAGTCACTAGCAACTACTTGGTCAAGATAGCTACTAACAACAGAGAGCATGCAAGATCACAAACAACACAGATATGATAGAATCATAAAGATAAAACCATTAATCAAACCAACATAATAATCTCAATATCCATCGGATCCCTACAAACACAACATGCATGATTACAAATAGATTAGATCTTGATCATGAACGGAGCTCACAAGATCTATAAATGAAATAACAAAGGAGGAGATACAACCATCTAGATACTACATGGACCCATAGTCCAAGGTGGAACTACTCACGCATCATACTAGAGAGAAGGACTCCGGGATGATCTCCCCTCCGGCAGGGTGCCGGGAAGAACTTCAGATCCCTCCTGATCTAGGGACGATGGTGGCGGCAGCGACAAACGGTTTCATGGAGATTTGATCGGGTGCCTAGGGTTTCTCGGTCGGGGGCTTATTATAGGCGAAGGGGGAGGCCGAGGCGGCGACCAGGGGCCCCACACCCCTCCCAGGCGTGGGGCAGGGCCCACCCACGCCTAGGGTGGGTCTGGCCGCCCTGGCTTGCCTCTCCGACTCCCCTCTGTACTTCTTGTTCCCCACAAAAAGTAATTGACTTTGACGTTTGTCCCGTCCAATTCCGATAATATTTCTTCACTAGCTTTTCTGAAACCAAAAACAGCAGAAAACAGGCAACTGGAACTGTGGCAACTTGTTAATAGGTTAGTACCAGAAAACATGTAAAAAGCACCTCAAAGTGTGGACAAGCAAAGCAAAGTAGATACTAAACAAGCATGGAGCATCAAAAATTATAAATACGTTTCCGACGTATCAAAGTCCTAATGCTAGTGATATGCATGTAGCTTTCACCAAACACATTACAGATGCTCTTATTAAAATTAAGGAAGATAAGTTGAAACACAAAGCCTCTATTCCTAGGAAAGTAGAAGATAGTTGGGAACCCACTATTAATATGCAAGTGAATGACTTTGATCTCAAAGCTTCATGTGACCTTGGTTCTAGTGTCTCTATTATGCCTAGGAAGATTTATGAAATGCTTGATTTGCCAATTTTGTAAGATTGTTATTTGGATGTCCCACTTAATGATAATGCTAAGAAGAAACTCATGGGGAGTATTAATGATGTTCTTATTATGGTTAACAATGCTTATGTCCCTGTTGATTTCTATCTTTTGGATGTTGAATACAATGCTTATTGTCCTATTACTTTGGGAAGACCTTTTCTTAGAACAGTTGGTGCCATCATTGATATGAAAGAAGGCACCATTTAATATCAATTTCCATTCAAGAAAGGTATTGAACACTTCCCTATGACTTAAAGGCGTTAAAGAAAAGTACTTTTTGGGAGATAACCCAAGAGTTTTCTTGAGTCTTGGAAGTTATTACTTCAGTAATGACCTCTCCTTATCCTTTTTTGTATGCTTTTTGTGCCAAGAATGACCTCTAATGAGAGGGAAGTAAGATTTGGGGAGTTGCTGTCCCGAAACAGATTTTTGTGCTCCACCGTAAAAATCCGTGAGGAATCTCTATAATTCGGATTGAGCTGATATTTTGCGAATAAAACCCCGGTATGTTAGCTAACTTTCATTAGTTCAACACTTTTTGATTTGAGCAACAAAAGGTCTTCGAAAAAATCGGTTTCTACCTGCTGGTCTGTTTTGACAGATTTCTGCCATTATTTGCATTTGCTTCTTATTGATTCCTTTTTGGGTTCTTTTTCGGAAATTGAGCATTTTGAGGGAATTGATACAGTAGCTTGTGTTTTTAGTGAAAGTTCCGCTATTCTAAAGCTAATACTAAAGGTCTATTATATTTTGAATACACTAATGTTGCTAATGAAGATTGTGTGGAGTTTTGTATGGAGGAAAAAATTTAGGTGTAAAGAGAGAATGATGTAATGAGATGAAGAATGGACAAAATCTCAAGCTTGGGGATGCCACCCCGTGTCACCCAAAGAAATATTCAAGAGGTACAAGCGTCAAAGCTTGGGGATGCCCAAGGCATCCCCTTCTTCATCAATAAAAAGCTCAAGTCTTTCTAGACACTTCGTTTTTATTGTTTCATGCACTGTTGTGTTGTTCTTGGAGCGTCTTAGTTTTCATTTGGTTTGCTTGAATAAAGTAGTTTGGAGACCCCCGTTCTCGCTGTGTTGTTTCAAATAAGTTGATTGGTATTGGAGAAGATTAGAAAGTTGTTGCTTGAGTAGTACAAGAGGAGCTTGCTTTGACTATGACTTAGACTTTATCATGTCATGCTAGGTGTTGTTTTGACCTTATGCTTAGTGATTATTGTGTCGAATGACTTGTTCCGAACAATTGGGATTGCTTAGTGTGCCTTAAAAAAATCATGCGTTGCCATAGCATACAAAAGCATAGTATTGTGGTATTCTCCTTTGATGCTTTGTTTGGGTTGAATTGGCACATGCTCACACCATGTTATGACTATGAACAAGTCACCATAGCCTCTATGATCATTTAGTCCTTGACTTGTAGTACCACTTTATGCTTTGATTAGTAATGTTTTGTCGCTCTACATGATTATGGCCATTATTGCTCTCTTAGTTGGTCGCTCCAAGTCTTTTGCTAGCCTCCACTTATATGAGTAAGCTCTAATCATGCATCCAACTCCCAAGAAACCAAGTTATTCCAAAGTGTCCACTATAAACTCTGATGCATGGTGTGTTACACCATTCCAAGTATATTCTTGTTTTCATCTATCTTCCAATTAAAAAGTATTTTGTTATGTGAAAACTTAGTGATTAAAGCTCTCACGAACTTGATGGCACACTTTATATTTCTTGCCCCTAATAAACTTGAACCATTGTATCATCTATGTTATATATGCTTGCACTTATACGTTGGAATTAGCAGAACCGTGTTGTCACGGGGAACGCTTTCAACATTGCACTTGTACTTTGTAAACAGTTGATATCATGCTCTTTTGTCTATGGATGTCGTCGGTGTGAAATGAAAGTCCATGGAGTTATGAATATGTGTTAGAGAAATGCCTGGGCTGCTAGCCTAAGCCATGCCTAATCATGGTGGAAACTTGCAGCATCACCATAATGACATCTATGAAGCTTTCTTCTTATAAAAAAAGAGACATATTGAAAATAGGAAAGAGAGAAAAAAGCACCATATTCCCATGGTAAATAAGAAGATTCCTGAGATGCTCATTGTCTGCTTGCCTTGTCATTTTGATTATGGGATAGCTCCTGTATCATGTGCAAGAGGTACCCCATTGGCGGTTCTCTATGATACACATGTACTTACTATGACAAGAACTTAAAGGTGACTAAAGTTGAGTAGCATGAGGTGCGGCCCTCGTATTCAAGGGATATGAGATTGCCAACTTATACTTTGTCAAGCATATACTCCATAGTTTGTTCACTTTAACCTTAATCACTTCAAGATGCTTATGATAGGGGCAATGAGAGCTGAAAGCTAACAAGTACCATAATTTTTGGAAGATCTTTTTGAAACTTGAAATCCCTACTTCCCTTTATGAAGGGCCTTTCTTCCACCATTATATTGAGTCTCCGCCTTCTATCCTTAGGCACCAGTTAAGAGAGCATAGTTGCCATTCTTAGTTCTATGTGCATTGTCCCCAAACTTATTGATTGATGCATATTGTTGATATTACTTGTTCTTGTGCTATTTGTATCTAGTCACTCTTATGAACTTTGAAGGAGTCCTATGCATCTATTTGCTACTCCATGAGGGACAAGCTAATTCCCACTATGCCATGTTTTCTGTATGTGAAACAAACAAACATTTTTCAATGCATGTTGTTCATGATCTTTGTTTGTACCTTTCATGTTGCATGCATAGTTACTTTGTCTTACTGTCAGAACTCCATCTTTCATGCTCATGTTTAGAGTTCTTTGATCCTAGCTTTCAATGCTTGCAAATGGTTTG
Organism: Avena sativa; assembly: GCA_916181665.1. Lineage (NCBI taxonomy): Eukaryota > Viridiplantae > Streptophyta > Magnoliopsida > Poales > Poaceae > Avena > Avena sativa. The sequence continues at coordinate 35,461,540 of OV702289.1, read as the reverse complement.
ATCTTGATTTTGATAGTGCATGTCACCTCAAAAATTATTATTTTTATCACTTACCTACTCGAGGACGAGCATGAGTTAAGCTTGGGGATGCTTGATACGTCGGAAACATATCTATAATTTTTTATGTTCCATGCTTGTTTAGTATATACTTTGCTTTTCTTTGTCTACACTTTGAGGTGTTTTTATATGTTTTCTGGTACTAACCTATTAACAAGATGCCATAGTGCCAGTTGCCTATTTTCTTCTGTTTTTGGTTCCAGAAAGGCAGAAAATCAATATTCTCGGAATTGGACTGGACAAAAGCTAAAGTCAATATTTTACCGTGGGGAACATGAAGCCTGAATACGAGACGGAGGAGAGCCACCAGGGGGCCACACCCCCTGGCCACACGGCCAAGGTGGGCCCGCGCCTGGGGGTGCGGCCTCCCTAGTGATACATTGGAAACGTATCTATAATTTTTGATGCTCCATGCTTGTTTTGTATCTACTTTGCTTTACTTGTCCACACTTTGAGGTGCTTTTTACATGTTTTATGGTACTAACCTATTAACAAGTTGCACAGGGCTAGATGCCTGTTTTCTGCTGTTTTTGGTTTCAGAAAAGTTAGTAAAGAAATATTCTCGGAATTGGATGGGACGAAGGACAAAGTCAATAACTTTCCATGGGGAACAAGAAGTCCATAGGAGAGCCCGAGGGGCCAGACCCCCCCCCCCCCCAGGCGCGGGTGGGCCCTAGCCCACGCCTGGCTAGGGTTTGGCTGCCCTGGCGGCCGCCTCGGTCTCCCCCTTCGCCTATAAGAAGCCCCCGATGCAGAAACTCTCAATACCCGATCAATATTCCACGAAACCGTCTGTAGCCGCCGCCACCATCGTCCCTAGATCGGGGGGGTCTGAAGATCTTCCCGGCACCCTGCCGGAGGGGAGATCATCCCAGAGGCCTTCTCTTCGGTATGATTCGTGAGTAGTTCCACCTTGGACTATGGGTCCATGTAGTAGCTAGATGGTTGTATCTCCTCCTTTGTGCTTTCATGTATAGATCTTGTGAGCTCCGTTCATGATCAAGATCTAATCTATTTGTAATCATGCATGTTGTGTTTGCAGGGATCTGATGGATATTGAGATTATTATGTTACTTTGATTAATGGTTCTATCTTTATGATTCTATCATGTCTGTGTTGTTTGTGATCTTGCATGCTCTCCGTTGCTAGTGGTTATCTTGGCCAAGTAGTTGCTAGTGACTCTAAGAGGGAGTATTTATGATCGATAGTGGGTTCATGCCTCTAGTTTCCAAGGGAAGTGACGGAAATCTCTTCGGTTGTAGATGTGCTGTTGCTACTAGGGAGAAAACAATGGTCTCTTGTTCATGGAACATGTGGACTGTTTACCTTAAACACTTTGCTTAAAGGAGTTGTCTGTTGCTTGCAACTTAATAATGGAGGGGGTTCAGATGATAACCTAAAGGTGGACTTCTAGTCATAGATGCAGTTGGATTACGATCTATGCATATTGTTGTATTGCCCAATCAACCTCATAGGATCTTTCTGGCTAGTAATTGCATTGTTATGCTTTGATCAGTTCCTGTCAATTGCCCTGCTGTAATTTGTTTACCATTCATGCCATGTTGTTTACCTAAGGAGACCACCTCTACTAAACTATGGACCCCGGTCCAACCTTTACCATTGATACATCTTCCACTGTTACTTGTTTACTTGATGCAAACCATTACCTTCCACACCATACGCTTAATCCTTTGTTACAGCAAACCGGTGAGCTTGACAACCTCACTGATTCGTTGGGACAGAGTCTTCAGTTTGTGTTGTGCAGGTCTCCACGTTGCTTCCAACACCTGTGTGACGTTTCCTTCCTCCTTCTGGTTCGATAACCTCGGTTTCTACTGAGGGAAATCTTGTTGTTGTACTCTTCATACCTTGCTCTTGGGGTTTCCAACGAAGCACTCTTCCTCCCTGTTGAGTGTAGCATCAAGTAATTTCTGGCGCCGTTGCCGGGGAGGCTAAGGACGTCTTCACTAGGGGAGTCCTTCACTTCCTTTCTCTTTACTTTGTTTTTAGTTTGCTTTGTTTATTTTGCTTGGTTTTGTTTGCCTCTTTTCAAAAAACCCAAAAAATTAGTCTAGCTTTGTTTGCTTGCCTTATTCAGAAACACACACAAAAAATTAGTTCCTGCTCTAGTTGCCACCCTGTTCTAGCTCACCATGTTTCTCCCCCTGAAAAATCTTGCAATAGGTAGTGGCTCCATAATTGGGAAAGATAATATTGAAGAATTCTTTAATTATGTTAGCAAGCATGAGGATATTGAGGATAAATCTATAGCATAGCTTGCTCCTAATTATGAAATTGCTTCAGCTTCTTTAGTCCATATGTTGGAGGCTAGGTTTGTTAGCCTCAACCCCTTCTTGCAATTCTTATTCCTAAAACTAAAATAAGAGAAGAATGTTGAAAAAAGGGAATTCATCCTTGAAACTTTATCAAAAGAATTACATGATGTTGCTAGGGAGGCTAAAAAAGGTTTTTGAACGTTTCAATATGCTAGGTTCAAGTGTAGATGCTGTGGGTATTTCTGATAAAACTAAGCCTAGAGAGGAATTCAATATACCCATACCCTATAAGCTTGTTGGAATGCATGAAGCCTTTGAAAATAACTTCGATTGGATTGCCCGTGAAAATATTTTTGATGAAGGTAGTAGACCTAAGAGAAATGAGAAGGGATGCTCCAAAACCTATTTGGATGAGATACCTTTCATAGTTGAAGACTTTGCAAGTATTGATGTTAATGCTTCTTCATTTGAAAATACTTGATTCTTCTTGCTTCTTGTGCCTAACTTAAAGGCGTTAAAGAAAAGTACTTGTTGGGAGATAAACCAAGAGTTTCCTTGAGTCTTGGAAGTTATTACTTCAGTAATAATATCTCCTTATCCTTTTTGTTTGCTTTTTGTGCCAAGAATGACCTCTAATGAGAGGGAAGTAAGATTTGGGGAGTTGCTGTCCCAAAACAGATTTCTGTCCTCCACCAAAAAACTTCGTGAGGAGGCTCTGTAACTCGGATTGAGCTCAAAATTTACGAATAAATCCCCCAGTATGTTGGATAACTTTAGTTAGTTCAACACTGCATGATTTGAGGAACATAAGATGTTCGAAAAAATTTGTTTCTACCTGCTGGTCTGTTTTGACAGATTTCTGCCATTATTTGCATTTGCTTCTTATTGATTCCTTTTTGAGCTCTCTTCAGGTAAATTGAGTTTATTTGAAGGAGTTACTTCAGTAGCTTGTGTTTTTAGTGAAAAGTCTTGTTGTTTCAAAGCTTTGCCAGCGGTCTAATATCTTTTAAATAAGCTAATGTTGCTAATGAAGATTGTGTGAAGTTTTGTATGAAGGAAAATTTTCAGGTGTAGAAAGAGAATGATGCAATGAGATGAAGAATGGACAAAAGCTCAAGCTTGGGGATGCCACCATGGTGTCACCCCAAGAAATATCCAAGAGGTACAAGCGTCAAAGCTTGGGGATGCCCAAGACATCCCCTTCTTCATCAATAAAAAGCCCAGGTCTGTCTAGACACTTCATTTTTATTGTTTCATGCACTGTTGTGTTGTTCTTGGAGCGTATTTGTTTTCATTTGCTTTGCTTAGTTTGTTTAGTTTGCTTTAGTAGTTTGGACCCCTGCTCTCTCTGTGTTGTTTTGCAAATAAGTTTGCTTGGTGTTTGGAAGGGAGTAGTAAGTTCTTGCTTGAAGTGCAAGAGGAGCTTGCATTGACTGTGACTTAGACTTTAGCATGATATGCTAGGTGTTGTTTTAGCATTATGCTTAGTGATTATTGTTGTAGCATGTCTTGTTCCAAACAATTGGGATTGCTTAGTGTGCCTTGAATAAATTATGCGTTGTTTTAGCATGCAAAAGCATAGTATTGTGGTATTCTCCATTAATGGTTTGCTTGGGTTGACTTGGCACATGCTTACACCATGTTATGACTATGAAAAGTCACCATTAGCCTCTATGATCATTTAGTCCTTGACTTGTAGTACCACTCTTTGCTTTGATTAGTTTGCTTTGTTGCATTGCATAATTATGGCCATTATTGCTCCCTTAGTTGGTTGCTCCCAGTCTTTTGCTAGCCTCCACTTGTATGAGTAAGTTAAACTCATGCTTCCAAATACCAAGAAACCAAGTTATTCCAAAGTGTCCACTATAAACTCCTATGCATGGTGTGTTACACCATTCCAAGTATATTCTTGTTTTCAACTATCTTCCAATTAAAAACTATTTTGTTATGTGAAAACTTAGTGATTAAAGCCCTCACGAACTTGATGGAACATTTTATTCTTTGCCCCTAATAAACATGAACCACTGAGGCAACTTTCTTGTATATGCTTGCACTTATAAGTTGGGATTAGCAGAACCGTGCTGTCACGGGTAACGTTTTCAACATTGCACTTGTGCTTTTTGTACTCCGTTGATATCATGCTCTTTTGTCTATGGATGTTACCGGTGTGAAATGAAGTGGGAACTTGTAAGTCCATGGAGTTTGTATTCTGTGTTAGAGAAACGCCTGGGCCGCTAGCCTAAGCCATGCCTAATCATGGTGGAAACTTGCAGCATCACCATAGTGACATCTATGAAGCATTCTTCTCATAAAAAAGAGACACATTAAGAAAAGAGGAAAGAGAGAAAAAGCACCATATTCCCATGGTACATAAGAAGAATTGCTGAGATGCTCATTGTTTGTTTGCCTTATCATTTTGGTTATGGGAAAGCTCATGTACCATGTGCAAGGGGTACCCCGTTGGCGGTTCTCAATGATATGCAAATACTTACAATGACAAGAACTTGCATGGGCCCTAAGTTGAGTATCCATGAGGTGTAGCCCTCATAGTCAAGGGACTTGAGATTGCCAACTCATACTTTGTCAAGCATATACTCCAGCTTTGCCACTTTAACCTTAACCACTTCAAGATGCTTATGATAGGGGCAATGAGGGCTGAAAGCTAATAAGTACCATAATTTTTGGAAGCTCTTTTTGAAACTTGTAATCCCTGCTTCCTTTACAAAAAAGGCATTTCTTCCATCATTATTGAGTCTCCACCTTCTACCTTTAGGCACCATTAAGAGAGCATAGTTATCATTCTATGTGCAGTGTTCCAAAGCTTATTAATTGATGCATATTGTGTTATTACTTGTTCTTATGCTACTTGTTTCTAGTCACCCTTGTGAACTTTGCAGGTGTCCTATGCATTATATTGCTACTCTATGAGGGACAAGATGATTGCCACTATGCTATGTTTTCTGCATGTGAAACAAACAAACGTTTTTCAATACATATTATTCATGATCTTTGTTTGTAGCTTGCCATGTTGCATGCATAATTACTATCTCCTATTGTTAGAACTCCATCTTTCATGCACATGTTTAGAGTTCTTTGATTACAGATTTCAATGTTTGCAAATGGTTGGATCTTTATTGTGAGGGTGCATGTCACCTCAAAAATTATTCTTTTATCACTTACCTACTCGAGGATGAGCAGGAGTTAAGCTTGGGGATGCTGATACGTTGGAAACGTATCTATAAATTTTGATGCTCCATGCTTGTCTTGTATCTACTTTGCTTTACTTGTCCACACTTTGAGGTGCTTTTTACATGTTTTCTGGTACTAACCTATTAACAAGTTGCAACAGGGCCAGATGCATGTTTTCTACTGTTTGTGGTTTCAGAAAAGTTAGTAAAGAAATATTCTCGGAATTGGACGGGACGAAGGACAAAGTCAATAACTTTCCGTGGGGAACAAGAAGTCCAGAGGAGAGCCGAGGGGCCGGCCAGAGGGGCCAGACCCCCCCAGGCGTGGGTGGGCCCTAGCCCGCGCCTGACTAGGGTTTGGCAGCCTTGGCGGCTGCCTCGGTCTCCCCCTTCGCCTATAAGAAGCCCCCGATGCAGAAACTCTCAGGACCCGATCAATATTCCACGAAACTGTCTGTAGCCGCCGCAACCATCGTCCCTATATCGGGGGGATCTGAAGCTCTTCCCGGCACCCTGCTGGAGGGGAGATCATCCCGGAGGCCTTCTCTCCGGTATGATTCGTGAGTAGTTCCACCTTGGACTATGGGTCCATGTAATAGCTAGATGGTTATATCTCCTCCTTTGTGCTTTCATGTATAGATCTTGTGAGCCTCGTTCATGATCAAGATCTAATCTATTTGTAATCATGCATGTTATGTTTGCGGGGATCTGATGGATATTGAGATTATTATGTTAGTTTGGTTAATGGTTCTATCTTTATGATTCTATCATATCTGTGTTGTTTGTGATCTTGCATGCTCTTTGTTGCTAGTGGTTATCTTGGCCAAGTAGTTGCTAGTGACTCCAAGAGGGAGTATTTATGCTCGATAGTGGGTTCATGCCTCTAGTTTCCAAGGGAAGTGATAGAAATCTCTTCGGTTGTAGATGTGTTGTTGCCACTAGGGAGAAAACAACGGTCTCTTGTTCATGGAACATGTGGACTGTTTACCTTACACACTTTTCTTAAAGCAGTTGTCTGTTGCTTGCAACTTAATACTGGAGGGGGTTCGGATGATAACCTTAAGGTGGACTTCTAGTCATAGATGCAGTTGGATTACGGTCTATGTATATTGTTGTATTGCCCAATCAACCTCATAGGATCTTTCTGGCTAGTAATTGCATTGTTATGCCTTGCTCAGTTCCTGTTAATTGCCCCGTTGTAATTTGTTTACCCTTCATGCCATGTTGTTTACCTAAGGAGAGCACCTCTAGTGAACTATGGACCCCAATCCAATCTTTACCATTGATACATCTTCCAATGTTACTTGTTTACTTGCTGCAAACCATTACCTTCCACACCATACGTTTAATCCTTTGTTACAGCAAACCGGTAAGCTTGACAATCTCACTGATTCGTTGGGACAGAGTCTTGAGTTTGTGTTGTGCAGGTCTCCATGTTGATTCCAACACCTGTGTGATGTTTCCTTCCTCCTTCTGGTTCGATAACCTCGGTTTCTACTGAGGGAAATCTTGCTATTGTACTCTTCATACCTTGCTCTTGGGGTTTCCAACGAAGCACTCTTCCTCCCTGTTGAGTGTAGCATCACCTGGCGACCCCTGCCTCGCCTCTTCGCCTATAAATACCCCCAATGCCTAACCCTAAGGACCCGATCAATATTCCACGAAACCATTTGTAGCTGCCGCCACCATCATCCCTAGATCAGGGGGATCTGAAGCTCTTCCCAGCACCCTACCGGAGGGGAGATCATCCCGGAGGCCTTCTTCTTCATCATGCCAGCCTCCTGTATGAAGCGTGAGTAGTTCCGCCTTGGACTATGAGTCCATGTAGTAGCTAGATGGTTGTATCTCCTCCTTTGTGCTACCATGTTTAGATGTTGTGTTTGCGGGGATCCGATGGATATTGAGATTACTATGTCAGATTTATTAATGGTTTTGTCTTATTGATTCTATCATGTCTGTTTTGTTTGTGATCTTGCATGCTCTCCGTTTCTAGTAGCTATCTTGGCCAAGTTGATGCTAGTGACTCCAAGAGGGCATATTTATGCTAGATAGTGGGTTCATGCCTCTATTTAATCTAAGGGAAGTGATAGAAATCTCTAAGGTTGCAGATGTGTTGTTGCCACTAGGGAGAAAACAACGGTCTCTTGTTCATGGAACAAGTGGATTGTTTACCTTACACACTTTGCTTAAAGTAGTTATCTATTGCTTGCAACTTAATACTGAGGGGGTTCGGATGATAACCAGAAGGTGGATTTCTAGTCATAGATGCAGTTGGATGGTGGTCTATGTATCTTGTTGTATTGCCCAATCGAATCTCATAGGATCATGAATGTCTAGTATTGCATTGTTATGCCTTGCTCAGTCCTGTCATTTGCCCTGCTGTAATTTGTTTACCCAGCATGCCACGTTTGTTTCTTAAGGAGAACACCTCTAGAGAACTATGGACCTGATGACCCACAAGTGTAGGGGATCGCAACAGTCTTCGTGGGTAGTATTACCCAATTTATTGATTCGACACAAGGGGAGCCAAAGAATACTTGCAAGCCTTAACAACTGAGTTGTCAATTCAGCTGAACCTGGAAATAGTTCTGGCTCACAGAAGTTTTTCAGTAGAAATAGTTTGTAGTAGCAACAGCAAAGCAACAGCAGCAGTAGAACAAGAGCAATAGTAACAATAACAGTAAACAGTGGGATTCGAGTGCGGTAGGCAAAGGGATGGATGGACGGGTGTTGCATGGACGAGTCTAAACATGTAACTTCAAGATCTAGGGCATTCCAGATAAATAATAACAAGCATCCAAGTACTAAACAATCCTAGGCATGTGCTCCATATATAGTCATACGTGCTCGCAATGAGAACTTGCACAACATCTTCTGTCCAGCCAGCCCGTGGCAGCGAGGCCTCTAGGGAACTACTTGCAATTAAGGTGCTCCTTTTAATAGAGCACCGAAGCAAAGCATTAACACTCGGTGAACACATGTGATCCTCACATCACAGCCATCCCCTCCGGCTGTCCCAATTAATGTCACTTTGGGGCCTTTGGATCCGGATGATGACCCACAAGTATAGGGGATCGCAACAGTCTTCGCGGGTAGTATTAACCAATTTATTGATTCGACACAAGGGGAGACAAAGAATACTTGCAAGCCTTAACAACTGAGTTGTCAGTTCAGCTGCACCTGGAAATAGTTCTTTCTCACAAAAGTTTATCAGTAGCAACAGCAAAGCAGGAGCAATAGTAACAGTAACGGTAAACAGTGGGATTCGAGTGCGGTAGGCATAGGGATGGATGGACGGGCGTTGCATGGACGAGTCTAAACATGTAACTTCAAGATATAGGGCATTGTAGATAAATAATAACAAGCATCCAAGTACTAAACAATCCTAGGCATGTGCCCATATATAATCATACGTGCTCGCAATGAGAACTTGCACAACATCTTTTGTCTAGCCAGCTCGTGGCAGCGAGGCCTCTAGGGAACTAATGGCAATTAAGGTGCTCCTTTTAATAGAGCACCGGATCAAAGCATTAACACTCCGTGAACACATGTGATCCTCACACCACAGCCATCCCCTCTGGTTGTCCCAATTATTGTCACTTTGGGGCCTTTGGATCCGTACAATGATATGTGTACACAACTTGTAGATAAGATCACAAATAATACTATCATAATGATTCAATAATAAGTTTAGATCTGAGATCATGGCACTCGGGCCCTAGTGACAAGCATTAAGCACAACAAGTTGCAACAAAGTCAAATAGCACTAATAGAGATACTAGGCACTATGCCCTAACAATCTTATTCGATTACATGATAGAACTCATCCAATCCCTACCATCCCTAAGCCTACAGCTGAGGAGTACTCACTCATGGATGAGGGTAACACCGGTGGTTGATGGAGATTCCTTGGTGATGACAATGGCGATGATCCTCTCCAAATCCCCTATCCCGGTAGGGTGCCAGAACAGAGTTTCTGGATCCGAATCTTGGTTTCTGGTGGCGGCGGCTGAGCGGAACTCTTTCTGGAAAACTATCGAACCCCCCTTAGTTTTTAGGTCGAAAGGCAAGTTATAGGCGCAGAGGGAGGCCGAGGGGTGCCTGGGGTGGCTGCACCCCCTAGGCACAGCCAGTGGTGGGCCCGCGCCTGGCATGGGTGTGGGCCCCCCAGGCTCCTTCTCCGTCTCGTCTTCTGGATCCGTGGATCTTCTAGTGAAATATATTTTTTGGCATATTTTCCGGGATTTTTCCTGATAGTTCATTTTCTGCACAAAAACAATACACCAAGGTAATTCTGCTGAAAACAGCGTCAGTCCGTGTTAGTTGTATCCAAATCACACAAGTTTAATGAAGAAACAATATCAAAGTGTTCGATAAAGTAGATACGTTTTGGATGTATCAACTCCCCCAAGCTTAGCTTATTGCTTGTCCTCAAGCAATTCAGTTGAAAACTGAGTGCGATAAAAGAACTTTCACAAACACTTTGCTTCATATGTTGTAAACATTCTCAGCATAGGAGTAGATGCATAGACAATTCATAATAAAGAGTATGCAACTAAGTCTACTCAATAGTCATTGCAAGCTATGAAGAGAAACCAACTCAATAATAATAAGTAGCATGGAACATAAACATAAGCAACAATGCAATGCTCATAGTAAGGTATGATAGAGTGGTATCTCGCTTGCATTTGTTTGAAGAGCACAATATAAATGCCAAGGCACCTCTGAAGTTCAAGTGAAGACTAGAGGTAAAGATATCAGAGATACAAGCATCAAAGTCATGACATAATTAACCAAGTTTTGGAACAAACACATGAATGACAACTATGCTCTCAAGAAGGTGCTCATAGAATAAGTGGTGACTCAACAAAGTTGTGAAAATGGTTTTGGAAAGTTTGAAAGGCTTCCAAATGCTGAAAGGAAGGTACTCATTAGCTTTGAGCTCTCATTGCCCCTATCATAGGCATCTTCATATGGTTAAGGTGAAAGTGAGGTCCACTCTGAATCATATGCTTGACAGACCATAAACTGGAAATCCCAAGTCCCTTGAGTACGAGGGCCGCTCCACATTCTACTCAACTTTGGTCACCTTAAAGTTCTTGTCATTGTAAATACATGCATATCATAGAAAACCGCCAACGGGGCACCCCTTGCACATGGTACATGATCTTTTCCATAACCAAAATGACAAGGCAAGCAAACAATGAGCATCTCAGCAATCTTTTTATTTACAAAATGCATAGCTTTTTATTGAGGATGCTTCATAGATGCTCATTATGGTGATGCTGCAAGTTTCCACCATGATTAGGCATGGCTTAGGCTAGCGGCCCAGGTGTTTCTCTAACACAATGTATAAACTCCATGAACTCACAACCTCCCCTTTTATTTCGCATCGTCGACATCCGCAAACAAAAGAGCAAGGAATCAACTGGACGGGATATCCAAAAAGTGTTGAAAGCATTCCCCATGACAGCATGGTTCTGTTGACTCCCATCATATAATTTGCAAGCATATAACTTTCATGGACATGTCACAATGGTTCAGAATTATTAAGCACAAAGAATAAAGTGTGCCATCAAGTTCGTGAGAGCTTTACTAACTAACTTCCTCAAAAAAGACAAACATTTTATTTTGGAAGAAAACACGGCATATAGAATATGCGCTGAAGTAGCAAATGATGCTAATAGGTAGGTATGGTGGACACAGCTGGCAATATTGGTTTTTGGGGAGTTGGAAGCACAGGTAGAGCACATACTCAGTGCAAGTGAAGGCTAGCAATAGAGAGGAAGCGACAAACGAGAGAGCAATAGCTGCCATAATCATGCTTGTAACAAAACATGACTAATTATGGCATGAAAGTGATACAAGAACTCTGAGGCAAAATAAATCATCGAGGCTTACTGACTATTGATTAGTCATATGCATGCGTGAGTGATGGGGATATGCCTACCGGGGTATAACCAGCAGGACGTTTCCGACTGGCCCAGGAACTGGCGAGTGGGCCTGCAAGACGGCGACTGGATCAAGGCCTGGCGTGGATCCAAGCGACTGGAAGTTGAAGGCCCAGGAGAGTAGATAGGCCCAGTCGGACTAGGTTAAACGAGTAACGAAGCCTTGACTGATTCAGTTGAGATATGTAAACCCTAGGGGGGAGGTGAGTCTATATAAACCTCCCTACAGGGCGTGTAGACGCATGTTCCATCATACACCCAAGCGACTCGCCGCCTAGCAGTCGAGCTCGCCTCATTGTACCTCCATCATAATACAATCTAGCAGGAGTAGGTCTTTACCCTCCGGGGGGCGAACCTGGGTAAAACCCTGTGTCTCCGCCCTCATCTCGCACTGCAGATGGCTGGCCGCCCTTTCCCTTCATTCTACTACTCGCTGCCGATTGCAGCATCTGCCGTGACCATTCCCACGACAGTGGTGCCCACCGTGGGGCCTGGCCGGTCTGGCCGGTGTTCTGCGGCGAGATCCAATCTGCCCATCAACGAGTCGGTCTCCACCGACCGCATGATAGCGATCGGCGAGATGCTTCAGATCTTGCCGAGCAGCTACGTCCCGGCGGCACGACCCATCACGCACAGCATGATCTTGCCAGTCGGCACGATCAGTCTCTTCGTCGGCCTCACCGACGTCATCATCTCGGAGGACTCGGCTCGCATCCGCGAGTCGCCGCCACGCGACCGGCTCTCCGAGAGCCAGGTCCGCACAATCCATCGCCTCGCCTCCGAGTACAACTCGGCCCACAGCAACGTGGCCGAAAACTCCGCTGCCTTGGAAGACGCGGCCCTCAACGACGACGCCGACTCGGCGACCCCGGCGTCACTCACCGGATCCATCACCGCGGCTTCACCCGCGGGCTCCATCACCCAGGTCTCCAACATGGGAGACTTCGAGGATCCCTCCATCTTTGGGATCTTCGACTTCGACTCCGGGTCGGAAAACTCCGCCGATCTCCGCGACGGGACCGGTCGCCACGCCACGACTTACATGGCGACTGGCACCGATCCGCCGGAGGATCCCTTCTCCACCCTGATCCCTCCTAACGCCACGGCAACGGAGGTCGAGGAACTCCGCCTGAAGCTAGCGGAAGCAGTCCGCAAGGAGCAAGCCGAGCGCGAAATTTTTTGCCTCGAGCAGGTGACGGCGCAGGAGCTGACGCGTTACCACGCGCAGCAAATCAGGACGCGCTTGAACCCTACCGTCCAGGGGCGCGCCCTGAACTTCGACAACGAGAACGACCCGGCCCGTGTGGCCGAGCACGCGATCTGCGAGAACGCGCCACCAGGAGGAAGCACCCAGCCCCCACCAGGGTCGACGGCGATGGGCGCCCCACCTCCACCCAACCGCACACCCCCCAGGGACCAGCCGCGGATAGTGGTCTCCTCACGGGAGCGAGATGCGAACGGCCTACCACTGTTCTCCACCCTGATGGACAACCTCGTGGCGGGCCGAGCAGCGGCCGACAACATCACGGCCACCGGTGATGGCGCCCTACAGATCCAATACGTCAGGGCCCTGCTCGCAAAGGCGGTCGAGCAGCAAAACGCAGGCGCCGACTCGCAGGGTCGGGTGTACTCGCGTTCTTCGGGCAGCAGAGCAGCCTCAAGCGGCCGCCCATTGGCGGCAAACACCCTCAACTGCCCGCCACCTGAACCACTGCAGCTCCAACACCGACCCGCGAACGCGGAACTCTCCACCAATGACCCCAGGCCAGCGACCAACTTTGTCGCCGCCAACGGTCAGCCCGTCGATGCCCGCACCCACATCATCAACAACCAAAGCTGGCGCGCACGCCAGCCCGACGACCTGCGACACACCCTAACCAATCGCCGCGACAGCGAGCCGATGGGGTCGCTAAGCCGACTCGGGCCCAGGTGCTTCCGACCGATGATCCGAGGTGAAAAATACCCGGCGAACTTCAAGGCACCGAAGGAAATAGAGAAGTACGACCCTTCGTACGACCCCTCTGTGTGGCTGGACACATACCTCATGGCGATGGGGATTGCTGGCCACACCGACCTGCTAGCCGCCCGTTACCTCCCCTTGATGATGGAGGGGACGTGCAGGCAGTGGATCAACACCCTTCCCCAGGATAGCATCGACTCCTGGGAAGAGATGCGAGACGCCTTCGTCAGGCACTTCGAGTGCTCCTACACCCGCGCCACCACCATCGAGGACCTAGAACGATGTGTCCAGGGACCCCGCGAGTCGACCCGCAGCTGGGTCCAGGGGTGGCAAGAACTATGGTACAACGCGGTCGGCATCCACCCAGACACCGCGATCCACTGCTTCAAGACCTCGTGCCGCTACGAGCCCTTGGTCGCCAAGCTCAAACGACACTCCCGCACACTCGACAACATACCGGACCTCCTCGAGATCGCCAAAAGATACACGGAGGAAGACCCAAACCAGGAAACCGACGACGAGTCGGGAGGCCAACGCCGCACGAGCGGCAACGACAACGGGCGACGACCCGACATACGCTACAGCAACACTCGCCTCACCGGCAAACGCCGCAGTGACGGGCGAGTCGACTTTGTCGCCAACGCCGGGCACATGCAGCGCGAGCCCAAGAGCTTCTGCCGCGATGGAGGGCAACGCCGCGACGGCGGCAACTACAAGGCGAAACCAAGGTTAGACCCCGCGGCCCTCCTTAACCAACCTTGTGTGTTTCACAGCAGGGAGGGGAAGCCCTCCACGCACACGACCGCCGACTGCCACTCTATCAAGGAGATCGAGAAGGCACGGCGAGCGCGGGAGGACCCCGACAACAACCCGCCAAACGGCGGAAAATTCGGCAGTGTGGCCGGCTCGCTCCACACCTTCACAGGCTTCAACACGAAGCGCGAGAAGAGGGTCATCGCCCGCTCCATCGCCGTCAACACGGTGGCCCAGGTGGACGTTCCCCAGTTCCTTAACTGGTCGGAGCAGCCCATCACATGGAGCCACCAGGACCACTCGCTACACATCGAGTACCCAGGCCGAGTCGCCCTGGTGGTCAAGCCTAAGGTGGGAGACTACTGTCTCTCCAAGACATTGATGGACGGCGGCAGCTCCATCAACATCCTGTACCTGGACACCTTCAGGCGACTGTGGCTCCCGCAGTCGATGGTCGAGACGACCTACACCACGTTCCACGGCATCGTCCCCGGTCGGAAGGCGTACCCGATCGGCAAGGTCACGCTGCCAGTCACCTTCGGCACACCAACAAACTTCCGCACCGAGCGGATCGTCTTCGAGCTGGTACCCTTCGACAGCCCCTACCACTGCGTCCTGGGGCGCCAGGTGTTCGCCAAGTTCATGGCAGCGCCCCACTATGCGTACAACGTGATGAAGCTCCCCGGGTCGCGCGGCGTCATCACCATCAACGGCGACCCCGACATGGCCGCCGAGTGCGAGGCCAAAGGAGCCGAACTCGCCGATGCCGTCATTACGGCAGAGGCCAACCACGCCGACGAGCTCGCTAAGTACGCGAGCGGGGTCAACAACGACGACCCCACCATACTCAAGAAGCCCAATTCGGAGGGCGCCAACACCTCAGCCTTCGAGGCAACGACGCACACCCGCACCGTCGAGATGGTCCCAGGCGACTCCAGCCAGACGGTGACGATCAGGATGGGCATGAGCCCAGCCTAGGAAGGCGCGCTCATCGAGTTCCTCCGTGAGAACAGGGACATCTTCGCATGGAAGCCCTCTGACATGCCTGTTGTCCCTAGGGAACTCGCTGAGCACAAACTAAACGCTGACCCCAAAGTGCGACCCGTCAACCAGTCGCTGTGGCCCTTCAATGAAGAGCGCCGCCGAGCTATTGCCGAGGAGGTGCAGTGTCTACTCGCTGCAGGCTTCATCCGGACAATCAAATACTCCAAGTGGCTGGCAAACCCAGTCCTGGTCGAGAAGAAAAATGGGACCTGGAGGATGTGTATCGACTACACAAACTTAAACAGCGCCTGCCCGAAGGAGCAATTCGTCCTCCCGCGGATCGACCAAATAATCGACTCCACCGCGGGCTCGGATTCGTTGTGTTTCCTCGACGCCTACTCTGGGTACAACCAGATCAAGATGGCCGTTGAGGACGAGGAGAAGACGGCGTTCATCACGCCATTCGGAGCCTTCTGCTACACTGCCATGACCTTCGGCCTCAAGAATGCCGGGGCAACATACCAGCGGTGCATGCAGGAATGCCTTGCGAGCCAAATTGGCCGCAATATCCACGTCTACATCGACGACGTGGTAGTAAAGTCCGCTCGCCAGGGCGATCTACTCGCCGACCTGGTGGAAACATTCGCCAACCTGTGGAAATACAAGATAAAGCTCAACCCAGGCAAATGCACCTTCGGTGTACCAGCAGGGCAACTACTGGGATACGTCGTCTCCAAGTGCAGGATCGAGGCGAACCCCACCAAGATCGACACGATCGCTCGACTCGGCAAACCCGAGTGCCTGAGCGACGTCCAGAAGCTGGCCGGGCGAGTCACGGCTCTCAGCCGCTTCATCCCCCGATTGGGCGAGAAGGCGATGCCCCTATACCGCCTGATGCGAAAGAACCCCACCTTCCAGTGGGACAAGGAGGCGGACGACGCACTCCGCGACCTCAAGAAGGTGTTACTCGCAGCACCACTGCTCGCCGCCCCCGTCGACAAAGAACCCATGCTGGTCTACGTCGCGGCTTCCGAGCGCGTCGTCAGCGCCGTCATGGTCTTCGAGCGACCGGAGGAAGGAAAGGAGCGCCTAGTACAGCGACCGGTGTACTACATCAGCGAGGTCCTCACCGATTCGCGCCAGCGATACCCGCAATACCAGAAACTGGTATACGCGGTCTTCAGAGCACAGCGACGCTTGCCGCACTACTTCCAGGAGCACCCGATCATGGTCGTCTCTCAGCACCGTTGCAGGACATCATCCGCAACCGTGAGGCGACCGGGCGATTCGCCAAGTGGATCGTCGAAATCGGCGTCCACAACATCAAGTATGAGCCACGAAAAGTGATCAAGTCGCAGGCTCTCGCGGACTTCATCGCCGACTGGGAAGAGGCCCAGTAGCCAGAAAAGCTGCCATACCTCCACTACTGGAGCCTACACTTCGATGGCTCCAAGAACGCGAACGGCGCAGGAGCAGGGATCATGCTGACTTCCCCGAAGGGAGACAAGTTCCACTACGTCCTCTGCCTCGACTTCACCCCCTGCACCAATAACATGGCCGAGTACGAGGCGCTACTCCACGGCATGCGAGCTGCCAAGGAGATGAACGTCAACCGCCTACGTTGCTACGGAGACTCCGACCTCGTCGCTGGGCAAGTCGCTGGTACTTGCGACGCCGTCTCTCCCACCATGGCGGCTTACCGCCAAGCAGTAGACAAGCTGGGAGGACACTTCGCAGGCTACTCCGTCGAGTGGATCGACAGGCGGAAGAACGAGGAGGCCGACGCACTCTCTCGCATCGGGTCGGCTCGACTCGCACCACCCGACGGCGTCTTCCTCGATACGATCACCAAGCCATCAATCTCTCCCCCAAGGGAGATCGACATCGGAGTCCCGCTGCAACCAGAGGCAGCCCTGGTCGCACTCATCGCCGAGCCAGACGACTGGACCAAGCCATACATCGCCTACCTGGAGGCTGGCACCTTGCCGGCAGACGAGACAGACGCCCGTATGGTTGCACGTCGATGCAAATCCTTCACCATCATCGACGGCGAGCTCCACAAGCGCAGCGTGACCGGCGTGTTCCAACGCTGCGTCCAACCCGCCGAAGGACGCAAGATCCTCCACGGCATCCACTCCGGCGACTGCGGCCACCACGCCGGAGCCCGCTCTCTGGTCGCAAAGGCCATGCGGCACGGCTTCTACTGGCCCACCGCACACGCCGACACCGTCGACATCGTCCAGCGGTGCGCCGGGTGCTAGAAGTATGCCAACCAGACACACGTGCCAAGCTCAGCGCTCAAGACAATCCCCATCACCTGGCCATTCGTCGTGTGGGGTATGGACATGGTAGGCCCCTTCAAAAAGGCCCCCTCCGGCTTCACCTACCTCCTGGTCGCGGTCGACAAATTCACAAAATGGGTGGAGGCCAAGCCAGTCCGTAAATGTGACGGGAAGACTGCCATCAAATTCCTACGCGAGATCATATATCGCTACGGGTTCCCAAACAGCATCATCACGGACAACGGCACCAACTTCGCCAAAGGAGCCATGGCCGAGTTCTGCGAGGAACATCACATCCAGCTCGACCTCGTGTCAGTCGCCCACCCGGAGTCCAATGGCCAGGCGGAACGGGCCAACCAGAGCATCCTCCATGGCCTGAAGCTGCGGCTCCAAGTACCACTTGAGCGCACCGCCGGGTGCTGGGTCGAGGAGCTACCCTCCGTCATCTGGGGTATCCGCACCTCGGTCAACAGGTCGACAGGGTTCACCCCCTTCTTCATGGTGTACGGCGCCGAGGCAGTCATGCCCACCGACCTCGAGCACGACTCGCCAAGGGTCGTCCACTACACGGAGGCTGCGAACGAACTCGCACGACAGGATGGAGTCGATCAACTCGACGAGGCACGCGACCTGGCTCGCTCATGCACCGCCATCTACTAGCAAGGAATCCGCCGCTACCACAGCCGGCGGGTGAAAACTCGCACCTTCCAAGAAGGCGACCTAGTGATGCGCCTCATCCAGGACAAGAAGGGCATGCACAAGCTCTCCCCCCCCATGGGAGGGACCATTCGCCATCGGGCGAGTACTCGGCAACGACGCCTACTACCTCATCGACGTCCGAGGGGACGGCAAACTCGACGTCAAGCGACCATGGAATGTAAACCTCCTACGGAAGTTCTACTCCTAGAACCCCACATATGTATCCTCCAGTCGCTATGACATAAAAAATATTGGTTACCGCAAATTGCGTCTACTCTCTGTGTCTTGTGCCACTCGCACTCGTAGTAACAACATCAAGCTAACTACAGAAGTCAACCTCTGGTACAGCGATCGGCACGGCCAAGTAGTGCACTACAGGGGCACTGGGTTACCCCAGGTCTTGTAACGTCCACGAAAAACGCCTACGTGGAGCCCCATTGGAGTCGCCTAGCTCGACTGGCTCAACGAGCCAAGACAACTGCCTTCGCTTCTCACAGCGACCATGATCCTCCGCATCTTCGACATAGCGACTCGAACGGCCAAGTACCACGCTCGGGGACTGACGACCAGTTCAGTGCGAGCGGCTAGGGAAAACGCCAAGTATGAGAGCATGCCCAGGACTCGCCATGCGACTGACCCAATGGGCCAGGCAGGAGTGATGCGCTTATTCTAACGCGCCCAGTCCTCAACCACCCTAGAGTTGCGCCTAGAACAACCAAGTACCACGCTCGGGGACTCGGCTACCCGACCTCTTTCGCGCAAGGGAAAACGGTGAAGTACAGAGCACTCATGGGAGTCGCCTTGCGACTGGCTTTCCGAGCTCGGGCGAGTCGACATCAATACCAAAACATTCAAAACCACAAACACATAATAAACGAGGTAAACCCCATAAAAAGGGCGGACGCGCTCGGGGACTCGTTCAACCCTCAATCACAAACACATGACAATTCACAAAATACCACGATATCTCATTATAGCAGATCACAATCATTACAAAGTATAATGTGTGCCCAATGGCCGAACTGCTACTAACGCCCCAGGGCACAATGTCTTATTCCGCAGGCTTCGATGACGACTCGCCGCCACCCTTGTGGTTGCGAATGAAGGGAGTGTACGGGTTCGACGGGTACGTCGTCAACTCACCCGCCATCACCGCACGGAAGGGCTGCTCGATCTTGAAGTCCTGGTGCTGTGGCTCGGGGTCATTGGGTGCGACGACCGTCTCCTGATAAGGAAGGAGGTCGCCCATCGCCCAGACGCGCTCGGAGTATACCGCGGCGCGGTCCGTCAGCTTCAGCACCTCGGCGATCTCCACCGAGCCAGTCGACGATGGGTAGCCACTCGTCACGTCATCAAGATCGAAATCTTCCGGGAAGTGGGCGAGCCCAAGGCTAAGCGCCGTCGCCGCCCCGCGCCGGAACGCCGACCGCGTCATAAACTCGACGACCGACGGCGCCTTCTCCAAGTATCGCCACACCTCAACAAGGTCGCTGGGAATCACTTCCGTGGGCGACATCTCCTGAAGATACGCCCGTATACATGTCGCCGACAACGTGGCCGAGTCGACCAGCGTGGCTACACACTGCCGTGCGTCGAACGAATTCGCCTCTTCCGCGCTATCGATGATCCGACTTGTGGATAGAGGGTGACAGTGAATACATCAAAGATTACACAACACAAATGTTACAGGCAGAGGCAGGCACACTCACCAATCAAGGGACGGGAGAGATCCGTGATGAAACTCTGAAGAGAGGAGTAGTCATCTTGAAGCCCAGCAACAAGGGCGTCGGAGACCTTACGCTCCTCAGCGGCGGCTGTAATAGCAGCCTTGGCTCGCCCATCCACCAAACTCGCCTCCTCCTTCGCTTCCTTCAGCTCGCACTCAAGATCGGCGATCCGCTTCTTAGCCGAGCTCAACGCAGATTGAGCTGCCGTCAATTCACTCGCTGGGACGAGGCCCTGGCGGACCTCCTCTGCCTTCGCAGCAATCGCCTGGAGTCCCTTGTTCGCCTCTTGGACGGCGGCAAGTTCCTTCTCCGCGTGACGTTTCGCAGCAAGCCGGTCGGCTGATTCACGCTGCAAACCCTGCGCAAAAGCCAAACAGTCAACAAAAACGAAATCCTAAGTGCCCACCGGCTGAAATTCAGCGACTAGGCACTCGGGGACTGGAGATCAAAAATCCTAAGTGCCCACCCGCTGAAATTCAGCGACTAGGCACTCGGGGACTGGAGATCAAAAATCCTAAGTGCCCACCCACTGAAATTCAGCGACTAGGCACTCGGGGACTGGACGCGAGAAACAAAAACAAGACACTAAAAGAATCCGACCGCTGCAATTCAGTGGCCCGATCCTCGGGGACTGGACATACCTGGATGGCTGCGCCAAGCATGCCATGAAGCTGTATCGCGTCCACGGATGTGAGAAGAGCCGAAGTGCGCCCGCGATGCTGCTCGACCTCTGTCTCGGCGACCCCATGTGCGCGGCTCGAGGGCGAGGTACCACTCGCCTTAGCCGCTCTGGCCATGAAGCGCGGGAAGGTTGCGATGGATGCGCCGGCACCAAAAGAGGCCGGCTCGGCTGCCCCAGACGAGGGAGCACCCTCCTTGATCGTCAAGGCCGCCTCTGCCACAGGATCACTCGGAGCAACCGTCGTGTCGTCAAACACCGTGACGATATCGTCGCCCTTGGCCTTCTTGGCACTATCCGTGGGGGCAACGACCTCGTCAGCCTTCCTCTTCCGAGAGGTGTCCTCCTCGGCGATGACTGGCGGCACCTTGGCCACGGACGGGTGGCCTATCTTTTTATCTCCAGTCCTACAAATTGATTACATGAGCAAAGTGGTCCGAGTACAACGAAAAACAAAGGCAGGTGAATAAAACTCACTTGGCGACTGGTAGGAACCGCAGCCCCTTGCGGATGCCAGCCGGCTTCTCCAGTTCGGGGCCCAGTTTACGACTGAGACCCATCTCCAGGACGTCGTGCACCCAAGACACGGACGGCTTCTTCGTCGTTGACGCCGCGACAGGAGCCTCCGAAACATTTTCGGCGGGAGCCTCCCTGGGAGGTGAAGCCGCCGCGACCGGAGCAACCCCCGACCCAGAGACTGGGGCGAATAGGGGAGGCATCGAGGATAGAGGCGCCTCACTCAGGACGGCAGCGACATTCGCTGCCGCCATCATCTGTGGCGCTTCATCCTTGGCCAGGCTGGTGGCGTCGGAGCTGCTCGCCGAATGAGGCGGAGATGCCTGTCTCGATGGCTTCGTCTTCCTCTTTAGAGGGGCCTTCACCTCCTTCTCCTTCTTCTTCTTCTTCTTCTTCTTCTTCTTCTTCTTCGACGGCGTGGCCTGGCGACACGAGGTGGTTTCGGGAAGTTCGTCGTTGTCATCCTCGTGACGTTCGAGGCTTTTACTCGCCTCGAGTTCGGGCTGACGCTGCCCGCGAGTTTTGTGAACCAGCGGGGCGACCTCTTCCTCGGACTCGTCGTTGTCGTTGCTTCTGTCGCTCTCGATGCCGCCTTTGGCAGGAGGCGACTCGCCCCTGTCCCGAACGGACGAGCTCGAATTCTCGTCGTCTGCGGGCAGAAGCCACCCTTCCACCACTTGAAATAACTGCAAAGAGCATAAGACAGTATCAGTATGACCGCGACTGCATTAACTGTGTCTGCGAATGATAGAAAGTGACTTACCGTCGGGGCTGGATGCTTCACGGTGTAGGGGCGACCCCGGCCTTCGCGTCCAGGTACACAGTCTGGGTGATCTTCTTCAACACCGGAATGTAATCCTCGAGTTTCCACTCGGCGAGGCTGGATTTCGTCGAGTCCTCCCGGCCCGTGTACTCATACATATAGTGGTCACGTCGGGCCAGGGGAACGAGTCGCCGCCCGAGTCAGCAGTTGTACAAGTTGATGGTCTGAAAACCCTTCTTCTTCAGGCTGCGGATGGTTTGAAGCATCTCATTCACGACCATCCGCTGGTCTGTTGGGAGCTTGCCGACTTGGAGTCGGCGCGGTTCGGGCCGGTCGGCGGAGTATCTTGGGATCACCACCTCGCCCTCTGGAGTCGCCTCGGTGACGTAAAACCAAGACTTCTTCCACTCGCTCGCCGCCTTGGCGGGTAGCATCAGATCAAAAAAGGAAGCCTTCGACTTCAATTGAAACGCCAAGCCGCCCGCAGCAAGCATTGGGCCACCTGCTTCTTCGCGACTGATCCTCTCGTGGAACACATCTTGCCACATGGGTAAGTAGGGCCTGCTGCCCAGGTAGCACTCGCAGAACGCCACGAAAATGGCGAGCTGCTTGATGTTGTGGGGGGCCAGGTCCGACGGCTGGATCCCGTAGAAGGCGCAGAAGCGCCGGAAGAAAAGAGATGTGGGGAACCCCATCCCCCGTTCCAGGTGGCTGGTGAAGCAGACGAACTCTCCCTCGCGCGGGTCCGGAGTCACCTCTCCGGCCGCGGGGATGCGCCACCTGCCGGCGCGCAGGATCCCGGCCTCCTCGAAGGACGCCAGTAGCACTCTCGTACACTTGGACCTGCCCCATGGTTCGGTGGAGGGGGCCATTGGCGACAAGGTTTGTGGAGGTCGGAGGATTTTGGATCGGCTGGATCGCGATGCAGAGGAAAACGGAGGTGCGCGCAATTGGAGGAAATGACGAGGGGGTGGTTTTCTGATCGCCTACCATTCCCTTTATATAGCGGCTGTTACCCGCCAAATCAGGGAGCCGTTACTACGCGGTGATTACGCCAAAAGTTACCGTTGGATTACCCCAACGGCTAGTTTTGACTGCGTTTGACGGTCCAACTTCAGCCACGCGGCTCGTCGACCCGATCACTACAACAGTGACTAAATATTTCGCCGACCTGTTCGCCAAAGCTGCGACCAAAATGACTAGTTTTCTCCTTTATTCAGGAGCCCGCCACCAATTCGACTGGATGTCCGCATTGAATCCGTATGCTCCGACTGCTAGCGACCACCTACGTCCAATCGACGACGGCCTCGGGGACTACTGATGGGGATATGCCTACCGGGGTATACCCAGCAGGACGTTTCCGACTAGCCCAGGAACTGGCGAGTGGGCCTGCAAGATGGCGACTGGATCGAGGCCTGGCGTGGATCCAAGCGACTGGAAGTTGAAGGCCCAGGAGAGTAGATAGGCCCAGTCGGATTAGGTTAAACGAGTACCGAAGCCTTAACTGATTCGGTTGAGATATGTAAACCCTAGGGGGAGGTGAGTCTATATAAACCTCCATACAGGGCGTGTAGACGCACGTTCCATCATACACCCAAGCGACTCGCCGCCTAGCAGTCGAGCTCGCCCCATTGTACCTCCATCATAATACAATCTAGCAGGAGTAGGTCTTTACCCTCCGTGGGGCTGAACCTGGGTAAAACCTTGTGTCTCCGCCCTCATCTCTCACCGCAGATGGCTGGCTGCCCTTGCCCTTCGTTCTACTACTCGCTGCCGATTGCAGCATCTGTCGTGACCATTCCCACGACAATGAGCATGTGCCAAGTTGATTCACATGAGCAGTTAGAGGATGATACTACAATGTCATACCAAAATATGAATAAAACAATGCAAGCAAACATTCATATGACATGCTAAAAACTATTAGCAAGCTAGAGATAATCATAAACAAGCAAGAACTACTAAGCATCCATAATGACATACACCTTACACAAACAGGCTAAGCATGCTCATAATGATGAGTATATGTACAAAAATGAAACAAATAGAGTTCGTTACCAGCCTCTTACCACACATCGAGTTGTCTTAATCTTCATTATTGCCCTTTACTTCTTTGACTTGAATAATTAACAAGAGACCAAAATCCATTGAGGAAGGCTGAACCCTGCAAAGAACTCACAAAACCAAAGAAGAACAACAAATATTTTTGGTGTTTTCGATTTTTTTAAAGAAAGCAAACAAAGCAAAACCAAACAAAGCCAAGCATACAAAACCAAATCTTTTTGGATTTTCCTTTTAAGGAAAACCAAAGCAAAGAAACAAACCAAGAGAAACAACGAAAATATTTTTGGTATTTTTGTGTTTTTGAGAAAGAAGCAACAAGAACCAAAAAGAAAGCAAAACAATGGATATACAAAGAACCGACCGAACATGCTATATATATGAGTGTGATGTCGGTATACCTCCCCCAAGCTTAGGCTTTTGGCCTAAGTGGGTCTCAATAGCGCGGGTAGTAACCCCATGCTGTGGGTCATCTAGGAATGATCATAGTCAGGCGCTTGCGATGAAGAAGAATACGCGCCCCAATCAAATGAGGGCTGCTGGTATGAAGACTCTCCCAACTTGGAGGGCTGAACTGAATTGTCTTCGGCATCCTCTTCTACATTCTCCTCTTTCTGCGGGAGTTCCCCCAGATATGTGTCAACCTCCTCCTCCGTAAGCGACCATCCTTGCCTGTTATCAAAGTTAAACAAAGCAGGTGCAGGCAAATAAACTATTTTCTCAGTCCTACCCTTTCTCCGAACTTGCTGGTGTCGTGATGGTGGCACGACAGATGCCATGGGTAGGCTAAAGTATGGGGCCAATGGATGCTAGTGGGATCTGGGGAGGGAAGATGTAGTTATTTCTACACGCGGATGACTAACATAGAGATCTTTATTTCTCCTCCCTTGGACTACAAGTGCTCCTTGAGCTGTATGCAGGAAGAGAAGATGAACTTTACAAGACTAACGGTGTAGAATGAACCGATCCCCCCTCAAGGGTCCAAGCTTCCCCTTATAAAGGGGTGCCTTTGCTCCTCTAGGGCTGGCGTGGCAAGCATATTCGAGGAATATGCATGTCCCAATATATTAACTCGGTGAGCTCCTTTCCGTGTCCCCCTTCTAATGACGGCAAGGTTCCAGAGAGCCCCACCTGCATGCCTCGGGTTCTAGGACTGTCACCTCCGTGACCTCTGTCTGCTCTTCTGCTGTTCTGCGCCTTGTCCTTTGCGCTTGGCTCTGTTCAGATTCTTCCTAGCCCGAGGCTAGGGTTTGACTTTAGGTTCCTCCTTCTCCTGCAAGCTTCATGTTATTCGGCCCTGCCTCGCTTAACTCGGCTCGGCCTTCACCTGCATTATGGCTTAGTCGGACTTGCCCGGCCAACTTAACCCGTACGCCGGCCGAGTAACGTATAACCCCTCTTGTAAATGTCATGGTCATGCTCATCTCGGCCGACCTTTACATGATTCGGCCGATATAAATGGTAACTTGGCATAAGACCGGGGAAACTCCTTTTGACTTCCCCCGTCTTGACCCTATCCGGGGTCACCTCCCCAACATTAGTCCCCGAAACTGGTGTGGTCCCGTCCGTACCTCGGTCGGGCCACATCAGTTTCCCAATATTCATTCCTCCTCATTTCCGAGTTACTTTCTCCTATTCGAGGTATCCGTGTAGCTTCTTGCGTACGCCTCATCCTACGTGTAACACTCATCATTACTTCCCTAGTTTTTTGTTCCTCTATAGTTCCCACTGACAACGCAACAGTGATTACTGCGCCTGTCGCATCGGCACTGCGACGCCTCGCGCACCGCATCGGTCAGGAGGACTGATCCTCTCCTGCATCGTGTGGTCGTCGATGTGGCTCTACTCAGCCACGAGCGGTTCCGCTGCACGTACGTTCTACACGGTTATCGCCCGCACGCACGATCCCACTACCACCAAGGTCGCGCGGTTATAAAGAGGGGCACGGGGCTAGAGGGTTCACTTCCCCCTTCGCTCGCCGTTTCCCTTCTTCCTCCTCACGATCGTGCGTCTGCTCGTGCTCCTGCGGCTGCGCCATCGTCGAAATCTTCGATGGCGAGGGCATGGCTTCTCTACTTCGTTGACCCCGCCCCTCTGCATTTGCTCCGGCACCGTCACCGGTGAGTTTTTCTGCAGTCCCGTTGCCTAGATTTTTCTCTAGACGCATCTGCCATTTTCTAGAATTCTCGTGGCGGTTCCTTTCTGCTCCGCCGCCGTTCTTGCTTAGAGCCATGACGGGGCCCCGTACCTCCAAGCTTTACTCCGCTGCTAGTTCCTCTTCTGTGGATTCCTCCAGCGACCCCATGTCAAGTTCAGTTAGCGGCGCGCTAGTCGAGGACGATGACGTAGCATCTAGTCCAGAGCAGGGCTCCTGGCAGGGTTCCTCGGTCACTCGTTGTGAGATTGGGTGGCTAATTAGAACTCGCCGGATTCCTGCCGAGGTAAGTTGTCGCTTACCCGACAGTGAATCGTCCCCCGTACTCAATGATGGCGAATACGTCGTCTTTATGTCTCACTTTGTCCGGGGTTTCGGTCTTCCCCTTAGCGATTTCGCTAGGGAATTTCTCGATTACTTCGGCCTTCAGCCGCATCATCTTCCGGCTAATGCCATTGCTTCCTTATCTTATTTTATCTCGGCCTCGGAAGGATACTTCGGCCTCTGGCCGTCGGTGCATGTATGGTCCAAATTCTTCCAGATCCGTTCAAACGTCGTCCCAAACAAATCCCTCCAGCCCTCTGAGAAGTTACTTACTCAGTGTGGGGCCGCGTCCATCACTCCTCGGAGAAAATCCAAGTTTCCTCGTGTCGCCGGTCTCGAGTCTTGCAAGAAGTGGCATAGATCGTTTTTCTATGTCAAGAATACTGGAAAAGAAGACAAGATCCGGCTCCCTACTTTCTCCATCGGCTCCCCTTCCAAGAGGAACTGGACCTACAACCCCAGGAAGAGCCATGCTCTGGCCGAGGCCTTTGAGATTCGGCTGAAGGAGATGACCCGCGCCGGGTTACGTGGCGAGGATCTGATGACCACCTTCGTCGGCAGCCGGATCTGCCCTTTTCAGCAACGCACGCACAAGCTCTGCTATCTGAGCGGTCCCCTTGATCCCAACCGAGTCTCAACGGTCGAGCTCGATAATTATCTTATTTTCAAGCGTGTCCGAGCTATCTTTAAGACGGAGATGCCGGAGGATTGGACCTGGGGACTGAAGCCGTTCACCCGCGGGAATCCCCCTCCTGAGGTAAGTTCATGCACTTATGTTTTGCCCCCCAATTGCGTTTGTGATTCCTTTTGCTAATTCCTCTTTGTCTCTTTTCTCGCAGAGATTTGCGGAGCAGAAGATTGAAGATGTCGAGGTTCTGGCCCTCCCGTGGACCGCAGATCGGAACACCCCAGATAGCAGGGAGCCTGACTTGGAGGAGTTCGTTCCCAAGTCGGGCCGCGCTCCGTCTCGCGCCCGTGGCAAGACCTCGGCTCACGGGGAGGAAGGTGATTCGGACGACGTCCAAATTCTTGAGGTAGTCGCCGCAATGCCTATCTCTTATGCATTTCCGGCTTCTACTTCCCCAGCTAATCAGGACGGTCAGGTGCACGACACCGAGCCTCTCGCCTCCCAACCTCCTGCTACCTCGCGGAAGCGTGCCACTCCAACAGGTGCCTCCGAAGCCGATCCCAAGAAGCGAACTAAAAAGTCATCTCAGCACCTTCCGAAGCATAAAACTATGTCCGGAGTTACTGGGTACGCTCATTTTCATTTGTATTTCTTGTTTCTCTTTTTCCGTCATTTGATTTGACTTTCTGTGCTTTTGCAGCGCTCCTCTTTCTGTTAAGCTCAGTGGTCCAAGCATGACGAGTCATACTACTCGGCTGCCTTCTCCTCCGCCTCCTGAAGATACCAGAGTTCCTAGTCCTACTCGCATGGACTCTCCTCCTGCTCCGAGTCAAACATTACCTCGGCAAGATGCACCCGCGGTTTCCGTTGCTGATGCCAACGTAACCCGGATAGTAGATCCTCCTACCGAACCCGCTGCCCCCATCGTGAATCCCGGAGTTTCCCCCGAGACTCCTTTGGCCCGCGCAGTTTCAACCACAACTCCAACTCTAGCCGAGGATATCACCATCTCGGCGCCCTCAGAAACTATAGTTCCTCCTGTTTCCAAGGACGCCATCCCTAGTGCCGAGGTAACGGCTCCTACCGACGCCTCTTCTAAGGCTAAGAAGGTCGTCGTCACCAAACCTCCCTCATCTCAGAAAGGACTTGCCAGCTCTTCTCAACCTATGATTGCTGATGCGCTCCGCAAGGGGGTTTCCTCTGCTAAGACCGTTGTCACCCCGACCGCTGATACTCAGCTCACTCTTCACAAGAGTCCCGAGGCGGCGGTGGTTACACAACGCGCCCGAGGTAAAGTCCTGACTCGTACTTAGAGTGGGAACAGCCTCGGCTTGTTGGTTGAGTATGCCAATAATTGGAACGCTGCTGATCAGCTCGAGGGCAATCCAAGCAGTCAGCCATTTCAACTCTCCGACATTAGCAGTCGCTTGCATCTGGCTGCCAAGATCGTGCTTGACAGCGATAAGATGAACGAGGTAATTGTTTTTATTGACGTTTGATTAGTTATTCGAATGATATTATATATACTCTAGTCCCCGAAGCTTGCAACTGAATAACTTGTTATTCATTTGGAAGTTTTATTAGGCTTTGCCTGATTCGGATTTGTCTTAGTGTTCGAATATCCAGTCATCTAGATCTGAGTTATGCTTTGCTTGATTCGGATATGTCCTGGTGTTCGAATATGCAGCCACCTAGATCCGAGTTAAGCATTGCTTGATTCGGATTTGTCTTAGCTTCGAATATCCAGCCACCTAGGTCCGAGTTAAGCTTTGCTTGATTCGGATCTGTCTTAGCTTCGAATATCTCACTGCAATTTATTTTGTCGCTTAGGTTGCCCATGATCATCGGACCGCCGAGTTCCAAAGGCTGCTTTTCGCACATAAGAAATTGCAAGAGAAGTATGAAAAAGTTGTTCCCGTGGTGAAGAAAGCTGGTAATTTAACAAACTTTTGTATTGTCCCTAAAGTTCTTAATATTTTCGACTTGAGGTGTTAGCTCATTTTGCTGGTAAACAGGTAATATCAAAAATCTTAATATCCGTCTTGAGAAGAAAGTCAAGGCCCTGGAAGGTTAGTTATCCTTTCTCTTTACTGATTTCCGTTCTAGATTTATCCCGGGTTCCTTTTAACCTTTTGGCTTTGGTATAGCCGAGTTACAAACTCTTGCAGCATCACATCAAGAATGCATACCCATGCCTGATATGATGCTGCATTTTTTAGAGCAAGCCGCTACTCATTCGGCGCAGCTGAAAGAGAAAGATGACAAGATAATTCGCTTGCGCGCCGAGGTGGAGTCCCTCAAGCTCTCTCAGAAGTCTGAGTTAGAGAAAGTTGATCAGGAGTTCTCCGAAGAGAAGAATCGGCTAGCTCTGCAATTGCAGAAAAATAAAGAACTCCTCGAGGCTGTCGAACTTAAGACACGGGCGAAGAGCGAGGAGATCACTCGCTTTGAGAAGACCAAGGTTGATTGGGATCAAGATCTTCAGAAAATGCTGAGCTATATTCATCGTAGGTCTCTGACCGTGGCCGAGTTACCTTCTTCTCTTTCTTAATTTTGAGTGATATACTTTTATTTTGCGTAGACCATTTTCCGGAAGCTAAGCCGGTGAGCTCTAGATGTAGGGGTTCGTAGCATGGAAAACAAAAAATTTCTATCGCATGAACACACAATCAAGATCTAATCTATGATCAAGCCAATATCTATCTACTAGATTGTAGCAACGAGTCAATAGAGGAACTCACCCTCGAAGATTCAAAAGCGGTTAACGAGAGCGGATTCTCGTGGGTGATGTAGTCGTACTCTTTCCGATCTCAAGATCGCGTAGACGATCCTTCCGGCGCTGCGTTCCGGCAGCGCTCCCGCAGTCGGTCACACGTTCGGTACTCGATGAAGACCTTCCTCTCCCTTGTTCCAGCAGGCAGCGGAGGTTGTAGCACTCTCATCGCGATTCCGGCAGCATGACGGCGTGGTACCGGAAGTAGAGGGGAGATCTCGCAGGGCTTCGCCTTAAGCCGGAGCGAGTATGGTGGAGTAAGAGAGGGCCTTGGGGATCTACGGATTAGAAGCACTAAAGGGGTGGTGTGGCCGGTGGCTAGGGCTTGGAGAAACCCTAATTCGGCGGCTAGAGGATCCCTAGGTGGCGGCAACACTTGGAGGGGTGGTGGCGCCTAGAGCTAGGGTTTTGGGTGGAGAGAGGTGTGTTTAGAGGGGCAGCCCTGCCCCTCCTTATATAGGTGGGAGGGCGCGGCCAAGGGGAGGGGAGTCCCTCCCCAACTCGGATCCCTAGTGGGCTGGCGGTGCAGGAGGAACTCCTCCCCAACTCGGTTTCCCACTTTCCCACCACTTCACAAAATAGCCGTTTGACTTTTCAAATTGGCGTTTGACTTTTCAAACTAGGATTTGATTAAACCCTTTATTTTGTTCAGCGATGACACCTAGTACATGATGCAATCATACCAACTTGATATAACACATTCATGTACCCTTCCCCTCCAGAGTGCCGGACATTCCGGAACCTTCTAGAACATTCCCGATGAAAACACCGAAACCATTCTCCAACCCCGAAACAGGACTTTCCTTATATGAATCTTATTCTCCGGACCATTCCGGATCTCCTCGTGATATCCAGGATCCCATCCGAGACTCCGAAAAACATTCGGTCTCTTACTCATCATTCCATAACTACTCAACAACATCGAATCCTTAAGTGTGTCTCCCTACGGTTCGTGAATTATGCGGACATGATCGAGACACTTCTCCGATCAATAACCAATAGAGGAATCTGGAAATTCATATGGCTCCCACATATTTCTACGATTACTTTGCGATCGAATGAACCACTTACATATGATACCAATTTCCCTTTGTCTCACGATAGTTTACTTATCCGAGGTTTTGATCGTCGGTATCTCTGCATACCTAGTTCAACCTCGTTACCGATAAGTACTCTTTTCTCGTTCCCGTGGTATGTGATCCCTTGTGAGCCAGTCACATGCTTGCAAGCTAATTGGATGACATTCCACCAAGAGGGCCCAGAGTATATCTATCCGTCATATGGATGGACAAATCCCACTCTTGATCCATGTGTCTCAACCATACTTTCTGAACACTCAATGCCACCTTTATAGCCACCCAGTTACGGTGTGGTGTTTGATGTCATCAAAGCATCCTTCCGGTGATGGTGATAAGCATGATCTCATGGTCGAAGGAATTAGGTTACTATGTATCAGAAAGCTTATAGCAAATGAACTATATTAAATGACTTGATCTTTATGCTACGCTTAACTATAGGAGTATGTCCATCACATCATTCCCCTAATGATATGACCATGTTGTTAATAACATCTCTATGTTCATGATTAGGAAACCATGATCATATATTAACCAACAAGCTAGTTTAACAAGAGGCTTTACTAGGGACTCTTTTATGTTTACAAATCACACAAGTATTAATGTTTCCGGTTAATACAATTATAGCATGGTATGTAAACATTTATCATAAGTATGAAGATATGATAATAACCACTTTATTATTGCTTCTTGGGCATATCTCCAACACTAGAGCGGTGATTAATGCTCGTGTGCACCGAGGTGTTCCCGCAGATGCGAGCCCAGAATACTCGATGGAAGACTTCTTGGTTGCCGTTGGCGCTGCCATTGGTCCGATGAAGATTATGGGTAGGGATTTGGTGCAAGCAGCCATTCGGGCCTACCATGTTCTCTGGCCGAATACTTCTGGAACTCCTGATATTGATGAGATCAAGATACTGGTGGAAAGATTAATGGCATCCCAGAACCAGTTAAATCTCTCGAGGGAATCCGCTGGACGAGCTGGTGCTGATATGGCGCTCACAGTCATTATGTCATGGTACGAGGATATTTCGCTCGATACTTTGATAAACTTGCGCACTGGCTCCCATTGGGTTGAGGATCCAGAATTCGTCGCTCGCCGACAAGCTCGTGCCTTCCAGCTTGTTGAGTATGCTGACGTGCATAACTGGATTGAAGGGCCGAGTTTCCTTCCTAACCCAGCGGATGACGTCGAAGTCGAAGATGCCTCTGATAATAGTTCGGCCGATCAGGGCGAGGGTGAGGGCGACTCGGACAACTCTGGTGATTCCAGCGCCATCTCGGATGGGGAGGGCGATGCGCGATCATCTTCCAAAGGGACTGGGCACTCTCAAGCTCAACCTAACGTTTCTCAACAGCCCCGGGCTTCCCCGAAATCACTCTTGGTTCTGTGGAGGGCGAAGCAACTTCGGCCGAGGTGTCTTCTACCTTGGAGCACCTAGTTCCTGACCAAGTCGCTGCCCCTTAGGTTCAAAAAACTTTAAGTTATTTCTTATCCCCGGTATGCCGGGCGTATGCTGTGTGTGAAACAATTGTCCGACTCTCTGTGTGGTATGAACTCCGTTTTGCCTTTTGCCGCTGAGGCACCTATGATGGTGATCGTTATTTGTCTATCTAAACAGATCTTGTTGGTTTAAATCTTTGCTCTGGTGGCCTTCAATCTCAAAAGTTCGGATTGTGTGTTTTCATTTGACCCATCTTAGTTCGGCGTTAATATTGCCTGGCCTGTATAAATTCGATGGCTCTACCATTGTGTTCTTGATCTTTATCCGATCTATAAATCCTGAAGCCCATATTTGAGGAAAGCGAAATAATATCGTTCAAGGTAGCTTCTGACCTTTCGTTCGGGGTGCCGAAGTTTAATACCCATTTTTGTAACAGGAGACAATCATGGGGAAATTCCCTAGTCAGTGCTCTAGAAATCGAGGTTTTAATGCCTAATTCGAGATAAGGGATAATATGTCATAGTCCCCGAGTTCCCTGCTCGAGGTCCTGAAGCTTAACACATAATTCAGGAAAAAATGACATTGGGCAGTCCCCGAGTCACTGCTCCAAGTGCATAACTCAAAGTGCCGAGGTTTAGTACATACCTCAAAATGTGAAACAATATAGGGTTGTCCCCGAGTTACTGCTCAAGGTGTCGAGGTTTAATACATCACTCAAAATGCGAAATAACATAGGGCAGTTCCCGAGTCATTTCTCGAGGTGCCGAGGTTTAATACATAATCCAAAATGAAAAAATAACATAGGGCAGTCCTCGAGTCATTGCTCAAGGTGCCGAGTTTTAATTCATAGTCGATACTTCGACTTGAAGCGTCACGTTACAATGCATCATAGATGACTCCTACGAGTAAAATGGACGAAGTAAAGCTATGTTCCATGGTCTTATCGATTCTTCGCGGGCTTTGTTTGCCTTGTTCTTTTCTGGTGACTGAGCATCAATTAGGTAATATGCATCATTGTGCAATGCTTTGCTCACGATGAATGGTCCCTCCCATGGGGGTGATAGTTTGTGCATGCCGGCTGTGTGTTGCACTAGCCGAAGGACCAAATCTCCTTCTTTAAACACTCTCGGATTGACTTTCTTGCTGTGATATCATCGTAAGTCTTGCTGATAAATAGCTGATCTTGATAGTGCCAACTCCCTGGCTTCTTCTAGCAGATCGACATCATCTTGCCGAGCTACCTCATTTACCTCAGTGGTTGTATATTGGGTCACTCTTGGCGAGTCATGTATTATGTCGGCTGGAAGCACGGCTTCTGCTCCATATACCAGAAAAAATGGGGTATACCCTGTTGACCTGTTTGGGGTAGTTCTGAGGCTCCATAGTACCGCTGGTAGTTCCTCGATCTAGCACCCTGCCGACCTTTGCAGCGGTTCGACGAGTCGGGGTTTTATTCTGGACAATACTAGTCCATTAGATCTTTCTACT
Source organism: Avena sativa (assembly GCA_916181665.1). Taxonomy (NCBI): domain Eukaryota; kingdom Viridiplantae; phylum Streptophyta; class Magnoliopsida; order Poales; family Poaceae; genus Avena; species Avena sativa. The sequence goes on along the minus strand of OV702289.1, from coordinate 35,427,755 downwards.
TGCCCATTAGATGCTGGGTGAGCCACCGAGGCGACATCCAGTCTTATGTGTTTTTCTTGGCAGAATCTAGCAAAGGCCCCTTCAGCAAAGTTTGTGCCATTGTCTATAATAAAACTGTGTGGGTAACCATACCTCAAGATAATATCTTTGAGGAATTTTACTGTTGTTGGTCCATCACATTTTTTTATTGGTTTTACTTCAATCCACTTTGTGAATTTGTCGACCATGACTAAAATGTGGGTCATCCCGCCCCGGGCCGGCTTGAATGGTCCCACCATATCTAAGCACCATATAGAAAACGGCCAAGTAATTGGTATCGTTTTTAACTCGGACGATGGCATATGTATTTTGCTGGCATATCTCTGGCAACCATTACATTTTTCCACCAATTCTTTGGCCTCTTTCAACGCTGTTGGCCAATAAAATCCATGCCTGAATGCTTTGGCCACTAAAGTTCTGGACGAGGCGTGATGCCCGCATTCTCCTTGATGTATATCTAGGAGAATCTCCTGGCCTTCCACCGAATCCACACATCTTTGCAGCACGCTTATGACGCTCTTTTTATACAGCTCATTGTTTATGATTGTATAAGCTTTAGCTCTTCTCACTGTCTGTCTAGCCAGTACCTCGTTATTCGGCAAAGTCGCATCCTTAAGGAAGGAAAATATGGGTTGTGCCCATGTTGGCATGATTTTTTTTGGGAAAATTTCACTGTCTATTTCCATATTCTCCGCCGACATAACCACTTCTGGTTTTTCCATATCCATCCGTGCATTGGCCGGGTTCATTTTTGAGAATTTCGGGTTACATTCTTTGTCAACTTCCATCGGCATACTATCTTCTCTTGATTCCGCCGGAATAAAGATGGATTCGGACTCTGGTGATGGTGTTATTGATGGTTTTCTCAGGTGCTCTAGGGCGATACCCGGGGGAATTGATTCCCTGGTTGATCCGAGTTTTGACAGCGTGTCTGCGGCGTCATTTTCTGCCCGAGGTATATGATGAAATTCACATCCATCGAAGTATCCACTGAGTTTTTGCACATGGAATCTATATAATGCCATATTGGCATCTAGCGCATCCCAATTGCCTGATACTTGTTGTACTACTAGATCTAAATCTCCATAGCATATGATCCGGCGTATCCCAATCTCTTTTGCTACCTTCAATCCATGGACGAGTGCTTCGTATTCGGCTACATTGTTTGATGCGGCAAAATGTATTTGCAGCACATATTTCAGTTGATCTCTTTTTGGCGAGGTTAACACTATCCCTGCCCCCAAGCCATTCCTGAGCTTGGAACCGTCGAAGTGCATTGTCCAATAATTCGGATCTGGTAATGGTGGCTCATATTGTAGCTCGGCCCAATCCACAAAGAAGTCGGCCACCGCCTGAGATTTGATTGCATCTCGCCTATCGAATTGCGGAGCATAAGGCGACAGTTCAATTGCCCATTTTGCTATTCGGCCACTTGCATGTTTGTTGCTCAATATGTCGGCTATGGGCGCTTCACATATAACTTTGATCGGGTGCTCTTCAAAGTAATGTTTAAGTTTCTTTGCCGACATGTATACTCCATATGCCATCTTCTGATAATGTGGGTAATTTTTTTTGAGGCTGAAAGTACCTCGCTTAGGTAATACATTGGCCTTTGTACTGATTTATTATCTTCAATTCGTTCCACAACGATCACCGCACTTACCACCTTGTTCGTGGCGGCTATGTAAAGTAACATAGGCTCTTTCGACAATGGAGAGGCCAGGATTGGTGTTGTGACCAACATCTTCTTCAGTTCATGAAATGCATTATCTGCTTGTGGTGTCCAAATGAACTTATCAGATTTTTTCATCAGTTGATATAATGGTAGTGCCTTCTCTCCTAGCCGACATACAAATCGGCTAAGCGAGGCCAGGCAACCCGTGAACTTCTGTACGTCATTTAGACATCTAGGCAATTCCATCCTTTCTACCGCTCTTATCTTAGTTGGGTTGGACTCTATACCTCGGCTAGATACGAGAAAACCAAGTAGTTTTCCAGCTGGTACACCGAAGGTGCATTTTTCCGGGTTAAGCTTCATTCGGAACCTTCTCAAGTTTGCGAATGTCTGCCGAATATCGTCCAGTAGCGTTTTGCTCTCTTTGGTTTTGATAACCACATCATCTACATATACTTGTACATTTTTTCCTATCTTGTCATGTAGACATTTTTGCATACATCTCTGGTACGTTGACCCTGCGTTACGCAGGCCGAATAGCATGGTGCGATAACAATAAGCCCCGTACAGGGTAATAAACGCAGTCTTTATTTGATCAGCCGGATTTAACGGAATCTGGTGAAAACCAGAGTACGCGTCTACAAATGATAACAGTTCACAACCAGCGGTCGAATCAATGACTTGATCTATTCTAGGTAAAGAAAAAGGATCTTTGGGACACGCCTTGTTTAGGTTCGTGTAATCAATACACATTTGCCATACGACGGCTACATTTGGATCATCCTTTTTCTTTTCTACTAACATCGGGTTTGATAGCCAATCCGGATAAAGCACTTCCATGATGAACCCGGCCGCAAGGAGCCGAGCTATCTCATCCCCTATTATTTTTCTCCTGTCTTCGGCGAAGCGGCGGAGAGGTTGCTTCACCGGCCTTGCTCCTGGCCTTACATGCAGAGAGTGCCCAGCCAACTCCCTCGGCACACCTTGCAGGTCTTGAGTTGACCATGCAAAGATGTCCCGATTCTCACGGAGGAAGTTGGTGAGCTCGCCTTCCTATTTGGCATCTAGGCCAGCACCAATGGTGATGGTGCGTTCTGGGAACTGCTCACCTATCTGGACCTTTTTCGTTTCTTTAGTCGGCTGGAAAGAAACGCTTCCATGCGGGTTGGCCAATGACGGCATATTCAGTTGCACCGACTGAGCGAGAGCCGCTACCTCTTGAATCCTTCTTTTTTCTCTTGTGATCACCAATGACTTGTCCAGGTTTGATCCGGCTGAGGCACATTCCATTGACTTCCTGTAGTCTCCTGCTACTGTTATCACGCCTTGTGGTCCGGGTAGCTTCATTTTCAAATAAGTGATGTGGCAACTGCTCATGAATTTGGCCAATGTTGGTCGTCCGAGTAAAGCATGATAGCAACTCTCTAGATCCATCACCTCAAACTCCAAATTTTCTGTTCTGCAGTTATCTCTTGTACCGAATAACACATCTACTCGAACCTTCCCTATGGGTTCGCATGAAATTCCTTGCACTATCCCGTGGAACGTGGTTCTCGTAGATTGCAGCATATTCTACGATATTCCGAGTTTATGCATTGTATCTTTGTACATGATATTGATACTGCTCCCATTGTCAATGAGTACTTTTGAAAATTTCACATTAATGTTGGGCCCAACAAATGTCGGATCTAGTACAAGTGCGTACGACCCCGGATTCGGCATTATTTTAGGGTGATCCCTTATGCTCCAAGTTACTTCCTGATCTGACCAAGGCACATATCTTGGTACTGCCAGCATAACTGCATTTACTTCCATATGCCGGCGCTGTATACTTTGCATGTCTTGATGTTCTGTTGTGAACACGCAATATGACTGATGATGTTCCCTGTAATCATTGCGTCCATTATTTTCGGGGTTTGTCCTCCCATCCTGACCCTGATTTATCACTTGATGCACTGCATCTCTCCGGTCCGAGTTATCATACCTCGGGGGAGGAGGGGGTAACATTAGATGCTGTGCATTTTCTCCAGTCAACTGCGGCTGCTGCTGATGTGTCTGATGGGAAGGTGCTTGCATGCCTGTCGGGTTCCCCATTGCATTTTTCATCCAGGCGCATTGTCGAGTGGTATGATTCGCCGGCTTGGCCGGGTTTGGAGTGTGAAACTTACATGGTTGATCCAACATGGATTCAAACGTGTACTTTGGTCTTTCCTGCCATTGCTTCTTCTATTCTGGTGTCCACTGTCTCTTCCCTTCATTCCTTGGTGTCCATTGTTGAGGACCATTCTTCTACCGCTGACTGTTCCCGTGGCTCGGTTGATCTTGCACTACCGTTGCCACCTGATTGGAGGCATATCTGTAATCCGGTCTTTCCTCTCTTCTTCTACCTCTAAACTCATTACGCCTCGATGATCCGGCCGCATCTCTTGCATATTGATCTTGATGCTCCCGATGGTCTGCCGACATCAGCTCTGGTTGCTTCGGATCTCCAAATGCATACGAATCCGCTATCCTGATGGTTTCTGCCAAAGTGGTTGGCATATCTCTTTGTAGTTGCTGCCATAGGACATTGGCATAACGGCATCCTTGAGCGAACCAAGCTATCGCTTGTGATTCTATAACTCCCTCGCATGAATTCCTGAGGTTACACCACCGAGTCAAGAATTCTCTGTCTGTCTCATTCGGCCTTTGCTTGCACATTGCAAGCTGTTGCGGCCTGTTTGGCCTCTTGTAAGTGCTGGTAAAGTTGCTGACAAACATCTCTTCAAAATCTAGCCAGCGGTTGATACTGCTCGCTGGCAGATTATTCAACCATACTCTAGCCGATCCTTCCAGCATTTGCGGGACATATCTTACTGCCCATCGCAAGTTTCCGCCAGCTATTTTTACTGCAGTGGCATAGTCAATTAACCAGTCTTGTGGTTTGGTGCTTCCATTGTATGTTTTCGTGCCCCTCGCCAGCTGAAAGTTCGGCACAGGCGGCTCGCCCATGATTCGGGGTCCGAAACACGTCGGACCCGGCGGACCTTGCTCCTCTAACAACTCGGACCGGTACAACCTGTCCAGTTTTGATCTTGCGTCATTCGACGGCAAGTTTCTGTAAATGATTCTTTCCTGTATTCCATAATTGTTATTCCCACCGTGCCCTGCATACTCCATATCTGAGTAACCATCATTGTACCTCTCATTTGCCTGATTATGGTGAGTCGGTCTCACTTCTCGTTCTTGCCGAGGTTCATTCCTTGGATGAGGATTAGGCGGTAGGTCTCTCCTCCTTTCCGTCGGGTCATTGTTCTCATGACATCCTCTTCCGGGGTCTCCATTACCTCGGCTTCCATTGCCTTTGTTGGCACGGCTGGGATTTCTTTCGCCATTGTTACCTCGGCTCCATTGCCTCTGTTTTCATTTGCCTTTCCGGCTACTACCGGATCATATGGAACAATTTGCTTATTTCTTTTTCCCGAAGTTACTGCTCTGTCTTTCCGTGCATTGTTTCCGGGTGAGGATGCTGCTGCCACGGATAGGGCAGGTGCTGCACCAGCCGAATGAACCATACGTGAGGCACCAGGCCTTGCCGGGTCCGCCCTAAGCATCTCTTCATTCTGCTGGTTCGCAGTGCGCACCAGCTCATTCACTCTTTCTTGTTGTTTCTGCTGGGCTTCGCCGGTCAGTCCTTCCAACTCTAGTGCAGCGGCATTTGCTGCCCTTAGGTTCTTTGTCGGGGTGCTATACCTCGGCAAGCCTAGATCGACTGAATCTGCCTTATGAGTCTCATGCTCTTTATTGATATCATCCATGAGGTTCTTCCCTCTCAATCTTAATTCATCAACCCGCTCGGGGGCGACATCAAGCTTATTTGCCTTAGCATATTCTCGCAGGGTCCTGTTTAAGGATTCCCGCAGTGCCGACACCTTTTTTGCCTCTACTAGTACTTTTTGCCTGGTTTCTTCTAATTCTGCCTGAGCATTAGCCGGATCATGTATCGGCGCTACAGGTGTAGTCAGATTATCTATAGTTGCCTGGAGAATATTTTCTGGTTTTTCTAGAGGTGGCCATCTTACCCTTGGTGCTTTCGGGGTCGTCTCCTGCACCTCGACTGGGTTGGCTGCCGAAGGCTCTACCTCGGTGGGCGGTGGAGCCGCCTGCTTTGTGGTCACCTGTACTCCCGTCGTCGGATCTTTGCTTAATCCGGCACCTGCTGCTCCCGCCTGCATCCCGGCTGCAACCATCACCTCGACGCTGCTGACGGGGCGTTCTCCACGCGGACCGTTTGCGGCGCTAATGGGGGGCTCTCCTGCAACAATAACTTGGTGAGGATAAACGTCGGAGGTGTCGACGCCGACGTAGATCTGGTGCATGCCCAAGTTGATGAAGATGCCATTGTGCGGAGGAATTTTTCCCCTGAAGCTGCCTGCGTTATCGCTGACATAATCACAGAGATCAAATCTCCGGACTAAGCCAGAGACAACACGCTCGCCAGTGTGGACGAAGTTTCCCGTCCGGATCATGACTCCAGCTAGCACCGCTGCTGGCCCCACGGTGGGTGCCAACTGTCGTGGTGGTGGCACGGTAGATGCCATGGATAGGCTAAAGTATGGGGCCAATGGATGCTAGTGGGATCTGGGGAGGGAAGATGTAGTTATTTCTACACGCGGATGACTAACATACAGATCTTTATTTCTCCTCCCTTGGACTACAAGTGCTCCTTGAGCTGTATGCATGAAGAGAAGATGAACTTTACAAGCCTAACGGTGTAGAATGAACCGATCCCCCCTCAAGGGTCCAAGCTTCCCCTTATAAAGGGGTGCCTTTGCTCCTCTAGGGCTGACGTGGCAAGCATATTCGAGGAATATGCTTGTCCCAATATAGTAACTCAGCGAGCTCCTTTCCGTGTCCCCCTTCTAATGACGACAAGGTTCCAGAGAGCCCCACCTGCATGCCTCGGGTTCCAGGACTGTCACCTCCGTGACCTCTGTCTGCTCTTCTGCTGCTCTACGCCTTGTCCTTTGCGCTTGGCTTTGTTCAGATTCTTCCTAGCCCGAGGCTAGGGTTTGACTTTAGGTTCCTCCTTCTCCTGCAAGCTTCATGTTATTCGGCCCTGCCTCGCTTAACTCGGCTCGGCCTTCACCTGCATTATGGCTTAGTCAGACTTGCCCGGCCGACTTAACCCGTACGTCCGCCGAGTAACGTATAACCCCTCTTGTAAATGGCATGGTCATGCTCATCTCGGCCGACCTTTACATGATTCGGCTGATATAAATGGTAACTCGGCATAAGACCGGGGAAACTCCTTTTGACTTCCCCTGTCTTGACCCTATCCGGGGTCACCTCCCCAACAGCTAGGCAAAAGATAATTCATATGGTAAACTTCTCACATTAGCCCCCAAGGAAACAAAACCATGCTGAATCATGGATTCAATATCAAGCCTCTCTATGGGGAACTGAAAATCTGAATAATGAGGCTCTAAACCATGGAAAGCTATCAACCTAGAAGCAATGAGACCTCCACAAATTCCACCCTTCTCGCGGTTGGTGGTGAGACGATGAGCTATCAGCGCACCCAGGCTATAAGATCTATTCCTATTCAGATCAGCTGCGATAAAAGCTAGAAATAAGATAACTTTCTAGCAATCTTTCTAGCAAGAACACACTTGGTAATGAAATAGGCAAAGTATGTAATAGCTGGGAGTTGAATGTTCTGAATTTTACCACTTTCCTTTGAGAAGTAGAAACCTTGGCAAATCTCAGTATATAAATCCATAAGTGATTTGGGTTTCTCCTTGATCTTCTCATAAGATCCCCACTGAGGTACTCTAATTGCTGCACAGAAATCAGCAAAAGGCAGGTCGACAGGTATATTATATATTTTGTAATGGACCATGGGATTAGAAGTAGACCAAGTGAACCGGAAGTCCTGCACAAAAGCCATGGTTAGCTTAACATATTGGAATGGTTCACCTTCAACAAAGTGTTCCAACCCTGCATTTGTAACCATAGTTTGGAAATCTTGGAGGATCCCCGCAGCTCTCATAAATTCATGGCATGGATATATGGAAGGAAAAACTGCCTCCTCACGATGAACCTTCATTGGCTCATGCACCATCAAGTCATATTGATTCAGTGGATAAGCACTCATCTTCCTTGCTGAAATTTTTAAACAACCATCAAACCAAGTGATTTCTAAGTTGATAAATGATGAGCAACTACTATAGTAACTTTTTTAGAGGGATACAAATGCATCAAAATGAAATTTCTAAGCATAGAACAAGCATGCAAGCTCAAACAACCTATCACCTATAGCAACAAAATACTCAAGATACAATCTACCAATCACAAATCTAATTGGACAAGTGGAGGAGGCACATACCAAGGAGCAATCCCTCCAAAAATCAGCACTTGAGATGGGCTGAACAAGGAGATCGAAAATCGCGAGCAAGAATAGCAAGAACTCGAGCTTAAGAAAGTTTTCCGGTGTTTTTCGGGAGAGAGAAAGAAGATGGCTTTGAGGAGGAAGCCTGGAGGGGCCCAGGTGGGCCAGACCCCCCCTAGGCGCCACCCCCTGGTAGGTCACACCTACCATGGGTGTGGTGGCCTGGGGTGGCCCCATGGGTCACTTAAGGTGTCTCTCTGCCCCTTTTTTCGAGGAAAAGTTTATTTTAAATTTTCTGGGATTTTTCGGGAAACTTTATTTTTGGCCAATTTTTAGGGTATGAAAATTGATTTTCTCGCAGAAACAGTTTTTTCAGAAGAAGCAAAAGCAAACCAAAAGCCAAACTACAGGAACTCTAAGAAACTCTAACAAACAATTAACTAACAAAACCAAAGCTAGCAAAAAAAGGAAAAGACTAGGAAGGAGAAAAGTAAAAGAAAGCAAGTATAACCACAGTGAAAACATTATTTTGTTCATTAAAATCCTTTTGTTAACAAGGTTGATCAAGTCTTGTTACCAAAACAATCTTATATGAAACAAAACTTTGCATTCCACAAGGTGACTATGTTACCTCATACTTGATAGCAATGGTCCCAATCATAACAGTTTCAACATTTTCTTGTGGAATGGGACAATATATTTCTCCAACCTTGATGCTCTCAATATTTTCAATGGAATTCAGGCAATAGCTTCTAGCAACCTTCTTGGGGAAATAGACAGTGTGCTTTTTGTCATTAATATTGAGTGTTTCTTTTCCTTGATTACAATTGATGACAACACCTGCAGTATTAAGAAAAGGTCTTCCAAGAATAATAGACATATTATCATCTTCAGGCATTTCAAGCACAACAAAATCAGTTAAAACCATGCAATTATGAGCAACTTGAACAGGAACATCCTCACATATACCAACAGGAATAGTAGTTACTTTATCAGCCATTTGCAATGATATATCAGTTGGTATCAACTTTTCTAGCTGGAGTCTCTTGTAGATAGAAAAAGGCATAACACTAACTCAAGCTCCCAAATCACATAAAGCAGTTCTAACATAATTATTCTTAATGGAGCAAGGAATAGTTGATATACCTGGATCACCAAGTTTCTTTGGAACCTTACAATTGAAGGAATAATTAGCAAGTAGAGTAGAAATATCCTCATTAGGAATCTTCCTTTTATTAGAGACAATATCCTTCATATACTTTGAATAAGGAGGCAATTTAATAGCATCAGTCAAAGGAATTTGCAAGAATAAAGGCTTCATCCACTCACAAAACTTGTTGTAGTGTTCTTCCTCCTTTGACTTGTTTTTCTTACCTGGAAAAGGCATAGGTTTCTGCACCCAAGGTTCTCTCTCTTTACCATGTTTATTAGCAATAAAATCTTCCTTTGTGTACCTAGTGTTCTTAGTGTGCTTCTTAGGTTCTTCCTCACCTTCCTCCTTATTAGGAGACTCATTTTTATCATTACCACTCTCAGTTTCAGCATTAGAGAAAGATATACTATTAGGATCTACAGCAGGTTCAAGTGGTTCCTTAACTATCTTATGTTTCTTTTTCTTTCTCTTATGAGGACTACCACTGTATTCACCTTGTTGAGAATCCTGCTCAATTCTTTTAGGGTGTCCTTTAGGATGTAAAGGATCTCGAGTAGCTATACCACTCCTAGTTCTAATTCCATAAGCATGTTTATCTCCTGAAGCATTAACTAACATATCCTTTTGTACCTTAGCAAGTTGATCAAGTTGGGTTTGAACCATTTGAAAGTGTTTACAAAGCATCTTAATATCATTAGAAGTTCTTTCCACAATATCTTTCAACTCATGGACAGCTCTAGAGTTTTCCAACAAATGATTCTGAACTTGTTTATTAAAATACTCTTGTTTAACAATAAATGTGTCAAGTTCCTCTAAACATTGATCAGGAGGCTTACCATAAGGAATATCACCTTTATCAAAGTGTTGGAGAGTGTGTACCTCAATAGTAGATGAGTGGGGAATTGGCTTACATAATTCTTCTATAGGAGGTAGATTCTTCACATCTTCGGCTCTAATACCTTTCTCCTTTAGACACTTCTTAGCTTCCTTCATCACTACATCATTTAATGCAATAACTCATCTCTTCTTTGTTGGTGGTGTTGGAACTAGTTCAGGCATAACTGGTTCAGGAGTAATAGGCTCAGGTGCATTCAGCTCAGTTGAAGTCCAATCATCATAATTCTAGCTTATCTTAGCCATTAATTCTTCAGCATTTGTAGGAGTTCTTTTCCTGAAAACACAATCAGCAAAGCTATCTAGGTATGTCCTAGAATCATCTATTAGTCCATTATAATAAATATCAAGAAGTTCATTCTTAGGCAATGGACATCCAGGATGTGCATGAATCAAGGCACAGAACCTTGTCCATCACTCAGCCAATTTCTCTTCTTCTCCCTGTTTGAAATCAAAAAGTCTATGCAAAGAAGCATGTCTAGCACTGGGAGGAAAATATTTCTGGAAGAAAGAAGCAATCAAGCAATCAGGGCTATCAATGGAACCAGGAGGTAATCTATTAAACCAAGCCCTAGCTTCTCCTTTTAGTGAAAAAGGGAAGATCTTAGTAACAAAGTACTTGCGCATCTTAAAATCATCAGAGATCAAAGCACTCATAGTAGAAATCTCATTCATATGAGCCACAACACTCTCATTTTCAGTCCCACAAAAAGGTTCTTTCTCAACAATGTGGCACCCCGGATTTACGGTCCGAGAATACCCGTTATGCATACAATTCACGTTCCCATGATCAGTGAGCCGTGAGCATAACTGACTAGAATCATTACAACATCCATATATTAACGAGTACAAACTTCAGAGTGGCCATTATGGCGAATACAACACAAATAGCAGAAGTCTTCAGTGCAGAGCCCGTGCCTTAACCTATAGGCAACTGACTGGGAAGACGGCCTAGCTCACATAGACGTCAGCACCTTCGTTCCTTCTTAACATCTGCAATCTAGCTAAGTAAATAGCCAGGGACAATGCCGGTGAGTACTTTGAATGTACTCGCAAACCACCGAGATAAGGTAACAAAGATAATGCATATCGGGCTGTGGCGAGATAGCTCTACACTATAGTTGCTTTTGTAAGACCTAACAATGGCATCTCTATATCTTTGTTGAAAAATAGTTTTTGGAAAATATGCCTCCTTTTAGAAAATCTGGACATCTTCGCATCCTTCTTAAAAAGATTTAAAACAATTTTGTTGTAAAACCCCTTTTTAAACGTCTTCGACCATCTCTAGTCAAAACCAAACTCATTCTTATCTTTCCTCATGACCAAGTCACATCATTTATTTCATCACAACATAAATGAAGGGTCCTCCTAGAGGTTGCCATTCCAACCGTCCTTGACCGTGCACACAGCTATTCGAATAGAATAGACTCTGCAGAGTTTGTGCACTTTACCCACAAGAATCAATACATCCGCCGGGATAAAACCATGGCCCGCTACACACGGTAGACGGGGGCTCGGATAATCAAACCTAGACTTTTCATTTGTCCATCCCTAGCAATGGGCGGCTTTTCCTTTTGGGTTCTCTCCAATACGAGTATGGGGCACGATGGCCCTGGTCCTTCCTCCCGTACTGACCCCTACCTCCAAACTGTAGATTGACCGGTAGCAATTGTGACAAAAACTTCCTCCCGTACTAACCAAAAGTCATACTGTCCGTGAGAGACCCAATTGTTGCACCGGTACCTTGCCCAAGGTAATCCAGATTTCAAGGGTTTCTCCCCTTTAGCGAGTACGAGCAGCCCCGGCTAAAGACCACAAACTATGAGCTAAGCCCCAGCGTCTGGGGTAATGTGGTTGCACGGATAAAATTGTTCTGGACATTGGCTTAGAACATCCCTTCTCTTTCTCTTGCTTGACTTTCTCTTCATCCACCTCATATCTTCTTTTAGTAAAACTTCCACATGGAAATGATGCCACTTTCCAAGGGTTTTATTTTGAAAACTTTGTAGTAGGGTAAAACCCAAAATAGTTTTATTATTGAAAATCCGTGGGTTTCCAAGAGGGAAGATGTTAATCATCTTAGCCTTGATCTAAAGGGATAAAGTAGGTGTCAACAGTGTAAGTGTCCTAATGGACACTCATCCATAACTTGTAGGAACCAAGTTACTCACGCACTTTTATTTGAAACAAACCATGCAATTTAATTGTGCAGTTGATAAACGAGATATTAAACAATTGATAAATAGGAGTAGGTTAATATAGGAATTCAGGAATGGTGGCTTGCCTGTGACCAGCGAGATGTCCCGTGACTTCTTCAGAATACAAGAATACCAACTATATCAATAATAAGAATAACCTGATCCTTCCTTCTTCTCGGCGTCACACAATCGCAACTATCGCCGTTATCGAGCATACATGCAAACAGTCAACACCACAATCAATACAAGACATACAAGCATCAATCCATATAGCAAGCAAATGATGAATACATGATATACATCAGTAGGGTGTTGGAGGTAGAATAGGATTGGATTGAGAGAAGATTTGGAGGCATAGGAAAAGGGATCCTTTTTGGATTTAAGTCTAGGAACTATCTAAGAGAGGGTTTTTGACCAAGGGCTTGATCTGTCGGATACCATTATATAAAAATGATACCATCAGATGGTTATTGATAAAATGAAGCCAACAAAAGTGGTTTCACTATTTTATCAATTTCCCTTGGTTTATAATGGATTTTATAGTGATTAAAGCTCTAGTTTTAGGAAATAATTCACCAGAACTTCTCTGGAGTTCCAAAAATTATTTCCTTGTGTGATTGAGTATAATTAGATGTACTGAATCAAGAGGAGTTGGAATCACCTCAAAACAATTACCAAAATGCCCTTGAGAAATTCTCAAAGACATTACTGGATGGGATTTGTCTTTTTCATAAGATTTATTTTACACAAGATTTTTAGATGATTCCAAGGTCACTTGTTAGGTAACGAGAATACCTTTCGGTAGAAATTGGAATCAACCCTTTTGGAGTTACAGAACTACTGTAATGATTTTATTAGTCAATAAACCATGCACAGAAGGGTTTAATTCACTGAATTTAACAAAGACTCATAAAATTAGGAGCTTCTGGATTCTGAAAGATATGTTTATGTGGGCCATCTAGGAGTTGGAATTAGGTCAATACCTCACTTGGTTTGGCCTAGAGAATTTCCTAAAGGTAAAAAGGACCTGATTTTGATATTTTTGCTACCAGCAAACTAGGAAGAAAATTGGTGTGGGGCCAGTGGGGCATGAAAGGTATGGTTTATACCTTCCAATAAAAGTTGGATTTACTCCATTTGGAGATACCAAACTTTCTGGAGAAAATCATTAGTGAAATGGATAGATCTGAGTAGATGATTTTTCATCTTTAATATAGACCTTATTTTTGGACCAAACAGGGTCTGAATGTTAGGGAAAAGGTGCATGCATGTGTGAAAATTTAGATCTGGCCAGAATATGGTGTTTTACAATTTTGTTTGGATTTAAACCAAATAGAATCCTGCAGATCTAATATCCTAATTAAAAAGGAGAATGGCAGGTTTGTTAAAGGGCCAGATCCAGAGAAGCAGGTGGGCCGCGCGGGGGATTCGGCCCACCCAGGCACATCTCTGTACGGGATCTGGGCTGACGACGTGGTCCCGCCAGTCAGCGACTGCATGTGCCGAAGGGGTATAGGGGTGTCTGGGTTGTTGGATATGAAGGGGATCGGACGGCCAGGGGCCATCTTCTACCTAGCGTCGCCGCCCGTGGGCAAAAACCCTAGCGGAGAGTGGAGACACACGGGGATCTCACCTTGGGCCTCGCCGGTGACTAGGGGTTGGCGGAGGCGATGCGACACGTCGAGGGCAGTCCGGCAAGGGGCGACACTACGGGGTTTAACGCCGGGACCTTGCTCACGCGATGGTGGCCGAGGAGGAGCTCGTCGGTGCTTCGCTGTGGCGTTAGTAGAGGGGTTACTGGGAAGGGAAGAAGGTAGGGTTAGGGGCAGGAGAGCGAGGGGAATACGGGGGTGTGACATGCAGAGGAGAAAAGGGGGAGAGGAGAGCTCGGGCTCGGTTTTTCTTGCCATGGCCGAGAGGTGTAGATCTTCCTCTCGATGAGCATGCAGAGCCAGGGAGGATATAGGGAGCTTGGGGAGTGTAGAGCATGGGTAGGGGGTGGCCTGGAGGTCACATGCAGCTAGAGAGGAGAAAGGGGGAGAGAACCTCGAGCTTGTTCTTAGAAATGGCCGATACTCTCTTCTTCTCTCTCTCTTGGGTAGGGCTGAGCAAGCGAGAGGGAGAGGAGCTCTGGGGAGGTGAGTGGAGCATGTTGGGGGCAAATGAGGGCGAGGGGGAGAGTGGTACTGGCCTCGAGCCTTATAAACAGGGGAGGGAGTGGTGTGTGAGGGACCAAGTCCAATTGGACAAGGGCACGGTGTTAGCTTCTGGTTGGGCAAGAGGGGTGGTGCTGGGGCTTGTAGCTCGACCAGATAGGGAGAGGGGAGTGGGGTAGCTGCTGCCAAGCTTTTAAAGCACAAGATATGCCAAGATATTGTCTCTCCCTTACTCTTACAAGCACTAGGGGACAAATAGGAGGGAAGCTACAGTAGGTGGTACTATAGCACATGACCAGAGAGTGTAGTGGGTGATGTGGTGTAGTGCTTGACAAGGTTTTGTGGTGTTTGGAGTTGGTTTGAATCAAGATTGGCAAAATTGATCAAATGAATGCTTGTGAAGGAAGTTGACAAATTTGCATTGGGAAAAGTGTGGAAATGGTACTGGTAGGTAGAAGAGGTCAAATAATCTCTCCAGGATTTAAATGGGATTTTTCTAGAGATTATAATCCCATTTAAATGCACCTCTTCAAAAAGTGCAGAAATAGATTATGGAAGCTAAGATGATATTTTTACATTGAGAAAGATTGGTTTATGATTTGAGATGGTTCTAGATACCATAACACACCTTGGAGAATGTTATTGAAATTTATTGGGGTGGAAAAGTATTTTTGGGGAATTATTTCTTGTTTCTGCCATTTAAGAAAAAGGGCAAAAAGAAATAATAAAGAATCTCAAAAATAATTATTTTTGAGTTGTAAAGATGGGATATGATATGGAGAACTAAAATATGCATTGATTTGGCAAAGTTATTTGGAGAAAAACAAACTTGCTTTTATAGACAAGGATTTTGAGAATTTGGTAAGTAGAGGAAATAAAATAGTTTAACAATCCAAATAATTGTGGGAATTATTTGGGGATGCTTATATCGAAGGTAGATGATGTAAACTTGATGTAGGCATCAAGTTCAACCTTGGTTTTGAATAAAAGTGGGGAGAAGGAGGGAAACTAGATAAGGGGGGATCTAGGGTTTAGTTATTTTGATGCCACCTAAACATGGTTGGATTAGGGAGCTCAGAGCTCACCTTGGTGCAAGGGGTATATGGATGGGTATACCATGTCATATAAATGATCATGGAAGCAAGAGTTTGGCTTGGTTGCATTTGAGGTGGTCTAGAAGAGATGGCAAACTTTGTTGAAAATAAGGCTGCCATAGCAGATACATCAGGTAGCCTCCTAAACCATGTGGGTTCAAGAAGCAAAAGGCTCCAATGGAAACAAGTGAAGTGGGAATTGATAGGAAATGATTAGTAGATCATGACCAAGCAAGGAGTTGGTCAAGGGGAGGTGGCATACAGATGGGAGCTTCTTCCAAAGTAGGAAAGATGATAAGATTTGCAGAAAAGATTATTATCTTGACTACAAAACCATCATGGATGAGTTGGGAAAAGAAGGTATTAGCCAAGGGCAAGAGTGGGCCTTGGTAGTACTAAAGATGTACTACAATATGGTTCAAATGCATTATAAAGTATGCACATAGATTGGAAAAGGTAGAGCTCCAAAGATGGTATCCAGATAAGAAATCTAGACTTAGCCATTTTGGCAGATTTAGGGTTTTGGACTAGAGTGCAAGTGTAGAAGCTTCTGAGAGGATGCCAGGTTCCAAACTCATGATCAAGGAGATAATGTTGAGATAATAACTAAGTATATAGGATTCATGCTTATATTGGGTCTCCACTGATTTGGAAACTATCCAGAGGGATTATCCTTGGATTGGTCTAAGCATGAGAGGAGATGGTTACTTTAGTTGCTTAGGGTAGATCCAGATTTAGATGCTTGATATGGGATTGATGACCACAAGCAAGGATTGGGTCCTAAGTGATGATCTACTAGATTAGCGCACTCTAGTTCCTAAGCAAACAAGGCAATCAGCAGATCAATGCAGTTCATCAGACAGCAGATCGAGGCAATTCATTAAGCAGCAGATCAAGGCAATTCATCAACCAGCATATCAAGGTAATTCATCTTGTTACTTATCTAACTTACTACTAGGGTTACCATCAAGCCTAGCTTGAGGTAAGGATGGGTATGTTGAAAGGAGTTTTGCTTTGAAGTAAGATAAGTACCATCTTGGTATCTTTACCAAGATTGAGATGAAAAGGTTTTAATAAGGGTTTTGGAAAACCTAGGGATAAGGGTAGTTGAAGGTTCTGTCTTGAAAACATAAGGACATAATATATATAGGTCTCCATAGTTTTGTTAATAGAAACTATCAAAATATTTTGTTGTGTCAAAGTCATCTTGGCTCAGGTTTTGAAATGCCAGAACATTTGAGAATATGAAAGATGAGCCAAGACATCTCTTTTGTAAAAATAGTTTTTTGTAAACTGGTGTTGAGATGAGGAGTACACACTAATACACAAATAGTTGTATGAGCACAAGCAAACAAGTAAACACACATTGCAAGAAAAAGTTTTTGTTCCCCCTGATTTTTTCCTTTTGGACATTTAATCAGGGTTGCTAAAATTGGGATGTTACAGACCTTTCCCCCTTAAAATAATATCGTCCCGAGATTAGGGAGGAGTAGGGTTCGGGCGATAACATCCGCTTAACAATTTCAGCGGTGGAAAATATTAGGCGCTAATAAGTTTTACAAAGACCCAACATGGTTAGTCACGGGTTGGAGATGAGTGGCTTCGTATTGGGTGGTTTGGTTTTAAACCAATGGAAAAGACATAGTATTTTCCCCTTAGGACAAGTATGGGTAGGTTTAACGGCGACGGGGTAATTCCTTCCTGAGGCGAGATGGCGAGTTGAGTCTTCTTTCTTCCTTCGCATCGCGGTCGAATTTTCTCTCTTCAAGGTCTTGATACACCGGGGTGTTGGCTAGACGGTCGAACTTGAGTGGAGGACTTTCCTGAAGTACCTTCTGATTCTGGAGAAGTGATGATTGTCGTTCTTCTTGTAGGATCGACAATTCAGATTTGGAGGGGTGGTCATTACTTAACGGTAATTAGGGTTTGACATCCAGGGGTATATCGGGTTTTGGGTGATAAAGACGCAGTCTTTCCCCCTTAGAGCGATACTAGGGGTTCTTGGTGAAGTCGCCGACTTTCTGGGTTGGAGTCGTATGCTGATGTCGGGGGATGGCACTACACCTTTCGTCCGGAGTGGCCAACTTCTGTCGACGTCATCAAAACCGCTTCAGGAGTTAGAAGGTCTATCGGAAAGGGTGTCTACTAGCTTCCGGGTAATTAGTTCTAAGCGGGTTACGGGTTCGACGGGTTGTAGGATGCCATTGGAATTTGGCGGCCTAGGAAACGAGGTCCTTTGGAATGGGATCGTTCTGGGTTTAGTCTGATGCAACATCATGGGTAAAACATGCAAAGAAGGATATCATACTTGCATATCATCCATAGGTCAAGTCGGTTGGTGGCGGAGGTACTTAAGGGGTTACAAAACAGGTCTGTGCCGCATGGCGACAAGGCACTTAGAGGTTTACAAAATAGGTTTTGGGACGATACATAGTTACCATGCTAGGCTAGTTTCCGCTTGCGGACGATCCAGGATAATCCTCTTTGGCTTCATCTTCGCCTTCAGGGAGGTGGGTGGAGGATCCTTGTATATATTGGGGTGTCTTGAACCTCTTGAGATACTGTCGAGCGGGGATGCACTTCTTTCTTCCTTGGAGGATGCGGCTTCCAGAGGCTTCTTTCGGTTCCTTGATTATGGCTTGATTCCTTTGCTGGACTTCTAGAGCTTCTTTGCGATGCAGGATAGCTTGCACACTATGAAGTTCCATTTGGGTGCAGCAGTACTCATCGACGACTGCGGTGAGAACCTCATTTCCCGCATATCTATAACGGGCTTGCAGCTATATGGTGGGGTAGGTCAAGCGAGGATTTTGGGATTGTCCAGATGAATCTACATTTCCTTTGATGGGTAGGTAGAAGGTTGTGGGTTGCCTCATTTCAGGAAGGACATCCCTTATGCGAAACAGTGCTTCTCTTGCATCCATATTCAGAGCCAGCACTGGGATTGGCATGCGAAATCCCGTGGCGTGAATGGGTTCTCCTGGTACACCATACATTGGATAGATGGTAACTTGTCCTAGATATAGCCCGGTTTCCATTCCCTTGTGGAGTTGGAAGGTGGGAGGTTGGGTGTATCCGCAAAGCTGCAGGGAGTCCCAAAGGAGCACTGGGAATCCGGCGCTTAGCCATGCTTCGTCAATGGGTTCCATCTGTACAGAGGAGGGTTTGTGGTTTAGGGGTGAGATAACACAGATAGGTGCAGATTTATCCGGGTACCCAATTAGTACTAAGCGGCATCATGGCTTGGTTGTCCTCGGACGACTCTCAAAGTAGAGGGTGGGTGGTTCATTGGAGTTGGACTTTTAGTGGAAAGACGCAGTCTTTCCACCCTAGGGCTTTACTTGAGGTTGTCGAGGGTTTTCTTGGGTGGCAATCCTGCTGAGGAGAGGTTTCTGGCTATGAGGTTGCGAGAGTTTAGCATCAGGACACGTCAGCAAGGTAGTCAAAACTTTTAGGGTCGGATGATCCAAGGCAGACAAGCAACACATTCCAAGCATCATACACGCATATGACAAGCAAACAAGGCCTACCATAGGTACTAAGTAGGGGGTGACTACACGCCATAATGGGAATCCTATTTTAGGGATGCTAATCCTAAGTACGGACGTTACTGGGATCTTAACTTCTGTCCTGATGTCTTTTGTTGTCGGTGTCGTATGATGCAGCACTGAGTTGATGTAGGAGTGCTTCGTTGGGAACCCCAAGAGCAAGGTGTGAAGCAGCACAGCAGCAAGTTTTCCCTCAGTAAGAAACCGATTTTATCGAACCAGTAGGAGGAAGGAAACGGCACACAGGTGTTGCAAGCAATGTGGAGACCTGCACAACACAAACTCAAGACTTTGCCCCCAACGAATCAGTTAGGTTGTCAAGCACACTGGTTTGCTGTAACAAAGGATTAACGTGTGGTGTGGAAGGTAATGGTTTGCAGCAAGTAAACAAGTAACAGTGGAAGATGCATCAATGGTAAAGATTGGACTGGGGTCCATAGTTCACTAGAGGTGCTCTCCTTACGTAAACAACATGGCATGAAGGGTAAACAAATTACAGCAGGGCAATTGACAGGAACTGAGCAAGGCATAACAATATAATTACTAGTCAGAAAGATCCTATGAGATTCGATTGGGCAATACAACCAGACACATAGACCGCCATCCAACTGCATCTATGACTAGAATTCCACCTTCAGGTTATCATCCGAACCCCCTCCAGTATTAAGTTGCAAGCAACAGACAACTGATTTAAGCAAAGTGTGTAAGGTAAACAGTCCACATGTTCCATGAACAAGAGACCGTTGTTTTCTCCCTAGTAGCAAAAACACATCTACAACTGAAGAGATTATTGTCACTTCCCTTGGAAACTAGAGGCATGAACCCACTATCGAGCATAAATACCCCCTCTTGGAGTCGCTAGCAACTACTTGGCCAAGATAGCTACTAACAACGGAGAGCATGCAAGATCACAAACAACACAGACATGATAGAATCATAAAGATAAAACCATTAATCAAACCAACATAATAATCTCAATATCCATCGGATCCCCGCAAACACAACATGCATGATTACAAATAGATTAGATCTTGATCATGAACAGAGCTCACAAGATCTATAAATGAAAGCACAAAGGAGGAGATACAACCATCTAGATACTACATGGACCCATAGTCCAAGGTGGAACTACTCAAGCATCATACCAGAAAAAAGGACTCCGGGATGATCTCCCCTCCGGCAGGGTGCCGGGAAGAACTTTAGATCCCTCCCGATCTAGGGACGATGGTGGCGACGGCTACAAACGGTTTCATGGAGATTTGATCCGGTGCTTAGGGTTTCTGCATCGGGGGCTTCTTATAGGCAAAGGGGGAGGCCGAGGCAGCGTCCAGAGGGGGCAAACCCTACCCAGACGCGGGGTAGGGCCCACCCGCTCCTAGGGGGGTTTAGACGCCTCCTCTTCTCCCCTCTAGACTTCTTGTTCCCTACGGAAAGTAATTGAATTTGACGTTTGTCCCGTCCAATTCCGAGAATATTTCTTTACTAACTTTTCTAAAACCAAAAATAGCAGAAAACAGGCATCTGGTACTGTTGTAACTTGTTAGTAGGTTAGTACAAGAAAACATGTAAAAAGCACCTCAAAGTGTGGACAAGTAAATAAAAGTAGATACTAAACAAGCATGGAGCATCAAAAATTATAGATATGTTTCCAACGTATCAACATTCCCAAGCTTAACTCCTGCTCGTCCTCGAGTAGGTAAGTGATAAAAAGAATAATTTTTGAGGTGACATGCACCCTCACAATAAAGATCCAAACATTTGCAAGCATTGAAAGCTGGGATCAAAGAACTCTAAACATGTGCATGAAAGATGGAGTTCTAACAATAGGACATAGTAACTATGCATGCAACATGTTAAGCTACAAACAAAGATCATGAATAACATGCATTGAAAAACTATTGTTTGTTTCACATACAGAAAACACAGCATAGTGGCAATCAGCTTGTCCCTCATAGAGTAGCAATATAGATACAAAGGACACCTTCAAAGTTCACAAGGGTGACTAGAAACAAATAGCACAAGAACAAGTAATATCACAATATGCATCAATCAATAAGCTTTGGAACACTGCACACAGAATGACAACTATGCTCTCTTAATGGTGCCTAAAGGTAGAAGGTGGAGACTCAAATAATGGTGGAAGAAAGGCCTTTTGTAAAGGAAGCATGGATTACAAGTTTCAAAACGAGCTTCCAAAAATTATGGTACTTGTCAGCTTTCAGTCCTCATTGCCCCTATCATAATCATCTTGAAGTGGTTAAGGTTAAAGTGGCAAAGGTGGAGTATATGCTTGACAAAGTATAACTTGGCAATCTCAAGTCCCTTGAATACGAGGGCCACACCTCAAGCATACTCAACTTTGGGTCCAGGTAAGTTCTTGTCATTGTAAGTATTTGCATATCGTTGACAACCGCCAACGGGGTACCCCTTGCACATGGTACAGGAGCTTTCCCATAACCAAAATGACAAGGCAAGCAGACAATGAGCATCTCAGCAATCTTTTTATTTACCATATGCATAGATTTTTATTGAGGATGCTTCATAGATAGCTCACTATGGTGATGCTGGAAGTGTTCCACCATGATTAGGCATGGCTTAGGCTAGAGGCACAGGCGTTTCTCTAACACAGGATACAAACTCCATGGACTTACAAGTTCCCTCTTTATTTCACACAGGTGACATACATAGACAAAAGAACATGATATCAACTGAGTACAAAGTACAAGTGTAATGTTGAAAACGTTCCCCGTGACAGCACGGTTCTGCTAATTCCAACTTATAAGTGCAAGCATATACAACAAAGTTGTCACAATGGTTCAAGTTTATTAGGGGCAAAGAATATAAAGTGTGCTATCAAGTTCGTGAGGGCTTTAATCGCTAAGTTTTCACATAACAAAATAGTTTTTAATTGGAAGATAGATGAAAACAAGAATATACTTGGAATGTGTAACACACCATGCATAGGAGTTTATAGTGGACACTTTGGAATAACTTGGTTTCTTGGGAGTTTGAAGCATGAGTAGAACTTACTCATACAAGTTGAGGCTAGCAAAAGACTAGGAGCAACCAACTAAGAGAGCAATAATGGCCATAAACATGCAGTGCAACAAAGCATACTAATGAAAGCAAAGAGTGGTACTACAAGTCAAGGACTAAATGATCATATAGGCTAATGGTGACTTTTCATATTCATAACATGGTGTGAGCATGTTCTAAGTCAACCCAAGAAAAGCATCAAAGGAGAATACCACAATACTATGCTTTTGCATGCTAAAACAACGCATAATTTCTTCAAGGCACACTAAGCAATCCCAATTGTTTTGAACAAGACATGCTACAACAATAATCACTAAGCATAATTATAAAACAACACCTAGCATGTCATGCTAAAGTCTAAGTCACAGTCAATGCAAGCTCCTCTTGCACTTACAAGCAAGAACTTACTACTCCTTTCCAACACCAAGGAACTTATTTGTAAAACAACACAGCGAGAATGGGAGTCCAAACTACTTTATTCAAGCAAACTAAACAACCTAAGCAAAGCAAACGAAAACTAAGATGCTGCAAGAACAACACAAATGTGCATAAAAATGAAGTGTCTAGACAGACCTGAGCTTTTTATTGATGAAGAAGGGGATGCCTTGGGCATCCCCAAGCTTTGACGCTTGTACCTCTTGGATATTTCTTGGGGTGACACCATGGTGGCATCCCCAAGCTTGAGATTTTGTCCATTCTTCATCTCATTGCATCATTCTCTCTCTACACCTGAAATTTCTCCTTCATACAATCTTCATTAGCAACATTAGTGTATTCGAAAGATATTAGACCTCTTGGCAAAGCTTTGGAACAGCAAGGCTTTTCACTAAAAACACAATCTACTATAGTAACTCCTTCAAAAATCTCAATTCACCTAAAGAGAACTCAAAACGGAATCAATAAGAAGCAAATGCAAATAATGGCAGAAATCTATCAAAACAGACCAGCAGGTAGAAACCGATTTTTTTCGAACATCTTCTGTTGCTCAAATCAAAACATGTTGAACTAACGAAAGTTAGCTAACATATTGGGGGATTTATTAGTAAATTTTGAGCTCAATCGGAGTTATAGAGACTCCTCACAAATTATTTTGGTGAAGGACAGAAATCTGTTTCGGGACAGCAACTCCCCAAATCTTACTTCCCTCTCATTAGGGGTCATTCTTCGCACAAAAAGCAAACAAAAAGGATAAGGAGAGGTCATTACTGAAGTAATAACTTCCAAGACTCAAGGAAACTCTTGGGTTATCTCCCAACAAGTACTTTTCTTTAACGCCTTTAAGTTAGGCACAAAAAGCAAGAAGAATCAAGTATTTTCAAATGAGGAAGCATTAACATCAAACCTTGCTTTCAAAGGGGGAGCAAAGAGCAAGTTCTCTCTTATCATTGGGAAGTGTTCAATACCTTTCTTGAATGTAAAATGATATTTAATGGTGCCTTATTTCATATCAATGATGGCACCAACTGTTCTAAGAAAAGGTCTTCCCAAAGTAATAGGACAAAAAGCATTGTATTCAACATCCAAAACATAGAAATCCACAGGGACATAAGCATTATTAACCATAATGAGAACAACATTAATACTCCCCATAAGTTTCTTCTTAGCATTATCATTGAGTGGGACATCTAAATAATAATCTTCCAATCGTGGCAAATCAAGCATTTCATAAATCTTCCTAGGCATAATAAAGACACTAGAACCAAGATCACATGAAGCTTTGAGGTCAAAGTCATTCACTTGCATATTAATAATGGGTTCCCAACTATCTTCTACTTTCCTAGGAATAGAATCTTTGTGTTTTAGCTTCTCTTCCTTAATCTTAACAAGAGCATATGTAATGTGTTTGGTAAAGGCAACATGCATATCACTAGCATCAGGACTTCTAGCAAGCTTTTGCAAGAACATAATCACTTCAGAAATATTGCAACCATCAATATCAAATTCAAACTTTGCATCACTAGTAGTAGGCTCAATAGGCTTAGGCGTAGTAGGAGGAGGAATAGGACTACTTATGGTTTAGTGGTGATGGTGCACACACTATTGTTTCTATCAATTTCAGCTTCCCTTTCCCACTTAGCATGAAGTTGAGCTAACAGCCTAACATTTTCATCAATAGTAACCTGTATGGCATGAGTAGTAGCAAAGGTATTTTCCATGGCTTCAGGTTTAGCAGCCATTTTATTAATCAAAGAGGACTGAGCTTCAGACAAAGAGGATATATTTTTCTCAACCATTAAAAGCTTTTCCTCTGTAGTCTTATTGAAAGTGGTATGTTTACTAATAAAGTCTTTGAGCATGACTTCAAGTTCAGAGGGGGCACTTCTAGCACTATTGTAAGAGTTTCCATAGGAATTGCCATTATTAGGAGGATAAGGCCTATAATTGTTGTTGCTACCAAAATTGTTCCTATAGGCATTGTTGTTGAATTGTTGTTTCTAATGAATTTCACATCAACTTGCTCTTCTTGAGCAACCAAAGAGGCTAAGGGAACACTATTATGATCTAAAGGAGCTTTCCCATTAACAAGCATAGCCATAATAACATCAATCTTTTCACTCAAAGAGCAAGTTTCCTCAATAGAATTTACCTTCTTACCATGTGGAGCTCTCTCAACATGCCATTCAGAGTAGTTAACCATCATATTATCAAGGAGCCTTGTTGCAACACCCAAAGTGAGGCCCATAAAGGTACCTCCAGCAGCTGAATCCAACAGATTTCTTGAGGAAAAGTTCAAACCTGCATAAAAAGTCTGGATAATCATCCAAGCAGTGAGTCCATGAGTAGGGCAATTTTTAACCAAAGATTTCATTCTTTCTCAAGCTGGAGCAACATGTTCACTATCAAGTTGTTTAAATTTCATAATATCACTTCTCATAGATATAATCTTATCAGGAGGATAGTAATTTCCAATAAAAGCATCTTTGCACTTAGTACAAGAATCAATACTATTTTTAGGCAAAGAAAGCAACCATTCTTTAGCTTTTCCTCTCAAGGAGAAAGGAAAAAAGCTTGAGATTAATAATATCTTCATCTACATCCTTATATTTTTGCATCTCACAAAGTTCAACAAAGCTATTGAGATGGGCAGCAGGATCATCAGAACCAGCACTAGAAAATTGCTCTCTCATCACAAGATTCAACAAAGCAGGCTTAATTTCATAAAAGGTAGCATCAGGAGCAGGTGGAGCAATAGGAGTGCTTAGGAAATCATTGTTGTTGGTGCTAGTGAAGTCACACAACTTGGTGTTCTCAGCAGAGTTCATTTTGGCAAAGGTGGGCAAGCCAAAAACAGCAGCAGCAGCTAGGGCAGGAACTAATTTTTTTTGTGTTTTTGAATAAAGCAAGCAAACCAAACTAGACTAGTTTTTTTGGGTTTTTTGAAAAGAGGCAAACAAAACCAAGAAAAAGAAACAAAGCAAACTAAAAACAAAGTAAAGATAAAGGAAGTGAAGGACTCCCCTTGTGAAGACGTCCTTAGCCTCCCCGGCAACGGCGCCAGAAAAGCTTGATGCAGCGCTGAGTTGATGTAGGAGTGCTTCGTTGGGAACCCCAAGAGCAAGGTATGAAGCAGCACAGCAGCAAGTTTTCCCTCAGTAAGAAACCGAGGTTATCAAACCAGTAGGAGGAAGGAAACATCACACAGGTGTTGCAAACAACACGGAGACCTTCACAACACAAACTCAAGACTTTGCCCCAACGAATCAGTGTGGTTGTCAAGCTCACCTGTTTGCAGTAACAAAGGATTAAACGTATGGTGTGGAAGGTAATGGTTTGCAGCAAGTAAACAAGTAAAAATGGAAGATGTATCAATGGTAAAGATTGGACCGGGGTCCATAGTTCACTAGAGGTGCTCTCCTTAGATAAACAACATGGCATGAAGGGTAAACAAATTACAGCAGGGCAATTGACAGGAACTGAGCAAGGCATAACAATGCAATTACTAGTCAGAAAGATCCTATGAGATTCGATTGGGCAATACAACAAGATACATAGACCGCCATCCAACTGCATCTATGACTAGAAGTACACCTTCAGGTTATCATCCGAACCCCCTCTAGTATTAAGTTGCAAGCAATAGACAACTGCTTTAAGCAAAGTGTGTAAGGTAAACAGTCCACATGTTCCATGAACAAGAGACATTTTTTTCTCCCTAGTGGCAACAACACATCTACAACCAAAGAGATTTCTGCCACTTCCCTTGGAAACTAGAGGCATGAACCCACTATCGAGCATAAATACCCCCTCTTGGAGTCACTAGGAACTACTTGGCCAAGATAGCTACTAACAACGGAGAGCATGCAAGATCACAAACAACATAGACATGATAGAATCATAAAGACAAAACCATTAATCAAACCAACATAATAATCTCAATATCCATCGAATCCCCACAAACACAACATGCATGATTACAAATAGATTAGATCTTGATCATGAACGGAGCTCACAAGATCTATGCATGAAAGCACAAAGGAGGAGATACAACCATCTAGCTACTACATGGACCCATAGTCCAAGGTGGAACTACTCACGCATCATACGGAGAGAAGGCCTCCGGGATGATCTCCCCTCCGGCAGGGTGCCGGGAAGAACTTCATATCCCCCCTGATCTAGGGACGATGGTGGCGGCGGATACAGAAGGTTTCATGGAGATTTGATCGGGTGCTTAGGGTTCTGCATCGAGGGCTTCTTATAGGAGAAGGGGGAGGCCGAGGCGGCGGCCAGAGGGGGCAAACCTTACCCAGGCGCGGGGTAGGGCCCACCCGCGCCTAGGGGGGTTTATCCACCCTGGCACACCTCCTCGTCTCCCCTCTGGAGTTCTTGTTCCCTATGGAAAGTAATTGACTTTGACGTTTGTCCCGTCCAATTCCGAGAATATTTCTTTACTAACTTTTCTAAAACCAAAAAAAGCAGAAAACAGGCATCTGGCACTGTTGCAACTTGTTAGTAGGTTAGTACCAGAAAACATGTAAAAAGAACCTCAAAGTGTGGACAAGTAAAGCAAAGTAGATACTAAACAAGCATGGAGCATCAAAAATTATAGATACGTTTCCAACGTATCACCGTACTTGATTGATTTGGGGGCGATGAAGGACTCCGTTGGTCGGGCGATCTTGTAGTGGTTTTTGTCGTTGATTGCTCCTTTGTTTTGCTTGTCTTGGGGTCGCTTTGTTCCGGGATATCCATCTTCATAGTCTCTAAGTCGGACCTTGTTAGTGAAAACGGAACATTTGAAGTAGACGAGATATGGGGTAATCCATTTTCAAAGTTTTTAAGTCAGAAAAGATGAGATAATAATTCTTTCGAAAAGCTTTTGAGAAAATAGTTTGCGAAAACTGGTGTTTTCATAAATAGGGGTTATCTTGTCTAACGTCCATGCTAACTAAGGTCTCCTATAATCAGGATGGCTCTGATACCATGTTTGTGGCACCCCGGATTTACGATCCGAGAATACCCGTTATGCATACAATTCACGTTCCCATGATTAGTGAGCCGTGATCATAACCGACTAGTATCATTACGACATCCATATATTAACGAGTATAAACTTACATAGTGGCCATTATGTCGAATACAACACAAATAGCGGAAGTCTTCAGCGCAGACCGTGCCTTAACCTACAGGCAACTGACTGGGAAGACGGCCTAGCTCGCATAGACGTCAACACCTTTGTTCCTTCTTAACATTTGCAATCTGGCCAAGTAAATTGCCAGGGACAATGTCGGTGAGTACTTTTAATATACTCGCAAACCACCGAGATAAGGTAACAAAGATAATGCATATCGGGCTATGGCAAGATAGCTCTACACTATAGTTGCTTTTGAAAGACCTAACAATGGCATCTCTATATCTTTGTTGAAAAAGAGTTTTTGGAAAATATGCCTCCTTTTAGAAAATCTGGACATCTCCACATCCTTCTTAAAAAGATTTAAAACGGTTTATTTTGTAAAACCCCTTTTTAAACGTCTTCAACCATCTCTGGTCAAAACCAAACTCATTCTTATCTTTCCTCGTGACCAAGTCACATCCTTTATTTCATCACAACATAAACGAAGGGTCCTCCTAGAACTTGCCATTCCAACCGTCCTTGACCGTGGACACGGCTATTCGAATAGATTAGACTCTGCAGAGTTTGTGCACTTTACCCACAAGAATTAATACATTCGCCGGGATAAAACCACGGCCCGCTACACACGATAGACGGGGGCTCGGATAATCAAACCTAGACTTTTCATTTGTCCATCCCTAGCAACAGCGGCTTTTCCTTTTGGGTTGTTCCTCCGGTACGAGTATGGGGCACAACGGCACTGGTCCTTCCTCCCGTACTGACCCCTACCTCCAAACCGTAGTTTGACCGGTAGCAATTGTGACAAAAACTTCCTCCCGTACTAACCAAAAGTCATACTGTCCGCGAGAGACCCAATTGTTGCAGCAGTACCTTGCCCAAGGCAGTTTGGATTTCAGGGGATTTCTCCCCTTTAGCGAGTACGAGCAGCCCCGGCTAAAGACCAAAAACTACGAGCTAAGCCCCAGCGTCTGGGGTAATGTGGTTGCACGGATAAAATTGTTCCGGACATTGGCTTAGAACATCCCTTCTCTTTATCTTGCTTGACTTTCTCTTCATCCACCTCATATCTTCTTTTAGTAAAACTTCCACTTGGAAATGATGCCTCTTTCCAAGGGTTTTATTTTGAAAACTTTGTAGTAGGGTAAAACCCAAAATAGTTTTATTATTGAAAATCCGTGGGTTTCCAAGAGGGAAGATGATAATCATCTTAACCTCGATCTAAAGGGGTAAAGTAGGTGTCAACAGTGTAAGTATCCTAATGGACACTCATCCATAACTTGGAGGAGACAAGTTACTCACGCACTTTTATTTGAAACAAACCATGCAATTTAATTGTGCAGTTGATAAACGAGATATAATACAATTGATAAACAGGAGTAGGTTAATATAGGAATTCAGGAATGGTGGCTTCCCTGTGACCAGCGAGATGTCCCTTGACTTCTTTAGAATACCAGAATACCAAATATGTCAATAATAAGAATAATCCGATCCTTCCTTCTTCTCGGTGTCACACAATCGCAACTATCGTCGTTATCGAGCATACATGCAAACAGACAACACCACAATCAATACAAGACATACACGCATCAATCCATATAGTAAGCAAACGATGAATACATGATATACATCAGTAGGGTGTTGGAGGTAGAATAGGATTGGATAGAAAAACAAGATTTGGAGGCATAGGAAAAGAGATCCTTTTTCGATTTAAGTCTACGAACTATCTAAGAGAGGGTTTTTGACCAAGGGCTTGATCTGTAGGATACCATTATATAAAAATGATACCATAAGATGGATATTGATAAAATGAAGCCAACAAAAGTGGTTTCACTATTTTATCAATTTCCCTTGGTTTATAATGAATTTTATAGTGATTAAAGCTCTAGTTTTAGGAAATAATTCACCAGAACTTCTCTGGAGTTCCAAAAATTATTGCCTTGGGTGATTAAGCATAATTATGTGTACTGATTAAGGATGAGTTGGAATCACCTCAAAAAAATTACCAGAAAGCCCTTGAGAAATTCTCAAAGACAGTACTGGATGGGATTTGTCTTTTTCATCAGATTTATTTTACAGAATATTTTTAGGTGATTCCAAGGTCACATGTTAGGTAATCAGAATACCTTTCGGTAGAAATTGGAATCAACCATTTTGAAGTTACATAGCTCATGTAACGATTTTATTAGTGAATAAACCATGCACGGAAGGGTTTAATTCACTACAATTCAACAAGGACTCATAAAATTATGAGCTGCTGGATTCTGAAAGATATGTTTATGTGTGTCATCTGGGAGTTGGAATTAGGTCAAGACCTCACTTGGTTTGGCCTATGGAATTTCCTAAAGGTAAAAGGACCTCATTTTCATATTTTTTGCTACCAGCAAACAAGGTAGAAATGGGTGTGGGGCCAGTGGGACATGAAAGGTATGGTTTATACCTTCCAGTACAAGTTGGATTTACTCCATTTGGATATACCAGACTTTCTGGAGAAAATCATTAGTGAAATGGACAGATCTAAGTAGATGATTTTTCATCTTTAATCTAGACCCTTTTTTTACCAAACAGGGTCTGCATGTTAGGGAAAAGGTGCATGCATGTGTGAAAAATTAGATCTGGCCAGAATATGGTGTTTTACAATTTTGTTTGGATTTAAACCAAACAGACATCCTGCAGATCTAATATCCTAATTAAAAAGGAGAAGGGCAGGTTTGTTAAAGGGCCAGATCTAGAGAAGCAGATGGGCCGCGCCGGGGATTCGGCCCACCTGGGCACATCTCTGCACGGGATATGGGCTGAGGACACGGTCCCGCCAGTCAGCGACTGCAGGTGCCGAAGGGGTATAGGGGCGTCCGGGCTATTGGATCTGAAGGGGATCGGACGGTCAGGGGCCATCTTCTACCTAGCGCCACCGCCCGCGGGCAGAAACCCTAGTGGAGAGTGGAGACGCACGGGGAGCTCACCTTGGGTCTCGCCGGCGACTGGAGGGTGGTGGAGGCAACACGGCGCGTCGAGGGCAGTCCGGCAAGGGGCGGCACCACGGGGTTTGACGCCGGGAACTTGCTCGCGTGATGGTGGCCAAGGAGGAGCTCACCGGTGCTTCGTCGTGGCGTCAGTAGAGGGGTTCCTGGGAAGGGAAGAAGGTATGGTTAGGGGCAGGAGAGCGGGGGGAATACGGGGGGTGTGACATGCAGAGGAGAAAAGGGGGAGAGGAGAGCTCGGGGCTCGGTTTTTCTTGCCATGGTTGAGAGGTGTAGATCTTCCTCTCGAGGAGCATGCAGAGGCAGGGAGGATCTAGGGAGCTTGGGGAGGGTAGAGAATGGGTAGGGGTGGACTGGAGGTCACATGTAGCTGGAGAGGACAAAGGGGCAGTGCACCTCGAGCTTGTTCTTAGCAATGGCCGAAACTCTTTTCTTCTCTCTCTCTCTTGGGAAGGGCTGAGCAAGGGAGAGGGAGAGGAGCTCTAGGAGGTGAGTGGAGCGTGCTGGGGGCAAATGAGGGCGAGGGGGAGAGTGGCACTGGCTTCGGGCCTTATAAACAGGGGGAGTGGTGCGTGAGGGACCAAGTCCAATTGGACAATGGCAAGGTGTTGGCTTCTGGTTGGGCAAGAGAGGTGGTGCTGGGGCCTGTAGCTCGACCAGAGAGGGAGAGGGGAGTGGGGTAGCTACTGCCAAGCTTTTAAAGCACAAGATATGCCAAGATATTGTCTCTCCCTTACTCTTACAAGCAGTAGGGGACAAAGAGGAGGGAAGCTACAGTAGGTGGTACTTTAGCACATGACCAGAGAGTGTAGTGGGTGATGTGGTGTAGTGCTTGACAAGGTTTGGTGGTGTTTGGAGTTGGCTTGAATCAAGATTGCTTTGGTTTGGCAAAATTGATCAAGTGAGTGCTTGTGAAGGAAGTTGACAAATTTGCATTGGGAAAAGTGTGGAAATGGTACTTGTAGGTAGAATAGGTCAAATAATCTCTCCAGGATTTATATGGTATTTTTCTAGAGATTATAATCCCATTTAAATGCACCTCTTCAAAAAGTGCAGAAATAGATTATGGAAGCTAATATGATATTTTTACATTGGTCAAGCTTGGTTTTTGATGTGAGATGGTCCTAGATACCACAAAACACCTTGGATAATTTTTTTGGAATTTATTGGGGTGGAAAAGTATTTTGGGGGAATTATTTATTATTTCTGCCATTTAAGAAAAAGGGGAAAAAGAAATAATAAAGAATCTCAAAAATATTTATTTTTGAGTTGGAAAGATGGGATATGAGATGGAGAACTCAAATATGCATTGATTTGGTAAAGTTATTTGTAGAAAATCAAACTTGCCTTTATAGACAAGGATTTTGGGAATTTGGTAAGAAGAGGAAATAAAATAGTTTAATAAACCAAATAATTGTGGGATTTATTTGGGGATGCTTATATCCAAGGTAGCTGATGTAAACTTTATGTGGGCATCAAGTTAAACCTTGGTTTTGAAGAAAAGTGGGGAGAAGGAGGGAAACTATATAAGGGGGGATCTAGGGTTTAGTTATTTTGATGCCACCTAAACTGGGTTGGATTAGTGAGCTCAGATCTCACCTTGGTGCAAGGGGTATATGGATGGGTACACCATGTCATATAAATTATCATGGAAGCAAGAGTTGGGCTTGGTTGCATTTGAGGTGGTCTAGAAGAGATGGCAAACTTTGTTGAAAATAAGGCTGCCATAGCAGATACATTAGGTAGCCTCCTAAACCATGTGGGTTCAAGAAGAACAAGGCTCCAATGGAAACAAGTGAAGTGGGAATTGATAGGAAATGATTAGTAGATCATGACCAAGCAAGGAGTTGGTCAAGGGGAGGTGGCATACAGATGGGAGCTTCTGCCAAAGTAGGCAAGATGATAAGATTTGCAGAAAAGATTATTATCTTGACTACAAAAACCATCATGGATTAGTTGGGAAAAGAAGGGCTTAGCCAAGGGCAAGAGTGGTACTTGGTAGTACTAAATATGTACTACAATATGGTTCAAATGCATTCTCAAGAATACACATAGGTTGGAAAAGGTAGAGCTCCAAAGATGGTATCCAGATAAGAAATCCAGACTTAGCCATTTTGGCAGATTTAGGGTTTTGGACTAGAGTGCAAGTGTAGAAGCTTCTGAGAGGATGCCAGGTTCCAAACTCATGATCAAGGAGATAATGTTGAGGTAATAACTAAGTAGGTAGGATTCATGCTTAGATTGGATCTCCACTGAGTTGGAAACCATCTAGAGGGATTATCCTTAGATTGGTCTGAGCATGGGAGGAGATGGTTACTTAGTGGCTTAGGGTAGATCCAGATTTGGATGCTTGATATGGGCTTGATGACCACAAGAAAGGATTGTGTCCTAAGGGATGAGCTACTATATTAGCTCACTCTATTTCCTAATCAAACAAGGCAATCAGTAGATCAAGGCAATTCATTAGACAGCAGATCAAGGCAATTCATTAAACAGCATATCAAGGCAATTCATTAACTAGTAGATCAAGGTAATTCATCTTGTTACTTATATAACTTACTACTAGGGTTACCATCAAGCCTAGATTGAGGTAAGGATGGGTATGTTGAAAGGGGTTTTGCTTTGAAGTAAGATAAGTACCATCTTGGTATCTTTACCAAGATTGAGATGAAAAGGTTTTAATAAGGGTTTTGGAAAACCTAGGGATAAGGGTAGTTGAAGGTTCTATCTTGAAAACATAAGGAGATAATATATAGGTCTCCATAGTTTTTTTAATAGAAACTAGCAAAATATTTTGTTGTGTCAAAGTCATCTTGGCTCAGGTTTTGAAATGCCAGAACATTTGAGAATACGAAAGATGAGCCAAGGCATCTCTTTTGTAAAAATAGTTGTTTGTAAACTAGTGTTGAGATGAGGAGTACACACTAATACACAAATAGTTGTATGAGCACAAGCAAACACGTTGCAAGAAAAAGTTTGTGTTCCCCCTGATTTTTGCCTTTTGGACATTTAATCAGGGTTGCTGAAATTGGGATGTTACAAACAATATCTAAATAAGATAAATCAAGAGAGAAATCATAATCTTTATCTTTAATATCTATGGGAGAAGTGGCAAACTTAGGATCAGAGGACATCTTAGGCATAATAGTACGTCTAGCAAGGAGACTCTTAATAGCACTAGTACCATGTGTGTTTCGTCACTCTTCAACAAATTCATCAGTAAACTCAATGTAACCATCATTAATATCATAACTCTCACTAGACGCAGGTGAACTAACAGGTGTAACAGTGTCTTCACTAGGAGTTTCGGTATTTCCTAGACTAGCCATAGTAGCATCTAGAAAAGGACCTAATGAACCACTCGCATCAAGCAAAGTAGAAGTAACATCATGAGCATCAAAAGCAGTTTCAGATTCAGCAGTAGTAGCAGTGTGTGTAGCATGTGTATGTGGTGGAGGTGTAACCAGCTTACTTATAATAGACTGTGAATCAAGAGGAACATAGGTGTTTAGGACTATACTTCTTGTAGTGGATGGTAAAATTGGGAACTTTCCATCACGACACTTCCCCATGATGAAAGGAGTAGCAGTGAACAATAATAGATCCAAGTGAACTTACAAATAAAGCTATGCTCCCCCGCAACGACGCCAGAAAATAGTCTTGATGACCCACAAGTATAGGGGATCACAACAGTCTTCGCGGGTAGTATTACCCAATTTATTGATTCGACACAAAGGGAGCCAAAGAATACTTGCAAGCCTTAAAAACTGAGTTGTCAGTTCAGTTGCACCTGGAAATAGTTCTTGCTCACACAAGTTTATTAGTAGCAATAGTTTGTAGTAGCAACAGCAAAGCAGGAGCAATAGTAACAGTAAGGTTCTTTCTCAACAATATCTAAATAGGATAAATCAATAGAGAAATCATAATCTTTATTTTAAATATCTGTGGGAGAGGTGGCAAACTTGGGATCAAAGGACAACTTAGGAATAATGGTGTGTCTAGCAAGGAGACTCTTAATATCACTAGTACCATGTGTGTTTTGGCACTCTTCAACAAATTCATCAGTGAACTCAATGTAACCATCATTAATATCATAACTCTCTCTAGACTGAGGTGAGGTAACAGGTGTAATAGTGTCTTCACTAGGAGTTTTGGTATTTCCTAGACTAGCCATAGTAGCATCTAGAAAAGGACCTAATGAACCACTTGCATCAAGCACAGTAGAAGTAAAATCATGAGCATCAAAAGCAGTTTCAGATTCAGCAGTAGTAGCAGTGTGTGTAGCATGAGTATGTGGTGGTGGTGTAACAAGCTTACTTATAACAGACGGTGAATCAAGAGCAGCAGAGGTGTTTAGGACTATACCTCTTCTTGTAGTGGATGGTAAAATAGGGAACTTTCCATCACGAGACTTACCCATGATGAAAGGAGTAGCAGTGAACAATAATAGATCCAAGTGAACTTACAAATAAAGCTATGCTCCCCAGCAACGGCGCCAGAAAATAGTCTTGATGACCCACAAGTGAAGGGGATCGCAACAATCTTCACGGGTAGTATTACCCAATTTATTGATTCGACACAAGGGGAGCCAAAGAATACTTGCAAGCCTTAACAACTGAGTTGTCAATTCAGCTGCACCTGGAAATAGTTCTTGCGCACAGAAGTTTATCAGTAGCAACAGCAAAGCAATAGTAGCAGTAGAACAAGAGCAATAGTAATAGTAACAGTAAACAGTGGGATTCGAGTGCGGTAGGCAAAGGGATGGATGGACGGGTGTTGCATGGACGAGTCTAAACATGTAACTTCAAGATCTAGGCCATTGGAGATAAATAATAACAAGCATCCTAGTACTAAACAATCCTAGGCATGTGCTCCATATATAGTCATACGTGCTCGCAATGAGAACTTGCACAACATCTTCTGTCCAGCCAGCCCGTGGCAGCGGGGCCTCTAGGGAACTACTGGGAATTAAGGTGCTCCTTTTAGTAGAGCACCGGAGCAAAGCATTAACACTCTATGAACACATGTGATCCTCACATCACAGCATCTCCTCCGGTTGTCCCAATTATTGTCACTTCGGGGCCTTTGGATCCAGACAATGATATGTGTACACAACTTGCAGATAAGATCACAAACAATACTATCATAATGATTCAATAATAAGTTCAGATCTGAGATCATGGCACTCGGGCCCTAGTGACAAGCATTAGGCACAACAAGTTGCAACAAAGTCAAATAGCACTAATAGAGATACTAGGCACTATGCCCTAACAGATCTTATTCGATTACATGATAGAACTCATCCAATCCCTACCATCCCCAAGACTACAGCGGGGGATTACTCACTCATGGATGAGGGAAACATCGGTGGTTGATGGAGATGCGTTGGCGATGACGATGGCGATGATCCTCTCCAAATTCCCCATCCTGGCAGGGTGCCAGAACGGAGTTTCTGGATCCAAATCTTGGTTTCTGGTGGCGGCGGAGCAGAACTCTTTCTGGAAAACTATCGACCCCCCCCCCTCGGTTTTTAGGTCGAGTGACAACTTATAGGCACAGAGGGAGGCCGAAGGGGTGCCTGGGGTGCCAAAACGTCAAACCCCCCTCAGTTTTTAGGTCAAGGGGCAACTTATAGGCGCAAAGGGAGCCCGAGGGGGTGCCTGGGGTGGTCGCACTCCCCCTAGGCGCGAGGCAGGGTCCACCCGCGCCTGGCAGGGGTGTGGGCCCCCTAGGCCTCCACTCAGTTTCGTCTTCTGGCTTCGTGGATCTTCTAGTGAAATATAATTTTTGGCATATTTTCCGGGATTTTTCCTGATAGTCGATTTTCTGCACAAAAACTAGACACCAATGTAATTCTGCTGCAAAACAGCGTCAGTCCGCGTTACTTGTATCTAAACCACACAAGTTTAGAGGAGAAACAATAGCAAAAGTGTTCGGAAAAGTAGATACGTTTTGGACGTATCAGGATCCCGGTCCAATCTTTACCATTGATACATCTTCCATTGTTCATGTTTACTTGTTGCAAACCACTTTTACCTTCCACACCATACAGTTAATCCTTTGTTACAGCAACCGGTGAGATTGACAACCTCACTGTTCGTTGGGGCAAAGTCTTGGGTTTTTGTTGTGCAGGTTTCCAAGTTGCTAGCAACACCTTTGAGACGTTTCCTTCCTCCTACTCGTTCGATAACCTCGGCTTCTTATTGAGGAAATACTTGCTGCTATGTTCTTCACACCTTCCTCTTGGGGTTTCTCGACGAAGCGCTTTCAGGCGCCATCAGCTATTGTTGGTGATATGCTAAATATGACTAACCCGGGTGGCCCACAGTTGGTAGCAAGGCCCATGGCCTGCTAGGTGGCCCAGTTAGATGGATCCAGAAGGGAGGCCCGTGCCGTCTACAGTGCAGAAAAAATCCGCACAACAAACCAATCCCTGTAATCCTGCGTATTGCCATTATAGTGATTTATAGCATGAGTAGAATTCCGCCATCATCATGGAATCTGAACCTGGGTAAGCTCTATTACCTCGTACTTCCAACTCTCCGCCTTACCCCACATCTCTAAACACGCTCTGTGAGGACCCCTCTATGGCGTACTTGTTCGCAATACCACGATAGAGTGGGACAACCAAACTCCTGAGAATGGCTTATCTCATCTTAAGGGACGAAGCAACCATGACAAAGCTCCAGGTAGTTGAGGTATTGGACAAAAGCATGCGTGACATCAATTGCCGGCGGGACCGACCGTTCGGTGGAAAGATAATCGTATTTTGTGGTGATTTTAGGCAGGTTCTTCCGATCATCGGGAAAGGGTCATGGGCTCACATAATCGACACGGCCCTGCGGAGTTCATACCTCTAGAATGGCATGCGCCAGCAAAGGCTCATCAAGAACATGAGGGAACATAACAACAAATGGTTCGCAGATTATTTGTTGAGGGTAGGGAATAGAACCAAGGAAGCTGACAGGGAAAGTAATATACGACTCTCCAAAGATATATATGTACCATCTATAGATGAAGAAGACGACCTAGAGAAGTTGATCGAGCATGTATTTCCATCTCTAGGAGATAGCATGGCTAATCCGAATTACATGACTTCCCGAGCAATCCTCTCAACTAAAAATGATTATGTCAACACTATAAACAAGAGCATGATACAAAAATTTAGCGACGAGGAGAAAATCTAACACAACTTTGATAGTACACAACTTTGATAGTGTAGAGGATGATCCGCATGGCTATTATGCTCCAGAGTTCTTGAACTCGCTAACTTCTAATGGGATGCCTCCCCATGAGCGTTAACTGAAGATAAATTGTCTAGTTATACTTCTCAGAAACATTGACCCATCTAACGGATTATGTAACGACATGTGGCTTGTTGTTCGAGGGTTCTAGAGGAACACGATTGATGTGGAAATCATACTAGGATAGCATGCTGGGGGTGTTCCTTGCTCGCATACCTCTTTGCCCCTCTGATGACAACATGTTTCCGTTCAGATTTAAAAGGAAACATTTTTTCCGATTAGGCTCTCCTTTGCCATGAGTATCAACAAGGCATAAGGGCAGACCATCCCTATTGTCGATGTTTACCTACCGTAACCTGTATTCTCCCATGGCCAGTTGTATGTTGCATTGTCTAGAGCAACCGCAAAGGTTAACATTAAGATCCTCGCCATCAAGGAAAAGCACAAGGGCAAGGATATCGTCAAGGGCAAAGGAAAGAGCAATGACATTGACCAATCCATGAATCCAAAGAAATGAAAGAGATCTGAGGACTTGGTATCAACCATGAAGAACATAGTCTACAAGGAAGTCCTGAGCACTTGAAGATGTCGGAAAATATTTAAGGAGCTTCATAGAGAATTATTGCTTACATCATATTAGTTATAGGCATCTTTGAAGTTGTAGTGGTTATATGAATATTTGATGTGTGTGCATTTTAAGGCAATAATCATTGATATATTGTTGTTTTTTCCATGTGCTGCTACCTATGGGGGCAAAAAGAACATTAACTGCCAACTCATTTTTGTCATAGGTTTGTGTAGTGTATAACAAGGTATGCCACAGAAAGCTGACGAGGTGGATCAAGGAAATGTGTGGTTTGGTTTTTTCAGAACTGACAAAATGATACTGTGATGCTCTTCCACCATGTTTGATTAGCACATTAATTTTTTGACATCCATAAAATGATTTTTCAAGTTGTATTATGTTTCGTCTTTCATTATTCTTAAAATAAAATTAGTCAGTATTTATAATGTTTTCTTTTACTATAGATACAATCAATTTCAGCTCATCGATCAGCATTTATTATTCTTAAAATAAAATCAACCATATTTTATATTGTTTCCTTTTACTAGAGATACAATAAATTTTGACTCATCAATCAACATTTATTATTCTCGGAATAAAATCAATCAACTTTTATACTATTTTATTTTACTAAAATGACAATCAATTTATTTTCATCAATAAACATTCATTATTCTTAAAATAAAAACAACCACCTTTTATATTGTTTTCATTTACTAGAGATACAATCAATTTCGGCTCATCAATCAGCATTTATTATTCTTAAAATAAAATCAACCAACTTTCATATTGTTTCCTTTTACTAGAGATACTATCAATTTTGGCTCATCAATCAGCATTTGTTATTTTCAAAATATAATCAATCAACTTTTATACTATTTTTTTGCTAGAGAGACGATCAATTTATTTGCATCAATAAACATTCATTATTCTTAAAATAAAATTAGCCATCTTTTATACTGTTTCCTTTTACTAGAGATACAATTAATTTCGGCACATCAATCAGTATTTATTATTCTCATAATAAAATCAATTAAATTTTATACTGTTTCCTTTTACTAGAAATACAATTAATTTATTTGCATGAATAAACATTCATTACCCTCAAAACAAAATCAGTCAACTTTTATACTGTTTCTTTTAATAGTAAATATACAATCTATTTATTGCATAAATAAACATTCATTACTCTCAAAACAAAATCAATCGGCTTTTATATGGTTTCCTCTCTCATTTGTCTATATAAGCACAACCCCATCAACGCAAAGGTACTCCTCGCCCTCTACTCCTGCACGCCTACCTGAACTAGGCTTGTTGATTCGCTCTACCTTTCAAGGTATTCCAAGGATTGACCTTCAATATATTCTCTTTTTCTTTGATGCTTTGAATTTTATTATAACTACACTATCGTATGCATGTCTTACTTTTTCAAAAATTAATTTCTTTATCTTTAATGAAATTTTGTTTAAGATCTCTAGGAGCTACAATATGGTTGATGTTTTTAATATCTCTCGGATGGTATGCTAATAAGTAAATAAATAGAATGTTAAGCACACATTTTTTGCATAGATTATTACAAAAAATAGTAATTGTAAAATTATTCTTAGATGTTTTGGACGTCATCATGTATGTCCGTCCACATGAAATAGATTTTTTGTAATCCTAGTGTTGTCAGGAGGATGTTGTGGTAGATACCAATCATAACATAACCTTTATACGTATTTTTGGTGAATCTGCTCATGCCTACAGTAATATTTTGTTGTTAGGGGAACTGGATAATGTCGTTCTCGTTGGCTGCAACATCAAAGTCCATCAAAAATCAAGTAAGGTTAAGTTTATTTTATATATCTAAAAAATATTAAATGCACATCTTCCTACTAATTTATATTGTGATTTAATATAAAAATATTAAATCACAGTATAAATATTAAATCATAGTATAAATATTAAATCACAGTATAAAATTTAGTAGGAAGATGTGCATTTAATATTTTTTAGATATATAAAAATAAATTGAACCTTACTTGATTTTTGATGGACTTTAAGGTTGCAGCCAATGAGAACGATGTTATCCAATTCCCCTAACAGGAGAATATTGTCGTAGGTACGATCAGATTCACTAAAAAATACAAAGGTTATGTTATGCTTGGTATCTACTACAATAACCTCCCTAACACCGCTAGGAGCACAAAAATCTGTTTCGTGTGGACTGACATACATGATGACGCCCAATACATCTAAGAACAATTTTATAATTACTATTTTTTATAATAATCTATGAAAAAATGTGTGCTTAAGATTCTACTTATTTACCTGTTAGTGCACCATCCGGGAGATATTCAAAAACATCAACCATATTGTAGCTCCTAG
This sequence comes from Avena sativa, assembly GCA_916181665.1. Lineage (NCBI taxonomy): Eukaryota > Viridiplantae > Streptophyta > Magnoliopsida > Poales > Poaceae > Avena > Avena sativa. Next base: position 35,386,866 of record OV702289.1, on the reverse strand, counting down.
AGATCCTAAATATTTTTTTATTAAAGATAAAGAAATTCAAATTTGAAAAAGTAAGACATGCGTATGATGGTGTAGTTATAATAAAATTCAAAACATCAAAGTAGAAAAGAGAATATATTGAACATTAAACCTTTGGAATGCCTTGAAAGGTAGAGCACATCAACTGGCCTAGTTTTGGTGGAGTAGAGGAGGACGAGGAGTACCTTTTCCCTAATGGGGTTGTGCTTATATAGGCAGATGGGAGAGGAAACCAAATAAAAGTTGATTGATTTTGTTTTGAGAGTAATGAATGTTTATTGATGCAAATAAATAGATTGTATCTTTACTATTAAAAGAAACAATATAAAAGTTGAACGATTTTATTTTAAGAGTAATGAATGTTTATTGATGCAAATAAAGTGATTGTATCTATAGTAATAGGAAATAGTATAAAAATTGATTGATTTTATTTTGAGAATAATAAATGCTGATTGATGAGCCAAAATTCATTATATCTCTAGTAAAAGGAAACCGTATAAAAGATGGTTGATTTTATTTTTTAAAATAATGAATGTTTATTTATGCAAATAAATTGATCATCTCTCTAGTAAAAGGAAACAATATGAAAGTTGATTGATTTTATTTTGAGAATAATAAATGCTGATTGATGAGGCGAAATTAATTGTATCTCTAGTAAAAGGAAACCATATAATGGCTGGTTGATTTTATTTTAAGAATAATTAATGTTTATTGATGCAAATAAATTAATCGTCTCTCTAGCACAAGGAAACAGTATAAAAGTTGATTGGTTTTATTTTGAGAATAATAAATGTTGAATTGTATCTCTAGTAAAAGGAAATTGTATAAAAGCGCGTTGATTTTATTTTAAGAATAATAAATGCTGATTGATGAGCCAAAATTAATTGTATCTCTAGCAAAAAGAAATAGTATAAAAGCTGGTTGATTTTATTTTAGTAATAATGAATGTTTATTGATGCAAATAAATTGATCGTCTCTCTAGTAAAAGGAAAGAATATAAAAGTTGATTGATTTTATTTTGAGAATAATGAATGTTGATTGATGAGCCGAAATTAATTGTAAGTTCTAAAAAAACGAAACCACACATTTCCTTGATCCACCTAGTCAGCTTTATGTGGCATCCCCTGTTATACATTACACAAATCTACAACAAAAATGAGTTCGCAGTTATTGTTCTTTTTGCCCCCGTAGGTAGTAGCACATGGAAAACACAACAATATATAATGAGTATTGCCTTAAAATGCACACACATCAAATATTCATATAACCACTACAACTTCAAAGATGCCTATAACTAACATGATGTTGTATACAATAATTCTCTATGAAGCTCCTTAAATATTTTTTGACATCTTCAAGTGCTCAGGACTTCCTTGTAGATTATGTTCTTCATGGTTGTTACCAAGTCCTCAGATCTCTTTTGCTTCTTTGGAATTATGGATTGGTCAATGGCATTGCTCTTGCCTTTGCCCTTGTGATTTTTCTTGATGGCGAGAATCTTAATGTTAACCTTTGCGGTTGCTCTAGACAACGCAACATACAACTGGCCATGGGAGAATACAAGTTCTGGTAGGTAAACACCGACAATAGGGATGGTCTGCCCTTGCGCCTTCTTTATAGTCATGCCAAAGAAGAGCCTAATCGGAAATTGTTTCCTTTTAAATCTGAACGGAAACATGTCGTCATCAGAGGGGCGGAGAGGTATGCAAGGAAGGAACACCCTCTCCCCAGCATGTTGTCCTAGTATGATTTCCGTATCAATCACGTTCCTCTGGAACCCCCGAACAACAAGCCTCGTGTCGTTACATAATCCGTTAGCTGGGTCAATGTTCTTGAGAAGTATAACTAGATAATTTATCTTCAGTTTAAGCTAATGGTGAGGCAACCCATTAGGAGTTAGCAAGTTCAAGAACTCTGGAGCATAATAGCCATGCGGATCATCCTCTGCACTGTTAAAGTTGTGGTAGATCTTCTCCTCACCGCTAAATCGTTGTATCATGCTCTTGTTTCCGGTGTCGACATAGTCATTTTTGGTTGAGAGGATTGCTTGGGAAGTCATGTAATTCGGATTATCCATGCTGTCGCCTAGAGACCGAAATACATGCTCGGTCAGCTTTTCTAGGTCGTCCTCTTCATCTTTAGACGGTATAGATATATCTTCGGGGAGTCATATATTACTTTCCTCTGTTGAAATGGATCGTATGGGCACCTAGAGGGGGGTGAATAGGTTATACTCAATTTTTAGTTCTTTTTCAATTTTAGGCTTGACACATAGTAAATTCTCTAGATATACAACTACGACAATTTCCCTATATGCAAACCTATCTACTAAACATGTAAAGCGAGGAGCGAAGAAACCGTAGTGGAGCACGCGGAGACACAGGGATTTGTTTTACTGCGGTTCCTTCCTTGTTAAGGGAAGTACATCTATGTTGGGGGGGTGGGTGGTTATAAGACCACCACGCCACAATAGACCTCACCCTATTCTCCGATGGATCTCAACACGAAAGGCTTGATCCACCTTCCCTACTATTGGTACCCTTTGAGGCGGGAACCGGTGCCTTTACAACTCTAGAGGGCACAAATCCACAACCAAATTGGAGGCTCTCATAATGACAACAAGCAATCTCAAGAACAAGGATTATCAATATAATCAAATCAAGGATCTAGATATTTGCAAGAAATACTAGAACGAGGGTTCTCTAAATGAATGGAGAGGAGGCGAAGCGCTTGATTGCTGTTGATGAAGATCGAGCCCTCCTCCTTTGATTCCCCAAGGGACGGGGCCTTTGGGTGGATGAAGGTGGAGATCTCTTAGATGGAACTTGAGGAGCAGATCTTGTCATTTTTGAATGAACCGAGCATTCTAGCAGGAGGGGGAAGATGGGTTTAAATATCCCCTGCCCAGAACTGGCCGTTGGAGAAGTTTGGCAGCGGATTATCCGCCCCCCACTAGGGACAGACTATCTGCCTTCGAGGAAAATCCGTCCCTGGACGGAAAGTCCGGGGGAAAATCTGCCCCCCACATAGTGGGTCGTGTCGAGCTTGACTTGGTGAAAACCTCGAGGGAGAGGATTATCCGCCCCTAGGGAAAATCCCGCCCCATAGGCGAAAAGTCCAGGGGAAATCCGCCCCCTCTCCGAGTGACTCGCCGTGGCTACCTTTGCAAAAATCCTGGGGAGGGGGGGCTATTCGGCCCCCTTGAGGGGTGGATTATCCGGCCTGGGCAAAAGCTCCGGCCCTGGCCAGAAAATCCAGGAGATATTCCGCCCCCCATATAGTGGGTCGCTCCCTTGCGCCCTTCGAGAATGGGGGAGGGGAAGATTATCCGGCCTGGGAAAAAACTCTGGCCCTGGCCGGAAAATCCGGGAGATATTCCGCCCCCCATATAGTGGGTCGCGCCCTTGCACCCTTTGAGATTGGGGGAGGGGTGGATTATCCGCCCCCCAAAACCACTTTGAAGCTCCTTTTCAATGTTAAGATCTGCAGCACTTCAACACACATTAAATAATCCTTGTTATTGTTATCTAACACACAAAACACTAGGGATCATGAAATTTTCTTTCGATCTCCCGCTTTTTGGTGTTAGATGACAATACTAGGATTTGCAATAAAAACCTACTAACATCATATTCAAGAAATGAAAGAGGATCCCCCTAAATGTGTGCATATTAATAATTTGCATTTGAATACAAATGCACACACTAAGGAAAAAGCCAATTTCATAACATTGACGGCTATAACAAGGATGAGTTAGGAAACATATGTCATACCACCGGGATGTGAAATAGCCAATATGAAAAGTGAGAAGATTAGGCCTAAAACACATCCCACCATATTGATGCAATCAATAGATAACTCCATAATTCCATATGACATCAAGATAACTCCATACTCCATAGATAAATCCAGAATTCCATACGGATAGTTCCACAAGATAAATCCAGAATTCCAGAATTCCACACAAGATAAACAATAGTGCCACGCACGACATAGTCTCATATAAAGCCAAGCACAAATAAGTTCAACACTAAAAGGGCACAAGCAACCGATAGAGAAAACAAATGACAAAAAAGGCAAATGCTTGCGCCCGACCCATGCAAATCCGAGACCTAATAGAACTACTTCTCCCCCTTTGGCATCGAAATGCCAAAAAGGAAGAGGGGCGGTGGCCGAAGCCACCATGTTGGAGCACATGGCATGACACCACGAAGATGTATCTTGAGTTCAAAACCAATGCTTATCGATGACTCACATATCACAAAATGATATTAAGGGAAATGATTTTTCTTGCTTTCGGCATTATGGGGGAGGGTTAGCCCAATCAATTAGAACCACACCCCCCTATGTTTATGCCCACATCTAAACCAAATACATGAGGAAGTGCAAGTGAGTATGCAAGGGTAGTCAAGCCAAGCTCCTTGAATCTATGATATTTAGCTCATTCCTCAAATAACAAAACCTTGCTTCATCAAGTGGCTTCATGAAAATATCAGCAAGTTGGTTCTTCGTGCTCACAAAAGATAGCGCAATATCGCCACGAGCAACATGATCCCGAATGAAATGATTGCGAATCTCAATATGTTTTGTCCTTTTATGCTGCACCGGATTGTAAGCAATTTTAATAGCACTTTCATTATCGCATAAAAGAGGCACTTTGTCACAATTGACACCATATTCCTTCAAAGTTTGCCTCATCCATAATAATTGTGTACAAGCACTTGCAGCAGCAACATATTCAGCTTCGGTGGTTGAGAGTGATATGCAAATTTGTTTCTTCGAAGACCAACACACTAGAGACCTGCCCAAGAATTGACATGCACCAGAAGTTGATTTTCGATCATCCTTGTCACCAGCCCAATCTGAATTAGTATATCCACATAGAGAGAAACTAGAGCCTTTGGGATACCATAAACCAAAATTTGGGGAATGAACCAAATATCTGAAGATTCTCTTGACCGCCACTAAGTGACTTTCTTTAGGAGAGGCTTGGTACCTTGCACACACTCCTACACTCAACACGATATCGGGTCTACATGCGCAAAGGTAAAGGAGAGAGCCGATCATGGATCGGTATACCTTTTGGTCCACATCTTTACCCTTTGGATTAAGCTCGAGATGACATTTAGTTTGCATTGGAGTAGCAATGCCATTTAGATCCGTCATCTTGAACCTCTTGAGCATGTCTTGGATATATTTAGCTTGATTAATGAAGGTTCCCTCTCTAAGTTGCTTGATCTCGAATCCAAGAAAGAACCTTGATGTCTACACACTTCTATTCTTGTAGGCAGTTGTTGGGCCTCCAAGTGTAGAGGTTTGTAGAATAGCAGAAAGTTTCCCTTAAGTGGATTACCTAAGGTTCATCGAACTCAGGGAGGAAGTGGTCAAAGGTATCCCTCTCAAGAAATCATGCAATCAAGATACAAAAAGTCTCTTGTGTCCCCAACACACCCAATACACTTTTCAGGTGTATAGGTGCACTAGTTCAGCGAAGAGATAGTGAAATACAAGTGGTAACGGTGCTAGAAAATAGCTTGACGATGAGGTAAGGAAAAAGAACCAAAACGATGGAAGCAAGCAAACATGAAACAGATCTAGATGCAAACGGTGTTTCAATATTTAGAAACAAGGACTAGGGATCATACTTTCACTAGTGAACACTCTCTCATATAAATATATTCTCTTCATGATACTACTCTTAACTACTCTTCGGTTGGTGAACTCTAATCCATGATAGGGCTATAACAGCACTCCTCAAAGTCTGCCTTTCCCAATCTAGATAACCCCACACTATCACCTTGAGCGCTAGATGGTTTCAACAAACACCACAATTTCATAGAGACAACCAACTCAAAATATACTCATGAAATATATATGTAATCAAGCTTAAGTGCCACACATAGTGTGATGAGGGGATACCAATCAGGGTATACTCACGAAGCGGATTCGCCAGCTGGATCGAGCCGACTGAAGCCAAGCCCTGGGCGGGTCGACTCGCCGAATACGGCGACTGACGCATACTGGACCCAGGCGAGTAGCGCTGACTGGAGGCCCAAGATGGCGACTTCAATACAAAGCCCACCAAATATTTGTAAACCCTAACCGGCTGCATATATAAAGCCACCAGGGGCACCCCCACGGGACATCTTCTTCCACATTAGACTAGATCAAGTCTCTCCCTCTGCCTACGGCGGCTCCCATGTAAACCAATCTATGATCATATACTGGATTGATAGCAGGACGTAGCGATCCTCCATCGAGGGGACGTGAACCTGGGTACATCGTGTGCCAATCTCGCCCCCGGATTCTCCTAAGTTGCCTTGCTCCCTCTACGTAAGCTACCCCCAGTAGCATCTGCCATGCAATACCACAACAGTTGGCGTTCACCGTGGGACAAGCGGTGCTTGGAGGGTGATAATCCGGGCGGGATCCCTCACCGCGAGGTCGCATCAAGCCGGATCCGGCCGATCGCCATCCAATCGCTATCCTCCGCGTCTCCCTGAAGAAGCTCCGGACATGCACGATCGACTCTACATGGCAGCTGAGTTTTTTACTAGATCCCGTCTCTTATTTGATTACTATGCTAATCGATTGTTTTATTTGGACCTGATCCCTCCTTAAGTATTGGTCATGTATCGCATGAAATTCCGATCTAGTCTGTGCTTTATCCGGTTGGTTTCAGGGCCCGTGCATGTACCCAGCACGTGCATCTGGCTTGTGAAGCACGCATGGCCATGATCAACGTTGGAGAGAAATTGAACCAGATCAAGTTGGGCAGGATCCACGCAACTTGAATACACGATCGGTCGCGCGCGGCCGTGACCTGACCGACGGGCTTTTTTCTATCTGATCATGTCTCTCTTACTTCTTGGCTACTTCGTTCTAATTAACATTACTTACATGCGTCAATTGAAGTATTGTCCACGCTTGCGAGTTTGGATCGCCATGCTTTTTGTTGGTATATTTGGTTCAGGGAGCCGTGACTATATTGAGTCGGTTTTACACGTCAGAAGATCCGACTACGCCAACAAACCATCGTCGCGGCGGAAAACACCGCTACGCTGACTCCACTGTCATGACTCCATCCTGGGAAGCTCTGGTTGAATGCGCTGCCGCAAAGAACTTCAACTTTTCGCCGTTGCGGCTGTCTACGACTTCGCCAGCTACAACTTAGCTATGGCTAATAATTTCTCTTAACTTAATATTAGTTTAATTATTATATTTTTTCATATATGTTAATCAATCGTCTTGTCTCTGCAAGCCAAGTCGCAATGTGCAGCTCGCTGAGCCCCGCGCCAATCGGTCACGGGTTCACCCGTTGCTGATGCCATGCTACGGAATACGCCTAAACACGGACACGCTTGAACGCGGACTCGCTAGGCTCGGGGACTCGCCCAGCGCGGGCTCGCCTTCCGCGAGATCGTCATCGTGACCTTGCCCTCGCAGCCTCACCGTCGTCGACTTCGCCATAGCGGGACCTCCGTCCGCCGCGTCGACCCTGTGTCCGCCGCGTCGACTTCGCCATAGCGCGACCTCCGTCCGTGGCGTCGACCCCGTGTCCGCCGCGTCGACTTCACCATAGCGCGACCCCTGTCCGCCGCGTCGACCTCGTGTCCGCCGCGTCGACTTCGCCAAAGCGCGACCTTCGTCCGCTGCGTCGACCCCGTGTCCGCCGCGTCGACTTCGCCATAGTGCGACCCCATCCGCTACGTCAAATGCGTACGCCGCGCCTGCTAAGGGACCTTCATCGTCCGAGTCGCCAGAGAGGGTCGCATGCCATGCTGCATGGACTCACCACTGGGCTTCTCTTCCCTCTAGGAAAAATCAATTCGCCTTTGTCAACCTTTGATAGAGAGACTCGCAATGGCCAAGTAGTGCAGACAAGGACTTGCAAAACGAGCCTCGGATCGTCCACGAAAAAGCTAACCGAGAGCCATCATTGGAGTCGCCTTGCTCGACTGGCCTTCCGGGCCAAGACAAATGGTTGTGCTACACAAACAGCACCATGTCCTCCTCAACCATAGATAGTGTGACTCGTACGGCCAAGTACTGCGGACGAGGACTCGCAAACCGAGCCTCGGATCGTCCAGGAAGAACGCCAAGCCGAGAGCCATCTTTGGAGTCGCCATGCGACTGGCCCCCGGGCCAAGACGAGAGACTCGCTAACAAAAACAGCGCAATCAACATCATCGCGGACTCGCAATCATCGCGGACTCGCCACGCTCGGGGACTCTCCCTTGCGGACTCGCAATCATCACGGACTCGCCACGCTCGGGGACGCAATCATCGCGGACTCGCCATGCTCGGGGACTCTCCCCTCGTGGACTCTCCACTCTCGGGGACTCTCCCCTCGTGGACTCGCAATCATCGCGGACTCGCCACGCTCGAGGACTCTCCCCTCACGGACTCGTTCGACCTCGCCACTCGCCATGCTCGGCAGCAACCACTACTATTTTCAGAATATGCATCTCTAAAGATCCTCAAGTCGCCTCTCCAAGCCAACTCGAGCCTCGGGGACTACTCCTAGGCATGATGCGTGTACGCGTGGTTCCCCGACCGTGGCTCGCCCTCGTCGACTTGTCACCGCAGGCTCTCCACTCGCGTACTCTCCGTGCTCGGGGACTCGCCACCACGGACTCGCCCTCGCGTACTCAACACGCTCGTCAACTCGCCACCGCGGACTCTCCCTCGCGTACTCAACACGCTCGGGGACTCGCCACCATGGACTCGCCCTCGCGTACTCAACACGCTCGGGAACTCGCCACCGCGGACTCGCCCTCGCGTCCTCGACACGCTCAGGGACTCGCCACCGCGGACTCGTCCTCGCATACGCCACACGCTCGTGGACTCGCCGGTCGCTCGACCTCGCCACTTGTCGCGCTCAGGGACTCAGCACGCTCCACGTTTGGGGACTCGCCGCAACTGGCAGCTTCACCGACACCCTGTGTCTTTCGCCAACTGGCCATCACCGACTGGCTCACGCCGACCGGCTCCCGCTTCACAGTTCTTTTCTCTGTTCAGGAGCTCGTCGCCGATTCGCCACGACCCATCGTCAAGACTCTCTGCACCCTGCCTCAAGCCCGCGTCGAATCGAGAACGTGCTCAGGGACTACCGATGGGGCAATACCAATCAGGGTATACCCACGAAGCGGATTCGCCAGCTGGATCGAGCCGACTGAATCCAAGCCCTGAGCGGGTCGACTCGCCGAATATGGCGACTGACGCATACTGGACCCAGGCGAGTAGCGCCGACTGGAGGCCCAAGACGGCGACTTCAATACAAAGCCCACCAAATATTTGTAAACCCTAATCGTCTGCATATATAAAGCCACCAGGGGCACCCCCACGGGGCATCTTCTTCCACATTAGACTAGATCAAGTCTCTCCCTCCGCCTACGGCGGCTCCCATGTAAACCAATCTATGATCATATACTGGATTGATAGCAGGACGTAGCGATCCTCCATCGAGGGGACGTGAACCTGGGTACATCGTGTGCCAATCTCGCTCCCGGATTCTCCTACGTCGCCTTGCTCCCTCTACGTAAGCTACCCCCAGTAGCATCTGCCGTGCAATACCACGACATGGTGCGCACGCTATCACTTTCACACACATGGGGAAAATCATAGATCTATTAAAGCACGATGAGTATTTATGTAACCTCTAGCCAAAGTGCCACCACGGTATGCACACTGTCACTTACACACACGTGGGGAGAGCTAGAGATCTATTGAAGCACTTGAGTAGTAGAGTAGATCTACTTGATTACAAAGCTCATGACCACAACAAGATCATGCATAGAGAGAGAGATGAACACATAGCTACCGGTAGAGCCCTTAGCCTCGAGGAAGAACTACTCCCTCCTCATCATGGGAATCAGCAATGGTGATGAAGATGGCGATGGATATCGATGGAGATGGCTCCGGGGGCACTTCCCCGTCCCGACAGGGTGCCGGAACAGAGACTTTCGGTGGCGGCGGCGCTGTGGAGGTTTTCGTGGATTTTTGCCAGATGATTTAGGGTTTTTGGGTCGGAGGCTTCTTATAGGCAAAGGAGGCAAGGTCGATGGAGGTCCAAGGGGCCCACACCCCCTATGGGCGCCACCAGGGCTGGCCTGCGCCTAGGGGGTGAGGCCACCCTGGTGTCCTCATCCACCTCTGCTTTCGTGGTTTCGTGTTGCTCCAGGAAAAATAGGAAGATTTGCTTTTGTTCCGTCCAATTCCGAGAATATTGATTTTTTACCTTTCTGAAACAGAAACATGCAACTGGCACTGTGGCATCTTGTCAATAGGTTAGTTCCAGAAAGTATATAAAAATACCTCAAAGTGTAGAAAAAACATAAGACAAATGATATAAAACAAGAATGGAGCATCAAAAATGATAGATACGTTTGAGACGTATCAAGCATCCCCAAGCTTAACTCCTGCTTGTCCTCGAGTAGGTAAGTGATAAAAAGAATAATTTTTGAGATGACATGCACCATCAAATCAAGATCAAACCATTTGCAAGCATTGAAAGCTGGGATCAAAGAACTCTAAACATGAGCATGAAAGATGGAGTTGTAACAGTAAGACAAAGTGACTATGCATGCAACATGAAAGGCTACAAACAAAGATCATGAATAACATGCATTGAAAAACGTTTGTTTGTTTCGCATACAGAAAACATGGCATAGTGGCATTCATCTTGTCCCTCATGGAGTAGCAAATAGATGCATAGGAAACCTTCAAAGTTCATAAGAGTGACTAGATACAAATAGCACAAGAACAAGCAATATCTACAATATGCATCAATCAATAAGTTTTGGGACAATGCACATAGAAAGGTAGAGACTCAATATAAAAGTGGAAGAAAGGCCCTTCATAAGGGAGGCAGAGATTTCAAGTCTCAAAAAGAGCTTCCAAAAATTATGGTACTTGTTAGCTTTCATCTCTCATTGCCCCTATCATAAGTGTCACATCCCAAAATTTTCCAAATTTTGAAATGTGAAAAATAAATAAACAAAATAAATTTTTGTCGAAATTTAGGGTGAGAAGAAACTTTTTGATTCCAATTGGAAACATCAAAACCTATTTTGGTCAAATAAAATCCTAAAGGGATTTAAAAAGATGAACAATTAATAAATAAAGTTATAATAGTTGGAATCACTATTTTTGGATCTTTAAATAAAAAAATATGGTTTTGATAAGCAAAGTTGGAATTATTAAATAAGGATTATTTTAAAGAGCCAAATTAATCTTGTCCAAGCTTTTGAAATAAAATATTTCTATTTGATAAAAAGAGTAAAGGTTTATTTAAATAAAATAATAAGGATTTATTAATATCCAATTTTATTTAAGTAAAGGCTTTTCCATTTTAAATAAACACTAAAACTTATTAAAGTATTTTAAATAAGAGGTTTCCAAGTGTTTTGTTTTTCAAATAAAACCTACTAAAAAGATTTTGTTATATTTAGATTTCAAAATAGAGTTTTAAAATAAATTAAAACCTATTTGAATTAAAGACCAAGGTCTATTTATTTAATTATTAATAGATCCAAAAAAAAAAATTGGACTTTGGATTATGTTGTTAAACAGAATTAAAATCAATACAAAGTTTGGTGGTGGTTTGATTTGATTTGGAGTTTGAATTGTTTGAATGAAAATCAAATCAGGAAATTCAAAACAGAAAAGGAAAAACATTTGATATAAAAAAAGGGAAACAAAGCAGCCCACTACCAAGGCCCAACCTAGCCCAGTCCAACCCACCAGCTCTCCCCCACAGTGAACCGTTTTTTACTAAAAAACACACCCACGCAGTCACAGACAAGTGGACCCCGTGCCCCCTCTCTCTCTCTCGCTGACCGTTGGACCCCATGCCACCTCATCGTCGTCTTCACCACGACCGTTCCCCCTCGCCGTTTACTGCTGTGGTTACTCCCCTTGAATTCGCGTTGATGGATGGATTTAACTCGCCGGTGACCACGCACACTTAAGCACCTCGCCCTCCTCTCTCTTTCCCCTCAAACATCGCCCCCCCACTGCCCCTAGGCTGCTCCAATTTGTCCCCACACCACCTCTGTCTCCGACAACTTTTCCGGCCAATTCCGGCGAACCGCAACCGCCCCTCTCCCCACAGAGCACGCAAGCTTGCTCCTCAGTCCCATGCGCACCTGCCCGTGAGCTCCACACACTCGCGTGCGCTCCAAATCATCGGTAACGACCACACCCGAGTGCCACCGTCTTCTGCCGTTTCTCCGACGAGTTCCCCCGGTAAGCTACGACCGCCCCAAGCCCTCCTGATGATGCTCCCGTACTCCCCACGCTCGCCCGCATCTAACTATGCCTTTATTTTGCCTCGGCACGACCTATAGCCTCGCCCCCGACGACCTCCAGAGACACCCGACGCCGCTGACCACTCCGGCGAGCAATCGTCGCCTCTCCGGTGCGCCCCTCGACTAGCAGACAGCACCTCGAGCTTCACCTCGACCACGCGAACGCTGTAAGCCACTTCCCCCTCTCCCTCACTTCCTGCATCATCGGCAAGCTCGCCGCCCGAGCGTGCGCCGCCGCCAGCCAATGATCAACCGCACTGTGTCCGTTAGATATCGATCGTCTGGCTGAGATTAGATCTAGACGAAGGGGTATCACTCGATCTGCGTCGTGCGATTTAAGTGAAATCCTGCGGTCCAGAGAGGCTGATCCGCACGAAGCGGTACCGTCCAATAGAATCAAGCCACGTGGACAGGGTTTCGATTTAAAAACAAGATTTGTTCTATTTGTTGTTTGATTTTGTAAATTGCATAACTTTTAATCTACACGTCCAAATTTTGCAAATTTTATATCAATGGAATCAGCAAGACAAATCCTACCCAACCATGCATTTTGTTTAATGTTTTGCTTCTGTAAAATTGGTTGAATTTGCAGAAACATGTGTAGGGTTATTTTGAATATAAAATTTGTTCTAGATATAATTTTAAGGTGAAATCTTTGCAAAATGGATTGTTGTGAACCTACTGACCCTAGGAACCAACTCATGGATTTGAAAATGTATTTGGTAAAGCTAAAGAGTAAATCTTTGATTTAAAGCATTACTAGTCAAATAAAAATAATGTTTATTTATTAAAAATGCTTTTGGAGAAAAACCTTTGGGAAATGTTTTGATTCAAACCTTCTGACCGTAAACACTAAGTTTTGAGGTTTAAACACATATTTGGTGAACCCTTTAAAGAATATTGCTTCGCTAAAAGCATTTTCAACCACATAAAATATTGATTTGATTTAAAAATAGTTTATAGTTAAACCCTTTGAAAATGGTTTTACCACTTTTGTAAATGACCACTTTGAGCTTTAAAATGTTTAGAGCCTAGTAGAAACCACTTTTGCAAATAAAACTATCTTTTGCATGCTTGCATGCATGACCTTGTTTTTGTTATTTTATGTGTGAGAAATGGTTTGAATGCTAGTTGAATTTGTGTTTGCTTGATTGAATTGTAGTGAAGTTATAAGAGTGTGATATTTGGAAGATCAAGAAGTGAACCAACATTCTCTACTAAAAAGGCAAGTGACACTATCATCCAAGTCCTACTATTTTCATTGCACTTAGTGGATTTTTGTAACATGCATGATAAGGATTACTATATTTTATGCTATGCTAAATCCTAATAGGATACCATTATATCTTCCTTACTGAAAACATTGTAGTTGTAGCAAGCTTAGCCCTGCTATATATTTGGGATGGGATACATGTGATGATTATATGAAGTGTTGGAAAGATATATGTTTTATATAATAAAACAAGTACTCAATGAACCACCTGGGTGGACAAGGATACTCAAGGTTGGACAAGGTGGCAACAAAAGGAACCATGTTTATATGGCCATCTTTTTGTGTGTGCACTAGAATAAAACCACCCAGGGACTTAGAGATTGAACATGTTTCTCGTACAGTGGCTTCCGTGTACAACCACATTCTAAATGGGCTCTAGCTTAGTAAACTACATAGTGGAAGACCCATGCATTGGCATCTTCAGGTTAACTAGAATTGTGTATGGGAAATATATCCCAACATTGGTGCATGGTAGACAAGCTAGCATTGTGTATTGGGAGGACTTCTATGGAAAGACTTTGTCACATTCTCGATCTTCCAGTATTCCATTTTGGTGAGTACTTATCCAGCGGCCACTGGTGGCAACAAGACGAGATTGTGTCATGTGGGAAAAGTGTACAACTCCTGCAGAAGATCAAAATTCTAAGTACTTAGCCGTGTCCCCGGTTATGGACAATACTGAGCAACTAAGGCCTGAAGCTATGGAAGATCTCGACATTCCAATTTCTCAAAGTAAAACTTCATGGTGACAATAGGGGATTAGAAGCACTTGGAGTTTTCCAAGGAGTTCAGAAAGATTTGACAAAAGATCAAAACTATTTTGAAAAGATAGGATAAAACTATATTGCTTTCTACAAAAGAGCCTAAACCCTACTTAGCCAAATATGCATGTAATGATAGAATCCACTTATTTCTACATAGTAGTGAAACTTGCCAATACAATTCAAATGTATTGACCCTTGTGGCTACAACTTATTATGTTGTAGGTTTGTTTGATGTTAGTGAAGTGTGTTGAATAGGATTACAAGTCTACAACCAACATGATTGCATGTGGCACTTTGAAGATGAAGGACTCCATGCTTTATAGATATTCTGCTGCATTGTAATATGATAGCCAAATGAGCTATGTAAGATGTAATGAATTATTTTATTCCTGGTTATAAAGTTGTATTATGACCTTTGTTTCTTGATATTACATCTTAACTGTGGATGCTAGCTATTGATCCAGGGACTAGCATTGTAAACACAGGGATATCTACCTTATTAAAGGTTGGGAACCTTACAATAAGCATCTTGAAGTGATTAAGGTTAAAGTAAACAAACTATGGAGTATATGCTTGACAAAGTATAAGTTGGCAATCTCATGTCCCTTGAATATGAGGTCCGCTCCTCATGCTACTCAACTTTAGTCACCTATAAGTTCTTGTCATAGTAAGTGCATGTGTATCATAGAGAACCGCCAACGGGGTACCCCTTGCACATCGTACAGTAGCTATCCCATAACCAAAATGACAAGGCAAGCAGACAATGAACATCTCAATGATATTTTTATTTGCTATTTGCATAGGTTTTTATTGAGGATGCTTCACAGATTGCTCATTGATATGTCCAAAACGTATCTACTTTCCTGAACACTTTTGATATTATTTCTTCTCTAAACTTGTGTGATTTGGATACAACTAACACGGACTGACGCTGTTTTCAGCAGAATTATCTTGGTGTCTAGTTTTTATGCAGAAAATCAACTATCAGGAAAAATCCTGGAAAATATGCCAAAAATCCTATTTCACCAGAAGATCCACGAAGCCAGATTACAAGATGGAGGGGAGCCCTGGGTGGCCCATACCCCCTGCCACGCGGGTGGGCCCACCCTGCACCTAGGAGGGGTGTGGCCAGCCCAGGCACCCCCTCAGCCTCTCTCTTCGCCTATAAGTTGCCTTCTGACCTAAAAACTCAGGGGGTCGTCGTTTTTCCAGAAAGTGTTCCGCTGCACCGCCACCACCAAAAGCCGCGATTTGGAACTAGAAACTCTGTTCTGGCACCCTGCCGGGACGGGGAATTTGGGGAGGATCATCGCCATCGTCATCACCAATGCCTCTCCATCAACCATCAATGTTTCCCTCATCCATGAGTGAGTAATCCCCCGCTGTAGGACATGGGGATGGTAGGGATTGGATGAGTTCTATCATGTAATCGAATAAGATTGTTAGGGCATGGTGCCTAGTATCTCTATTAGTGCGATTTGACTTTGTTGCAACTTGTTGTGCTTAATGCTTGTCACTAGGGCCCGAGTGCCATGATCTTAGATCTGAACTTATTATTGAATCATTATGATAGTATTGTTTGTGATCTTATCTGCAAGTTGTGTACACATATCATTGTCCGGATCCAAAGGCCCCGAAGTGACACAAATTAGGACAACCGAAGGGTATGGCTGTGATGTGAGGATCACATGTGTTCACGGAGTGTTAATGCTTTGCTCGGGTGCTCTATTAAAAGGAGCACCTTAATTTCTAGTAGTTCCCTTGAGGCCCCGCTGCAATGGGCTGACAGGACAAAAGATGTTGTGCAAGTTCTCATTGCGAGCACGCATGACTATATATGGAGCACATGCCTATGATTGTTTAGTACTTGGATGCTTATTCTTATTTATCTGCAATTGCCCTAGATCTTGAAGTTACATTTTTAGACTCGTCCATGCAACGCTCGTCCATCCATCCCTATGCCTACTGCACTCATATCATACTGTTTGCTGCTACTATTACTATTGCTCTTGTTTTGTTGTTGATGTTACTTTGTTGTTTGCTACTATAAATTATTGCTACTGATAAACTTGTATGAGCAAGAACTATTTTTAGGTGCAGCTGAATTGACAACTCAGTTGTTAAGGCTTGCAAGTATTCTTTGGCTCCCCTTGTGTCGGATCAATAAATTGGGTAATACTACCATCAAAGACTGTTGCGATCCCCTATACTTGTGGGTCATCGAGACTATTTTCTGGTGCCGTTGCTGGGAATCATAGCTTTATTTTTAAGTTCACTTGGATCTATTATTATTCATTGCTACTCCTTCCATCACGGGGAAGTCTCGTGAAGGGAAGTTTCCTATTTTACCATCCACTACAAGAAGAGGTACAGTCCTAAACACCTATGCTGCTCTTGATTCACCGTCTGTTATAAGTAAGCTTGTTACACCACCACCACATACTCATGCTACACACACTGCTACAACTGCTAAGTCTGAAACTGCTTTTGATGCTCATGATGTTACTTCTACTGTGCTTGATGTGAGTGGTTCATTAGGTCCTTTCCTAGATGCTACTATGGTTGGGCTCACCTGAGTATAGAGAGAGTTATGATATTAATTATGGCTACATTGAGTTTACTGATGAATTTGTTGAAGAGTGTCGAAACACACATGGTTCTAGTGCTATTAAGAGTCTCCTTGCTAGATGCACCATTATTCCTAAGTTGTCCTCTGATCCTAAGTTTGCCACCTCTCCCATATATATTAAAGAAAAACGATTATGATTTCTCTATTGATTTATCCTATTTAGATATTGTTGAGAACGACCCTTTTTATGGGACTGAAAATGAGAGTGATGTGGCACATATGAATGAGCTTTCCACTATGAGTGCTTTATTCTTTGATGATTTTAAGATGCGCAAGTACTTTGTTACTAAGATCTTCCCTTTTTCACTAAAAGGAGAAGCTAGGGATTGGTTTAATAGATTACCTCCTGGTTCCATTGATAGTCCTGATTGCTTGATTGCTTCTTTCTTCTAGAAATATTTTCCTCCCAGTGCTAGACATGCTGCTTTGTAGATACTTTTTGATTTTAAACAGGGAGAGGAAGAGAATCGTTTGAGTCATGGACAAGGTTTTGTGCCTTGATTCATCCTTGATGTCCATTACCTAAAAATGAGCTTCTTGATATTTATTATAATGGACTAACTGATGATTCTAGGACATACCTAGATAGCTTTGTTGATTGTGTTTTCAGGAAAAGAACTCCTACAGATGCTGAAGAATTAATGGCTAAAATAAGCAAGAATTATGATGATTGGACTTCAACTGAGCTAAATACACCTGAGCCTATTACTCCTGAACCAGTTGTGCCTGAACCAGATCCAATGTCTACTATTGAGGTATTAGAGCTAAATACACCAAAGAATAGGGGAGTTATTGCATTAAATGATGAAGTGATGAAAGAAGCTAAGAAATGTCTAAAGGAGAAAGGTATTAGAGCTAAAGATGTGAAGAATCTACCTCCTATAGAAGAATTATGTAAGCCAATTCCCCACTCATCTACTATTCAGGTACACTTTGATGAAGGTGATATTCCCTATGGTAAGCCTCCTGATCAATGTCTAGACGAACTTGACACATATATTGTTAAACAAGGTAATTTTAATACAGAAGTTCAGAATCATTTATTGGAAAACTCTAGAGCTATTAATGAGTTGAAAGATATTGTGGAAAGAACTTCTAATGATATTAAAATGCTTTGTAAACACTTTCAAATGGTTCAAACCCAACTTGACCAACTTGCTAAGGTACAAAAGGATATGCTAGTTAATGCCTCAAGAGATAAACATGCTTATGGAATTAGAACTAGGAGTGGTATAGCTACTCAAGATCCCTTATATCCTGAAGGACACCCTAAAAGAATTGAGCAGGATTCCCAACAAGGTGAAAGTAGTGGTAGTCCTTATAAGAGAAAGAAAAAGAAACACAAAATAGTTGATGAACCACTTGAACCTGCTGTAGATCCTAATAGTATATCTGTCTCTGATGCTGAAAATGAAAGTGGTGATAAAAATGATGCTCCTGATAAGGAGGAAGTTGAGGAGGAACCTGATAAGCACACTAAGAACACTAGGTACACTAAGGAAGATTTTATTGCTAAGAAACATGGTAGTGAGAGAGAACCTTGGGTGCAGAAACCTATGCCTTTTCCAGGTAAGAAACTCAAGTCAAAGGAGGAAGAACACTACAACAAGTTTTGTGAGTGGATGAAACCTTTATTTTTGTAAATTCCTTTGACTGATGCTATTAAGTTGCCTCCTTATTCAAAGTATATGAAGGATATTGTCTCTAATAAAAGGAAGATTCCTAATGAGGAAATTTCTACTTTGCTTGCTAATTATTCCTTCAATGGTAAGGTTCCAAAGAAACTTGGTGATCCAGGTATACCAATTATTCCTTGATCTATTAAGAATAATTATGTTAGAACTGCCTTATGTGATTTGGGAGCTAGAGTTAGTGTTATGTCTTTTTCTCTCTACAAGAGACTCCAGCTAGAAAAGTTGATACCAACTGATATATCTTTGCAAATGGCTGATAAGTCAACTATTAGTCCTGTTGGTATATGTGAGGATATTCCTGTTTAGGTGGCTCATAATTGCTTGGTTTTAACTGATTTTGTTGTGCTTGAAATGCCTGAAGATGATAATATGTCTATTATTCTTGGGAGACCTTTTCTTAATACTGCAGGTGTTATCATCAATTGCAATCAAGGAAAAGTAACATTTAATATTAATGACAAAGAGCATATTGTCTATTTCCCCAAGAAGGTTGCTAAGAGTTATTGCCTGAATTCCATTGAAAATATTGAGAGCATCAAGGTTGGAGAAATATATTGTCCCATTCCACAAGAAAATTTTGAAACTATTATGACTGGGACCATTGCTATCAAGTTTGAGGTAACATAATCACCTTGTGGAATGCAAAGTTTTGTTTCATATAAGATTGTTTTGGTAACAAGACTTGATCAACCTTGTTAAGAAAAGGATTTTAATGAACAAAACAATGCTTTCACTGTGGTTATACTTGCTCACTTTTACTTTTCTCCTTCCTAGTCTTTGCCTTTTCTCTTGTTAGCTTTGGTTTTGTTAGTTGTTTGCTTGTTAGAGTGTCTTAGAACTTCTGTAGTTTTGGTTTTTGTTTGCTTTTGCTTCTTCTAAAAAACTGTTTCTGCGAGAAAATCAATTTTCATACCCTGAAAATTGGCCAAAAATAAAGTTTCCCGAAAAATCCCAGAAAATTCAAAATAATTTTTTTCTCGCAAAAAGGGGCAGAGGGACACCTGGAGTGACCCAGGGGGCACCCCAGGCCAGCACACCCCTGGGCGGCGCGGCCAGCTCCTAGGTGGCGCCTGGCAGGGGTGTGGCCCACCTGTGGCCCTCCAAGATGCCTCCTCCTAGCCATCTTCTTTCTCTCTCCCAAAAAACACCGGAAAACTTTCTCAAGATCGATTTCCTACTATGCTTGCTCGCGAATTTCGATCTCCTTGCTCAACCCATCTTTGCTGCTGATTTTTGGAGGGATTGCTCCTTGGTATGTGCCTCCTCCGCTTGTCCAATTAGATTTGTGATTGGTAGATTGTATCTTGAGTATTTTGCTACTATAGGTGACAGGTTGTGTGAGCTTGCATGCTTGTTCTATGCTTAGAGATTTCATTTTGATGCATGTGTAGCCCTCTAGCAAGTTCCTATAGTAGTTTCTCATCATTTATCAACTTGGAAATCACTTGGTTTGATGTTTGTCTAAAAATTTCAGAAAGGAAGATGAGTGCATACCAACTGAATGAATATGATTTGATGGTACCTGAGCCAATGAAAGTTCATCGTGAGTAAGGAGTCTTCACTTCCATATATCCATGCCATGAATTTATGAGATCCACAGGAATCCTCCAGGATTTCCAAACTATGATTACCAATGCAGGATTGGAACACTTTGTTGAAGGTGAACCTTTATAATATGTTAAGCTAACCATGGATGTGGTGCAGGACTTCCGGTTTACTTGGTCTTCATCTAATCCCATGGTCCATTATAAAATATACAATCTAGCTGTCGACCTGCCCTTTGCTGATTTTTGTGCAGCAATTAGAGTACCTCATTGGGGATCTTGTGAGAAGATCAAGGAGAGGCCTAAGTCACTTATGGATTTATATGTTGAAATTTTCCAAGGTTTTTACTTCTCCAAGGAAAGTGGTAAAATTCGGAACATTCGGTTCCCTTCCATTAGATATTTTGCCTATTTCATTACCAAGTGTGTTCTTGCTAGAAAGATTGCTAGAAAGTTATCTTCTTTTGATCTAGCTTTTATTGCAGCTGCTTTGAATAGGGATAGATCTTATAACCTGGGTGTTTTGATAGCTTACCGTCTTACCACTAACCACGAGAAGGGTGGAATTTGTGAAGGTCTCATCGCCTCTAGGTTGCTAGCTTTTCATGGTTTAGAGCCTCACCATTCAGATTATCGATTCCCTATAGAGAGGCTTGATCTTGAATCCATGGTTCAGCATAATTTTGTTTCCTTAGGGGCTACTGTGAGAAGTTTACCGTATGAATTATATTTTGCCAAGCGTGGTTGGAGAGGGGGTAGGACTGAGAAAGTAGTATATTTGCCTGCGCCTGCTTTGTTTAATTTTGATAACAGGCAAGGATGGTCGCTCACGGAGGAGGAGTTTGACACATACGTGGCGGAGCTCTCCTAGCAAGAGGAGAATGTTGGAGTGGATGCCGAAGATGATTCGGTTTAGCCCTCCAATTTGGGAGAGTCTTCATACCAGCAGCCCTCTTATGATTGGGGCGCGCCGTCTTCTTCATCGCAAGCGCCTGACTATGATTATTCCTATGATGACCCACCAGCTTGGGGTTACTACCCGCACTATTAAATCCCACTTAGGCCAAAATCCTAAGCTTGGGGGGAGGTACACTGACATCACACTCATCTATATATCATGTTTCGTCGGTTCTTTGTATATCCATTGTCTCGCTTTCTTTTTTGTTTTTGTTTCTGCTCTCCCAAAACACAAAAATACCAAAAATATTTTCGTTGTTTCTCTTGGTTTGTTTCTTTGCTTTTTAGCTTTGGTTTGCCTTAAAGAAAAATCCAAAAAGATTTTGCTTTGTTTGTTTTTGCTTTGTTTTCTTGTTTGAAAAATTAAAAACACCAAAAATATTTGTTGTTCTTCTTTGGTTTTGTGAGTTCTTTGCAGGGTTCAGCCGTCCTTAGGAAACTAATTTGCATGTTACAGAAAGTTCATTTACATATCCAACAACTAGCATGCAATTTCTCTTTCACTTGTTCAACTATGCAAAGTTATAGCTACTATGCTATTTTTTACTACTCCCTCCAACCCACATTAGTTGACTCAACTTTGTCTAGATACGGATGAATCTATCTAGACAAAATTGAGTCAACTAATATGGGTCGGAGGGAGTAGCTAACAAAACAAGGCTAACTTCTTGTTTATGATATTTCTCAGTTCATGCAAATAGAGTTCATCCTATGAAGATCTCATGGCGCCCTACGATTCTAGTGAGCATAAAGCCTCAAGGAAATTGTACATGTTTTTCATTCAGTTTCCTGCTACGAATTCTCAGGATCTTCCATGTCGTTCAAGTGATGGTTCAAAGTTTGGATCTCACAAACCAGATGCTTTTGTTGATAGTTTTCATAGCAAAATATATTTTACATCCTAGCGTGGACATCACTTCTAGGTACAATGTATTTACCAATTAGATCTGGATTTCATCTTCCATTCTTGGAATATTTTGTTACATCTAACATGGCTTGTAGAATAGAATCTATTTGTACAGGTCTGGCCGTGCAGAAATTATTTTACCTTCCTCAGGTTCGTGCGCAACAGTAGGAGTGGAGACTCTTGTTCTGTAACT
This sequence comes from Avena sativa, assembly GCA_916181665.1. Taxonomy (NCBI): domain Eukaryota; kingdom Viridiplantae; phylum Streptophyta; class Magnoliopsida; order Poales; family Poaceae; genus Avena; species Avena sativa. The sequence goes on along the minus strand of OV702289.1, from coordinate 35,364,576 downwards.
TCTTTTCTGGTTTAGTTGCTCCTTTGCTTGTAATTTCTGTTTCTACGATATGCTTCTTCCATGGAGTTTCCGGTAGCGAGCAGCTAGAGAAACAAGAGGGAGCATGTAAGGTTCTGTGGATCTTTTGTTACAGATATTCATGTTTCTGGGCCTGGCCTGTATTCTGTGGCACGTCTCACACGCCTGACGCGCGCGCCATGCAGAAAACCAGCTAGAAATGAAACCAGGTCGTCTTGTTATATTGGGAACCTGTCGCCTTCAGTCCGTGGGACCCTTTTAAACAAGGGGGCACCCTGTAGCGCGAAATAGTAACCGCGCACCGTGTAGCAGCATCCTAAAAAGAAAGGAATTTTCTCCCTCACACCCTTCCGAATTTTCTACCGGAACCTTAAGTCGTCAACTTATACCTTGACAATCCCCTTTGGATTGGTTAAAAGCCAAAAAACACGTCCCTATAGGAACGGACTTGGAGCCAACCATCATGTCCCTTAGATGGGCTTGGCTCGTCTGCAGTCCTATAATTACGGATACGTGAAGAATGTGTCCTAAGTGCCATACGGATACGGACGCCTTCGCATCTCTACGTCAACATATGTGTCCCTTGTAACAGGCATCATTGGTGTCCCAAACTCTTGGTGTAAATAGGATTTTGCCCACAAGCAGTGGACAAGTTTTACCCTCAATTGTTCTAAGTTCCAACAGGTTTTGCATGCTTTTCTAAATGCGTTTGAGATCTCTTCATTGAGGTACAGACATTTTCTATCGAGTTCTTATCGAGCTGCTGGTTGGCATCGTTGAGGTGAATCTAATAATTCTATGAGGGAGGTGAGGGTGATGGTGCCCATGTCTGCGAGACTACATGTATATGGAATTAGAGCGGCGGTTCAAGCTCGAGAGACAGCAAACACCCATCGGGCAAACCGAATTTCTGACATGATAAATCAGATCGGCAGTCCAAGGCCAAGAGATGAATAAAGGAATACTTAGTGGTTTGAGAACACTTATGAGAGCTGAATACGATTCGGGAGTAATCTAAACTTTAGTTGCTGATAGACCTAATGCTTGCGTTCAGATCGATTCTTCATTCTGATGCATGTAGAAAGAGGAGGGTAGATGCCACTGGTGGGCCTGGTATAGAAGGCAGTGCGGAGGCCGCCGTGCGACAGCGTGGAGCGAGGGGCCATGGCCAAGGCGGCGAATGCTGACGGTCAGGTGAAGGCTGATTTTGAAACTCACAATCATGCGAAAGCCCAACTGCGATGTCAATACAGTTCTAAGAGCAAGCGTATTTCACGAGTAGTACATGTCACTGTACTCCAGTTTAACGCATGTGAAATTAGCGTATTTTAAAAATTAAGAAACACGGGAGATTTCTCGATTGATTAGTGTAATACTTTGCAGATTCTTGCATAATTTACATCAATTAGCAAAATAATCTACTCTTAATCTACCCCTAACTACTCGGTGGAGATCGCCGGAGCTCCGGCCGTCGCGCTTGGCCACGCTTTTCCCCTCCGCCTCCGGCGGCTCTTGGTCGCGTGCTCCGTGGGCATGGATGGCCGCCGTGGCTACCGTGACCTCCTCAGCGTCACGGAGCATCATCTCCGCCACCATCGCCTCGGAAGCAGCGATGGCCTCCTCGGCGTAGTCGCGGGCGTAGATCAGTCCCGGCGATGGCGGTGGCGACGCGTGAATGAGCTCGGGAAGCTCGTGGTAGTACCACCCGCCGGTCCCGTACTCGATGAGTGACGATGGCGGTCGCTCCCCGCGGTTCGTCCACTTCTTCGCCGCGCGCCTACTCACGCCGAAGGAGTGGATTCACGCCGCCCACACCTCCGCGTCATGGCCACACCCACCATCGCCACCGCCGGAGCCGCCGCATCCACTGATTTGTCCCCGCCAACCACCGCCTCCGTCTCCGCCTACGTGGCCTTTGGGGCTGCCGCGCACCCACCCTCCCTCCCCCTAGCCTGACGCGGGCACTCATCTTGCGGTGAAGACCGCAAAATTGCTCGCTGGAGTTGCTCAAAATGGGGCGGCGGTGCGAGGGAGGAGGCGGAGGAAATGAGGGTTTTGACCCGCGTCCTCCGCCGCAGCCGCTACATAGACCGGCCACAGTGAATTTTACAAGGCCCCCGTGAAATTGCGATACAGGCCCGCGAGCCGGGCCCATAAATTCACTGGATTTTTAAGCCACTAGACGCAACGTACAAGGTACCATGCTTTGTGAGCCACTAGACGCAGATGTCTTGGACGGCAGAGGAACTTTACAAGCACCGCAGAATTTGCCATGAAGTTCATAGAAAAAGATACTAGTAGAGTCCTGTAGTACATTATGTACATTGTGCAACTGCTTGCACATATGGTTTTAAAAAAACTGCGGCTAACGAATTTCCACTTTAGCTGACAACCAGTACACATTGCTCACCCTCTGCCACAAGCCTTTACAGAACTATAATGCAAGCAAACATTCATGGAATATTGGAAGCCATTGTACATGATTACAAATGTACCACTTTAAACTGTGCGGTAGAAAAAAAATGCAAAACCTACTAACCATATCTTCAGCTGTTAGCACACAAAAAGTGGAACTAAATCGAAGGATACAGGCAACCTAGATGAAAGGGGGGCAGCGTCACATGCAACACTATGAAAAGTATCTTGGATCGGTTACTCCTGTTGGCATTAGGCTCTGGGTTGCTGTTAGTATACAGACAAGCTGACAGAGAAACAGGTTTCGGTTGTACTACCAATGAGATGAAGTTCTGTTTCAGGTCATCATTCATTTGTACCATCCAGTGAGCATGTACCGCAACCAAAAGCAGAAGAGGCATGAAAGAGCCTGCCACACATGAAGATACGGGGAGTTACTAACTCAAATCGAAATACACATGAAAAGAAAGATCTGGAAAGTAAAATGGACAGAGCACCAAAAATAAAAATAGAAGGAACGTGACAGGAAAGTGATATCAAAGTGGAGATATCGTAAGACTACTTCCATTCAAATATATAGCTGGAAGGACCATCTAGTGACTACCTAAATTCCTAAAGCGTAAGATGAGCTGCACATTTTTGTCGTCGAAAATTTCAATGAATTCTGGCATGTCTCATAACTCTTGCATTTCATTTTGTACATTTCAAGTCAAAAGTTTATCAAGTGACAGCAGCATGACACCAAACACCATAGCTAGTGAGTAGTGAAACCAATCTATATTAGACATGTGAGCTAAATTGGATTGATTAGGACTCCTATGCTCAGTTCTGATTTAACCACTACTTGGCATCCCTCTTTCTTAGGTTTTACTGCTGCTATAGATATTCTAGTATTTGCAATCGTTAAAAATCCATGATACCTTCAAAAGTTAAGGAAAGAGAATAGGAACCAAAGTTGGAAATAACAGTGCATTTTGGTTTTACCTGAAATATAAGAAGCCTTATGCAAAGGGACTTCTCTGAGCACTTCCCAAACAATCTAAGGAATATGTTAACAAGGTTACCATTTTCGGTAGCGGTCAGCAGTCCTGTTTGCGTATCAAAACTGCAGCAAGCGCAGTACATAATTATATTACAAGTTCAAAACCATATTGCGATCAATTCTATCAACAGTTTCGTACCGAAAGAAATAAATCATCAGTACCTTGGCAACCTATGTCTCGGGCAATGAACAATTTTTAAGAGCTGTATACAATAGGCACCAATTTAAGCATAAGCAGACAATATAATTAATCAATTAAAACAGGTAAATATACCAACAAAGAGGTAAATACAGAAGTCAGTTTCTCCGAACCTGTGGTAATGAGCACAAGAAATTAAGAACCTGAGGTAAAAAGAAGAGCAATAATGTCTCACTGCAAACAGAAAATAGTTTTATCAGCTGCAGTTATTATTTACGGGTAGAGAAAATCATATGGATATATACTATAAATATCACATGAGTGAGCATAAGACGTATAGACAGCACAATAACAGGTTGGGCTCACAACCGAGATGATTTTTCCCACCCCACAGTTAGGATATCAAGATATATGGTCGGATATGAACAGTGAAGGTCATCAAGCATAGTATAAATGTCTAAAAACTCGATGCCTAATCCTACCGAAACTCTACTAGCTATTGTCTACTCAGACCACAGCCAAATTCCTACATAGCTCTCCTCCCCACCCCAAAAGTTCCCTACTTTACTAATATAATATGGATACATTAGAAATAATTAAAAGGAAACAAGGGGAGGAATAGTTCTATGCATGTGCACCAAGAACAAGGATGATTAGAATACTTCATTACATTAAGCGGACTGCTAACTCCGCACAATTCCATTCCATGAACAGCCAAATGAAGAATAAGCTGGAATAACTAAGTAGTGAAATTTAGGGAGATAACTGAGGATGTTTACCTGAAATGCCCCAAAATACCCACCACAGCCAAAGTCATCCCAGCAAAATAGGTATAGGTATCACCAACAAAAACAGATGAAGGATACCTGAGAAGTACATAGGTGATCCGTTTAAAAATAATTGACTTTTTTAATTGAAAGTAAGGTACCGTGCTCTCAAGATCCTTACCAGTTAAAGCCCAGCAAAGCTAATGACGTGGTCAGGAAAGGCAAGACAAGATAAATTGAGAACGCATGAGCTTGCTGAGTTTCGAGGTCTTTAGAAGATCCTATGCGCATTACATTGTGTACCAAAACCTAGAAAATGCTATAATAATTAGTAGATGAATGGTACTCAACATTCAAGAATTATGTGCTTCATACCGCAGCAGATATGACGACTGTCTGCCCAACTTCAAGACCATTCAGGCCAGCATGTATGTTAATTGAATTTGTACAAAAGACTGCTAACAAGAACATGAAGATCACGTACAACCAACCTGCATAACAAAGAAAACAAGAGGTGGGTGGTGCCATTCTATTATCTAGTGTGTACATCTCTGTCTAAAGAGAAAATGATCTAGAGCACAACTTGCATACAACATGCAAATAAGTAAACCGACAAAATTGTATCACAGAGGTACAGGCACATCTCTCAATTCATTCATTTCGACAGTTGAGATTACATATAGTATATCTTCTGAGATATCCCGAGATATTTTTAACAAAGCAATATACAGGCACTTGGTTGTTGTTACGAATGATAAAATAATAACAAGCAGCAATACTTCCACCGTACGAATACGAATATTCGTAAGTGTAAGCACTTATTATTACTCCGACCCATATTAGTTGACTTGGATTTGTCTAGATTTGGATGGATCTAGACACTATTTAGTATATAGGTTCATCCAAATTTTGATAAATCCAAGTCAACTAATATGGGTCAGAGGGAGTAGAGTACTATGTCAAAATTCACTTATTTGGAATTGTAAACATACCTAACTCCAGAACTTCTACTCCAACATAGGATGCTAGAGGCTTTGGAATGATGATGGAAGTACCACCAGCATATGCCATCAACAGAGGAAGTGCTGCAATTCCAGGTAGCAGCAGTTTCCTGTTCAATGTAGGACATTCAGAACAAATTTATTAGAAACAAGAAAGTGATACTATTGGAATAAATTGAATGACACTCTGAGAAGGAACATACACTCTCCATGGAATATCAAGAACATCGTCAATAAATCCAAGAAGAATCATAAAGCAGACTGATGCTAATGCGGCATTATATTCAACAAGCCACTGCGAACATCAACAAACACGTGTTTCAGGGCATAACACATATTTCATGAATGCAAGGAACGATAACTTCTAGTCATAAACATACAATGGAATCCGCTGCGAAGTTGAACTGTTGAAATAGAATAGCAATGACCAAGTAGACAATCCCAACAACAATGCCTAGTGACTCAGGCCTGCAAAATAAGTTCAATGTTAATCCAATATAAAAATAATAAACACATAGCTTTATATCTCCAAGCCAGATAATGCAACAGATTCATTTGAATTGCATACAGTAGGTACTTCTGCATCTTTTGAATTGCCCCATTGATGTACAGATGAGTAGGTGCACACTTCTCTATAATAATGCTATATTTCAGTTTCTCTTTTCCAAGTTTATATGATAATGATGAGGCACGTACATATATGGCCTGCATGTATCAGTATCATAACCCATAGAAAGCATTTAAAAATGTATATTGAAGAAATCTCCTTAAGACACATATCGAGTGTCCCTTATTTCAAGTATATATAGTATTCAAAGAAGTAAGAACTTTGGAATGCGCAAAAGACCATGTATTTATTGTTCCGAGATCTTTTCAGTTCACACTAATAAACAGGTAACGGAAATACTTAAGCACAGGCATGCGAGTCAAAGAACATAAACTAGGTCCCCTTTGAGTAGAAATTATTTACTGTTTAACCCCCAAAAGGGACAACCTGTCCAACAGAATCAACACCTACCGACGAATGAAAGTATCCATCGCTTAAGGAAATTCTACTCTGGTATTATCCCAATATGAACTCTACTATCAAACAAGCTAATTTAGGCTATGTGACTATGATGTATTGGTGTCTAATACCAAATGCATGGATTTCAACTGAGCTGAAATTGCTTCTCCTACTCCATAGTTTCTACCATGAACCATAGCAGCTACCAGTGCGAGTCCCCTCTCTCTCTCTAGCTTAAAGAACGTCTCTGATTCTCTGAAGCTGCATGGTTTGTGACAGTAGAGCAGCAGCAGTACACCCAAATAAGTAGTAAAGCCTGAAGCTAGCATGGTTTGTGACAGTAGAGCAGCAGCAGTAACTCTGAAAACAGGTAAATTTGCATCTAGAGCAAATGTATGGATTTCAACTGAACTGGAATCGCTTCTTGTATTGTACTCTGTAGTCTCCACCATGAATCATAGGAGCTACCAATGCGACAACTTCCCCTTTCCGTCTATTATTCTCTATAAAGCTGCATGGTTTGCAACAGTAGACCAGCAGCAAAGACACCTATAAATACTAAATCCTTAAACTCTGAAACCTGGTTAAAAATTGCATCTAGAACAATATTATGTAAACCAATATACACCTAGAGGAATAATATTAGCAACACTACTTCTAAAAACAGAGAGCGCACTGCAAGTTATCGAAATTGTAACTCGTGACTCACACATCGATATCGCCCGTGGGCAAGCCCTTCTTGTTGATGTCCTTGCCGAACAACTTGCGACGGTGGAGGTAACAGGCGGCGACGGGGATGAGGCGGAGCACGACGAAGAAGCCGGCGAAGCTGATGGCCCCGCAGATCAGGATGGATCGCCGCAGATCGGCGTCCAGCGGGTAGTGCACGAACGCGAGGTACGAGAAGGGCGCGAGGAAGAGCGCCATCGCCGCGAAGGCCACGCGAAGGTTCGGCGGCCGGAGGACCAGATCCTCCGGCGCCGCCGCCACCTCGGCGTTGGGGGCGGCCGCAGCCGGCTGAGGCTGCGGCTGCGGCTGCTGCCTCCTGGGCGCCTGGGCGGCTGCGGCGGCGGCGGCGGCGGCGGCGGCGGCGGCGCCGCGCTTCTTGCGGCGGGCCATTGGAGGAGGGATTCGGAGTTTAGTGAATTGGCTCGTGGACGAGCTAGCTTGAAGCGTCTAGCCTCGGGGCGTGGCAGTAGCGGCGGCAGCGGCGGCGTTGTGTCTCGCCGGTGATTGGGTCGGGGACGCGGGAGGGGTTATACTAGTTGCGACCGCGTGGTGACGTGGGGAGATCTCATTGGTAGCAGTCACGTGTTCGACGGGCACTGGGGAGGCTTCCGTGGAACCGTGCCTGGATTTTAACTCCGTTTACGAGAACGGTCTGTGTCGGGTGCGGTAAGCTGACCTTCGTTTTGAAGACTGACCGGTGTCCGCCTGTCCGGTGAGACCATACTACCTCCGTTTCAGAAAAGAAAGCGTGTATTTAAAAAAAATCAAACGGCGTTAAGTTTGATCGAGTTTAAAAAAAATCAATTATCTATGTAGATGCAATGTCAAATATGGAGTATATAATATATTTTTCAATAATGTTGATTCAAACTTAACACCGATTGAGTACTCAAAAAAAAATAGTACATCTTATTTTTTGGAACGGAAATAGTATTTGACAAATAGACCCTAGTCGTGAAACATAACTGGGTGGAGGCTCCCTACAAAATACTGCTCCATCGGTTTTTCTTTAGTACCAAAACCAACATAATATCGGTATGTTCTCTATTATGTCTACTTGTGAAGCTTTAGCATAGCTCACGCCACTATGAGTAGCTCATCTAGACTTTTCGACGGATATGTGAGCTTTTCCTTGTTGTCTATATTGTGCTTCGGTATTGTGTGATATGCATGGTGTGGGTCTACATGTGTTCTCAGACATCTAACTATCTTTATAACATGTCTAATTTTTTCTAGTTTGTTTTCATGCGTTCGTAAACAAATCAGAAGAATGATGGTCGTGCTTGCATAGACGAAGTCTAAGTTGTTGAAAGTCCTTTGCAGAATTACATGTGTAAAGTGTTTTTGAACCATAAAACAAGTTGTGAATTATCCAACTTTCATTAAGAAACTTGAACATCACCTATGGCACTCCTTCTCAGCTAGTCGGTGTAGACAGTTTTTTGTTGGCTCTGTGTTATGCACGAAACATGACTTCACATCCTTAAAAGCCATAAATTATCTTATGCACCTATACTAAGGTGAAGATATTTGCATGGAAAGCTCTACATAGTATTTTTCCATGGAGTGTTATCTTAGTGAACTGACACTTCGAGGTTACACAAAGGTCCCTTTGTTCACAAGGCGCACAAAACATCATATTCTTATGACGCTAAATCGTTCAAACAAGAAGCTATGGAAGCTAAATATTATCCTTTCACTTGGTTTGACGATTTACCTAATTTTATTGTCCCTTATGTAGTTGATAACGTAATGTCAGAGAAGATTGTTCATGATGTATTTTGTTACAAAAATGTTTGGATCCCTATGTCACTCAACGGATGAAGTTATACCAATATTCAGAATGATTGAAAAACCTTACGACTCCAAATGAGATAATCATTACATGAAGGGTTCGCAGCATAGAAAACAAAAAAATTCCTACGATAGGAACTATGTACCAAGATCTATCTACTAGATACAAACAACGGGCGGATGTATATCCGTAGAGAACATACCCGTGAAGACCGACAAAGCTTAACGAGTTCAACTCGTGGTTGATGTAGACGATCTCTTGCCGATCTCAAGATCGAGAGGAAGTCCTAGCGCCGCAAAGCAGCAGCGCATCCGTGCTCGCACACACGTACAAGACACCGGGCAACCTCCGCCTCCTCGCTCCAGCGATACAGCGGAAGCACAACCCTTTCTTGCCAAATAGCCACCGGGAACATGTATCTCGCTAGTCCGAGACCATGGGGGATAAATTCTAGAGGGGGAGAGAGATCCTTCACGAGGAGGTGTGAGAGACAAGTGAGAGGAGGGGCTCCTTTTATAGGAGGAGGGGGGCACCCAAAGGGGTGTCCGCCGGCCATGGGGGCTGCCCCCTCCCCTCCTTCATTCATGTGGGTGGACACTCCACTCACAAAATGGCCCTTCAATTTTCTCCACTCAAAAATTCACTCAAATTCTCATTAAATTTTCACCAAATTTAATGCAAACTCTCATTAAATAAAACTCTTTTATTTTATTCAGAATTTTGTCAATTACTTTAATGACAAACATTCACAAATAACCCCTTGCTAGAATTCCATTTCACATGCATAACCTCTTTATGCAATTTCATCCGAAAACCTGTTTCGGTATCTAGTGAAATAAATTCCTGCGCTTGTTTATTCTTTCGGCATGAAACATTTGCTCTAACTGGATGCCAGTGTCCCTTAAGTGTGTCACCCTACGGTTCGCGAATAATGCGGACATGATCGAGACCCTTCTCCGATTAATAATCAGTAGCGGGACCTGGAGATCCATACTGACTCCCACACATTCAACGATGACTTTTCCTGTGATCGTCGGAACCTTTTACGCTTGTATCTTAATTCCTTTGTTTCACGATATATTACATGTCCGAGATTCGATCATCGGTATCTCCATACCTAGTTTGATCTCGTTACTAACATGCACTCTTTTCTCGTTCCCGTGATATAACATTCTAGTGATCAAATCACTTGCTTGCAAGCTAACCAATGTGATATCACCAAGAGGGCCCAGAGCATATCTATCCGTCATCGCGATGAACAAATTCCACTCTTGATCCATGATTCTCAACATAACACTTTAGTAGCTTTGGAGCCATCTTTATAATTACCCAGTTACGGAGTGACGTTTGATGTCAACAAGAAACTCTTCCGGTGTTAGTGATTGGCATGATCTCATGGTCTAAGGATTAGGATTACTTTGTAGTTTGTTTATAGCAATATAAACTCAATGACTTTGATCGTAATGCTATACTTCGGATGAATGTTCATCACACCATTACACTAATGTTGTGATCTTGTTATTAACAACATCCAATGTCTATGATCAGGAAACCTTGATCATCTTGTTAATCAACGAACTAGTTTATGAGAGAGGCATAACTAGGAACTTTCTGTTTGTTTATTAAACATACATGTATTAACGTTTCCGTATCAATACAATTATAGCATGCAAAATAAACATCTATCATATACTTGGAATACACATAATAAACATTTTATTATTGCCTCTCAGGGCATATTCCCTTCAGTCTCCCACTTGCATTAGAGACAATAATCTAGTTACATAGTGATGTATCTAACACCCATGGAGTTATGATGTAGATCATGTTTTGCTCTAGGGAGAGTTTTAGTCAACGGATCTGCTACATTGAGATCCGTATGTACTTTACAAATCTTTATATCTCCATCCTTGACATGCTCGCGGATGGAGTGAAACCGGCGCTTAATATGCTTGGAATGCTTGTGAGACCTTGGCTCTTTGGCATTGGCAATGGCACCATTGTTGTCACAATAGATCACCATTGGGTCCAACGCGTTTGCAACCACACCTAGTTCGGATATGAACTCCTTCATCCAAACTGCTTCCTGAGCCGCTTCTGAAGCAACAACATATTCGGCCTCCGTTGTTGATCCCGCCATCACAGGTTGTTTGGAGCTCCTCCAACTAACCGCTCCGTCATTCATGAGAAATACGTATCCGGATTGAGACTTAGAGTCATCCGGATCGGTGTCAAAGCTAGCGTCGACATAACACTTAGCGACGAGCTCTTCTTCACCTCCGTATACAAGAAACATATCCTTAGTTCTTCGCAAGTATTTAAGGATATTCTTGACCGCTTTCCAGTGTTCTGAACCTGGATCCGATTGGTACCTACTAGTCAAACTAATAGCATGTGCCACATCCGGTCTTGTACATAGCATGGCGTACATTATAGAGCCTATGGCTGAAGCATAGGGGACCTTGTCCATTATCTCTCTTTCTTCCGCCGAAGCCGGACTTTGAGTCTTACTCAATGTCGTGCCTTGTGTCATAGGTAAGAACCCCTTGTTACTATCCTCCATTTTAAACTTCTTTAAAATCTTATCAGGGTATGTACTTTGCGATAGCCCTATTAGGCGCCTAGATCTATCTCTATAGATCTTTATGCCTAATATGTATGACGCTTCACTTAGGTCCTTCATTGAAAATTTGCTGTTTAGATAACTTTTAACACTGTTTAAAAGATCTATATCATTTCCGATCAATAATATGTCATCCACATATAATATCAGAAATGCCACATTGCTCCCACTCACTTTCTTGTAAATACAAGCTTCTCCATAAGTTTGGACAAATCCAAACTCTTTGATCACCTCATCAAAGCGGAGATTCCAACTTCGTGATGCTTGCTTTAATCCATAGATGGATCGATGAAGCTTGCACACCTTGTTAGCATCCTTAGGATCGACAAAACCCTTTGGTTGTATCATATACAACTCTTCCTCAATATTACCATTGAGAAACGCGGTTTTAACATCCATCTGCCATATCTCATAATCGAAATATGCAGCAATTGCTAACATAATCCTAACTGACTTTAGCATCGCTACGGGAGAGAATGTCTCATCGTAGTCAACTCCTTGAATTTGTCAAAACCCCTTTGTGACAAGTCGAGCTTTATAGACAGTTATATTACCATCAGCATCAGTTTTCCTTTTGAAAATCCATTTGTTCTCCACGGCCTTTCGGTCGTGAGGTAAGTCCACCAAGTTCCAAACTTGATTTTCATACATGGATTCCATCTCGAATTTCATGGCTTCTAACCATTTGTTGGAATCCAGGCTCATCATCGCTTCTTCATACGTCGCAGGGTCATCATTTTCATCAACCATGAAATTCATGACAGGATTTCCGTACAGCTCGGGAGCTGCACGCGTCATGCTTGACCTGCGAGGTTCGGTAGTACTCTCTTTCGGAGTTTCATGATCATTATCATTAGTTCCCACTTCAACAGGTGAATCCAACTCCGGAACAACTTCCGGCGCTGCGCTACTCGCCATACTTTGAAGAGAAGGTTCAATAACCTCTTCGAGTTCTACCTTCCGACTACTCACACCTTTCGCGTGAAACTCTTTCTCTAGAAAGGATCCATTCTTGGCAACAAAAACCTTGCCCTCGGATCTGTGATAGAAGGAATACCCAATAGTTTCCTTAGGGTATCCTATGAAGACGCATTTTTCCGCTTTGGGTTTGAGTTTATCCGGTTGAAGTTTCTTCACATAAACATCGCATCCCCAAACTTTAAGAAATGACAACTTAGGTTTGTTTCCAAACCACAATTCATACGGTGTCTTTTCAACGGATTTAGATGGTGCCCGATTTAAAGTGAATGCAGCAGTTTCTAGTGCATAACCCCAAAATGACAACGGAAAGTCCGTCAGAGACATCATAGATCGAACCATATCTAATAAAGTACGATTACGATGTTCCGACACACCATTTATCTGTGGTGTTCCGGCAGGTGTGAGTTATGAAACAATTCCACACTCTTTAATGTGAGTGCTAAACTCGTAACTTAGATACTCACCTCCACGGTGTGACCGTAGAAATTTGATCTTTCTATTACGATGATTTTCCACTTCATTCTGAAATTCCTTGAACTTTTCAAAGGTTTCAGACTTGTGTTTCATCAAGTAGATATAACCGTATCTACTCAAATCATCCGTGAAAGTAACAAAATAACGATATCCACCTCGCGCCGACACACTCATTGGACCGCATACATCAGAATGTATGATTTCCAATAAATCTGTCACCCGTTCCATTGAACCGGAAAACGACGTTCTAGTCATCTTGCCCATAAGGCATGGCTCACATGTATCAAATGATTCATAATCAAGTGATTCCAAAAGTCCATCCGAATGGAGCTTCTTCATGCGTTTAACGCCAATATGACCTAGACGGCAGTGCCACATATATGTGGATATATCATCATTTAGTTTAATCCTTTTAGCATCAACATTATGAATATGTGTAACATTATTATCGAGATCCAAAAGAAATAAACCATTCATCATCGGTGCATGACCATAAAAGATTTCATTCATATAAATGGAACAACCATTGTTCTCGGATTTAAATGAATAACCACTTCGCATCAAACACGATCCAGATACAATGTTCATGCTCAGTGCAGGCACCAGATAACAATTATTCAAGTTTATAACTAATCCCGATGGCAAGGTGATCACATCAACGCTTGATCCATTACCGACACGCATCTTGACCTCACCCCTTGCTAGCGGTCGCTTGTTCCGCAGCCCCTGATTCGAGTTACAAATATTAGCAACTGAACCGGTATCAAATACCCAGGTGCTACTGCGAGCACTAGTCAAGTACACATCAATAACATGTATATCATATATACCTTTGTTTGCCTTGCCGGCTTTCTTGTCTGCCAGATACTTGGGGCAGTTGCGCTTCTAGTGGCCAGTCCCCTTACAATAGTAGCACTCGGTATCAGACTTAGGTCCAACTCGGGGTTTCTTTTCAGGCACGGCAACAGGCTTGCCGCCCTTACTTCCCTTCCGTTTTCCCTTCTTGTCTTTCTTGAAACCAGTGTTCCTACTGATCATCAACACTTGATGTTCCTTTTTGATCTCCACTTCTGCAGTTTTAAGAATTGACAGAAGCTCGGGGAGAGACTTCTTCATGCCTTGCATATTATAGTTCATCACGAAGCTCTTATAGCTAGGTGGCAGAGACTGCATAACACGATGGATGCCTAAGTCAATGGGAATCGATATTCCCAAGGACACAAGCTTATCGGCATAACCCGACATCTTGAGTACATGCTCACTAACGGAGCTGTGCTCTTCCATCATGCAGCTAAAGAACTTTTCTGAAGCGTTGTATCTCTCTACAGCAACATGTGTGTCGAAAATCATTTTCAACTCACCCATTGTATCAAATGCATTGCCATTTTCGAAATGCTTTCGAAGTTCTGGCTCTAGCCCATACAATATGCCGCAATGAACTAAGTTGTGGTCCTCCTGACGAGTCTGATAGACATTCTTCTCCTCGTCAGGGGCATCCTCAAAAGGTGGGGGGCCTAACGGCGCTTCTAGCACATATTGCTTTTGTGCAGCAGAGAGGAGAATCCTCAAATTCATGGACCATTCGGTAAAGTTGCTACCGTTCGTTGCAAGTTTCGCTTTCTCCATGGACACATTGAAATTAAAAGCAGGTGGTGCCATCTACAACAGAATTTGTAAAGTTTAGACTAAGTGTATGATAGATTGAGTTCAACTAATCCATATTACGAATGAACTCCCACTCAAAAACGACATCCCTCGTGACTTTTTGGTGATTACATGAACCAAATCCACTATACCAAGTCCGATCATCACGTGAGTCGGTATAGCTTCAAAGGCGAGCATCAAATGGGCATCATATCAACTATATGACTCATGCTTAACCTTTCGGTCCGTGTTCCGAGGCCATGTCTGTACATGCTAGGCTCGCCAAGTTAGAACCTTAGTATTCGCGTGTGTAACTGTTTTACACCCAAAATATGGTCGTGGATCCAAGAACACCCGATCATCACGTGATGTCTTGGAGCGACGAAAACATAATCGGTGCATACTAAAGGAAGAACACATTTCAATCTTGATATTTAAAAGAGGATCATCTTATTATGCTAACAAAGCGCTAAACAAGCAATATAAGATGCTATCAAACATCACATGTTTATTAGTAAAATAATATGGTTCCCGCATATGATCTCTATCATGTGCATCGTGGTATGATCACTATCATACCTATATGTGTAAATCCAAGGTCTATGGAGATTACACGTTATGTATGTTGTAAGAGTATCATCTCATACTTCTACTTACAATATCACCATATCATAACACTAGCCCAGCAACAATATAAACTAGACGCCTCTAATTTATCCATTGCAAGTTTTACGTGGCTTAGGGCTTTCGAGATAGAACCGTTCTTACCTACGAACATGAACCACAACGAGGATAACCAAATTGTTGACAACTCGTTGCAAAATAGATATTGACTGTAGTAGGAGAGACAGACACCCGCTAGCCACTTATGCAAACTAGTTGCATGTCAAGCGTGGAACCGGTCTCATGTGCGAGGACATGTAAAGTTTGTCCGGGCCGCTTCATCCCACTATGCCACCAATATCCAAAATTACAACTAAGGAGCAACAACATGATCATCATCGCCCACATACTCATATGTGTACTACCCGTGTAAAGCATCTACGCATAGATCCGGCTCTGATACCACTGAAGGGTTCGCAGCATAGAAAACAAAAAATTTCCTACGATGGGAACTATACCAAGATCTATCTACTAGATACAAACAACGGGCGGATGTATATCTATAGAGAACATACCCTTGAAGACCGACAAAGCTTAACGAGTTGAACTCGTGGTTGATGTAGACGATCTCTTGCCGATCTCAAGATCGAGAGGAAGTCCTAGCGCCGCAAAGCAGCAGCGCATCCGTGCTCGCACACACGTACAAGACACCGGGCAACCTCCGCCTCCTCGCTCCAGCGATGCAGCGGAAGCACAACCCTTTCTTGCCGAATAGCCACCGGGAACATGTATCTCGCTAGTCCGAGACCATGGGGGATAAATTCTAGAGGGGGAGAGAGATCCTTCACGAGGAGGTGTGAGAGACAAGTGAGAGGAGGGGCTCCTTTTATAGGAGGAGGAGGGCACCCAAAGGGGTGGCCGCCGGCCATGGGGGTTGCCCCCTCCCCTCCTTCATTCATGTGGGTGGACACTCCACTCACAAAATGGCCCTTCAATTTTCTCCACTCAAAAATCCACTCAAATTCCCATTAAATTTCCACCAAATTTAATGCAAACTATCATTAAATAAAACTCTTTTATTTTATTCAGAATTTTGTCAATTACTTTAATGACAAACATTCACAAATAACCCCTTGCTAGAATTCCATTTCACATGCATAACCTCTTTCTGCAATTTTATCCGAAAACCTGTTTCGGTATCTAGTGAAATAAATTCCTGCGCTTGTTTATTATTTCGGCATGAAACATTTGCTCCAACTGGATGCCAGTGTCCCTTAAGTGTGTCACCCTACGGTTCGCGAATAATGCGGACATGATCGAGACCCTTCTCCGATCAATAATCAGTAGCGGGACCTGGAGATCCATACTGACTCCCACACATTCAACGATGACTTTTCCTGTGATCATCGGAACCTTTTACGCTTGTATCTTAATCTCTTTGTTTCACGATATATTACATGTCCGAGATTTGATCATCGGTATCTCCATACCTAGTTTGATCTTGTTACTAACATGCACTCTTTTCTCGTTCCCGTGATATAACATTCTAGTGATCAAATCACTTGCTTGCAAGCTAACCAATGTGATATCACCGAGAGGGCCCAGAGCATATCTATCCGTCATCGGGATAAACAAATTCCACTCTTGATCCATGATTCTCAACATAACACTTTAGTAGCTTTGGAGCCATCTTTATAATCACCCAGTTACGGAGTGACGTTTGATGTCAACAAGAAATTCTTTCGGTGTTAGTGATTGGCATGATCTCATGGTCTAAGGATTAGGATTACTTCGTAGTTTGTTTATAGCAATATAAACTCAATGACTTTGATCGTAATGTTATACTTCGGATGAATGTTCATCACACCATTACACTAATATTGTGATCTCGTTATTAACAACATCCAATGTCTATGATCAGGAAACCTTGATCATCTTGTTAATCAACGAACTAGTTTATGAGAGAGGCATAACTAGGAACTTTCTGTTTGTTTATTAAACACACATGTATTAACGTTTCTGTCAATACAATTATAGAATGCAAAATAAATATCTATCATATACTTGGAATATACATAATAAACATTTTATTATTGCCTCTCAGGGCATATTCCCTTCATTACACACTTCAGATTGTTTCACACAAAATATAACCTTTTTGCAAATTGAAGTTTCATTTGGACAAACTATCAATTTTGTACCTATTTTTGCAAAATATATATTCATGAGAGCAAGATTATGGGTCTTAAAACATTATCTTATCACAATATTTTTACATGCATGATGATTGATTTGTCAATAATTCTAATGCATACATTGCTCTACTAACTGAGGAATCTCTTGTTTAGATTGTTTATGATGTTTTGTGTGATTGGTAAACTACATGCTATCTGTAGGTATTTATTGGACATAGTTTTAAAAATTAACATTCAAATGTTACAAGATATTTTTAAATGAGATACAGTACATGTCTCCCACCCATTATACCACAATTGTAGTCACTTAATATACGCCATGTGTCCATAGTTATGTTATCCAACTTATGGTTTTACTCCATGTATTGAGCAAATGAAGAATAACCACAAAATAATATAATTGTGTTTGTGGAGTTCTAACGACGGTCACTTGGGAGGGAATTGGACAACAACAATCATGCTAGAAAGAGAAGACTTGCATGGTTTTATTAGCTAAACAATTTTTTTTAAGATGTAACGAGTCGGGTAACTTTTCAAACCACTACTTTTTCCTTCAATAATTGTGTGAGATCTCTATAATACATGGACATATCATAGTGTAGCATCTAGTTACAAAATATTGAACACTTTAGCCATCTATTAGTATCTTGTGTTACCACTTCACTCCTTATATTTTTTCCTTAACTAGCCATAGATCAATGACAACGTGTATCAAAATTTCAATAGATTCGTATGTATCTAGACGTGTTTTTGTGTATAGATACATACAAATCTAGAAAATTTTGTGACATCTTTTTTATGACGGAAGAAGTACATACTTATAAAGAAATGTAGAAAGAGATAAGTACTTTTCCAGCGCGTGTGCACGCCAATAAATGGTACATAATAGAAAATGCTAGCTTATATATCTCTTTAGAACATTCTTTTATTACCATAAGTACACTCTTTTACTCGTCATAGAATTGATGTGGGATCATATACCGTGATGTCAGTTTTTAATGTGTAGTTATGGTTAACTCTTATACATATACTTTACTAATTTCTTCCCTTGTTGTTAAAATAGGAATATCAAGATTGAGAAGGTTCCATATTTCTATAAGCACTGCGGTTTGATAGGGCATAACCATGAAGAGTGTGGGGATGGTGTCTGGACGGACCGGGAACTACAATATGGTGATTTCATGCTAGCCAAGCGACGTGCAAACCCTGCGATCATGGAATCACGTAGCTTTGTTCCACGAGGCCGGGGTGGTAGGGCAGGCAGGGGTGCTGCGGCTCCCTCCTCGGAAACGCTCATCCCAGGAGGCCTCGCTTGATGGTGAAGATGATCTTCAGGACACTGCGGTTAGCCCGATAAAACACACCCCCATGGAAACTTCTATAGAAGGGGATACTGGTGCCAGGAAGGCCCTAGTGTACGTGCCTGATGAGTGCAGCAGCACTTCGTTGGGAGACCCCAAGCGGAAGGTATGATGCAGTTCAGCAGACAAGTTTCCCTCAGGTAAGAAACCAAGGTTATCGAACCAGGAGGAGGAAGGAAACGCCCCAAAGGTGCTGCAAGCAACATGGAGACCTGCACAACACAAACTCAAGACTTTGCCCCAACCAACAGTGAGGTTGTCAATCTCACCGGTTGTTGTAACAAAGGATTAATTATATAATGTGGAAGGTAATGGTTTGCAACAAGTAAACAAATAACAGTGGAAGATGTATTAATGGTAAAGATTGGACCGGAGTCTATAGTTTACTAGAGGTGCTCTCCTTAGATAAACAACATGGCATGAAGGATAAACAAATTACAGCAGGACAATTGACAAGAACTGAGCAAGGCATAACAATGTGAAGGAAATATGCCCGAGAGGCAATAATAAAGTGGTTATTATCGTATTCCTTGTTTATGATAAATGTTTATTTTATACATGCTATAATTGTATTAATACGAAAAAGTTAATACATGTGTGTTTAATAAACAAAAGGAAGTTCCTAGTCATGCCTCTCTTATAAACTAGCTCGTTGATTAACAAGATGATCAAAGGTTTCCTGATCATGGACATTGGATGTTGTTAATAACGAGGTCACAACATTAGTGTAATGGTGTGATGAACATTCATCCGAAGTATAGCATTAGGATCAAAGTCATTGAGTTTATGTTGCTATAACAACTTACGAAGTGATCCTAATCCTTAGACCATCAGATCATGTCAATCACTAACACCGGAAGAGTTTCTTGACAGGGTGATTATAAAGATGGGTTCAGAACTACTCAAGTGTTATGTTGAGGCCCATGGATCGAGAGTGGAATTTGTTCATCCCAATGACAGATAGATATGCTTTGGGCCCTCTCGGTGATATCACATTGATTAGCTTGCAAGCAAGTGATTTGATCAATAGAATGTTATATCACGGGAACGAGAAAAGAGTGCATATCAGTAATGAGATCAAACTAGGTGTGGAGATACCGATGATCGAATCTCGAACATGTAATATATCGCGAAACAAAGGGATTGAGATACTAGCGTAAAAGGTTCTCGCAATCACAAGGAAGTTATCGCTGAATGTGTGGGAGTCAGTATGGGTCTCCATATCCCGCTTCTGATTATTGATCCGAGAGGGGTCTCGATCATGTCCGTATTATTCGCAAACCGTAGGGTGACACACTTAAGAGACACCGACATCCATTTGGAGCAAAAGTTTCATGTCGGAAAGAATAACAAGCGCAGGAATTTATTTCGCTAGATACCGAAACGGGTTTTCAGGTGAAATTGCAGAAAGTGTTTTTGCACGTGAAATGAAATACTAGCAAGGGGTTATATGAGAATGTTTGTCATTAAAGTAATTGACAAAATTCTGAATAAATAAAAGGAGCTTTATTTAATGAGAGTTTGCATTAAATTTGGTGGAAATTTAATGGGAATTTGAGTGGGTTTTTGAGTGGAGGGAATTGAAAGGTATTTGTGTGAGTGGAGTGTCCACCCACATGAATGAAAGGAGGGGAGGGGGCAGCCCCATGGCTAGGCGCATAGCCCCTTGGGTGCCCCCCCTCTCCCTATAAAAGAAGCCCCCCTCCCTCTATCTCACTTACATCTCCTCGTGAAGGATCTCTCTTCCCCTCTAGTATTTATCCCCCATGGTCTCGGACTAGCGAGATACATGTTCCCGGTGGCTATTCGGCAAGAAAGAGTTGTGCTTCCGCTGCATCGCTTGAGTAAGGAGGCAGAGGTTGCTCGGTGCCTCGGAGGTGTGTGCGAGCACGGATGCGTCGATAAGTTGCGGTGCTAAGGACTTCCTCTCGATCTTGAGATCGGCAAGAGATCGTCTACATCAACCATGAGTTTGGACTCGTTAAGCTTTGTCGGTCTTCAAGGGTATGTTCTCTACAGATATACATCCGCCTGTTGTTTGTATCTAGTAGATAGATCTTGGTACATAGTTGTTCCCATCGTAGGAATTTTTTGTTTTCTATGCTGCGAACCCTACACAATGCAATACCAGACAAAAAGATCCTATGAGATTCGATTGGGCAATACAACAATATACATAGACCGCCATTCAACTGTATCTATGACTAGTAGTCCACCTTTAGGTTATCATCTGGCCCCCCTCCAGTATTAAGTTGCAAGCAATAGACAACTTCTTTAAGCAAAGTGTGTAAGGTAAACAATCCACTTGTTCCATGAACAAGAGACCGTTGTTTTCTCCCTAATAGCAACAACACATCTACAACCGAAGAGATTTCTGTCACTTCCCTTGGAAACTAGAGGCATGAACCCACTATTGAGCATAAATACCCCCTCTTGGGGTCACTAGCAACTACTTGGCCAAGATAGCTACTAACAACGGAGAGCATGCAAGATCACAAATAACACAAACATTATAGTATCAAATAGAAAAAACCATTAATCAATCTGACATAGTAATCTCAATATCCATTACAGAGACATGATAGCACCATACTAGAGAAGAAGGCCTCCGGGATGATCTCCCCTCCAGCAGGGTGCCGGGAAGAACTTCAGATCCCCCGATCTATGGACGATGGTGACGGTGGCTACAGAAGGTTTCGTGGAGTTTTGATCGGGGTGCCTAGGGTTTCTGCATCGGGGGCTTCTTATAGGCGAAGAGGCGAGGCTGGCAGGCGGCAAGGGGCCCCACACCCTACCCAGGCGCGGGATGGGCCACCCGCGCCTAGGGGGGTCTGGCCGCCCTGGTTCGCTTCTACGTCTTTCCTCTGGACTTCATGTTGCCCATGGTAAAATATTGACTTTGGCTTTTGTCCCGTCCAATTATGAGAATATTGATTTTCTGCCTTTCTCGAACCAAAAACAGAAGAAAACAGGCATCTGACACTGAGGCAACTTGTTAATAGGTTAGTTCCAGAAAAGATATAAAAACACCTCAAAGTGTAGACAAAGTAAAGCAAAGTAGATATAAAACAAGCATGGAGCATCAAAAATTATAGATACATTTCCGACGTATCAGTGCCTGAAAACATAGGTTCAGGCGACAGCTCAAGGGAACAAGCTCCATCTGCGGAATGAGGGAAAACCCCGCCACCACCTCCATCATACACTGACCCCCGTGAACGCTCGAAGCTATGGAAGATGACAGACATATCAAATGACTTGGAAACATCGGCGACCTCCTTCAAGGAGGACCGCCGAGCCCAATGACAACATTAGGCTGGAACAGCCGTGGGCTAGGGCAACCCGCGACTGTTCAGGAGCTCGTCTGCTTGGTGCATACATATAATCCCAGCCTAGTTTTTATCTGTGAGACTAGGCAAAATAAAGAAAGACTTGCAAATCTTCGCTTTAGGATTGGTATGAAGGACTGTTTCCAAGTTAGTGGCATTGGTAAAGGTGGAGGATTGGCCCTTTATTGGACGGAGGATGTTTCGGTTGACCTCCTGTCTTTTAGCAAATATCATATTGATGCTCATATCTATAGAGGCCCATTTGATCAGATGTGGCGAGGGGCGTTCATTTACGGTGAGCCGAAGGCATGTGACCGACATCATGTGTGGGCTATGCTATGACAAATGAGGGATAAATCGGAGAAACCATGGCTTATGCTAGGAGACTTTAACAAAGCCCTTTGGCAAGAAGAGCATTTCTCCAATACGGCTCGCTCGGAACGTCTAATGATGGACTTCCGCCAGCATGGTCGACCCTCTTTCCGATGCATCGTCTTCGGCACATCGCCTCAACTCGGTCTGATCACTGTCCCATCCTGTTATCCATAGAGGAGGTTAAGAGCTGCAGGCCTAATAGACCTATCAGAAGGTACGAGGTGGTCTGGGAACGTGAGCCCTCCCTGACGGCGGTTGTTGAGGAGGCCTGGTCACGTCGAGTGGCTGGAGGTGATCTGGCCGATGTGGCTGCTTCACTAAACACCGTCATGAGTACCTTACAAAGTTGGCGTAAATTTCATTTTAAATCTGTGCCTCAAGAATTGGAAAAGAAACGCGCATGGCTGGAGGAATTGTGGAACTCTACAAACGATGCCAGTACGATTGATCCTATTGGGATTGATAAAGAGATGGATGAACTTCTTTATAGGGAAGAGATTATGTGGATGCAACGCTTGAGATTTGCTTGGTTGAGAGAGGGTTACTAATACGTCGGAAACGTATCTATAATATTTTGATGCTCCATGCTTGTTTTGTATCTACTTTGCTTTGCTTTGTCTATACTTTGAGGTGTTTTATATCTTTTATGGAACTAACCTATTAACAAGTTGCCATAGTGCCAGTTGCCTGTTTTCTTCTGTTTTTGGTTCCAGAAAGGCAGAAAATCAATATTCTCGGAATTGAATGGGACAAAAGCCAAAGTTATTATTTTTCCGGAGCAACACGGAACCACGACGTAGAGCCAGAGGGGGGCCACAGGGTGGCTGCACCCCCTAGGCGCGGGAAAGCCCTAGGGGCGCCTGGGGATGGTGTGGGCCCCCTGGCTTCCCACCGACCTTACCTCTTGCGCCTATAAGAGCCCCCCGATGAGAAAACCCTAAATAATCCAGAAAAAATCCACGAAAACCTCTGATGCGCCGCCGCCATCGAAGGGGAGATTCGGAGGACAGAAAGTCTCTGTTCCGGCATCCTGCTGGGACGGGGAAGTGCCCCCGGAGCCATCACCATCGATCTCCATCACCATCTCCATCACCGTTGTTGATTCCCATGATGAGGAGGGAGTAGTTCTTCCTCGAGGATAAGGGATCTACCAGTAGCTATGTGTTCATCTCTCTCTATGCATGATCTTGTGGTCATGAGCTTTGTAATCAAGTAGATCTACCTTGCTACTCAAGGGCTTCATTAAATCTCTGCTCTCCCCATGTGTGTGAAAGTGACAGCGTGCACGCCATGGTGGCACTTAGTTTTGAGTTTACATAAATACTCCTTGTGCTTTAATATATCTATGCTTTTCCCCACGTGTGTGAAAGTGATAGCGGGCATACTGTGTGTGGCACTTTGGCTAGATTGAATATTTGTTATGAGTTATATTTAGAGTTGGATGTCTCTATGAAATTGTGGTGTTTGTTGGAACCATCTAGTGCTCAAGGTAACAGTGTGGGGTTATCTAGATTGGGGAAGGCGGACTTTGAGGTGTGCTATTATAGCCCTACCTTGGATTAGAGTGTCCAACCAGAGAGTAGTTAAGAGTAGTATCATGAAGAGAGGATATTTATATGAGAGAGTGTTCACTAGTGAAAGTATAATCCCTAGGTCTTGTTTCTAAACATTGAAACACCGTTTTCATCTAGATATGTTGCATGTTTGCTTGCTTCCATCAGTTTGTCTTTAGTCTGTTCCTCCACGCCATCAGCTATTTTCTGACACCGTTACCCCACATCAATAACAAATCAGAAGCTATTTTCTGGCACTGTTACCACTTATATTTCACTATCGCTTCGCCGAACTAGTGCACCTATACACCTGACAAGTGTATTGGGTGTGTTGGGGACACAAGAGACTTCTTGTATCTTGATTGCAGGGTTGCTTGAGAGGGAATACCTTTAACCACTTCCTCCTTGAGTTCGATAAACCTTGGGTGATCCACTTAAGGGAAACTTGTTGCTGTTCTACAAACCTCGGCACTTGGAGGCCCAACAACTGTCTACAAGAATAGAAGTGCGTAGACATCAAGCTCTTTTCTGGCGCCGTTCCCGGGGAGGTAAGGTAAAAGGTACTCACATCCTCCAGTGTGAGTGCTCGAAGTTATTTCCTTTAGATTCTGCAATTTTATCTTTTTGTTTCTTGTTTTCACTAGTTAGGCTTAATGGAAAACAACAGGAAAAATAGAGAGCTTTATAGCATTTATCTTGAGTTAGGACATGAAGTGTTTGAAGAAAAAATTAAAAAACCTATGGAACTTTATTTACATGCTAATAGCAATGTTATTAGTATGAATTCTTTGGACACCATTGTTGCTAATGCTATGGAAATGTCTAAGCTTGGGGAAGCTATTTTTTATGAAAATGATCTTTTTAGTTCCCCAGCTTTGGAAGATAGCTATTCAATTGCTTATGATGATACCAAACCTCCAATATATGATGATTACAATGATATTTTCAGTCCACCTACTATTGAGGAGAAAAATTATTGTGATTACAATATGCCTCCTATATTTGATGATTATGGTGATGAGAATAATAATGATAACTATTTTGTTGAATTTGCTCCCACTATAATTAATAAGAATGACTATGCGTATGTGGAAAGTAATAATTACCATATGCATGTGGCTCATGGTAAGAATGTTTTATGCGATAGTTATATTGTTAATTTTATTCATGATGCTACTGAAAGTTATTATGAGAGAGGAAAACATGGTTTTATGTATCTCAATAATATTAATTTTCCCCTCTTTATGTTGAAAGCTTGAAGTTGCACTTGTTTTGCTTTCCTATGCTTGGTGCTTTGTGCTTTCATGACTTGTTTCTTTCTAGGATTCCTATGCATAGGAAGTGGGTTAGACTTAATTGTGTTTTAAATTTGGTTCTTGATGATCTCTTTTACTTCAATTCATATTTCTTATGTGAGCATCTTCTCAAACTATCAAGCCTAACTTAAAGGCGGTTAAAGAAAAGTACTTGTTGGGAGATAACCCAAGAGTTTTCTTGAGTCTTGGAAGTTATTACTTCAATAATAACCTCTCCTTATCCTTTTTTTGCTTTTTGTGCCAAGAATGACCTCTAATGAGAGGGAAGTAAGATTTGGGGAGTTGCTGTCCTGAAATAGATTTCTGTCCTTCACCATAAAAATTTGTGAGGAGTCCCTGTAACTCGGATTGAGCTGAAAATTTACTAAAAATCCCCCAGTATGTTAGCTAACTTTCGTTAGTTCAATGCTTTTTGATTTGAGCAACAGAAGGTCTTCGAAAAAATCGGTTTCTACCTGCTAGTCTATTTTGACAGATTTCTGCCATTATTTGCATTTGCTTCTTATTGATTCCTTTTTGAGTTCTCTTTTGGGGAATTGAGATTTTTGAAGGAGTTGCTACATTAGCTTGTATTTTTAGTGAAAAGTCTTGATGTTCCAAAGCTTTACCTAAGGGTCTATTATCTTTCGAATATACTAATGTTGCTAATGAAGATTGTGTGAAGTTTTATATGAAGGAAAAAATTCAGGTGTAGAGAGAGAATGATGTAATGAGATGAAGAATGGACAAAAGCTCAAGCTTGGGTATTCCACCCTGGTGTCACCCCAAGAAATATCCAAGAGGTACAAGCGTCAAAGCTTGGGGATGCCCAAGGCATCCCCTTCTTCATTAATAAAAATCTCAGGTCTTTCTAGACACTTCGTTTTTATTGTTTCATGCATTATCGTGTTGTTCTTGGAGCGTCTTAGTTTTCGTTTTTGGTTTTCGTTTGCTTAGTTTGCTTAAGTAAGTTGGTTGGTTACACCACACTTCCTTTGGAGAGACACACACACTGTTTCCATTGCCTAGAACACTCTAGTTTTCACTCTTATTGTTTTGTGAGTGTTCACTTTTGCTAGCACTGCGTTCAGCCTTAGTTTTCTTGTGCTTTCAGCTTAGAACTTTTTAGTTCTTCTTTGTGGATCTATGAGACAAGCTCACTGATCTTTATTGATTATTATATTTGTGAGTTGTTTCAAATAAGTTGTTTGGTGTTGGAAAAGAGTAGAAAGTTTCATGCTTATAGTGGTACAAAAGGGAGCTTGTTCTGACTGTGGCTTAGACTTTATCATGTCATGCTATATCCTGTTTTGACCTTATGCTTAGTGATTATTGATGTAGCATGACTTGTTTCAAACAATTAGGATTGCTTAATATGCCTTGAAGGGATCATGCGTTGTTTTAGCATACAAAAACATAGTATTGTGGTATTCTCCTTTGATGCTTTGTTTGGGTTGACTTGGCACATGCTCACACCATGTTATGACTTCCACAAGTCACCATAGCCTCTATGATCATTTAGTACTTGACTTGTAGTACCACTCTATGCTTTGATTATTAATTCTTTGTTGCACTGCATGATTATGGCCATTATTGCTCTCTTAGTTGGTTGCTCTCAGTCTTTTGCTAGCCCCACTTGTATGAGTAAGCTCTACTCATGCTTCCAACTCCCAAGAAACCAAGTTTTTCCAAAGTGTCCACTATAAACTCCTATGCATGGTGTGTTACACCATTCCAAGTATATTCTTGTTTTCAGCTATCTTCCAATTACAACTATTTTGTTATGTGAAAACTTAGTGATTAAAGCCCTCACGAACTTGATGACACACTTTATTCTTTGCCCCTAATAAACTTGAACCACCGTGACAACCTTGTTGTATATGTTTGCACTTATAAGTTGGAATTAGCAGAACCGTGCTGTCACGGGAAACGTTTTCAACATTGCACTTGTACTCTGTACTCAGTTGATATCATGTTCTTTTGTCTATGGATGTCACCTGTGTGAAATAAAGAGGGAACTTGTAAGTCCATGGAGTTTGTATTATGTGTTAGAGAAACGCCTGGGTCGCTAGCCTAAGCCATGCCTAATCATGGTGGAAACTTATAGCATCACCATAATGAGCTATCTATAAAGCATCCTCAATAAAAAGCTATGCCTATGGTAAATAAAAATATTGTTGAGATGCTCATTGTCTGCTTGCCTTGTCATTTTGGTTATGAGAAAGCTCCTGTACCATGTGCAAGGGGTACCCCGTTGGCGGTTCTTAATGATATGCATATACTTACAATGACAAGAACTTACCTGGACCCAAAGCTGAGTATGCATGAGGTGTGGCCCTCGTATTCAAGGGAGTTGAGATTGCCAACTTATACTTCATCAAGCATATACTCCAGCTTTGCCACTTTAACCTTAACCACTTCAAGATGCTTATGATAGGGGCAATGAGGGCTGAAAGCTAACAAGTACCATAATTTTTGGAAGTTCTTTTTGAAACTTGTAATCCCTGCTTCCTTTACAAAAAGGCCTTTTTTCCACCATTATTGAGTCTCTACCTTCTACCTTTAGGCAAGAGAGTATAGTTGTCATTCTGTGTGCAGTGTTCCAAAGCTTATTGATTGATGCATATTGTGATATTACTTATTCTTGTATTATTTGTTTCTAGTCACCCTTGTGACCTTTGAAGGTGTCCTATGCATCTATTTGCTACTCTATGAGGGACAAGCTGATTGCCACTATGCCATGTTTTCTGGATGTGAAACAAACAAACATTTTTCAATGCATGTTATTCATGATATTTGTTTGTAGCCTTTCATGTTGCATGCATAGTTACTATGTCCTATTGTTAGAACTCCATCTTTCATGAACATGTTTAGAGTTCTTTGATCCCATCTTTCAATGCTTGCAAATGGCCCGATCTTGGTTTTCATGGTGCATGTCACCTCAAAAATTCTTCTTTTTATCACTTACCTACTCGAGGACGAGCAGGAGTTAAGCTTGGGGATGCTTGATACGTCGGAAACGTATCTATAATTTTTGATGCTCCATGCTTGTTTTGTATCTACTTTGCTTTGCTTTGTCTATACTTTGAGGTGTTTTTATATCTTTTCTGGAACTAACCTATTAACAAGTTGCCACAGTGTCAGTTGCTTGTTTTCTTCTGTTTTTGGTTCTAGAAAGGCAGAAAATCAATATTCTCGAAATTGGACGGGACAAAAGCCAAAGTTATTATTTCCCCGGAGCAACACGGAACCACGAAGCAGAGCCGGAGGGGGGCCATAGGGTGGCCGCACCCCCTAGGTGCGGGCAAGCCCTGGGGGCGCCTGGGGAGGGTGTGGGCCCCCTGGCTCCCCACCGACCTTACCTCTTGCTCCTATAAGATCCCCCGATGAGAAAACCCTAAATAATCCAGAAAAATCCACGAAAACCTCTGTTGCACTGCCGCCACCGAAGGGGAGATTCGGGGGACAGAAAGTCTCTGTTCTGGCACCCTGCCGGAACGGGGAAGTGCCCCCGGAGCCATCTCCATCGATCTCCACCACCATCTCCATCACCGTTGCTGATTCCCATGATGAGGAGGGAGTAGTTCTTCCTCGATGCTAAGGGCTCTACCGGTAGCTACGTGTTCACATCTCTCTCTATGCATGATCTTGTGGTCATGAGCTTTGTAATCAAGTAGATCTACCTTGCTACTCAAGGGCTTCATTAGATCTCTGCTCTCCCCATGCATGTGAAAGTGACAGCGTGCACGCCATGGTGGCACTTAGGTTTGAGTCTACATAAATACTCTTTGTGCTTTAATAGATCTATGCTTTTCCCCACGTGTGTGAAAGTGACAGCGGGCATACCGTGTGTGGCACTTTGGCTAGATTGAATATTTGTTATGAGTTATATTTGGAGTTGGATGTCTTTATGAAATTTTGGTGTTTGTTGGAACCGTCTAGTGCTCAAGGTGACAGATGTGGGGTTATCTAGATTGGGGAAGGCGGACTTTGAGGTGTGCTATTATAGCCCTACCTTGGATTAGAGTGTCCAACCGGAGAGTAGTTAAGAGTAGTATCATGAAGAGAGGATATTTATATGAGAGAGTGTTCACTAGTGAAAGTATGATCCCTAGTCCTTGTTTCTAAACATTGAAACACCGTTTGCATCTAGATATGTTGCATGTTTGCTTGATTCCATCAGTTTGCCTTTAGTTTGTTCCTCCACGCCATCAGCTATTTTCTGGCACCGTTACCACTTGTATTTCACTATCTCTTCGTCGAACTAGTACACCTATACACCTGTCAAGTGTATTGGGTGTGTTAGGGGCACAAGAGACTTCTTGTATCTTGATTGCAGGGTTGCTTGAGAGAGAATACCTTTGACCACTTCCTCCCTGAGTTCGATAAACCTTGGGTGATCCACTTAAGGGAAACTTGCTGCTGTTCTACAAACCTCTGCACTTGGAAGCCCAACAACTCTCTATAAGAATAGAAGTGCGTAGACATCAGTGACCACAATACCAAGTACTTCAATCGTCGGGCTTCGTGGAGGCGTCGGAAGAATAGGGTTCGGCGCTTAAAAAGAGAAGATGGATCATGGACTTCTGACACGGAGGAGATGGAGAATATGGCTACAGATTTTTTTCAGAAGCTTTACACGCATGAGGATAGTGTTGATCCGACTCGTGTCATTGATGCTATGAGAAACTGTGTGGATGCGGAGTCAAATGAGAGGCTGTGTGCCCCCTATACTGAGAAAGAAATTAGTGATGCACTCTTCCAGATCGGCCCGTTAAAGGCTCCAGGTACCGATGGTTTTCCAGCTCGTTTTCTACAAAGAAACTAGGGTCTTCTAAAGGAAGATGTTATACAGGCGGTGCAATAGTTTTTCTCCTCTAGTGTCATGCCTGAGACAGTCAATGACACAACAATAGTTTTGATTCCAAAGAAGAATGATCCTGAACACCTAAAGGAATTCAGGCCAGTAAGCCTCTGTAGTGTTATCTACAAGGTTGTCTCTAAATGCTTGGTCAAAAAGTTACGACCTCGTCTTCAGGATATCACGAGAAAAATACATGCATTTAGCCGGATTTTGAAGCCACACATAGAGAAAACCCAAATTATGGTCAATAATTAACTTGTCTCTACTATGTCCATGCCAACTCGAATTATCTCAAACTATTTTATATTTTTTTATATATTAGTCCATGATATTATTTTTGTAGGTATCAGACCTTTCATTAAATCGGATGAACCAGTTATATTTGTCTTACCAAGCAACCTAATAAACCAGGAGTTTAACTGGTTTACTCACCGGTCTAGTCTTTTAAAAAATATATAGATAGTCTGCATGTAGAGGTGGTGCCACTGTTTGGTTGGAGGAGCTTAGGAGCAAGGAGAGGCCACCAATTCTAGGGAGCTTAGTTCTTGTAAAGATTTCACCAACCCAGAGTGTGTTTATCCCTGGACGTCTCATTACGGATAATGCTCTTATGGCCTTTGAGTGCATACACTCAATTCAGCATGGTTCGACAGCTTGTAAGAATTTTTGTGCATATAAATTGGACATGGCTAAAGCGTATGATCGTGTGGACTGGAGGTTTCTGGAAGGTGTTTTAGCTAAGTTGGACTTTCACAGACAATGGATTCGGTGGGTGATGGCTTGCGTCACGACCATTCGTTATTCGGTTCGCTTTAACGGAAACATGCTGGACTACTTCACTCCTACCCATGGCATTCGTCAAGGTGTAGTTATGGCGAAGGGAAGAAGAGGTTGATGGTCAAGTATGAGAAGGTTCCATATTTTGAGTGCATACACTCGATTCAGCATGGTTCGGCAGCTTGTAAGAATTTTTATGCGTATAAATTGGACATGGCTAAAGTGTATGATCATGTGGACTGGAGGTTTCTGGAAGGGGTTTTAGCAAAGTTGGGCTTTCACAGACAATGGATTCAGTGGGTGATGGCTTGCGTCACGACCGTTCGTTATTCAGTTCGCTTTAACAGAAACATGCTGGACTCCTTCACTCCTACCCGCGATATTCGCCAAGGTGATCCTCTTTCGCCGTACCTTTTCTTGTTTGTTGCTGACGGTCTCTCTTGTCTTATTCAGAAGGAAATTGAGGCGTCTTCACTTCGCGAGTGTTCAAATTCCCGCTTGGCCTCATTGATGATTTGGAGCAGATCATTCGAAACTTCTGGTAGGGCGATGAGGCTAATAAGAGGAAAATACACTTGGTTGTCTTGGGACAAAGTGGCCAGACCAAAGAATTATGGTGGCACTGGTTTTTGGGATCTCCGGGTTTTTAACCAGGCTCTTCTGGCGAAACAAGCTTGGCGTTTAACCACCCTGGAAGTATCTGTGCCTGCCTTCTAAAAGCTAGGTACTATCCCTCTGGTCAATTGCTCGATACGACTTTTATCAAAAACCAGTCACCGACTTGGCAGGGGATTGTCCATGGGCTAGAATTACTGAAGAAAGGAATCATTTGGCGGATCGGTACGGGGTCCAAGGTCAAAATATTTCGAGATAATTGGCTCCCCAGACCGGGTGCTCTCCAGGTGGATGGAAGGAAAGGTTTTTCACGTCATAAATGGGTGTCAGAGCTAATTGATCAAGAAGGTAGAACATGAAATGTGAACGCGGTGCGTGAGTGCTGCTATCCCCATGATGCGGCGGTAATCCTGAATATCAAACCGCCTTCACGAATAACAGATGATTGTGTTGCTTGGTCAGGCGAGGCCAATGGTCTTTTTAGTGTCAGGTCGGCCTACCGTATTGGTATTCTTCCAAAGATCACTGGGATGAATGGTGGCAAATCTAGCTCCTCGGCAACTGCGGGAGAAAGAAAAATATGGGATCTGGTCTGGAAAGCTAACGTCCCCCCCAAAACTGAGAATCTTTGCTTGGCGGATTGCTTCAGACTCGCTGGGATCGAGGCTAAACCTAAGCCCACGACTCCCATCGGTAGACCCTATTTGCACCATCTGTGCACGCGAGGTCGAGGATACTTACCATGCTCTCATTACCTGCACTATGGCGTGAGCCCTACGAGAGGAGTTGCGGGAGCACTGGACTTTACCGTATGAGCCAACTTTCAGAGTTAACAAGGATGAATGGTTGTTTGATCTTCTCGGTAACACAACACTGGATCAGAGGCCTCGGATAATTTTCATGCTGTGGCGCGCCTGGCACCACCGCAACAACGTCATGCATGGCGACGGAAAAGCCTCAGTTTCCTCTTCTGTTCCATACTTGGTGAACTATCATCGCACTCATACAAGTGAAGAGGTTTTCAGTAGTATTGTGTCTTGGTCTCCTCCTAATGCAGACATGGTAAAAACGAATGTTGATGCTGGTTGGGATTCTACATCAAAGAATGCAGGCGTTGGCATCCTTATACGCGATTACCAGGGTCGTCCAATTCCCGCTGAGTGGAAATTCATCTATTTCTATGGTAGTGCTGAGGAGGCTGAGGTCCTTGCATGTTTTGAGGGGCTTCGGCATCTGATTGCTCTTCGACACTGGCCTGCTATTCTAGAGTCAGACTGCCTTCGTGTAGTCCAGGCTATTACAAGTGAGACGCAAGAACAGTCTGCCAGCTGGACGATGATTTTGGAGGCTCGAAACCTTCTAAAGATTTACCAAGATATCCAAATCGTTAAGGTCGATCGTGCGTGTAATGGCGCCGCACATATATTAGCTTAGGTTGGTAGACCGGGGCTCTCTGGGCTATCTCGTGACTTGGTTCCGGAGTGTATTCTGGACTTGATCACGTTAGATTGTAAGAACACTATGTAATCCTGGAGCAGCAAAGTTTTTTACACACTTTTTACTTAACAGGGTACCTGAGGGGACTGTAAGGTTTTTAATGAGACGGTTTTCTGCTCAATTTAGACTATCTTACCTATAAAGAAAAAGAAATATCAAGATACCTCGCTCCATTGAAAATTTATTTTTGAGAAGAAGTATGAATATCAGGGGGAATATGAAGGCTCGCAATTCGCAACGCAGGCACCCAATAAAACCGTGCGGCGCAGCCTGAACGAGCCATAAAACCCCCAGCCCGGCCCACCACGCAGTAGCCGCCCACATAGGCTACTGACGCACGCAGACGCCAGACGCCTCCCCCCACACGCCCTCTCCCTTCCCAAACTCCCCTCCTGCTCCTCCTCTCTCTCACCCCACGCCTAAACCACACCGAATCCAAACCCTACGCCCTCGCCTCCGCCGCCGACCTCGCGCCCCCATGCCCCGCGTTGCCTCCCACTGATCGCCCGCTCCTTCTCTCCCCACCAGCGCCTCCGCGCCGCGCCGTTCCTGTGGCCGGCAGGGCAGCGCGGCCGCCGGCATCCAGCCATCCCCACGGCCGGCCGCCGCCTTTGATGTCTCGCGCCTGCCGCCTCGGCTTCCTCTGCTCCCAGGAGGGTCCCCGCGCGGTCAGCTCCACCCCCGTAGCCGCCCATCCCCCGGTCTCTTCATCGCAGCGGAGATGAGCGGCGCCGACAAGGTATCCCATCCATCCGCAGGCACCGGGCGTTCGTGCGCATTGGCATTGATTAATTGCGTGATTTGGTTAAATTCTCGGTACTGCCTCTGTGCTGTGGTGCATTAAATCTGGCGGGGACGGTTTCTGGTTGGGGGCCTGAGCGAATTGATGCTGTTTTGCCGTTTTGGGTGTACAAGCCTTCCTGATGTAATGCCACCGCGTGTTTGTGCCAGGCATAGTTGCCTGCACCAGATGGCGTAGCACTGATGGCGTCGATTCATAGTTAGTAGTTAGCGGTTACGCTGATAATTGGTCTTAAACTGTTCTTGCTTGGAAGGTACTATGATCAATTGCAATCCAGATTCGATTTTCCTTAAACGCTGACCGCCTTCATGAAAAATTGTATACTAGAAAGAGGTCACCAATACAGTTTTCTCCAGCACATTAATGCTGATATCCTGATGTAATTATTGTTTCGATATGCCAAGCTAGCTGTTTTAGTGCTCAAAGTTTTTCAGGTTGTCTTTTGTTCTCATCGTAGTTTATATACTCTGTAATGTAATGCAGGTCGTGCTGTTTGGGTCCTTCACAGAGGACGAGACTAAGTTGTTCCAGGGGCAGCCTGTAACTGAAACGAAAAGCGAGGAGAAGGCATGGGAACTACCTGAGATCCAGTTTGGGTCTCTGAATCTTTCTATGCTAAGTTTGGAGAAAGCGTCGAATCATATTACTGAAGGCGCTGTTCAGTCTCCAAAGTCAACATCTGGCCACGCAAAGGATCACACTTGCAGTAATAAAAAGGAAACCGTGGCATCTAACTTACCAAATGGTGCACCGCTGCTGTTCAATGGATCTCCTGCCGTTGTTTCTCCTAATAACGGTGTTCTCAAGAATGTGAAGTCTGAAGCTACGGTTCCTTCAGCTGGGTCTGTTAGCAATGTAAAGGAGACTGAAGCGATGGTTCCTTCAGCTGGCCCTGTCAACAGTGTAAAGAAGACTGAAGCTCAAGTTACTTCAGCTAGTCCTGTCAAGAATGTAAAGAAGATCGAAGCTACAGTTCGTTCGCCTGTGCCTGTTAAAAATGTAAAAAGGACCGAGGCTATGGTTCCTTCAGCTGGGCATGTCAACAATGTGAAGAAGACTGAAACTACTGTTCCTTCACCTGGCATTGTCAACAATGTAAAGAATACTGAATCTGTGGTTCTTTCAGGTGTGCCTGTCAAGATTAGCAGTTCAACACCCACGCAAAGCAGCAGCTCAGCTATGCAAGTAACTGAGAATGGGAACACAGGTGTTGATGCACCTGTCGTTGCAGCTCCAGTAGATGAGTCCGTCACAAGCTTAAATAATGAAGCCTATCAGAACAAGCCGTTGCTTCCTCATGGTTTGAAGAATACAGGAAATATATGCTTTCTGAATGCGACTTTGCAGGCTTTCCTTTCATGCTTTCCATTCGTTCAGCTTGTACAAGACCTGAGGAATCGGAGTATACCCAAGGTACTGCGACATAAACGAATCAGTTTCATGTTCTGTCTGTGCTTATTTTACTGACTTCTGTTTGGAACACTGCTTTGATTTTAGGTTGGCTACCCTACTTTGAGTGCATTTGTTGAACTCATCTCTGAGTTTGATGTGCTTGACGAGTCCAGTATGAAGAGAGATGAGAATGTTGCTATTATCTCTGCAAAAGTAGTCAACCCTGCCATGTTCGATCAAGTTCTGAGAAATTTTACTCCAGATGTACCGGCTGGAACATCTGCTCGGCCAAGGTTAGTGCTGTTGAGGTTGTTCTTGGTCATTAATTTTTGAAGTGAAATTCATGAATTGTGAATGTTAATTGTCTGGCGGTTCTGGGTACTAATATTGTGGATAGCAATCTATTTGTCCTGTTCATGCTTATTCTGTAGCATCATCTAATCTACCAAGTCATGGTACCCCGTTAGTTTATCATGCATGCTTGACCTTAACTGCAAACCAAATTGGACATTGAAGCTATACACAGTACTTATGAGCATGCTCACATGCACTACAATTGGAAGCTTCCAAATAATGTCCTGTTCTTGAAACCTCTGTATGTAGGTATACTTGTGGAGCATGAAACTCAGCATAGATGTCATATTAGCTTCAAGTTTATTCAAACAATATATTTTGCTTTATTGCACACCTGGACATTATGCATGCTGCTCGTGTTTGTGTTACTGTAAATGTCATGTATTAAGTATTTATGTTCCTAGCCAAGTAGCTTCTTTTTTTCAGTTTATGATGCTTCACATTTCTGCAGACAAGAAGATGCCCAAGAGTTTCTAAGTTTTGCCATGGATAGAATGCATGATGAGCTGTTGAAACTTAATGGTTCAAATTCAAAAGAGGGTATGGTTGTTTCTGCTTCTGATGATGATGCCTGGGAGACTGTAGGAAGGAAGAACAAATCTGCAATTATGAGAACACACAGTTTTGTTCCCTCTGAGCTAAGTGCTATTTTTGGAGGTCAGCTACAGAGCATGGTGAAAGCTGCAGGTAACTATTTCTTGTACTGAGAAATTTCAGTTCTTTTTTAGCTCTGGCTTAGACAACTAGATACCTTTGTGAGAAACTGTAGTTTTTGAGTTTTTCTCAATCCGTATTCTCTTGATTCTTTGCTTGTCACGTTTTCCCTGAAATTACTACACTCCGTTCATTTTTATCAGGTGTGTGTGTTTTATAGGTAAATTCTGAATAATTACGTGTATCTCCTTTTTATTCCAGTAGATGCCAATTCTACCCCTGCTAAATTGGAAGGATCATTAATTAGCCACCGGTGTTACTCCTGTAATCAACTTTGTAACCAGGGGCATTTCCATCCCAAATTATCCTCTAATCAGTGCTTTGGTCACCATGCACAAATAAAATCACCTAATAAGTTGGAACAGGGTACCTTATAGCTTGCAATAAAAATGATGTTTCCTAAGCTTGCAGAAGTGTTGTCAATTTGCCAAGGAGAAGACATATTTGCTCATCTTCTAACTTAAAAAGAAAATACATTAACTATTCATTTGTGTTAAGAAATTTCTTATAATTGTTGTCAGGATCCTGCATAAGATTCATGTAGGTTTTGAGAAGTAACGTTCCCATTGGAATATGAGACCACTAGCTGTGCTGGGCAAAAGTTATTAGACATAGAGTAAACTCGAGTGGGTTCAGTTATGCTGTTTTGTATTCTCATGTTGTATGTTCCTTTTTTGGATCTATCAGGTAACAAAGCATCAGCCACCATTCAGCCTTTCCTACTGCTGCATCTAGATATATTCCCTGATGCTGTTTACACGGTTGAGGATGCGCTTCATCTGTTTTCCACTCCCGAATCTTTGGAAGGATACAGAACAGCTGCTGGAAAGGTTCTTGCTCAAATTTGTGCTCAATAGTTTGACTTCTTGATTTCGTAATTACTCGACTTACCACAGAATTGCTTGCATTCTTTTCAAACTCATATTACATATAATCGATATCATGCCGTTTGCACTAAAATCATCCGTTTGTGAAGCATTGGACTTCCTGACTATTTGGTTGGTTACTTTCTTTTGTCTGAACCTTAATCTTCTGTCGATGCTGCTATAAGTTGAAATTAGGTTGTCGAATTATACTCTCTCCATTAAGATGTTATTACAACCACTTCCCTTTGTGTTATCTACCTCTTCAGTGCAATAGTGTGGTCCTATTTACAGATACTATCCTTAAATCAGCTACAGTTTTAACTCTCCGGATTTGATCTTGTAGGCTGGAGTGGTGACAGCTAGAAAAAATTTCAAGATTCACGCACTTCCAAAGATTATGATACTGCATTTGAAGAGGTTCAGTTATGGAAATCATGGTTGTACTAAACTCTACAAACCAGTGTACTTCCCTCTTGAACTGGTTCTTAATCGGGATCTGCTGATCTCACCATCATCAGAGGTGATAATTTCCTGGATATTCTCTTGCAAATTTATTATTCTCAATATAGTTGTTGTATCTACTATCAGATCAATAATTTAGGCATGCTTTTGTCACTATTTTCCATCGGTAGGCAACAAGAATTAAGTGTCGACGTGTCGCAACTTGTCGCTGGGGTAGCGACACATTGACTTGTCGTGACAAGTCTCGACAACTACTAGACTTGTCGATGGGGTGTCAAGCTGTAGCTACTAAAAAAAATACTAAGTAACTAGTCTACTCCAAAGTCTTGATCTTTATCCTCTGTCATCATTGCCATCATCATCGCTCTCCATGTCACTGTCATTCATTTCTTCTTCCAGTTCAACCCTCAATTCTGGATCATTGACAATCAGATTTCTAGGGCCCCTTCCATCAGATTTCAGCCCTCAATAGGGAGAAAAGTTAACTGCTTCTTCTGCTGCCGACGATGGACTGGTGGTGGTGTAGCCTTGGGAGGTGCTCACGACCCAGGTAGGGAGTGGGAGAGCAGGGGAGAGGCGGCAGCGGCACCGGCGAGCCTGCGGCGGCCATGTGAGAGAAATCGCCAGGGGAGGGGAACTAGAGGAGAGGCGGCTGGGGGAGGGAGCTCACAACCTATTTCTGGGGGCATAGGGTTTCACGGGCAACATTATATCCCATCCTCAAAAAAAAATCCTGGCCTCAACTTGTCGCTCGACTAGTTGACAGAGACAAGTCGCGGTTTGTCGCCGACAAGTCAACTTGTCGATCGATAAGTTCAAGTTGTCGTGTCGCTTCAACGTGTCGTAAGTCGATTTGCGACACGTAGACTTGTCGTGCGACAAGTCGCGACTTGTCGAGCGACACTTAATCCATGGTAGGCAATCTTGTTATCCTAGATCCCGTGGCATGTGGGATTTGTATCTTTAAGCTTCTTTTAAGTATGTTCTAATGCATAGCAGGTTAATTTATGTGCCCGTAACACAGATAAAAGCAGATGTAACAATTGTTTCTCTGATAAACTTCGATCGCTCGATCTAACATCTCACCAATCTAATGCAGGGTAGAAAATATGAGCTCGTTGCAACTATCACTCATCATGGGAGCGGCCCTTCCAGGGGGCATTACACTGCTGATGCGAAGCATGCTGGTGGGCAGTGGCTTCGGTTTGATGACAACATGGTCATGCCCATCAATGTGAACAAGGTCTTGCATGACCAAGCATACGTCCTGTTCTACAAGCAAGTATAAGTATGGGATTACCCACGCGGTTGATTAGCCCTTCCTCTTATTGATGGAACAGTGAGTTACACTGTCTAACTATCGTCCTATTAATGTAGCTGCCGTGAGACCCCAGAATCGTGTGTGTTAAAAGTACCCTGGTTGCCTGACTCTATTTATATATATGCCTGATAACATAGTGAGGAGGGGGCTTTCCCTTTCAGCCCATTTTTGAGGTCCTGTAAAATGCAACTGCTCATCTTGGTATGACCAGCAAAGTAACCATGAGTTGCTATTTCATCTTGTGTGTCGTGTCATGTCGATGTGCCGTGTAAACCTTTTTTTCGCATTTTATCGCAGCCTAATTGGAAGTGGCCAAAGTATGGTGCCTCTTCGGTTGGCACACGTAGAGCAGCAGCTGGCTCGACTTGATGGGTGTGACCATGTGCCATGTCTTCTGGGAGGAGCAGGTTAGGCAAAGGTTAGCTATGATTTGAAGGAATCATTGGCCAGTTTTGCAAACTTCCTTGTCATGAGGTCACATCCAGCGATGATGTGATCTAACATGATTGCCTCCTTTGTGTGCAAACGCTTGGTGTTTTCTCCTTATCTCATCAACACTGCTAATAAAATTTAGCTGCTATTTTCTCCTATCATAAACCGAAGAATAAGATGCATGACAACTTCGATGGTCGTAAATTTCTTATCTACTTATCCTTGGTGCAGCCAGAATTCAGTTTTCTGTTGACTTCCTTCGAATACTTTGAACAGCGACTGCTCAATTCGTTTTTCTTCTCCATACGTGCATACCACTAACTCATTCAAACATGTTACTACCTGGTATCCACTTGCGTTTTCAATAGCGTAGATATAATCTTCTGCTTGCCTTGATGTCTTGACTTTGGTGCTTAGACAGTTGAAGCTTCTCGTGACAATCTGAGTTCTCACTGCTGCACACAGTTTTCCGTTCCAGTTTAGAAACCATATACGCACCTCTTGTTGCATCTTGAATTGCTAGGCAAATGATGGCGAAGATGAGTGAGCTGTATGCAAGCATGTAGTACTATCGTGCTTGTGATGCAACCTCTTGTTAAAAAAGCAGGCACGGAGAATAGATGATTCTGTATTGGAGATGTCTCAGATTGTGAACCCCTCCTGCCTGAAGAAACCTCGTGTGTGTGTGTGTGTGTGTGTGTGTGTGTGTGTGTGTGTGCCTCTACCTGTTAAAACCTTATCTAGAGGGAGATCTTGCTCAATTAAGTCCCCCTTATACACCGACACGGCTGTCCGATACCTTCTTGATCACTCACTTCCATTTTAAGCTCTTGGTTGATGGCTATATCAGACAGAGTGATCTGTGATAGATACATTTTTTGATCGGTCCATCGTTTACTTTGAACGACTCGCCGAATTCAATTTTCTTCGCTAGACGTGCAGACCACTAAACCCATTCCAACATGTTACCTGGTATCCACTTGCTTTTCAATAGCCTAGACGAAATTGTTGTGTTTGGCTTGGTAGCTTGACTTTGGTTCTTGACAGTTGAAGCTTGACTGACGTAAGAACCAGATTTCTTTTTCAGGCCATAGCACATTGTTTTCCTTCACTTTAGAAACCATGTATGCACCTATTGTTGCAATCTTAAATTGCCAGGCAAGATGATGGTGAAGATGAGCAAGCCGCATGCCTGTATCATGCATGCGATGCAACCTATGGTTTCAAAGAGAGGCATGGAGTATGCAGGACTCTGTATTGGAGAGACTGTATCCTCTTCTACCTTGCAGACATCAATCTAAAAGCAGCCAACTGTGCCTCTACATGTTAGACCTTATTCAGAGAGAGATCTTGCTTAATCAAGTGTGATTCCTACAATTGTCATTTCCTCCCCTTATGCACAGACAGAGTGATCTCTGTCGGGTTAAATTCCTTATCAGTCACTTCCATTTAACCTCTTGATGGCCAAATCGTACATAGTGATCTCTCCCGGATGCCTTCTATCCCTTTTGTACAAAGTTCTTGACGGCCAAATTAGACAGAGTGATCTTTGCCAGATACCTTCTTGATCACTCGCTTCCATTTTTAAGCTCTTGATGGCCAAATCAGATAGAGTGATCTCTGCCCAATACCTTCTTGACCAATCACTTCTATTTTAAGCTCTCGATTGACGGCTAAATCAGAGGAAGCGATCTTTGCCGGATTGCCTTCTTGACCCGTCGCTTCCATTTTGAGCTATTGTTGGTAAAATCAAACAAGGTCACCAATCTCAGACGGTGAAGAATCATGCATACAATCAGAGAAAGGAATCATAAAAAGGCAAGGAAAGAAGCACTTGAGAGAAAGGTTTGCCATCTCACATCCAGCACCAACAAGGGAAGATTAGATTAGATTACACAGGAAAGATTTTTTGCTTTTCTT
This sequence comes from Avena sativa, assembly GCA_916181665.1. Lineage (NCBI taxonomy): Eukaryota > Viridiplantae > Streptophyta > Magnoliopsida > Poales > Poaceae > Avena > Avena sativa. The sequence continues at coordinate 35,323,215 of OV702289.1, read as the reverse complement.
CAGACGCGTTTCTGAACATGAGGGGAGGAGCTACAAGTAAATGAAGGGAAAGCACTAGCTTAGCAGGGAAACCTGCAGTTTGTTTCCCCTTCACCTTTTTTTTAGCCGTACGTATACACAGAAGCAGCAGAGAGAGGCTAGACTGAACTGAACTGAAGGTTACACTACACAGCAGCAGCAGCAGCAGCAGCAGCAGCAGCAGAGGCGGCGGGCCGTTTAGCTCTAGCGAGGCTGGTGGATGGCGCGGCGTGCGCCGCCGCCGCCGCCGGCCCTGGCGCCGAAGTGCTGCGCAGGCTTCTCGACGTGCCTCGGCGACCATGCTGGCGCCGCCGCGCTCGGGAGGACGCCGCCCCTGGGCGAGCTGAGGCTGAAGGTTCTGAGCACGGCGTCCATGTCGCCACCGAACCCTGCAATTCAGAGCAACCCGGCCGTGTGAGCTGTGTGCGGAGTTGAGACGCCGAGTAATTCGAAGAGGAGGAAGAGGAGGAGATGTTGTGCGTACCTGCCGGTTTGTAGTGGTAGAGGTCGGCCTGCTGCTGCTGGGGCGAGGGAGGGGAGTAGAAGAGGTCTTCGGCGTCGAGGAGGTCGACTGAGTCGTCAGGCAGGAGCGCTGCGACGTCGTCGACGGATTCGTCGGCGAGGTCCTCATAGAGCTGCTGCTGGCGAAACCAGTGGTCGCGGAACCAGGCGGTGGTCTTGACGAGCTCGTACCACTCGGGCGAGTAGTCCTCCACGCGCCTGAACGCCGCCGGGATGAACATGGGCGCGTCCGGGTTCAGCGACGACGCTGCCGACATCGACATGGTGCTCATCATGTCCCCTCCGTTCAATCAACACTGCAGACAAATGAGAAAGCGGTCAGCTCGGATGATCACCTCCGGCCACGCAATCATCTCCCCGAATCCGGGGATTGATCGGGTACGTGCTGCGTCAAGCTGGCCGCGGATTTGAACGGAGAACGCGGTGGTTATCGTGTTGCTGCGTACCTTTTCTTCGATGATCGAGGGCGGGGGAGGGGCAGGCGCGTCCGTGGGAGTGGGACGGAGAGAGATATCCCGTGATTTTCTGGGTGGATACGGTGGGATTTTTCCCGGTGCGCTGCTGGGTGCCCGTGCCGGGAGTGGGGGAGGTGGTGTTTATAGGGGCGGGTGGTGCGCTGCACTGGCGCCGAGCCGAGACGTGTGCGGTGGGGTGGGGGCGGCTTGGGGCCGGGCCGGGCCGAGGGTGGGGGTGGGTGGGCGGATGGCGACCGGTCGACTTGGCTTTTTCCTTGCGTGACAACCGTGGCACGCGGGCGCGGCCAATGGGGAGGAGACCTCTGGTGTGGTGTGCTCGCCCTGGATTTTCTGTGGGCGGACCTCGTCTGGCTCTCGACGGAAGCTTCCTCACTTGCTCCGTCACGCTCCGCGCCGACGATTGGCTCGCTGGTTCCGCGGCCGTGGGCCGAGTCAAATGCATTTTTTTCTGAGTTGTCGGTAGCAGTCCATTTTTTTTGTACTACCCCGTTTGAACTATGAAGGCTAAGACCTTCTCGAAAAGAAAAACAGAGAGTTTGCCACAGTTGAATAGCTAAGATTGTCATGTCTGGCCCACGGTTTTGACGTGTGAAGAAGGCGACGCTACAGATTTTCCAGCGACGACCGACGATCATGCTGATACTATTTCCATTATAATGAACGGATAGATAGATACGCCCCCAATTAGGAGTGCTAATTAATCACCGAGGTCGCGGTCCCGTGGCCCATACGGCGTCACGACCGAAACCACGGATTACTACGCATCATCGCATATTCCATTGCTTTTGATAGAGGAGGGGAGGGGAGGAGATAATAACAAAACAAGGACGTCGCGATCCGTGACCGGAACGCCGATCTACTGCGATCCGGTCCGGTGAAACGTTGCTTTGTCCGCCCACTTGGGCCGGGGCGGGGCCGGTGGACAGTGGACTGACGTGGCGTCGTCCACGGAAAGTTACCTTGCAAGCGCAAAAAGGAGTGGACACGATCGAACGTGAGCGTGAACGGGGCCGGCCGGCCAACGCCTCCTTTTTTTTCTCTCTCTCTCAGGCAATCCCTTTTTTTGTTATTGATATAAGTATTTCTTTTCTCTGGAAAAAAAAATGCCATGGCCACTGGGTTGGGGTCGATGTGAAAGAGCGTGTCGCGAAAGGTTCAACGTGCGCGATGCCTGCGAATGTCCTTGTAGCTGCTGCAGACGTCGAATCGCGGGCTGTACGTCGCCGTCGTCGGTCTGCTGCATGCATGTATGTATCCACACCGCCCTGATATTTTAGATGAGGAGATTTCGGAGCATGTATCTGCGACAAGCTAGCTACTCCCTCCGTTAGGGATTATAAGCCCTAAGCGCTTTTTTAAAATGTTAGAAATTATAAGTCTTTTCTTATTTATTATCATCTCCCATTCAATGTATGGTCTTTTTTTTTTCTCTTCTCTCATGCATGTATAACTATTGGTGCATGTAGTAATCAAGAGGGTGAGCTATTGCTTTTCTTAATCCTATCAAAGTGGTCCATAGGCCTTATAATCCCTAACAGAGGGAGTAGCTGTGATGATACATTTGGTTTACGTTCAAACTCATCGTGCTACGATATCATTCGTGAACAATTTGTGGCATATGTTCAAACTCATGCTACTACATAGTATGTTGTTCGTGAGCAACATATGCATGTGTAGTTTGTTCAGGATTTGGAGCACTTCAGGACGGTCAACGAGAACAGCACATTCACATTGAGCCATTGTTGGATGTTGATCAAGGATACCAAGAAGTGGACAACTAGCTATGCCCTTTGGGAAAAAAAATTGAGGGGGCGAAGAAGAAGGGCAATGGTGATGGCAAAGCGTCAACGGAGGGTGCCATGCACCTTGACGACGATGGCCAATGCCTTGGCGGCCCGGCAACCGACAAGCCAGCTAGCGGCCGTGTCCGCCGGCCTATAGGCCACAAGGCATCCAAGGCCGACATCAGCCGTCAAGCTTTTTCGTTGGCGTTCGGAGACACCTTGAGTGAGTTGATGGGCGAGAAGGAATAGTCCATTGCCGAGAGGGAAGAGATGCGGCAGGAAGAGAAAGAGGTCACCTCCAAGAGCTTTGTTGATCTACACATGATATCTCTTGAGGTGAAGAAGCTAATGCGAAGTCTAGACCGCTGGAGGCCGGAGCCAAAGCTAGACTCTTGGAGGCTGAAGCCAAGGTCATGACTGAGAGGAACCGCATCATCCTGACCGACTTGGACAGCATCTATGACCCCGACCAAAGGGCTTGTATCGAGAAGAAGCAAACCATTATTCGAGCCCTCGATGTTTGAAGGCAAAATGGCATAGATGATTGCCATTTGAAAGAATCTTGTAACTTTTTTGGACAAATTGTATTATATTTTTCTTCTTTTGAACATATGGGAGGAAGTTCCCACTTGTTGGCGACACATGAAGGCAATGGCACATGTTTGCAACTTTATTTACTAACCAATTCATAATATTTGTAGGCCAATATGCTTAATGTGAAAAGAGTTGGCAAACTGGCCAGTTGGCCTGCGTGGACCGAATGGGTCGTGCCACTGGTCTGGTAGGCCCACGATCCAAATTTTGTCCGTGGACCGACCCAAACAGACCAAATCAGACAATTTGGGTGTCCAAAATGGATCGCGCCGCCCAAGATGACTTAAGAGACTTCGGTGGATGTACTTGTAGTTGAAGACGTCAAATCACGGTCTGTGAATGTCTTGATCTTCAGTTTTCTTTATGCATTCACACTGCCCTGATATTAGATCAGGAGATTCGGAACATATATAGATGTGATGATATGTTTGGTTTATGTTCAAACTCATGCTACAATATCCTTTGTGAACAATTTCTCGTATGCCACTTAGCACATTCTAGCATATTTTTCGCTAGCGTGTTGCGCACAAAACATCGAATACAACTTTGAGCTAACACGGTCTAAAACCCATGTTAAAATTCATGTATGAAGTCGAGGGCAAGATTATGAATCATTTTCTCATCTTTCTTTGCTTTGACAACGACACATACGGACTACTGATTGCCAAAAAAACCGGTAAGGAACAGAGGGAAATTGCATCCGCAGAAAAACTATAGCTAGAAATCAGGATGTAAAGTTAATATGTACTCCATTAGGAACATTGTGAAATCGTGAAACTCTTTGGAGACCAAACAAAACAATCGAGCTAGTAGGTGATACGTCAGAAACGTATCTATAATTTTTGATGCTCCATGCTTGTTTAGTATCTATTTTACTTTGCTTTGTCTACACTTTGAGGTGTTTTTATATCTTTTCTGAAACTAACCTATTAACAAGTTACAACAGTGTCAGTTGCCTGTTTTCTTCTATTTTTGGTTCCAGAAAGGCAGAAAATCAATATTCTCGAAATTGGACGGGACAAAAGCCAAAGTCAATATTTTACCGTGGGCGTCACGAAGTCCAGAGGAGAGACGGAGAGGCGAGCCCGGGCCACCACACCCCCTAGGCGCGGGTGGGACCACCCCGCGCCTAGGTAGGGTGTGGGCCCTCCGACCGCCTCCCAGCCTCGCCACTTCACCTATAAGAAGCCCCCAATACAAAAACCCTAGGAACCCGATCAAAACTCCACGAAACCTTCTATAGCCGCCGCCACAATCGTCCCTAGATCGGGGGGATCTGAAGTTCTTCCCGGCACCCTGCCAGAGGGGAGATCATCCCGGAGACCTTCTTCTTCATCATGCCAGCCTCCGGTATGAAGCGTGAGTAGTTCCACCTTGGACTAAGGGTCCATGTAGTAGCTAGATGGTTGTATCTCCTCTTTGTGCTTTCATGTATAGATCTTGTGAGCTCCGTTCATGATCAAGATCTAATCTATTTATAATCATGCATGTTGTGTTTGCGGGGATCCGATGGATATTGAGATTACTATATCAGATTGATTAATGGTTTTGTCTATTTGATACTATCATGTCTGTGTTCTTTCTGATGTTGCATGCTCTTTGTTGTTACTAGCTATCTTGGCCAAATAGTTTCTAATGACTCCAATAGGGGGTATTTATGCTCGATAGTGGGTTCATGCCTCTAGTTTCCAAGGGAAGTGACAGAAATCTCTTCGGTTGTAGATGTGCTGTTGCTACTAGGGAGAAAATAAAGGTCTCTTGTTCATAGAACAAGTGTATTGTTTATCTTACACACTTTGCTTAAAACAGTTGTTTGTTGCTTGCAACTTAATACTGGAGGGGGTTCGGATAATAACCTGAAGGTGGACTTCTAGTCATAGATGCAGTTGGATGACGGTCTATGTATATTGTTGTATTGCCCAATCGAATCTCATAAGATCTTTTTGTCTGGTATTTCATTGTTATGCCTTGCTCAGTTCCTGTCAATTGTCCTGCTGTAATTTTTTTACCCTTTATACCATGTTGTTTATCTAAGGAGAGCACATCTAGTAAACTATGGACCCCGGTCCAATCTTTACCATTGATACATCTTCCACTGTTACCTATTTACTTGCTGCAAACCATTATCTTCCACGCCATACGTTTAATCCTTTGTTACAGCAACCAGTGAGATTGACAACCTCACTGTTAGTTGGGGCAAAGTCTTGAGTTTGTGTTGTGCAGGTTTCCACGTTGCTTGCAATATCTTTGTGATGTTTACTTCCTCCTACTGGTTCGATAACCTCAGTTTCTTACTGAGAGTAGACTTGCTGCTGTAATGCTTCACACCTTGCTCTTGGGGTTCCCAACAGGATCCACTTCAACTGAGCCATCAGTAGGTTGAACATATAGGAACCCATGTAGTTCGGTCACTGAGCATTCCAGATATCTTCAATCTGACTTCTCAGAAAAATGTCATTGCGTAAACATAATTTTAATATTGTTCTACAAAATATTAAATCCAAATTTGATTCGTACATTCAGAAACAAAGCAACTATATGAGTTTTAAAACTTAATGTTTAGCTACTACTTGGAACTGAATTTTCCATTTTATTTCTTGGCACAAAAACCGAATTTGGATCTACGTTGTAAAACCAACCGTTCCTTGTGGATATGTCACCTATCTACATGAACATATCCACCTAAAGAGCAGATTTTTACATGTGTTGCTCCCAAGACTTGACAAAAGTGTCATAGCTGCAAAGGGGGAGTTAGTGGTTATACTATCCAAATGAGTCATTTAGTAAAGAAATCTTAATGAGATGAGCCAAGTTGGTAATAATCATGATGAAAATGAAGACCACACAATGCATATAAACGAAACACTTCTCTTGTTCCCAAAGTTATGACCAACCGTTTCTCCTCTATGATCCTCCTGCCAATCTTCCTCTTCTCAAGCCAATTCCTTGTCTGTTCTCTTACTATACTACACTTGGCTCCGTCTTTATATTAATCCATTTCACTCTCTTGTGATATTCATTCAGTTGGATTTATTCTCACATGTAACTCGTGAGTACTTTGGAGTTCCATTCGCCCATCGTCCATCATGTTTCTTGTATATCATAGTGCATGCATTGAGTGATCCTATATATTGTTCGTGCACATATTGTGATCGATTGCTCGTGTGATGTGTTTTTCAGTAATTTTACATTGCTCGATCCATCAGAGTGGAGAAGACAGAAAGCAGTATCATTGTTTGGGTTTTCGTGATTTGAGTAAATCTACTACAATAAGTCAAGAATTAATCACGACTTGGTCATCATGATTACCATTTGTTTATACTAAACATTTCTACCTTGGTACAATTTTATGCCAACATAAAACCTTACGCAAATATATTTCTTCTACTCCCTCCGACCCATATTACTTGACTTGGATTTGTTAAAATTTGGACGAACCTATATACTAAATAGTGTCTAGATTCATCCAAATCTAGATAAATTTGAGTCAACTAATATTGGTCGGAGGGAGTACCATAATTAGCATTGGAATCTTGGCATAATGATCCTGCTAAATGCTAAGATGCATCATTTTATTCTAACATTAACGACTACTAATGCTATTGTGGAAAAAAGCCCTTTTATAACAATGGTCATATTTGTTTGTTGATAAACTTTTTGAGACATTTCCTCTTAAGAACATATTGATTTTTTAATTGAATCGTAGAAATAAAGAAACACAATATCTAGTTGGAACAAAGTGCTCTTCATAGGCACCCTGATTATAAGACTACGACTAATTGTAGATGTATTGTATTTACATGTGTTTGTAACGATTTTAGCACTTAGAAATATCTTGGCGGAGATATCTTGTGTGGCTATCCAGCAAACATCCTTCTGATCAATGTTTCCATTTTTTTGTTTGGGTTTCGGTTGCTTGAAACCTCAAACATATCTCTTCTCCGAGTACATGGAAACATACCTTGCTTGTTATTTTCCCAAAGAGTAACCGTTGTTTGTATCACGAGCACATGTGTTTTTTCAACAATTAAATTTCTGTTGGAGCCAAGAGAAAAGAGCAGATGCTGCAGATGTCAATTCAGTGGCTAAGCTAAATAAGACAAATGCATCGTACATACAACGGATACTCATTGGACTGTATTAACGGGGAGCCGGGAGGATATATGTTGTCTGCCAAGTTGTACCGCACCTAATCCTGCTGTTGCTCGCCTGACTGATTGGTTTTCTTAGCTGTCATATCCCAAAAGATTTTCAAATTTTGTAATGTGAAAAATAAATAAACAAAATAAATAATTGTTAAAATTTAGGGGAAAAAGAAACTTTTTGATTCCAAATGGAAACATCAAAACCATCTTGAACAAACTTTAAATCAAATGGAATCCAACAAATTTCAATCAAGTGGAATGCATTCATTAATAAAGATATCTTGAAATTTAAACACTTGGAAAATAAACCAAAACTCTAAAACCTTAATGGAAAAAAATCATTTCCAAGATCTCTCTAAGACTATGGATTTGATCCATATAAAAATTTAGCAATAAGCATTTATGAATGATCAAAATGATAAATAAAAATATTATAAAACCATAGAAATTGATTTCATTCAATTTGGAACCATGGATAAAAACTTATGAATTTAATAAGATAAGGAAATAATTTCCAAAGCTAATAAAGCTCCTATCTAAAATCCATACCAAATTGTGAGCAAAATAATCCTAAAGAGATTTAAAAGGGTAAACAAATATTAAATAAAATTATACAAATTGGAATCACCAAGTTTGGATCTTTAAATAATAAGATATGGATTTTATAATACAAATAAATAAATAAATAAATAAGGGATACTTAAAAGCCAAATTAAACCTTGGCCAAATCCATAAACAAATGAAACAAAGATCAATCAAATCCAAATAAAATAAAAGGATAAAGAATAATCAAATAGAAATATGTGGGATTAAACCATATTCCAATTATATTTAAATGGGACAAAAACCCAAATGAAAATGATTAATTAAATTATGGGAAAATAATAATTGGAATTTGCCCAAGTGGAATAAAAGTTGTTTAATTAACTTAAATGGAATCAAAGACTTATTTGAAATAAAATTTATATGGGAATAAAACCATATTGGATTTTATTTGAATGAAGACAAATGCTCAATTTAAATGATTAATAGATCATATTAAAATATTTCAAATATTTCAAAATGAATTATTCAACACCCTTTTGAATAAATAAAACTTACTGAAAAAGGTTTGGTGAAAAATTAGAATTCAAATAGAGATTGAAAATATGATTAAATCTTATTTGAATAAAATCAAATGCCTAATTTAAATAAAGAATAAGCCATAATTGAATAAAAGAATTATTCCTAAAATGGTATTTAAAATACATGTTTAAACAACATTAAAACTTACTGAAAGTTTGGCAAAGATTTGAATTCCAATGGTTGATTAAATTGTTTGAACAAATTCAAAACTGAATAAAAGAAACAGAAAAAGAAAAATAAACAGAGAAAAGTTTTCTCACAGAATAAATGATAGACTCCACTATACTACCATAGTATCACTTGTCAATACAATTCAAATGTATTGACCCTTGTGGCTGTAACTTATTATGTTGCAGGTTTGTTTGATGTTAGTAAAGTGTGTTGATTAGATTATAAGTCTACAATCAACATGATTGCCTGTGAAACTTTAAAGATGAAGGACTCTATGCTATAGTTATTTCTGCTGCATTGTAATGAGATAGTCAAATGAGCTATTGTAAGATGTAATAAATTATTTTATTTCCGGTTATAAAGTAATATTATAACCTTTGTTTCTTGATATTACATTTTAACCGTGGATGCTAGTCGGCGGAGCAACGATGTACTGATCAAATTAAGATATCCAACGTAGGAGCGATCCATCATGCTCGTTTCTTCGTAGCAGTAGAGCAATTAGGCAGGCATCGGTGCGCTGGTGGTGGGCACCTAGGTGTCTCTGTTAAACAACAATGGTTTCTTTGTCGCGTAATATCTGGTTGCTGCGCCAAGTTCTAATTCGCAGCGCGCGAAAGCTCACGCGATAAACGTGTTCGAAACGTCTCTCCTTGTGTGGGCAGTGCGGTGACGTCGCGCCCCCTTGCCGACGGCGCCGCTCCGCCGCGCCGGGAGCTGCCGCGCGCGCACATGGGACGGGATGGGATGCCCGATCGAGCTGCTGCGATCGCGTGGGACACGGCCGCGCCGCCGTCGCTTTCGATTGTCTACTACGCGTACTGTGTCGATTGCGCCGCGAAACCAATGATGTGGCCGATGGCGTGGCACCTGGCGCCGGTGGGCGATCGATCATCCTGTGAGGGACCGGTCTGTTCAGGTTCATGCATCTACTTTTCAGCGTCACTGCGTCGCAGAGTGACACCGGCCGGCCAGTCCTTCACCATAATATGCAAAGCCTTTTTCTTGGCACTTGGTACTGATTGGTATTCTTTTCTTTGAAGAAATGCCACAGCCACACGGGCAGTTTATTCACCGGACCGGACGTGAGGGGAGAGTAATTAGGTTACTGATGATTGGGATCGATGTGAAAGAACGTCCAGTGGGTCAGTCTTGCCAAAGGTTCAACGTGTGCGATGCTCGCGAAGGAGACTTGTTCGGTGGATGTGCTTGTAGCTGAAGACGTCAAATCACGTTCCGTCTCGATCATCAGTCTGCTGTATGTATGTTCACCACCCTGATATTTGGATGGAGAGATTCAGAGCATATATCAGGAAAATATAGGTAAACGCGTGGAAACAGAGCGTGTCAACCATGCCGCGGGGAAGCACGAATCCAAGTGCGAAGTCGAGGGCAAGATTTATCAATTCTTTCCTAGTCTTTTTTTTTCAATTTTGTTCCTAGTCTTTCTTAGGACGACACCCACATGTACGATACTTACTGCCAAACAATTCGGTAAGGAACTAGCGGAAGTTGCACACAAAATTAAGAGAAAATACTAGAGCTGGAAATCAGGGTTTAGAGTTTTTTTTGCGAAAAAGGCATAAAGCCATATATCATCTTATCTGAAACCAACCCTTACAAGAACATCCTTACAAAAAGAAATAAAACATAAGTTCTTAAAAAGTTCAGCACCATCTTCCTTCTGCATCCATCGACGGCGCGCCGTGAGCAAAGCTCGATGCCGCCTCTGCGCCTCCGGCGTAGCAAAGCTAGTGTCGGAGAAATCTTGGAAAAACCTAGGCACTTGTATAAGGAGCGACCGGGAAGTCATCGACGTAGACCAGAAGATGCCGATGACCATGATCTCAAGAGATCGCCGTCCCGAAGAAGCTAGTACTGCGAAGGGCCGGGAGATAATTCCCATTCCGGCCAGACGGAGAAATGGGACAGTAGAATCGCAAGTTCCCTAATGAAGTCGTACCTGGCTGAGCTTCATCTGGCGGAGACGGAACTTGAGGACACCAATACGCTGTGACATCATCCTCTCCACTGGACGTCACCGCCGTAGACAAACCTTTAACACATCACACCTAATGTGCGACGATCGACTCCAAACTCTAGCCTGTCGATGCTCCTTCAGGAAAGAACAAAACGATTTGGGGTAGGCTGGAGGACCTTTATTCTCGCCGTCGCCGATGCCCCTACACCAAAGGCGAAGAAATGAAAGACCCTACAGGGACCGGTCATCCCATCCGAGGTCCCTCACCCTCCAGCCGCCGCAGCGGCCGGCGGAGGGCAGGGGAACCAACAGCGGCTGTGGTCTGCTTAGATCGTTTTGCGTTCGCTTCTATCGAGAGCTTCCAGGAAAACAAAATTGTTAGGTTTTAGAGTTACAATGTGCTTTATTATGAAAGTTGTTGAAGTCATGCAACTATTGAGAGACCAGTCAGCGCTATCTAGCTGATAGGTTCAACATAGTGAAAACCACGAAACTCCGTGGACAGAGAAAAGATATAAGGCTATCATTTAGGTGCAATCCATCTAGTCCAGTCGGCGGGTTGAGCATTCTAGAAAACATGAAACCGTCTTCTTAGAAAAATGCCACTATGTAATTCATATATTGTGCTACTCTCTCCAGTCTATATTAATGGACTTTGCTTTGTCTAGATACAAATGAATCTAGTCTAAATATTTAATTAGATATATATAAATTTAGATAAAGTTGAAGCCATTAATATGGACCAAAACGAGTACAAAATTTAAATTTGGTTCATACGCATTTTTAAAAACTATATGAGTACATGATTCAACTTCAATATTTAGCTACTATTTGGAACCAAATTTTCTATTTTATTCGTGGCTACACAAACTGAATTTGAATCTATGTTGTAAAAATAATCATAAGTGACAAGTCTTGTAGAGACGTGAGCTTGTTATATTGCACATACACACATAAGGAGTTAGAGATTATGCGATGCACATGTGTCATGTAGTAAAATAATCTTAATGAGACAAGCTCATGTTGATGAAAACAAAAATGCCATAATGCATATAAACAAGAGTATTGTCCCTTCCCTTCTCAATGCTTTGGACAAACTCATCTCTCCTCATGCTCACAGTATTCTTTCTATTCTTCAATCTCACACAAATCAACTGTTGTTCTCTTATTATGCCGAATTTAATTTTTGCCATATGAATTCTTTCACTATATCATAGTTTCCCTTCACCTAAACTGGGACTCGACATGCACCTCCAATGGACTTTGGACCTAAGAGCATTTCCACTTGTCCCCCAATACAGTGTCCGGCACATCCTAATTTTGGGCCGTATGGGGGCGCCAGATTGGTTCACTAATTGGGGAAGGGGGCGTACGCACCCAGTCGTGTATAACCATAACAATTGTGAAATTTATTCGGCGATGATTTTATTACATATGAAAAAAAATAAAAACTAGTCATAATTATGCCTAGTCCTATAGTACATGGCTTCGAGATCACTGTCGTCGTCATTGCTTGGCACGCGTGGCTAGAACCTCTTCCCTTCCCCTCCTTGCCGTCATCGTTGAGGGTGAGATAGGCGCAGTGTGGGGTGTCCATGGTGAGAGAGGGCGGTGTGATCTATGGATGGCAATGGAGGCCGCCCTAGATATAGCGGGAAATTTGTATTGAAAAAGTTAGAAAGGGCGGAAACAAAAGGACACGCTGCCGCGTTGCCAGTCGACGAGACACGTCGGCTCTAGAAACGAATCACCTATCTCACTGCAGGACTAGCCCGTGGCTTTTTAGCTCCATCTGACGCCCCCGCTAGCCATCTGTGGGCTGGTTTCGGCCTTTAAGGCCGAATAACAAAATGGGTCGCGCCGGCGCCAAAAAAATTGAGAGAGCGGGTTGGGTGTGATTTTGAGCACTGACACCCTGAGAGGACTTTATGGAGGCTTTAGGACCCGAGTGGAAATGCTCTAAACTCACCTTGGACCATGTTGGACTATGAGTCTGTTTGGTTGTGCTGTGGATTCTAAAAAAGCTATTGTAAACTGTGAGCCGTGGAAAAGCTGTTGTGAGCAAAGAACTGTGAGAAAGTTATAAGCTATTTGGCTGAAGTAACTGCTAGACTATAGTTCTGATAGGAATTTCTTATAATACCCCTGTAATCCCGAGAGACTGCAACTGAGCGTAGAACATGGGGTGCGTTCTGATTTGCCACCGGGGGCAGACTGTTGTCTGTCGACTCCTTCAGCCTTGCGAGCTCTTCTTACATGCCGAATGACTGGGAGATTCTGTTGAAATCTCTATCTCAGTTATCGGACTTGGTGAAGCTCCCCGAAATGGTGATGACACTGTTAGGTGCTGGCATCTTTAGCACTAGATATGCCACGCGACCGAGGACCGCGTGGTACTGCGAGGGCCATTCAACCACCTAGAACTCAAGACTCTCACGCCTGAAGTTCTTGGGGGTGCCGAAGATAACGTCGAGCCATATTTTTCCTAGGGGTACACTCATTTCCCCGGGACGATGTCGTGGAAGGTTGTGTCTGATGCCTCAGCTGCATACAGGGATCCACATAGGTGCGAGTGTGCTGGCGAACATGAGGTTGATGCCGCTGCTCCCGTCCATGAACACACGACTCATCTCGACTCCGCCAATCTGTGCCTCAAGCACCAGTGCAGAGTGACCTGGGCGAGGTACTTGGCGGGGGTGATCTGAACGATCAAAGGTGATGCATGACTCCGAGCCGCTGAGGTACTCACGTGTGGCTGGCAGAGAAGTGACGGCCAGGTTTATCTGGCGGGTGATCCTCTTCTGAACCCTGTTGGATGGGTGACCTTTTTGTATCATCATGACGCCCAGTGATCGTGGCTATGGCTCTGCTCTGTTGTTCTGGGCCGGCGCAGCCGCAGGCTGCGCGGGTGCTCCGGGCGGCGGAGGTGGGGCGCCGTATGCGACGGCTCCTGGGGCAGGGTGAACCCCTGATTCACCTCCTCGCTTCACATCTATGCGTACCCTTCATGGAGTTTTTAGAACTCCCTGCAATCCTTGAGCATATGGCTGGCTTACTTCTTGCCATCATGCTTGTCGATGTAGAAGTGGATGGTGCAAGGACCCGTCAGTTTGTCGAATGCATATGGCTCATCATCGCGGTTGCGGTGTTGCCATGCTTGCACGGATTTCCTGCTGTCGCGGTAGTTGCCACCGCGATAGCCGCTGCTACGGTCTCCATCTTCACGGCGATCGGTGTAGCCAACCGTGACTATATCGACTTCGTCGCGCTCTTCATAGACGTGCGCTCTTCTTTTTCCTCGACGGTCGCGTCTACAACCGAAGTCATCCTCGTCATCCGAATGTGTTCGGTTGACGACATCTTCGCCATCAGCCCATCGATTGGCGATATCCAGATGGTCGATGGTTTTGGGCTTGATGCGGCCCAGCTCTTCTCTGAATTTGTGGTGCTTCACGCCGCCATTAAAGGCATCGATTGATCCTTCCTCTGAGATGTTCTCTGTAGAGTTCTTGATGACGAACCAACATTGGACATAAGAGCGGATGGACTCATTGGACCGTTGGCAATAGGCGCGCAACTCCCCGATTGAATCTGGTCTCTTGCTGGTGCCCTTGAAGTTGCGGATGAAGCAGTATACCAGCTCTTCCTAGCCGTGGATGGACCCAGAGGGAAGATTGTTGAGCCAGGCTCTGGCCGCGCCCGTCAGCTATAGCTGAAGCATTGCATGACTGTGTTTTTGCACCCGCCATGGAGCTTGACTGACGAGATGTGATCGTCCAACCAAATCTTAGGCTCCCGCACGCCTTAGAACTTCGGGTTGTCCGAAGGGAGCTTGAAGCCCTTTGGCATCCGCATCTGCCATATGTCTCTGCTGAAGCATCTGGTGCCGCAGAGCTCAGTGTCTTCGTCCTCTGATTCTGTGGAGCACACATGTTTTGCTCGTGATCTGTCGATGTTGTGCCGAGTGAGCTTGTTACGGGCATCGTAGTTGCGGCTCCTTCGCCATGGGATGCGGCCTCGCCGCGACAGGTCATGTTCGTCCTCATCGGATGAGGTCGTTCGGCTTCAGGTGAATGTCACCGCGGTCTTTTTCTTCGGCTCCGGGGCCGTTTCTCTGATCAGCGCGGCCCCTACAAGCCCTAGGCCTGCAATCGAAGATTTATGGATCGCGTGTTTAGGATCTCTGACAGGTGGCGGATTTCCTGCCAAGTACATGGTGGCCGCCATGAATGCAGCCTGCGGTATTTTGGGCATTATGTGCCCTGCGAGTCCATCGACATGAAGGACAGGTCGAGTGCCCTGGTAGCCTCACGTATGGCATTGGGATCCATGTGCTCCAGGTGGGAGCGACTCTTGTAGGCGGAGTTGACATTGTTCCCCTTCGAAGAGGATCCGTGGATGAAGGAGAGCGCGGCTCATCGAGCGCTTGACTCATCGGCTGCTCGCATGTGCTCCTCGAGCTCTTTATTTTGCTCGACTTGCCGGTTGTGCTCCTTTATGAGGAGCCAGTGGTACCCATCAGCATGTCGCGAGAGGCGTCAAGTGGCAGTGGGTTAGTACCCCGCACGACCTCTCGAACTCTTTCCGACTGAGCGTTGTTGAGATGGATCTCCTAACGAGTGTGATTGCCATCGTTGGCTGCTTCAATTGGCCCGTTCCCATTGGGATTTGGTGGATGCGGGCCGTTGGATCCATTTGCGTCGTTAGTAGCCTGCGCATCGGGAGGGGGAGCCCATGGATCGGCTCCTATGTCAACGTGACCATCGATTATGGCCGCGCACATGTAGCGGTAGGGGAGATCATTACTCCCGCAACTCTCAGATCCGTAACTGTAGGTTCCTTCCTCCATAGGAAGGTTGCATAGATTGGAGTTGCAGCAGCTGCTGTCATCTGAATTGTACGTCAGCGTGGGTGCGCTTAGAACACCGATTGGCGGCACCCATGGAGCGGGTACGACTGCCGGAGGCAACACTCGCTCAGGGAGGCGAAGGGTGCCGATCTGGCCCACATGGAAGCAGAGGCTCCCGAACATCATCTCGACTCCATCTCCTACGGAATCGAAGTCCTTGCGGGTTGCTGGGGAGTGGGCGGTGAAGTTGAGGGCACCGAATAGTAGATGGTTCTCCGTTGCAGAGGAGTCGAAGATCGTCATAGATGGAGCCATCACGATCGCACGATCAGCATCCCCAGTTCCCACACACGGCGCCAATTGAAGAGGGTTAGACTCATCAATGCCCATTGATATGGACTTGGGTTTTGGAGAAGGAGGGGACGCTGGAGATCGCAGAACGGCCAACAGATTCGCAACACGGGGACGCGAGGTTTACCCAGGTTCAGGACCCCGGAGGGAAAACCATACTCCTGCTTGTCTGTTCTTTGTTGATGGAGATGCCAAAAGTTACAAGGGTGCATAGATGAGAGTACTCACCCTCGAAGATGTGTGTGTGCTAGGGTTGTGGATTGTCCTCCTCTCCGTGCCCTCCTTGTAGGGGCTCGTAGCATGGAAAATAAAAAATTTCTACCGCATGAACACACACAAGCCAAGATCTATCTACTAGATTGTAGCAATGAGTCGAATGAGTACTCACCTCGAAGATTCCAAAGCGGTTAACGAGAGCAGATTCTCGTGGGTGATGTAGTCGTTCACTTGCTGATCTCAAGATCGCGTAGACGATCCTTTCGGTGCTGCATTCCGGCAGCACTTCCACAGTCGGTCACACATTCGGTACTCGAAGAAGACCTTCCTCTCCCTTGTTCCAGCAGGCAACGGAGATTGTAGTTCTCTCCTCGCGATTCCGGTAGCATGACGGCGTGGTGTCGGAGTTAGAGGGGAAATCCCGCAGGGCTTTGCCTTAAGCCGGAGCGGGTTATGGTGGAATAATAGGGTTTCCTTGGCATCTATGGTTTAGAAGCCGGAGAGGAGGAGGTGGAGCCGACGGAGACTAGGGCGGCGACGGCAGGCAACGGTGGCTTGGTGGTGTGGGGCTTGTGGTGGTCTTGGGGAACCCCCTCCCCTCTATTTATGAGAGGGAGGGGCAGCTTGGGTGAGGGGAGTTTGAATCCTACCCCAACTCCCTCTCCTTCTAGGCGCATGGTTGAGGGAGAGAAGGATTCTCTCCTTCCTCCACCAGGAAACATTGTCCCAGTTTGTCTTTTCAAACTTGCCTTTTGACTTTCAATTTTGGAGTTTAATTTCTTTCTTTTAAATGCCCAACCAAGTGACATAGGACATGATGCAATCATTCCACTTAGTCATGACACATTCATGTACCCTTCCTCTTCCGGTCTGGTGAACCTTCTGGACCCTTCTAGATCATTTTGGTGAAAACACCGGAATCATTCCTGAACTCCGGAATTGGACTTTCCTTATATGAATCTTATTCTTCGGACCATTCCGGATCTCCTCGTCATATCCCGATCCCATCCGAGACTCCGAACAACATTCGGTCTTCCTACTTACATTCCATATCTACTAAACAACATCGAATCCTTTAAGTGTGTCTCCCTACGGTTCGTGAATTATGCAGATATGACCAAGACTCTTCTCCGACCAATAACCAATAGAGGAATCTGGAATTCATATGGCTCCCACATATTTCTAGGATTACTTCGTGATCAAATGAATACGATACCAATTTCCCTTTCTCTCGCGATATTTTACTTATCTGAGGTTTGATCATCGGTATCTCTGCATACCTAGTTCAACCTCTTTACCGATAAGTACTCTTTACTCGTTCTTGTGATATGTGATCCCTTGTGAGCCAGTCACATGCTTGCAAGCCAATTGGGTGATATTCCACCGAGAGGGCCCAGAGTATATCTATTAGTCATATGGATGGACAAATCCCACTCTTGATCCATGTGCCTCAACACATACTTTCCGAACACTCAATGCCACCTTTATAATCAACCAGTTATGAAGTGGTGTTTGATGTCATCAAAGCATCCATCCGATGATGGTGATTAACATGATCTCATGGTCGAAGGATTTAGGTTACTATGTATTGAAAGATTATAGCAAGTGAACTATTTTAAATTACTTGATCTTATGCTACACTTAACTATAGAAGTATTTCAATCACATCATTCTCCTAATGATATGACCTTGTTGTTAATAACATCTCAATGTTCATGATCACGAAACCACGATCATATATTAACCAACAAGCTAGTTTAACAAGAGGCTTTACTAGGGAATCTTTTATGTTTAGAAACCACACAAGCATTAATGTTTCCGGTTAATACAATTATAACATGGGATGTAAACATTTATCATAAGCATGAAGATATGATAATAACCACTTTATTATTGCCTCTTGGGCATATCTCCAATAGTCTCCCACTTGCACTAGAGACAATAATCTAGTTTCAAATCTTTGTGTATTCGACACCTATGGCTTTCCGGTGTTGGATGTACATGATTGCTAGTGGTCAACCGATCTTCAGATCTGACACTTTCAGGTCCGTGTGTAATTGCATGTCTTTGCATCTCTATGCATCACTCATTCTCTAATGAGATGGCTTTGTATAAATTTGGTCCTTTGGTGAGAACTTTAGTTCCTTGGCGTTAAAAGATGTTAACAATATTGTCGTACAATATATCTTCATAGTACTATCCCGCTGTGAACTACACCTAGTTTTATAACAAACTACTTGACACAAATGCCCTCTTTTGCTGCTACAATAGCATGCATATACTTAGCCTTTTGTTGTAGTATCTGTCACAATGTATTAACTTTGAAACTCATCCAAATCCATTATGAAACTTACTTTCCATTATATTGTGCCACCCTTAGTTTAGATTGGGATAAACTTAATTTGTACTTTGTGACAAAACTAGTACCAATGTAGTACTTTTACAATGAACTAATCATCTATTTGTCACCTCTACAAAAATAATATATTCTTAGTTCTTCTAAAAGATCATAAGAATATCCTTACTATCCAATGATCATCTTATAAATCATTCTGGTATATGCTCATAACATTTAGAGTATAGGACATATCTGGATTTGTTTATATCACAGTATGACTGATAAAAATACTCTTTGTGATTTCATACATCAAGTATCAATCTATACTTGAATCTTTGTTTCACTTCCCAAGTGTCAATACACTTGAATTTCGACTCAATCCTTTCTATGTGACAAGTACCTTTCTTGTAGTTTCTATATTGAACTCATTTAATATATCATCTATGTACTTTCGGCACAACCATATTAGCGTCTCAATCTATCCATATAGACATTGATGCCAAATATTCGGGTTTTGCCTAAGTCTTTCATCAAAATAAAATTCTTAACTTGTGTTTAAAAAGATACATCATTTCCAATCAACAATATGTCTTCCACATAATGTATTAGAAATATGTCTTAGCGCTCCCACTTAATTTCTTACAAATACAAGCATCTTCATCATATCCGATGAGATTAAACTCTTTTAGCAGTTTCATCATGGTGAAGATTCCAACTCCATGATGCATATTTCAACCATTGAAGTTTGCATACGCTTTTAGCATCCATTGAATTAACAAAACCCTTTGGATCGTGTTATGTACACGTCCTCGGTAACAATTCTATTAAAAGAACTTTGTTTTGTTTGTTCAACTACCATATAACAGAATTATATGTAGTGGTTGCTACATTAATACTTCTAGACTAAATATCGCTATGAAAGATCAAATCTTGTAATAGTTATACTTTGAACATTGTTGTGAATTCTTTCCCAACATGTCGACTATTTCAAAGATGTGAAACATCCATGTCTATTTCTTTATAGATCCAAACACGACTATAAGGTCTTACACCCAGTGGCGAAGCTATATCACAATACTATTGGGTTCACCCTTCTTGCTTATAGTATAATTTTTCACTAAAAGTCAATGACAAGACTAATTTGATGAACGATTTGCAAAAATCATTGGGTTCATTTGCACCCAATCGTTGTATATCAGCTCCGCCACTGCTTACACCTTTCCAGAGGGTCTTTCAAGTTCAAAGCTTGATTTCTCGTGTATGGAACTATCACGGATTTTATGGCTTCAAGACATTTGACGGAGTCAGGGCCCATCATCGCTTCTTTGCATGTAGTCGGTTCATTTTTGTCAAATAATGATTCACCCCTCAAATCTTGGTATTTGATTGTTTACCCGACCTACTTGGTTCAATAGAAACTTAGACCTCTATGACCACAACCTTTGAGACACGTGATCCATGAGCATTGTTGCTGCCTCCGGAACACTTTTCGGTGCTGCGCAACTTTGCACATATAGCTAAGGTTATTTTAACCTTATCAAAGTTCTATTGTCCTCCCACTTAACTTTTCACGGAAAATTTCTTCTCAAATAAACTTGACGTTGTAATCGACAAACATTTTTGTCTTTGGTGTTATGGAGGAATACTCAACGGTTATTTGAAATAACATACAGAGACATGTTCATCCGACTTTGATTGCAAACATCTTTCTTATGCATAGCGTACCAATGTTTAAGAAAGGACAACTTGGATTTTATCCCAAACCATAACTTTATATGGTGTCATTTCAATGGATCATGAAGGAGCTCTTTTTAGTGAAAAAGCGATAGTCTCTAAAGCTTTTAATCTTTAAAATACAATGGCATTTTTATGAATTACACCTTTGATCTTACCATGTCAAACAAGGTTTCATTGCATATCTCGATTATTCCATACTCATATGGTGTTTCAGGAAACGCAAATCCATTGAACGATTCCTCAAATCTTATGTGTTATGCTAAACTTGTAACTCAAATATCTTCCTTTATGATCCTATCATAAATTCTTTATTTTCTTGTTACATTGATTTTGCACTTCATCTTGAAAGTCTTTGAACTTTTCAAATGTTTCACACTTCATCCTCATTAAGTAAATATTCATATATTCACTCAAATTTTCGGAGAAAACATATGAAGTTGAAAATCCATCGCTTTTGACTACACATAATGGACTTCATACAACAATATGTACAAGTTTCAATAAGCTGGTCATCCGTTTCCTTTGGCCTATGAACGAAGTTTTAATTATCTCTAGGAAAGTTTCACAAGCGTCATTTGATCAAAAATCAAAAGACTCTAAAATTCCATCAAGCATGGGTTTTCTTCATGTTTTCTTTCCAATATAATTTTAAACGGCGATGTCACTTCCTAAGTGATCTTTCAATCAATTGTCTTTCGACATTTTTAGCATTAGTTTTATGGATGTGATTTATCCAACAAGATTTGTATATCATCCATCCATTATGGAATACAGAAATTATTTGAACAACCTTTTGTTCTCATAATACCTAATAAAACAAATCTCTAAGGTAAGCTTTGATATCAACGAGAAACATATTAACTCTTTATTTGTTTTCGATGAATATCATCAACATATACTTTTGATAGTTACTTAGGCCACTGTAGTTCATGAATTGTGTTGTTTCATATGACGATTCACACCAACAAATTCAATATATAATACTTAAGAACTACATTGTTTAACAAGCAAAGAATATAGCCACAACATGTATATCATCCATATACCTAAGCTGGACAATTCTAGTCTTTTCTTTTCTGCCAAATATTTCTTAGATTTCTCTTTTAGCATTTTATTTTCTTTTCAAAAGAATCTATCAACATCAATAGTGGAGCCATACACATGACACATAGTCCAAAGCATGTATAGTTAAATACCAATGCTTTGGACTTGCACTTTGAAGTAGATCACCATCATCAAATGCTTGGTGTTCTTTCAAATTCCATTCCTAGTAATCTTTTAATGTAGTAAACATTTTACCTACATTAAATATTCATCCTTATCATGGAACTATTCATGATCAAGCTACTTTAGCTTATAACGATAAATCGCGAGTATAATGTTGCTCTCCAAAACCTTTTGGAGGATTAGGACAACTAGTGTCTCCAACCTTTTATAATTTCTCATCAAATATGATAACATACATTTTGCCATATTATACTCTATCATGTTGTAAGCAAAACATCGTTTTAGATATCGCAATATCTTCCACACATAATGGTTTCTGAAACAATTCTTTCAGCTCCTAGATAACCTTGATATTAAAACAATTTTTTGAATATCAAGAATCATGGAGACAAACAAGATACTTATATAATAACACTTTGTTAATTTTGATTTAATACCAATTATTAAACTTTACGGAGTAAATTGGAACTTGCTGAAAGTTTGCAATAGGATTTTTAAACTTTAGATTAACACTTCAAAACAATATGATACCAGTTCGTAAAGTAACTAACCAGAATTCTATAGTTCTGTTATCTCAATTATGTTCTACTCATGCAACAGATCTACATATAGACACGGCTCTGATACCACTATAGAGGTTCGTAGCATGTAAAATAAAAAAATTCTACCGCATGAAAACACACAAGCCAAGATCTATCTACTAGATTGTAGCAACAAGTCGATAGAGTACTCACCCTCGAAGCTTGCAAAGCGGTTAACGAGAGCAGATTCTCGTGGGTGATGTAGTCGTTCACTTGCTGATCTCAAGATCGCATAGAAGATCTTTCCGGCGCTACCTTTCGGCAGCGCTTCCGCGGTTGGTCACACGTTCAGTACTCGATGAAGACCTTCCTCTCCCTTGTTCCAACAGGCAATGGAGATTGTAGTTCTCTCCTCACGATTCTGGCAGCACGACGGCGTGGTGTCAGAGTTAGAGGGGAAATCCCGCAGGGCTTCGCCTTAAGCCGGAGCGGGTTATGGTGGAGTAATAGGGTTTCCCCGGTGTCTAGGGTTTAGAAGCAGGAGAGGAGGAGGAGGAGCCGGCGGTGGCAGGCGGCGACTTGGTGGGGTGGGGCTTGTGGTGGTCTTGGGAGGGGACCCCCTCCCCTCTATTTATGAGAGGGAGGGGCAACTTGGGAGAGGGGAGTTTTAATCCTACCCCAACTCCCTCTCCTTCTAGGCGCGTGGTGGAGGGAGAGAAG
This sequence comes from Avena sativa, assembly GCA_916181665.1. NCBI lineage: Eukaryota > Viridiplantae > Streptophyta > Magnoliopsida > Poales > Poaceae > Avena > Avena sativa. Next base: position 35,300,440 of record OV702289.1, on the reverse strand, counting down.
GATTCTCTCCTTCCTCCACCAGGAAACATTGTCCTAGTTTGTCTTTTCAAACTTGCCTTTTGACTTTCAATTTTGGAGTTTAATTTCTTTCTTTTAAACGCCCAACCAAGTGACATAGGACATGATGCAATAATTCCACTTAGTCATGACACATTCATGTACCCTTCCTCTTCTGGTCCGGTGAACCTTCTAGACCCTTCTAGATCATTCCGGTGAAAACACCGAAATCAGTCCCGAACTCTGGAATTGGACTTTCCTTATATAAATCTTATTCTTCGGACCATTACAGATATCCTCGTGATATCTCGGATCCCATCCAAGACTCCGAACAACATTTGGTCTTCCTACTTACATTCCTTATCTACTAAACAACATTGAATCCTTTAAGTGTGTCTCCCTACGGTTCGTGAATTATGCATACATGACCGAGACTCTTCTTCGATCAATAACCAATAGAGGAATCTGGAAATTCATATGGCTCGCACATATTTGTACGATTACTTTATGATCGAATGAACCATTTACATACGATAACAATTTCCCTTTGTCTCGCGATATTTTACTTATCTAAGGTTTGATCGTCGGTATCTGTGCATACCTAGTTTAACCTCTTTACCGATAAGTACTCTTTAATCGTTCCTGTGATATGTGATCCCTTGTGAGCCATTCACATGCTTGCAAGCCAATTGGATGACATTCCACCGAGAGGGCCCAGAGTATTTCTATCCGTCATATGGATGGACAAATCCCACTCTTGATCCATGTGCCTCAACACATACTTTTCGAACACTCAATGCCACCTTTATAATCACCCAGTTACGAAGTGGTGTTTGATGTCATCAAAGCATCCATCCGGTGATGGTGATTAACATGATCTCATGGTTGAAGGATTTAGGTTACTATGTATTGAAAGCTTATAGCAAGTTAACTATTTTAAATGACTTGATCTTATGCTACGCTTAACTATAGGAGTATGTTAATCACATCATTCTTCTAATGATATGACCTTGTTATTAATAACATCTCAATGTTTATGATCAGGAAACCATGATCATATATTAACCAACAAGCTAGTTTAACAAGAGGCTTTACTAGGGACTCTTTATGTTTACAAACCACACAGGTGTTAATGTTTTCGGTTAATAAAATTATAGCATGGGATGTAAACATTTATTATAAGCATGAAGATATGATAATAACCACTTTATTATTGCCTCTTGGGAATATCTCCAATACTCCTAGCCTTTATATGGGGAGGCCAGGTCTCGGGGTAGGTCAAGTTGGTTACAGTTTAGGGTTTACCCCTTTAAATTTCTATCTAAGCTGAGCCGTGTTCTCCAAGGAGTCGAGTCTTCACCTGGCTTGGGCCACCCGAAATCTCCTTGGGCTTCATGATTACAGCCTGCCTTCTTCGTGGGCTTCCACTGGACTGGGCCTGGTAGGCTAATATTGAGTATTCGTAGGGCATATTCATGTCAGGACCTCTTTCTATTTTATTCTTATGCTCCTTGATAAGGAGCACCTAGTATCGCAAACATCTTTGGATCTTGTTTCAGAGCATTTGAGTTGTGCAATATCTTCATATTGAGTTAGCTCTGGTGAAGTTATCAAGATCTCATCAAAGTTCTTGCTCTCATCGTACTGGTCTGAGAGAGAGTTCTTTGCCCAAGCCCGATCCAAATGGATTGAGTTGGACCATAGCTAATGGTGTGAGACAACGGTGTGTATCGTGTTTGTGTATTGCATGTGCATCCCCTTAACAACCCAAGATTTGGCGCTCAATTTTTTCGATTCTTTTCCCAAAATGGTCTTGGATTTATTTTTATTGGAATATTTCCATTTGGATCTTATGCCTCTCTCAAATTCTTACACTTGACCAAGGCAAGATTGACAAAAAATTTATTTGGCAAAGTTGTTCCTCACATAACGATGCATCAACACAATTTTTGCCAAGCCCAAAATAATTAAATAGATATTTAATTTATTTTATATAAGAAAATCCTCTTTTCTTGAGCTTACAAAGGAACCACCCTTTTTATTGCTCAGAAAACTCACCAAAAATTTGTGCAAGATCCTCACCTCATGTGGAACCCAAATATGTAAAAAGATCACATAGGTTGTTCTATTTTTTCGGAACTTTATGCCCTTTTGTTTTCAGTGCAATACTAGAGAAATTTTGAAAACCCTTTTTCAAATTGTGCAAACCTTTGGGAAATATTTTTCCCACGACCTAGACACTAACCTTCATCTATCCTGGGAAGTGAGCGTCCTAAAGATGACTAGAGCTTGCCCAAACTAAAAATCCCCAAAATCATCTGAACTGTTTTTGAACTTTCCTACATAGACAAGGTTTGGTTTTTGCAAAAACCCTAGAAAGGAAAATGCAGGCCTTAGCATTTGGCACAAGTTGAAATTTTTTACATAAAAATCGGACCACCACAGTGCTGGCAGGGTCGCCTCGCCGCCGCTGGTATGCCCCAACATAGTGACCACCGAGCGGTGGCGCCGCCCGTTTATGGTCACCGGCGCGCAGACCCCATCCCGATCGAGCTAGGCCCCGCCCCACTCCCACATGTCCTCGACAAACTAACAGACCACCAAAGCCCACCCTATCCCCGCTGCAGGTGCCATGCCCTGCACGCACACTATCGTAGATGCCACTGTCGCTATGGCATCGCGATGTCGGCGAGCTTCCTCGACTTCCCCTGCCTCGATGCGCGATGCCACGTTGCCCTGGACACCCCCTGCACTGATCCATCACCTCCTCTACAGCCCGTCCTTATACCCCTGGCCGCAACAATGCCGCCATGGTGGCACACCCCAGCACCCCTGGCCCATTTAAATGGAGCAACCCCGGCCACCCCCGAGCCTCGCTCGTCACTCCTCTGCCCCCAGTAGCTGCTCACTGAGCCTCGCTCCCCGACAAGCCTCCCTTTGCAGGCGACGAGCTCACTCTAGCCCTCATAGCTACGATTTTTTCCTTGTAGCAACACTCATTCCCCAATCGTATCAAAGTTAGCTCTTGTGAAGTTATTAAGATCTCATCAAATTTCTTGCCCTCACCGTATCGGTTCGAGAGAGAGAGTTCTTTGCCCAACCTCAATAAGCGAATTGAGTTGAACCAGTAGCCACCGGTGTGAGCCAACGACGTGTATCATGTTTGTGTCTTGCGTGTGTTCTTCACGTGTTGAGTTCGTCTTATTCATCTTCTCTCTCCACTCCCTCGATTTCACTACGAAACTCTCGAATTCGTGAAAGATCGAGTCAACCCCAGGGTTATCCATTAACATTAGTCGTTTCAGAGACGAGCTGCATATACACATTGTAGACTTGCAGTACATACACAATGCATGCTCGTTGTCAGGTGCAGATAGCCCGGTTTTTGTGGTGAGTCTATTTGGATTTGGATATTCTTGGACTTCTTATATGCGGATTTGGATGGATTTGGATGTTATTCATTGTTAAGTGCACTGGATGTGGATTAGTTTAATTATATTTGGAATAGTTGATATTCTTGGACTTCTTATATGTGGCTTGATTTTGGACTTAGAGACTAATCTATTTCCAGGTTTACCTTCACCTCGATCTGTACACACATGTAACTGACGAGGGTTGAGGAGTTTCATTCATTGCTCAATCCATCCCATGCATTTCTGGTTATGTGTCATGAATACTACAATCTCATTGACCTTGCACGTATTTTTATCAATTGCTCATGTGTTATACTTTTCAATTCTTCTACACTGCTTGATCCATAACATTGGGGTCTGATGAATGGTCTAACAAATAACAATGTTGAGTCAGTTGTGATTGAATTAATTTATTTGGAGTTGCATATTACTTTGTGACGGTGAGTATCACTTATTTATATTAAAATTTTATACCTACATATAGACTTTTGTCAGCGCAATGTATTTAATTAATTTTGTATATTTATATATTGTATTACAATTAACCAAAACATAACACTTCTGCTAAATGTTTAGTAAGATGCATCATTCTCTATTAGGAACATCTCGAGCTGCTAATGCTATTATGCAAAATCAAACCATTTTTCAGCGGTAATCATATTAAAATTTTAATTAATTCTTTAGTTAATTTATCTTAAGAACATATGTAGTTCAGCTGAATCTGTTTAAATATAACTAATTAAATATCCAACTGGAACAAAGTGTTCTTCTCTGGGTACCCTAATTAAAAGAGTACTGGTTAAGTAATATGCATTATTATAGTGTTTCTTTAACGATTTTAGTAACTAGAAATTTCATTTTAGAGAAGCCTTGTGTGCCTGTCCAACAAACATCTTTTTGAGCAGTGTTTGCACTAAGTATCTTTGTATGTGATGTTTTAGTTTCTGAAAACCTCCCAAACGTATCTCTTTTCTGAGTACATAGAAACATATCTTGCTTGTTATTTCCTTGAAGTTTCTTGATCAAAAGAGTAACTGTTGTTCGTGCTATGAAGGCATTTGTTTTGGCGACAATCAAATTTCTGTTGGAGCAAAAAGGAAAGATGCGGATGCAAATTTGTTAATTTAGTGGCTAAGCTAAATTAGTCAAATGCATCATACATACAGTGCATATATGTTGTTTATCGAGTTGTACCGCACCTAATCCAACATCAATAATGCGTGTCGCGTCCCTAATTTCCACACCGGCTTGAAAAACAAAAGAAGAATCCTTTAAACGACAAGGGAGAAATACATAATGCATCGCATCTTTGCTTGCCTAATTGATTGGTGTCGTTCGCGGTCTTATTCGGGAACAATGATGTACTACGATTTAATTAGCTTAGTAGTGATTCGACCCCATCATCATGCTCCTTTAGTAGATTAAGTATTAGACCTTTCACAGTGGGGTGTATCTTAGCACGTTGTCATATGCGTAATTATTATTTAAGAGACACCACCTGCAATGCATTGTATCTTAGAGGTTGTATCTTAATTTAATGATTTTGCTCTCATGCATGCATTTGATTGGACTATAAACATTATTTGCCTATGATTACGTGTAAAAGGTGTAGCTTAGCTAAAATACAAAAACCCTCTCTCTCCTCCTTAATTGACATGCCACATCAGCATTTTGCCTAGAAGGACTCGCTAAGAAACACCCATTGTGACATGCCACGTCAGCAGCCATCAGTGTGTGTGAAATCGAAGCTGGTAGTGGGCACCTGCTTGGCTTAATTTGTTAAACAATTGTTGTTTTTATCGCGTAGGATGTTGCAGCTGTACTGCCAAGTTTGAACACACGGCGTGCGAAGATCCACGCGATAAACGTTTGGAAATGTCTGGCTGTGGGGTGGACGTCGCCGGGAAGTGCCGCGCGCACATGGGATGCCCGATCGAGCTTCTGCCGCGAGGGCGTGCGCCCGGCCTCCCGGGGTCCTCGTCCAGAAGAAAAGCGACAAGCTCGGAGTCTCTTTTGCCCGCGTGGGACACGGCCGCGCCGTCGCGCTCGAAATCAACGGTGGCCGATTGGCGTGGCACCAAGCCGGTCTGGGGTACAGATAGGGTTGCACATGCGGAATCTTGCATATCCGCAAAACACTTGGATAAGAAAGGAAAAAACGTGATGGATTGGCAACAACTTGGCTGAGAATGGGATCTCCAAACTCACGCATTATGCATTTTTCAGACTATTAGTTTTGTTTGAACTATTTATTCGGTAATTTGTGTAACTTCTGAAGTTAATCTTTTAGTAGATATTATTTATCGGCAAATCTATTTCTAGACCGGTCGGTGGATGATCAATCCTGGCGGACTGAGTCTTACCGTCCATCGCGCGGCAACTTCAGACGTAATAACAAACCGGATCAGAACTAGCTTAAAATCAAATCCAAAACTTAAAATGACATATAGATCAAACTGTTTGTCCGATTTAGAATCCGTTTTCACCGTTGGACTAGTCACGACGAGATCTTCAAAACTAGATCCCATGTTGATATGTTTCGATGGAAAAAAAATTGAACCAAAAAGTTATCCACCCTTAACACATGAGTTATCCATATCATAATATGTATGTTATCCACCCTATAATACATAGGTTATCCAGTATATAAACGTGTTGGGTATAGACGTTTGCGCATACATATTGAGCAAGTTTAATCGAAGCGCGATAGCCTAGTTGTTAGGGTAGTGAGACTTTATTGCTATCAATGCGTTAGCGTCGACGAGCGATGAAGTCTCGGTACCCTAAAACCGTTTTAGGCTTTGTCACCCCTCGGTAGCACCGATGGACAACGAAGTCGAGCCGCTAGACTAATGGTTGAGCGTTACGTTGTTCATTATGGCTTACTGTGGTGGATGATTGGGGCATAAGACCCCATTTATTTATTTTTTATGCAAAAAAACTTAATTTTAGTTCCTTTAATGAAATTATGTTTGATGTTTCACGTGGTAGCCTTTCGAGATTGAGTAGTCCATACGCTACGAGAGCGGCGAAGAGCAACAAGGCCGAGCCGTTAGAATAACATTCTATATTCTATTTGTAGGTAATTTTTTATAGCGGTGGATAACTTATATGTTATTAGGTGGATAACTTACATACTGAAGGCTGGATAACTCTCGTGTTAAGGGTGGATAACTTATGGATAAATAAAAAAGTTATATGTCCATAACACGTGATTGTGGATAATTTTGTAGTAGTGGATAACTTACATGTTATTGGGTGGATAACTTGTATGTTGAAGTCCGGATAACTTCCGTGTTACGGGTGGATAACTTTTGGTCCAAAAATAAAGTTGTCAGAACATATCAACATTGGATCTAGTTTCGAAGATCTTGCCGCGACTAGACTAACAGTGAAAACGGATTTTAAATCGGACTAATGATTTGACCTATAATACATTTTCAATTTTCGGATTTGAATGTAGCTAGCTATAATCGGTTTTGTCCTTTAGTGCCTATTCCACGTGCATAAGACGTCTCAAACCTCCGCTGTTTTGGATCACGAAGCCGGACACAGCGGAGCAACGGCTGTCCGATCCGCCAGGTTCTAATTTTTGTAGAACGGTCATTCGGTAGCAAGGTCCTTATTTATTGTATCTATACCGTTTTACAATCAAACTTATATATTTTTATTTAATTATTAAATATATTTTATTAAAAAGCCCTCAAAAAATTTATGTGGCATACCATCCGTGAAATCCTAGGTCCATCACTGATCTCTCTCGCATCCCGCCTCGCTTGCCACCCTAGTTATAGATCATCGTGTGGAGGCATGATCACTAGAGGCGTAGTCAGGTTCATGCATGCTACTACTAAGAGCATCTCTAGCAGATATCATAAAAGGGCAGAACCATAAAAATAACCGTCAGCTTTCGGTTTTACGTGATAAAAGTGGACAGACCAAAATGGACCGAATCGAAAAAAAAAATTAGGGCCCCCGAGAAAACACCCCCGCGAAACCAGAAAAACCCAGGTTTCGAGCCCGACCTGGACGCGAACCATATCCTGCGTTTCCGTTGGCGGGAGGGAATTTTCAGCTCATTCCCCTCCCTTCCGTCAGCACAGCATCCCGCCCGCCGTCGACCGCCGCCGTAGATTGAGGACCCTCCCGCTCGATTCCTCGCACGCATAAGCCCGCCGACCCCGTTCCCCAGCCATTGTGGGTCGGAAAACTCCTCCCGGCGCAGATCCGGTCGCGCCCCACCGCCGTCGTCCTCCCACCACCCGTCAAAGGTAAAATCCGCCGCCGCTCGAGTTCGAGATCGTAGATCTCCTCTCGCAAGCTCTAAATATCGTCCTTGATTTGGAGATGGACTTAGACCCTTGCGAGCAATTTTTGATGGACGACTCCTCCTCCTCCGACGACCCGGATGTGGAGACCCTGCTCGGGAACCACCGTCAGCACATGATGGTGGCCATTCTCACCCTCAAGGAGGACGACGGCAGTTGGAAGAGGCGGCGAGGCTCCAAGGTCGGCCGCCTTTGCATCCCTCGCAACCACAAGTTAGGAAACGACATTTCGCCGAGGTACCCACATAGCCGCCTCACCTCTTTCATAGACGCTATTGAATGCGCCGCTCACTGTTCATGAAGATAGTGAAAGCTTGATAGGCCAAGACACGGTACTTCAAGTGTCAAATAAATGCCACGGGGCTGCTTGGATTCAGCCTGTACCAAAAAATCTCTGCAGCCATGAGAGTGCTCGCATATGGGATCCCGGCCGATTATTCCGACGAGTATCTTCGCATCGGCGAAGATACAATTATGGAGAGTGTTTATAGACTTGCCAAGGCGATTATTCGCATTTTGGCCCGGTGTATCTGCGAGCACCTAAAGAGTAGGACACAATTATGTTGATGGCGATGAATGAGAGAAGAGGATGGCCGTGCATGCTAGGAAGCATAGATTGTATGCATTGGACTTGGAAAACTGCCCGAAGGCATGGCTCAGACAATATTGTGGCAAAAGCCGAGATGCAACAATTGTGCTAGAAGCCGTTGCATCCGAGGACTTGTGGATTTGGCATTGTTTCTTTGGTTTGCCTGGAACCCTCAATGATATCAATGTGTTCCATAGATCTCCTCTATTTGCAAAGCTAGCTAGTGGTGAAGCACCCGCTTGCAACTACACTATCAATGGTTTTAATAATGACAAGGGGTATTATCTAGCTGATGGTATTTATCCTCGCTGGGCTACATTTATCAAGACCATCTCGAATCCTCAAACTAGGAAAGATATTGAATTTGCAAAGGCTCAAGAGAGTGCTCAAAAGTACATTAAGAGATCCTTTGGTGTTTTGCAAGCTCGATTTGCAGTTGTGCGAGGTCCAACTCTTTTTTGGGACAAGAAAATATTGGAGATATGCCCAAGAGGCAATAATAAAGTGGTTATTATCATATCTTCATGCTTATGATAAATGTTTACATACCATGCTATAATTGTATTAATTGAAAACATTAATACTTGTGTGATTTGTAAACATAAAAGAGTCCCTAGTAAAGCCTCTTGTTAAACTAGCTTGTTGGTTAATATGTGATCATGGTTTCCTGATCATGAACATAGAGATATTATTAACAATTGGGTCATATCATTAGGAGAATGATTTGATGGACATACTCCTATAGTTAAGCGTAGCATAAAGGCGAAGCCCTGCGAGATCTCCCCTCTACTTCCGACACCACGCCGTCGTGCTGCCGGAATCATGAGGAGAGTGCTACAACCTCCACTGCCTGCTGGAACAAGGGAGAGGAAGGTCTTTATCGAGTACCGAATGTGTGACCGACTGCGGAAGCACTGCCGGAACGCAGCGCCGGAAGGATCGTCTACGCGATCTTGAGATCGGAAGTATACGACTACATCATCCACGATAATCTGCTCTCGTTAACCGCTTTGGATCTTCGAGGGTTAGTACTCTATCGACTAGTTGCTGCAATCTAGTAGATAGATCTTGGCTTGTGTGTGTTCATGCGATAGAATTTTTTTGTTTTCCATGCTACGGACCCCTACAGTGGTATTAGAGCCGTGTCTATATGTAGATCTGTTGCACGAGTAGAACACAATGGTCATTGTGGGCGGTGGTGCTTTTATTATCAATTGCTTTTTGTGTACTTTGCATCTTGCGGTATGATGGGATGAAACGGCCCGGGCTAACCTTACATGACATTGTTCATGAGACTTGCTCCACGCTCAATATGCAACTTGTATTGCATAAGTGACTTTGCGAGTGTCTGTCTCTCCCATCATAGTATAGATTCAATTTACAACGGGCACTTGATAGTTCAAACATCAACGTTGTGGTTCTTGTTCGTAAGTTAGAACGACACTTATTGAAAGCCCCAAACCACGTAAAATATGCAAATAAAATTAGAGGCATCTAACTTTGTTTTGCAGGGGTGTGCTGTGATGTCATATGGCCATGATTGTGATTATATATGATGTATGCAATGTTCCTTATTGTAAGTTGGCAACCGGCAGGAGCCATATGGTTGTCTTTTAATTCCGTTAAGTCCTGCGTGTCTATTAATCAAAGTAGTTGTAATAGTCGATGCTGGTGGAAGACTATCATGAAGCGGCGCCATTGACCTTGACGCCACACCGGTGATGATGGAGATCATGTTCGTGCTTGAAGATGGAGATCAGAAGCACAAGAAGAAAGGCCATATCATATCACATATTATGAATTGCATGTGATGTTAATCCTTTATGCATCTTATATTGCTTAGTTTACGACGGTAGCATTATAAGATGATCCCTCAAGCACACAATTTCATGTTTTAAAGTGTTCATCCTTAGTAAGCACCGTTGCTAAAGCTCGTTGTTTCGAAGCACCACGTGATGATCGGGTGTGTTAGATTCTGCGAGTGTATACAACGTGAGCAAGCCATATTTGCTCATGCGGAAGCTAAGGTTTGATCTTGACGAGCCTAGCATGTATAGACATGGTCTCAAAACACGGATCACCGAAAGGTAAAGCATGAGTCATATAGTAGATATGATGGACATGTTGATTGTTCGCCTTTGAAGCTACATCATCTCTCATGATGATCGGTTTTGATGTGGTGGATTTGGTTGGTGTGATCACTAAAACAATGTGAGGGATATTGTTTTGAGTGGGAGTTCAACAGCTATATGATTAAAAGTTGAACACTATTTATCATAAATTAAATCAAAGTGAATTTGCATAGTTGTTGTAGTCATTGGCATCCGTTTACCACCTTGCGCTTAGTTATAATTGAGATGATAGAACTATAGAATTCTGGTTAGTTACTTTACGAACTGGTATCGTATTGTTTTTGAAGTGTTAATCTAAAGTTTAAAAGTCCCATTTCAAACTTTTAGTAAGTTTCGATTACTCCGTGAAGTTTAATAGTTGGTATTAAATCAAGAGTAACAATTCCAGTGTTAGTATATAAGTATCATGTTTATCTCCATGATTCTTGATATTTGAAAGATAGTTTCAATATCAAGGTAATCTAGGAGTTGAAAGAGTTGTTTCAAAAACCATCATGTATGGAAGATATTGCGATATCTGAAATGATGTTTTGGTTACAACATGATAGAGTATAATATGGAAAAGTTTATGTTCTCATATTTGATGAGAATTTACAAAAGGTTGGAGACACTAGTTGTCCTAATCCTCCAAAAGGTTTTGGAGAACAACATTATACTCGCGATTCACCATGATAAGCTAAAAGTAGCTTGATCATGAATAATTTCATGATAAGGGTGAATATTTGATGTAGGTAAAATGTTTACTACACCAAGAGATTACTAAAGGATGGAATTTGAAAGAACACCAAACATTTGATGATGGTGATCTACTTCAAAGTGCAAGTCCAAAGACATAGGTATTTTACTATGCATGCTTTGGACTATGTGTCATGTATATGGCTCCACTATTGATGTTGATAGATTCTTTCAGACAGAAAAGGAAATACTGAAAGAGAATATCATAAGTATATGGCAGAAAAGAAAAGACTAGAATTGTTTAGCTTAGGTATATAGAGGATATACGTGTTATGGCTGTATTCTTTGCTTGTTAAATAATGTGGTTCTTAAGTATTGGATACTGAATTTGTTGGTATGAATCGTCATACGAAATAACAGAATTCATGAACTACAATGGCCTAAGTAACTAGCAAAAGAATATGTGATGATGTTCATCGATAACAAATAAAGGGTTATTGTGTTGCTCGTTAAACATCATAGCTTGCCTTCAAGATTTGTTTTATCAGGTATTATGAGAACAAAAAGGTTGTTCAAATAATTGTCGTAATCCATAAAAGATGGATGATTTACAAATCTCGTTGGAGAAATCACATCCATGAAACTAGTGGTAAAAATGTTGAAAGACAAATTAATTGAAAGCTCACTTAGGAAGTGACATCATCGTTTAAATTATATTGGAAAGAAAACATGAAGAAAATTCATGTGGATGGAATTTTGGAGTCTTTTGATTTTGATCAAATGATGCTTGTGAAACTTTCATAGAGATAATTAAAACTTCGTTCATAGGCCAAAAGGGAACGAATGACTAGCTTATTGGAACTTGTACATATTGTTGTATGAAGTCCATTATGTGTAGTCAAGAGCGATGGATTTCAACTTCATATGCTTTCTCCAAAAATTTGAGTGAATATATGAATATTTACTTAATAAGGATGAAGAATGAAACATTTGAAAAGTTCAAATACTTTCAATATGAAGTGCAAAATCATTGTAACGAGAATATAAATAGTTTATGATAAGATCATAAAGGAAGATATTTGAGTTACAAGTTTAGCATAAATACCTAAGATTTAAGGAATCGTTCCTTGGATTTGCATTTCCCGAAACACCATAAGGGTATGGAGCGTTCGAGATATGTAATTAAACCTTGTTTGACATGGTAAGATCAAAGGTGTAATTCATAAAACTGCCATTATATTTTAAATATTAAAAGCTTTAGAGACTGTCGTTTTTTCCAATAAAGAGCTCCATCATAATTCATTGAAATGTCACCATATAAAGTTATGGTTTGGGATAAAACCCAAGTTGTCCTTTATTAAACATTGGTATGCTATGCATAAGAAATATGTTTGCAACCAAAGTCGGATGAACCTGTCTTTGTATGTTATTTCGAATAACCGTTAAGTATTCCTCCATAACATCGGAGACAAAAGTGTTTGTCGCTCAGAACGTCAAGTTTCTTTGACAAGGAATTTTTCGTGAAAAGATAAGTGGGAGGACAATAGAACTTTGATAAGGTTAAAAGAACCTTAGCTATATGTGCAAAGTTCCACAGAACCGAAAAGTGTTTCGGAGGCAGCAACAATGCTCATGGCTCACGTGCCTCAAAGGTTGTGGTTACAGAGGTCAAAGTTTCTATTGAACCAAGTAGGTCGGGTAAACAATCAAATACCAAGATTTGAGGGTTGAATCGTTATTTGAGAATAATGAACGGACTACATGCAAAGAAGCGATGATGGGCCCTGACTCCGTAAAATGGCTTGAAGCCATAAAATCCGTGATAGTTTCATACACGAGAAATCAAGCTTTGAACTTGAAGGACCCTCGATAAAGGTGTAAGACCTTACAGTCGTGTTTGGATCTATAAAGAAATAGACATGGATGTTTCACATCTATGGAATAATCGACATGTTGGGAAAGAGTTCACAACAATGTTCAAAGGTTGACTATGACAAGATTTGATCTTTCATAGCGATATTTAGTCTAGAGGGATTAATGTAGCAACCACCACATATAATTTTGTTATGTGGTAGTTGAATAAACAAAACAAGTTCTTCTAATAGAATTGTTACCTAGGACGTGTGCATAACATGGTCCAAAGGGTTTTGTTAATTCAAAGGATGCTAAAATCATATGCAAACTTCAATGGTTGAAGTAAGCATCACGGAGTTGGAATCTTTACTATGATGAAACTGTTAAAAGAGTTTAATTTCATCGGAGACAATGAAGATGCTTGCATTTGCAAGAAATTAAGTGGGAGCGCTAAGACATGTTTCTAATACATTATGTGGAAGACATATTATTGATTGGAAATGATGTATCTTTTATTAACACATATTAAGAATTTCATCCCGATGAAAGATTTAGGCAAAACCCAAATATTTGGCACCAATATCTATATAGATAGATTGAGACACTAATATGGTTGTGCCGAAAGTACATAGATGATATATTGAATGAGTTCAATATAGAAACTACAAGAAAGGTTCTTGTCGCACATAAAGGATTGAATGAGTTCAATTTTGATGATATATTCAAGTGTGTTGACACTTGGTAAGTGAAACAAAGATTCAAGTATAGATTGATACTTGATGTATGAAATCACAAAGAGTATTTATATCAATCATACTGTGATATGTACAAATCCAGATATGTCCTATGCTCTAAATGTTATAAGCATATACCAGAATGATTCATAAGATGATCATTGTACGATAGTAAGTATATTCTTATGATCTTTTGGAAGAACTAAGAGTATATTATTTTGTAGAAGTGACAAATAGATGGTTAGGTCATTGTAAAAGTACTATATTGATACTAGTTTTGTCACAAAGTACAAATTAAGTTTATCTCAATCTAAACTAAGGGTGGCACACTATAATGGAAAATAAGTTCCATAATGGATTTGGATGAGTTCCAAAGTTAAGACATTGTGATAGATACTACAACAAAAGGCTAAGTATATGACTGCTATTATAGCAGCAAAAGAGGGCATTTGTGTTAAGTAGTTTGTTATCAAACTAGGTGTAGTTCACAGCAGGGATAATACTATGAAGATATATTGTACGACAATATTATCAACATGTTTTAACTCCAAAGAACTAAAGGTCTCACCAAAGGACCAAATTTATACAAAGCCATCTCATTAGAGAATGAGTGATGCGCAGAGACGCAAAGACATGCAATTACACACGGACCTGGAAGTGTCAGATCCGGAGATCAGTTGACCACTAGCAATCGTGTACATACAACACCGGAAAGCCATAGGTGTTGAATACACAAAGGTTTGAAACTAGATTATTGACTCTAGTGCAAGTGGGAGACTGTTGGAGATATGCCCAAGAGACAATAATAAAGTGGTTATTATCATATCTTCATGCTTATGATAAATGTTTACATACCATGCTATAATTGTATTAACCGGAAACATTAATACTTGTGTGATTTGTAAACATAAAAGAGTCCCTAGTAAAGCCTCTTGTTAAACTATCTTGTTGGTTAATATGTGATCATGGTTTCCTGATCATGAACATAGAGATGTTATTAACAATTGGGTCATATCATTAGGAGAATGATTTGATGGACATACTCCTATAGTTAAGCGTAGCATAAAGATCAAGTCATTTAATATAGTTCATTTGCTATAAGCTTTCTGATACATAGTAACCTAATTACTTCGACCATGAGATGATGCTAATCACCATCACTGGAAGGATGCTTTGATGACATCAAACACCACACCGTAACAGGGTGGCTATAAAGGTGGCATTGAGTGTTCGAAAAGTATGGGTTGAGGCACATGGATCAAGAGTGGGATTTGTCCATCCATATGACAGATAGATATACTCTGGGCCCTCTCGGTGGAATGTCATCCAATTAGCTTGCAAGCATGTGACTGGATCACAAGAGATCACATATCACGGGAACGGGAAAATAGTACTTATCAGTAACGAGGTTGAACTAGGTATGCAGAGATACCGACGATCAAAACCTCGGATAAGTAAACTATCATGAGACAAAGGGAAATTGGTATCGTATGTAAGTGGTTCATTCGATCGCAAAGTAATCGTATAAATATGTGGGAACCATATGAATTTCCAGATTCCTCTATTGGTTATTGATCGGAGAAGTGTCTCGGCCATGTCCGCATAATTCACGAACCGTAGGGAGACACACTTAAGGATTCGATGTTGTTGTGTAGTTATGGAATGATGAGTAAGAGACCCAATGTTGTTCGGAGTCTCGGATGGGATTCGGGGTATCACGAGGAGATCCGGAATGGTCCGGAGAATAAGATTCATATAAGGTAAGTCCTATTTCGGAGTTCGGAAATGATTTTTGTGTTTTCACCGGGAATGTTCTAGAAGGGTCTAGAAGGTCCGACACTCCGGAGGGGAAGGGTACATGGATGTGTCATGACAATGTGGAATGGTTGCATCATGTACTAGGTCACTTGGCTAGGAAATATGGAGAGATAAATCAAATCCAAGTTTGAAAGTCAAACGCCAATTTGAAAAGTCAAATCCGAAGTTTGCTTGGTGGAGGGAGAGTAGGAAACCTACTTGGGGAGGAAGTCCCACTCCCTCCACCCGCCGGCCATGAGGAGGAGTTGGAGGAGGACTCCCTCCTCCCAAACCTCCCCTCCCACCTATATAAGGAGGGGTAGGGCGCCTCCTACCCCTCAGACCAAAACCCTAGCTCCTGGCGCCTCCACCACAAGTGACGAGGTTTGATCTCATCAATGCCCATTGTTATGGACTTGGGTTTTGGAGAAGATGGGGATGCTGGAGATCGTGGAATGGTTAGCAAACAAGCAACACGGGGACACGAGGTTTACCCAGTTTCAGGCCCCCGGAGGGAAAACCCTACTCCTGCTTGTCTGCTCTTGATTACGACGGAACCGAAAGTTAGAGGGTGCACAGATTCGATCTGGCGTGGAGGTGTGTATGCGAAAGTATGAGTCGAGAGATCTAGGTCGGGCCCTCCTGGCCTTTATATAGACTTAGGCAGGTCCCGGGCATAGACCTAGTCGGTTACAAGTTCTAGGGTTTTACCCCTTTGAATTTCCTATCTACGCTAGTCTTGCTCTCCAAGGATCCGAAGGCGTCATGGGCCTTGGGCCACCCAAAAATCTTCATGGGCCGGTGTACATCTGCCGTGGGCCTTCCTTGGGCTGGACCAGGTATGCTGAGATCACGTACCCGTAGGGTATAACCATGTCAGTAGCCCCCGAGTGATCAGTTAAAACGTAGATTTGGCTGAGGACTCTTCAATCCTTCGGGTGCAACTATGTATTAACAGTATGTGTGTAGGGATTGTTGATGCGTGTGCCTGTCTCACCCAACGGATCAGGGTCAGCTAACTGTCTTAGGACGAAACAACACGATCTTCCTCAGATTCGAGTCCCTTAACTCGAACCCGAAACATATGCTGGCGTAATTCGACTCAGGCCGCAGAGGACTTATAGGAGTGGAATTCCAGTGATTTTAATTGATGTACCCAACGCGTTCGTCGGGATTTTTCATCGCGCCTGCTGGCACGGATTTATACTAGCAGAGCGCAGTCATGTGCGTTGCCAGGCCATCAGATGATATCTGCAGGTCTTATCTTTGCGTCGCAGACGCAGCATCCGAACTTTTGTCACCACGGAGGTGCTTCGGGTGGCCAAGGAGAAATATTGCTCATTTAGCATTTTACTGGGGCAAAGTTGCCAAAAAAGTTTTGCGTGTTTGATCCGAAAGATCGCAGTCGAAGAATTCATAGGGTGCGCGACCAACGCTCCCTATGGGAGTAGCCCCCGAGTGTCTATTCGAGTCGTAGACTCGAGCGGAGACTTTATTCAGGTGTTTTTTCAGTGTTAAGTACATAGGACACAAAAAATTTCGGATGCTTAAATTCATCCTACCTATGGGAGTAGCCCCCGAGTCCGTAGTGGAGTCGTAGACTCGACGTAGGACTCGAAGAAAAAATTTGTCTTTGTTCATCTTTCGGGTGAACGGTCAGCGCTCCTGATAGGAGTAGCCCCCAAGTATTTAGTCGAATCGAAGATTCGAGTGAGTACTCTTAGCTTTGAAGCCAAAGAATTGTAGTTGGTGCTAGTATAGCTTTTGATGACATCAGTGCTGACGATCAATGACCTCAAGCGTCTGCTATGCCAGAGATGACTTGACCGGACGAACGTGGGTCCCACTTGCTGACCTTGAATTGACTGGTCACGCACGGCGTGGAGATAACTATGGCGGCGCCTCGATTTCCACGCGTAGTGGACGGCGTGGTAACGATGGTTCGTTGTGATGCTGACACGTGTATGGCCAGATCTGCCGTTGGTGTTAGGTCTTCTTGATGGACGGTTGTCGTGCATCGTCTTCGCCGTTATAATCATTGGGGAAAGCTGCGATTTTGTTTTCACCGCATCACTCTTGTGTTCACTGCCTCCTTGTGCTCTAGAAGTTCTTACTGCGCGCTGCTAGGTTCTTCCACATTTCCTTCTTCCCGTCCGCACTCTCACCGTCGATGCTGCCGGAGCGCGATGGGGAAGACGAAGAAGTCGTCATCTGCAGTTGGTACTAGCGCCACCGGAGGGAAGAAAGGCGCTACCACCACCCGTGTCACCGATGGTGGCTGGCGGCGATCAGAGGCGCGGGAGAGTGATCTCCGCAGGCTTCGCGAGCGGGGCTTGATCCCGCAGGATAGGGAGGCCGTCAGACTCCCAGGCAACGAGGTAATCCCCCGTCCCCCCGCTGGGTATCGGGTTATGTTTCTTGCCTTCGTTATCCGTGGTTTTTCCTTCCCAATCCATGACTTCCTTCGTGGGATGCTCTTTCTCTATGGCATCCAGCTGCATCATCTTTCACCCAATTCTCTCCTTCACATTGCTTGTTTCATCACTTTCTGCGAGTGCTGGCTCGGCATCGAGCCGCACTTTGGCCTCTTCCGGAAGCTCTATTCCGTGAAGAGGCAATCTGGTTCGGATGGTCTGTATCCCATTGGGGGTTGCATCATCTCCCTTAAGGCCAATCTTCTTTTCTTTTCCTTCTCTATGTCTGAATCTGTCCAGTACTGGCGGAGGCGATGGTTTTACATTCGCGACTCCACAGTGGCTGGGCATCAATTTGGTCTTGCTCCTTTCGACCCCTCCCAGATAATCGAGCCGAAGAGGTCCTGGAAAAACCAGATCTTGGATGGCGAGTCAGCGGAGATAGAGGCCCTTTACTGTCGGGTGGAGGATCTCCAGTTGATTCCTGATAAAGAAGTGAACGGCGTGGATATTATCCGCACGTTTCTCGAGCGTCGGGTGCAGCCACTCCAGGCTAGGGCGCACCCGATGTTTCTTTATGCTGGGCGCCGTGACCCGACGAGAGTTTCGGCTGAGAAGCTTTCCCAAGATGATCTCGACAAGGCCCTTCGTACGCTGTTGAAGTACAAGGCTGGAGAGGATATCCCGGGGAAGTCGCTGACTCCGCCGTTTTCTTCGATGCTGGCTGTTCCACAGGTGTATATTCGTGCGCGTAGCGCTTTTTGTCGACTGCGTATTTATTTTCCTTTTGTTTGCTAACAAAGTCTCTTCTTTTTTGCAGAGCTTCAAGGTGCCGGGCATGATGCCTCCATTGCCCGAATTGTTTTCGAATGCGCCGGATAATGACGTGGTGGACTCCGTGTCCGAACTTCCTTCTGTGCGTTCTCCGGCGGAAGATGCCGACGAGTCGAGTGAGGACCATACGCGCAAACGATTACGGAGTTCCAACGAGTCTTCGGATGCCTCGACTCCTCCGACTCCCAGAAACCCTCTATGCCTTGAGCGTCATAGTGACGGGCATGGAGGTTCTTCCTCTCCCATTCCTGCCATTCCTGTGCGGGCTGTAGCGCCACACCCGCCAGCGAAGCGGAAGAAGGAAGAAAAGAAGGAAGAGAAGAAGGTGGAGAAGAGAGCCCGAAGGACTCCTCCTGTCTTTGATCTGAGCTCGCTAGACTCGTAAGTTTCTTGTCTTAATGCTGTCCTTTTTCCTTTTGATTTTGCGCTTGTGCTGATTGCTTCGTATGTAGGCATTCTTCCCACGACTCCTCTAGTGATGGTGCTCGGGAGATGATGGGGGAGTCGAAAGTTGCATCTCCTCCTCCTCCTCAAACGGTGGCAACGTTAGGGGGCGCCGCTCCGAATCCTCCTCTGCAGGAGGTGCAGGTGGTTGCGCCTCAGAATTTCGCCAGCGGGCCTTCGGAGTCGCCATCAGAGCATGTAAGTGCCTCTGCTTCGTGCCACGGGGGGAGCCCTTGGGTGTCTGAAAAATTTCTTCTCTTGTTCTTTTTTCGAATCTTCGGGGGGGGGGGGGGGAAGCCCCCGAGTGTCTTCGTGTGCGAATTTTGCTTTTACTCCATTGTATTGGGCACTGCCCCCAAGTCTTTGTCTTACTAGTGTTTCTTTTTCTGCAGCCTTTTGTGCAGGAGGCCAAGCGGTTGGTGCAGGAGCGTCTGGTGCTTGAGGCTAACCTCCGACAGCTTCAAGGTACCTGTTTGCTTTTGGTGCTTCTTTCATTTATTCCGGTCCTGCTCTCTGACGTTTGCTTGTTGTGAATGCAGAGGAGCATAATACTTCTCTCCGTGAGGTCGACGCTCTCAAGAAGAGCCTTGGTCAATCGGAGAAGAAGGCCGAGGCCGCCGTTGGTGTGAAGGAACGCCTCGAGCTAGAGCTGACTAAGGCAGCCGAAGCGAAGGAGCGTCTGCAGCAGGAGGCCGCGGACCGTGAGGAGAAGCTGGCTACTGTTGCGGCTACTCATGAGAGAGAGGTGGCGGGCAAGCTCATGGCTGCTGCCAAGGCTGTTTCGGGTAAGTGTTGTATTCGTGCTTGTTTCTTCGTGTTTCTTGTCTTCTTCTGTGCTGCTTTTCTTCATGTCTTCTCCTTTTTTTTGTCTCAGATGCCGCAGGCATCGAGTTTGACCGCGACGCTCTAGAGCACGGGAGTGCTCTAGATGATGCTACTGCAGCGGTCGAAGATCGCTGCAGCACCGTCGTCAGCTCTCTTGCCAAGGCGAAGGAGGTCCTTGGCCGCTTCTACAAGGAGCTTGTCCCTAAGGGCGCGACCCTCGATGATGTGGATGCTCTGGCGGAGGCTTTGTCAGCCGAAGCGCCTGCTGCATACAAGCGCAAGCAGAAGGGCATCAGCGCGTCCGTCGGGCTGGCGATGGCCTTGGCGGCTGGAGCAGAGCTGGACCTGCCCCAGATCACCTCCCGGATGCCGACGACCGCAGATGGATCCGAGGTAGCCTTTGCTGCCTACTCTGCTCGCTACAAGCGATATGGGCCAAAGCTCATTGATTTGCTGTCTGAGTATGCGCTGCGGCAGCAGGGCGAGGCCAAGGCTAGGCAGTCCGGCTCCGAGGCGACTCAGGGTGCCGCGTCTTAGGCGTTGTAGATGTAGGATAATTTGTAGTCTGCTTTTGCTGTAAATATTTTGAGGAACTCAATTCTTGTGCCACGTAGTGGCCTTTTATGTGCTGAATGAATTTGCCTGAGTTGTGCTCTACCACTGTCTGAATGTTTGTGTCCTTTGCTTTTCTGCTGTTCTAGGTTCCTTCGGGTGCTGACCCTGTTGACACCTCGCCTGCAGCGCAGCTGCGGCCATCTTTGGATGATCCTTCTCAACTCGCTTTTCTTCGAGACCGTGTGCGTAGTCTTGAGAGGGAGTTGCTTGGGTTGCATGGTCACGCCGACGTTTGGAAGTCCAAGGCGGATCGCGGTGCAGCCAGAGAGGAGTACTTGATGGCGGAACTACTTCGGCTATCTGAGCAGCTTCAATGTAAGTTGTTCTTTATTTCGAGCTGTAGCTTAGTTCTTCGGATGAGCCTGCTGGCCTTGCCTTTTAATTTGTGCCATTGTCGCAGGTGCTAACCTTGCTCCGAAGGAAGAGAAAAAGTGTGTCGCTGTTCGGGTCAATTGCTTGACTCAGCAGGACATGGAGGCTGGTGGCTTCTTCTGGATGGATCGTGACCGTGCCATGGCTCTGGCGACGGTGCAGGATCGTGTGCATCAGGTGTCGCGGGTGCTTCACCATGTGCAGACGTCGCTTGCCTCGGTGTTGCATGTTATGTTTCCTTTGGATGCCGTGCCGACGAGCCTTGCGGGTCTTCTGTCGAAGTTTCGGAGCGTGAGCAATGTCAAGGAGTTGGTGCGGCAACAGCTCATCGCCGGAGTGAAGGCGGCTTTATCTCTTGTGAGGCTGCACCGGCCTGATGTAGATTTGTCTATTGTGGCGGCTGGGCCACCTCCTCGGCCGGATGGTGGTGAGTGGGACATGCGTCCATATTATGCAGCTGTAAGGCAGTATGCCGAACAGGTCGTAGATTTGTTTGAGCAGCGTGCTCAGGTTATCCTTCAGAATAGGTAGTACCTGTAAAAAAGAGATAGATGTAAAATTTGTATATTTCGACTAGGCGTGTTGTTCCCTTTGTTGTAAAGGTTTGTTTGTTGTAAGCACGCAGTGCTTTGTTTGAGTGCGTGTCCTTTTCGTTTGCCTGACGTTGTCAGCTACTCAGGTGTACACGCGTGGTCCTCAGTCGATGAAATCGTGAGGTGGGGGGAGCCCCCGAGTGCGTTTGTAGCGTAAAGTAAAGTTGCAAAATAGCGAACTGAAGTTTGGGGCGAGACACTTAGCTTTATTTATATCGTAATGGAGGAAATACATTGTTCGGCTGAATATCCTTGGCTGAAAAGCCTTATTGAAAAGTAAAGGGGTAGGTAGCTAGGGGTAGAATCGTCGTAAGTGCGCGATGTTCCATGGGTTGGAGTATGCGACTCCAGATTCCACGTTCTTGAGGCGATAGGCGCCACCTGGGATGACTTCGATGATGACGTAGGGTCCTTCCCATGGTGACTCGAATTTCTTCGGTCGCGTTTGCTTTAGTCGCAAGACGAGGTCTCCTTCGACGAAGGACCTTGGGCGCAGCCGGCGGCTGTGGTAGTTGCGGAGACTCTGCTGGTACACCGCTGATCGAGCTGCTTCTATGTCTCTTGCTTCATCGAGTGTGTCGACGGCGTCTTCGAGTGCAGTCGTGGATTCGGCTTCGCTGTACGCGACGACCCGGGGGGCCTGGTGGCGTACTTCGGCTGGTAGCACGGCCTCAGCTCCATGCACCATGAAGAACGGCGTGTAGCCGGTGGAGCTGTTTGGCGTAGTCCGTAAGCTCCATAGGACGGATGTAGCTCTTTCGTCCAGGCTCCAGCTTTCCGTTCGAGTGGACTCATGAGGCGCTTCTTGATACCAGCGCCGATTAGGCTGTTGGCCTTTTCCATTTGCCCGTTCGTTTGCGGGTGTGCCACTGAGGCGTACGTGATGTTGATCCCAAGGTTTTCGCAGAAGTCCTGGAACTCCTCAGAGATGAAGTTCGATCCATTGTCGGTGATGATGTTGTGTGGTACGCCGAACCTGTAGACGATGGACTCGAAGAACTTGACGGCAGTTTTGCCTTTCTGGTTGGTGACCGGCATGGCCTCGACCCACTTGGTGAACTTGTCGACTGCGACCAGGAGGTGAACGTGTCCCCCTTTCGAGGACTTTGGTAGTTTGCCGATCATGTCGAGGCCCCATTGAGCAAAAGGCTAGGCTATAGGTATGGGTCTGAGCTCGGACCCGGGTGCGTGCGGTTTGTCGGCGAACCGTTGGCACCCGTTACATCTTCGGACTATGTCCTTTGCGTCGGTCATGGCCGTTGGCCAGCAGAATCCGGCTCGTAGAGCTTTGGCGACAAGGGAGCGGCTGCCTGCGTGATGGCCGCAAATGCCCTCGTGGATGTCTTGGAGGATGGCTTTTCTGTTGTCGATGGTGACGCACCGTTGTAGTACACCCGTAATACTGCGCTTGTACAACTCGCCATTGATGATGGTGAAGGCTTTTGACTGACGAGATATGCGCCGGGCATCTGTTGGGCTGTCAGGCAGTTCTCCGTTTATCAAGAACTGGAGGTATGGTCGCGTCAAAGTTTCTTCGACTGCCATGACCTGCATCAGGTTGACCATGGCGACCTCGGTGTCCAGTTTCTCGGGTCCTTCATGACCTTCGGGCAGCGCAGCCCCCAAGTGTTCTGCTTCTTCGGGTGATCCTTTGGGGAATTTCCGCTTGATTGATAGCACACAGATCTGTTCGAGGAATACACCTGGTGGCACCTTTTCACAGGTGGAGCCGATGTTAGCCAGTCTGTCGGCTTCTTCGTTGCTTTCTCTTCCGACGTGCCGAAGTTCGCAGCCGTCGAATTCTCCTTCGAGTGCGTTGTAGAGCGCGCGGTACGCGATCATATTTTCGGCGTGTGCGTCGCACTCGTTCATCGTCTGCTGGACGACGAGGTTGGAGTCACCGTAGATGACCAGGCGCGTTGCGCCGCAGATTTTTGCCATCCTCATGCCGTGTATGAGGGCTTCGTATTCGGCCTCATTATTAGAAGCTCGGAATTTCATCCGAAGGACGTACTTCATCTTGTCGCCTTGCGGGGAGGTCAGTATGACCCCTGCTCCTGCTCCAGCTTCACGCTTGGAGCCGTCGAAGTGCATCATCCATGATTGCGACATGTCTGGGGTGTCTGGCAGCTGCAGCTCCATCCAATGTACTAGGAAGTCCGGAAGGACTTGAGATTTGATTGCGAGTCGCTTCTCGTAGACGATGTCCAAGGGTGACAGTTCGATGCCCCACAGGGCCACGCGTCCTGTGGCCTCTGGATTATTCAGGATGCTATTCAGGGGTGCCTCATTGATGACCATCACCTAGTGCTCTTGGAAGTAATGGCTCAGCCGCCGAGATGTCATGAACACGCCGTAGGCCAGTTTCTGGTAGTGAGGGTACCTCTATTTTGTTGGCGTGAGTACTTCGCTGAGGTAGTAGATTGGGCGTTGGACCCCGTGGTGCCCTCTTCGGGTCGTTCGGCCACTAGCACGGTGCTGACCACCTGGTGCGTGGCTGATATGTACAGCAGCAAAGGCTCGCGCTCCTTTGGCGTAACCAAGACGGGCGAGGTGGAGAGAAGCCGCTTGAGGCTTTCGAATGCGTCGTTGGCTTCCGGCGTCCACTCGAATTTATCTGCTTTGCATAGCAGCTGGTAGAATGGTAGGGCCTTCTCGCCCATGCGGCTGATGAATCTGCTTAGCGCCGCTATTTGTCCTGCGAGCTGCTGGAAGCCTTTGAGGTTTTTTGGCTTCTCCATCGCCATGATGGCTCTGATTTTCTTCGGGTTCGCCTCGATCCCTCGCTGAGAGATGAAGTACCCAAGCAGCTGACCCGATGGGACGCCGAAGGCGCCCTTTTCGGGGTTGAGCTTGATCCTGTAGCGATCAAGGTTGTCGAACGTCTCGTGGAGATCGTCGATAAGTGTTCTTGCCTCCTTGGTTTTTATTACTATGTCGTCAACATAGACTTGGACGTTGCGACTGATCTGGTCCTTGAGGCAGGCCTGCATGCATCGCTGGTACGTGGCACCTGCGTTCTTTAGCCCGAAGGGCATTGTGTTGTAGCAGAATACTCCGAACGGTGTGATAAACGCCGTTTTCTCCTGATCTTCGACCTTGAGTCGAATCTGGTTATAGCCTGAGTAGGCGTCAAGGAAGGAGAGTTTCTCACAACCTGCAGTCGAATCGATGATCTGATCGATCCGAGGGAGAGGGAAGTGGTCCTTTGGGAAATGCTTGTTTAGTGACGTGAAATCCACGCACATCCGCAGGATGTCCGTGTCCTTCTTTGGGACCATCACTGTATTTGCAAGCCACTCGCTTTCCTTGATTTCCCTGATGAAGTCTGCAGCGAGTAGTCTATTGATTTCCTTGCCGATAGCTTCGGCACGTGGCTCGGACAGTCTCCGGATGGACTGCTTGACTGGCTTGGTGTCTGGAAAGACGTTGAGTGCGTGCTCGGCGAATTCCCTGGGAACTCCTGGCATGTCCGCAGGACACCAGGCGAAGATTTCCCAGCGCTCACGGAGGAATTCGATGAGCGCGCCTTCCTATGCGGGGCTGAGGTCGTTTAGCGATCATGGCCGTCTTGGAGGCATCCGTCGGATGGACCTGCACCTTCTTTGTGTTGATGGTGGAGTCGAAGGACATGTCAGGTGCATTTTGCCTTGTGACTGGGGGTGCCCCATTGTCCATCACCACACGGAGCCTTACGAGCTCGTCTTGCATGCCGAAAGACTGGGAGATTTTGTTGAAATCCCTGTCGCATTGGTCCGATCGGGTGAAACTCTCGTGGACTGTGATGACGCCCTTTGGTCCTGGCATCTTCAGTAGTAAGTATGCGTAGTGTGGGACTGCCAGGAACCTTGCGAATGCCACACGCCTAAGGATGGCGTGGTATTGTGACGGCCAGTCCACCACTTCAAATTCGAGTCGCTCCTGCCGGAAGTTGTCTGGTTTGCCGAAGATGACGTCGAGCCCTATTTTGCCCAGGGGGAATATGCCCTTCCTTGGAACGATGCCGTGGAACGTTGTATCTGACTGTTCCAGGCTGCATTGCGGGATCCGCATTGCTGCTAGAGTGCTTGCGAACATTAAGTTGATGCCGCTGCCGCCGTCCATGAAGACACGACTCATCTCAAAACCTCCGATCTGCGCCTCCAGTACCAGGGCAGCATGACCTGGGCGGGGGATCTAGCAAGGGTGATCCGCACGAGTGAATGTGATGCAGGACTCCGATCCGCTGAGGTACTCAGGGATGGCAGGTGGAGTTGCCACGGCCAGGTTGATTTGTCGGGTGATTTTCTTCTGCACCCTATTCGCGGGGCGTCCCTTCTGGATCATTTTTAGTGCTCCTTTCGGTGGGGGGTACCCGTTCCCAGCGTTGTTCTGTGCTGGTGCGACTGGTTGGTTTGGGCCTCCGATAGGCGGCGGTGGGGGAGCTCCATGTGCTATTTCACCTGGCGCAGGTGCGTTTCCAAACGCAGGGATTGGGGCTTGTTGCCTCATCTGCACCATGCTTTCGCTGAGTTTCTGGAACTCGCGGCAGTCCTTGAGCATGTGGCTAGCTTTCTTTTTGCCATCCTGCTTGTCGATGTAGAAGTGGATGGTGCATGGACCCGAAAGTTTGTCGTATGCTGAGGGTCCGTTGTTGTGGTCACGGCGTTGCCACGACTGTGCTGGGCGTCCGCCGTCGCGGAAGTTTCCTCCACGGTATCCTCCGCTGTTGCGGCTGTTATCGTTGCGACGGTCGGCATAGCCGGCCGCGACGATGTCGGGTCCGTCGCGATCATCGTAGACGCGCGATCTCCTCTTGCTGCGGCGTTCCCGTCTTCGGCCGTAGTCGTCCTCTTCATCCGATTGTGCTTGGTGAATGCAATCTTCGCCGTCGGCCCACCTGTTGGCGATGTCCATGAGGTGGTCGGGTGTTTTGGGCTTGAGGCGCCCAAGTTCCTCCTTGGAATCTTGGCGTTTGACGCTGTCCCTGAAGGAGTCGATGGCCCTCTCTTCGGAGATGTGTGCTGTGGAGTTCTTGGTGTTAGACCAGCGTAGTATGTACGAGCGAATAGATTCACCCGTTCTCTGAGTGCAGGCTCGCAACTCTTCGATTGAGGCGGGCCTCTTGCTGGTGCCCTTGAAATTTCGGATGAAGCTGTAAGCTAGCTCCTCCCAGCTTCGGATGGACCCTGATGATAGGCTGCTGAGCCAGACCCGCGCCGCGCCTGTCAGCTGCAGCTGAAGGCATTGCATGGCGGTTTCTTTGTTACCGCCGTGCAGCTTGACGGATGACAGATGGTCACTGAGCCAGGATTTTGGATCTTGCGTGCCATTGAACTTCGGAGTATCCGAAGGAAGCTTGAAATTGCGTGGCATCTGTGTTCGCTGAACAGATCTGCTGAAACATCGGGCTCCACAGAGTTCTCCTTCGTCTTCGTCCATCTCGGATTCAGACGAGCATGCATGTTTGGCTCGCGCTTTGTCGATTTTGCGCTGTGTAAGCGCGTCTCTGGCATCATAGTCGCGTTTGTGGTGACGCGAGCTCTTCTTCCTTCGAGGAAGGTCGTGTTCCTGTTCCTCTTCGGATGAAGGGGTGGGGCTCCGGTCGTGCCTGGCCGGAGCTTTCTTCTTTGGCTCCGCAGGAGCGTCTTGGTGGAGAGCAGCTCCGACAAGTCCGAGTCTGGTGAGTGCGAACTTATGCATGGCTCTTTTCGGGTCCCCCTCCGGAGGTGGGTAGGCTGCGAGATACGCAGTGGCTGCCATGATCGCAGCTTGCGGCGTCTTCGGGATGACGTTGCCGTCGGCGTCCATCTCCATGAACGATGTGTGGAGAGTTCGGGTCACATCACGGCGCTCCTTGGGATCCATGTTCTCCACCCGAGAGCGGTGCTTGTTTCCTTGGTTTCCGTTCGTGCTAGAGCCGGGGGCCATGGCAGAGAGCACAGCTCGTCGCGCACTGGACTCAGAGGCTGCTTGCTTGCGTTTGTCAAGTGTTTCCTGCATCTTGACTTGCTTCTTGTGCTCCTCGATGAGGAGGAAGTGGTATGCCATCAGTAGTTCACGCGAGGCGTCTGCAGGTAGGACTATGTCGCCTTCTACGGCGCGGCGTGCCTGGACCCATCCTTCTTTGCTAAGTCGGATGACGTGGTCGTTGTTTTCCTCGTCGGGTGGGGGGGACTGGCTTCTTCTGTTCTCCCCGTTTCCGCCGTTTCTGTCCTGCGGGTTGGGGTTCGGGTTGGGCGGCGGGTTAGGCGTTTGCTGTTCCACGTCGCTCTGGATGACTACGGCGCATTGGTAGCGCTCGTAGATTGGTCCGCTGCTGCCGCAGCTTTCGGATCCAGAACCGTAGGTCCCCTCATCCGAAGGTGGATCGCACAGATCGGAGTTGCGGCTGCTGCTGTCGTAGAACTCATCTGTTGACGATGATGTGCGTAGCACAGGATGTGGAGCCCACGAGGCGGGCCTGATTGATGGTAGGGGCACCCGCTCAGGAAGGCGGAGGGTGCCAGTCTGACCCACCTGGAAGCAGAAGCTCCCGAATAGGATCTCGAGTCCGTCGCCTACGGGCTCGAAATCTTTCATGGTGGCCGGCGAGTGGGCGGTGAAGTCGAAAGAGCCGAAGAGGAGGTGACTCTCCATCGCTGTAGAGTTGTAGATCGATCGGGTTGGGACCGTCACGACCGCACAATCAGCAGCCCCAGTTCCCACAGACGGCGCCAATTGACGAGGTTTGATCTCATCAATGCCCATTGTTATGGACTTGGTTTTTGGAGAAGATGGGGATGCTGGAGATCGTGGAACGGTTAGCAAACAAGCAACACGGGGACACGAGGTTTACCCAGGTTCAGGCCCCCGGCGGTAAAACCCTACTCCTGCTTGTCTGCTCTTGATTACGGCGGAACCGAAAGTTACAGGGTGCGCAGATTCGATCTGGCGTGGAGGTGTGTATGCGAAAGTATGAGTCGAGAGATCTAGGTCGTGCCCTCCTGGCCTTTATATAGACTTAGGCAGGTCCCGGACATAGACCTAGTCGGTTACAAGTTCTAGGGTTTTACCCCTTTGAATTTCCTATCTACGCTAGTCTTGCTCTCCAAGGTTCCGAAGGCGTCATGGGCCTTGGGCCACCCGAAAATCTTCATGGGCCGGCGTACATCTGCCATGGGCCTTCCTTGGGCTGGACCAGGTATGCTGAGATCACATACCCGTAGGGTATAACCATGTCAACAAGTGCTGCCGCCGCCTTGGGATCTCCCAAGTCGCCGACTAGGGTTTCCCCAAACCCTAGCCGCCGGCCAAGCCACCTCCCCTTGGTGCCTCTAAACCCTAGATCGCCATGGCCTCTCTCATACTCCACCATACTCGCTCCGGCTTAAGGCGAAGCCCTGCGAGATCTCCCCTCTACTTCCGACACCACGCCGTCGTGCTGCCGGAATCATGAGGAGAGTGCTACAACCTCCGCTGCCTGCTGGAACAAGGGAGAGGAAGGTCTTCATCGAGTACCGAATGTGTGACCGACTGCGGAAGCGCTGCCGGAACGCAGCGCCGGAAGGATCGTCTACACGATCTTGAGATCGGAAGTGTACGACTACATCATCCACGAGAATCTGCTCTCGTTAACCGCTTTGGATCTTCGAGGGTGAGTACTCTATCGACTCGTTGCTGCAATCTAGTAGATAGATCTTGGCTTGTGTGTGTTCATGCGATAGAATTTTTTTGTTTTCCATGCTACGAACCCCTACAGAAAACTCTCAATGACATAATGACATGTTGTGTCATTCTTCACAACATGATTGTTGAGGATGAGAGGAGTCTAGACTTGGACATCATCTACGACAATGTTGGAAGTCGTGTGAAGCCAGCTAGAAACCCAAATGCCATCCAATCCTTCCTTCAAACCTACCGAGACATTGAGAACATGACCACCCATGACCTCATTGAGCACCACTGACACCTATTTGGGAGGAACTAGGCTGCCACATTTTATCATTCATGTGTGTGAAACATTATTTGCATTCGGAACTATTCATTTGATTTGGTCATTTGTTGTAATTGGATCATTGATTATTGTTTACAATTAATAATTTTAGGCTTTTACTTTATGTGGTATCATATTTCTTTTTGAAAATGCGAGATATATGGTGAAATTGACATAAAATAGTTCAATTTACGGGTTCGACCCTTGTTGTGGCGGAACAGACCCCGTATGCGTGAAACGGTAAAAAGGAAATATTCCCTTTTCTGGTTCGGTTTTGAGGGATCTGTTCTGCCCCGTCGCTGGCGGCTTGAAAAAACCCGCAAAACGCGACCTAGAAACGCGTTTTCCGGTTCGCCCTTTTACGGTGTCTGCTAGAGATGCTCTAATATGACCAGATGTTGCAGCTTGCTAGCGTTATCATGACTTAGACACCTCCACCAGCGGTTCCTAAACCTTATCTGGCAGTAGTGCTACATGTGGCCTTGAGGGGTGTCGGTTCATAGTGTCGGTCATTGGGAGGACCTCCCCACACCAACGGAATCTAAAAGTCGCCCCCAAACAAAATCGACCCAAATAAAATGAAAACTATAGAAAATTGATATAATACATTCAAATATAAAGTTTAAATAAATAATGCTTATTTCAGTAATCTAAACATAATTAGTAAAACAGTTTGCACAATATTTTAAATAATTAAAAATCAAGCATTGTGTCCTTTGAGCGCCAACGGATGCTTCACCAGATCATCTTGCAGTAATCGATAAACACTTTCATCACAAATTTCTCGATGCATGGCAAGGAAAGCATTAAAGTCGGCTAACATCTCATGATCAACAGTGGTTGATCATCAACCACTGAAGCATTGCGCTCACTCTTGATGATCATATTGTGCATCATCACACAAGTATTCATCGCCTCCCGCATGTGTGCCATCTTCATTTGATGCTCTCGGGTAGGTTGACCCAAACACTAACAATCGAGCGGCAAAATCTGTATACACAATCAAAGGTCGTTTTTATGTGGTAGTTTATTGAAACAGTTAGGATTCTATGTGGTAGTTTTTTAAAATTTTCCTGAATTATGATAGTTTTTTAAAACCCTAACTCCAATTTTGGTAGTAAAATACAATTTTCTCGGAGGAGCGCCATATGAGAGACACCACAATGCTGCTGTGCATTTTCTGAGCAGGCGAGAAACCTATCAAGCCGGTGCAAATCCTTCTTGCAGATGAAGTAGGGATAGAACACTCTCAGCCATTGCTTTCATAATTCAGCGTATCATTGAGGTTGGCTGCTGCTGCAGGCCGTGGGTCGTCGTCTCTCTAGGTATAGGATATGCAAGTGAAATGATAGCCGACGATTGGTTTATTGGCTTCGTTGCTGTGGGCTAAGACTAATACATTCGAGTTGTCGGCTATATGCCATTGGTTTATAATATAATGGCAGCCTCGGGTCCTTCGAAACCCCTCTCCTGTTTAAAAAAAACCGAGATAAAATAAAAACAGGGTTGCCATAATTGCTATACGAATTGTTTGAGGTGCTGATACTGTTTATGAGTTGGATATGCCCCCATTTGCTATCACGTAGTACGGTTTTTAAGCTAATTAATAACTACCATGGTCGCGGTCTCGTGGCATATTCTTCATCAGCACCAAAACCGCATCCGTACTGTACTAGGATCAAGCTCGTAAAAACAAAGTCGTCGCGATCCATGACCGGAACGCCTCGCGCGTGGTGATCGGCTGCTATCTATTTTGTCCGCTGAAACGTTGTTGTGTCCGCCACTTGGGGCCGCTGTGGTTGACCGGTGTCTTGGTCGAGAGAAAGTTACCTGCACAAAACCGAAGTAGTTGATGCGATCACAAGAGCGTGAATGGCCCAGGCAATGCCTCCTTTTTTTTTTGGTTATCTTTCTTTTTTTTCTAAAAGAAATTTAAGGGCAACTAAGAGCATCCCCACTCGTTCGGCGTTCTCAAGCCAAAATCCGGAACGGCCAGTTTTCCGGTCGCGTTCCCAGGCTGAGTTCTCGGGTTTGGCCAAATTTCAATCAAACTCGACGAACTTTGGACCAATATAGACGGATTTTATTAATAATAGGCAAAATCATAAATATTATCAAATTCGGGCGAACATCCGAATTCTGACTTCTTTTAGGTTAAAAAAAAAAAGCCGAGGCCATGCCGATGCTCGATGTGCTCGCTCGAGTACGTGTTGTTCCCATTTCCCACCACCACCACCAAGAACACCACAGTCATCATCATCATCTATCATCAGTTACACGATTGAAACTAGGTCATGACTCACTAGGGCCAGCCGACGCGTTCCCATGAAACCCGAGGTACGCTACGCTAAAATACAAAAGCAGCAAAGCAGGAGCCCACTGCCGCCCACACATGGCCATCGCACGCAACATCTCGCATGTGGAGCCAGTGAACGTCACACCGCCATCGTGTCCCCCGCCGATGACGCCGCTCTGCCGCGGCCGGAGCCTGCGCCGGCGCGCACACCTGGGTTGCCTACCCAATCGAGCTGCTGCCGTAGCTGTGATCTGCCAGCCGGGCCCGATTTTGTTTAATGCATTTTCTCTTAAGAACCTATCTACTTTAGTTCAATCTGTTTAAATATAAGAAATGGAAATGCAATATTTAGCTAGAACAAAGTATTCTTCCACCGCGCCGATCAATCCTAGATATATTTATGCTATTCTATAGTATTAACTTGTGTTTGTAACCACTTTAGTATCCAGAACTATCTCAGTAGAGAGCTCTTGTGTTACTACTATTCGGCCGGCGAGCACCGTTTTAAACTGATGTTTTACGTAAACACTACAGGAATGGCCAGATGCGCCGACGGCCGCCAGCTACGCCGACGACCAAATGTCGGGGCCGTTGGCATAGGACCGAGCCATGCCAGCCTAAGTCGCTAGCCCTCGGCGTAGCCAAGCCGTCGGCGTAGTATACCCTACGCCGACGGTCACCCTCGGCATAGAGAGGCCCTCGGCGTAGCCAGGGGACGCGTGACACATACCGGCCAGCGCGGACGACGCACTAACGGTGGCGACCATTACGCAGACGGCGACCCTCGACATAGCTCCATCCCATGTACGCCGACGATGACCCTTGTGGTACCTATCACGTACGTCGACGGTCACCCTCGGCGTAGCCCTCTGCATTTTTTCCTTTCTACTTGCACACTTATTTTATATTTGTATCAATTATTTATGTTCTTTTTTTACTAATTGGATGATTTCGTACCCTCTGAATAGCAGTCTCCACGTCCAGATGAAATGTCGTTGCGAATCTTCTCACACCCCGAGAAATTTCTATATGTTTGTAAGTGTTATTATCGCATGTGGTTCTGAATAGCACTCTCCACGCCCACATGAGATGTGTGTGAATTTTATGTATCACACATTTTGGAGAAGCTGTTCAAAGATTCAGTGCTTTTATCGCAAGTGGTTCTGTCAACCCTACCAAGGAGCGGACGATAGTTTCTCTTGTAGATATAGCATGTACCATCCTATGACCTAAACAAACACAAAACAAGAGAGAGCTACGCCGGGCTACCCCTGTCAGAGGAACGTCTAGGGGGGTAGACGATCCGAGTGTGCACAGATCAAGGTTTCGTCGGAGGAAGACCACGAGAACATCGGAATCAGATGAAAACTTGCATGTGTCCCTAGCATATGTATTTGAGTGTGGTGAGAGGTTGGTAGGGACACATGCAAGTTTTCTGTCACCACGAGAACGACGGAATCAGATGAAAACTTGCATGTGTCCCTAGCATATGTATTTGAGTGTGGTGAGAGGTTGCTTTTATCGCAAGTGGTTCTGTCACCACACTCAAATACATATGCTAGGGACACACGCAAGTGCTGGGGACCACGAGAACGACGGAATCAGATGAAAACTTGCATGTGTCCCTAGCATATGTGTGTGACTATGGTGAAAGGTTGGTATAGGTTCTTGCATGTGTCCCCCCTCGCATGCATGCGCTCTAACCTAGAAGCGAAGGTTCTGGACCCGTATAAGGAGGAATCTCCCCGTTTAGGTGAAACCGGGTAGGATAGTGCCCCAACTTGTGAACCAACATGGTTTTACATCACCCTATGACCTAAAAAAACACAAAACAAGAGAGAGCTACGCCGGGCTACCCCTGTCAGAGGAACGTCTAGGGGGGTAGACCATCCGAGTGTGCACAGATCAGGGTTTCGTCGGAGGAAGACCACGAGAACATCGGAATCAGATGAAAACTTGCATGTGTCCCTAGCATATGTGTGTGAGTGTGGTGAGAGCTTGGTATAGGTGCTTGCATGTGCCCCCCTCGCATGCATGCGCTCTAACCTAGAAGCGAAGGTTCTGGACCCGTAGAATCTCCCCGTTTAGGTGAAACCGGGTAGGATAGTGCCCCAACTTGTGAACCAACATGGTTTTACATCACCCTATGACCTAAACAAACACAAAACAAGAGAGATACGCCGGGCTACCCCTGTCAGAGGAACGTCTAGGGGGGTAGACGATCCGAGTGTGCATATAACAGGGTTTCGTCGGAGGAAGACCACGAGAACATCGGAATCAGATGAAAACTTGCATGTGTCTCTAGCATATGTGTGTGAGTGTGGTGAGAGGTTGGTATAGGTGCTTGCATATGTACCCCCTCGCATGCATGCGCTCTAACCTAGAAGCGAAGGTTCTGGACCCGTATAAGGGGGAATCTCCCCGTTTTGGTGAAACCGGGTAGGATTGTGCCCCAACTTGTGAACAAACATGGTTTTACATCATCCTATGACCTAAACAAACACAACACAAGAGAGAGCTACGCCGGGCTACCCCTGTCAGAGGAACGTCTAGGGGGGTAGACGAGCCGAGTGTGCACAGATCAGGGTTTCGCCAGAGGAAGACCACGAGAACATCGGAATCAGATGAAAATTTGCATGTGTCCCTAGCATATGTGTGTGAGTGTGGTGAGAGGTTGGTATAGGTGCTTGCATGTGTCCCCCCTTGCATGCATGCGCTCTAACCTAGAAGCGAAGGTTCTGGACCCGTATAAGGGGGAATCTCCCCGTTTAGGTGAAACCGGGTAGGATAGTGCCCCAACTTGTGAACCAACATGGTTTTACATCACCCTATTACCTAAAAAAACACAAAACAAGAGAGAGCTACGCTGGGATACCCCTGTCAGAGGAACGTCTAGGGGGGTAGACGATCCGAGTGTGCACAGATGAGGGTTTCGTCGGAGGAAGACCACGAGAACATCGGAATCAGATGAAAACTTGATGTGTCCCTAGCATATGTGTGTGAGTGTGGTGAGAGGTTGGTATAGGTGCTTTCATGTGTCCCCCCTCGCATGCATGCGCTCTAACCTAGAAGCGAAGGTTCTGGACCCGTATAAGGGGGAATCTCCCCGTTTACGTGAAACCGGGTAGGATAGTGCCCCAACTTGTGAACAAACATGGTTTTACATCACCCTATGACCTAAACAAACACAAAACAAGAGAGAGCTACGTCGGGCTACCCCTGTCAGAGGAACGTCTAGGGGGGTAGACGATCCGAGTGTGCACAGATCAGGGTTTCATCGGAGGAAGACCACGAGAACATCGGAATCAGATGAAAATCTTGCATGTGTCCCTAGCATATGTGTGTGAGTGTGGTGAGAGGTTGGTATAGGTGCTTGCATGTGTTCCCCCTCGCATGCATGCGCTCTAACCTAGAAGCGAAGGTTCTGGACCCGTATAAGGGGGAATCTCCCTGTTTAGGTGAAACCGGGTAGGATAGTGCCCCAACTTGTGAACCAACATGGTTTTACATCACCCTATTACCTAAAAAAACACAAAACAAGAGAGAGCTACGCTGGCATACCCCTGTCAGAGGAACATCTAGGGGGGTAGACGATCCGAGTGTGCACATATCAGGGTTTCATCGGAGGAAGACCACGATAACATCGGAATCAGATGAAAACTTGATGTGTCCCTAGCATATGTGTGTGAGTGTGGTGAGAGGTTGGTATAGGTGCTTGCATGTGTCCCCCCTCGCATGCATGCGCTCTAACCTAGAAGCGAAGGTTCTGGACCCGTATAAGGGGGAATCTCCCCGTTTACGTGAAACCGGGTAGGATAGTGCCCCAACTTGTGAACAAACATGGTTTTACATCACCCTATGACCTAAACAAACACAAAACAAGAGAGAGCTACGTCGGGCTACCCCTGTCAGAGGAACGTCTAGGGGGGTAGACGATCCGAGTGTGCACAGATCAGGGTTTCGTCGGAGGAAGACCACGAGAACATCGGAATCAGATGAAAACTTGCATGTGTCCCTAGCATATGTGTGTGAGTGTGGTGAGAGGTTGGTATAGGTGCTTGCATGTGTCCCCCCTCGCATGCATGCGCTCTAACCTAGAAGCGAAGGTTCTGGACCCGTATAAGGGGGAATCTCCCCGTTTACGTGAAACCGGGTAGGATAGTGCCCCAACTTGTGAACAAACATGGTTTTACATCACCCTATGACCTAAACAAACACAAAACAAGAGAGAGCTACGTCGGGCTACCCCTATCAGAGGAACGTCTAGGGGGGTAGACGATCCGAGTGTGCACAGATCAGGGTTTCGTCGGAGGAAGACCACGAGAACATCGGAATCAGATGAAAACTTGCATGTGTCCCTAGCATATGTGTGTGAGTGTGGTGAGAGGTTGGTATAGGTGCTTGCATGTGTCCCCCCTCGCATGCATGCGCTCTAACCTAGAAGCGAAGGTTCTGGACCCGTATAAGGGGGAATCCCCCCCGTTTAGGTGAAACCGGGTAGGATAGTGCCCCAACTTGTGAACAAACATGGTTTTACATCACCCTATGACCTAAAA
This sequence comes from Avena sativa, assembly GCA_916181665.1. Taxonomy (NCBI): domain Eukaryota; kingdom Viridiplantae; phylum Streptophyta; class Magnoliopsida; order Poales; family Poaceae; genus Avena; species Avena sativa. The sequence goes on along the minus strand of OV702289.1, from coordinate 35,264,018 downwards.
AAACACAAAACAAGAGAGAGCTACGCTGGGCTACCCCTGTCAGAGGAACGTCTAGGGGGTAGACGATCCGAGTGTGCACAGATGAGGGTTTCGCCGGAGGAAGACCACGAAAACATCGGAATCAGATGAAAACTTGCATGTGTCCCTAGTATATGTGTGTGAGTGTGGTGAGAGGTTGGTATAGGTGCTTGCATGTGTCCCCCTCGCATGCATGCGCTTTAACCTAGAAGCGAAGGTTCTGGACCCGTATAAGGGAGAATCTCCCAGTTTAGGTGAAACCGGGTAGGATAGTGCCCCAACTTGTGAACAAACATGGTTTTATATCATCCTATGACCTAAACAAACACAAAACAAGAGAGAGCTACGCCGGGCTACCCCTGTCAGAGGAACGTCTAGGGGGGTAGATGATCCGACTGTGCACAGATCAGGGTTTCGCCGGAGGAAGACCACGAGAACATCAGAATTAGATGAAAACTTGCATGTGTCCCTAGAATATATGTGTGTGAGTGTGTGTGAGTGTGCCATGCGCCATATGGTCGTGGCTACGTTGAGGGCATTGCCGTCGGCGTAGCAGCTGTGCCTATGCCGACGGCCCCAGCCGTCGGCCCAGCCCACGTCCTGGGGAGGCCAGCAGCTGCCACGTGTGAAGCTACGCCGAGGGCCGCGGCCGTCGGACCAGCCCACTTCCTGGGGAGGCCCAGCAGCCGCCACGTGCCCAAGCTACGCCGAGGGCCGCGGCCGTCGGCGTACGGACTGCGCCGTTAGCTGGCCGTGTAACGGGGATGAAGCTTTTGCCGACGGGCCCGCCTCGGCCGTCGGCGTAGTTCTACGCCGACGGTTATCGCATATGCCGACAGCCAGTTTTGCTCCGCCGAGGGAGATCTCTGCCGAGGGGGCTACGCCGATGGTAGCCCTCGGCGTAGCGTATGCCGACAGCAAAGCGGGCTACGCCGAGGGCTTTTTGCCGTCGGCCTAGCCGTCGCGTCCTGTAGTGAAAGTATCTCCATGAAGGTTTATACGATGTATATATCTAGGGGAAATTTCTTGAAAAACATCCCAAACGTAGCTACTTTCTGATTACAAGAGGAGCACAAGATTCTTGCTCTAATGAATAACAATTTTCTTTAGCATGATTTTGTTTGAGACAAAGAAGAGAGTCGATGTGAATGTCATTACTGGCTAAGCTAGATTAGACAAACGCACCATCACTAGTAGAAAAAAGGCTATCCGTTCGTGCCTCCTAACAGCATTAGCCCCGGTTCTGCCATGAACCGGGACTAATGTTGGCACGCGTCCCAGTTCGAGCGGGCACGGGGCTCGGAGGCATGCATCCCGGTTGGTAGGGGGGCATACGTCCCGGTTTGTAACACAAACTGGGACTAAAGGTTGGGCGTCAGCCACGTGGCGTGGCACACACCTTTAGTCCCGGTTTGTGTTACAAACCGGGATGTATGCTCCCGCCCTCTATAAATACAACGCCCCAGCCCTCTGCCTCCACTCTTTTTTTTCTTGGTGGAAGGTGTGAGGGGTGTGCTAGTTTTTTCCCCTATGCATGCATTCAAGGTTAGCCCTCTATAGAACAAAAATATAGAAGATGTCCGAGACGCACTTGAGCTTTCTCCTCTTTATTTTCCTCGATCGAGGTTAGCAATCTTATCTTTTCTCTGTCATTGATATAATGCATGTGTCGATGTGAATTGGTAATTTCACTATTTATGATGTCATGTTTTTGATAAACTTACTTATATGATGCAGATGAACGGTCGGGAATGGATGTACGGTGACCGGCGTGTACCCGGGTATATGAAAGGCGTGGATAAATTTATCGATATGGCTACGACAAACAAAGAGAATGGTTTTATACGTTGTCCATGTGTTCAATGCCGGAACAACAAGGAGTACTCTTCCTCGAAAATCATTCGCGGCCACCTGATTATGAAAGGTTTCATGCCCAACTATAATTGCTGGACCAAGCACGGGGAAAGAGGGGTTATGATGGAAGATGGTGAAGAAGAAGATGATGATAACAACTATCATCATATGTTTCCTGAATAAAGTGATACTGCAATGGAAGACAATGGAGAGGAAGGAGGTGAAGAACGGGCATCAGATGAGCCGGCTGATGAACTTTGTAGGGTCATTTCTGATGCAAAGCGAGACTGTGAAACAGAAAATGAGAATTTGAAGTTAGAGGGCATGTTAGAAGATCACAAGAAATTGTTGTACCCAAATTGTGAAGATGGCAGCACAAAGCTAGGTACCACACTGGAATTGTTGCGATGGAAGGCAGAGTGTGGTCTAACTGACTCCTCATTTGAAAAGATGCTGAAAATAATGAAGCCGAAGTTTCCAAAACATAACGAACTTCCCGAGAGTACCTACAAAGCAAAGAAGACTCTCTGTCCTCTAGGATTAGATGTGCAAAAGATACATGCATGCATTAATGACTGCATCCTCTACCGCGGTAAGGAGTATGAGAATTTAGATAAATGTCCGGTATGCAATGCATTGCGGTATAAGATCAGACGAGATGACCCTGGTGATGTTGAGGGAGAGCCCCTCCGGAAGAGGGTTCCTGCTAAGGTTATGTCGTATGCTCCTATAATACCAAGTTTGAAACGCATGTTCAGAAACAAAGAGCATGCCAGGTTGTTGCGATGCCACAAAGAAGACCGTAAGAAAGACGGGAAGTTGAGACACCCTACTGATGGGTCACAGTGGAGAAAAATTGAGAGAGACTTCCCAGACTTTGCAGGTGACGCAAGGAACTTATAGTTTGGTCTAAGTACGGATGGCATGAATCCTTTTGGGGAGCAGAGCTGCAGTCACAGCACCTGGCCCGTGACTCTATGTATCTACAACCTGCCTCCTTGGTTGTGCATGAAGCGTAAGTTCATTATGATGCCAGTGCTCATCCAAGGCCCGAAGCAACCGGGCAACGACATTGATGTGTACCTTAGGCCATTAGTTGAAGAATTCTTACAGTTGTGGGGCAAACCAGGTGTATGTGCGTGGGATGAGAACAAACAGGAGCCATTTGATCTACGAGGGTTGCTATTCGTAACCATCAATGATTGGCCTGCTCTTAGTAACCTTTCAGGACAGACAAACAAGGGATATAAGGCATGCACACACTGTTTAGATAAGACTGAAGGTACATATTTGCATAAATGCAAGAAGGTTGTGTACCTGGTGAATCGACAATTTCTTCCGACCAATCATCCCATAAGAAAGAAAGGCAAGCATTTCAAAGCTGAGACAGATCACCGGAAGAAGCCTGAACTCCCTGCTGGTGATGATGTATTTGGTATGGTCAAGGAAATAGAAGTAATCTTTGGAAAGGGTCCCGGCGGTCAATCAGTTCCGAACGACGTTGCTACAGGACACGCACCATGTGGAAGAAGAAATCTATATTTTGGGAGTTGCCATATTGGAAAGTCCTATGTGTGCGCTCTTCAATCGACGTGATGCACGTGACGAAGAATCTTTGCGTGAACCTGCTAGGATTCCTAGGCGTGTATGGGAAGACAAAAGATACACCAGAAGCACGGGAAGACCAACAAATTATGAAAGACCCAAAGGACATGCATACACAGAACAAGACGGATAAAGGGCGTCACTTAAGTCGTGCCAGCTATGCTCTTACCAAAGCAGAGAAGGAAATCTTTTTTGAAGTCCTTTACAGTATCAAGGTGCCATCTGGCTTATCATCTAATATAAAGGGGATAATAAATATGGCAGAGAAAAAGTTCCAAAACCTGAAGTCTTATGACTGTCAGGTGATTATGACGCAGTTGCTTCCGATTGCATTGAGGGGGCTTCTATCCGAAAATGTTCGAGTACTCATTGTGAAGCTGTGTGCATTCCTCAATGCAATATCTCAGAAGGTAATCAATCCAGATATTCTGCCAAGGTTACAGAAGGATGTGGTACAATGTCTTGTTAGTTTTGAGTTGGTGTTCCCACCATCCTTCTTCAATATTATGACGCATCTCCTGGTTCACCTAGTGGAAGAGATTGTCATTCTCGGTCCTGTATTTCTGCACAATATGTTCCCCTTTGAGAGGTTCATGGGAGTCTTAAAGAAATATGTTCATAACCGTGCTAGACCAGAAGGAAGCATCTCCAAGGGATATGGAACAGAGGAGGTCACTGAGTTTTGTGTTGACTTTATTCCCGACCTTAAGCCGATTGGTGTTTCTGACTCGCGGCATGAGGGAATACTAAGTGGAAAAGGCACGCTGGGAAAGAAAGCAATGATATGTAGGAACGGGGATTCTTTCACTAAAGCACACTACATAGTTCTACATAATTCCACCTTGGCAGCTCCGTATATCGAGGAACACAAGAATATTGTACGCTCCAAAAACCCGGGGAAGCCTGAATCATGGATTACAGATGAAGACATGAAGTCTTTCGGTGGTTGGATGCGGACACGTCTCTTGAATGACACCACTGCTGGGGATCAACTATACTTGTTGGCCGCGTCACCGCCTTCTACTGTATTTAATTTCCAAGGGTACGAAATAAATGGTAATACATTCTACACGATCGCCCAAGATAAAAAGAGCACCAACCAAAATAGTGGTGTCCGCTTTGATGCAACAGACGAGAATGGACAAAAGGACACATACTATGGTTACATAGAGGAGATATGGGAACTAGACTATGGAGTCTCTTTTAAGGTCCCTTTGTTTCGCTGCAAATGGGTCAACCTGAATGGGGAAGGGGTAAAGATAGACCAGTTGTACGGAATGACAACAGTGGATCTCAACAATCTTGGTTATAGAGATGAACCATTCGTCCTAGCCAATGATGTGTCTCAGGTTTTCTATGTGAAGGACATGTCCTCCAGACCGAAAAAAAAGAAAAAATATATAAATGAATACATCATATGATGAGCCAAAGAGTCACGTAGTTCTTTCAGGGAAAAGAAACATCGTGGGAATCAAGGACAAGACAGACATGTCAGAAGATTATAATAAGTTTGATAAAATTCCGCCCTTCACAGTGAAAACTGACCCAAGCATTCCGTTAAGTAAAGAAGATGCTCCATGGTTACGTCTGAAGCGATCATAAGGAAGGACAAATGCCAAGAAGTTCATGCTCATATTATGTAACTCTAGTTCATGTCTTTCGCGGTTTGTGGCTTCACCGAAGGATATCTTTTGCGGTTTGTGGCTTGACCGGGACTATATATAGGGGGCCCTTTAGTCCCAATTTTGTAGTCTTAGTTTTTAATATTAATAAATGTCTTGAGTGTTAGTCCCGTTTTGTGGCTGGACCGGGACTATGAAGAAGTTGTCCCGATTCGTACTTACCATTAAGATCTAATATCCAAACGCGCGCGGTCACATATTAGGGAGTGCCTCTATGACTAGTTTCTTGGAGATGCCGGAGGACTGGGATCCAGCGGCATCTCCCTGAAACTGGTCGTGGTGGTGTCCCTGCTCTCGAAAACCATCTTGCAGCTTGTAACTTCTCTAACTAGATCAATACACTTGGGAGCTAACTAGTTTCACATATTAGGGAGTACCTCTATGACCAGTTCCTTGGAGATGCCGGAGGACTGGGATCCAGCGGCATCTCCCTGAAACTGGTCGTAGTGGTGTCCTTGCTCTCGAAAACAAGATTGGAGATGCCTCAATCTGGTTGGAGGACTGGACTCACAAGGATGCCTATTTATAGTACAAGCAGCTCGGCATAGTGTCGACACTTACGAAATAATGTCGACACTCACCCCTATTATTAGTGCTGACTCGTGTTTTGTCCCGGTTGGTGACACCATCCGGGACAAGGTACACGCCGCACGACATAATGTCGACACTCACCCCTATCATTAGTGCTGCCTGGCCCAGCCTGCCGAAATCCCTTCAACCGAGACTAAAGATGAACCTTTAGTATATTGAAAATCCGAACAATGAAAATCCTTCGCGTGGTGTCATATTATGTGACATAGTTGAAAGGAAAAATACCAGACTTGGCATATTATGTGGCATAGTTTGTGATGCTATGCCCATATTATGCATGCATGTGCACATTGGTATGGAGAACAATGTTGCAGGAGGAAGTTTTCCTTTTTGTCGCACGAAAAAGCCCTTTTCTATTTTCCGAGCACAAAAAACGGGTCGTTTTATGAAGTAACCACCAAAATGCTGTTTCAGAATGCTACCGTCCCATTTTCCTAAAATACTAGACCACCTTACATGGACTATCTCCCAACCAGGACTTTTCGTCCATCCCAGGTAAAAAGGTCAAATGTCTGCCGAATCGGTAGGAAGTGGGTCCGGTTTGTACTACATGTACATGATCTATCGCCCATGATTTTTCGAAAAAATCATTTTTAAACTCGCAATATGTGGTTTCTTCAGAGATCCAATGCAAGTTCTAACGATACTCGTCCCCTATCTTCATGCACGCCGGTTCGACCTTAGTTAGAAATTCAAAAAATTCAAAACGGGTATAATAAATTCAAAAAAAATCCGAACAATGAAAATCCTTCACGTGGTGTCATATTATGTGACATAGTTGAAAGTAAAAATACCGGACTTGGTATATTAATCATGTCTCGAAAAAACCTTCACAAAATGACCTATCGTGTTCGAGGTTTCATGGCTTTCGGTCCAAATGACCGATGGTATGTGCTGAATCACGGCATAGTTTGTGATGTTGTGCCCATATTATGCATGCATGTGGACATTGGTTATGGAGAACAATGTTGCAGGAGGAAGTTTTCCTTTTTGTCGCACGGAAAAGCCCTTTTCCATTTTCCGAGCGCAAAAAACGGGTCGTTTTGTGAAGTAACCACCAAAATGCTGTTTTAGAATGCTACCGTACCATTATCCTAAAATACTAGACCACCTTACATGGACTATCTCCCAACTGAGACATCTCAAACCTTTTCGTCCATCCCGGGTAAAAAGGACAAATGTGTGCCGAATCGGTAGGAAGTGGGTCCGGTTTGTACTACAGGTACATGATCTATCGCCCGTGATTTTTTGAAAAAATCATTTTTAGACTCGCAATATGTGGTTTCTTTAGAGATCCAATGCAAGTTCTAACGATGCTCGTCCCCTATCTTCATGCACGCCGGTTCGACCATAGTTAGAAATTCAGAAAATTCAAAACGGGCATAATAAATTCAAAAAAATCCGAACAATGAAAATCCTTCGCATGGTGTCATATTATGTGACATAGTTGAAAGGAAAAATACCAGACTTGGTATATTGATCATGTCTCGAAAAAACCTTCACAAAATGACCTATCATGTTCGAGGTTTCGTGGCTTTCGGTCCAAATGACCGATGTTATGTGCTGAATCACGACATAGTTTATGATGCTGTGTCCATATTATGCATGCATGTGGACATTGGTATGGAGAACAATGTTGCATGAGGAAGTTTTCCTTTTTTTCACACGGAAAAGCCCTTTTCCATTTTCCGAGCGCAAAAAATGGGTCGTTTTGTGAAGTAACCACCAAAATGCTATTTCAGAATGCTACCGTCCCATTATCCTAAAATACTAGACCACCTTACATGGACTATCTCCCAACCAGGACATCTCAAACCTTTTCGTCCATCCCAGGTAAAAAGGACAAATGTCTGCCGAACCGGTAGGAAGTGGGTCCGGTTTGTACTATAGGTACATGATCTATCGCCTGTGATTTTTTGAAAAAATCATTTTTAGACTCGCAATATGTGGTTTCTTCAGAGATCCAATGCAAGTTCTAAATGATCCATTTTTCTTCCTGCCATTTTTTCCCGGCATTTCTCCCCCCATTTCTTCCCACCAGTTTTTCCCGCCATTTCTTCCCGCCAGTTCTTCCCTCTAGTTATCTTCCTGCCATTTCTCACTATATATATGTAGGGTTGGACTCCATTGTCATTGCACATCTCTAGACTCATATCTGCAACCTCATCACTCTTTCCCATGACTTCCACCGTAGCACTAACTCCCAGGGAGGCGGAGGCGCTTTGCGCCTCGAACTTCCCCTGCCCGACGGGCTACTGTGTCTCTGTCGGCTGGATGCTGAGCGCAGGAGGCGTGCCGGTTCCTCCTGTCCCTCTAGGTGTGGCGCGTCGGATGGCCATCACGACCCACTACTACTTCGAGCTCACGCCGGAGCAGCGAAGGAATCCCAGATGGCATCCCGACTATTTCCCGACTTGGGAAGCCTTCTTCGTGGATCGGCGTGAGAGGACGCTCGCCAGGCACGAGGAGGACGACCCACCTCCTCCGAACTTCAACGAGGCCGGCCGTTGGTTGTGGTGGCACGGTCGGACTCTCCAGAGCGTCATGGCCTACGACACGGCCGCCGACTCTAGCCCCCGCCTCCGCTACCCTCAAGTCCAGCCCACTCGTACTCAGCCTTCAAGGTTCAACTACGGCGACCCCGACGACGAAAGCGACGACGGCCGCGGTGAGTACGACGACTACAGTGGCGAGTATTACAGGTGTAGGCAGGAGCATGACTGAATCACTCCAACATTGCAAAACAAGTTCGGCCGATTGTGGTTTAATCTGGCCATGTATCTTAATTTTCAGTTCTTTTATGTAACTCTGTGTTAGTTGCGTTATGTACTTTAATTCCAGTTCTATCCTAATAAAATTTTCTTTTCGCCCATTATTTCCCGTCCTTTTTTCCCGCCCATTCATATATAAAAAATATAAGTTAATTCAAATCCAAATTAAAAACAGAAAATGGTTTTGAATTAGTTATTCAAATCCAAACACTTTTTATGTTTAAAGTTTTTCTAAATTCCAAATTAATATTCAAAAATATAAGTTAATTCATTTTTAATTTTAAGTGGTTCATAGTTTAAATAGTTACATTAATTCTTTTTAAAAACAGAAAATGGTTTTGAATTATTTATTCAAATCCAAACACTTTTTATGTTTAAAGTTTTTCTAAATTCCAAATTAATATTCAAAAAATATAAGTTAATTCATTTTTAATTTTAAACGGTTCATAGTTTAAATGGTTACATTAATTATTTTTAAAAACAGAAAATGGTTTTGAATTAGTTATTCAAATTCAAACACTTTTTATATTTAAAGTTTTTCTAAATTCCAAATTAATATTAAAAAAATATAAGTTAATTCATTTTTAATTTTAAATGGTTCATAGTTTAAATGGTTACATTAATTATTTTTAAAAACAGAAAATGGTTTTGAATTAGTTATTCAAATTCAAATACTTTTTATGTTTAAAGTTTTTCTAAATTCCAAAGTAATTATCATTTAAAAAAAATTCAAATTTAAACCCCAAAATAAAAAATAAGGCGGGAACAGAAGAGAAAATTCCTGAATTTTTTTGAAAACAGGGTCATATGTCCTGGTTGGAGCCACCAAACGGGATTAAAGACCCTGCGCGCGCCAACCCTTGGTCTGCTGAAAAAAGTGAAGTATACGTCCCGGTTGGTGGCTCCAACCGGAACGTATGACCGTTTAGTCCCGGTTGGAGCCACCAACCGGGACGTATACTCCCCCCTTTATAACTTGCGCGCCTCTTCTCCTTTTTCCCCTCTCACTTCTCTGCTTGTTCTCTGCTTTCATCGACGACACCGCCAGGCTGCCCGCGCCCGTCGTTGTTGTCAGCGCCGCCGCCTCTGCCTCCGCCTCCGTCTTCGGCTGCGCGCCCTCGGCCGTCTCCGTCATCCTCGCCACAAGCGCTCCGACCACCACCGCCGCGCGCTTCGGCCGCCACTGCCGCCCGTGTCCAGCGCCGGCCCTCCGCCCGCGTCCTTCCCCGACTGTGCCGCCCGCGTCCTTCCCCGACCGCGCCGCCCGCGTCCTTCCCCGACCGCGCCGAGAGAGTCCTTCCCCGACCGCCGCCCGTCTCCCTCTCGTCCTTCCCCGCCCGCGCCGCCCGCGTCCTTCCCCGATCGTGCCGCCCGCGTCCTTCCCTGACCGCCGCTCGTCTCCCTCTCGTCCTTCCCCGACCGCGCCGCCCGTGTCCAGCGCCGGTATACCACCCGAGAGAGGCTCTTTATTAGTACCGTATATATAGATTTTTTTGACATGTGTATATACTATGTATTTTTTTGACATGTGTAGATGTATTTAGATTTTAGGTGTGTGTATGCATATATTATTTTATTAGGTGTATATATATATATATTATTTTAGGTGTATATTATTCTAGGTGTATTATATATTATTTAGATTTTACGTGTATAGTTGTTAGATGATTTAGGTGTGTATTTAGATGATGTAGATCCCGACGCGCGCGCGCACTAGTGATGATATTTAGTTGATGATTATTTTAGTTGATGTGATCCCGACGCGCGCGCACATGGAGACGTCGCCGGCCGCCCCGCCGTCACCTCTGTCCGCCGCCGTGCATCGTCGTGCATTCTCTCCCTCTTTCTCCCCCTCGCGTGCGTTCTCTCCCTCTCTGGCCAAAACCTAGCCGGCCCTAGTAGCCGGCCGTCGTGGTGAGCTGCTGGTTCTCGTGGAGCCTATCTCTCGCCCCCTCCCGCTCTTGTTCCTCCTCCCTGTCGACCACCTGCCACCACCGCCGCTCACCGTCGTCGTGCTCCCCTCTCCGGTGACCTTTTCGAGGTGGCGCCGCTACTCTTTGGTTCGCCTCAACCTCCTCTCTCTAGCACGCACACGCACACGGCCTAGCTCGCGCTCCACCGCCATCCCCTTTGTCGTTCTGAGGCTCATCGGCGTCAATGCGACATCACGGTGACGTCACCCCTGCGTCGGCACGTGGTCAACCCCCAGTCAACCTGGCCTAGGTCCCACCCTGCCCACGTGGAGGATGAGTTGGCCTAGGGCCCAACTGTCTGTCTCTCTGGCTAGCTGTAGCCCGGGTGTAAAAAGTATATAAGTTGGTTTTAATAATTCCAGAAAATGATTTAATATTATAAAATCAATAACTTATTGTTTATAAGTCATAAAAATACAGATAATATATCAAATTGTTCAGAAAAATGAAACCTATCTATTTAACCTATAATAATGCATTGTTCAACAACTTAAATGACAAGTATAATTAGAAGAACAAATGCACCCCTCTCATATGTTCCGGAGTTTCCCCGAGTTAGGGTTTTCACCCCTCGGAACCCCGATTAAATCGTCGAGTATGTCTTAGGGTTACATTCCAATGCAAATTAACTTGTCATATCATCATACCGTGTTGAGCATTGCATCGATGACATGTGTTGATTGTTTCCCTTTATTTCCGGTGTTTGGTTCTTCCTGGTAGAATACATTCCAATTCATTTTTATTATTGTGTATGTATATATTAGGGTTTCTCTGAATTAGGGTTTATATCTCTCAACACCGTACCTAACATTCTCCTTTAGCCGCTTTGACTTATCCGTTTTTTCACCTATGTAGAAAATATGGACCCACACGACAGAGACGAAGAAAAGAAAGAGTTGATCCAAGGTGTGATCCGCGGGGAAGAAAATTTAGATGTATCGACGTTTCTGAACAACTCCGGTGAGGGTGATCCTCTTTTTGCCGGAATAGACGACTTGTTTGAGGTTGAAGGTGATGCCTTCCGCGAGGGACAAGCGATGCCTTGTGTAATCGAGAAGACGACCGCTCTGGCGAGGTGCATGTAATATAATTAATTCATTAATTAATCATCTGCTATCTATATAGAAATAATAACTATGATCTTTCTTCTTTTAGCCCTCCGGATCGAACAAATCTACTGAAAAGAGCGGACGAGGCCCAACCAAAAAGTTGGAAGACCATGAGAGGTTCAGGATCGAAGATATCGCTGAAGACGGCAAACCGACGGCTCCCGAAGTTGTCGCAATCAAATTTGTGGCACAATGCGGAGTAATCATTAGGGACTTAATCCCGATCACCATTCAAAATTTGAATAGGCCTGCTGATGCGGAAGAAGAGGGAACATGTTTGTTTGTCCCTAACAAGGCTAAAGATTTACTATGGAAGAGGCTCATGCTTAATTTCAAACTACCGAAGATAGAGCTGGATCCAAATGCGGAGGATCCAGTTGAGGACGCCTTAGAACATGGTAGAGCCATGGAGGCTGAGTGGGCTTTGAAGAAGATGGCCCAGTGTTTCACCAACTGGAAGAAAAGATTGCACCTTGACTATGTCGTGAAAGAGAAGACTCCGGATTTCAAGAATATTCAGTTTGAGAAGATAAAACCATTCTGGGATGAGTTTGTGAAATACAAGACATCAGAAAAAGCTAAGAAAATATCTGCAATGAATAAGCTGAATGCTGCTAACAAGAAGTATCACCATACTATGGGGCAAGGTGGCTACATGGCTGGCATTCCTAAGTGAGAGAAACTTGAGAATGAACTGCGTGCTAAAAAGATCACCCCAGAGACAGACGATTGGGTAGAACGTGCAAGGAATTGGTTTTACGGGCATGGGGGCACGTTGGACTCGGAAGGGATGTGTATATATAACATACGACATAAAGAAGACCCCTTGCCAATCAAGAATATGAGAAAAGCAGTAAAGGCTGTTAAAGATGGGGACTTCATTCATGATAGAGAGAATGATGAGCTCACACTCGCCCTTGGAAATAAGGAACATGATGGACGAACACGAGGCACAAGCGGCTCCAAACCATGGAGGACTGGGATTCCCGAAGAGAGGAAGAAATATCCTGATAGAAGCCGTCAGAGGAGAAAGGACAAGGCGAAAGTTGAAGCAGATATTCAGAAAGAGCGAATGCGTATAATTGAAGAACGAATAAAGCAACAACAAGACGAAATTAACGCACTTAAAGAGCAAAGTACTACCGGCCCATCTCAGCAGCACACTGCATTCGATGCTACCGACCTATCGAATAATCCAAAAAGTAGTGTGGCTTCCACCGAGGTCCCGGGTGATGACAATGACGATGACGATGGTGCACCGACGATGGCTCATGTTGGCTACCCAGTGGATGATATCACACAGATGACACACTGCGAGCTACATGTCAAAGTTGTGAACATATCAATGAAGGTGGCGGTCGGCTATGTCTTACCAATTGGACCCACACCAACTTACCACTGTCGTCCGGTTCCATAGGGCTACGTTGTTGTCGGGGTGGATGAAATCATGCCTACCTTTGAAGTTTTGAAGCTTGACTACCCTGCAGGTGAAGGGGATATGACTGAACTGGGAGACGCAACAAACGTCACCATTCTATGGCCAAAGGAATGTATCGTGCTTCGAAATCACACGCCAAGGCCATCTTCGCCGCCGCCTCACCCGTCTCCAGCGAGGTCGTCGCCGCCGCGGCAGCCGTCTTCGTTGCCTCACCCGGCTCCGTCGCCTCACCAATCTCCGACGCAGCCATCTCCGCAGGAGCCATCGCCGGCGCCTCAGGATAAAAAGCGTAAGCGTACCGCTACTCTGCGTCGTGGTAAGCGATCGCCGAAACGTAAACAAGAGCCTCTTCCAAAAGTACCAAAGATTCCTCCCAAGAGAGCTTATGACTATACTAAAGAGGAGACTACGGCGATTGTTGATGCAGAAACGACAATGTTTTTCGCTTAGCTGAGGCGGCCGAAAGAGCCAGAGTTCTCCAGCACCAAAGAAGAAAAAGCCAGCGTGTTGAAAATGCTAAAGACTCTTCATGAACCCGAGCCAAAGCTGTCATCAGACTATGAGCGTTCTATTCTCAAGTCACATGCGGCACAACAAGCCTCGAAGAGCAGTACTGATGCAAGCGAGAAATATGTTGCCCAGCTCGGAGAACAAGCAAAACAGTCTTGCGCCCCTCTCAAGGTGATTTCCCATACCAATGTGGGGTCGAGCAAATATGGGGCCGAAGAGCGGTATGATCCAGAGGTAGTTGCACAATACGGAGAAGTTGCCGCTGCTCAAGGTATGAGTATTGCCCAGTACTTATCCCAGTTAGAGTACTTTCCCGTGAGTGAAGTAGCATACAAATACCAGTACGACAAACCTCTCGTCAAACCTGAGGAGGTAAATAATCTTCCAACAAAAATGCGAAGATTGCATAACTGGTACATGCGGGTCACAAAGGCCGGGGCTAACTGGATAGTGCTGAAGGTTACAAAAAAGCATTATGGCAAATAAATAGATGACATGATATCCATTGAATTTGATGAACTATTTCAATTATTCAATCAAGACGCCTTGGACAAATCGGTCATCAGTGCCTATTGTCTGTAAGTACTAATTCTGTAATTAATTTAGTCTCCAGCTATTTCACCTTGTTTATTGCATGTATATAATCATACTGTAATATGCAGAATGAAGATACTCGAATGTAGCAAAGGACAAATCTATGACATTGGCTTCATTGATCCATATTGGGTTCATCAAGCTAATCTCAAAACAAGCCCCCGGGATACAGAGGATAATATAGTACACGCGTTAAGGTTTCAAGAAACCAGAAGGGAAATACTTTTTCCTTACAACTTCGAGTGAGTGTTATTGTCTTGTATACACTTTCTTTTTTTGCTTACTCGATGCTAAGTATATAATTGATTAGTTATGCATTCGCAGCTTCCACCATATTCTGTTAATCATTCAACTTGACAAAGGGCGTGTACTAGTCATGGACTCGAAACATAAACCCTTGAGCAGTGGAAGGACATGCAGATGCTTGCCCAGCGGTAATTCTAATCATTACGACACTATATCGACAACGTTCGTGAATTTTATGATATCAAGTAATTAATAACTTATTTTATTCGTTTTCTTCGCCGGGCAGCGCTTGAAAACGGTTCACCAACAAGGCTAGGAGTGTTTGGAAAGGGAGCTTACATTTGAAGCACTAGATGTAAGCACCACTAGCTATATCCACGCATCTCTTTGATTCTAGTTTTGATACAGTTATTATCATGCTAGATTATTATTTTGATTGAACTATGTTCTCGTAAAGTGCCTGACGCAGGGACCAGGTAACAATCTATGTGGATACTATGTTTGCGAGTTCATCCGGCAGACGTGCGATGAGAAGGGCAGAAATTTAGAGCAACTCCACGTACGTAAACAATTTCTATAGTATAGCACGTAACCACCGTAAGTAACAACCGTAACCAGGTCACCTCAGCAGTCAACAAGGCCATAGCACGCAACTCAGCCTCAACACTCGAACGGGAAACCGCTGTCTGTTTCTTCGTCTTCCAAGCAATGAGCGAACCACCAAGAAACACACAGTAAGCAGAAAGTGAACGACGATCCGAAGGATCACTCGCCCACGTGGCGTCCGAATAGCACTGGAGCTGGAGGGAGCTGGAACGAGGAAAGAAAAGGCGACGAGTGATCGTACCACGAAGATAACGAAGAACACGAAGAAGATGACTATAATGAACAGTGATAGGAGCAGAAACAAACTGACTCAGAATATGAACAGGATAAGAGATGTCCGGACGAGTGACAACAAGATAAACAAGGCTCCCAACAAGATGACGATAACGCGTCGGATCAGAAAGAGGATCACCATCAGTAAGTTGAAGGTTAACATTAAGCTCCATAGGGGTCTCAACAGTGCGCTCATCCCCAAGAGCAGCACGAGCAAGAAGATCCTGAATATACTTTTCCTGAGAGATGTAAAAACCATCAGAAGTGGAGGAAACCTCAATCCCAAGAAAGTATCGAAGAGGACCAAGATCAGTCATAAGAAACTGATCACGAAGACGAGCCTTAACAAAGGCTATATACTCAGGATCATCACCGGTAATGATCATATCATCAACATAGAGAAGAAGAAGAGTGCGTACACGAGGAGAAGTGTGAACAAACAACGCTGGATCATGAGCACTAGGGAAGAAACCAGCAGCTGTCACTACAGAAGCAAAGCGCTCAAATCAGGCACGAGGAGCCTGTTTGAGGCCATAAAGAGAACGTCGAAGACGACAAACCATCCCCTTAGGAACAGAGTACCCAGGAGGAGGCTGCATATAAACCTCCTCACTCAACTCACCATTGAGAAAGGCATTCTGAACATCAAGATGGGACACAGACCAGTGACGAACAGAAGCAACAACAAGAAGAGTACGCACAGTGGTCATATGAGCGACAGGAGCAAAGGTCTCATCATAGTCACGACCATGTTCCTGCTGAAAACCACGAGCCACAAGACGCGCTTTATAGCGCTCAAGAGATCCATCAGAGCGAGTCTTAATCTTATAGACCCACTTACACGTGATAGGACGAACACCGGAAGGAGGAGAAACAAGATCCCAGGTGCCAGTGCGCTCAAGCGCAGCAATCTCCTCGGCCATGGCCAGCTGCCATTCAGGATGATGCTCAGCATCCCGATAAGAGGTTGGCTCGGATGCAACAGAAAGACCATACTAACTAGGAGAGTAACGGTTGGGGGCATAACGCTGACGAACAGGACGAGTAGAGGGAAGATCATCAGAGGAAGACGACGCAGGAGACGACGATGAAGAAGAGGGAATAGGAGAGGAAGACTCTGGAGAACGAGGAGAACTAGGAGAACTAGACGGAGCAGAAGAGGACGGTGTCGAAGAAGAGACATCAGGGGGAGGAGATTCTGAAGAAGACACAATAGGGGTAGAAGGAGGTGTGTTTAGGAAAGATAAGAAAAGAGATATCTTCCACCGGGTAAGTACCAGCAGTGGGACGAGGATAGAAAGGACGCATCTCATCAAAAGTAACATCACGAGAGAGACGCATCCGACGACCAACAGGGTCCCAACAGCGATATACCTTATGCTCATCACTATATCTGAGGAAGACACACTCAACAGACTGAGCGGTTAGTTTGGTGCGTTCGCGAGGAGCAAGGAGAACATAGCAAACACAACCAAACAAGCGAAGCATGAAGTAGTCTGGAGACTGTCCAGAGAGGCGCTCAAGAGGGATACCACCCTGCAAGGCAGCAGAAGGCTGAATATTGATGAGGTAAGCCGACGTAGCGACAGCCTCAGCCCAGAAATGCGGCGGGAGAGAAGAAGCAATCATCATAGCGCGAGTGGTCTCAAGAAGATGGCGATGCTTACGCTCCGCAACGCCATTCTGGGCATGTGCGCCAGGACAGGAGAACTGAGCAAGAGTGCCCTGCTCGGCAAGAACACCTCGCAACATCTGGGAGATATACTCACCAGCAGAATCAGCAGGAAACACACGGATGGGGGTAGAATATTAAGTACGAACCATGGCCGCAAAACGCTGATATATGGAGAGCACCTCACTACGAGAGCGCATAAAATACAACCAAGTGTACCGAGAAAAATCATCGATGAATACAATATAGTAGCGATGGCCCCCTTTCGAAGCGAAGGGAGCCGGACCCCAAACATCGGAATGAACTAAATCAAAAGGTCGCTGAGATACAGACGCGCTAGTAGGATAGGGAAGCTGGATCTGTTTACCCAACCTACAGCCCTGACAATGCAAAGACCCATCTCCTGAGACAGACCCCAGAAGACCACGATGAACTAATGACGACAGGCGAGAGTCACCTAGGTGACCAAGACGATGATGCCATTGCTGAAAAGAGCTGGTAGTAGAGGCGACAACCGGAGAAGAACTGGCAGCTGAAGTGGCAGCGGAAGGAACACGAAGCCAGTCTAACTCCCAAAGACCTGAAGAGTCACGGCTGCGAGGGCCAGCTCCAACCAGGGCCTGGGTGCGACGGTCCTGAACAACACAAGAATCAGCATCAAGAATCCCGTGGACAGGCGACGAGAATTGACGAGCACAGAACTAGTCTGAAACGGATCTGGATCGAGACACCCAGATCGGTCCAAATCTGAGACGGCGATCGATTCAGATCTGAAACAGAGCAAAACGGGCGGCGACCGGCGGCGACGACGACGGCAAGGCCGGCGACGACAGGGACGGTGGCGGCCGACGAAGTTGAGAGAGAGAGGACGGAGCTAACCTGGCTATGATACCATGTCAAGCTTCATGCACTAGCCAACGCAACCAAAAGTCCGAGCTGATGGAAAGGGCTAGTGCAATTCACTTATACAGCGACGGCGCGCGAAACTCACGTATGACTCAAGAGGTCTATACGTGGACACAGAGGGGTCAACAGCAATTTTAGGATAAATTGCGAAAGCCAGGACTCGAACTTGAGACCTTAAGCTCTGATACCATGTTAGGAAGAGACAACATGTATTCCTCTGGGGACCAAATGCCACAATATATAGTACAGGTACATGGCAAATATGCAGGAAGTCCCCTAACATATGAGGGAAATACAATATACAGATATATACATCTAACATTCTTGAAGTAGTTACAACAATCCAATTTGCAGGCAAGAATGTAGAGACCACGAAGGATTGCATTACAATAAGAAATTGCATTGCGATAATTATTTATACAATTGGTATAACTAACAATTTCTTAAACATGTTTCTCTCTATGTGCAAATGGGGAAGTGCATTGTTGCGGATTAACATACCCATAAATCTGCCAAGGAATATGCTTCTTACGAAAAAAAGATGTTCGCTTTTATACCATTGTGTTTTGATAAGTGTCCCGCCGCAACGCGCGGGGTATCATCTATTATTGATTGATTGATTGATTGATTGACGGAGCATTACTTAAACAATAGTATTGATCATACGTATGAACGACCCCTGGACAGATTCTGCATGTACTAGTCCCGACAATATGGAGTCCTAGCAATAGAGGCCCACATGCAGCCGCACAAAATTGGCAAAACGCCCGCAAAGGCCTCATATCGCTCCGTTTTGCTCAGGCTTCCATATAGTAATTATTGGTGAATAATGTGATGAACATTATCTAGAAACGAAGTATCCTATTTCTTAGACCGTGAGATCATATTTAATCACTATCATTCGATGCTGTCTTGATTGCATCAACTGTTACATCGTAACATGGTGGCTATAAATGTGTATATTAGATATTCCAGATGGATATGTTGAGGCGTATGCATCGAGATCAGGATTTGTTCTCTCGCTTGACAAGAAGATACACTGGGCCTACTCGGTGATATTACATCCATAAGCTGCGCAGCTTGTGACTAGGTCTGTAACTAGGTCACGGGAATGAAATATCACGAGAACGAGTAAAACAATACTTGTTGGTAAAGAGATTAAACAAGCACTATTAGGAAAACGATTATGGTGCATATAGGAAAAATGCTCCACTAAAATTAATTATGTGGCCATATAGCAAATGTTTTACAGAATTCTTGCAATTATGTGGCGCATATAGCTATATGCGTCACAGAAAGTGAGAATTCTGTGGCGCATATTTTGCCATTTGCGCCACAAAATTCTCACTTTCTGTGGCGTATATAGCTATATGCGCCACATAATTTTAACTTTTTGTGGAACATTTGGTATATGCGCCATAGAATGTGCGAACCATATCTAAAAATTATAAAGCCGGGCTTTTCCGGATCTTTATCTATCTAAAACTATTTTCAAAATGTTTAACGTTTTAAAATAAATAGTTTTTATAAAGCTTACTTTTATTTTCTAAATACCCCTATCTTTATTTCAAATTAAATCCTGGTCCTCTCAGATCTTTAGTTTGCCTAAAACATATTTGCAACTAGTTTGTTTTAAACAAAATAAAATAAATATAATATTATAAAAACCTATTTTATAAACCCAGCGAGAGAGGCAGCCCAGCCCGTAGGCTAGGCCACCTACCACCCCGGCAGGCCTGGTCCAAACCAGTCTAACCAAACCCTAGAATACACCACACCCCACACCCTAATTCCCACCTATCCCAGATCCCCACTCCCTCATCCCCACCAGAGCCGCCACAAACCCACGACGCACCCACGCGCGCGTCGCACCCTCACACCCCGCCAACACAACACACGTCTCATGACCCCGTCTTCTTCCGTGCCTCATCTCCTCCTCGTCCCGGATCCCCCTCCTCGGCTCCCCGCTCACCTTCCTCGCGAGCCCCGCCGCCTCTCGCGCCTGCCCTGCTCCGCAGCGCCCCATCGCCGGCCCTCCCTCTCCTCTGCAGAGGCGCCTGTCCCGGCTGCATTGAGTTGCCGCATGTCGCCGCCTCCCTCTGTAGAGGCGACGCCCAGCTCGCCACCGACTCGCTTCGCCGCCCCCCTCCTATGCCTGCCTCGTGCGGCCTCGCCCTCGTCGCCGTGCTCCGTGCCCACCTCGCAGACCCGGAGCCGCCCCCCGCTCACAAGCTCTGTCGAGCCCGCCGCTCGCCCTCACCTGCGACCTCCTGCCGCCGCCCTGCTTCCTCCTTGCCACGGCCGCCCGTGCCCTTCTCTGCCGACCGTCTCCGGTGTTTCGTCCTCGTACCTGGTTCCGCTGCCACCGACAGCGGCCATGGCCGCCGCCGCCACGTGCCTCCTCGTCTGCGCGCGCGAGCTCTACTTCCATCTGGGTGCAGCTTCTCTATGGATTTCCTATGTATTTGTACTGCTGTGTGCACCTGTGTATTTGTACGGCTGTGTACTTGTATTTGTACTGCTATGTATTTGTATTTGTACTGATGTGTATTTGTATTTGTATTTGTATTGCTGTGTATTTGTACTGCTGTGTATTTGAACCGGTGAGCTCTACTTCCATTTGGGTACACCTGTGTATTTTTGTCAATTTGTATGTATTTCATGTAATATACCTATTATATACCTATATTTGTACCAGATTCTAAAAATTTCAAAATTCTGAAAAAGGGATTTTGTGGAGCATATGGCTACATGCGCCACAGAATCTGGATCCGAATTCTGTGACATATGCGCCACAGAATTCAAATTTTAGTGGCGAGAATTTAGTGGCGACAACCATATGCACCACAGAATTCCAATTTGGTGCGCCACTGGTAACGTTTTTCCTAGTAGTGAAGGTATCATGATACCAATGATCCGATCCTGGACAAGCCTAGTATCGAAGGAACAAAGGGAATTGGACACAACGTTTATGGTTCAAACGATAGTGAAATCATGGAATGAACAGGGGTCATTATGGGCATCCCAGTCCCGCGAATGATCATTGATCCGAGAAGTGTCTTGATCATGTTTGTGATGTTTCCGAACCGTAGGTAACACACTTAAGGGCTGTACGATGCTCGGAGATTATATTGGATTCATCGGAATCATATGAAGAAGGAGATTAGAATATTATAAATGTTCCGAGAGAGAACTGGAAATATTTCGAGAGAGAACCGGAATCGTTCCGATAGGATCCGAAGGAGTTCGGAGTGAACTGAAAGATGTTTCGGGTCAAAGGGAATTCAATAATATGTATTTTATATTAACTAGACTCCTCTCTACGCTCCCTAGGATGCTCCTGGTATGCAGAACTCTTTACGATGTGATCGCTTTATATATGTTCTCGAAACGCTAAGTGATATCTCGTTTGAGGAAATAACCTCGTGTTCTTATAATGTGGGCCTCAACGCGGCTTAAAACCAAGCTTGAACCGCTTAATCCTATGAGAGTACTCCGAAGCATGTAGTCCATTCAGTCGGTACACGTTTTGCGACGACTCTTAGATAGACAAGGTCTAAATAAAATGTTAGACAAAATAAGCGAAGATGGCAAACTTCGAGTCTATGATTGCAGCGTTGAGTAAAGCGTCATTTCATAGTCCAGACCGAAGCAGATAGGCGAAACGTTGGTGATTTAAGAGAAAAAAATATTTGGATGGTCTATCAGGCGACGCTTCTACAAAATATGTTGATAGCTGCCTAACATAAGAGAGCTTACTACAACAGGCGAAGAAAACGATTAGACGAACACACTAACGCTATGTTTTTAACCGCAGTTTTTTACAAAGACAAAACATTTTACAGTGGTATCTCACACGATGCTTCTACAAAGTATGTTTAGAGCTGGCTAACATAAGAGAGCAATTTCCTTCCTCTCAATCTTTCTTCTAACCATGTTCGCTCTTATGTGAACCATTTTTTTCCACGGTCCGTTAAAGTCCTGTCTTTTTTCGTCCGTCTCTTCATACTCTTATATTTTTCGATTCGATTTTCTGTTCGGTCTAAACGACCTTAGTTCTCTATCTCTTGATACTGGATAAAATTCGTATTTCTTATTATCGATTTGTTTATGTGCC
Organism: Avena sativa; assembly: GCA_916181665.1. NCBI lineage: Eukaryota > Viridiplantae > Streptophyta > Magnoliopsida > Poales > Poaceae > Avena > Avena sativa. Next base: position 35,242,053 of record OV702289.1, on the reverse strand, counting down.
ATAGCGTTTGCGGTTTGGCTGTCCTCCTTTCTTGTGTTTCTGGTTTTTTCTAGTCAGCTCCGAACATGCACGATAATACACGTATTTATTCTCGCCGCATCAGCTCAACTTTTTATTTTTTGAATCTGGGTCCTTGGTATGAACGTGTTGACTTGTATACGGTTACATGTTGTCATGGCCTTTTTTTATCAGAGACATTCTTTTCTATATATCTATACTCTCTCCGTCTCAATTTATGTTGCATATAAGGTTTTATCAAAGTCAAACTTTCAATATTTGACCAAGTAGTTTGATGCAAATATGAAATTATATAATACCAAAATAATATTATTAGAATTGGCTTAGTGTATACTTCATATTATATATATTTTATATCATACAAATTTATATTATTTGTATAATCTTGCAAACTTTGCATAGTTGACTTGTACGCAAAATTATGCACAACCTAATATGGGATGGAGAGATATGTATGTTGTTCTTCACATCGTACATTTCAAACGGTAAACACTTTGTCATTTCATCGTTTGTACTGTTTATCCTAAATGTGCTAGCTTTCAATGTCTTTCGCATTCAATATGCATGATTAAAATGTAAGACACGGAATTCATAGGAAAGAAGATCCCTCACGACAGGTTTTTTGAAAGGAAAATGATAGCGTTCCGCCGGGGGATCGCTGATTTCATCCCCCTGCACGAGAGCCCGCCACGCGTCCCACGTCGGTACGAAAGAAACGTACGGGGCTCCGTCTTCTCTGGTTGTTCTTATCCCCTTCTCTCTGTTTATTCTCTCCCTCACCGCATCTCTCCCTCCCTTGCAGCCTCTCCTCTCGCCATCGATGCACCACGCCCTGTAGGCCTCTGCCTCGCCCCAATCTACTCTCCTCATTCCCACCGCTCTGTTCCCTCTGCTCCGACGGCCGACGCCGCCGGCGAGCTCCGCGTGGCTCGTGGATGAGCTCAACCCTCTGCTCACCTGCAGCAACCTCTGGTTTCTGCGCCTCTGGCCCGCTAGCGCTCGTCTGCCATGTCCAGTTCTACTACAGCCGCGTGCACCCATCGTGGCCGTGGGTGAAGATGACTCAAGGGATCAATGCCACGATCCATCGAAGCGGAGCTGCGAAGGGAGGACAGCGGTGCTCCCTGCGGCGCCTCCGTGTGGCCGCGAGGATAAGCAGCGGCTGCTGCTGCTGCTGCGAGGGAAGGGCGGTGCTGCTGCAAGGATAAGGGCGATGTCCAATTTGCTATATTAGAAAAAACATTTTGCTACATCCGTTTTGTGATTTTGCTACAATAGCGTTGAGTTTTTGCTACACGATCTCCGGCGAGATCGTCTCCGGCGAGGTCTAAGTCTCCGGCGAGGTCGGATCTGCTACATTAATACAACTTTTTTGCTATCACCGTTTTGCGTTTTTGCTACAATAGCATAACGCACTACTAGGAAAACGGCTATAGGTAATCCACACTTCTGTGGCGCACTTGCTAGTGGTGCCCCACGGGTAAAATAGCCGTGGCGCACTGCCCACAGGTGCCCTCCGGCTAACTGCCGTAAGCATGGCGCATGAGGGTGGTGCGCCACGACTATGTGTGGTCCAGGGCACATGTGGCCGCAGAACACATACTCGTAGCGCAGTAGGTCAAGGTGCGCTACGGATGTGACATCCGTAGCGCATCTTGACCTAGTGCGCTACGGGCATGTATGTTGCAGCAGCTGGTCAACTTAGCCGTAGGGCACTATGTCCTAGTGCCCTACGGCTAAGTGGCCTGCACCAAACTCCCCCCTCCCCCGTGGATCGCCTTTTTAGGCTTTGAAAAAAATAAAAGAAAATGATAAACATTTCAAAAAAATAAAAAAAAGTTCATTCGTAGATAGGTAATGTGGTATAGTTTGTAGAAAAATTAACAAATAATAATTTTGACTTTTTCTGCAAAAAAAAGTCATGCCATGGTAAAATGGCCGTAACTTTTGCATACGATGTCGAAAAAAATTGTATAATATACCAAAATGACGAGAACGAGATTTCGCATCCGCTCGCAATGACCTTTGGTCGTTTAGTGATTTTTTAGATTTTCAAAATTCAAGAAGAGTAAAAAGTTATGGTCAAAAGACCGTTTTTTCGTGTAGAAAAAAAATAGAGGGCAACTTACCCGTAGCGCACCACCGCCTAGTGCGCTACGAGTAAGTTGGGCGACCTCCTCCCTTCTCCAGCCACACCTCCTTCTCCCTCTCCTCCTCGATGCCGGCGAGGAGTAGCACGGCCACGGCCTCCCACACCTCCCTGCGGTGGTAGGTTGTGGCCACGACCACCTCCGGCGAGGCGACACGACGGCGGCGATGCGGACCCGATTGCTTTTGCAATTCAAAACGAGGGTGTTTTTTACATTTTTTTTGTTTTGTGAAAAAACATCCGTGGCGCACCTAGTAGTGCGCCACGCCTATCCCCATATAACCGTAGCGCACCAGGGTAGTGCGCTACTGGCACTTTTTAGCCGCATCGTACGCTTAGTGGTGCACCACTAGTGTGCCACGGATGGGCTTTTTAGGTGCGTCACGAACAGCCCTTTTCCTAGTAGTGACGTTTTTGCTACATGGTCTTTGGTGAGGTCTACCGGCGAAAGCCTCCAGCGAGTCTCCGGCGAGGTCGAATATGCTATGTTAGCCAAACTTTTTTGCTACACAGTCTCCGGCGAGGATTCCGGCGAAATCTCCGACGAGGTCCAATCTGTTTATCTATTTCTGGACCGAACCGTTTTCTGCTACAGTGTAGCAAAAGCGGGTCTGAGTGTAGCAAAAGCGGGTTTAGGTGGACACGTGTCAGCACGAGAACCCAGAGGATCGGAGGCAAATATCCCCGGAAGACGCGTAGTGCTCCCCTTTTTCGAAACGTTTCTTGGGAGCAGTTTTTTTTCTTCGCGCTTTTCGTGTCCTATTTTCTTTTGTTTGTATCCCGTCATCCATTCCGAACGTTTTTTATATATTTTTGCATAGAATTATTTTGGTTCTCAATGTTTTCGCTTTCAACATTTTCACTTCAACATGTAAGAATAATCTCGCTCGCACTAAAACTTTTAGCAATCAACTTCACATTCAACATGTTCATACGTCGCCGACGCTGAGTCTTCCATCCAGCAAGACGAGAAGAGAGAGAGAGAGAGAGAGAGAGAGAGAGAGAGAGAGAGAGAGAGACTTACCTGCAAAGCGTGTCCGGCTCTCGTCGCAAGTCCCACCGTCTCCCCATGTCGCCAGATTGTTTCACCTCACCGCCGTTGGCACCAGCATGCATCATCGGCTACATGTATCCTCGCCATAACCGACACATGTGGATGACAACGAAGGTGAGGGGAAGCGGGTCGTGCATGGGGGAGGATAGGACCTAGCTAACGCAATGTGTATGCAAATAACCGAGAGAACTGTTTTCTATTGAACGCGTCTCTCACTACAACCTCGCGTTAGTGGGACCCAACATACGACCTCGATCAAAGATAACGCTGAAAACTTAGCTACCGCACGCGAGAACCCGCGGACGGCTAGAGGCTACAGCTCGGCGTGAACATAAATGTTCTCATCCTTTAGAATGCATGTAGGCGAGCAGTGACGCTGCTAGATAGGTCATAGACGTATGCGAGAAGCCACGGACATCTACCGTCTAGGCTGCCAACTCTATAATGAACAGGACTAATACGTAAAAAACGTATCTATAATTTTTGATACTCCGTACTTGTTTAGTATCTACTTTGCTTTGCTTTGTCTACATTTTGAGGTGTTTTTATATCTTTTCTGAAACTAACCTATTAACAAGTTGCTATAGTGTCAGTTGCATGTTTTCTTCTGTTTTTGGTTCCAGAAAGGCAGAAAATCAATATTCTCAAAATTGGACAGGACAAAAGCCAAAGTCAATATTTTACCGTGGGGGACACGAATCCCAAAGACGGTACGGAGACGCAAACCAGGCGGCCGCATCCCCCTAGGCGTGGGTGGGCCCCATCCCCGCCTCCCAGCCTCGCCTCTTCGTCTATAAGAAGCCCTCGATGCAGAAACCCTAAGGACCCGATCAATATTCCATGAAACCTTTTGTAGCCGCTGCCACCATCCTCCCTAGATCGGGGGGATCTGAAGTTCTTCCCGGCACCCTGTCGGAGGGGAGATCATCCCGGAGGCCTTCTCTCTGGTATGATGCGTGAGTAGTTCCGTCTTGGACTATGAGTCCATGTAGTAGCTAGATGGTTGTATCTCCTCCTTTGTGCTTTCATGGATAGATCTTGTGAGCTCTGTTCATGATCTATATCTAATTTATTTGTAATCATGCATGTTGTGTTTGCGGGGATCCGATAGATATTGAGATTATTATGTCAGATTGATTAATGGTTTTGTCTTTATGATTCTATCATGTTTGTGTTGTTTGTGATCTTGCATGCTCTCCGTTGATAGTAGCTATCTTGGCCAAGTAGTTGCTAGTGACTCCAAGAGGGGGTATTTATGCTCGATAGTGGGTTCATACCTCTAGTTTCCAAGGGAAGTGATAGAAATCTCTTCGGTTGTAGATGTGTTATTGCTACTAGGGAGAAAACAACAGTCTCTTGTTCATGGAACAAGTGGATTGTTTACCTTACATATTTTTCTTAAAGCAGTTTTCTATTGCTTGCAACTTAATACTGGAGGGGGTTCAGATGATAACCTGAAGGTGGACTTCTAGTCATAGATGCAGTTGGATGGCGGTCTATGTATATTGTTGTATTGCCTAATCGAATCTCATAGGATCTTTTTGACTAGTATTGCATTGTTATGCCTTGCTCAGTTCCTGTCAGTTGCCCTGATGTAATTTGTTTACCCTTCATGCCATGTTGTTTATCTAAGGAGAGCACCTCTAGTGAACTATAGACCCCGGTCCAATCTTTACCATTGATACATCTTCCATTATTACCTCTTTACTTGCTGCAAAATATTACCTTCCACACCATATGTTTAATCCTTAGTTACAGCAAACTGGTGAGCTTGACAACCTCACTGATTCGTCGGGGCAAAGTCTTGAGTTTGTGTTGTGCAGGTCTCCGCATTGCTTGCAACACCTGTGTGGCGTTTCCTTTCTTCTACTGGTTCGATATCCTCGGTTTTCTTACTGAGGGAAAACTTGCTGCTGTGCTCATCACACCTTGCTCTTGGGGTTTCCAACAAAGCGTCCCACGACAGTGTTGGGCGTCATCAATGTTGGAGATATGCCCTAGAGGCAATAATAAAAGTGTTTATTATTATATCTTTGTGTTTATGATAAATGTTTACATTCATGCTATAATAGTATTAACCGGAAACATTAATACTTGTGTGATTTGTAAACTAAATTAGAGTCCCTGGTAAAGCCTCTTTATAATAATAGCTTGTTGGTTAATAGATGATCGTCGTTTCTCGATCATGAACATTGAGATGTTATTAACAACAAGATCATATCATTAGGAGAATGGTATTATGGACATACTCCTATAGATAAGCGTAGCATTAAGATCAAGTCATTTAAATAGTTCATTTGCTTTAAGCTTTCTGATACATAGTAACCTAATTCCTTCGACCATGAGATCATGCTAATCACCATCACCAGAAGGATGCTTTGATGACATCAAACACCACACCGTAATTGGGTGGCTATAAAGGTGGCATTGAGTGTTCGGAAAGTATGTGTTGAGGCACATGGATCAAGAGTGGGATTTGTCCATCCATATGACGGATAGATATACTCTGGGCCCTCTCGGTGGAATGTCATCCAATTGCCTTGCAAGCATGTGACTGGCTCACAAGGGATCACATATCACGGGAACGAGAAAAGAGTACTTATCGGTAACGAGGTTGAACTAGGTATGCAGAGATACCGATGATCAAACCTCGGATAAGTAAACTATCGCGAGACAAAGGGAAATTGGTATCATATGTAAGTGGTTCATTCAATCGCAAAGTAATTGTAGAAATATGTGGGAGCCATATGAATTTCCAGATTCCTCTATTGATTATTGATCAGAGAAGTGTTTTGGTCATGTCCGCATAATTCACGAACCGTAGGGAGACACACTTAAGGATTCGATGTTGTTTAGTAGATATAGAATGAAAGTTAGGATACCAAAGTTGTTCGGAGTCTCGGATGGGATCCGGGATATCACAAGGAGATCCAGAATGGTCTGGAGAATAGGATTCATATAAGGAAAGTCCGATTCCAGAGTTCGGGAATGATTTCGATGTTTTCATCGAAGAGGTTCTAGAAGGTTCACCGGATCGGAAGGGGAATGGTCCATGAGTATGTCATGGGTAAGTGGAATGATTGGATCATATCCTAGGTCACTTGGTTTGGGCATTTGCAAGAGAGAATTAAAGCTCTAAATTGAAAGTCAAACGGGAGGTTTGAAAAGTCAAACTGGAACAATGGTTTCCTAGTGGAAGAAGGAAAGAGTCCTTCCTTCAATCCAACTTGGGTTTGGGTTTTGATTCAAACTCTCCCCTCCCAAGGCCCCCCCTCTCATAAATAGAGGGGGAGGGCTGCCCCAAACAACACAAGAGCCAGCCCTCCCACCCCGTGCGCTGCCACTGCCTAGCCGCCGCCGCTGCGCCGCCGCCTCGTCGTCGCCCTAGCCTCCGCCGACACCTCCTCCTCCTCCCGGCCTTTTAAACCTAGATCGTTGGGAAACCCTAGATCCACCATAACTCGCACCGGATTAGGCGAAGCCCTGCGGGATCTTCCCTCTACTTTCGACACCACGCCGTCGTGCTGCCGGAATCGCGAGGGGAGAACTACAACCTATGCTGCCTGCTGGAACAAGGGAGAGGAAGGTCTTCATCGAGTACCGAACGTGTGACCGATTGCGGAAGCGCTTCCGGAATGCAGCGCCGGAAGGATCGTCTACGCGATCTTGAGATCGGCAAGTGTACGACTACATCACCCACGAGAATCTGCTCTCGTTAACCGCTTTGGAATCTTCGAGGGTGAGTACTCTAATCGACTCGTTGCTGCAATCTAGTAGATAGATCTTGGCTTGTTTGTGTGCATGCGGTAGAAATTTTTTGTTTTCCATGCTACGAACCCCTTCAGTGGTATCAGAGCCGTGTCTATATGTAGATCTGTTGTACGAGTATAACACAATGGTCATTGTGGGCGTTGATGATTTTGTTATCGATTGCTTCTTGTGTAATTTGCATCTTGCGGGATGGTGGGATGAAGCGGCCCGGGCTAACCTTACATGACATCGTTCATGAGACTTGCTCCACGCTTGACATGCAACTTGTATTACATAAGTGCCTTTGCGGGTGCCTGTTTCTCCCAACATAGTTAGGATTCAATTTACAACGGGTGATTGACAATACTAGTATCAATGTTGTGGTTCTTCTTCGTAAGTTAGAACGACACTTATTGAAAGCCCCAAACCACGTAAAACATGCAAAGAAAATTAGAGGCATCTAACTTTGTTTTGAAGGGGTGTGCTGTGATGTGATATGGCCATGATTGTGATTATATATGATGTATGCAATGTTCCTTATTGTAAGTCGGCAACCGGAAGGAGCCATATGGTTGTCTTTTAATTCCATTAAGACCTGCTTGTCTATTATTCAAAGTAGTTGTAATAGTTGATGCTGGTGGACGACAACCATGAAGCGACGCCATTGACCTTGACGCCATGCCGGTGATGATGGAGATCATGTTCGTGCTTGAAGATGGTGATCGGAAGCACAAGAAGAAATGCCATATCATATCACATATTATGAATTGCATGTGATGTTAATCCTTGTATGCATCTTGTATTGCTTAGCTAGCGACGGTAGCATTATAAGATGATCCCTCAAGCACAAATAAGTTCAAGTTATAAAGTGTTCATCCTTAGTAAGCACCGTTGCTAAAGCTCGTTGTTTTCGAAGCACCACGTGATGATCGGGTGTGTTAGATTCTGTGAGTGTATACAACGTGAGCAAGCCAGATTTTCTCATGTGGAAGCTAAGGTTTGACCTTGACGAGCCTAGCATGTACAGTCATGGTCTCGAAACACGGATCACCGAAAGGTAAAGCATGAGTCATATAGTAGATATGATGAACATGTTGATTGTTCGCCATTGAAGCTACATCAACTCTCGTGATGATCGGTTTTAATGTGGTGGATTTGGTTCATGTGATCACTAAAACAATGTGAGGGATATTGTTTTGAGTGGGAGTTCACCTATATTAATTTAACTATTAATTAGTACTCAATTTGTCATAAACTTAGTCTAAACTATTGCAAATATGTTGTAGATAAATGGCGGCCCCTACCATCAATTGTAATGCGTTCCTAGAGAAAGAAAAGTTGAAAAACAATGGAAGCAACTTCACGGATTGGTTCCGCAATTTGAGGCTTGTCCTCAATGCTGGTAATTTGACCTATGTGCTGGATGCACCGCTGGGTGACCCACCTGCAGCTGATGCTACCGATGAGGTAAAGAATATTTTCCTCGCTCGGAAGAATCAGTACTCCACAGTTTAGTGTGCTATCTTGTATGGTTTGGAATCGGAGCTTTAGAAAAGGTTTGAGAACCATGACCCACATGATATTGTCCGTGAACTCAAAATGATATTTGAGGCTCACGCGGCAGTTGAGAGTTATGAGGCTTATGAAAAGTTCTTTAACTGCAAGATGGAAGAGGGCCGCTCCGTCAGTGAGCACGTGCTTAAGATGGTTGGGCACGCAAGCAAGCTTCAAAGCTTGGGTATAGTGATTCCTAATGCTTTGGGGATTCACCGTGTCCTCCAATCACTACCACCAAGTTACAAAAACTTTGTGATGAACTACAATATGCAAAACATGGACAAGTCGTTGCCTGAACTCTTCTCCATGTTAAAGTCTGTGGAAGTGGATATCAATAAAGAGCACCAAGTGTTGTTGGTCAATAAGACCACCAAATTCAAGAAGCAAGGCAAGTCTAAGAAAAAGGGAAACTTCAAGAAGGGCGGTAAGAAAGTTACCGCGCAGGTGAAGAAGACCAAGGCTGGGCCTAAGCCTGATACTAAGTGCTTTAACTGCAAGGGATAAGGTCACTAGAAGCGGAATTGCCCTAAGTACTTGGCGGGTTTGAAGAAAGGCAACATCAAGAAGAAAGGTATATCCGATATACATGTTATTGATGTGTATCTCACTAGTACTTGTAGTAGTGCCTGGGTATTTGATACTGGTTCGGTTGCTCACATTTGTAACTCGAAACAGGTGCTGTAGAATAGATGGAAACTAGCGAAGAACGAGGTGACGATGCGCGTTGGAAATGGATCAAAGGTTGATGTGATCGCGGTCGGCACGCTACCTCTTCATCTACCATCGGGATTAGTTTTATACTTAAATAATTGTTATTTGGTGCCTACGTTGAGCATGAACATTATATCTGGATCATGTTTATTGCGATACGGTTACTTGTTTAAGTCTGAGAATAATGGTTGTTCGATTTATATGAGTAATATGTTTTATGCACATGCACCTTTGATATATGGTCTATTCTTATTGAATCTCGATTGTAGAAGTACACACATTAATAACATTGAAGCTAAATGTTTGAAATTGAGCGATAACTCGACCTATATGTGGCACTGTCGTATTAGTCATATTGGAGTGAAGCGTATGAGGAAACTCCATTCCGATGGACTTCTTGAATCACTTGATTTCGAATCACTTGAAAGATGCGAAGCATGTCTGATGGGTAAAATGACTAAGACTCCATTTTCTGGTATGATGGAGCGAGCTACGGACTTATTGGAAATCATATATACCGATGCGTGTGGCCCAATGAGTGTAGCATCACGCGGTGGTTATCGTTATGTTCTTACCTTCATAGATGATTTGAGTAGATATGGGTATATCTATTTCATGAAACATAAGTCCGAGACTTTCGAGAAGTTTAAGGAATTTCAAAGTGAGGGAGAGAATCAACGTAACAAGAAGATTAAATTTCTATGATCTGATCGTGGAGGTGAATATCTAAGTTACGAGTTTGGCGAGCATTTGAAGAAATGCGGAATACTTTCACGATTGACACCGTCGGGAACACCACAACGTAATGGTGTGTCTGAACATCGTAATCGAACTCTCTTAGATATGGTTCGTTCTATGATGTCACTTACAGATTTACCGCTATCGTTTTGGGGTTATGCATTAGAAACATCCGCATTCACTTTAAATAGGGCACCATCTAAATCCGTTGAAACGACACCGTATGAATTATGGTTTGGGAAGAAACCTAAATTGTCGTTCCTTAAAGTTTGGGGTTGCGAAGCTTATGTAAAGAAGTTACAGCCCGAAAAGCTTGAACCCAAAGCGGAAAAATGCGTCTTCATAGGATACCCGAAGGAAACTATTGGGTATACCTTCTATCATAGATCCGAGGGCAAAATCTTCGTTGCCAAGAATGGATCCTTTCTAGAGAAGGAGTTTCTCTCGAAATAAGTGACTGAAAGGAAAGTAGAACTCGACGAGGTTATTGAACCTTCTCTCGAACTTGAGAGTAGCGCAGCACCAGAAGTAGTTCATGTGGCACCTACACCAATAAGAGAGGAAGCTAATGATGTTGATCTTGAAACTTTGGTTGAAGTTACTATGGAACATCGCAGGTCAATGAGAACTCGTACCACTCCTGATTGGTATGATCCCGTTATGAGTGTCATGTTGGTGTACAACACTGATGACCCTGTGACATATGAGGAAGCGATGATGAGCCCAGATTCCAATAAATGGCAAGAAGCCATGAAATCCGAGATTGAATCCATGTACGAAAACCAAGTATGGACTTTGGTAGACTTACCGGATGGCCGGAAGGCTGTCGAGAACAAATGGATCTTCAAGAAGAAAACAGATGCTGATGGTAATGTTACTATCAACAGATGTTGATGGTAATGTTACTATCTATAAAGCTTGACTTGTCGCAAAAGGGTTTTGACAAATTCAAGGAGTTGACTACGATGAGACTTTCTCACCGGTAGCGAAGCTAAAGTCTGTGAGGATTATGTTAGCAATCGCTGCATATTATGATTATGAGATATGACAGATGGATGTCAAAACAACATTCCTCAATGGATACATTGATGAAGAGTTGTATATGATGCAACCCAAAGGTTTTGTCGATCCTAAAGATGCTAACAATGTATGAAAACTTCAACGGTCCATTTATGGATTGAAGCAAGCATCACGAAGTTGGAATCAACGTTTTGATAAGGTAATCAAAACTTTGGTTTTATACAAACTTATGGAGAAGCTTGTATTTACAAGAAAGTGAGTGGGAGCTCTGTAGCATTCTTAATACTATATGTAGATGACATATTGTTGATTGAGAATGATGTAGACCTTCTTAATAGTGTCAAGGATTATTTGAATAATAGTTTTTCAATAAAAGATCTTGGCGAAGCAGCTTACATATTAGGCATAAAGATTTATAGAGATAGATCGAGACGCCTAATATCATTGTCACTGAGTACATATTTGGACAAAGTTCTAAAGAGGTTTGGAATGGAAGATAGCAAGAAAGGGTTCTTGCCCATGTTGCCCAATACGACCTTGAGTAAAACTCAAAGTCCTGCAACGGCAGAAGATAGAGAAAGGATGAGTAAGACTCCCTATTCCTCAGCCATAGGATCTCTTATGTATGCCATGCTATGTACTAGACCCGACATTGCATATGCTGTTAGTTTGACTAGAAGATATCAAAGTGATCCAGGAGTAGATCATTGGACAGCGGTCAAAAACATACTTAAGTACTTGAGAATAACTAAGGATAGTTGGAACACTTTTGAGGTGATGAATAGCTCGTTGTTAATGGTTACACCGATGCTAGTTGGAACACCGATCCGGATGATTCTAAATCTCAATCTGGATACGTATTTACTTTGAATGGTGCAGCAGTTAGCTGGAGGAGTGCAAAGCAAAGCGTTGTGGCGAGATCTTCAACTGAATCGGAATACATAGCTGCTTTGGAGGCTTCACAAGAGGCGATATGGATGAAGGACTTCATTACAGAGCTTGGTGTGGTTCCAAGTGCGCTGGACCCAATGTCTATCTACTGTGATAACATGGGCGCCATAGCCAATGCGCAAGAACCAAGGTCACACAAAAAGCTGAAGCACATCAAGCTACGTTTCCATGCTATTCGAGAGCATGTCCAAGATGGTGACATAAATATTTGCAAAGTACACTCAGATCTGAATGTGGCGGATCCGTTGACTAAACCTCTCCCGAGGGCAAAACATGACCAGCGCCAAACCGCCATGGGTGTTCGGTATATTACCATGTAATCTAGATTAGTTGACTCTAGTGCAAGTGGGAGACTGTTGGAGATATGCCCTAGAGGCAATAATAAAAGTGGTTATTATTATATCTTTGTGTTTATGATAAATTTTTACATTCATGCTATAATAGTATTAACCGGAAACATTAATACTTGTGTGATTTGTAAACTAAATTAGAGTCCCTGGTAAAGCCTCTTTATAATACTAGCTTGTTGGTTAATAGATGATCGTGGTTTCTCGATCATGAACATTGAGATGTTATTAACAACAATATCATATCATTAGGAGAATGGTATGATGGACATACTCCTATAGATAAGCGTAGCATTAAGATCAAGTCATTTCAATAGTTCATTTGCTACAAGCTTTCTGATACATAGTAACCTAATTCCTTTGACCATGATATCATGCTAATCACCATCACCGGAAGGATGCTTTTATGACATCAAACACCACCGTAACTGGGTGGCTATAAAGGTGGCATTGAGTGTTCGGAAAGTATGTGTTGAGGCACATGGATCAAGAGTGGGATTTGTCCATCCATATGACAGATAGATATACTCTGGGCCCTCTCGGTGGAATGTCATTCAATTGGCTTGCAAGCATGTGACTGGCTCACAAGGGATCACATATCACGGGAACAAGAAAAGCGTACTTATCGGTAACGAGGTTGAACTAGGTATGCAGAGATACCGACGATCAAACCTCGGATACGTAAATTATCACGAGGCAAAGGTAAATTGGTATCGTATGTAAGTGGTTCATTCGATCGCAAATTAATCGTAGAAATATGTGGGATCCATATGAATTTCCAGATTCCTCTATTGGTTATTGATCAGAGAAGTGTCTCGGTCATGTCCGCATAATTCACGAACCGTAGGGAGACACGCTTAAGGATTCGATGTTGTTTAGTAGATATGGAATGAAAGCAGGGATACCGAATGTTGTTCGGAGTCTCGGATGGGATCTAGGATATCATGAGGAGATCCGGAATGGTCCGGAGAATATGATTCATATAAGGAAAGTCCGATTCCGGAGTTCGGGAATGATTTCGATGTTTTCATCGGAGAGGTTCTAGAAGGTTCTCCGGATCGGAAGGGGAATGGTCCATGAATATGTCATGGGTAAGTGGAATGATTGGATCATATCCTAGGTCACTTGGTTTGGCATTTGCGAGAGAGAATTAAAGCTCTAAATTGAAAGTCAAATGGGAGGTTTAAAAAGTCAAACTGGAACAATGGTTTCCTAGTGGAAGAAGGAAAGAGTCCTTCCTTCAATCCAACTTGGGTTTGGGTTTGGATTCAAACTCTCCCCTCCCAAGGCTTCCCCCCCTCTCGTAAATAGAGGGGGGCTGCCCCAAACAACACAAGAGCCAGCCCTCCCAACCCGTGTGCCACCGCCTTGCCGACACCTCCTCCTCCTCCTCCCGGCCTTCTAAACCTAGATCGCCGGGAAACCCTAGATCCACCATAACTCGCACTGGTTTAGGCGAAGCCCTGCAGGATCTTCCCTCTACTTCTGACACCACGTCGCCGTGATACCGGAATCGCGAGGGGAGAACTACAACCTCCGCTGCCTGCTGGAACAAGGGAGAGGAAGGTCTTCATCGAGTACCAAACGTGTGACCGACAGCGGAAGCGCTGCCGGAACGCAGCGCCGGAAGGATCGTCTACCCGACCTTGAGATCGGCAAGTGTACGACTACATCACCCACGAGAATTTTCTCTCATTAACCGCTTTGGAATCTTTGAGGGTGAGTAATCTAATCGACTCGTTGCTACAATCTAGTAGATAGATCTTGGCTTGTTTGTGTGCATGCGGTAGAAATTTTTTGTTTTCCATGCTACGAACCCCTTCAATCAAGCTTTTTCTGGCGCTGTTGCCGGGGAGGCTAAGGACGTTTTCACTAGGGGAGTCCTTCACTTCCTTTCTCTTTACTTTGTTTTTAGTTTGCTTTGTTCCTTTTGCTTGGTTTTGTTTGCCTCTTTGCAAAAAAACCCAAAAAATAGCCTAGTTTGGTTTGCTTTATTCAAAAACACAAAAAAATAGTTCCTGCTCTAGCTACTGCTGTTGTTTTTGGTTTGCCCACCTTTGCCAAAATGACTCTGCTAAGAACACCAAGTCGTGACTTCACTAGCAGAAACAACAATTTGAACAACAATGCCTATAGGAATAATTTTGGTGGTAACAACAATTATAGGCCTTATCCTCCTAATAATGGAAATTCCTATGGAAACTTCTACAACAATGATAAAAGTGCCCCTTTTGAACTTAAAGTCATGCTCAAAGACTTTATTAGTAAACAAAAATGCTTTCAATAAGGCTATAGAGGAATTTTAAATGTTGAGAAAAATATATCCTCTTTGTCTGAAGCACAGTCCTCCTTGATTAATAAAATGGTTGTTGCACCTGAAACTATGGAAAATACCTTTGCTACTACTCATGCCATACAAGTTACTATTGATGAAAATGTTAGGTTGTTAGCTCAACTTCATGCTAGGTGGGAAAGGAAAGCTGAAATTGATAGAAACAATAGTGTGTGCACTATTACCACTAAACCACAAGTAGTCCCTATTCCTCCTCCTACTATGCCTAAGCCTATTGAGCCTACTACTAGTGATGCTAAGTTTGGTTTTGATATTGATGGTTGCAATATTTCTGAGGTGATCATGTTCCTACAAAAGCTTGCTAGAAGTCTTGATGCCAGTAATATGCATGTTGCTTTCACCAAACACATTACAGATGCTCTTGTGAAAATTAAGGAAGAGAAGCTAAAGCACAAAGCTTCTATTCATATGAAAGTAGAAGATAGTTGGGAACCCATTATTAATATGCAAGTGAATGACTTTGATCTCAAAGCTTCATGTGATCTTGGTTCTAGTGTCTCTATTATGCCTAGGAAGATTTATTAAATGCTTGATTTGCTACCGTTGGAAGATTGTTATTTGGATGTCCCACTTAATGATAATGTTAAGAAAAATCTCATGGGAAGTATTAATGGTGTTCTAATTATGGTTAACAATTCTTATGTTCCTGTGGATTTCTATGTTTTGGATGTTGAATACAATGCTTCTTGTCCTATTACTTTGGGAAGACCTTTCTTAGAACAGTTGGTGCCATCATTGATATGAAAGAAGGGACCTTTAAATATCATTTTACATTCAAGAAAGGTATTGAACACTTCCCTATGAGAAGAGAGAAGTTGCTTTTTGCTCCTCCTTTAAAAGCAAGGTTTGATGTGAATGCTTCCTCATTTGAAAATACTTGATTCTTCTTGCTTCTTGTGCCTAATTAAAGGCGTTAAAGAAAAGTACTTGTTGGGAGATAACCCAAGAGTTTCTTTGAGTCTTGGAAGTTATTACTTCAGTAATGACCTCTCCTTATCCTTTTTGTTTGCTTTTTGTGCCAAGAATGACCTCTAATGAGAGGGAAGTAAGATTTGGGGAGTTGCTGTCCGAAAACAGATTTCTGCCCTCCACCAAAAAATTCGTGAGGAGTCTCTGTAACTCGGAGTAACTGAAAATTTACGAATAAATCCCCCAGTATGTGAGCTAGCTTTCTTTAGTTCAACACTTTTTTATTTGAGCAAAAGAAGATTTTCGAAAAAATCGGTTTCTACCTACTAGTCTGTTTTGTCAGATTTCTGCCATTATTTGCATTTGCTTCTTATTGATTCCTTTTTGAGTTCTCTTTAGGTGAATTGAGATTTTTGAAGGAGTTACTACAGTAGCTTGTGTTTTTAGTAAAAATCCTTGCTATTCCAAATCTTTGCCAGAGGTGTAATATCTTTGGAATAAACTAATGTTGCTAATGAAGATTGTGTGAAGTTTTGTATGAAGGAAAAATTTCAGGTGTAGAGAGAGAATGATGCAATGAGAGGAAGAATGGACAAAAGCTCAAGCTTGGGTATGCCACCCTGGTGTCACCCAAGAAATATCCAAGAGGTACAAGCGTCAAAGCTTGGGGATACCCAAGGCATCCCCTTCTTCATCAATATAAAGCTCAGGTATGTTTAGACACTTCGTTTTTATTGTTTCATGCACAATTGTGTTGTTCTTGTAGCGTCTTAGTTTTCGTTTGCTTTGCTTAGGTTGTTTAGTTTGCTTGAATAAAGTAGTTTGGACCCCCATTCTCGCTGTGTTGTTTGCAAATAAGTTTCTTGGTGTTGGAAAGGAGTAGGAAGTTCTTGCTTGAAAGTGCAAGAGGACCTTGCATTGACTGTGACTTAGACTTTAGCATGACATGATAGGTGTTGTTTTGACCTTATGCTTAGTGATTATTGTTGTATCATGTCTTGTTCCAAACAATTGGGATTGCTTAGTGTGTCTTGAAGAAATTATGCGTTGTTTTAGCATGCAAAAGCATAGTATTTTGGTATTCTCCTTTGATTCTTTGCTTGGGTTGACTTGGCACATGCTCACACCATGTTATGACTATGACACGTCATCATAGCCTCTATGATCATTTATTCCTTGACTTGTAGTACCACTCTTTGCTTTGATTAATAATGCTTTGTCGCACTGCATGATTGTGGCTATTATTGCTCTCCTAGTTGGTTGCTTCCAGTCTTTTGCTAGCCTCCACTTGTATGAGTAAGTTCTACTCATGCTTCCAACTCTCAAGAAACCAAGTTTTTCCAAAGTTTCCACTATAAACTCATATGCATGGTGTGTTACACCATTCCAAGTATATTCTTGTTTTCAGCTATCTTCTAATTAAAAACTATTTTGTTATGTGAAAACTTAGTGATTAAAGCCCACACGAACTTGATGGCACACTTTATATTCTTTGCCCCTAATAAACTTGAACCATTGTGTCATCTGTGTTGTATATGCTTGCATTTATACATTGGAATTAGTAGAATCGTGCTGTCACGGGGAACGTTTTCAACATTGCACTTGTACTTTGTACTCAGTTGATATCATGCTCTTTTGTCTATGGATGTCACCGGTGTGAGATAAAGAGGGAACTTTTAAGTCCATGGAGTTTGTATTTTGTGTTAGAGAAACGCCTGGGCCGCTAGCCTAAGCCATGCCTAATCATGGTGGAAACTTGCAACATCACCATAGTGAGCTATCTATGAAGCATTCTCAATAAAAAGCTATGCATATGGTAAATAAAAAGATCGCTGAGATGCTCATTGTCTGCTTGCCTTGTCATTTTGGTTATGGGATAACTCCTGTACCATGTGAAAGGGGTACCACATTGGCGGTTCTCTATGATATGCAAATACTTACAATGACAAGAACTTACAGGTGACTGAAGTTGAGTAGCATGAGGTGTGGCCCTCGTATTCAAGGGACTTGAGATTGCCAACTTATACTTTGTCAAGCATATACTTCATCTTTGTTCACTTTAACCTTAATCACTTCAAGATGCTTATGATAGGGGCAATGAGGGCTGAAAGCTAACAAGTACCATAATTTTTGGAAGCTCTTTTTGAAACTTGAAATCCCTGCTTCCCTTTGTGAAGGGCCTTTCTTCCACCATTATTTGAGTCTCCACTTTCTACCTTTAGGCACCATTAAGAGAGCATAGTTGTCATTCTGTGTGCAGTGTTCCAAAGCTTATTGATTGATGCATATTGTGATATTATTTGTTCTTGTGCTACTTTTTTCTAGTCACTCTTGTGAACTTTGAAGGTGTCCTATGCATCTATTTGCTACTCTATGAGGGACAAACTGATTGCCACTATGGGATGTTTTCTGTATGTGAAACAAACAAACGTTTTTCAATGCATGTTATTCATGATCTTTGTTTATAGCCTTTCATGTTGCATGCATAGTTACTATGTCCTATTGTTAGAACTCCATCTTTCATGCACATGTTTAGAGTTCTTTGATCCCAGCTTTCAATGCTTGCAAATGGTTTGATCTAGGTTTTGATGGTGCATGTCACCTCAAAAATTATTCTTTTTATCACTTACCTACTCGAGGACGAGCAGGAGTTAAGCTTGGGGATGCTTGAAACGTTGGAAACGTATCTATAATTTTTGATGCTCCATGCTTGTTTAGTATCTACTTTGCTTTGCTTTCTCTACACTTTGAGGTGTTTTTATATCTTTTCTGGAACTAACCTATTAACAAGTTGCCACAGTGCCAGTTGCCTGTTTTCTTCTGTTTTTGGTTCCAGAAAGGCAGAAAATCAATATTCTCGGAATTGGACGGGACAAAAGCCAAAGTCAATATTTTACCGTGGGGGACACGGATCCAGAAGACGAGACAGAGACGCAAACCAGGGTGGCCGCACCCCCTAGGCGCGGGTGGGCCCCATACCGTGCCTGGGTAGGGTGTAGGCCTCATGTCCGCCTCCCAGCCTCGCCTCTTCGCCTATAAGAAGCCCCCGATGCAGAAACCCTAAGGACCCGATCAATATTCCACGAAACCTTCTGTAGCCGCCGCCACCGTCCTCCCTAGATTGGGGGGATCTGAAGTTCTTCCCGGCACCCTACCGGAGGGGAGATCATCCCGAAGGCCTTCTCTCCGGTATGATGCGTGAGTAGTTCCACCTTGGACTATGGGTCCATATAGTAGCTAGATGGTTGTATCTCCTCCTTTGTGCTTTCATGGATAGATCTTGTGAGCTCCGTTCATGATCAAGATCTAATCAATTTGTAATCATGCATGTTGTGTTTGCGGGGATCCAATGTCTATTGAGATTATTATGTCAGATTAATTAATGGTTTTGTCTTTACGATTCTATCATGTTTGTGTTGTTTGTGATCTTGCATGCTCTCTGTTGTTAGTAGCTATCTTGGCCAAGTAGTTGCTAGTGACTCCAATAGGGGGTATTTATGCTCGATAGGGGGTTCATGCCTCTAGTTTCCAAGGTAAGTGACAGAAACATCTTTGGTTGTAGATGTGTTGTTGCTACTAGGGAGAAAACAACGGTCTCTTGTTCATGGAACAAGTGGATTGTTTATCTTACACACTTTGCTTAAAGCAGTTGTCTATTGTTTGCAACTTAATACTGGAGGGGGTTCGGATGATAACCTGAAGGTGGACTTCTAGTCATAGATGCAGTTGGATGGCGGTCTATGTATATTGTTGTATTGTCCAATCGAATCTCATAGGATCTTTTTGACTAGTATTGCATTGTTATGCCTTGCTCAGTTCCTGTCAATTGCCCTGCTGTAATTTGTTTACCCTTTATGTCATGTTGTTTATCTAAGGAGAGCACCTCTAGTGAACTATGGACCCCGGTCTAATCTTTATCATTGATACATCTTCCACTATTACTTGTTTACTTGCTGCAAATCATTACCTTTCACACCATACGTTTAATCCTTTGTTACAGCAAACCGGTGAGCTTGACAACCTCACTGATTCGTTGGGGCAAAGTCTTGAGTTTGTGTTGTGCATGTCTCCGCGTTGCTTGCAACACCTGTGTGACGTTTCCTTCCTCCTATTGGTTCAATAACCTCGGTTTCTTACAGAGGAAGAACTTGTTGCTGTTCTCATCACACCTTGCTCTTAGGGTTTCCAACGAAGAGTCCCACGACAGTGCTGGGCGTCATCAAGGACCCACGGTTGCGAGAAACCGCGACTGGCACGGGCTTACTGTGCCATGTCATCTCTGGACGACCCCACGTCCTCGAGAAACCACAGAAGGCATGGGCTTACGGCGCCATGTCGGCTCTCGACGGGCCCCACATCCGCGAGAAACCGCGACCGGTATGGGCTTATGGTGCCATTTCGACAACGGATGGGACCCATGGCCGGCATGGGCTCACGGTGCCACATCGACTCATTGCGGGCCACACCACCCGGTGGATGCGGAGACGTGTTTCCACTAGAACACCTCTCAATGCTCGAGGTCATGCCCGTGTATGCTGATGGCGGGCCTATGTCATGTGCGCGATCCACCGTCATGCGACGCGGGGTATGACGGGCAACACCCGTCCGCTGCAGGGAATCTGCCGCCCTAACCCGTAGCAGGGCCCGCCTCTCAGGGGAGCAGGGCTCTATTGTGACCGCACCGCGTGTCCTCTCCGGCGTCCATCCCACGACCGAAAAGAATCGGAACGATGTCGATAGCAGTTTTGATGAAATAATCTAGCGCTATTATTTACTCTGATTATTAAAATTAATATTAAAATAGTATTTAAATTAAATTTATTTGGGAAAACTTCCCTAATGGGCCAAGTCCCTGGAGGGAACAAGGCCCAAGAAGCAAGCCGCCACCGCTACTAGGGAAAGGCACAAGTGGGTCCACCCTAGCCGCCGGCCTCCATGGGCCACGCGGGGCCCACGCCCAGTCGGCCGGCTCCTCCTTGTGCGCACGCATGCCCTCCACCTCCCCTTGGTTTAGTCCCACCTCAGGACTTTATAGGATGTGGTAGCCTCTTTTCCCCTATATATAAATGTCTATATGGAGGGAAAATAACACACACCCAATATTCTCTAAGGCAATTTCCTTAGAGAAATTTCTCTCTCTTCTCTTTTGCAATCATAGTCCTAAGTATGGACTGCAGGCGTAGAAGACTGCTTTGCTGCAGTACACCGTTGAGCTGCGGTGATTCCAGCCAGAACATCTACTTCCGCATCCTGGCTGGATCAGAAAGAATAGGAGTTGTCGTCGAGCACCAGACGTGTAATGCTAGTCATGATTTTTTCTGCTGCGAACCGCTTCAGCGCGTGCCTCGGTTATTACTAACCGATATTTTTACTTGTGTTGTTTACTTTGTGATAACCTTTATGCTTGAAGTATCTTATCATCATCTAGGTTGCCTTACCTAGTTTGCATTTTGGGCACACTTATATTGCGCAAAAACTAAAACTTGCAAGCAATTATAAAGAATTTTGTAGAAACTAAAACTTGCAAGCAATTATAAAGAATTTTGTAGAAACCTATTCACCCTTCTAGGTTAACCATCTCTATTATTTCACTTCTCACCCTGATGTAGAAACCATGTTTCTATGAAATGCTTGTAAGACATCTAAATAATAACTCGGATTTCTCAATATTTTATCTCCAACAAAAATAAACACACTACTGCCTCACATAATTATATATTTATATTCATTTCTATTGGTACAGTATATCCCACATTATGTAAGTAAATTGTTAATGCGTTGTGAGTTAAGAATAATTTTTATATAATTTTTACTCTTAAAAATAGTTGAATAGCACAAATAGAGCTAACAAATATTAGAGATACTCAAATGATGGTGGGGGATACTTTATAATTAAATACTGAAATTACTCATGATGTCATTATTGCGCTAAACATAGTGTGATGTACCAACTATTCAAAATTTGGTTGGCGTTATACTTGTCGTCATGTCGAGTTATACCATGGTTAATAAATTCGACAAGCGGATTCATACTATTTTAACCCATAATACCACCCTTTGTAAAATTTGATGCAGCAAAAGAAAAAAGGGTGTTACAATTATCATGAGTTGGTAATAACAATTCTCACTTATTTATATCAAACTTTTCTAATTTATGTAACTTATTTTTTTATGATATATAATTTTCTATTATAATTAGAAAAATTAAACACATAGTGATGCTACTAGATGTTAAGATGCACTATTTGTTTCTCCTCTGAAATAAGGATACATGATATTTCTAGGACTCTAACATCTTCGCTGCTTATTATATTGTATAAAATCAAACCGTTTTTAATTAATATTTGTATTTTTATAATTATGTTCGAGACATTTCTACATGGTTTAGTTTAATATGTTCAAACATATCAAGTAAATAAAATGAATATCTAGCTGCAAAATGCATTCTTCCCAAGTTGCCTTATTAAAAACTGTACCGAACTAATTTTATAGACTGTATTGTGTTTATAGATGTTTGTAACCCATTTATTATCCAGAAAAATGTCTTGGTGGAAAGCTCTTGCATGCCTTCCCACAAACATGTTTTTGACGAATATTCTCATAAAGTATTATAATAATGGTTTCTCGAGCGTACAATTGTCTATTTGTGTGACCTTTCTTGAATTTTAAATATATTGCTTTTCACATATTGAGGACACATCCTAATCATTATTTCTCTTTGTTTCCATTGCTCAGATGAAAATAATTGTATTAATAACACATTCCTTTCAGCTAAAAAACAAAGTTACGGTGGAGGCAGAAGAAAATAATCGATGTAAATGTCAATACAATGGCAAAAAAGTTCCTTTTCCGAAAAATATTTCAGCGGCTTGGCTAAATTGGACAATAGCACCACAGAATATTGTTATATTAAAATTAGGTGGCATGTAAAAAATAAGATTACATTTTCTTAATAATAGTCAAGTCTGACAACAACGTCCAATAAATGTTATTAGGAGCACCGACATCTGTTGCCATAGTATTGGGGGCAGCTGCTCCCAACGACAGCCCGCAATAACCTCTCACAATAAATTATCAGTTCATCAAGTGCTCTTCGTAGTCGGTGGCGGCATCGGCTCAGGGAAAGATCGTGATGCGTACGTGTACACGTACAGAACGGACCAGCAATGTCTAACGGGCACGTTCCGCAGGCAGACTGCTGAAGGGGGAAAGCAAGTAATTATCGTGATTGGCTCATTCCTTTAAAAAAAGAACGCAGAGCTCCGAGTGATCACGCACACGAGTCATGGCGATGAGCGAAGGCATAGTCATCCCTGCTCGATCGTGCATACTCGCACCTCAACCGTGTGCGAAGGCACGATATGTACTAATTCCTCCAATCCATATTACTTATCATAGAAATAGATATATCTAGACATATTTTAGTACTAGATACATCCAATCCAGTGACAAATAATATGGATCGGAGGGAGTAGTATATAACGCTATACGACATTAGCATACAAAAATTTAGGACCGATATGTTCAAGAAGTGTTTCAAACTCAGAACATAGTACTAAAGGTAAAGCCATGTAAATAGTGCAATGTGGACGAGACCGATGGGACCGACTGACTTATGATGAGAAAAAATCCGCGAGTAAGTACTATAAATTCTTCTCGTTAAAAAACTATTCTCTCCAATCTATTATGAATTGGAGAGAATAATATAAATTTCTACTCCTTCCTTTCTAAAATATAAGTCGTATTCCGTTTTGTTCAGATAAGAAATTGACCATTAGTTGTTGAGATATGTTTTTTGTGATAGAAATTAAAATGATATAAGCAAGTATCTTTAGTACGTATGAATATACTGACATATAATTTATTACAAATTCTATTTATAATAATTATTGGTTAGAAATTTGTTCTAATGAATGGAAATACACCCGAAGGTAGCATCGTTAGCGTGTAACCAGCTTAGTCTAGTTGGTCGGCTGAGCATCGTGAGAATCCTTTTGGGGAAGGAAATATGAAATACTCCATCGTTTTTACGTGCAATCCATGTAGTCAAGATGTCCGGTTAAGCATTCTGGAGTAACATAGTTTTTTTGAAAGAAAAAAATGCCACACAATTTTAAATCCAAATTTGGTTTACATTCGGAAACAAAATAAAAATATGAATCAAATCTTGAAGTTTAGCTACTATTTATCACTGAAATTTCTATTTTATTTGTTTCTACATAAAGTGAATTTGAGTTTATGTCCTAAAAAATACATAATTTGCTTGCCTTTTGGACATGTAAGTGCACATACCACCTAAATAAAATATTTCTATGTGTTCCGCCTAAGACTTTGCCAAAGTGGTATCAACAATGAGGCAGACGTTGGAGGTTATGCGAGCCAACTGAGTTGTGTACCAAGATAATGTTAACGAGATGATGTATATTGAGCTAAGAATAAGAAGATTTCTTACAATTTAAATGGAACTGTTACGGTACAAATAATAATTCACTCTTGAATCTTTGCCTATGAGCATCCTTCTCTCCACCATTGAGTGGTACGTCTGATTCACGTCCAAACCGACACTGTTTCTTTTTTTTCCGGCAAATCACATGCAACCAGAAAGTCTCCATAAGGTTTCAACTAACATTCTATGGACTACATGTTCTAACTTGTGTGATAAGTTCACGAAAAGATCACCGTTTATCTCATATCTTCTCACCCTAATGTAGAAAGCATGTTTCTATGAAATGCTTGTAAGACAATTAAATAATAACTCACATTTCTCAAGATTTTAGCTCCAAGAAAAATACATAAACTATGTCCTCACATAATTATATATTTATATTCATTTCCATTGGAATAATATATCCCACATTATGTAAGTAATTCATTAACGAGTTGTGAGTTAAGAATACTTTTTATGTAATTTTTACTCTTGAAAATACTTGAATAGAGCTAACAAATGTTAGAGATACTCAAACAATGGTGAAGGATATTTTAGAGTTAAAAAACAAAATTATTTTTGTTATCATTATTTCACAAAACATACTGCAATGTACCAACTATTAGGAATTTGGTTTGCATTATACTCGTCGCCATGTATAGCTATAGCATGGTACTGAATTTGACAAGCTGGTTCATATAACTTTAATCCATAATACTACTCTTGGTAATATTTGATGATCAAAAAAAAGAAAAAGGTTTACAATTCGCATGAGTTAGTAACAACAATTCTCACTTATTTATATCAAACTTTTCTACTTTATGTAACTCATTTTTTCAATTTACTATATGATAAATAATTTTTTATTATAATTAGAAAAATTAAACACATAGTGATGCTACCAAATGTTAAGATGCATTATGTGTTTCTCCTCTGAAATAAAGATACACGATTTTTCTAGGACTCTAACATCTACGACTGCTTATTACTATACTTCTATTGTACAAAATCAACATGTTTTTAATCAATATTCATATTTTTATTTTTATAATTATGTTTGAGACACTTCTACATAGTTTAGTTGAATATGTTCTGACATGGAAAGTAAATAAATTTAATATCTAGCTACAAAATGTGTTCTTCCCGAGTAGCTGGATTGCAAAATGTGTTCTTACCGACTAATTTTACAAATTGTATTTTATTTACGGATGTTTGTAACCCATTTAGTATCTAGAAATATCTTGGTGGAAATCTTTTGTAGGGATGATAGTGGGTACCCTACTTAGTACAAAAAAAATGAACTAAGCTTTGGCAAAACACCATTTTTTGAGAAAACTAGTCCATTTGTTTGAACTAGGATAAAGTAGAGGGTACCCTAAAGGTTATAAAGTTCCATCTCTAAGCTCTTCTGTATCTTTCCACAAACATGTTTTTGACAAATGTTCCCATAGAGTATTATAATAATGGTTTCTTGAGTGTAGGGTTGTCTATTTGTGTGACGTTTCTTGAAACGTCTCAAACCTATTGCTTTTCACATACCGTATTACTAAGACATTCCTTTCATCAAGAAAAACAAAGCTGCAGCGGAGGCAGAAGAAAATAATCGATGTAAATATCAATACAATGGCAAAATAATTCCTTTTTCCAAAAAATGTCACCAGCTCAATTAAATTGGACAATAGCACCACAAAATGTGGATACTCTCTCCAAAGGCATATTGAGTGCAGGTAATAATATATATATGTTGGTTGTCCATGTGTGCTACTTTATTATAACTTGGTCCTTTCTTCCGGGATGGATCCAGAGCATGTTGGTGTTGAACACTTCTTGTATGGTTACACCAATATATAATAGCCATTTCTGGAGTTGGTCTAAGTTTTGCAAGAAGTTCATAGAGGTAAGAGTGTAGCTCATGTTGATCTGTAATTCTGAACGCCATGCTAGTTATAATACTAAGGACTCAAATCGGTCCAGTATCACTTAATGCGGCGGAAATGCTTCTACATCAAAGTCTGACATTAAAAAAAGCTATCATGCGCGTGTAGGGATAAGATTGGAAGATATGTATAGTATCAAGAGAGAACTAACATGAGTTGTTCTGTAGTTGATCCAGATGAAGACCGGGAACCCTAAGAATAAAAGGCTCACTTTGAAAGTCTCAGCTATGACATGTGGTACTTTGACTTGATAACAAAAATTCTCATTTACTTATTCTTGACTTTCCAACTTTATTATTACTTGGTTGTCAACGTAATATCTTAATCAAATATTTTTATTACATTTTAGCATAATAAAACACATATGATGCATGGTTTTGCATTAGAACTTTAACATAGTAGTATCTACTAATATCATTGTGGAAACCAAACCATTTTGCAATGGTAGTCATACTTGTTATACATAATTTTGTTTGAGGCCTTTTCTCTTAAAAATGTACCTATTTATTTTAGTACAATATGTTTAAATATAAGAAATGGAATGCAATATCTTCCACTTCACGATTAATCCTAGATATTTTGATATTCTATTGTATTTACATGTGCTTTTAACTACTTCACTATCCAGAAATATCTTAGTAGAGATCTCTTGTGTGACCATACAGTAGCCATCGTTTTGATGGATGTTTACATAAAGCATCTTAATAAATGGTTTCTACGGTGTACAATTGTCTATTATTGCGAGGTATCTTGAAAAACATCCCAAATGTAGCTCCTTTCTTTTTTTCAAAATTCCACAGATCTATTAATAATCATCAACAGCAGTACAAAGAGACCCAAAAAATATTACAAATAGATCGCTTGACCACCCAGCGATGACTACAAACACTAGTGCAAGCCGAAGGCGCGCCATCGTCCTCGTCCCTCCATCACCGGAGCCAGGCAAAGCTTGTTGTAGCAGACAGACAGGAAGTTGTCGTGCTAAGGCCAAAAATGACCAGCACACCAGAGCAGCAACCATTGCCAATAATAACTACCATAGATCGGAAGAGACTGACCTTAAAACAAACCAACGGACAAGATCTCTGTAGATCCACCGTACAAAAGACTTCACGCGCCCTCTGTCGGAGCTAGATGCACCACGGAGCGAGAATAGAGCGGGAAGGATCTTATTCTGACTCCAGGATATAGTCGTCGCCTCAACATCCCGAAAAAGACACTGAAAATATGCTAAACAACAGACCAAAAAACCTCCACGGGCGAGAGGTCGTGGTCCGCCACATCTTCAAGGCATGAGGGCCAGCGAAGGCAGAGCGAACTGACGACATCGCTGGTGAGAGGGATGAAATCCTAGATGGGTTTTAGCTAAGTTCTCTCGTGGTGGCGGCTACTTACCAGTTGGCTGCTTAAATGTAGCTCCTTTCTGAGTGCAAGGGAAACATATTTTGCTCGTTATTTGTCGTTATTTTTTGCTTTAATGATTAATGTTTTTCTTTAGGAAAAAACAGAAAGAAAAGAGTCAATGTAAATATCATCATTTTTAGTGGCTAAGCTGAATTAGACAAACACACCATACAAAAAGTCGAATACTCGCGGAGCTATATTAACGGGGAGGTGAGAGGACTGTCGAGCTTTTTTTTGTTGGAAAAGAGTATATATTAATATCATAAGATGTAGTCTTTAGGGGAAAAGTTTTAGGATGGGCTAGTCCCTTGGACCACCACACCCTTTTATATATAGCTAAACTTAGGCTACATCTTATCTAGTACAATGGAATACTCTAGACTCTACTAGGACACTAACTTAGACTCCAACATTCACTGGAACATTCCAGGCTCTCCTAGGACAGCACTACTATACTAATACTCACTAGAATATTCTAGGCTCTCCTAAGACACCATTTTTATACTAACATGGTGTCCAACACTCCCCCTCAAGATGGGTGATAGATATCTATCATTC
The DNA here is from genome assembly GCA_916181665.1 of Avena sativa. NCBI lineage: Eukaryota > Viridiplantae > Streptophyta > Magnoliopsida > Poales > Poaceae > Avena > Avena sativa. The sequence continues at coordinate 35,214,172 of OV702289.1, read as the reverse complement.
CCATCTTGTTACAAGCTGAACTACACTCTTTAATTCCTAATCCTTTAGTTAAACAGTCAGCGATTTGCTCGCTAGAGGTTACATGACCTATCTTAATTATACTGTCATCCAACTTTTCCTTTATGAAGAAGCGATCAATCTCCACATGCTTGGTTCTATCATGTTGAACAGGGTTGTTTGCGATGCTGGTCGCCGATTGGTTGTCACACCACAAATTTAAAGGGCCTTTCCTTAACACTTTCAACTCCGAAAGAAGATTCCTCACCCATAACATCTCACTCAAACCTTGCGACATAGCTCTATATTCAGCTTCAGCTGTTGACTTTGAAACCACCGGTTGCTTCTTACTTCGCCATGATACCAAATTTCCCCCGATAAACACACAATAACCAGAAGTTGATCTCCTATCATCCAAGCAACTTGCCCAGTCAGCATCACAATACCCATCCACATTTAGATGACCATTCCTTTTGAACCATAGTCCCTTTCCTGGACTACCCTTCAAGTACCGGAGGATTTGATTGACCGCATCCAAGTGTCCGCTCCTAGGATCATGCATGTATCTGCTCACTATACTCACTGCATATGAAATATCAGGTCTTGTGTGACATAGATAGATGAGCCTTCCAACAAGCTTCTGGTACTTCTCCTTATCCACTGGATCACCAGATTCGGCACATAATTTGTGGTTTTGGTCGATAGGTGTTGATGCAACCCGACACCCAAGCATGCCCGTGTCACTAAGCAAGTCCAATACATACTTCCGCTGGGAGAGCACAATCCCTTCGGGGGATCTAGCAATTTCTATGCCAAGAAAGTACTTGAGTTGACCAAGATCCTTTACCTCAAATTCCTTGCGTAGGTTGTCTTTTAGTCGTGATATCTCCACCGCATCATCTCCTGTGATTATGATATCATCAACATATACAGCAAGGATTGTAATCTGGCTATTTGAGTGCCGATAGAACACCGTATGATCCCCATTACACTGCTTATATCCCATACCACATACAACTCGTCTAAATCTATCAAACCATGCCCGTGGAGATTGCTTGAGGCCGTATAGAGACTTTCTCAACCTGCATACCTTTCCTGATGTTCTAGGAGTGGAGAAACCAGGTGGGATCTCCATGTATACCTCCTCCTGTAAATCTCCATGCAAGAATGCATTCTTGACGTCCAACTGATGCAAAGGCCACCCGAAGTTAGTTGCACAAGAGATAAGGATCCTCACCGTGTTCATCTTTGCCACCGGTGCAAATGTCTCATCATAGTCAATCCCATATGCTTGACTATATCCTCTGGCAACTAGTCTTGCCTTGTACCTTTCAATTTTCCCTTTTGGATTTTGTTTCATAGTGTAAATCCATTTGCATCCAACAGCTCTCTTTCCTGCTGGAAGATGTACAAGTTCCCAAGTTTTATTCCTTTCGAGAGCATTTAACTCCTCTATCATGGCCTCTCGCCACTTCGGGTCTTGCTTTGCTACTTTCCAGTCTCTTGGGATCTCAACGGATTGCAATGATGCAATGAAGGCCATGTAGTTTGTTGATAGAGATGTATACGATACATAACTAGCTATGTCATGCTCATCTCGGTACCAATTTGGAGGTTTTTTAGCTCCAACTCGGATTCCTTTTCTTAAGGCAATGGGCAAGTCCATTGAATCTCTCGTACTAGATGGACCCACGCCATCAGTCAATTCAACAATTTCAACACTTGTTGGAGCACGTTGCTCCCCCTGCACCTGTGTGTCACCTACTGTAGGACCCTGTTGCTGCTGCTCATGTTGCGGTTTTCTTTGTGTATACACTTTTAAGTTTTCTTCCTCGTTCGGTTTTCTCCATCTCTCTTCACTTGTAGCTTGTCTCCTTGTATGCACACTTAAATTTTCTTCCTCATTTGGCTTTGTCCATCTCTCTTCACTTGCAGGAGATGGAATTGAACCAACAACAACTGTCGATTGTTCATCTTCCTTTGTCCTCGCCAGTTCAGTCTCCCCCTCTCGACTAGCATCAATTGTGCTAGGAGAGTCAAAGTCAAATAACGAGCTGAGGTCTGTCTTCTCTCCGTAGAATGGCTCAGACTCTCTAAATGTCATATCCATGCTAACAAATGTTCTCCGCTCACTAGGGCTCCAACACTTGTAGCCCTTTTGTCCAGATGGGTATCCAATGAAGATGCACTTCACAGCACGTGGGTCCAATTTTCCTACTGAAGGTCTATGGTCTCTAACAAAGCATGTACAGCCAAACACCTTTGGTGGAACAATGAACTCATTTTTACCAAAGATCATTTCATATGGGGTCTTCATCCCAAGAATTCTTGATGGCATTCGGTTGATGAGATAAGTAGAAGTCATAACTGCTTCACTCCATAAGAATTTTGGCACATTCATAGTAAACATAAGCGATCGGGCTACCTCCAGCAGATGTCGATTCTTCCTCTCAGCTACTCCATTCTGTGGAGAAGTATCAGGGCATGAAGTTTGATGAAGTATTCCTTTTTCTGAAAGAAAGTTGCCAAATTCATGGTTCACATACTCTGTCCCATTATCAGTCCTAATAATTTGAATACCAATGTTGAAACGATTTTGGATATATGCATAGAAGTCCCTGAAACAACTAAGCACCTCACTTTTTTGTTTCATGAGATATATCCAAGTCATCCGCGAGTAACAGTCAATGAAGGTGACAAAGTACTTCATTCCACTAATAGAGACCACGGGAGAAGTCCAGACATCAGAGTGAATCAACACGAAAGGCGATGTGCTTCGGAGTCCACGACTCACATATGATGTCCTTGTGTGTTTTCCATATTCACAAGCATCACACACAAGTTTTTCTTTATCCACCTTCTTCATTTCTTCGGGAAATATCTTACTCATAGTATCAAAGGACATATGGCCCATCCGACAATGTAAGAGTATCACCTTTGCTTCATCGTCACCAGCAACAACTGTCAAAGCGGTGCATAATGCATCATCTGTTTCATGTCTATCCAAGTACCATAGTCCCTTATGCCTGACACCAACCCCAAGTCTCCTTCCAGTTGTCCTCTCCTCAATTATACAGTTGTATCGGTCAGCAATAATTCGACAATCAATGTCGTCAACCAAGGCACTCATAGACACCAAACTCACTGGAAATGATGGAGCATACAAGACCGAAGACAATGTAATTGACGGAGTGCATTTCACCGTGCCAACTCCTTTGACAGGCTGATAAGTTCCATCAGCTGTTTGGATGGTCTCTTTATGCATGGGTGGATTTGGAGCATATGATGCGAACTCACTCCACCTTCCTGTGACATGTGCAGATGCCCCCGAATCTAGTATCCAGTTTGAACAAGTTCCATCTAACGTAGGAGCTCGATTTGACATACCTTCTTCCGCTTGTGCGAGATTTACACAATTTTGTAGGGCTGTTGTTTTTTCACCTTGCTTTGGAACTTCTGCAATCTTCTTCGACTCTCTCAATTCTTCTATCTCCTTCATCAATTGAGTCATTTTCTCAAGTAGCTTATCAATTCTTTGATTTTCCCCCATTGATCAGTGTTGCTGAAAAGCACCAATAAACAAGCTTCTATGACTCCTGTCTGCTCTAGTTGACCTTCTCTTGCAGATCACTTGAGCAAAAATAGTGAACGGCTAGGTTCAGTACTTGAGACTGAATCCACAACGCTGTTCAGCTGTTCTACAAGTCCAGCCTGAACACGCTCTTCTCCACAGCTATACCACAACTCAAACTGCTCCTCTGCTGCAGTACAGCCCACTCCTAGCCGCACTGTCTGACCACTTCTCCTGGCTGCACTGCACACACACTGCTGTCCGCCACAACCCTCAAAGTAGAGCAGCACAATGTCCGGTCCCTGCTGCTTTTGCTGAGAGACACAAGCTCACGAAGCTCTCTTCTGTCCTCTATAGCACACACCGCAAACAACAATTACCTCTGCTTTGAGCAGCCATAACTCCCTTGCTTCTCCTTACTTCTTCCTTGCAAGTCAACCTGACCAGCACTTCTCCACCTGAGCTAGCTACCCCTGCCTGCACTCCCACCTGAACGCCTGGAGCTCTTCCACAAGCCGCTGTTTCACCACCAGCCACCACCAGGACCAAGCGCCCCCTTCCTCAGCTTATGCCACAGCAGAGCAGCCCTGCTTCATCACCATTGCCACTTCTCAGGAGCACCAAGGCTCTGATACCATGTAGTCTTTAGGGGAAAAGTTCTGGGATGGGCTAGTCCCTTGGACCACCACACCCTTTTATATATAGCTAAACTTAGGCTACATCTTATCTAGTACAATGGAATACTCTAGACTCTACTAGGACACTAACTTAGACTCCAACATTCACTGGAACATTCCAGGCTCTCCTAGGACAGCACTACTATACTAATACTCACTAGAATATTCTAGGCTCTCCTAGGACACCACTTTTATACTAACATGGTGTCCAACATAAGAATACCAATTACACGCAGCCTCTGCAACAACGCATGCCCTAGCGGCCCGACAGATGCACATAGCCCAGAAAAAAGAAAGAAGAATTACAAAAAATAAAAGTTCCGCTACAGAGAACTAATCCTCAAAGCAACAATACTGACACCATCAGAACAACATCAGTAGTCCCCACTCCAATAACAACGCCTTTAAGAAGAAAACAGTCTCCAAGCGCCGTCGTTGCCAGATCAAAGATCATAGGTTTTCACCCTGGAGAAAGTCCTTGCTCACAAAAGAATGTCTTCAACAAGGTCATTGCCAGGCACAACCAGTTAAGGTCAGACCTTGGATTTGTATCCTCCAAGATAAGACTGGGAACTCCCCTTGTGTTGTCTTCCCACACCAACAGTCGCTGCAACGAGTCCCAGATCATGCAGCCAGTTCTCCGTCGCCACAAGAACAAAAATCACCATCGCTACCCTCATATTTCTGCTTTGCTGACATTCTCCGCATCTAACTTCACCATGGCTCATAAGAATGACTCTTGGTGGGAACAAACAGCAGAGCTTCGCAACGCTCCCGCTGAAACCAAACGGGCAGAAAAACAAGGTGCACACGACTGAATACCTTCTGATCCAGCAATCTCCAGGCATGATATGTCCATGGGAGTTCGCCGATGGAGCCTTCCGAAACCCGCCTCTCTAGACCAGATCAACGAGGGCAGACATCAAGCAGATATTCGTCTTGGTGCGAAAGAAACCAAAGGACCACCACCATTATTAGATCCGACACAGCGATCTCCACACCGTCGGCCGGTTTCCGGAGAACGGATCGAGCAGGCAACTAGGGTTAGAGAGCCGATCTAGGTCTTCCAACGAAATCCCATCGCCGGCACCTCCTCCACCAGATCGCCCCACTCCGCCGCCCTGGAGGAACGAACAAGCCGCCAACACGGGGGACGGGCGGCCGCTGCGCGCCAGCACTCCGGACGGTCCTCCATGTCGCCGCCCTCCATGCTGCCTCACGTTGCTGTGCTACCTTCCCTGCACCGCCGCTGTCTTCCCCGCCAAGGTTCGCCGCCTCTCCACGCTCCACCCTCACTACCCCTGTGACGATCCGCCTGCGCGCGAAGGGGCCCCGTGGGGGAGCGCCTCCCTTGCCCGCCGCCTTCGACGGTCCGCCACCGCCGACGCCGACGGCGGCAACGGCCGGGGAAGAGGAGTTCGCGGTGCCTCTTTTTCTAGGGTTTGGCGCCTCCGGAGTCGCCACGCGCGAGGCGACCCGGGAGGAGTTTCTCAGAGGATGGAGTTTCATCAATAATATCTGTGGGCTGTAAACTTTGGGAGACTGTCGAGCTATACCGGCACCTAATCCAGCATTAATAATCTGGGTCGCGCCCGCTAATTAATTTGAACAGTGGTTTGGGAACCTGAGAGAGAGTTGAGACGACAAGGAGGGATATGTACAACATACTCCGTGTCCAATGCTTTGGTGATCGATTGTGCTCTCTCGCCGTCGCAGTCGGCCGAACAATGTTAACTTTGTTTTGAGCGAGTCTTTGGTAGATTAGCTAATCAAGCAAAAAAAAAAAAGCTAATCAAGCAGACATGAGTGCGTGTGAAAACTAAGCTGGTAGTAGTGTCCCTGGGTGACAATTTTTGGTCGATGCACGCGGTCGTAGTCCATGAGGACCTTGGGATGATGATGATCCGTGTCTGGCAATCTTCACATCATTTGTTTAGTATTTCTTTGGTCCGAAAACATAGATTCGTATGCATCAAGATGGATAAATAAGAAATACAGTACAGATTTAGACAAATCCGAGTTCGCCGTGTGCACGCTCCACGCACCCTCATCATCATCATTCATCATCAATTCATCGTTCATGAGTTAAACGTTTGAAAACGCGTTCGTGCCTCACGTAGCACCAGCCCACGCGCATGGCCTCGAAACCCGGGCTACGCTACGTAGTAAAACCCAAAAGCAGCAAAAGAAAGCAGAAGCCCACCCCCTACGCATGGCCATCGCACGCAACGTCTCGCCGGTGGGGCCAGTCACCTCGCACCGCCACCGTGTCCCCCGCCGACGGCGCCGCTCCGCCGCGGCCGGAGCCGGCGCGCGCACATGGGTATACCTGCCCGATCGATCCGCAGCCGCTGCTCCGATCTGCGGGCCGGGCCCCGCGCCCGTCCAATCCAATGCTAAAGCGATTAGGTCGACGTCCCTTTCGCCCGCGTGGGACGCGCGACGCGCTAGCCCCCACCGGACGCCCGTGCCGTCGCGTTCAGCCGTAGTACTCCTCCTTGCTAGTACGTAGGAGTACTATGGTGATTGCGCCGCGAACCCAATGATAGCCGATGATGGCGCCGGCTGCAATCATCCCGTGGCGGTGGGTTCAGTTCAGGTTCATGCATGTGGTAGGCTGCTAGTGATATCAGTCTACTTTCCTCCTCCGAGCATAGAAAGCATAGAAAGCAGTTTGGTAGCAGACATGAAGCACAGAGTTGAATACTACTAAATGTTGTGAAGATATTGAGTTGGATTGGCAAAAGTAACAGATTCAGTTGAAAGAGAGAAAAGAGAATTCGGTGCTGAATAGTGTACTAGTAGCAACAAATACTATTCTCGTATAAGCATTACTGGCTTCAGAGGATTGTGAAGAAACGGCGATGTAGGATTAGTCAGGCAGGAAGGCAGAAATGATCAAAATCTGCAAGGAACGATCGAGGCACGTACGTACGTGTGCACCTACTCGACGGGCCAGCAATAATCTCCAACGGCACCTTCCGCAGGCAATGTAGGGGGCAAAGCCATTAACCACGTCTCTGACCGACTGATTGGCTCCTTCCGTGCAGGATATGCAGCTCACACACGACACGGGGTGTCATGTGATGAGCGAACGAATCACACCATAACTGCTCGTACTACGTTTCATACTAAACACTACTCCCTCTGTTTCAAATTACTCCGCCGGCACGCTTATGTAGGTGGGCTATTACTCCCTCATTTTTCATTCAAAAAAATCCTGAGATTTTTGAAATAGATAGTATGAAATGTGTACTACGTATACCAAAAACCCAGAATTTTTTTTGGATGAAAAATAAGAGAGTACTAGTCCACTTAGGTAAGCGTGCGCGCGGAGTAATTTGAAACAGAGGGAGTGCGGCTTATGTCGTGGAACACGGAGGTACTGCTGTGGGCCTGTGGCGGTGCGATACCACTGCCACTACCAACCGACGGCTTAATTTCCCAGAGCCGTTGCTGCCATGATTCATCATCGTACTATCGCCGAGGTTACATTACATTACCCTGCAGCTGCAGGCTGTGCGTGTACTGTCATCTCTCCATTAGTACTACGCGATAGTGCCAGCCAGTGATTGGCTAGTGCAGTGGCCGGGAGTAGTACTGTACTTTGTTTGCGATCAATTAGAGCAAGTACAATAAGTCCTAGTCAGCTGGCTATAAGCTATTCCACATCAGCAAAATCCTAGGTGGATGAGAGAGAAATGAGGAAAGAGAAGAAAGCGGGCTCTTCATCTACAGCCGGCTGCAGCACGAGAAACAAGAAGCTATAGTCAGCATGTAGCCTGCATCAAGTACTATAAGTGGGCTATTAGCATAAAATGAGTCTTGCATGTCATGCAAGCATTAAATGCTACCTATTTTATATAGCCAATACTATAGCCAACTTATTATAACAATAGATGTTTATGATGGCTATATGTGACATGGCACAAGTATATAGCCAACTGCTGGCTATATTATTGTCCTTGCTCTTACGTACTACGTTGGATTGGGTGATTGGAGCGGGGGTGGGGAATGATGGCGCCGAACGGCTGGCCGGACCGGGCTATGATTGATCGATGGTGACGGCAGGTAGAGAGATAGTAGATTGGTATGGTAGCACATCAACCAGCCAATCAATCAAAATCTGCGACGGAATGCGTGTCTGTCATTCGTGGGAGACAACCCGACGGGACGGGACGGGACGGGGGTGGTTCAAAAGCAGTTGGCGAAGAAGCAACCTGGGCACACCAAAACTGCCTGCCACCAGCCTCAAGCAACCTGAGCAGCTCCGAAGCAGAGCACAAGTCCAGGTGAGGTGAGCATGAGATGCAGGCACCTGACCTGGGAAACGAGTTGTCTGCCCAAACCCACAGCCTGGAGAGACTTCAGTCCAGGTGAACACGAACGTGACACCAGCGTTGCAACATGGCTGGGGGAAGGCACAGAAACTGGTACTATAAGAGAAACGAATATACAGTACTACATCCGAAGCTGCTGCCAGCACACCAAAGCTTCATTGAGTTGGGTGGGGAATCTGTTGTGGTGCTTTCTTCGGAGCCGGCCTCTTTTAAGGTCTTCACAGGCCCCCTCGCCACCGCAGCTGCACGCCCCCATGGTCAGCGGAAGAGTGTTGGCGCATAGCTCAGAGACTTTTTTTTTTTTGATAGAGAGCTTTGTGTGGCTTGCTCGCGGGAAGAGTTCGGAGGACACAATCATGAAGGTGGACAAGTCTCTCAAAAAGATTTCTCACGGAGGTAGAAGATGAAAGAGAGGTGTTGCGTCTTTTGGGTCGTCTGTTAAGTGGACCTTCTTTGCTGCGTCGTGCTCCAGGTGTCGCCTTGTCTGCGTTGTAGTAGGTTATGGGTACTTGTTGGATCTAGAGGTTGCGTTCTTTAGATGTTGCTTTCTTATGGTTTGGTATTTGTTGTGCTCGGTTTTCCGTTAATTAACTGGATAATTTTTTTCTTTTTAATTAATATAAATTGAGGCAAATCTGTCCCTATTTCAAAATATATATATATAATTAATACTACTTCCTCCTTCTCAAAATATAGATGTCGCAGACTTATTAAAATTCTTTTTTGAGACGGAGGAAATACTATGTTATTCCCATTGTTATTCTTATAGCAGTGTTCCCATCACTTTTTTCCCTATTACTCAGAACATGGTAAACCCAGCAGAGAGAACTTAACCGTTAATCTTAGCTGGACTTCCAGCAGCAGTATTTTCATTAATTTTGGCCTATTACCGAGTTCATGATAAACCCAGTAGAACAAGCTTACTTAAATCTACCACATCTATTTTGAGACGGAGGAAATAGTATAAAATGTAATGAGAACCGAAGCAGTGCTCAGTTGGCTAGAGCGGGCGACTGTGAGCTCGCCCAACAGCGTTCGAGGCACAGACCAGATTGCCTGCCCGTGCAGCCGGTTGGAGCGCCGTCAGAAAACACAGGCCTAGCTGAGGAACAGCCGATGATGCTGGAGGAAGCAACCTGAGCAGCCAGGAGCTGCGCCGATGATCCGGGTGGGGATGAGGTGCAACCGCTCGTTTGTCAGTAATTGCCTTCCACCACTCAAGCTGGAGAAGCCGAGCTGAGTTGGATCTTGGAACAAGAATGTGACACCAGCGTTTCAAGATGGCTGGGTCAGAGGAGCAGCACTGGAGAAGGTACCGAAACTGGTATAACAGACGAATATACATCTGAGGCTGCTGCTAGCATTGCTATACAGATAAAGATTAACGAGCCCAGATGAATTTTGCTCCACAGAATGTACGATTCACCCGCGTTCGAAGCTCAGCCTCCGCGGATACCTCACTTATATCTAAGAAGGTACAGTTAAGGGAGGGAACTTCCCCCTTTAACCACGTTTAGAGTATTACTATGTTATTCCAACTAGCGTAATGCCCGTGCGTTGCTACGGGTCAACAAATAATTGATAATTTTAAAATAAAATAAAATATAAATAAAAGATTTGGTGTTTAATTTTCCTACAATTCAAAAATATTACCCTAAGGTGTCACCATGCCAATCTTCAGATCTGCTATAAATGGTGGCATGTCAGATCCTCACATGGGACATTTCACATCGTAGTTCAAGTTACAGATTTTTATAATCTGTGTGTGTGATGTAATGTTCATAGAAAGGATGGTATCAATAGCATATTTTGGTTGTGTGAGCATATTTTGGTTGTGTAAGCCATCGATCTTTATCGAATACAACATTATTAGTTTGGACAAATCTGTTAGTGTTGGCTCTAGCGGCACGAGACTCGATACGGACAACGGCCGGCTCGATTCAGTGGCGGCGGGTGGCAATTCGGTGGCAGAATCCAGAGGCGCGGGGTACTTTTAGAGCGCGGAGAACCGATGGTGCGTAGGGAAGCGGCTGACGGCATGCCTAGATTGAGAGCTCAAGAGGAGGAAGAAGATAATCTGAACTATGAGTGGAATAGTAGTAGTTCAAGGTACTATTACCTCAAGACTTCCACACATTTGGTTCAATGGTTTGAAGCCACATCTGAAACAAGAATCTATACGCCCCCTAGTCCTTATCCTCTTGCCCCCATCCTCGTTCCCCTTGAGAGTCGGCCGCCGGCCCGATCCGCCGCCCTCTCCGTCGGAATAGCCGGCCGGAGTAGGGATCGGAGAGGTGCCAGAGTTAGCTCTAGGTTAGGTAGGTTTTGTTTGCGTCCTGATGCCATAGACTGGCATTCTGCCGGGAGTGGAGGACGAGCTCTTCGGGCCGAGCTCCCTTCTCGCATGTTGGTTATTCTCCTCCTAGTGGTGCTTCGGTGGCCAGAGCTGATGGTGGAGAGCAGCCACGACAACTCCATGAATAAGGTCTTGGGCAGCTTTCTTGTTGGTGTGTCTCCTATGTTTCTTCCCTCCATGTTGGCCGGCCGTGGCGGCGAGGGGCTGGGGGTTGGAAGCAAGGTTGCGCACCGGCGGGGAGGATGTTGGGATAGCTTTCCCGAGGTGGTGCTTGGGCGCAGCACCAGCGGGGCGCTGCCGAGCTTCGGTGTCGAGCCTCCGTGGAAGAGGAAGGCAACGTGCTTCTCGGCGGCGAGCTTCCTGAATAAGTGCCTCCGCCACCTTCACTGTGGTGTGGTTGTCGATCTCTGTCTCTCGGCCGGCCGTGGCGGCGAGCGAGAGGGTGAGGTCGACATCTCCGCTGCTGGCTTTTGGCAGTGTTTCCGGGTGTGGTTGGAAACTGCGCATTTTGCAGCAATCTCCAAGCGGCGGGGCAATGTCGCTATCTTCGGCCACAAGATTGGCCTTGCTGCGCTCGCCTAGGTGGTGTCGAGCATTCATATCCTCGATGCGAGGATCCTCTTTGGATCACATGTGGTGGATTTCGGTGTCTCTGGCGTCCCAAGTGGTCTCGTCCACGGCGGCGTTTGGAGCGGCCACATCTAGAGGCTCGACGGCAGAAATCAAGGATTCGGTCGTGTCCAGCGGGCCGGCGTGATTTCTTCTAGGGTGCGATGTGTAATCTTAGGACATGTGTATACATATGTGGGTACCGCTCAGATTCTTTCTATAAAATTGTGTCCACAATCGTAATGCAGTTTCCAGGTCCTTCAAGGCCTTCATCGTTCAAAAAAGACCAAGAATCTATTGAACAATAAAAGTTGAAGCCATCATTTGTGGGTGCCATGATCCATCTAAATTTTAATCATCTGTAAACATGACGAGATGCTTTTCACATTTTCTCCTCGACGGTTTGCCAAAAAAAAAGCAACGACGGAGGACCACCCTCGCTAGGACCCACCGCTATTTCCGATTCCATAACATTCTTTCTCCCGTTCGGCAAGTTCCTCTTCTTCCCCAAATCCTCTCTCTCTAGACGGTCCAATAAATCTCAAATTAGACACCAATTTATGTATGAATCAAATAAATAAAATTCAAATTTGGAAGCCTAAATCCATCGCCCATCCTAGTCCCTTAGTTGGATTTATCGGACGACCTTATCAGTTGTGAATTGGGCAAACCCATATGTCCATGCTCGCCTTCTTCGAGCACGAGCTAATAGCTTGGTCGAGCTTGCTAATGTCGTCCTCTGCACTTGATCTTGCTCTTCCGGTTTTCCTCTCTCTTGTCGGTTGCAGGGGATTTAGGGGTGGGAACAATTGGAGAGGAATTAGAGTTGGAGTGGAGTAGCGAGGAGGCGGTGTGCGCACCAGGAGAAGGTGGCATCAGGGTGGAGAGCGCCACCGTCGGTGAGCCACGGAGGAGCACAACGCCCCTCGTGCGCCTCCATCCTATCCAGAGGCAGCCACCACTCCTCTCCACCTCGCCCATCTTAGCATCGCAGGCGCCGGCCCAGCCTTGTTGTCCATGTCCGAGGCGCCACCCCGGTCGCCTCCACCTCGTGTCGCTCATCCCCGACCCGTCGGCCGCCGTGCACGGCCCCTTTTCTATGCGACCTTGCCCGCCTCCACCACGCCACCTTGGCCCCTCCTGCTAGGCCCCGTCGCCTAGGCGACCCTGGGCGAGCTCCGCCTGGATCTCCACCAGGATCTCGTCGCCCGGCAGACGCTTGGTCACCGCCTTTTTTCTCATGGAGGTGCTCTGCCACAGGACCGGACCACCGGGCCACGGTCGCTCTGGCCGCCGCCCTCTTCGGCGAGTGCGGGGATGGAAACGATTGGGATTTTTTCTTTCCCGTGGGAATAGCGACCGGGAGGGTCTCGTTTAGCGGTGGCACAACATGTAAAACATACGAACCATCAGGGGCAAAACGGGAAACAGAAAAATCGGAACCAAAAAAGAGTACGGACGAACCTACCTGTGTGTAAATTAGTAGATAGATTGCTACGACATTTAAATCACGACTAGAAAACTTAACCGAGCAGGACTCAAAGTCCGTCATAGAGTTCCTGAACCACTTTAATTGATTAAAAGAAACGAGACAAAAAGGGGGTCAGTTACACCGGCAAGGAAACCAGTCATCAAGTTCTTAATATCACCAACTACACTTCCGGTCATGGAACGATCCTAGGCAGGAGAAGATATGCGCTGGACCAGGAAGAGACAATCAGAGACCATGATGTTCTTCTGAAAACCTTATCTCGCGCCATCGTCAGAGCTCCCCTTGCCGCAATCGCCTCAGCCAGTTCAGGAACAGGAAGCATTTCCAAGCCTAGCATCTCTAGTGGAACGTCTAAATCTGAGCGTCTATATGTCCGTATAGATGACCGTCTAAAAGGAGAGAGAATATAGACGATCTTAGTTTTTCAGCGGAACGTGTATATGTAGGGCGTCTACATCCTCTCTCCAATATTTTAGTATTTTTTTATAACTACCATCAAAATTTAGAAGCAATATTCAGTAGCAAACAAGACAATGACATGATTATCAATACAAGCAAATATTTGTATATTATGCAGCGATACAAGCAATGTTCAGCAACATTCAGTAGTACATCACTCCATCTCTATATTCTGTATCGATGCACAAACAGCAACAAGTTCAGTACGAGACAAGCCTCCTCTCTTCAACATCATCGGAGTAGCTGCAGCCCTCTACCATGTCCCTGCCGCTGCTCCTCCCCAACCGCCGCCATGCCCCTTCCCATTCTCTTCCCTGTCCGTCGCTAGGCTGGACGCCTCACGTGACCCCATGCCCTCCTCCACGCCCGAGCCTGTCCCCAACAGGACCAGACGAGACCGCGCCCAGCTACACTGTTTTGTGTCCGGATCCGGAAAAAATTGTCTGCCGGCGGATGGAGCTAGCGTGCGTCTAAGCACCATGGTCGAGCACCCTCTTGTTCTTGTCCAATTTCTCTCTCCCTCTCGCCAAATCTACATGGAAAAGGAGAGTACATGGAGCCGGCGAGCAGAGGGACGACGACCTCTCGCGAGTGCCCCCGCGTCCTACGTCTCCAACTGCTCCGGATGGGCGCGGGAGTGAGCTTCCGGGCAAGAAGTTGCTTTGGACGACCGTGGCACCGTCGTCCATATATGGACGATGGGTAGCAGGTTTGGGAGGACGTCTAAATTTAGACCTCCATTTAGACGAGCCACTGGGAAGGTTTTTTCTATCCACGGTCGTCCAAATCGCTTTAGACGGGCATATAGACGAGCCACTAGAGATGCTCTTAGAACAGGAAAATAGGAGCTTCCCTCCCCACCCCATAGTATTTTTCTGCCGGGAAGAGAGCCGCATCGACACTCAAGTAGACCCAGCCTTCAGGAGGTGGCCTCCATCAAGACATAGCCACAGTTCGCTGCTGCTTATCAGTTTTGGACTTGAACATGTAGGTCATAATGAATTCCACATATGCCAGAATTTTTGAGGCCAAACCTTAGAGGATGCACCGGTTCCTCGTTGTTACGAATCCCATTCCTCTCCTCCCAAATATGCCAGCACGTGACAGCCAGCACCACGGCACTTGCCTCAGTCTCTCTGAAGGAAATAAAAAATCCACTGCTTAGCGTGAGAGATTGTTTTCCTGCACAAATGTAGTGGGTCACCGCAACCCACACTGCCCTAGCGAAGGGACAGAAGACAAACAGGTGTTCAACACGCTCATGCTGGCCACAGAACACACAGCGAACATCTGCTGAAATATGACGATGATGCAATTGATGGCCAGTTGGTAGACAGTCATGGATAATACGCCAAAGTGTGATCTTCATCTTATTTGGCGCATGTATCGCCCAGACTGCCTTCCACATTTTTGTTTCGAAATCAACATTAGTGTCTGATCCTTTCCCAGCATTACCTTGATCAGAATAAAAAGTCGTCGTTCTAGCCAGATTGTATGCTGACCTGACAGTATACACCCCATTGCTTATCATGTGGCCATGACACAAAGTCTTGCCCACCATGTCAGCTGATGGGAATATGCAGAATAGTGGTAGCCAACTCATCATGGAAGAACGCACGTATTGTGTCCACCTCCAAGCCGTGCCATCATCATTCATTAGGAAACGAACTTTGGCTTGATCTAGGATCGGTGATCGGTGAAAGGGGCTTGAACGAACCAGTAGGGAACCCTGGTATCCAATTATCTTTGGTTATGTGAATACTCTCACCATTACCGACACCCCACCTCATATCTCGAAGGAAAAGGTCACGCCCAAACAGTATAGACCTCCAGGTAAAGGATGATGATCTCGGTTTGATAGCTGATAGAAAATCAGTGTCAGGAAAGTACCGACCCTTCAGAACCCTTGCACACAAGGAGGATGGATCCGTGATCAACCGCCAACACTGCCTTCCCAACAGAACTCGGCGCAGACAGCCAAGCCCACAACCTCCAGTGCATTTTCCTTCTCCCTCTTCGAAACCCCACCAATGGTTTGAAACACTCATCTTCAACTTGTCACAAGTCGCAACAGACACCTGGAAACAACTCATGACATGGTTCGGTATAGTGTGCGACCGATTTGAGCCAGGCTTCCTTTCCCGCTCTTGAGAGAGGCCTGCCAACAATGCTAGTTACACACCGCCACACCTTGTCCAAGAGAAACTTGAAGGAAGCCGCAGCCGCCCTCGCAATATCTATGGATTATTCTGAGGTGGTGCTACGCGTGTATCTGGTTGGAGAGCCATCTGAAAACATAGGCCAAAAGGCCTGCCAAAGGAACAACCGGTGACGGTGGAGGAAGCTACCTGAGCAGCGCCGGCCCAGGTGAGGATGAGATGCAACCGCTCGTTTGCCAGTCATCCGTATACCCCATGAACGGAGTTGCCTGCCACCGGCCTCACCTCAACCAACCTGAGCAACTCAGGAGCAGCGCAGGTCCAGGTGAGGATGAGATGCAACCGCTGGATTGTCAGAGATCGGTATAACCACAATGCAGGCACCTGGGAAAGGAGTTGCCTGCCAATAGGCCCAACACTCTCAAGCTGCAGAGACTTCTGCCTGACTTGAGCTGGAACACGAATTTGACACCAGCGTTCCAAAATGGCTGGGTCAGAGGTGCAGACCAAAACTGGTACTATAACGAACAAATATACACATCAGATGTTGCTGCTAGCATTGCTAAACCAGAGTTGAACCATCCAAGTACAATATCATCATTCTTCTACCCATCGGAGCCTGACTATTACACTGCACGAGCTATTTTCCCCTATAAACTGAAGCCTAAAGGAGTCCTATACATATAAAGATTAAGGAGCCCAGAATGAACTGCTTCGCAGAATGTACAAGATAGAGACTGTCTGAAGCACTTGGGAAGACCAACAGGAAAAAATGAATCGTCAGGATGCCTTGGTCAATCTTGGTACAAGGGTAATCTGGAGAATGGGAGCTTTAGATGCTTAACGACGGTTGAGAATGCTTCATCCCTACCTCCGTCCTGTTTACAAGGAGAATAAACATGGTCAGGTACATGGCTGAGTGACGACAAAAAGGAATATTACAGGGAGGACAATCAGTGAATTCGCCAACTTGATGATTTCATATGGTACGGAACAAATGTTAATACGGAAAGTAGGATGTAAATGGCAGGCAGATCGACAGAGAACACTGAATGTTCCCAATGCTTCAGCATGATATAACTCATACTTTAGCAACTTCAAATTCCACAAGAATAGAAGACCTTAATGAGCTCACAATGGTAACACAAATCATATATAGTATAAAATTTAATGAGAACCGAGCGGTGCTTGGTTGGCTAGAGCACACGTCTGTGAGCTCGCCCACCCGCGTTCGAAGCTCAGCCTCCGCAGATACCTCACTTATACCTAAGGTACAGTTAAGGGAGGGAACTTCCCCCTTTAACCACACTTTATAGTATATAAAATTAATACCACTATGTTATTCCCATTGTTATACCTATAGCAATGTTCCCATCACTTTTTGCCTATTACTCAGAACATGGTAAACCCAGCAGAGAGAACTTAACCGCGAATCTCAGCTGGACTTCCAACAGCACTGGTAGAGATCATGATAAACCTGGTAGAGAGAGATTATGTGAACCTTAATGAGCCCACAATGGTAACTTAAATCATTTATTTATAGTATAAAATCTAATGAGAACCGAGCAGTGCTAGGTTGGCTAGAGCGCACGCCTGTGAGCTGCCCAGCAGCGTTCGAGGCACAGCCTTCGCATGTGCCTCACTTCTACTTTTCCCAATGCTTCAACATGACATAAATCACACATTAGCAACTTCAAATTCCACTCGAATAGAAGACATTCATGAGTCCATAATGGTAACATAACTCATTTATAGTACTCCCTCCGACCCATATTAGTTGACTTGAATTTGTCTAGATTCGGATGTATCTAGACATGTTTTAATACTAGATACATCCGAATCTAAAAAAATTCAAGTCAACTAATATGGGTCGGAGGGAGTATAAAAATTAATGAAAACCGGGCAGTGCCCGGTTGGTTAGAGCGCACGCCTGTGAGCTCGCCCACCCGCGTTCGAGGCGCAGCCTCCGCAGGTGCCTCACTTCTACCTAACAGCGTAGTTAAGGGAGAGAAATTCCCCCTTTAACCACGTTTTACAGTATAAAATTAACACTCAGTTATTCCTATAGAATTATTCCTATCGCTTTTTGCCTATTACTCAGAACATGGTAAACCCACTAGAGCATGAAACTTAGCTAGACTTCCTACAGAAGTATTTTCATCAATTTTGGTCCATTACTGAGATCATGATAAACCCAGTAGAGAGAGCTTAGTGTACTTTAGCTAGACAACAAACAAGGACACACGGAATCCAGTTCTATATAATAATATATCAGCACAACAGAGAAGGAACACATTCAATGTTCTTCCCTTTTCTGAATGAAACATGTTCGATATTTAACACAAGCAAATAGGGTATAAAACAAAAATGGGCCTCACCTTGTGCATCATGAGCAAGTGCAGCGCCACCAAAAACCAGCCACTTGTACTCGATGAAATATCCAGTCAGTGCAAAATGAATCACAAGTTCTGGCCAGATATTCCATGTCATACCTACTGAGAATTTTGAAGTTGTAATGTCATAGTCAAAAGCTCCAACGCTGCTTGTCAGGTCAGCATATTTCCCTACGGAAACGACCAAAATATGATGAATCCACAAAAATATATTTTCCTTTTTGCAGATTCTTATTACTGGGTTGCATCACCGATGTAATTATGTAATATCTATCTATAGCACAAAACTAGCTGTCAGGTAGCTCAACAACCCAAACTAATCAAAAGAACCCTCTAACAAAGCAGCAGAAGAGTGAACAGTACAAGATCACAGAAACTCATGCTAGAATGCACTTTCCTTTTGGCATATATCCTATAAAGTCAAGAAGCTCGGGGGAACCAGAAGGTCCATCTCATGTTCAGTAGGAAGAACGGTATCCTCAGGACTGACCTTGGACTGCAAAGCAATAGACTCCTTCACTGAATCATTTTCAGATGTCATGATCATGGATTCTTTGCAAGATAAGCTAGTATTGAACTGCTCAGCTAGAGAACCATCTGTATATGTTACTGCAGTAAATTTGCCATTTTGAGCACTCTGAAACTCTTTTTGATTTTTATGATTATCAAGATCATTTAGTCTGTTCTGACTACCAAGCTCTTTCTGGTAGTTATGATTATCAAGCTCTTCCATATTGTTATGACTGTCAGGCTTCTTTAGACTGTTATGGCCATTAGGCTTATCCAAACTGTTGTTATAATCAAGCTCCTCTGTACTGTTCCAATTATCGAGATCTTTCGGACACTTCTTGTTGTCCAGATCTTTCAGACTTTGTGTTTTTCCAGTGGCAAAGTTGCTGCTGTCTTCAGTAGTGCCAAGCTCTTCTGGACCGTCCCCATTGTCGAGATCTTTCATATTGTTATCAGAGCCAAGTTCACTAAGAAAATTATAATCAACACGCTCTTTCTCACCCCAGTGATTGTCAAGCTCATTCAGATTATTATGATCATGAGGACCTTTCTCAGTGTTATGACTGTCAAGCTCTTCCATCTTGTTGCAACTGTCTGGCTCTTTTAACCAATTACAATCATCAGGCTGTTTCTCAGTGCTATGACTGCCTGGCTCTTTCTCACCCCAGTGATTATTAAGCTCATTCAGATTATTATGATCATGACTACCTGTCTCTTTCAGATCATTACAATCTTCAAGCACTTCCAAACCAATACGATTACCAACCTGTTTCTCAATGCTATGACAGTGGAGCTCCCCCTCAATGTTATGATCGTGAAGCTCTTTCAGACCATCGGAAGTGCACAGATCTTTCGGATGATTGCTGTCCTCGTCCTCCACAGACATGTGAATGTCATCCTCCCTATCTGATTGATCCTTAAGAATCGTATCAGCTTGTGAATATGGACATACAGGAACAGCTCTGAGACGGCACGCATGGCACTTGAAGCCCGCGAGTTTATTGACATTTTCCATGGTGATAGAATAGATATCCCCATGGAACCAATCTGCAGGGAACAACAAGTGCAATTAGATTTACATCATGCAAACTGTGAAATCTTCCCATGGGGTGAAGAGCAACTGAAGTGAATGGCATTACACGGCCAACATATGGAATTCCAAAAACAATTGTTTGTCTTGTAAACTTACTAAGGGATATATATTAATATATCTTGGGAAATCATCCATGGAGGAAAGAAAGTACTAGTAGTTACTATTTCAGAGGACGGAGACGAAAAATGGGACGGGTAAGTTACTGTCCTCATTTATCAAGTGAAGATTTAATACTCCCTCCGATCCAAATTAATTGACTCGGATTTGTCTAGATTCCGATGTATTTAGACATGTTTTAGTACCAGATACATCTGAATCTAGATAAATCAAAGTCAATTAATTTGGATCAGAGGGAGTATTTGCAAGGGCCAGGCCAAAAAAATGACAACAAAGAAGATTTTTAGGCCGCGCAGTTGCCAAGTGAACAAGTTGTTCTAAAGATCACAAAGATGCATAGGATGATGTAAACCTCTTTCTTTCCAACATGGCATTAAAGTAAACCTATCTTACCTTCGCAATTCTCACAAGCAATATAAATGGCATCTCCACTGTAGCATTTTTTACAAAGACGGCAAACTGGACTGCTTTCTGAAATCTTTGAATCCTCAGATGGAAAAACAACTCTTGCTTTCCTAAAACTTGTTGCCTGCTCGTCATCTTCATTATGTGTCAATCGAAGGCCATCTAACCAGTATGAATAATGCAAAGCGGTCCTCTTCCTCTTACAGCAGCTTGCTGAATGCTTAGATCTACCAGAGTTGCCTTTCATGTACTTATCATATAACCGTTTTGATATACGTTTCGCTGGTTCACTCTTGGGCTCATTTGATGCTGGACTGTCAGGCATCTTTACCGACTCATTCTTCGACACAGTCAACGGATCCTTTCGAGACCGGCCTAGCTTGCCATTCTTCCGGCCAGCTTTCTTCTTGAGGTTGATAACTAACTGGGTTTTTCTTCTTGGACTCTTTCGAGGTTGCTTCTTTTTCGGAGAGCTCTTCTTTGATACATCCTTTTTCTGGGGAGACTTCACTGGCGAGATCTTTTCAGCAAGGCACTTGTTGCAAACATAGACAGTATCCGCAGCACCACCTCTAGGAACATTGAAATGTTTTCTATGGAAAAGTGCTGCATATAATGAGAATATTGCAGCTGAGTCACAGTATAACTTCAAGCATCAATATTCAAAGTAAAAGGCCAAACTTAAGAGTTAATGATCGATCACCTAAGAAATTCCTAACAATTGATGAAATATTTTATCATGAGATACATAGGGTAGGTGGCTCCACAAAATTAAGATGGCAACATAATAACACAAAATTTCAAAGGTTGCATTTCTTCAACGGACTTAAGGGCTATACTGATGCACATGTAATGAAAAAATGTCTATGTAATTGTAAATACCTTCACAATACTGGCAGTTCACAGCTTCCCTGTTTGAAAAAGGGAAAGAGTCAGATAACTTGCCAAAAGGAATATATCATTGAACAAAACACAGAACATATCGGCAAAACTGAGAACAAGCTGCGGAAGTTACTGATACATATTTTAAAGCAAAGTATATGAGATTACATATAGTGTCAAAATGATAAAAGCTGGTTCCTATACCAACAAACTTTACCAAAATATTAGTCAAATATGATTTAGATTTACAACTGTTTAGCCTGTACAGGAATATCACCATCAGCTAGATGGCCAATAGAAGTACATACCACAAGAGTTTGGAGACACGAGACTGTAGGTACACGGGGAGGGAGGGATATAATCACCAATTCAGAAATCAAATACTAATAACAAACTTAGCAAACCCAGTCATGCAAGAAATTTCCTACTTTCATTAGATGCTTCCTCTTAAACAATATAGAGCATTGTCTGAACAATTGAATTCAAAGGCAGACAAACTACTTGAGCAAAGTTTAACTATATCAGTGTATGTAATCAGCAAGACATGTCCTGAATACACTACACAAATGTGGATAAGGAAAAAGAGCTGACTCTCTTTTCTAGCGAACTACGAAAACAGGCAAATCAAAAAATGGTGAAAGCAGAGTTAACTGTACTTGATTATTGCAGTCATGTATTCTTGTACTTGCTTTCCAGAGATGCTAAAAGATAAGCTTTTACCGACACAGTTATGTAACCATGGGATTGGCCTACTGCCTTTTGTCAGAAAATAACAAACCATGGTAACAGCAGATTAATCTATTGTTTTCCAACAAAATAATCCAAATATAAACAAACACTTAGCCACTCTAACGCTTATAGGTTCACAGGACTTCAATAGAATCTGCAAGCTTTTGTTAGTAGGTATGAAAAAATGATTCAGTGAGTGTTCTGGTTGGGGGAAATGCAATGAACTGTTAAACATTTGCTTTATATAATAAAAAACAATGGACTTATTTCCGTACCTGTCAATTACTGTTTTATAACACTGACCACAGAGCCTGCTGGGTAGCTTTTTTGCTTTCTCTAGGAGGTCATCAAACACTGATCTTTTTGGCTTTTTGGATCTAAAGTCAGTCATGTTCTTAGGAAGATCATCTTTGTCTATCTTTTTCAGTGAACGAGTTATTCCTTTGGCTTCATATGCCTTTAGAAGACTCAGAGGGACATGACTTTCACTCAACCAGTACCTGTTCCTCTCACTAGAGGGCTCCTCAAGTTTTATTCCATGTTTAGCAACAACAGGAGGGATATTCTCCCTCTTTCCAAAATCAAGTAGATATTCTACATTCGTTGCTTCTATGCGTTTTCTGCGAATTATAACTTTCTTGAAAAGCCTTGCTATTTTCTGGGTTTCCTTTGTTGAAACAGAAGAGAGAGTCCTCAATATCTCAGCCCACTTGATATTCAATTCAAGCTCTTTAATCTGAAGGTACATAAAGAACAATTCAGTGAACCAATTTTATTGATCGATTTCAAAAAAAAAAAAAAAAAAGATATTACCTGCAGAATGAGCTGGGACACATTTTGTGCCATTTCCACAGCAGCTCGCCAAGCTATGTATTTGAGCCTCCTGGCGAACTGTGAACCCTCAGGATACACTATGGTGGGAATTTTCTTGCGCCCGGCTGAGACATACAAGATCACAAAGGTTCAATACATTGGAGAACAGCGTATCTGAAAGCTTGCAGAAGATTAGAGATACAACCTTGCCGAGCACATTTGCAAGCCAATGACTGAGGCAACCTCTTCCAATGGAACACTTGACGAGACAATGTTCCACCCCTCCACCAATAAACACCAACATCACGAGAGTCAACTTTGAGCTCAACATTAAGTGGCTTCTTTCCTGGCTTTCTAGCAATTGCATCTCCT
Source organism: Avena sativa (assembly GCA_916181665.1). Taxonomy (NCBI): domain Eukaryota; kingdom Viridiplantae; phylum Streptophyta; class Magnoliopsida; order Poales; family Poaceae; genus Avena; species Avena sativa. The sequence goes on along the minus strand of OV702289.1, from coordinate 35,191,198 downwards.
AAAGATTTATTGGATGAACGGACCAAGATATGAGCTGCAGACCCAACGACTTCAACAGAGTCTGCTGGTTTTTGCCAATCTCCTGAGAAGGCAACGCGTCTCAGACTGGACTCTAGCTGCAGAGTATCAGGAAATAATCATGTAAGAGTTTAGTACACAGATTAAATCAAGCCTTTAATAAGGAAAAAGGATTCAACGAGTTATACCATGAGAAGAGGCTGCTTTAGTGACGATACATCTGAAGCCATCAGAACTGCCTTACGCCAATAAATGCTATATTGCGGATTTTGCCATGGACCAGATAGCAAACCGTTCAGACGTTCTTCAATTGACAAAATGTTATGTGTAGCAAGGACAATATGACTTCCCTGATACTTCTCTGACAAAAGACCAACAGCACATGGTTTAGGACTCTCCATACACTTAACATCAGTAACTCTGAAAATGCAATCAATACCACCACTGATTTGGCAGGAGTTACACCAGCCACATTTTTCTTTTAGAAGCTCCACAGATAAATTTCTGTCAGTCAGTGCAAAAATATTAACATATTTCTTGCATATTGTTTTTAGCCAAAAAGAAACTGCATCCTGACCATGCTTCTTTCCTTCCACATTCTCAGAAAGCTTGTGCTTTAACTCTACAGCAGCCAATGCTGCTATTTGACCGAAACTGTAGTAGTTTATATAACTAGCAGGGCCAGAATGGAGATAACAATCACTTTTTTCACTTTGAGGTGATGCACCATTTTGGTTCTCCACAGACAAACCATTAACATGTAAGGAATCATCATCTTGCTGAGATTTGCAGCTATCCTTGTTGGCAATTAAGGCATTATGTTGAGATGCTCCATTTGGCTTCTCATTGTGGTGTGAGGCATCTTCGTCTGAATTTGAGGTGCAAACTTTCCCTGAATCCAACTGTTGAGAGGAACTGTCCTTTTTTACCATACACTGTTGATGTTCACGAGGTTGTTTCATTGATGATTTCCTGCAGTCTGTCCCATTTTCAGAGGTACTACATTCCTTGCTATTCTCATATCGCTCGTTAATATTAGATGTTTCAGTTGCAATATCCCGAAATGACGAGATCACATTTACGATTGAATTGTACGAATGATGAACTAACGCTGTAGCAAGGGAATGAAGATCAGTCTGACCATAATAATGGCATGGAGAGTCCGCATCACATGAATCAACCCTGCAAATTAATAAGGTGATCTATCTGTTAATGCAACAAGCAACCATTCAACTATAGTACAAACATGTAGGATTAAAATCTCAAGGTAAGGAAATAATCACATCTCTGCAATATGAGTATTTCATTTTTCTGTAAGCCTATGTTGGAATGTAACACAAAAGTCAACAACTGATGGATAATGTCGTGGTACACTCACACAAAATGGCACTCACGCATACAACTATGACAATATCTAGTCATTAGGAAGCCTAAGCAATCACGATAGGGCTAAGTAACTCTCAGAATGATATACATATAAGGATACCAAAGAAGAAAGTCTATATTGACTTACACCAAAAGATAGCCACAGGTGCCGAAGTATAGTCGTCCATGTGGATCCATTCCCAGAACCTCTGCCCCTCTGACAAGCTTTGACATATTTCTGGATCCATTATTCCTCTGTATCGAACACTCAGGACAATACCATTCTCCTTCAGGCAATAGATCCTCCACCACCCCCACACATTTCGAATGGAAAGCTGAAGGACAGCCATCACAGCATAACAGGTTACCATCCATACCACAGAGATAACACTCATCGCTGTTACCATCATCCACCTCATCAGAGCCTTCTGGAGGCTGCAAAGAATCTGCTAGTGCCTTGACAGGAGAACCTCTCTTTTTTCTTCTTACACCAGTACCTCTATAGCCGTCGTCATTTCCATCTAACTCAGACATCCTTGAACCAAGTTCAGAACGTATAGCCTCAATCTCAATAACATCATCACAGATTGAGCGCAGAAGCTCAAGTTTCACTGTTGCTGGCTGCCTACAGTACTCTGTATCCAACAGCTTTAGATCTGTAAGCTTCAAGCCATACCTCAATTCTGAACCCCGAGTTAATAAGTACTCGGCTAGATAGATTGGCCATGTTGCTAGGTCCAAAAGTTCCCAGTTAAGATTCCTATGGAATTAACAGTAGATAATTAGATATGATTCTAAAACTTGTAAACTTATATTAAAACAAGCAATCAAAGACTCTTACCTAATACAGTGTATTGCTGGAGGGTCTCCTTCCTGGGCCAGATCTTCTAAGTGGCTCTTCAGAGAGCGGAGCAACGCAAAATGCACCCAGTCGATCAAAGGGTTCACGTGCATACACCGCAGCGCAGACACAAATGTGTCCAGCGCAAATGGGCTCAGGAAAAGCTGCTTACTAAATGATCTCAAGCAGGAGTAGACTTGGAATACATCCAAAACAGGGAGGCCTTCCAAATCCAAGCCCTGCGACGACGGAGGTAGCTCTGGCTTCGGCGGGAGCCTATCCGCAGCTGCGTCCTCTAAATCCCTCGCGACCGAGCGATACCGGCCGCTCCCATTTGCGCGCTGACGCTTCCTAGTGGACTGCTGCGGCGTAGCGGCAACCGGAACTGGAGACACGGAGTCAGCTGCTGAAGCCTCGGCGGCCTCAGCAGCTGCAGCGACACTAGCTGCAGCCTCCATCTCAGCAGCCAATGCTGCCGCCTTGGCTTGCCTCGCGCTGCGACGAACTGGCCTGGAAGATTCCGGACCAGGGTCGACCTTCCGCTTCTTATCGCCAGTCTCCGCCATCACTACCCCATTTCCCGCGCCCCCTCTCCTCCCCGCGGGCGTGGCAAGCACTTCCCGATTCGACAGCCCATTTACAAGCGCGGCTGGCTGTGGGGACTCTTCGTCCCCACGCCTCCGCTTCTTAGGCCGCCTCCCGGCGGAATCCCCAGGAGTCTCCGGGTGCGGCGGCATGGGCGCGCCAACGAGGATGGAGGCCATCTCGTCCCCGTCGACCTCCTCGGAATCGCCGTCCTCGTACAGCACGCGGAAGTAGCCCGCGTGGGCGTCGTAGGACTCGACGACGCCGGAGAAGACCCCGAAGCCCGGGAAGGCCTTCTTCACCGCCCTCCCCACCAGGTCCTCCATGGCGGATCAGGCGCCGCGGAGGAGGAGCCCCGCCGGCGGCGGAGGCTCCGCGAATCCCTAGGGTTTGCAGGGCGGAGGGGCCGGCGTCGCGGCGGATCAGGGCGGATCCCTAGGGTTCGGGGCGGATCGGCCGGGGGGATTTGGGGTTCCGGTGGTGCGGGGGTTTGGGCTGGGAGCGAGGCAAATTCTGGTGGGCGTCCGGGGGGAAGGAGGTGGGGAGAAGGAGGCAGGCGTGGTTATATTACGGTTTGGCGTTGAGACTTGTGAGTTCAGCAGTGTGATCCTGCGAGGAGACGCGATGGCGTTTTTTGGGAGGGAAATGGAGATTTGCTCCGAACGGCAAAACACACTTCCTCCTATGGTTTGAAAACAATAGAGGGTGCCCCCATTCTGCCATCGTAGTTCTACCAGTGGGCTTCAAGAGGGGGAAATGTAGGATGACTTGTGTGTCCCATACAGACGATGAGTTGTACCGAAGTAAAACGAAGTATACCTACGATGGTTGACAAAGTTTGTGTATCCAACGTGGAGTCTCTGGCCGCACAACATACACCTGAGCAAAACATTTGTGTCTAAAATCTGGCCAAAATGCATACTTTGAAACTAGATCGTTTGATTTAGATCTCCGTCTAGGATCAGTCGAAATTGGATCTTTGATTTAGACCTCCGTCTAGGATCAGTCGAAATTGGATCTTTTGATTTAGATCTCCGCCTAGGATCACTAGGTCGGTCGAAATTGGATTTTTGAAGAGAAGGGCTAGTCGTGGTAAAAAGAAAAGGAGAAGGAAGGTAGGCAGACATACATAGAAACAGAGCATCGGGAAAGAGTGGAAGGCATAGTAGGGAAAGGCGGAGAGAAGAAAAGAGAGATCGGATAGGGAAGAGAGGGGAAGGGATGGAGAAGATAATAGGAGAGAGGAGGGGAGAGGTGCCATACCTACGCCTGTGGAGAGGTGGATGATCCTTGATCAGAGAGGAGGAGGTTGGCGGCGCGGATCTGAGTTGCGTCACCGGTCACCGCCCGGAGAGGAAAGAGATCTCCCCCGCATGTTTGGTGTGAACTCGCTTCTCTCTCCTACTCATCCTCTTTTATTCTTGTCCGCTCATTGTCCCCACCCGCAATTTTCTTCCCGTTCCCCTACGTTTCTCCCTATTTTTCCCGTTCGTGTACTTTTCCCTCTTGGGAGCTCGTTGAGTCGGCTAGGACACCCGTCTACTTGCTGATCTGGCTACGACATCCATCTATTTATAAGAGGCACCTAGTAATCCTTGGCTATGCTCCATACACCTCGAAAGGGCCAAGGCAGATACCTTGTGTTGTTGTCTAAGGTGAGATAGACGCATTGCAGATGGACTAGGAACGTCTTAGAAACCATGTTGCCTACCTCCTTGGGGTTCACTAGATCGCCACGAGAAAACAATATCAAGTTAGAGATACATTATGTCTAATATCTCGGAAGGGGAGCGGGGTGAAAATAATATAGTGCTAATGGTCTCTCCTGATTAGTTCTTGCATGATTGAATTGATTCCTTTTGAAATTTTGATGTGATTCTTGCACTGCAAAGCGGGAAACTTGGCCTAGTTAAGTAAAACATAGTATGTGTGGCAGTTAGATAAATTTTATGTATCCATCATTCATTGGTTCCAACTAAGGGGAAGAGGGCTAGGGATTTACATTCATCACCACATGAAAACATATTAAATGTGTAAAATCTTGGTGTATAATATTTTTATGGAAGTGTGGGGTATAAAGAATAGATATGTATATGAAAAATGAAAAATATATGTACATGAGGTACATCCCTAACTAGTTGTTTCTAATCCACCATCCCAGACTTTCTTGGACCACCATTTATCTCTAGTTTTGCTATGGTTACATATAGATGGCAACGAGTGGTAATTTAGAGAAGAAAGTGATGGAACACATAAGGGTTGAAATCAAAGTTGATTTCTTGGAGTAACTGACCATACAAAGCACTTTTTTTGTGACCTTATTAGTTTCTCTATTCTCCACACCAAGATCAGGTTGTCTACCTAAAATGTACCTTAGACTGGTTGTGATACCTCAAAATTAGGCCACGGTGGAGGATTTCCTTGGACTTAGCGACATTGGTGCCATTTACTTGAATATCCATAACACATGAGCATGCTTAGCCATTGTAATAATCTTGTGGCATTGATCTTGTGGCATATATGAAAGGATTGAAGAGGTCGACTAGAGAGGGTGTTGAATTGGCGACTACCAATTTTAATGTTTTTAGTTAGGGATTAACAAGAAAATATAGGTTCTCTAGATCATGAAACTATATGAGCAACCTATATGGCAAGATAAAATTAGCTACACAAGTTAAGCAAGATATAAAGCTAGTGTAAGTAAGTAAATGTTTAGAGATAACCGCACAATAGAGACGGTGGTGTATCTCGAAATACACACCCTTGGGGTGCTAATCTCTGTTGAAATGGTGTGACATAATGCCAACTAATATCCACAATGGTTTAGCGTTTTGTCCTAGATCTCTTACACATTGCGAGGTGCCTCAAGCCACTATGCGGTGCCCTTGGAGGCAACAACCGAACCTTCACAAACAACATTGAGGAAACCTACACAACTCAACTAGAAGCTTCCAAGAAAGCATCGGGATTTACACCACAAAGATCGAGCTCTGGGACTACCACTTTTTTCTAGCATGCCCAAGCACCCAAGAGTAACTAACATCCACAAGGGACAACAAAGGGGGATCAAACTTCTTTGGTGAAACACTAGATCTGAATCTTTTTTGTCCTTCCCTAGCTAAAGTATCAACCAGATTGTAGCACTATGGAGGAATATCTCAAATATTTAAGCTTTATCAACAGTGGAGGGGAGAGAGGAAAAATCCATCATCTTCCTTGCGCGAAGAAGGGGGATATTTCTCCAGATTCCCCAAATTGGGCCATTGGGAGTGTATTATGCATGGTATAGGCGTTGTGGGGTTGGGCGGAAGTTCAAGGCCAACTTGTGATCCTATACCACGGGTTGGCATAGTGGGGCGACCCAGGGACATATCTTGCAATATGACTTAAGACTGGTTTGGAGGGCCGAAGTTTCGGTGCCCCAAAATTTTCAGTGACCTAGAAGTTCAAGGCTAAGTTTCGGGGATATGTTCAGAGCTTGTACTAGGTGGTGACCGAGTACCAAGGTTCGGAACTTCACCGAGAAGTTATAAGGCTATTACCAAAGTTGGCACTGGGTGGCGATTGAGAGCCCAACTTTGGAACTTTGCAAAGAAGTTCTGGACCCTCGAAAGTTTCAGGCCTACAAAACTCATACATCAACAACGAGATCCAAGTTAGATTTTCTCACTCCAATAGAATGGTTGTGCAAATTATGTTTGGTGTACGTGATTTGATCCCACCAGTACCTCTGAATCGTACCCCCTTGATAGTACAGATTTCCTATGACTCAAAAAATAAGACTACCGGGGCATCGCATCTTCTCTTTTTTGACGTTGAGGGGGATCCAACCATCTTATGCTTTCTCCAAATGTGCGTATGCACTTTATTTAAGATCAAGCACATGGTTAATCCGCTAATCATGTTGTCATTAACACCAAAATTACTTAGTGAGGGGAATTCCCTTGGAATATGGAATGCAATGAAGATGATACTTATCAACGGTGGTACAAATATCGAAGGGTAATGGGGTGTGCTAGAAGCAATGGCAATGACTAAAATATAAAAGGGTGATGATCATCAAAGAACACGCCGATTCTAGTCATTGTCGGTCAACCTTTATGGCTTGTGTCTTTCGACTAGCGACAAGGTGGAGAGTAAATGCATATGGTGGCTTAGAGAGGTACTGGAAAGAAAAAGGGAAGATGGGGGATTTTATTTTATGCTTTTGTTGTTTCGAGAATTCCATTACAATGGTGGGTCCTAAATGTGACCAAAAAATTGGATTTACCTCAACCACTCTAGGCAAATTTCAATGCAAAAATATGTTGGATATTAGGCATAGTTGGATATCATTTATTGTATCCAAATATGTAGAGCTTAAATGAGTGTAATTAATGTTTACCATTTATTTTGATAATTTGATATCTAAATATATTGCACTTAATGAGTATAATTAATGTTACAATTTATTAGGATCATTTCATACCAAAATATTGAGCACTTAATGAGTGTAATTAATGTTTGCTATTTATTGTGACCACTTTTATCTAAATATACTGCAATCAGCGAGCTTAATCAATATTTGCTTATTGAAATATTTAATATTAATATATTTACATTTTTGCGGTGAATACATCATGTTTCTTCTTGTCTATGTATAATTTATTAGGATTATTTCATACCTAAATATTGAGCATTTAACGAGTGTAATTAATGTTTGCTATATATTGTGACCATTTCATATCTAATAAATATATTGCAATCAATAAGCTTAATCAATATTTGCTATTAAAATATTTAATATCAATATATTTAAACTTTTGCGGTGAATACATCATGTTTTTTCTTGTCTATGTAACTTACTTACATGCTTCTTCTATAACTGTTTAAGCATAGTCTTAAGTTTCTAACCGAGACCAAGGTGGTATTTGGTATTGCATTAACAAGTAATGTGTGAGTTATGATGGTTAATATAATAAGATTTCTATTCCAATTGTGCAAGAAATAATACTATTCTAATGCCAACATAATTTGATGAACATTCTAGAAGATATATATATATATATATATATATATATATATATATATAAGCAGAGGTGCAGCGAAGGGCTTGTTGTTATAGCGGCTAATGGAATAACATAAACATGCATTTGTGATTAACGCATGAATGTTTTATAATTCCAGATTTTTTAGGGAATATTAACACCATAATTAATTTATGAATGTTGTGTGTATCTACACATCATGGTCCAAGAGGCTAGATACAAAAGATTGTGCAAACGATCTCTCTAATTATACACATCGTGGCATGAGGATCATGTTCAAACGGACCTCTATGACAAAACATTACCAAACTCTTCTAGAGGCTTCACAGAACAAAAATTGTGAAAAGTAATGACCACAATGGTAGAACAAATGCAAGGAGATGGTGTATTAATTTTCACCACTCTTTTCTATCCAAACACCGGATGCACTTATGACATACTCTCAAAAGAGGCTATCACGGTCAAAAGAGGTACATTTCATCTCTCACATGCTCTAGCTAGGTTACAAATACCACTCGTGAAAGGATACATTGAGAAGTTCGAGACTAAGAAGACTCATGACTCAATCACATCGACTGACTGGGGACTACATTCTTCAAACATTAACGCTATGATATGCAAAAATCTAGAAAGTTATAATTTGACGCTAGGCCAAAGGGTTGGCTCAAGATAAGGGCTTAACCATGTGGGCATGTCGTAACATACCACCATATATTTATCTCAAAATAAATCGAGACCCAAGGGCTACACCATCCAGACACTAACGTTATGATCTACAAAACTCTAGAAAGTTATAACCTGAGTCAAATGACCAAAGAGTCAGTTCAAATCAAAGGCTTAATTAATTCTTTGGGCATTTCATAACATAACAACATAAATTCATCTCGAAGTGAAACAAGATGCGGGAGCTACACCTTGTAGACATTCACGTTATGATATGCAAATTTCTAGGAAGTTATGGTTTGAGCCAAAAGACCAAAGAGGCGACTCAAGCTAAGGGCTTGACCCGGTGATCATATTATAACATACCACCATTAGTTGATTTCAAGCCAAATAGAAACTTGAAAGCTACACACTGAAATAATGAGTTACATGACCTACTAAAACAATGGATTGTTTATTTGGTCCTCGATCAAGTAATGAAGGAAACACCTCATTTGGTAGAACAAGACTTTGAGCTATTGATTGTTGTGATATACAAAGAAGATACCAAGTCGACACATGAGAAAACTAAATCAAGATTACATACATCAAGAATCAAAACAAAGACCAGAATCAACTCAACACCAACCAAGTGAAGACTCGGGGGCTATGGAGGACCATTAATTTTAGAAATGTATTTATCCAAATCTTATTCAAAGACAACTCTTTGACATGGCAGTTGAATCTAAGGATGCCATATCTAAAGAAAATTGGAAACTGGTACCAAAGTAGACAACAAACACACAAAAGTATTGATAATAGATTGTGAGTCCAAAGTTACAGCACGAGGACTGAGACAACACTAAATATTATTTGAGTCCACATTCATAAAAGCATATTAGTGACATAAATAAGAGAGCATCGTCCCTTGGATCAAAGTCCCATCATGGAATTACTATAGGGAAAGAGAGAGAGGGATTTCCCATCCTCCCGCTTCGCCAACTGGGCATGAAGCAGGGCAATCTCCCTAGTATCTGCACGATGAGCCTCCTCCAAGGACTTTATGACCTCCATATAAGAAACCTTCTCTTGAAGAAACAAGTGAGATTTACCCACGTCCTGGACATGGAGATGAGACATGGTTTTTAACACAAGCATAACCTCCAGAAGCTTGGCCTCAACTCCAGCCTTCTCCCCCATAAGCCTTAGCACTTGTGCCTTCTCCCGAGCGATCTCCTCCTGGAGTTTCACCTTTTGAGAGGAGATCCTCTGGAGATTGGCAATGTTCTTATTTTGGATCTCCACCCAATCCTGGTTCCGCTTCTCTAGCTCAGCGCACTCCCGCACGGTCCTCGTTGCTAAGCCTCGGACGATGTGTAGGCCTTCCTTCTCCGCGTCCAGACAAGACTGAAGACAGAGGCATTCTTGGATAAGAGACTCCCGACTCACAGTCTCAACGCAGAGTTCTCCCACAACACCTGCAATGGTGGCCTGGATCCGCTCATAATAGTTTTGAAAATTCACGACAAAATAGAGAAGAAGATCGGTCCATCAGCACAAGGAAGCATGGCCTAGAAGTGATTAAAAGCTCAAGATCTATAACCAGTTACCTCAGAAGGTTGAAGGATAGACTGGGGAGCCTGATTCAGGACAGCCTCCATGTAGGAGGGAGGAATGATCTCTTGAGGGAGTAGGTTCCCAAGAATTCTAGACCCCATGGATTTAAAAAGCAAGAAACATCAAGAACAAAAGCACCAAGAACAATTGGAATACAACATAAAAATCTCCAAAGGATCTTACCGGCTAGGATCCCCCATCGTGTGTGAATATCTCGTGATGTTAGAGGCCAAAGGCCCCTTACTTGCCGCAGGGAGGTTTTGCAAAGAAGCGAGAACCCTCGCCTCATCCAAAGGGATGCCTCCTAGCGCCGGCAGAGCTAGCACAACTCGTTGATGAGTACGCTCACCGGCCTCGGCACGCTGTGTTGCCCTTGCCTTCCTCGCCCAAGGTTTATTCCCGGTCATCTTGACAAAGAACACGAAAGGTGAAGAGAAAGGGGAATAGGAAGAGGAAAGTGTTTTCGTGTATACAATTTTTTATCCCTCCCTATTTATAAAGGAAGAATCTATAGTAATTCCTCGACAAAACTAATGTGTGTTTCCACTGCGCAAACATTTATGAGAAACATCTCATTAATATCGCCTCCAATTGAGGCGCCATCATCAAGGAGGAAGGAATGTGCATGGTCCCAAGATGACTGTCTCGCTAATCCAGATGTCTAGTATAATTAATCTGATATACGGGACGAGGCGTATGCCAGAAGGATATAGATGGCAAGACAAGACGACAAAAATATTCCACTTACGGTGGTCATGAATCCTTGAGGAAGCCCAAAAGACCTTTGTAACCCATAAATGGACGAGACTCGGACTTGGAAAAGAATATAGAGCCTTCATAAGGGAATATTATCTATGACCTTCATTTAAACAAGAGGAACCGACAAAACCTGGGGGCTAATGGCAGTGATACTCATAAGAGGTTGATTCTCAAGACCCTCTATGAGGAGAGATGACTCGTCACACTAGAAGGACAACAAGGCATGATCCAACTCATTCACATATGGCCGACTCTACAGGTGTTCAGAACAACACTCGGGTAGCTAGGTTATGGAGAGACACTGGTATAACAAAGGAGTTATTATTGTGTTTAAAGAATATCATTACAAAACCATCAAACTAGACATTATGAAAAGCCCGACGCTAGGAATCGGACACCGATTTGGACTTCCCATCGGACCAGAAAATACCCATAGGATTAAGAGTAGCTGGGCCATTGATTTGTGATGGCTACCGAGCACGACGCGCGTGCATTCTTGCATGTTCCCTTGATTTAATGCTTCCCTCAGGCACTCAAAAGATGCTAATGTGATTAATGCTTCCGTGAGGGACGCCATGTTCGTTTATTTCTCTCCTGTCTTCAATCTGGTGTCCATATCTATAATTTCGAAATTTTGTTAGTAATTACTCACAATTTATTCGATTTAGGAAACTATTTTCGGGATTTTAATGACACGGTTACTCTATAATTTCGTATATGCATTATGCTTTCTTAGGCGGAAAATTTGTTTTCCAATTCTAACAGAGTTTGCTTCCCATGGGATCGGATGGTGCTTTGATGAGACAAAGATTTATCTTTATATCATACGAATCTGGTTCTAATGCAGTACAATAAAATTGTGCTTCCATGGTGAATGCAACACAAAAATGTTTTAAAAAAATTATAGTATCCCTTCCATCGACCAAACCTCCTTCCAACATAATATGCATATTTTTTGCAGCGATAACAAAACTATTTTTGTTATCATAGTTATATATGCTTCAAATGAACTGTGACATGCTCCTAAAGAAATATATATTTGCTCTATGCAATGGAAATTTGCTTCCATGGAAAAAATATATTAATTTGAATTTATATTTTTTACAATGACCAGTAATGAAAAATGTCTACGTGCTTCATGCACAGTACCATGCTTCTATGCATTACTCCGCCTAAAAAATCACGTTGTTTAGAAGACTAGAGTGACAAATATTTTCATTGATTATGCTACTTGCTTCCTACTCTCTGTGTCCGCTTCCATTACATGCAACAAAAGTGGCATCAATGTCTCTCTTTTGTGCCATCTAGCCACATTTCAGACACCACCAGATGATGGTGATAATATGTTTCATGTTGGTTGTTGTGCTTCCTTCTTATGGTGTTCATGATATTTCCTGATGTTGGTTTGCTTCCTTGATATTGTGGTTGTGCTTCTTTAGAGGCACCAGACTATTTTGATCATACTTCCATGGTGGTCCTGCTTCATTCAGATTGTGGCCGTGCTTCCCGCGGATGGTGGTCGTGCTTCTTGTGGTTTGTTGCCATGCTTCATGACCCAATTTATCTGAGCATGTAAGCATGGACATCATGGAAACAAAATATACAACTTCACAAAACACGAAGCATGAACAGAAATCTGTCACATCCAGTACGTAGAAGCATAATATTTAGCTTCCAAAAAATATGAACATTTCTATTGTTTGTATACAAAGATCTAAAACCTAGAAGATGCAAAACATGACCTCAAAATATGATGAATTGGCTGGTAGAATTGATTTCATCAAGCATAAGGAATAAGTGTACTTGATGCATAACAAAAGCAGAAAAAATCACAAAATTGGGATCTAGTTTCCGTCACCTTCTTTTGTACACCGTGGGTCAGCCATGAAACTCCTGGTTCGAAGGAAGCAGCGACCAAAGATCCTCCACCACCTATTGCCGCTGGCCGTCGGTCAAATATGTCTCGCCGACGTCTCCCCGGGTCGTAGCTTCATGTGTCCCACCACGGTAGAGGCTGAATCGTTGAGGGGAGATTCAATGCACGGCGGGTGGAGCAAATTGATGCTGGTGAGGCGAGTGCAGCGGTCAGGTGCGGGGGAGGAGGGGATCTAGATTAGCGGTGCTGAGATTAGGGAGGCTTTTCTGGCCGGTATGGCTCCATTAATGCAATATATCGCTGGCTTAATGGAGGCGCTGTGGGTTAACCCGCATATTGATTGAAAAAAACTGAAGCGATGTGACATGTACGATCGGAAACAGGATCAACTGCTTTTATGAGTTCCGACGATTAGCTTCGCATCAGACTCTGATAGATAGTCTTTACCTTATGAAAATGCCTCCAATGATTAGAGACATCAAGACTTCTCGACAGTGATCCACTTCCCATTAATGTAATCTTGTTTTGTTGCACTATAAAGCAAGACTAGAGGCCTCGATGAGGGGGTCACATATTACCTCATACTCTCTCCATGGATGAACTTTGTAATACATACGGGTATACACGATCAAACAATTGGGAATAGGGTATTACCTTGATACGTCGTAAATGTATCTATAATTTTTGATGTTCCATGCTTGTTTAGTATCTATTTTGCTTTGCTTTGTCTACACTTTCAGGTATTTTTATTTGTTTTATGAGACTAACCTGTTAACAAGATGTTACAGTGCGAATTGCATATTTTCTTCTGTTTTTGGTTCCAGAAAAGTTAGAAAATGAATATTCTCGGAATTGGACGGGACAAAATCCAAAGTAAATATTTTACCATGGGGAACACAGAGCCAGAAGACGAGCCGGAGGAGGGCCTCAAGGGAGCCACACCCTCTGGCCGCGTGGCTAGGCCTAGCCCGCGCCTGGGGGTGCAGCCGCCTCGGACACCCCATTGGCCTCCCTATTCGCCTATAAGAAGCCCCTGATACCTAAACCCTAAGGACCTGATCAATCTTCCATGAAACAGTCTGTAGCCACCGCCACCATCGTCCCTAGATCGGGGGGATCTAAAGCTCTTCCCGGCACCTGATGGCTGGCTGTTGACGAGGGAGATTCTTCTTCTTTAAGTCCCTGGCAGCGGCGCCAGAAAAGCTTGATACAACTGAGTTGATGTAGGAGCGCTTCGTTGGGAACCCCAAGAGCAAGGTGTGAAGCAGCACAGCAGCAAGTTTTCCCTCAGTAAGAAACCGAGGTTATCGAACCAGTAGGAGGAAGGAAGCATCACACAGATGTTGCAAGCAACGCGAAGACCTGCACAACACAAACTCAAGACTTTGGCCCAATGAATTAGTGAGGTTGTCAAGCTCACCGGTTTGCTGTAACAAAGGATTAAACGTACCGTGTGGAAGGTAATGGTGGTTTGCAGCAAGTAAACAAGTAACATAGGAAGATGTATCAATGGTAAAGATTGGACCGGGGTCCATACTTCACTAGAGTTGCTCTCCTTAGATAAACAACATGGCATGACGGGTAAATAAATTACATCAGGACAATTGACAGGAACTGAGCAAGGCATAACAATGCAATTACTAGTCAGGAAGATCCTATGAGATTCGTTTGGGAAATACAACAAGACACATAGACCGCCATCCAACTGCATCTATGACTAGAAGTCCGCTTTCAGGTTATCATCCGAACCCCCTCCAGTATTAAGTTGCAAGCAACAAACAACTGCTTTAAGCAAAGTGTGTAAGGTAAACAGTCCACATGTTCCATGAACAAGAGACCGTTGTTTTATCCCTAGTAGCAACAACACATCTACAACCGAAGAGATTATTGCCACTTCCCTTGGAAACTAGAGGCATGAACCCACTATCGAGCATAAATACCCCTCTTAGAGTCACTAGCAACTACTTGGCCAAGATAGCTACTAACAACAGAGAGCATGCAAGATCACAAACAACACATACATGATAGAATCATAAAGACAAAACCATTAATCAAACCAACATAATAATCTCAATATCCATCGGATCCCCGCAAACACAACATGCATGATTACAAATAGATTAGATCTTGATCATGAACGGAGCTCACAAGATCTATACATCAAAGCACAAAGGAGGAGATACAACCATCTAGCTACTACATGGACCCATAGTCCAAGGTGGAACTACTCACGCATCATACCGAAGAGAAGGCCTCTGGGATGATCTCCCCTTCGGCAGGGTGCCGGGAAGAACTTCAGATCCCCCCAATCTAGGGACGATGCTGGCGGCGGCTACAGATGGTTTTGTGGAGATGTGATCGGGTGCTTAGGGTTTTTGCATCGGGGGCTTTTTATAGGCGAAGGGGGAGACCGAGGCGGTGGCCAGGGGCGCCAAACCCTAGCTAGGCGTGGGGTGGGGCCCACCCGCGCCTGGGGTGGGTCTGGCCGCCCTGGCCGGCCCCTCCGGCTCCCCTCTGGTCTTTTTGTTCCCCACGGAAAGTAATTGACTTTGACGTTTGTCCCGTCCAATTCCGAGAATATTTCTTTACTAAATTTTCTGAAACAAAAAACAACAGAAAACAGGCAACTGACACTGTTGCAACTTTTTAATAGGTTAGTACCAAAAAACATGTAAAAAGCACCTCAAAGTGTAGACAAGTAAAGCAAAGTAGATACTAAACAAGCATGGAGCATAAAAAATTATAGATACGTTTCCGACGTATTAACATCCCCAAGCTTAACTCCTGCTCGTCCTCGAGTAGGTAAGTGATAAAAAAGAATAATTTTTTAGCTAACATGCACCCTCACAATAAAGATCCAACCATTTGCAAGCATTGAAAGCTGGGATCAAAGAACTCTAAACATGTGCATGAAAGATGGAGTTCTAACAATAGGACATAGTAACTATGCATGCAACATGGCAAGTTACAAACAAAGATCATGAATAACATACATTGAAAAACGTTTGTTTGTTTCACATACAGAAAACATAGCATAGTGTCAATCAGCTTGTCCCTCATAGAGCAGCAATATAGATGCATATGACACCTTCAAAGTTCACAAGGGTGACTAGAAATAAATAGCACAAGAACAAGTAATATCACAATATGTATCAATTAATAAGCTTTGGAACACTACACACAGAATGACAACTATGCTCTCTTAATGGTGCCTAAAGGTAGAAGGTGGAAACTCAATAATGGTGGAAGAAAGACCTTTTATTTGTAAAGGAAGCAGGGGTTACAAGTTTCAAAAAGATCTTCCAAAAATTATGGTACTTGTTAGCTTTTAGCCCTCATTGCCCCTATCATAAGCATCTTAAAGTGGTTAAGGTTAAAGTGGCAAAGATGGAGTATATGCTTGACGAAGTATAAGCTGACAATCTCAAGTCCCTTGAATACGAGGGCCACACCTCATGCATACTCAACTTTGGGTCCAGGTAAGTTCTTGTCACTGTAAGTATTTGCATATCATTGAGAACCGCCAACGGGGTACCCCTTGCACATGGTACCGGAGCTTTCCCATAACCAAAATGACAAGGCAAGCGGACAATGAGCATCTCAGCAATCTTCTTATTTACCATGGTAATATGGTGCTTTTTTCTCTCTTTCCTCTTTTCTCAATGTGTCTCTTTTTTATAAGAAGAATGCTTCATAGATGTCACTATGGTGATGCTACAAGTTTCCACCATGATTAGGCATGGCTTAGGCTAGCGGTCCAGGCATTTCTCTAACACAGGATACAAACTCCATGGACTTACAATTTCCCTCTTTATTTCACACCAGTGACATCCATAGACAAAAGAACATGATATCAACTGAGTACAAAGTACAAGTGCAATGTTGAAAATGTTCCCCGTGACAGCACGGTTCTGCTAATTCCAACTTATAAGTGCAAGCATATATAACAAAGTTGTCACAATGGTTCAAGTTTATTAGGGGCAAAGAATATAAAGTGTGCCATCAAGTTCGTGAGGGCTTTAATCACTAAGTTTTCACATAACAAAATAGTTTTTAATTGGAAGATAGTTGAAAACAATAATATACTTGGAATGGTGTAACACACCATGCATAGGAGTTTATAGTGGAAACTTTGAAAAAACTTGGTTTCTTGAGAGTTGGAAGCATGAGTAGATCTTACTCATACAAGTGGAGGCTATCAAAAGACTGGGAGCAACCAACTAAGAAAGCATAATGGCCATAATCATGTAGTGCAACAAAGCATACTAATCAAAGCAAAGAGTGGTACTACATATCAAGGACTAAATGATCATAGAGGCTAATGGTGACTTGTCATAGTCATAACATGGTGTGATCATGTGCCAAGTCAACCCAAGCAAAGCATCAAAGGAGAATACCACAATACTATGCTTTTGCATGTTAAAACAATGCATAATTTCTTCAAGGCACACTAAGCAATCCCAATTGTTTGGAACAAGACATGCTACAACAATAATCACTAAGCATAATGTCAAAACAACACCTATCATGTCATGCTAAAGTCTAAGTCACAGTCAATGCAAGATCCTCTTGCACTTCAAGCAAGAACTTACTACTCCTTTCCAAACACCAAGCAAACTTATTTGCAAAACAACACAGCGAGAATGGGGGTCCAAACTACTTAAGAAAACTAAACAAACTAAGCAAACCAAATGAAAACTAAGACGCTCCAAGAACAACACAACTGTGCATGAAACAATAAAAACGAAGTGTCTAGACAGACCTGAGCTTTTTATTGATAAAGAAGGGGATGCCTTGGGCATCCCCAAGCTTTGATGCTTGTACCTCTTGGATATTTCTTGGGGTGACACCATGGTGGCATCCCCAAGATTGAGCTTTTGTCCATTCTTCATCTCATTTCATCATTCTTTCTCTACACCTGAAATTTTTCCTTCATACAAAACTTCACACAATGTTCATTAGCAACATTAGCTTATTCAAAAGATATTAGACCTCTGGCAAAGATTTGAAACAGCAAGGTTTTCACTAAAAACACAAGCAACTGTAGTAACTCCTTCAAAAATCTCAATTCACCTAAAGAGAAATCAAAAAGGAATCAATAAGAAGCAAATGCAAATAATGGCAGAAATCTATCAAAACAGACCAGTAGGTAGAAACCGATTTTTTCGAACATCTTCTGTTGATCAAATAAAAAAGTGTTGAACTAACTAAAGTTAGCTAAAATACTGGGGGATTTATTAGTAAATTTTCAGATCAATCCGAGTTATAGATACTCCTCACTAATATTTTTGGTGGAGGACAGAAATCTATTTCGGGACACAACTCCCCAAATCTTACTTCCCTCTCATTAGAGGTCATTCTTGGCACAAAAAGCAAACAAAAAGGATAAGGAGAGGTCATTACAGAAGTAATAACTTCCAAGACTCAAGTAAACTCTTGGGTTATCTCCCAACAAGTACTTTTCTTTAACGCCTTTAAGTTAGGCACAAGAAGCAAGAAGAACCAAGTATTTTCAAATGAAGAAGCATTAACACCCATACTTGCAAAATCTTCAACTATGAAAGGTATCTCATCCAAATGGGTTTTGGAGGATCCCTTCTCATCTCTCTTTGGTCTACTACTTTCGTCAAAAAGATTTTCAGGAGCAATCCAATCAAAAAAAAATTCAAAGGCTTCATGCATTCCAACAAGCTTAAAGGGCATGTGTATCTTAAATTCTTCTCTAGGCTTAGTTTTATCATAAATACCCACAACATCTACACTTGGTCCTAGCATATTGAAACGCCCAAAAACCTTTTTGGCCTCCCTAGCAACATCATGAAATTCGTTTGATAAAGTTTCAAGGATGAATTCTCTCTTTTCAACATTCTTTTCTTCTTTTAGTTTTAGGAACAAGAATTGTATGAAGGGGTTAAGGTTAAAAACCTAGCTTCCAACATATGAACTAAAGAAGCTGCACCAATCTCATAATTAGGAGCAAGCTCTGCTATAGATTTATCCTCAATATCCTCATGCTTGCTAACATAGTTAAAGAATTCTTCAATATTATATTTCCCAATTATGGAGCCACTACCTATTGCAAGATCTTTTAGGGCGAACTTGGGAGCAACATGGTGAGATAGATCAAGGTGGCAACTAGAGCAGGAACTATTTTTTTGTGTGTTTTTGAATAAAGAAAGCAAACCAAACTAGACTAATTTTTTTGGTTTTTTTTGGAAAGAGGCAAACAAAACCAAGAAAAAGAAACAAAGCAAACTAGAAACAAAGTAAAGAGAAAGGAAGTGAAGGACTCCCCTTGTGAAGACGTCCTTAGCCTCCCCGACAATGGCGCCAGAAAACTTGATGGCTGGCTGTTGACGAGGGAGCTTCTTCTTCTTTAAGTCCCCGGCAGCAGCGCCAGAAAAGCTTGATGCAGCGCTGAGTTGATGTAGGAGCGCTTCGTTGGGAACCCCATGAGCAAGGTGTGAAGCAGCACAACAGAAAGTTTTCCCTCAGTAAGAAACCAAGGTTATCGAACCAATAGGAGGAAGGAAACGTCACACAAGAGAGGGAGCACCGCCAGATGGAGAGGCAGCAGAGGGAGCACCAGCAGGAGGAGGTAGACCCCGTGTTGAGGCAGTTCCTCGATGATCCCGAGGTTATGGAGTATAACCACCAGTTCTTTGGCAATTGGCAGGGGCTCTACCACCACTAGCCAAGATGTTCGCGCAGGCTCCTCCACCTTGTGCCAGGAGGCCGACCCCTCTATGACTGACGGTGCAGGCTCCTCCATCCAGCATTGCGCGCCCTTGTACTACGGGTTCAGCCCAGGCGACTTTACCATTGAGATGACATTGCATTTGCACTCATCGAACTTTGACTTCTCTAGCTCCGACAATTTCACTGAATCGGAGTAGAGCCTTAGGTTGTTTATCTTATGTAGATGATCATACTACTTATCGTACTCTATCTTGCGAGACTCTATCTGTGCTACTTATCATTGTTCTATATGTTTATATATATATATCATTCTATTTGTGCTACTTAATTTGTGCAATGTGATGCAAAGTTAAGATGATGATATATGCAGCATATGGATCCCATGTGCATCATGTGTGGTTACACCTCGTGTATGGACATGAATTTTCGCATAGTCCTCCCTCGAAACTTTGAAACTAGAACTGTATGTTTTTTGAACTATATGTATATTCAATCTATCTTGTTTATACTATATGTGCTATAAAAGTTCGAAATAACGATTATTTTTAATGATATTACTCAGAACATCTTGTGCAAGTTAAGATCTGGTTTCTTGGAGCAGGTCTTCAGAAGACAAAAATACTATAGAATGTTCGAAGTCATCATTGAGTCAAACAAACAGTCTGGACCCAACTTGACGGTTCAAGTCACCAAATGAGCCGACCGTCACCTTTTTCAATGGACCTACCTGGATAGAGTTTCTCAATCGATTCCACATGAACATTGGGGACATCATAATCTTCACCCTTGACTATGTGTATCACACCATTTACTTTGATTGCATTGACCCCAAATGGTCAAAGGATGAGGATGGGTCATCTGGATTATGTTAGTTTATTCTATCTGCTACTGTCTAGTTCCAGTTATATAATTTCTATGATATTTAATAAAGTAAAACCTGTTTTTTTAATTTGAATTCATACCTGCAGTGTTTAGTATAAAGGGAACGCCACACATGTTTTTATTACTAGTGGCGTTTAAAAAACATGCCACCAGTTAGAGTATTACTAGTGGTGTTAAAGCCACACGCCAGGACTAGCTAGTACCAGTGGTGTGAAGTTAGTGGCATGTGGTTTCAACGCCACTATCCTCATTTTTCAAACGCTACCAATGGGCCTTTTCCTACTAGTGTTGTGTGTATCTACACTTCATAGTCGAAGAGGCTAGATACACAATATTGTGCAATTGATCTCTCCGAACATACACATCATGGCACAATGATCATGTTCAAATGGACATCTATGACAAAATGTTACCAAAATCTTATGGAGGCTTTGTGCAACAAAAGTTGTGAAAAAGTAATGACCACAATGGTAAAACAAATGGGAGCATGTGGTGTATTGATTCTCACCACTCTTTTCTATCCAAACACCGGATATACTTATGGCATACTCTCAAAAGAGGCTATCACGGTTTAAAAAGGAACATTTCAACTCTCGCATGCTCTGGCCAGGTTACAAATACCACTCGTGAAAGGATGCATTGAGAAGTTCGAGACTAATAAGACCCACAACTCAATTCACCTCGACTGACTAGGGACTACACTCTACAAACATTAACATTGTGATATGCAAAAATGTAGAAAGTTATAATATTACCCTAGAGTTGTCTCAAGATAAGGACTTAACCATGTGGGCATTTCGTAACATATCAACATAGATTTATCTTGAAATATATCGATACCTAGGGGCTGGACCATGCAGATAATAATGTTATGATCTACAAAACTCTAAGAAGTTATAACCTAAGTCAAATGACTAAAGAGTCGGTTCAAGGTTAGGGTTTAATTAAGCCTCTGGGCATTGCATAACATACCACCATAGATTCATCTCAAAATGAAACAAGACCCGGGGGCTACACCTTATAGAAATTAACATTATGATCTGCAAAACTCTAGAAAGTTATGGTTTGAGTTAAAAGACCAAAGTGTCGAATCAAGTTAAGGGCTTGACCCAATGATCATATTATAACATACCACCATTAGTTGATTTCACGCCAAACAGAAACTCAAAAGCTACACACTGAAATAATCCGTTACATGACCTACTAAAACCAAGGATGGTTTCTTTGGTCCTCGATAAAGTATTGAAGGAAACACATCATTTGGTAGAATAAGACTTTGAGCTATTGATTGTTTTGATATACAAAGAAGATACCAAGTCAACAAATGAGAAAATTAAATCAAGATTGCATACATCAAGAATCTAAAAAAGACCAGAATCAACTCAACATCAACCATGTGAAGACTAGGGGGCTATAGAGGTATTTATCTAAATATTATTCAAAGACAAATTTTTGACATGAAAATTGAATCTAAGGCCGTCAGATCTAAAGAAAATTGAAAACTGGTACCAAAGTAGACAACAAACACACAAAAGTATTGATAATATATTATGAGTCCAAAGTTATGACACAAGGACTCAGACAACACAACATATATTTGATTTCACATTCACAAAAGTATATTAGTGTCATACATAAGAGATGCACCATCCCTTGGATCAAAGTCCCACCACAGGATTACTAAAGGGAAAGAGAGAGATATTCCATCCTCCCACTTTGCTAGATCCCTAGTATCTGCACGATGAGCCTCCTCCAAGGACCTCACGACCTCCATAGAGGAAACCTTCTCCTAAAGAAGCGAGTGATTTTTAACCACATCCTAGACGTGGAGACGAGACATGGTTATGCACACAAGAATAACCTCCTGAAGCTTGGCCTCGACTGCAGCCTTCTTCCGCCTCATCCTCAGCACTTGCGCCTTCTCTCGAGTGATATCCTCCTAGTGATGGGGATATGCCGACCGGGGTATACCCAGCAGGACGTTTCCTACTGGCCCAAGCTGCTAGCGAGTGGGCCTGCAGGACGGCGACTAGATCGAGACTTGGCAAGGACCCAGGCGACTGGAAGCTGGAGGCCCAGAAGCATAGCTAGGCCCAGTCGAATTAGGTCAAGAACCCTTCGAATCCTTAACTAATTAGGTTGTAGATCTGTAAACCCTAGGGAGGTGAGCCTATATAAACCTCCCTAGGGTACGCACGGAGGACATGTTCCATCATACACTCCAGCAACTCGCCGCCTAGTCGTCGACCTTGCCCTTGTACTCTCTCCATAATACAATCTAGCAGGAGTAGGTATTTACCCTCCCGGGGGGGGGGGGGGGCGAACCTGGGTAAAACCTTGTGCTCTGCCCTCATCTCGCACTACAGATGGCTGGCCGCCCTTGCCCTTCTTTCTACTACTCGTTGCCGATTGCAGCATCTGCCGTGGCCATTCCCACGACACCTAGAGTTTCACCTTTTGAGCGGAGATCCTCTAGAGATCGGCAATGTTCTTCTTCTGTATCTCTACCCAATCTTAGTTCCATCGCTCTAGCTCATTGCACTCTCGCGTGGTCCTCGTTTCCAAGTCTCAGGTGATGTGTAGGCCTTCCTTCTCCATGATCAGACTCCTGACTCGCATTCTCAGCATAGAGTTCTCCCAAAACACCTGCAATGGTGGCTTGGATCTTGTCATAATAGTTCTAAAAGTTGACAACAAAATACAAAAGAAGCTCAGTCCATCAACACGAGGAAGCATGGCCTAGAAGTGACTAAAAGATAGAGATCTACAACCATTTACCTCAGAAGGTTGAAGGATAGACCGGGAATCTTGATTCAAGACACCTTCCATGTTGGAGGGAGGAATGATCTCTTGAGGGAGTAGATTCATAGGAATTCTAGACCCCATGGATTTAAAAAGCAAGAAACATTGATTGCTCCAAATATTGACACTTCTTATCCAGGATTTTACATTGATTTTCACCAGGTTTCGTTGATTTTGATCTTTCAACTAACACTAATATTGCAAGTTAGTGAAACCTTGTTCTCTTGTGTTGGTTTTTCAAGTATTGGACACTTTTGGAAGATCTGAGAGCATTTATGGGCTAATTACACTTAAATGAGCAAATCCCCAATTGAAGACTATTCCATTCGAGGCCTCTAGTGCCTTTAACGACCCGCGGTACGGTCGGGCGCCGCCCATATGGCCCGCCCATACTAACTTCCACTACCTCTGTTATATCAATACAAGAAACTTTCATGAAGGAAGGGGGAAGAAATATGAACACAACTGCCATAAACCGTCCTAGAAGAAAGGAGATCAGATCTAAAGAAGGAGAAGAACTCCACCTCATCCTTCAAAGATCCCTAGCCTCTTTGATCATCAACTCCACCATAATTCCCCATTCATACTAAGAGAGATCCATACTTGTTAGATTAGGGTTTGAACCTCTATTCCTACTTTGGTTTGCACATGATTTGTTCTCCAACAGTATTATGGTTTGCAACGGTAAAGTTGAGATGATTTCCATTTGCAATATGATTATATCTTTGATCTATTGTCCTCTCATGTGTGAGTAAATCCCCATAGGTGTGGGAGATGTAGGGAATTGGTGAGATGTGTTGTGCCTCCTTTATTCCCACCCATTTGTGATTATTGTCGTGATTATTATATTATGAGAATGATTATCCATGTTTTTGTAATGCTTGTTATCCAATTTAAGGTCCCAGGTAACATGATCCTAAGATCTCATGGATATGAACTTGTTTACCAGCGAATTGGCGGCCCCCGAGTGACACAGCCGATATCAAAGAGGATCTAGTATAACTCGAGGACAACAAGGAACCATCAAGTTTGAAAGGGCATGCATGCCCCATGTGTGGTTTTGGTAATTAATGACAATCTCTATGGACTAATGTTTGCATTGAGTTACACTTGTAGGATTTGTCCATTGGCATTGCTTGGACCATGTGTTGGCTTGAAGGTTGAAGAAATGAAGAAATGTAGAACAATCAACGTTGTCCAAGGGCTTTGGGCCTATTGGAATCATGTTGGATAAGAAGAAGAAGAACAACAACAAATAAAATAAGATCAAGAGTGTGTTAAAGAAGAATATAGAGTTCCTCGTGTGTATCTTCAAGACATCATCCTAATGGAGTTAGAAGAAATGAAGTGCAAGCTCAAGGTGCACCATCTCTAGGAGATCATGCTTGATGCTTGCCATCCTCGGTGATCATGGATTGATGAAGACAAGTTCAAATAAGGGTTTCCCCATGGTGTCAAGCGCGAGCAAGACAAATCAAGAAAGAAGTTCCATATTGAGGAGGATAAGGTCGTCTACATCATGCTCAAGAGGAATGCTTAAGTAAAAGGTATGATATTGATAGGTGTTCCCTTTTGCTGGTCTCATGTTGTTAGTTGGGAGACCAGTTTATAGGATAGATTACCATACTATCAATAGGGGATCTCGAGTGAGTAACTTGATCATATATTTCAGAGAGAGCTCAAACCTTTGCATACTTGGCATAATGCTTCTAATTTATTATTTGGTTCTTATCCATGAGAGTATTTAGAGCTTGTGTAATCTCCATGACAAGCTCAAGTTCATCGAAAATGGAATTCATATGCATTCTCTACTGTGTTTACGATTTGGAGGTTTTACCAGTTTGTCTTTTATAGATAGGTTAAGCCCTTCATTATTTTATTCTATCCTCCTTTGCTAGACTATGATGGTTCCTTGCATTATTCTACCAGTTTATTCTACGCCTGTGGAGAGGTGGATGATCCTTGATCGGAGAGGAGGAGGTAGGCGGCACGGATCTAAGTTCCGTCCGGTCACCGCCTGGAGAAGAGAGAGATCTCCCCGCATGTTTGGTGTGAACTCGCTTCTCTCTCCTACTCATACTTTTTTATTCTTGTCTGCTCATTGTCCCTACCCGCAATTTCTTCCTGTTCCCCTATGTTTCTCCCTATTTTTCCCGCTCGTGTGCCTTTCCCGCTTGGGAGCTTGTTGATCTGGCTACGACACCTGTATACTTGCTGATCTGGCTATGACATCCATATATTAAACATGAGGCACCTAGCAATCCTTGCCTATGCTCCATACACCTTGAAAGGGCCAATGAATATACCTTGTGTTGTTGTCTAAGGCGAGCTAGATGCATTGTAGACGGACTAGGAACGTCTTAGAAACCATGCTTCCTACCTCCTTGCGGTTCACTAGATCGGCCACGAGAAAACAATATCAAGTTAGAGATACATTATGTCTAGTATCTCGGGAGGGGAGCGGGGTGAAAATAATATAGTGCTAATGGTCTCTCCTAATTGGTTCTTGCATGATTGAATTGATTCCTTTGAAATTTTGGTGCGATTCTTGCATTGCAAACTAGCGGGGAACTAGGCCTAGTTAAGTAAATTATAGTATGTATGGCAGTTAGATAAATTTTGTGTATCCATCATTCGTTGGTTCCAACTAAGGGGATGAAGGCTAGGGATTTGTCTTCATCACCACATGAAAACATACTAAATGTGCAAAATCTTGGTGTCTAATATTTTTATGGAAGTGTGGGGTATAAAGAATAGATATGTATATGAAAAATGAAAAATCTATGTACATGAGGTACAGCCCTAACTAGTTGTTTCTAATCCACCATCCCAGACTTTCTTGGACCACCATCTATCTCTAGTTTCGCTATGGTTACATATCAATGGCAACATGTGGTAATTTAGAGAAGAAAGTGATGACACACATAAGGGTTGAAATAAAAGTTGATTTCTTGGATTAACTGACCACAAAAAGCACTTTTTGTGTGACCTTATTAGTTTCTCTATTCTCCACACCAAGATCAGGTTGTCTACCTAAAATGTACCTTGGACTGGTCGTGATACCTCACAAATTAGGCCACGGTGGAGGATTTCCTTGGACTTAGCGACATCGGTACCATTTACTTGAATCTCCATAAGACATGAGCATGCTTAGCCATTGTAATAATCTTGTGGCATATATGAAAGGATCGAAGAGGTCGACTAGAGAGGGTGTTGAATTGGCGACTACCAATTTTAATGTTTTTAGTTAGGGATTAACAAGAAAATATAGGTTCTCTAGATCATGAAACTATATGAGCAACCTATATGGCAAGATAAAATTTGCTACACAAGTTAAGCAAGATATAAATCTAGTATAAGTAAGTAAATGTTTAGAGATAACCTCACAATAGAGGCGGTGATGTATCTCTAAATACACACCCTTGGGGTGCTAATATCTGTTGAAATGGTGTGACATAATGCCAACTAATATCCACAATGGTTTACCGTTTTCTCCTGGATCCCTTACACATTGCGAGGTGCCTCAAACCACTATGTGGTTCCCTTGGAGGCAACAACCGAACCTTCACAAACAAGATTGGGTAAACCTCCACAACTTAACTAGAAACTTCCAAGAAAGAAAGGAGATATACACCACAAAGATCGAGCTCTGGACTACAACTTTTTTCTAGCATGCCCAAGCACCCAAGAGTAACTAATATCCACAAGGGACAACAAAGGGGAATCAAACTTCTTTGGTGAAACACTAGATCTGAATCTTCTCTGTCCTTCCCTAGCTAAAGTATTAGTCGTATTGTAGCACTATGGAGGAATATCTCAAATGTTTAAGCTTTAGCAATAGTGGAGGGGGAGAGAGGAAAAATCCATCATCTTCCTTGCGTGCAGAAGGGGGATATTTCTCCAGATTCCCCAAATTGGGCCGTTGGGAGTGTATTATGCATGGTCTAGACGTTGTGGGTGTTGGGCGGAAGTTCAAGGCCAACTTGTGATCCTATACCGTGGGTTGGCATAGTGGGGCGACCCAGGGCCATATCTTGTGATAGGACTTAAGACTGTTCTGGAGGGCCAAAGTTTCAGTGCCCCAAAATTTCCAGTGACCTAGAAGTTCATGGTTAAGTTTCGGAGATATGTTCAGAGATTGCACTATGTGGTGACCGAGTACCAAGGTTCAGAACTTCACCGAGAAGTTCTAAGGCTATTACCAAAGTTGGCACTGGGTGGCGATTGAGAGCCCAACTTTGGAACTTTGCCGAGAAGTTCTGGACCCTCGGAAGTTCCAGGCCTACAAAACTCATACATCAACAATGAGATCCAAATTCCATCTTATGCTTTCTCCAAATGTGCGTATGCACTTTATTTAAGATCAAGCACATGGTTAATCCGCTAATCATGTTGTCATTAACACCAAAATTACTTAGTGAGGGAAATTCCCTTGGAATATGGAATGCAATGAAGATGATACTTATCAACGGTGGTACAAATATCTAAGGGGAATGGGGTGTGCTAGAAGCAATGACAATGACTAAAATCGAAAAGGTTGATGATCATTACATAACACACCGATTCTAGTCATTGTCTGCCAACCTTGTAACATCCCAGCATTAGAGCTTAGAAATAAGTTGGATACAGTTGTGTGCATTGCATTCATGGATAGAAAATCCGAATAATTTTTGCGCTTTTGAACAAAACTTGTCAAAGTGATTGAAGCTTATCCCAACTTGATGGAATTGAAGTAGATCATCAAGTTGACTGCGATAAGTTTCAATATGACCTTTGCTAAAACATTATTTTGGGTAATCATGATTTGATCTAAGGGTAGATCAAATGTACTAAAACTAGACCACCACATATTACTTAATGATTGATGTTAATCCTTAAGAAATTATATCCTAGTATTCATTACACAACTCATGAATAACAAGTTATAAATATAACTTAAGTAATAGGAATGCAACAATGAAACCTTGATATGTCTTAATCTCATCTAGTTCTACCATGAGTATCATGGTAATACCTAACCTTAATTCTTTAGTAAGATTGAGTAGGAAAGAAACCAAGGCAAGATCATTCACATATATCTTTCTTCCCATATCAATCTTTAGCATCTCTATCGAACCTTATTCTCATATTTGTTGTTCATCAATGTTGAGTAATCAACTATTGATTCACCAATTCTTAACCTATCAATTATTAATCTATCAACTCTTGTCCATATCTTAACATTCACTTAAATCCTTTTGAGAAGGAGGTAAGAAGAGGTAAGTAGTAATGCTAGTTTTGGATATCATCTATATGATGGGAGTGTTGGAAGAGAATAGGATCAATATGATAATTAATGGAGTTAACTTACTCCTGAGTGGATAGAAGAGTTATCTGGAATATATATTTGTATGGTAACAAAGAAGATTACAAGGATGTATATTGAAGATAGTTACCAAGGAGTAATCCTATTGGATTAAGTAGGCATAATCAATGAATAATATCTCTTAGTCCAATAGAGATAAAAAAATATAATTATAATACAACTACAATGTTGTATTGATGAAGGCCTTGATTAGCCAACTAGAAACCTAAACCATAAAGGATCAAAGGATTATAATGATCATGCTTTAGTCACCAAGATTAAATGATTATATCAAGTATAAGTGACATTGGTGGATAGGACATGATTGGACCCTAGTATAGATATGTTATTCTAGGTTAGCCATGACAAGTCACCATGTTATAATGTGAAGTTTGAGTATAAGATATTGGAGTTAAGTAGAGCTAAGATAGTATAATTAAGCTGAAGCTAGAGTATCATAGAGTTATTGAAGAAGTGTTATTCCTCTTAAAGAATAGTAAGCTTTTGAGGAGAGTAGTTTGATATATCCATCTACTAGAGTAATATTAGTGGTGGATGATTATGGAAGAGTATGAATGGAGTTAGAAGTAATTACTTGTTGGATTGGAAGTTATCAGCAATAGAGTAGTTGATATAACCAAGTATGGATATGAGAAGATTAGGAAAGCTTTAGTGTCAAGCTCATTGGATTTATAAATAGATTTAGAAGAATAAAAAGGTGATAGAATATTCTTGCAAAGTAAAGGCCATCATGTTAGCACAAGATGATGGATATGAAGAAGTAGTATATCTAGGAAAGGAATTCCTCAAGTAGAAAACAATAATTATAAAGTGTGGAGGATAGGAACTCTTGATAAACACTAAACCTTCATTCTATAATCAACTTAATAACCATTTTATCTATTGATTTATCATCCTCTTTCTCATTGGTTTATAGGAATATTTTCCTATAGTAAATCATTTAGGCATGTCCTTGTCATTTCCAATTATCATAACCATATGTGATTAGGAGTTATCTTTATCAATCCTTTTCCATAAGACCTTCCAGAAAACAACTTTCTATTTTGAAAAGGTGATATCAATAAAGATCACAAACATAAAGACAATATGTAGTGACCTCGGATCAAGTAAGATCCTAAGTCCCTGTGATTAACATGCTAGTCCCTGGATCAATAGCTAGCACTCACAGTCGATGAAATATCATGTAAAACACAAGTATTTATTACATGAATTGAATAATCCAGAGTTTACATTATTACAACAGAAGCGATATAAATACAACTTGGAGTCCCATCAATGCCACAGGTAGGTTGAGTGAAGACCCGTGATCCTAGCGCACCTTTCAACGATCTCCGAAATTCTGCACATGAAACGTGCAGCCAACGAGTTGGGTCAATACTTTGAATGTATTGGAAAATTACACCAAGGAAGGAAAGACTAACTCTACATGCAAGGCTAGTTTAGGCTTTGGAGTTCATTTGCATAAAGCTAATTTTCTCTAAGTATGGAGAAAAGAGAGGGAGATTTTTACCCTACTTTGTAAACATTTGCTTAGATAAAATAGGGTTAAATGGCACACGAGGATATTACTCACCAAGTGTCCAAACAACCAAACACTTGGATATTACGCACCAAGCGTCACTTGGATATTACACACCAAGTTCCCAAATTCCCACCCATTAGCGATATTACGCATGCCATGGGGTTTCAAAACTTTGTTTTAGAAAAGAGAGAGGAAGATCCTTCAGAGGCTCCATCCTTCAGATGCTCAATGTTGTTCTGTTTCCGTGAACACGGCTGATCGATTAGATTGCAATACTCTCGAGAGTTTGTGCACTTTACCCACAATTCATGATCAAGTCCTTTTACAGACAAGACCATGGCGAGGCTTTCCCTT
The DNA here is from genome assembly GCA_916181665.1 of Avena sativa. NCBI lineage: Eukaryota > Viridiplantae > Streptophyta > Magnoliopsida > Poales > Poaceae > Avena > Avena sativa. Next base: position 35,160,844 of record OV702289.1, on the reverse strand, counting down.
AGTAGCCCCTCTACCTTCCAGATCCAACCGTGCCAAGAACCTCCAAATGTTGGTACCCAGGTGAGGTTTCCCACTAAGTACTAGGCCAAGAAAGAGCCCATAATGTATCGTGGTTGCACTGGAAGCTTCTGAATTCTGAAACATGGCAGACTTCTTTGATTCCTGGGCGGCCGTCCTCCACCAAAATCTCACTCGTTGACCCGACAACCATTCCGCCCAGAAGAAAACTTAGTTTTATTTTGAAGTGAATTTGAGAAGAAAAGTTTGCTCTAGAGAGCCTTTATACTTAGAAAAATTCTTTGTCTTTCGACCCCCCAACGGTACTTTGTATATATAGCATAGCAAGCAATACTTAGTAAAAACAGGGGTAACCTATTAGGATGGGAAATCCTAAGTATAGAGCTACTCATGGCATACTACAAAATCATCGCACTTGCAAAATAATACTAAGGGGAAAATCTACTAGAACATCCTACACATGCATACTACAGAATTTTGAAGATCACATGCATAGAATCAAAACTGGGACAAAATTATGAACAAGTGGTGTAACTTGCCTTATGTTGATAATATGGGTGTTGATTGTATTTCTCCGCAGCAATCGCACTCTCCGAACAATCTAATACGAGGACAAGGTAGTTCCAATCAAAACAATTGCAAACATAGCAAACACAACAAGGATGATCGAAAACATGCATGATGATTTAACATTACACAATGGGTATAATTAGTTTTATGAATATTAATATATCATATGATGCATGTATTAGTTCATTTAATGCAATAGGGTACTTGTTATTAATAATTACTTGCCAATATAAGGGTTTTGATAGTTCTATTGTAACGCCTGTTCTAACTGTAGAATTAAATTTGTTTCTTGGGTTTACTGGATAGAGGACGTTAATACGAACTAGTAGGCGTTGGATTCACCCTAATCGGAGTTATAGATCTTTTTGTATGATTTAAATAGTGTTTAATGGGTTTTAAATGATTCATACAGTTTCTTTTCCCTAAAAATCAAAATAAAATTATATCTGTAATCTCCACGGAATCGTGATTTCAGGGACATATTATTTGTAATTTTCTGAATAGTATTTATTTTCTTATGAATTTATTACTCTAAATAAGCCATTAAACCATTTATTTAATTGCTGCGAAACCTTATAGTATTTTACTGAACCATTTACATATTGATGATCTACATGGAACCAGCTTTCTATCGGTATATTATTTATATTTTCGTGATATGCAAATAATTTTCTATAAATTTAATGATTTCTAAAGCCATTAAAACTAATTAAATTGCTACGGGGTAAATATTCCGCAAAGGCTAGATCCAACCAGATATTATTAAAGTACATTACAGTAGCTTCAATTTGATATATTATTCATATTTTTTGGAGTTACAGATAATTTATTATGAATTTATTAACCTAAAAGACCATTAAAACTAATTAAATTACTGCAGTAACCACGTACAGTAAAAGTTGGATCTATTCTGATAAGATGATTCTACGTGAAATTATCTTCAATTTGATATATTATACGCAATTTTTGGACGTGGTATGAATTTCTAATGAATTTTACAAGTTAGATCTATAATGTGCAATTTTAAATTCGAACGGAATATTCCAGGGAATATTCCGCTGACTGGACATGTTAAATTTGCATGCTGACTGGGACTGGATGTTGACCTTACGTTGACGTGGCGTTGATGAGGAAGATGACCGGGATGACGACATGGCACGCACCGGTTTGATTGGATCTCGACCGTCTGGATAGGATCCGGTGGCTAGAAGAAGAGATTGACCCAATTTTGGCTCAGAATAGACAAGAAATCGATCTTTGTTAGAGAGACAAATCCGTAGATCAAATTGAAAAACTCAGAACATAAAAGTTGTGAGGAATCATTATTCCTACCTTCTCACCAAAGGAATTTGGATTTGAAGAAACGAGCGCGAGTAAATCTTGGATTTACACCGTAAGATCTGAAATATTGCGATACGAAATTCTCCGGCTGTGGTGGATGAAAAGAGGTGAGTTTTGTCGGGATTGAAAGATTTCGACGATTCCTACAACTTTCGTTTTTTGACCGAAGGCAAACGACGAAGTCTAGATGGGTTAAAAAGCGAAATAAGATTCGGGAATATGTAGATTCGGGATTTCGAGAATAGAAACTCGTATAGCCGTGGCTCCACGAGTTTATATGGAGATTTAGGATGGTTTAGAGATAGGCCTTAGAGTAGGAAACAAGTAGAAACAAACGTAAGTCGATTCGGAGTTGTAGATAAAAAGTTATACGAGTTTGAATAGAGATAGGTTTGAGAAAACAGGTTTTGCACGGTTCTTAAAGCATCCAAGCGATCGGTCGGTCACGTAGCTCCTGGCTGGCTGGTTCGGTCCGCTGGGCCGCCGGCCCATTAGTTTTTTTTTCTTTTTCTTTTTCTATTTACTTGTTTTCCTTATTTCTTTTGCATACGAACTCCAAATAACATGATTCTTGTTTCTAATTTTTTCTAAAATCGAATAGATCATTGTAGGATCATATTTGTAATATTTTTACTAGTTTTCAAGTAGTGGGTTTATAAATCCTTGTATATTCCATTTTATTTATATCTTTATTTATTTGTATTTATTCCATAACTTTCTCATACTAGCTCCAAATGAGCTCAATTTTGTTTCTAAAATTTTGTAATATTAATTGGATCTCTTTAGGATATAATTATCAATAATTTATGCCTTATCAATAGTGGGTTTTATAAAGTCAATTTAATTACCTTTAGGAACATTTGGGCGAATCAACTATAGAATTTAGATACTAGGATTTGGATTCAGTTTGTGAGAACTTTGCATGGATGTAATGAAATGCTTATGAATGCTTCATGATTTTCATTTTGAAATATTGCACACCAATTCTACAATCCATAATCAATCCATGCCCTTTTGCCTATATGGCTACTTAGGTCTTAACAAAAGAATATAAGATTTTGAATTCATGGTTGAGAGGATTTTCTATTCAAAAAGGTTCTTCTCTTTGAGAATTTTCAACATAGTCAAACAATCAATCAAACTTATTTATTTATTTCACATTCCAAAATTAGGAGAATTTTGGGATGTGACAGACTACCACCCTTAAAAGAAATCTCGTCCCGAGATTTGGGAAGGCTAGAAAGAAATAGGTTCGGATTACACTAGGGTGCTACCACCCTTAAAATATTGTATATGTTGGATTCTCTCGATACTAACATAAGTCACCATAGCCTGATGTATGAATTGGGATTATTTCCATTGCCATTGCGATTGCCACCACCATTCTTCCTTTTTCCAGGACAATCTGACGCGTAATGCCCCGTTTCGCCACACTTGTAGCATGTCACCTGGTTAGGATCTTTCTTGGGCTTTTTATTGCTGCTACATCTATTACCATTACCATAATTGTTTTAATCCTTTCCAGCCACATTCTCCTGTTCTAGACAATCAATAGCATAATGCCCAGGATTGTGACACTTGAAGCAGATGACTTTGCTTAGATCATTTCCCTTCTTTGGTAACAACGACATGCCTTGGTGCATTCCATATCTAACTTGCCGATTCACGGTAGGGGCACTGATCACGATGCTCCTTGGAGGTATGCCCTATTTCCCCATAGATCGTGCAAGCTAAATGTTTTGGGACTTCAACTTCTTGGGTTTTTGGTATACGAGTGACGAGACGAGATTGTAGTAGAACCTCTTTAAATTCTTCCCAAGATATCATCCCTTGATGATCATTAATGGCGTGTTGCATCTCCCACCAGGTTGCAGCCTCGTCCTTTAGGAATTGGGTGGCATAATGAACCATTCTGTTGGCTTCAATGTTGGCATTCTTCATTATTTCTTCAACCTGGTGCATCAGTGTGGCTCTTACACTTGGTGAAGTTAAGTTCCTTGTCCTTCTTATTGATATGGTCTATCTGTCGAGTTGACCAAGGTTTAGAGTAGGAACGAATATAGTATGGAAGAAGGAGAATAACCCATACAAGAAATTTTATTTAGAAAATAGGTTTTCATTAGCTAAGGTAATAAACCATACAAGATAGCAAACAATTTGTCGCATCTATATTTAGCGAAATCTTATTCGGGTTTGGTTCCTAATAGGTCACTTGGAATCTTCGAGGCTTCAAGTCTCCAAAAGTCTTCGTGCTCTTGATAGTCTTCATGTTCTTCATAATCTTCAATCTTTCGAGTTCTTTAGTTAATAACATTGACTTAAGGCCTTTGAATTATTTAATAGCGTAGCTTCAGTCTTGGAACATCTTTCATGGAGGTCTTCAAGTCCCGACTTAATCGAAACATTGAGATGATCTTCTTTGAAAAGGTAATCTTGAGAAAAGTTTCTTCTTGAAGTGTGTAGTGGTCATTTTCTAATGTTGAAAAGAAGAGACTTAAGAATTTTTAAAACCCCAATGGTAGATGATGAGACGTATGAGAGTTTTCTGAAATAACATAGAAAATATTTGTCCTAAGGTTTTTCCATGTCTAGGGTCACGATCTACAGTCAACTTATGCTCTGATACCATCTGTAGTGACCTCGGATCAAGTAAGATCCTAAGTCCCTGTGATTAACATGCTAGTCCCTGGATTAATAGCTAGCACTCACAGTCGATGAAATATCATGTAGAACACAAGTATTTATTACATGAATTGAATAATCCAGAGTTTACATTATTACAACAGAAGCGATATAAATACAACTTGGAGTCCCATCAATGCCACATGCAGGCTGAGTGAAGACCCGCGATCCTAGCGCACCTTTCAACGATCTCCGAAATTCTGCACATGAAACGTGCAGCCAACGAGTTGGGTCAATACTTTGAATGTATTGGCAAATTACACCAAGGAAGGAAAGACTAACTCTACATGCAAGGCTAGTTTAGGCTTTGGAGTTCATTTGCATAAAGCTAATTTTCTCTAAGTATGGAGAAAAGAGAGGGAGAGTTTTACCCTACTTTGTAAACATTTGCTTAGATAAAATAGGGTCAAATGGCACACGAGGATATTACTCACCAAGTGTCCAAACAACCAAACACTTGGATATTACGCACCAAGCGTCACTTGGATATTACACACCAAGTTCCCAAATTCCCACCCATTAGAGATATTACGCACGCCATGGGGTTTCAAAACTTTGTTTTAGAAAAGAGAGAGGAAGATCCTTCAGAGGCTCCATCCTTCAGATGCTCAATGTTGTTCTGTTTCCGTGAACACGGCTGATCGATCAGATTGCAATACTCTCGAGAGTTTGTGCACTTTACCCACAATCCATGATCAAGTCCTTTTACAGACAAGACCATGGCGAGGCTTTCCCTTAGTAGCCCCTCTACCTTCCGGATCCAACCGTGCCAAGAACCTCCAAATGTTGGTACCCAGGTGAGGTTTCCCACTAAGTACTAGGCCAAGACAGAGCCCATAATGTATCGTGGTTGCACTGGAAGCTTTTGAATTCTGAAACATGGCAGACTTCTTTGATTCCTGGGCGGCCGTCCTCCACCAAAATCTCACTCGTTGACCCGACAACCATTCCGCCCAGAATAAAACTTAGTTTTATTTTGAAGTGGATTTGAGAAGAAAAGTTTGCTCTAGAGAGCCTTTATACTTAGAAAAATTCTTTGTCTTTCGACCCCCCAACGGTACTTTGTATATATAGCATAGCAAGCAATACTTAGCAAAAACATGGGTAACCTATCAGGATGGGAAATCCTAAGTATAGAGCTACTCATGGCATACTACAAAATCATCGCACTTGCAAAATAATACTAAGGGGAAAATCTACTAGAACATCCTACACATGCATACTACAGAATTTTGAAGATCACATGCATAGAATCAAAACTTGGGGACAAAATTATGAACAAGTGGTGTAACTTGCCTTATGTTGATAATATGGGTGTTGATTGTATTTCTCCGCAGCAATCGCACTCTCCGAAAAATCTAATACGAGGACAAGGTAGTTCCAATCAAAACAATTGCAAACATAGCAAACACAACAAGGATGATCGAAAACATGCATGATGATTTAACATTACACAATGGGTATAATTAGTTTTATGAATATTAATATATCATATGATGCACGTATGAGTTCATTTAATGCAATAGGGTACTTGTTATTAATATTACTTGCCAATATAAGGGTTTCGATTGTTCTGTTGTAACGCCTGTTCTAACTGTAGAATTAAATTTGTTTCTTGGGTTTACTGGATAGAGGACGTTAATACGAACCAGTAGGCGTTGGATTCACCCTAATCGGAGTTATAGATCATTTTGTATGATTTAAATAGTGTTTAATGGGTTTTAAATGATTCATACAGTTTCTGTTGCCTAAAAATCAAACTAAAATTATATCTGTAATCTTCACGGAATTGTGATTTCAGGGACATATTATTTGTAATTTTCTGAATAGTATTTATTTTCTTATGAATTTATTACTCTAAATAAGCCAATAAACCATTTATTTAATTGCTGCGGAACCTTATAGTATTTTACTGAACCATTTACAGATTGATGATCTACATGGAACCAGCTTTCTATCGGTATATTATTTATATTTTTGTGATATGCAAATAATTTGCTATAAATTTAATGATTTCTAAAGCCATTAAAACTAATTAAATTGCTACGGGGTAAATATTCCGCAAAGGCTAGATCCAACCAGATATTGTTAAAGTACATTACAGTAGCTTCAATTTGATATATTATTCATATTTTTCGGAGTTACAGATAATTTCTTATGAATTTATTAACCTAAAAGACCATTAAAACTAATTAAATTACTGCAGTAACCACGTACAGTAAAAGTTTGATCTATTCTGATAAGATGATTCTACGTGAAATTATCTTCAATTTGATATATTATACGCAATTTTTGGACGTGGTATGAATTTCTAATGAATTTTACAAGTTAGATCTATAATGTGCAATTTTAAATTCGAACGGAATATTCCGCTGACTGGACATGTTAAATTTGCATGCTGACTGGGACTAGATGTTGACCTTACGTTGACGTGGCGTTGATGAGGAAGATGACCGGGATTTGGACATGGCACGCACCGGTTTGATTGGATCTCGACCGTCTGGATAGGATCCGGTGGCTAGAAGAAGAGATTGACCCGATTTTGGCTCCGAATAGACAAGAAATAGATCTGTGTTAGAGAGACAAATCCGTAGGTCAAATTGAAAAACTCAGAACATAAAAGTTGTGAGGAATCATTATTCCTACCTTCTCACCAAAGGAATTTGGATTTGAAGAAACGAGCGCGAGTAGATCTTGGATTTACACCGTAAGATCTGAAATATTGCTATACAAAATTCTCCGGCTATAGTGGATGAAATGAGGTGAGGTTTGTCGGGATTGAAAGATTTCGACGATTCCTACAACTTTCGTTTTTGACCGAAGGCAAACGACGAAGTCTAGATGGGTTAAAAAGCGAAATAAGATTCAGGAATATGTAGATTCGGGATTTCGAGAATAGAAACTCGTATAGCTGTAGCTCCACGAGTTTATATGGAGATTTAGGATGGTGTAGAGATAGGCCTTAGAGTAGGGAACAAGTAGAAACAAACGTAAGTGGATTCGGAGTTGTAGATAAAAAGTTATACGAGTTTGAATAGAGATAGGTTTGAGAAAACAGGTTTTGCACGGTTCTTAAAGCATCCAAGCGATCGGTCGGTCACGTAGCTCCTGGCTGGCTGGTTCGGTCCGCCTGGGCCACCGGCCCATTAGTTTTTTTTCCTTTTTCTTTTTCTATTTACTTGTTTTCCTCATATCTTTTGCATACGAACTCCAAATAACATGATTCTTGTTTCTAAATTTTTCTAAAATCGAATAGATCATTGTAGGATTATATTTGTAATATTTTTACTAGTTTTCAAGTAGTGGGTTTATAAATCCTTATATATTCCATTTTATTTATATCTTTATTTATTTGTATTTATTCCATAACTTTCTCATACTAGCTCCAAATGAGCTCAATTTTGTTTCTAAAATTTTGTAATATTAATTGGATCTCTTTAGGCTATAATTATCAATATTTTATGCCTTATCAACAGTGGGTTTTATAAAGTCAATTTAATTACCTTTAGGAACATTTGGGCGAATCAACTATAGAATTTAGATACCAGGATTTGGATTCAGTTTGTGAGAACTTTGTATGGATGTAATGAAATGCTTATGAATGCTTCATGATTTTCATTTTGAAATCTTGCACACCAATTCTACAATCCATAATCAATCCATGCCCTTTTGCCTATATGGCTACTTAGGTCTTAACAAAAGAATATAAGATTTTGAATTCATGGTTGAGAGGATTTTCTATTCAAAAAGGTTCTTCTCTTTGAGAATTTTCAACATAGTCAAAAAATCAATCAAACTTATTTATTTATTTCACATTCCAAAATTAGGAGAATTTTGGGATGTGACACAATATGTTTAGCCATTAATCTTTACTCATATCAACAAAAGAAGGTAAGTATAATAAGTACCCCAAACCCTAGGGTAAGAATTCATAGTTCAAACCCTAACCCTTATGTTAGTTATAATAAAATACTTACATTGCAATTTCCTAAATTCATGAGAGTAATATTAATCATATTAAATTACTTAGAACTTTATGTATCATATAATAATGAAGGATCACCATATAAAGTTTCTTTAATACTATAATTTAACAATAATGCAATCTCATGAAATAATAGTAATACATCCTTTAATAAGTTTATGGTATGATATATAAATTAAATTCATAACAAAGGTTATTACAAAATATTAAAAAGAAAAGGACTTATATAAAGAAAATAAAGAAACTATAATAGTATATAATAAAAGCTCAAAAAATGATTCTAAATATACCTCATTACTGCTGCAAACAATTAGCAAGTAATTCCTATAAAGAAATATTTAACCAATTGTGCAAAATTCAAATCTGAAAATGAAACAGGAAACAGAAAATGGAAAATAAACAGAAAGAAAAAAAATCAAGGAAAACAGTTTCTGGTCGCAACCCATCTTTCCTTCTCTTTATCTGCTACTCACGTGTAGCCTGTAGCAGCCTACCTCGGACCAAGAACCAGCCCGGCTCGTCTCACTCTTTGGCTGACGGGTGGGGCCATGCTAGGGACCGCGGGTTTGATTCAAAGAAGCTCAGGGGGTTTTCTGCAAAGTTATCGTTGTTGTCATCCTCACGCACATAGGCACCTGCGTGCGTACCGTCGATGCCGTCCGCCGTCGTCATCAAAATCCGACTGCAGTGATGCTCGCCGCCGACCCTGACAGGTGTAGATAAGACCGCCGCGTCCTCCTCTATCCTCTCATACCTATCTCATCTTCTCTCGTGCCCTCTAGACCTACCTATCTCCCTCACCCGAAACCCTAGCTCGCCGGTGTCCGTCGTTCCGGCCATGTCCGACCACCCCTTGACTCGCCGAAGCCATCGTTAGAATCTCCATCGTGTCTTGTTCGCCTAGGACCAAGCATGGAAGCTGGCGCGCCATGAATCAAACAGAATCGAGCGTTATCTTCTATCGGCCGTCGTGACCACTATCGTGGATTCGCCGTCGTCACGCCTCCCCATGCCTCCTCGACCTCTCCATCGTCATCAGGGTGGGATCCTGGATCTTCCAGTACTCTCTAATCGCTTTATCTCGCCGTAAATCGCCGTCGCACCGTGCACCACCATCGACCACCGCAGTAGGTCGTCATCGGAGCAACTCTGGTGACCATTCCCGAGCGGCGCAACCACTATGAGGCTCAATGTTGAGCACTGAGTCGAACGCAACCAACCCCGCGTGCCCGCATGCTCTCAATCCGAAGATCAAATCACGATCTGAGGATCATCCAGGGCTGATGTCAGCGTGACATCACGCTGATGTCATAATTCTATTTTAGAAATTGTGTTAATATTTTCTATAATAAATAAAAACCTTAGATATGACGTGGCATATACCCCACTAGTCAGTGACTCGGGGTAAGAATAGACCTGGTGGGAAAAACCTGACACCCCATGCTGCCATCAGCATTACATCATAAACTATTTAGTTTATTAATTTCAGAAATTAAATATAATGATTCAATCTTATAAAATCAATAACTTATGTTTTATAATTTAGAAAAAATATTTAATATATGAAAATTTTCAGAAAAATAAAATCTATAACCTAATTGTATTATCAAATATTATTATGTTAAGTATTTAAATAAACATTATTTAATAAAGGTTTTATAAGTAATAACACTTTGATAATTCATAAATAAATAATGGTAAATGATAAAAATAAAAATAAAATACCAAAAATCTTAGAAAAATAAAAACTATAATTATGCATTATTATTTCACTTAATTAAATGTTTATTATTTATTAAGTATTTATAAAGTAATAAAATCTTATAAAAATCATATTTTATTATTTATAAATCAAATAAATAAATGTAATATACCAAAATAATCACAAAAATAATCCCTACATGTTTAAAATATAATATTCCACTTTTGAGGAAATAAAAATTTAAACACTTTTATAATTTGAATTTAAACCTATTTCCTTAGTTAATAATTCATATAAGGGTAAATAAAAAATTGCTAATAATTCGAAAAATTTGCCAATTGAGTCTAATAGCTAGTATTAGTCTTAAATGTTGATAATATGAAGTCAAAATGGTTCAACACATTTTTAATACAGTTCTATTGAATTATCATTTAACCCTATGTATAGTTTATTTTCTAAAAGGATCTATATAAAGTATAAAATCTTCAAAAATAATTTGGAATTAAATAAAACCTTTTTACTTCCCTCAACCACAAGTTTATAAGCAAATCAAAACACTATAATGAAACCATAAGTAGTTAAGTAATGTTATTACCCTAATTACAAATTATAACCATTCATTCACAAAAAGATAGATGATTCTATTCCATTATAAAATCAAGAAACCACTACTCAAATAGAAGTAATACCATTCCTAAATAACTTCAAGGAAACATTATGAAGTGAACAAAGTATAAATATAATAAGCAATCCACCTAAAGTCCATCTATATTTTAAAGTTAACTTTAGTCTACAAAACTTTAAGTATTATACTAAAGATATGGCTATGTGTTTCATAGTTAACTTTGGTTTGTTATAATTAAGTTATAAAACATCTCAAATCCAAACTGTTCCAGTAAGCACAAACAACATCGACCACCTCTGATTAATCACAAGGATTGTTTAAACCTTAATAAAGAAATCTTTTCTTCAAAAGTTATTCGTTTTGCCACTTAAGTCAACAGATGAGAATTAATCATAATCACATTACTTTATACTTTACTTGTATACTTAGGATTGATAACACTTAAGTTCTTTATAAGTAACATTACTTGTAAAGTAAAATTTGAAGATAAACAATTATAGTGTAAACAATCTTGAGTAACATTTCATATGTGTGTATCTTATTGTTGTATAAATACATGTTGTTCACACACACTCACAAGCCTTAGTAAGAAGCACAAATAAGAAACTAATCTAAAAGGGAAACACATTCTAAAGAAACCAATTCCAATATCCAAACCCTAGAACAACGTTATCCCCGGGATTCGAGTTTATCAACTTGCATTACATTACTTATGCATAAAAGCATCTTGCTTCTTTAAACATTAGTCCTTACCGGACCAATGATGCTGATTTCAGATATTGGATCTTATATTGTCTTGAAGACTGTGAGTGCATAATCTTGCAATCACAAAAGGCAAGTTCACACTTGCTCATGTCCTTTGATTATTTTCTGTAAAGTATTTTGCAAATCCAATGTTGTCGTCATCTGCATTTGAAAAAGGTTAGAAAACACTATTTTCATAATAATATGATTACATGTTATTAACCATGAGGTCATAACCTACTATGAAAGTTCCGGTGGTAAAGGAACATAGTATCTAGGACTTAACAACCAATGTCGCTAGTGATTCTTGCACCGTATATTACGCGTTAACCATGAGATTTGGAATGGGACAGAGAAGTCAGCTGTATTTTCCTCTCGTATGGAGGCAAGATGACCTTAACGTGACGTTGTGATTGTAAGATCCCTCCTTTATAAAGGAAAAGGATCCCTGTGATTGCAATGCTAGTCCCTGGATCAATGCTAGCATCCACAGTTTAAGATGAAGTACACAAAAACAAAGGTCATTATTACAGTCATTCCAGAGACAACATAGTCCTTACAACTCCATGGCCACATGCCTATTACAAGAGTTTAAATAAGTAAATAGATAAAAGTCTTCATCTTCATGTGCCACAGGCAAACATGTTGAGTGTAGACTCATGACTCCTAATACTCATCAGAGTAACCTGCAACATCACAAGTTACAGCCACAGTGGGTCAATACATTGGAATAGTATTGGCAAGTGATACCTTAGTATAATTTTGGTGGACTAGATACTATATGCAATTTGTCTAAGTGTAGCTTGGCTTGCTTTGCTCAAAATAGGTTTTGCCTATTAGTTGAAATCACTAAGTTTTTCTTTATCAAAACTTTTCCCAAGGAACCACCAATAGACATTGAGGTCCTTCACCCTTGTTCTCCCACAAGTTTTTACTTAGAAATTGGGATGAGGAGATTCTTGATAGCTTCCATGTCTTGATGCTCAAGTTGTCCTTTTCCAGGGACATGGCTAAGTACTTAGATTCTTCCATCTGCAGAGGTTGTGCACTTTCCCCACAAGCCTTGATTTTCACCAAGACAGGACCTTTCAGAAGCCTTCCCTTAGACCAAATGGACGCGCTCCAACCTATCATCCCACTACCACCAACTGTCAAAATGGCTAAGTTCTAGCAACCTAGGTGATCCTGGCATAGCCCATATTGCCAAGTGGCTGCACTAGAAGCTTCTTAACATTTGGCCTCTAAAATCTCTTTGTTCCTGGGTGGCTTTCCACAAGTGAGATACACAAGGTAAACCATAGAAATGGGCCTTGTGTAACCACTCAACATAAACCATTCCTTCCATTCCACCCAGGTGTTTCATTAACTTAGTTGTTTTATTAGGCAAAACACAAGTCCAAAGACTTAGAAATATTTTCAACATAGCATGTATATTTCACCACCCTTGGTTGCTACTAGCTAGGCTAAGCATGGCATAGATAAGCATCTTAACTTAGAAATTTCCTAGCAATTCTACAACTACTAGGATTTCCCATCATGGTATATAAGCAAAATATAACATGCAAGACTAGCAAAATAATTCTAATGCTTAGTAGAAAACATAGGGATAAAAATATCATGAAGCACCACTTGCCTTGGTAGTTTGGAGAGTAGCTACACTCCTCACAATCACAATCACTATTGGCACCAAAATCTACACAAAGAATCATAGCCACAAATCACATACAAAACATATACAAACAAAAATATATGAATGCATGCAATATGATATGTGATGATTTTTAAAACTCAACAAAGCAAGTGTATAGTACTGGTTCATAAGCAAGTTAAAAAACTTGCCAAACAACATTTATTTAAACCTTAAAACATTTCTCAAACAATTCATATACTCAAATTAGCCCTACACAAGTTTCTGTAAATAAAACCATTTTAACAGAAGCAAAACATTAAACACATTGCATAATTAGAAAGGGCTTGTTCTCCTGATTCCAATGATATAAAATTTGTCAAATTCTAACGTGGGGATCAAAAGTTATAGCCAAAACAAATTCAAACATCTAATAGATTTAAATCCTGATTTTAAACCTAAACTGTTGCCACGCATCTTAATCTGATTGGTCGGTACCGCTTCGCGTAGGATCACGTTTCTGAGCCGCTGGATCTAACTTAATCGCGCGGCCCAGATCCAATCTTACCGCTTTGCCCAGGTTCTATCGTATCCGCAGGATCTAGATCTAACGATCCTAAGCGGCCTGACCATCCAGTGGTGGCGCTAGCGGCGGCGACAGGCGGCGGCGCCTCTGTCAGAGTTGCTACCGGCGTTCTAGGTCGCGCGGGAGAGGGGGAAGGGGCTTACCAGAGTCGCCGTGTGCTGCTGATGCTCAAGGTGGCGGTGGTTTGGCAAGGGGCGCGTGGAGATGGTCGTTGGATCTCGTCGAAGTTGCGGGCGGCATCAGTTGCTTGCTCTCGAAGACGTTGCCGAGCTCTGCGTCGACCTAGCAAGAGCCAGATGGTTTAGGAGATGCGCAAGGGTCTGGTGATCAAGGCTGTATCAAAGAGGAGGCAAGGGGCGGTCTCATTTTACCTGAATCGCACGTCGAAGTCGAGCGGCGGCTCAGGTGCTCGCGGGTGAGAACGAAGACGTCGCTCTGGGTCATGAGAAAGCAAACGGAGGGCATTAGCGAACGCGCAAGGTCATGCTGGTCACAGTGGTTTGAACTAGAGGCAGAGGGGCGGTCTGTACTCACCGAGATTCGTCGCTGGAGTTGCTCTGTCTGCGGCGGCGCAAGGGCGATTGCGGGCAGCCTGGGGGCGTATCTGTCTGGCTTTGTTGGGGGAAATGGCCGCGTGGGGGAGGTGGTCTTATAGCCAGAGCGGGGGCGAGGATCGCGCGCGGTATCAAGGGAATTTAAGCGAGGAATCAACGCGGCAGTGAAGGGCGGAGGAAACGGCCGGCGACGTGGTCGTGGGCGCGATTTGGGGAAGATGAGGATGAGCTGGCGAGGTCCACCAGTCAGCGAGTGTAACAGAGAGGGGGTGTGGTCGTGTGGTCAGTGACCTGGTGGGCTCGTCTGCGAGTGAGAGAGAGAGGAGGAACCCGGGTGGGCTTAATGGGCTGGATTCGTAGTTGGGCCAGATAGGTGGCGCTGGCCTTTTTCCATTTCCTTTCTCCTTTTCTTTTTCTGTTTTGATTTTCTAAAATGATTTTCAATTCCAAATCAAATGAGTTTGAATTCAAATCTTCTCTAGGTTTTTATACTGCAAAGCTTGCACTCAAATGTGTGTCAAACACTACTGTTTATTCAAAACACTTTGATCAGATGAAAATAAAAATAAAACCAAGCCTTTATGTGATATATACAATAGGCATAATATTAGTTTTATTTACTCATTTTGTTTTGAAACTTTGTTCAAACTTTTGATGGTGCCTAAGTTTGAATTTCAAACCTTACTGAACCAAAACAAGTACTCTTCTCATTGGAAGATAGCACTAAGGCTAGAGCAAACTTACATGAAATAATAAGCATATATGCTTCTGTTTTGAAATGATTTGTTTGAATTGAAACTTATATGATCATGGATGCATGGATGATATGCATGAGTTTGAAACATGATTTTAGGGATGTTACAGTGATTACTTGTGCGGATCCAACATACGGGTGGGCACCCTTACGCCCCACACTTTTGGTGTCTAGATTATCTATGAATGGTGTTTAGTGGTGTAGTCCATTTAATATGGCACTTGCCAGGGCATCACCAGGTCATAGAGTATCATCAGGGTTTTAGCCTGCCCGTAAGGGGGCTTAACGGAGGTGAGCCGGCCCCGAAGGATCGTGCAGACATATGAGGTCGTGGAGAAGGCAGTGATTGGCTTGGATCTTAGACTGGGCCCCATACCAAGGAAGTATGGACAAGGTCATGACTTGGTTGTGCAACAAGGCTAAGGTCTCTCATGGGTAAAGTCGCGCACCTCTGCAGAGTATAATAACTGTAACTTGTTACTCCCTGTTCCGGGAAGGAGATGCGAACGCTGCGGGAAAGAAACTCCATAAAAGTTCGGGTAAACCCGTGAAGGCTGACGGACATAGCTTTTAGAATAAAAGCAACCTTTGAAGAAATGTTTACGAAAACTTGCATTGCCTACGACCTATGGTCCGTGGCTGTAGATATAGTGCATGAAACACTCCTTTTCTAGTGAACTTGCTGAGTACGCTCGTACTCAACGTATCTTCTTAACCCTTGCTAGATTCTAAAGCCAGTACAAACGAGGTCTACATCAAGTTATTCTCCAGGAATCATCACCGGAAGCTAAAGTTCTTCAATGAAGTCAAGAAAGTCAACATATACATCAACTCAAGTGAAGACGAAGTTACTGATTAGATAGGAATATAATCTCTAGCCATAGAACCTATTTATGTAGTGTATTGCAATAGCAGCAATGTTAGACCATTAGTTAAGATACTAGTATTAATAGTATGATCGTTTTTTTAGTTGTTTATTTCTGATACTTCTGTGTAAGAAGTTTCTTTCTCTCTCTTTAACGTAGAGTGTTTTCTGGATCTTGTAAAAAGAGTTGAGTTATAACCTATAGCCATGTCTTGGACCCGCTGTGTTTCTGTTGTACCACTCTGAGAGATATAATACTAGTGAACGGTGTTTCACCGGTGTTATGTCTATGACTATAGTATACTACATCATGCAGTGGTATGCTGGGTCACCGCAAACCTTTATGGCTTGTGTCTTTCGACTAGCGAGAAGGTGTAGAGTAAATGCATATGGTGGCTTAGAGAGGTACTAGAAAGAAAAGGGGAAGATGGAGGATTTTATTTTATGGTTTTGTTGTTTCGAGAATTCATTACAAAAGATGGTGGGTCCTAAATGTGACCAAAAAAATGGATTTACCCTCAACCACTCTAGGCAAATTTCAATGCACAAATATGTTGGATATTAGGCATAGTTGGATATCATTTATTGTATCCAAATATGTAGAGCTTAAATGAGTGTAATTAATGTATTGCACTTAATGAGTATAATTAATGTTACAATTTATTAGGATCATTTCATACCTAAATATTGAGCACTTAATGAGTGAAATTAATGTTTGTTATTTATTGTGACCACTTTTTATCTAAATATATTGCAATCAATGAGCTTAATCAATATTTACTATTGAATATTTAATATCAATATCTTTAAATTTTTGCAGTGAAGACATCATGTTTTTTATTGTCTACGTATAATTTATTAGGATTATTTCATACCTAAATATTGAGCATTTAATGAGTATAATTAATGTTTGCTATATATTGTGACCACTTCATATCTAATAAATATATTGCAATCAATGAGCTTAATCAATATTTGCTATTAAAATATTTAATATCAATATCTTTAAACTTTTGCGGTGAATACATCATGTTTTTTCTTGTCTATGTAACTTACCTTACGTGCTTCTTCTATAACGTTTAAGCATTGTCTTAATTTTCTAGCCGGGACCAAGGTGGTATTTGGTATTGCATTAACAAGTAATGTGTGAGTTATGATGGTTAATATAATAACATTTCTATCCTAATTGTGCAAGGAATAATACTATTCTAATGCCAAAATAATTTGATAAACATTCTAGAGGATATATATAAGCAGAGGTGCACTGAAGGGCTTGTTATTACAGCGGCTAATGGAATAACATAAACATTCATTTGTGCTTAACGCATGAATGTTTTATAGTTTCGGATTTTTTAGGGAATGTTAACACCACAATTAATTTATGAATGTTGTGCGTATCTACACGTCATGGTCCAAGAGGCTAGATACAAAAGATTATGCACACGATCTCTCTAAACATACACATCGTGGCATGAGGATCTTGTTCAAACAGACCTCTGTAACAAAACGTTACCAAACTCTTCTGGAGGCTTCACAGAACAAAAAAAATATGAAAAACAAACGACCACAATGGTAGAACAAATGCAAGGAAATGGTGTATTAATTTTCACCACTCTTTTCTATCCAAACACTGGATGTACTTATGGAATACTCTCAAAAGAGGCTATCACGGTCGAAAGAGGTACATTTCAGCTCTCGCATGCTCTGTCTAGGTTAGAAATACCACTCGTGAAAGGATACATTGAGAAGTTCGAGACTAAGAAGGCTCATAACTCAATTCACATCGACTGACCGGGGACTACATTCTTCAGACATTAACACTATGATATGCAAAAATTTAGAAAGTTATAATTTGACGCTAGGCCAAAGGGTTGGCTCAAGATAAGGGCTTAAACCATGTGGGCATGTCGTAACATACCACCATAGATTTATCGCAAAATAAATCGAGACCCAAGGGCTACACCATGCAGACATTAACGGTATGATCTACAAAAATCTAGAAAGTTATAACCTAAGTCAAATGACCAAAGAGACAGTTCAAATCAAGGGCTTAATTAATCTTTTGGGCATTTCATAACATAACATCAAAAATTCATCTCGAAACGAAACAAGACGTGGGGGCTACACCTTGTAGACATTCACGTTATGATCTGCAAATTTCTAGGAAGTTATGGTTTGAGCCAAAAGACCAAAGAGGCGACTCAAGCTAAGGGCTTGACCCGGTGATCATATTATAACATACCACCATCAGTTGATTTCAAGCCAAATAGAAACTTGAAAGCTACACACTGAAATAATGAGTTACATGACCTACTAAAACCAGGGATGGTTTATTTGGTCCTCGATCAAGTAATGAAGGAAACACATCATTTGGCAGAACAAGACTTTGAGCTATTGATTGTTGTGATATACAAAGAAGATACCAAGTCGACACATGAGAAAATTAAATCAAGATTACATACATCAAGAATCAAAACAAAGACCAGAATCAACTCAACAAAAACCAAGTGAAGACTCGGGGGCTATGGAGGACCATTAATTTTAGAAATGTATTTATCTAAAACTTATTGAAAGACAACTCTTTGACATGTCAGTTGAATCTAAGGATGCCAGATCTAAAGAAAATTGGAAACTGGTACCAAAGTAGACAACAAACATACAAAAGTATTGATAATAGATTATGAGTCCAAAGTTACGACACGAGGACTGAGATAACACAAAATATTATTCGAGTCCACATTCATAAAAGCATATCAGTGACATAAATAAGAGATCATCGTCCCTTGGATCAAGTCCCACCATGGAATTACTATAGGGAAAGAGAGAGGGATTTCCCATCCTCCCGCTTCGCCAACTGGGCACGAAGTAGGGCAATCTCCCTAGTATCTGCACGATGAGCCTCCTCCAAGGACTTCACGACCTCCATAGAAGAAACCTTCTCTTGAAGAAGCAAGTGAGCTTTATCCACGTCCTGGACATGGAGAGGAGACATGGTTTTAAACACAAGCATAACCTCCTGAAGCTTGGCCTCGACTTCAGCCTTCTCCCCCATAATCCTCAGCACCTGCGCCTTCGCCCGAGCGATCTCCTCCTGGAGTTTCACCTTTTGAGCGGAGATCTTCTGGAGATCTGCAATATTCTTATTTTGGATCTCCACCCAATCCTGGTTCTGCCGCTCTAGCTTAGCGCACTCCCGCATGGTCCTCATTGCTAAGCCTCGGACGATATGTAGGCTTTCCTTCTCCGCGATCAAACAAGACTGAAGACGGAGGCATTCTCGGATAAGAGACTCCCGACTCGCAGTCTCAACGCAGAATTCTCCCACAACACCTGCAATGGTGGCCTGGATCCGCTCATAATAGTTCTGAAAATTGACAACAAAATAGAGAAGAAGATCGGTCCATCAGCACGAGGAAGCATGGCCTAGAAGTGATTAAAATCTCAAGATCTATAACCAGTTACCTCAGAAGGTTGAAGGATGGACTGGGAAGCCTGATTTAGGACACCCTCCATGTCGGAGGAAGGAATGATCTCTTGAGGGAGTAGGTTCCCTGGAATTCTAGACCCCATGGATATAAAAAGCAAGAAACATCAAGAATAAAAGCACCAAGAACAATTGGAATACACCACAAAAATCTCCAAAGGATCTTACCTTCTAGGATCCCCCATCGTGTCTGAATATCTCGTGATGTTTGAGGCCAAAGGCCCCTTACTTGCCGCAGAGAGTTTCTGCGAAGAAGCGAGAACCCTCGCCTCATCCAAAGGGATGCCTCCTAGCGCCGGCAGAGCCAGCACAACTCGTGGATGAGTATGGTCACCGGCCTCGGCACGCTGTGTCGCCCTTGCCTTCCTTGCCCAAGGTTTATTCCCGGTCATCTTGACAAAGAACACGAAAGGTGAATAGAATGGGGAAGAGGAAGAGGAAAGTGTTTTGGTGAAGAGGAAAGTGTTTTGGTGTATACAATTTTTTCTCCCTCCCTATTTATAAAGGAAGAATCTAGATTAATTCTTCGACAAAACCAATGTATGTTCCCACTGCACACACATTTATGAGAAACATATCATTAATATCTCCTCCAATTTTGGCGCCATCATCAAGGAGGAAGGAATGTGCATGGTCCCAAGATGACTGTCTCGCTAATCCAGATGTCTAGTATAATTAATATGATAGACGGGACGACGCATATGCCATAAGGATATAGATAGCAAGACAAGACGACAAAAAGATTCCACTTATGATGGTCATGAATCCTTGAGGAAGCCCAAAAGACCTTTGTAATCCAGGAATGGACGAGGACTCGAAAAAGAATACAGAGCCTTCATAAGGGAATATTATCTATGACCTTCATTTAAACAAGAGGAACATACAAAACCTGGGGGCTAATGGCAGTGATATTCATAAGAGGTTTATTCTCAAGACCCTCTATGAGGACACTACAAGGAATCTGGCTATATATGACCCTCTATTTTTGTCACAGAATCGTCACAATAGCCCATTTATGACGATTCTATGACGATTTTAAGATCGTCGAAAGCTGGGCGTAGCAAATGAACTATAACGGCGATTTCAATGAAATCGTCATAACCATCTATGACGATATTGGATCGTCATAACCATTATGATGATCCGATATCGTCACGGGTAAACTGGCCTCGCCAGGTCAGATCCTACGTGGACAATCCAACGTGGCAAGGAATCAGCCCGGTCCACTTCAGCCATTTATTTGGGCCAAGCCCAACAATTCAGCTTGTTTATGTTTTTTCTTGCTAGTTCTTATCAGCTACATAGGCCATGGGCCATAGCCTATTTCAGTCCATTTTAATTCCAAATCAGTGTTCTTATTTTATGGGCCATAGCCTGTTTATAGTCCATTTAAATTCAAATTCATCCTTTTTATGACCTGGTTCCACTTTTCAGATAGGTTTGACTTGTCATGTTCATCTCAAAATGTGACCTCACACGTAATAAGGGTCTAAAAAAACAGTCATTTCAGTTATGGGTTTCTATTCACAAGTTTGAGAACCCCTACATAATCAATATTTGATACAGATAAAAAAGAACACATGCAACTATTCAAAACAACTAGGCTATTACAATTTTACACACTCTAGTACAACCCAGATGTCGAACTATTACAAATGGCTACTATTCAATGGCTACTCTTCACGGTTTCACTGACTTCTGATTTTTTAGGGATGGAGCTCCTGTAAACAAGGAACAACTACACTTTTAGTCTCAATGAAAGACATACTTTTAGTACAACAAATCAATCTTGCAACCAAATGTAAACAAGTACTTTCAGTATTCTATAATATAGGCAATATCCTGAGAGTACTCTGCCAGGTGCAGCAACACACATGCACACAACAGACACGCTTGATCAGTGAACAATACCATACTTATGAACTCCAATCCAGAAACAGTACGTGATGCTTAAGAACTACCACAATTGATACTGACCAAGGATAAAATACGTAGGTATATTTCTTGACATGGAATTGAAAAATCACAAGAGCAGTTGATTAACTAAAGTGTCCAGATAACATAGCCATGAAGGTCACCCTCATATACAAGAGGAAGAGTGGGACAGACCGAGGACTTACGTATTCGAAAGTTGTAGTTGAAGAAGATATGGTACATGCCGTCGTTGACGCTGGTCATTGCAGGAGATCGTCCGTGTAGAAGTCCATCATGCACTCCCGCCAGCATTCAGAAATGACAGGCCTTAATCACGACATTGTCTCCCAGTTTGGCTATCAGTATGTCCAAAATTACAATCAAGAATGATGTATGAGTAGCATTTTACAACAACACCAACACTAAAATAATCATAAAGAAAAGATATACGAATTCAAAATCTAAAATCTCTATCACAGAAATATCTGAACACCTTCATGCACAACAAGCAGAAACATACATCCATTCTCACAATTTATAATCTCGCAGAAAGTAAAATTATTTCCACTATAAGAAAATCATATAGAAGTAATCTAACCTGTTTGATCTAGGGTTGGGTGTGGCTACACGATGGGGTGGGTGGGGTGGGTGCGTTGGATGGCGAGCGGAGATCGATGGCGATCAAGACTGATAGGGGTGGGTGGGGGTGGCCGCGGAGAGATGAGGAAGGGATAGGGGAGAATCGGCAGTGCGAGGTGAGGTTAGGGTTTGTTTTGTGGGTGTGCTGGGGACTGGGTATTTCTGTGTGCTTCTTCTTGTGATTAGCAGGCGTTGGATCGGAAATGAACAGTCTAGATCAGGTCCATCAGGATGATCCGTGGGAGGGGGTTTCCTGGGTTTTGATTGGTCGGTTCACAAATCACATATTTTTTGCACTTAGAAAAAACGGGCCGTTTTGTGAAGCAATCACCAAATGGAAGTTTCAAAATTCTACCATCCCATTTTTAAAAAATAATAGGCCACCTTACATGGACAAATATCCCAACCGGGGTCTCTCAAACCTTTCCTTCCACCCCTGGCAAACAAGACAAGTTCCTGCCGAATTAGTAGGAAGTGGGTCCGATTTGAACTACATGTACATTATATAATGCCCATGATTTTTGCAAAAATCATTTTTAGACTCACAATATGCTATTTCTTCAGAGATCCAATGGAAGTTTAGCAAGGCTCACCCCGTATCTAGGAACCTTCATGACCGCCGTTTTGACCATAGTTTGAAACGGGCATAAAAAATTCAAAAACGGCCCGATCAACGCAAATCTTTCACGTGGTGTCTTATTATGTGACATGGTTGGAAGGAAAAATACCAAACTTGGTAAATTGAGTATGTCTCAAAAAAACCTTCACAAAATGACCTATCATGTTCGAGTTTTCATGGCTTTCGGGTCAAATGACCAATGTTATGGCTAGAACCAGGGCATAGTTTGTGATAATGCACCCGTATTGTACACACATGTGCATCATGGGATGGCGAACAATGTTGCAGGAGGAAGTTTTCCATTTCGTCGCATGGAAAAACCATTTTCCATTTTCCGAGCGCAAAAAAACGGGCCGTTTTGTGAAGCAACCACCAAATGGAAGTTTCAAAATTCTACCATCCCATTTTTCAAAAATAATAGGCCACCTTACATGGACAAATGTCCCAACCGGGGTCTCTCAAACCTTTCCTTCCACCCCTGGCGAAAAAGACAAGTTCCTGCCGAATCAGTAGGAAGTGGGTCCGATTTGAACCACAGCTACATTATCTAATGCCTATAATTTTTTGCAAAAATAATTTTTAGACTCACAATATGCTATTTCTTCAGAGATCCAATGGAAGTTTAGCAAGGTTCGGTCCCTAGCTAAGAACCTTCAAAACCCTAGTTTCAAAAATCATATTTTGAATTATGATATTGTCCCTACTATGGACTAATATGGGATTAGTAGACCCACAATTTGAAGTAATCGTACTATTCATAATTAACATCCTATTATGATCTAATGAAATTTATAAAAATTTAGAGACAAAAATCAATTATTTTGGAGTTCTTATGAGAAAGATACACAAGAATTATGAAAACACAAAAAGAAAAATGAAAAAAAAAACTAACCAGACCTAATCTACTGCGCCCAGGGTCAAAGGCCGCCCAAATATACCTTCCCAGCAAGGCCCATTAGGGGAAACCTGGCCTCCAGGCCCAGTTTCGATCGCGGCTTATAGTCAAATTGGCAGAGCGCGTCTATGGGACAACTAAGTTGTGTTGGTCTAGTGGTTAGGTGGCTTCTATTTCCAGGGAGGTCTGCGGTTCGAGTCTCACTGCAGCCCATTTTTTGCATATTATTCCTGACACGCGGGTGAGGTCAATTAGTGAGGTTTCCATACATGGAACCAAATATTGACACATAGGTATGCCACATATGAAAAAACTAACACATAGACATGCCACATAGATGAAAATGCTATGGCAAATACTTACTGATTTCAACTTTATTTTATTTTAGACGTTATGACCAGTTTAAATCGTCGTAATCATCTACAACAAATGTCGTAGGCTACATCCGCCATATTATGACGATTTTAGCTAGGGCAAATATGACGTTTTAGAGTCAAAACGTCTTAATTTTTCAAGGTTTTGACCCCTTTGAACGGCTTATGACTATCTGGTGCTATGACGATTTTGTTCACGGTCACAATCAGAAAGTCATAGTTTGCCACATTTCTTGTAGTGGGAGAGATGACTCGTCACACTGGAAGGACAACAAGGCATGATCCAAATCATTCACATATGGACGACTCTCCAGGTGTTTAGAACATCACTTGGATAACCGGGTTATGGAGAGACACTGGGATAACAAAGGATTTATTATTCTGTTTAAAGAGGATCATTACAAAACCATCAAACTAGACATTACAAAAACACCTCCAATGATTAGAGACATCAAGACTTCTCGGTAGTGATCCACTACCCATTAATGTAATCTCGTTTTGTTTCACTATAAAGCAAGACTAGAGTCCTCGATGAGGGGGTCACATATTACCTCATACTATCTCCATGGATGCATTTTGTAATCCACGAGAATCAGGAATAGGGTATTACCTCTATTGTGAGGGGATGAACCTAGATACATCGTTGTGCCATTCATGTTCCCATAACCTTCATGTAGGCTAACTCACACTTATCATCTTCATCCCTATTCACATGGGTAATGTCGATGAAAATGCACGCTGGAGGGTGGGGTACAAATGAGCGGGGGGATGAATTAAATCATATCGTCTATGGAGGTTAGATAAAGTTTGTGTATCCACTGTTCGTTGGTGCCAACTTAGTGAAGGATTTATTAGATGAAAGCATACTAAATGTACAAAATCATGGTATATAGTATTAAAGTAAATGTGGGGTACAAAGAACATATACGTTTATGGGAAATAAATAAATGTGCCTCTCTCATATGTTATTTGAAATCCACCATCATGGAATTCCTTGAAATGCCATCTCTCTCAAAATTTTGCAGCATATGGACACATGACGATGATAAGGAGCATAAATTTGGAGATAGGAAGCGATGAACAAACATAAGGGTTGAAACTAAAGTTATCGAGGAGTAACTACCCACATTAAGAATTTTTTGAGCTCTCTATGATTCTCTGTTGGAATACCAAGGTCAAGTAGTTGACCTAAACTTGTATCTTTGATCATATCACTAATTAGGCCGCGGTGCAGGGTTGTTTTTCACCCTGAGACCGTTATACCACTTTATTTGGTTTGCTATATCACATGAACATGCTTATCCCTAGTATCTATAGTGATTCTTTGGGCCTTCCCATGGTGGCCTTTGGTGATATAGGCATCATAGCTTCAACATTATTCTAGGTACAACATTATTCTATGACACAATAGGAGGAACCCGAACATCCACAATATCATAATTTGGTGACATTGATTTGGTAGCATGTGGAACAGGGTGGTACGATTTTCAATGGGGGAGAGGGTGTGTTGGAAGCGATGAAACGATGGTGGTGACAACAGTCAACAAGGGTGACAATCATCAAAGATGACATTTATTGTAAGGCATTGTTGATCTACTTCAAGGGTGTGTGTATGTGTGTGGCAATGAGATTATGAGGAGTTGCATATATTTGGTGGCATGGAGAGATACCAAGAAAGAAAAAGGGAAATAAGGATTGTATAATTGGATTTGGTAGTTGTGAGAATTCTAGTACGATAATAGCATTTGTTGAACATCAAACATTTCTCCATGTTACTTGCCAAGAGGCTATGTAAGGAGAGAGCATAGATGATCTCATTGCATCGTGTAGTGATAATTGTGCTATCTTCTCTTCCGTTCCTTATGTTGTCTTGTATCCTACTCCATTTAGTGTGATTGCTTGTTGGTTGTGTACTTTCAACAACGTGTGGTACATTCTGGTTTCTTCTATAACCACTTAGACACATGTACTTTTATGGAGTTTGCTATGTGAAATACATCATACTTTCCACGCCATCCTTTTCATTCAAAAGCGAGTACAATCCTACCACCATATTTTACCTAGTGTTATTTATAGTTCCCTTTTTGGGAAATATTGTTCTTGATAGTTTCCATGTTAGCACTTATAATTTATTCTTGGTAATTAGTACATATTTATGATGTACCTGCTATGTTCACATCTCAATGTGCCAAACACATTCAATACTCATGTTCATGATTCATATGTATAAAAATATTGTCACAAGTGCTAAATATTCCAGTAATTTTATCTATAAGTTAAGACAATGTTTTATTGTTGCATGGGAGATAAAAGTTGCTTTTTGTGTAGCAAATGCCGTCTCTTTCTTTTATAAAAGGTCGCCATGATTTCTTTTTAATAGAAACTAAAATTTGACATAGGTTGTAAATGCTCATAGCCATGCGTTATGTGTAGATTAAAATAAAGTTGCAAGCACTAACTATTCCAACAATTTTATTTATAGTTTAAGACAATGTTTCATGGGGTATGCTTGAAAGAACCATTGTTTGATGGGTGCATTGCAAGTAAAAAATTGCTAAAGAAAATTGTGTTCGAGTGATCTCAAGGTGTAGTATGGGGTTGTGTCCATTTTTTGAAGTGGTCATTTATGAGCTCTTGCCCCCTTGGTTTAGCCAAGTATATATAGTAGCCATTGCAAATTCAAAAATCAGCACAAAACATCTTATTTTGTAAGACTTGAGGCATAATGTAGTTATCGTATGGCATTCAGGATTGGAATCCTCATACTACTTGCATGATGTATCGAAACCACATGAGCTACTACAATGAGCCACTGATGCAAAACTTTGCAAGTTGGTGTTAGCCAATTTCCACTTGAATCGTTTGGCGACTACTGCATTGGCATGGGTTCATATATACCCGATCGACATGCTAGCCTGTTGCGAGAAGAAGTACATTATTAATAGAAAGACAACATATACACATGGTGTACTTCTTATACATCGATGTTCATACTTTGGACTTTGGTAATATTAGTGTACAATGGATGTGTCGGTGCCAAACCTATGACCATGTAATTGTATTTTTTTAATTCTCCTACTCCAGAATATGAATTTTCTAAGTATATAACTTTGAAGTGTGATTTACATAAACTGTAATGTCATTTGACATCACGGTCTTGTGTGCATGACCTCCAGGCAGTCACAAGATTTAAAAATATCAGATATTTGGTCCATATCAATTTGGTTTCAGCATATGGCACTGCAAGAAAAAATCTCCTAAGGATCTTACCAGCTGGGATCCCCGCTACATGCAAATAGCGCACAACGTCCAAGGCCAATGGCCTTTCCCTTGTTGCATGAAGGTTTTGTAAATAAGCAAAAACCATTGCCTTGTCCAAAGGAGCGCCTCCTGTTGCCGGCAGAACCAACATAACTCGACGATGCGTCTGCTTGGTGGCCTTGGCATGCTGCATTCCCCTAGTCTTCCTCACCTGAGGTTTGTTCCCAGTCATATTTCCTTAGCATACAAATAGGTGAAGAGAATGAGAAAGATGAAGAAGAATAGGAAAATGCTTTGGTATACAAGACTTTTTCTCCCTCCCCATTTATAAAGGAAAATCTTTATTAATTCCTCGATAAAACTAATGTGTGTTCCCAATGTGCACCCAATGACGAGCAGCATCCCATTAATACCGCCCTACATCGAGGAAGCATCATCAAGGAGGACGACTGTCTCGCTAATCCAGATGTATAATCATCCGACAGACATGACGAGGCATGTGCTAGAAGACTACAGATGAAAATACAACACAATGAAAAGGATTCAACTGGCAACGGTCATGACTCCTTTATGAAGACGGAAATACCTTCTCCTTAATCTAGAAAATAAAAAAGAAACTTCCTAAGGAAGTATTATCGATGACCTCTACATTTAACTAATAGGATTGTGACAAAACCCAGGGATAATGGTATAGATATTCCTAAGAGGATGATTCTCAAGACCCTCTATGAGGATAAACAACTCATCACACAAGAAGGACAATATGTGGTGATGTGTAAAGAGGGTCATTACAAAACCATCAAACCGGACGTTATCGAAATGCCTCCACTACTATATGACTATAGACATTTCGAAATGCCTCTAGACATTATCGGAATGCGTAAAAAGCTGTAGCTTGTGGTTGTGTCCATTGTTGAAGTGGTAATTTATGATCTCTTGGCCCCAAGGTTTAGCCAAGTATATATAGTAGCCATTGCGAATTCAAAAATCAGCACAAAGCGTCTTCTTTTGTAAGACTTGAGGCATAATATAGTTAGCTTCTGGCATTCAGGCTTGGAATCCTTATCCTGCTCGCATGATGTATCCAAACCACACGAGCTACTACAATTATCCACGGATGCAAACCTTTGCAAGTCGGTGATAGCCAATTTACACTTGAATCATTGGCGACTACTGCATTGGCATGGGTTCATATATACCCGATCGACATGCTAGCCTGGCGCGAGAAGGAATACATTATTAATAGAAGGACAACATATACACATGGTGTACTTCTAATAATTCAATATCCATACATTGGACTTTGGTAATATTAGTGCGCAATGGACGTGTCGGTGCCCTCCTACTCAAGAATATCAATTTCCCGAGTAAGTATATAATTTTGAAGTGTGATTTACAAAAACTGTAATGTCAGTTGACATCACGATCTCGTGTGTAGGACCTCCATCGACGGCGAACACAAGATTTAAAAATATTAGATATTTTGTCCATATCAATTTGGTTTCATCATATGGCACAAAAAAATCTCCAAAGGATCTTACAAGCTGGGATCCCCCGCTATGTTCGAAGAGCGCGCGGCGTCCGAGGCCAAAGGCCTTTCCCTTGTTGCACGAAGGTTTTGTAAAGAACCAAGAACCATTGCCATGTCCAAAGGAGCACCTCCGGGTGCCGGAAGAGCCAACACAACTTGACAATGGGTGTTCTTGGTGGCCTCGGCATGCTGCCTTTCTTTTGCCTTCCTCGCCTGAGGTTTGTTCACAGCCATCTTGCCGAAGAATAAAAAGCGGTGAAGAGAATGAGAAAGATGAACAAGAAGAGGAAAGCTTTGGTATACAAGCCTTTTTCTCCCTCCCCATTTATAAAGGAAAATCTTGATTAATTCCTCGATGAAACTAATGTGTGTTTCCAATATGCACCCAACAACGAGCAGCATCCCATTAATATTTCCCTACATGAAGGAACCATCATCAAGGAGGAAGGCATGCACATGGTCCCAAGACGATCCGTCTCGCTAATCTATATGTATAATCATCTGACAAATATGATGAGGGATGTGCCAGAAGACTGCAAACAAAAAGATAACACAATGAAAAGGATTCAACGGGAGACGGTCATGACTCCTTTACGAAGACAGAAATACCTTCTCCTTAATATGGAAAATAAAAAAGAACTTTACTAAGGGAGTATTATCGACGACCTTTATATTTAAATAATATGATCGTGACAAATCTCGGGGATAATGGTATAGATATTCCTAAGAGGTTAATTCTCAAGACCCTCCACGAGGAGAAACAACTCATCACACTGGAAGGACATGATGTGGCAATGTTTAAAGAGGAGCATTACAAAACCATCAAACCGGACATTATCGAAATGCCTCCACTACTATATGACTATAGACATCAAGACTTCTCGGTAGTGATCTGGTTTTGTTGTACTATAAAGCAAGATCCGAGACCTTGATGAGCGGGGTTCATCTTTTACCTCATACTCCCTTCAGGGAGCGCACTTTGGAGTCCATTCGGATATACATGAGCAAACTAGCATAACGGTATTAACTCCACCGTGAGGGCCCAAACTTGGGTACATCATTGTACAAATCCCCTTCCCAGAGTCTTCATGCGGCCTACCTCACACTTCTCATCTTCATCATTGTTCACATGGATAATGTTGTGGAAAAAACATGACAGAGAGTGGGGTACAAACGAGTGGGGAATTGGGGAATTGGCATGAATTAAAACATATCATCTATGGAGTTTAGAAAAAGTTTGTGTATCTATCAAGTGTTGGTGCCGACTGAGGGGAGGAGGGATACTAGGGGTCCTACTAAGGAAATGTGGGGTACAAAGAAAATATATGTTTATGGAAAATAAACAAATGTGCGTACATGAGGTAATAATTTGGTAAAGCAAATTGTGTTCAAGCGATCTCAAAGTGTAGCTTGGGGCCGTGTCCATTGTTGTAGTGGTCGTTTCTGAGCGCTAGAGCCCCTAGGTCTAGAGCAATATATATAGTAGTCATTGCAAATTCAAAAATCAGCACAATACTTAGACCAGAGACGAAGTATAGTTAGCTTCTGGCATTCAGACTTGGAATCCTTGTCCTACTGGCATGATGATGTATCCAAACCACACAAACTACTAAAGCTAGCAACGGATGTAGAACTTTGCAAGTCCGTGTGATAACCAATTTATGCTTGAATCGCTAGTGACTACTACTACACTAGCATGTGTTCATGTGTACCTAGTTGACATGCTATCTTAGAGTGAGAAGGACATTGTCTTTAGAAAGAAAAAAAATATTTGTGTACTTCTAATACTTCAATATTCATACTTTCGAGTTTGGCAATATCAACAGGAAATAGTAGTGTTAGTGCCAGACCTATGAACATGTAATTGCAACTTTTTTAGACTCCTCCAACTTTAGAATATGAATTTTTGGATTGTGATTTACACAAATTGTGATGTAAGTTGACATCATAGATACTATGACGTTTGGGGACAAAGGCCCCTCCCTTGTTGTGTAAAGGTTTTGCAAAGAAGTAAGAATCCTCCCCTTGCTCAAGCGGATGCCTCCTAGCATAAGCAGAGCCAACACGACTCAACTATGGGTCCGCTCGATGGCCTCGACACGCTGCGTCTTCCTCTCCTTCCTCACTCGAGGTTTGTTCCCGATCATGTTGTTGAAGAATACAAAGAGGTGTAGAGAATTAGGAAAGAGGAAGAAGAGTAGGAAAATATTTTGGTCTACAAGCCTTTTTCTCCCTCACCATTTATAATAAAATATGGATTAATTCCTCGATAAAACTAATGTGTCTCTCGATGCGTACCGATCAATGAGCAACATCTCATTAATACCGCCTCCGATCGAGGTACCCTCATCAAGGAGGAAGGCATGCTCATGGTCCCTAGACGACCGTCTAGCTAATCCAGGTGTCTAATATAATCAATCCGATAGATAGGACGAGGCATGTGCCAGATGACTCCTTGAGGAAGCCTGAAATACCTTCTTCTTAAACCGGAAAATGAGCGAGAATAGGCTCAGAAAAGAAAAAAAGTACCTTCATACGGGAATATTATTGACAACCTTTGCATTTAAATAAGAGGATCCTAACAAAACTTGGGGGCTAATGATAGAGATATTCCTAAGATGCTGATTCTCAAGACCCTCTATGGGCAGTGATGACTCGCCACACTATAAGGATAACATGGGGTGGTGTTTAAAGAGGAGCGTTACAAAACCATCAAACCAGACGTTATAAAAATGCATCCACTACACTTCGATTTGATTAGAGACATCACGACTTCTTAGTAGTGATGCACTACCCATTAATGTAATATGATTTTGGTGCACCATATAGCAAGATCAGAGGCCTCGGTGTGGAGGGCCACCTTTTACCTCGTACTTGCTCTATGGAGCGCACATTGTAATCCATCCACATATAAATGATCAAACAATCGGGACTAGAGTATTACCTCCGCCGTGAAGGCCCGGACCTGGGTACATCGATGTGTCAATCCCATTACTATAATGCCCATGCAACATACCTCACACTTCTATTCTTCGTGGTCGCTCACATGGCTAATGTTTAGGAAAACCTGTCGTGGTGGTGGCACGACAGATGTCATGGGTAGGTTTAAGTTGGGGCCAATGTGCACTAGTGGGATTCAGGGAGGGATGATGCAGTGGTTTCTACACTCAGAATACACGAACTTGATCTTTACTTAGCTCAACAATGGCTACACTTGCTCCTCGAGATGTATAAGCGAGAGGAAGAAGAAGCTCTCTGTAAGCTCTAAGTAAAAAATGAATCGATCCCTCTACTAGGAGGACCTGGCTCACCTTATAAAGGGGTGGCCAGGTTACATCTAGGGCTGACGTGGATAGCATATTCCACGAATATGCTTGTCCCAAAATAGTAACTCGGCGGGAGCCTTTCCGTTCTCCCTTCTATCAACGGCAATGACCCAGAGCCCATGACATGTGAGCGTCGGGTTCTAGGACTGTCACCTCCATGAGGCCTCTTCTGCCCCTCTGTCCCTTTGTCCTTTGTCCGTAGTGCTTGGCACTATACAAATTCCTGAGAGAGAGAGAGCAGTGTTGATTTCGGGGTTCGCCCACTCCTTCTTGATCAAGCTTCCCCATGACTTGGCCTGTCCCTGTATGACTCGGCCAAGCCTTAACATGCAGATATAAAGCACACTAGATGATATCCCGACATACCCCGTATGTCGGCCGAGTCAGGTTTTAGTTACCTGACTCGGGATAATCCGGTCCTTATTTAGCCGACATTGATATAACTCGGTCGGGTCATTCTTTGACCCGGTCAACATCTTCGAGGGCTTTGCCCTTTTCCCTTAGCTTGACCCTACCTGGGGTCATCCCCCCAACATTAGTCCCCGAAGCTGGTGCGGTCCTGGCGACTTTAGTCAGCGAGGCCACATCAAGTTCAATAATCACAGTGTCTCTCCAATTACCGCTTGGAAATTATATTCTAGTTTTGCCGACTTATCTTTCAGTCGACTCTTTGTCGAGATATATCTCGGCTCACTGTTGGTCATTCTTCCGACTTAGTCCATTATATTTGGAGATAAGACTCGATTTGCAGAGTCAAGTTTCTTCGTCCAGGTTATTTCCCTTAGATTTTCTCGTAAGTTTCATCCTACGTGTCGTAATCATTGCATGCTGCCTTGTTTTTCGGGCCACGGCAGTAATCGCTGACACGTGAACCGTCACCCTGCGAGCGGTCAAATAATCATAGTGTCTCTTCGATTACCGCAACAGTTACAACGTTCAGATCATATCTTGTGTCATGTAACCTCCGGCATGGCTCCACTCGGCGGTTGCCAACGCGCGATACATGCGTGTATGCGGTAACCGCCGCATCCGCATGAACCCACTACCGCTAGCGGTTTGGGGTTATAAATGGGGGGAGCAGGGTGAAACCCTTGGTCACATCCCCCACTCACAACCTTTGTCATCTTCCTCCTCGCGCCCCCGCTGCTGAGCTCCTTATCTCGCGATCGCGCCACCCATTTTTGGTCTTAGCTCGCCACGCCGCGCGCTCGCGCCAAGCCCTTGCTCTACTCCGGCTGTGCTCCGCCGTTGCGATCGCGCTCTTCTCCGCCACGATGGGTCCGTGGCAATCTAGGCCTCTCCCCACCGCTAGCGTTTCTTCTTCTTTTTCTTATTCTGACGACCCCATGTCGAGCTCTCATAGCATCACCGCCGTTGGAGAAGAAGAAACAGTCATCGCCCCAGAGTGCGGTTCCTGGCAGGGTTCTACAGTGACTCGGCGGGAGATTGAGTGGCTCATCAAGACACGTCGCATTCCCGCCGAGGTAACCTGCCGATTACCCATCCCAGAACTCACCCCCATTGTTAAGCCGGGTGAGTTTATCATCTTCCTTTCTCATTTTTCTAGAGGGTTCGGTCTCCCCCTTAGCGACTTAGCCAAGGAGTTCCTAGAGTTCTTTGTCCTCCAGCCTCACCATTTGCTGGCTAATGCCATTGCTTCTCTGTCAGAGTTTATCTTGGCCACCGAGGGATACCTCTGCCTCTAGCCTTCTATAGTAATTTGGTCCAAATCCAAGTGAAAGTGGTGCCAGATAAAATTCCGCCTCCCTCTGAGAAGTCTTTGACTCAGTGCCGTGTCCATTACGCCCAAGAAGAAATCTGCCTTTCCCCGAGTCGTGGGCCTCAAGTCATGCAAGAAATGGAACAGGTCGTTCTTCTACATGAAGAATCGTGACAAAGAGGACAAGATTCGGCTGCCGGACTTTTCAGTCGGCGTGCCCAACAGGAAAAACTGGGAATATGACCCTAAGAGGACCGACGCACTTGCCGAATCAGTCGAGCTCCGACTCAAGGAACTGACTCGGGCCGGGCTGCACAACAATGATCTTATGGCCTCCTTCATCAGTAGCCGAATCTGCCCATTCCAGAAGCGCTCGTATAAGTTATGCTATATGAACGGTCCCTTGGATCTGAATCGTGTCTCCACCATCGAGCTCGACGACGAGCAGATTCGGAAGTGTGTCCGGGCCATATTTAAGACGAATATGGCCAAAGAATGGCAGTGGGGCATGAAGCCCTTCACCCGCGACAACCCTCCTCCCAAGGTAATTCAACTCCGACTTGATTCTTCTATGTCATATTTCACTCCTACTATATCGAGTAGCTGATTCTTTTTGTACTTGTATTCTTTAGAAATTCGAAGAGCAAGCCGCGAAAGATGACGAGATTCTTGCCCTTCCTTGGGGCAAGGATCACGACACTCCGGATAATGGCGAGCCTGACTCGAATGAATTCATTCCAAAGCCTGAGTCAGCCCCTGCCCGATCTTGGGGTAAGGATTTCAACCGAAATGAGGATGATGACTCAGACAGAGTTGAAGTTCTCGAGGTAGTTGACATTGTGCCTATCTCTTATGCATATCTGACTCATTTTCCCCAGCTAACCCGAATGGTCAGGTGTACGAGGTGGACCCCCTTGCTGTGGGAGATCAAGTGCCGGTGAGGAAACGAGCCACCTCGAAAGATCCCTCGGCCGGTGTAAGACCCCACCTTTTAAAGGTGAAGGCCCCTGTGATTGCAATGCTAGTCCCTGGATCAAATGCTATCATCCACAGTTTAAGATGAAGTACACAAATACAAAGGGTCGTTATTACATCGTCATTCCAGAGATATAACATAGTCTTTACAACTCAATAGCCCAAGGCTATTACATAGAGTTCATAACATAAAGGAACATAACTATAAGTCTTCATCTTCATGTGCCCCAGGCAAACATGTTGAGTGTAGACTCACAACCCTAATCTCTATCAGAGTAACCTGCAACATCATAAGTTACATCCACAGTGGGTCAATACATTTGGAATTGTATTGGCAAGTGATACCATAGTAGAATAGTAGTATCTAACATCTATATGAATTTGGCTAAGTGTAGCTTAGGCTTGCTTTTCTCAATAGGTTTTTCTTATCAGTTGAAAAACACTAAGTTTTTGTTTGTCAAAAATGCCCAAGGAACCACCAATAGACATTGGTGAACCTTTACCCTTGTTCAACCACAAGTTTTTAACTTAGAAATTGGGATGAGGAGATCCTTAATAGCTTTAATGTTTTTGATGCTCTAATTGTCCGTTGCCGGGGACATGACTAAGTACTTAGGTTTTACCCTCTCGAGAGGTGGTGCACTTTCCCCACAAGACTCGACATGCATCGAGACGAGACTTTTCAGTAGCTTTCCCTTAGACCACCTTCGACGCGTTCCATCCTATCACCCTACCACCAACTGTCCATCTGGCTAAGTTCTTGCAACCTATTTGGTCAAGGAAGAGCCCATATGCCATGTGGTTGCACTAGAAGCTTCTCAACACTAAACATCTCAAATCCCTTTGTTCCTAGGTGGCTTTCCACAAGTGTGATACACAAGGTAAACCATAGACATAGGCCTTGTGTAACCACTCAACATAAACCAACATTCCATTCCATCCAGGTGATTCATTCACATAGTTGTTTTATTAATCAAAACACAAGTCATAGACTTAGCAAAATTTCATAGCATGAATATTCCACCCTTGTTTGCTACTAGCTAGGCTAAGCATTATAACATAACAAGTTTTCTTAACTTAGGGAAAAATCTACCAAGTCCACAACTACTAGGATTTCCCGAGGCATAGCATAGTATATAGACTTAGAAAAATTCCATGCAAGTCCTACTCAAAATATCACTAATGCATACTCAAAATAATAGGACAAAAATATGTAGCACCACTTGCCTTGGTAGTTGGGAGAGTAGCAACAGTCCTCACAATCACAATCACCACAATCACCAAAATCTACACATAAAATCATAACACTAAAATTACATTCAAATATTCAAACAGGAATATATATGAATGCATGCAAATGCAATGAAATGATTTTCTACACTAAAAAAATGAAACCAAACAGTACTGAACACAAAGTAAACTTTCTAAGGTTCAAATAAAACAAGTTTCACTCTAAAACTATTTTTAAAACATTTTATATAGTCAAAATAAGCCTATAATTGGTTATGAAAATAATCCTATTTTCAGAAGAAAAATACAAATTCAATCCCATAGTAATGTAGGGCTTAATTTTCTGAATCCAATGATATATTATTTGCAAATTTTGGACAAACATAACTAAAGTTATGAATTTTACAAGTTTAAACATTTAATAGATTCAAAACAGATTTTAAATCTAAATTACAGATGCGTGGCAGCGCCTGATTGGTCGATACCGTTTCGCGCGGATCACGCTTCCACGCTGTTGGATCAAGTCAGATCCAACGCGCCAGATCTAAACAAAACGGTTCACTCTAGATCTAATCTACAACATGAGATCTAAATCCTACGACCCTGGATCAAACGACCACAAGTGGGCGGCGCAAATGGCACTGGCGGCGGTAGCGCTTCTGCCGATGATGCTCCGGTGAATCCAGAGGGGGCTAGGGGTAGTGCTGTGGCTTACCAACGTCGCACAGATGCGAGGAAGCTCAAGGTGGCCTTGGTCTAGACATGGGCGTGTTGCTGCGGCCGTGGGGGCTCGTCGGAGTTGCTGCTGGCGTCGGGCTTCTGCAAACAGCGATGGATGCGACGACCTAGGTCACCGTAGCGCAAACAAAGGGCATCAGTGGATGCGCAAGGACACGGCGCACATACGGGTTTGGACTAGAAGGCAAGGGGCATGATGACCTGAACGGAATTACTCGCCGGAGTTGCTCAGAGCTTCGCGTGTTCGTGGTGCTTGACGGGGCCGACGACCTGAGGCAGTACATGGCGAACCAGAGGCAACGTTGAAGGGAGGAATATGTCCTAAGAGGCAATAATAAAGTGTTTATTATGTGTATTCCAAGTATATGATAGATGTTTATTTTGCATGCTATAATTGTATTAATACGGAAACGTTAATACTGTGTGTTTAATAAACAAACAGAAAGTCCCTAGTTATGCCTCTCTCATAAACTAGCTCGTTGATTAACAAGATGATCATAGTTTCCTGATCATAGACATTGGATGTTGTTAATAACGAGATCACAACATTAGTGTAATGATGTGATGAACATTCATCCGAAGTATAGCATTACGATCAAAGTCATTAAGTTTATATTCCTATAAACAACTTACGAAGTGATCCTAATCCTTAGACCATGAGATCATGTCAATCACTAACACCGGAAGAGTTTCTTGATGACATCAAACGTCACACCGTAACTGGGTGATTATAAAGATGGCTTAAGAACTACTAAAGTGTTATGTTGAGACTCATGTATCAAGAGTGGAATTTGTTCATCCCGATGACGGATAGATATACTCTGGGCCCTCTCGGTGATATCACATTAGTTAGCTTGCAAGCAAGTGATTTGATCACTAGAATGTTATATCATGGGAACGAGAAAAGAGTGCATGTCAGTAACGAGATCAAACTAGGTATGGAGATACCGATGATCGAATCTTGGACATGTAATATATCGTGAAACAAAGGTATTAAGATACTAGCGTAAAAGGTTCCGACGATCACAGGAAAGTCATCGTTGAATGTGTGGGAGTCAGTATGGATCTCCAGGTCCCGCTTCTGATTATTGATCGGAGAAGAGTCTCGATCATGTCCGCATTATTCGCGAACCATAGGGTGACACACTTAAGGGACACTGACATCCAATTGGAGCAAAAGTTTCATGCCGAAAAGAATAACAAGCGCAGGAATTTATTTCACTAGATACCGAAACAGGTTTTCGAGTGAAATTGCAGAAAGTGTTTTTGCATGTGAAATGGAATTCTAGCAAGGGGTTATATGTTAATGTTTGTCATTAAAGTAATTGATAAAATTCTGAATAAATAAAAAGAGTTTTATTTAATGAGAGTTTGCATTAAATTTGGTGGAAATTTAATAGCAATTTTGAGTGGGATTTTGAGTGGAGGAAATTGAAGAGGTTTTTGTGAGTGGAGTGTCCACCCACATGAATGAGGGGAGGGCAAGGGGGCAGCCCCATGCGCCGTCCACCCCCTTGGGGTTCCCCCTCTCCTATAAAAGGCACCCCTCTCCCTCTCTATCACTCACACCTCCTCGTGAAGGATCTCTCTCCCCCTCTAGAATTTATCCCCCATGGTCTCAGACTAGCGAGATACATGCACTACTAGGAAAATGGCTATAGGTAATCAGCACATCCGTGACTCACATGGTTGAAGTGCCCCACGGCTAAAACATGCGTGGCTCACCTATGGGCAGTGCCCTACTAGTAACTAGAACAACCGTGGCGCACATGACCATAGTGCGCCACAGATGTGTGTGGGCCAGGGCCCTGTTGGCCGCACGCCAAACATCCGTAGCGCACATAGGGTAGGCGCGCTATGGTTGTTAGTGTCAACCGTGGCGCACATGGAGGGGGTGCGCTACGCCTAAGCGCATGCCCCTCTCTGCTGTGAAACGGCCAGACACATCTATGGCGCACTATGGCATATGCGCCACGAATGTATAAACTTAGTAGTAGGGCACCTTGCCCTAGTGCCCTACGCCTAACTATCCTGCACCAACTCCACCCCCCCGCGTGGATCGCCTTTTTAGGCTTTGCAAAAAATAAAATAAAATGATAAACACTTCAAAAAATTAAATCCTTTCATATTTAGGTAGGTAATGTGGTATAGCTTCTAGTAAAATTAATAAACATGAGTTTTGACTTTATTTGCAAAAAAAAGTCATGCCACGGTAAAAAGGCCGTAACTTTTGCATACGATATCGAAAAAAAATCGTATAATATACCAAAATGACGAGAACGAGATTTCGCATCCGCTCGCAATCACCTCCGGTCATTTAGAGATTTTTTAGATTTTCAAAATTCGAAAAGAGTAAAAAGTTACGGTCAAAAGACCGTTTTTTCCTGTAGAAAAAAAATAGAGGGCAACTTACCCGTAGCGCACCACCACCTAGTGCGCCACGGATAAGCTTGGGCGGGATTCAAATTTGAATCATCACCCCGCCCACCTACCCCTATTCCCTCCCTTTTCTCCTTTTCATTCTCCTCCCTCCTCCTTTTCCTTCTCTCTTCTCCTCCTCCTTCTCCTTCTCCCTTCTCCTCCTCCTCCTCCTCCTTTCCTTCTCCTCCTTCCCTTGCACTGACGATGGCGACGGTGGCCTTCTCCTCCTCCTTGCTTCGGCATCCTCCTCTCCTTGCAGTGATGATGGCGATGGCGGCGGCAACCTTCTCCTCCTCCTTGCAGTCACGACGGCGATGACCTCCTTCCTTGCGGCCTCCTCCTCCTTGCAATCACGAAGAGCGACGACGAGCTCCGACGACCGCCAACGACCTTCTTCTCCTTGCGGCGACCTCCTCCCTTCTCCAGCCACACCTCCTTCTCCTTCTCTTCCTTGATGCCGGCGAGGAGTAGCACGGCCACGGCCTCCCGCACCTCCCTGCGGTGGTAGGTCGTGGCCACGGCCACCATGCTCCAGTGAGGCGACACGACGGCGGCGATGCAGACCCGATTGCTTTTGCAATTCAAAACGAGGGTGTTTTTTGCATTTTTTTTTTGAAAAAAACATCCGTGGAGCACCTGTACCCCTACCCGTGGCGCACCTGGTAGTGCGCCACGCCTATCTCGATATAACCGTGGCGCACCATGCAGTGCGCCACGACTACGAGATAGCCGTAGCGCGAGGCCCATGGCGCACTGCTAGTGCGCCGTGGCCTTTTCAGGTGTGCCACGAATAGGCATTTTTCTAGTAGTGATGTTCCCGGTGGCTATTCGGCAAGAAAGGGTTGTGCTTCCGCTGCATCGCTGGAGCGAGGAGGCGGAGGTTGCTCGGTGTCTTGTACGTGTGTGCGAGCACGAATGCGCTACTGCTCTGCGGCGCTAGGACTTCCTTTCGATCTTGAGATAGGAAAGAGATCGTCTACATCAACCACGAGTTCAACTTGTTAAGCTTTGTCGGTCTTCAAGGGTATGTTCTCTACGGATATACATCCGCCCGTTGTTTGTATCTAGTAGATAGATCTTGGTACTTAGTTCCCATCGTAGGAATTTTTTTGTTTTCTATGCTGCGAACCCTTCAAAGGTTAGATGCGCCAGAGGATGGTGAGCACGATAGGGTGAATCAGAAGGCACAGGGTGGATGGAGCTCACCAGAATCACTCGCCGTAGATGTTCGGGTCCGTGGTGGTGCAAGCACGATTGTGGGTATCCTGGGGGCACTTGGGCGTGGAAGTTTGAGGGGAAATGGCCGCGGAGGAGTGGTGTTTAAGTAGCTAGAGCAGGGCGTAAATCGCGTGGTGAATCAATGGGATTTAATTGGATTTGATCGCGATAGTGAATGGGGAGGAAACGGCGGCGACAACATGGTCTGCGCGCGGGGTTTGGGGGCGATGACTACGTGCATTGGGGCCACTGGTCAGTGAGCGCGGGGTAGGGTTCGCGTGGGTGAGAGAAGGGGCAGAGGGAGTGTGGCCCCGGTGGGCTTGCTGGGCCGGTTCTGGCGTTGGGCTGAAAGGGTAGCGCTGGCTTTTATTTTTTCTTTTTCCTTTTTCATTTCTATTTTGATTTTCAGGAATGAATTTGAAACCCTAATTCAAACAAGTTTGAATTCAAATCTTTTCTGGATTTTTGTACTGTGAACCTTGCACCCAAAAGTGTGACAAATACATCTGTTCACTCAACCACACCTTAGTGTTTTGAAAATAAAAATAAAACCATGCCTTATATGAATATAATATAATAAAATGGGCATAAATATGGTTTTATTTGGTTTCAAACTTTGAATTTTTTTGTGCAAGCTCTAGATGCTATGATGATATGAATGCAATGCATGCTTTTACAATTCATGATTTTTTGGGATGTTACAAATCTAACCCCCTTAAGATGAATCTCGCCCTCGAGATTCGGATTGGCTAGCAAATAGGTGTGGGTGGTCTTTCCGAAGATCATCTTCTCTTTCCCAAGTTGCTTGTTCTTCGGTATGATGATTCCACTGTACTTTGCAGAATTTGATGGTCTTAGTACGAGTAACCCTTTCTGCTGTCTCAAGAATCTTGATAGGTTTCTCTTCATAGGTGAGATCACTCTCCAACTAAACCTCTTCCAAAGGTATAGTGTCCTTTAATGAAGTTTATTCCATCTTCGGATGGCACTTCTTCAACTGACTCACATGAAACACATTGTGAACTGTTGATAGTGATTCGGGTAATTCAATCTCATAAGCCACTTATCCTTTGCGGCTCAAAATCTTGAATGGTCCAACATATCTAGGTGCCAATTTTCCTTTGACTCCAAATCTCTTCACACCACGAAGTGGTGAGACTCTAAGATAAGCTCTATCACCTACTTCATAGGTGACTTCTCTATTATTTGGATCTGCGTAGATATTTTATCGGGACTGGTCTATCTTCAACCTATCCTTTACCAATTTAACTTTCTCTTCAGCTTCCTTGATCAGTTCTGGTCCGAACAGATTTCTTTCTCCTACACCACTCCATAGCAATGGTGTAGTACACTTCCTTCCA
Organism: Avena sativa; assembly: GCA_916181665.1. Taxonomy (NCBI): domain Eukaryota; kingdom Viridiplantae; phylum Streptophyta; class Magnoliopsida; order Poales; family Poaceae; genus Avena; species Avena sativa. The sequence goes on along the minus strand of OV702289.1, from coordinate 35,119,085 downwards.
TAAAGAAATTCAAACGGTGCCATCTCGATGCTTGCTTGATAGCTGTTATTGTAAGAGAATTCTGCATAAGGCAGACTTTCATCCCAACTAGCACCATAGTCTAGGGCACATGCCCTCAACATATCCTCCAAAATCTGATTGGTCCTTTCTGTATGTCCATCAGTCTGGGGGTGAAAAGCTGTGCTGAATTCCAACCTTGTTCCCAATGATTCATGTAGTTGTCGCCAAAAATGCGAAGTGAACCGAGTTCCTCTATCAGACACTATACTCTTAGGTACTCCATGCAGACATACAATCCTGTTCATATAGGTCTTGTCTAACTTAGCACTTGTATAAGTAGTCTTCACGGGTATGAAATGAGCCACTTTAGTTAGGCGATCTACAACAACCCAAATAGAATCATATCTGGACCTAGTCCTTGTCAATCCAGTGATAAAATCCATACCAATCTTATCCCATTTCCAATCAGGAATAGGTAGTGGTTGTAATAACCCTGCCAGTTTCTAATGTTCTGCTTTCACTCGACTACACACATCACACAATGCAATATGTTTTGCAATATCTTTCTTGAGATTGTTCCACCAAAATATTTATTTCACGTCCATGTACATTTTGGTGTTACCTGGATGAATAGAATATGGTGAATTGTGTGCTTCTTGCATAATCAACTTCCAAAGTTCCGGATCTTGTGGAATGCAGATACACTTTCCATACCATAAAGTACCTTGTTCATCTTCATGGAATCCTTTAGCATTTCCTTTGCTAATTTTACCTTTAATCCCCTCTATTTCCTTGTCCATCTTTTGGGCTTCTTTGACCTTATCCAACAATTTTGGTTAAACGTCCAATGACATGAGATATCCTTCAGGCACTATCTCCAATCTGAGATCTTTGAATTGGGCACATAGATCATCTACCAATTCTCCTTTAGTAAGTCCATTCACATAAACCTTATGGCTTAAAGCATCCGCTACAACATTTGCTTTACTAGGATGGTATTACAAATTCAAGTCATAGTCTTTGATGAGCTCTAGCCACCTTCTTTGTCTCATATTGAGTTCCTTCTGGGTGAAGATATATTTCAGATTCTTGTGATATGTGAACAGTTCACAATGCTTTCCCAAAATATAGTGTCTCCATGTTTTGAGTGCGTGGACAACAGAAGATAACTCTAAGTCATGAGTAGGGTAATTCACTTCATGAGTTTTGAGTTGTCTCGAGGCATAAGCCACAACTTTCCCTTCTTGCATCAAAACTCCACCTAATCCTTGGTGAGATGCATCACAATAGACTTTGAAATCCTTCTCCAAATCTGGCAGACATAAGACTGGTGCTGATACCAGTCTCTTCTTCAATTCTTGGAAACTGACTTCACATCTTTCAGTCCAATCGAACTTCTTCTCTTTATTAAGTAACTCCGTCATTGGCTTAGCTACCTTTGATAAATTCTCAATAAACCTTCTATAGTATCCTGCCAAGCCTAGGAAACTACGAACTTCCTTAACTGACTTGGGAGATTCCCATTCAGTTACAGCTGACACCTTTGCAGGATCGAAAGCTATACCATCTCCCAATACAATATGTCCGAGAAAACCAACTTCACTCAACCAGAATTCACACTTGCTGAACTTGGCATACAGTTTGTGCTCCCTGAGTTTCTCAAGTATCAAACGCAAATGTTCTTCATGCTCTTGGAATAGATCAAAATGTCATCGATGAATACGACAACAAACTTGTCAAGAAACTCCATGAACACCTTGTTCATCATGTTCATGAAATAAGCTAGTGCATTTGTCAATCCAAATGTCATCACACTATACTCATACAATCCATACCTAGTGGTAAAAGCAGTCTGTTGGAGATATGCCCTAGAGGCAATAATAAATGTAGTTATTATTATATCTTTGTGTTTATGATAAATGTTTACATTCATGCTATAATAGTATTAACAAGGAAACCATTAATACTTGTGTGATTTGTAAACTTAATTTGAAGTCCCTAGTATAGCCTCTATACTTCACTAGCTTATTGGTTGATTGATGATTGTGGTTTCCATATCATGAACATTGAGATGTTATCAACAACAAGATCATATCGTTAGGAGAATGATATGGTGGACATACTCCTATAGACAAGCGTAGCATAAAGATCAAGTCATTTCAATAGTTCAATTGCTATATGCTTTCTGATACATAGTAACCTGATTCCTTCGACCATGAGATCATGCATATCACCTTTACCGGATGGATGCTTTGATGACATCAAACACCACACCGTAACTGGATGGTTATAAAGGTGGCATTGAGTGTTTGGAAAGTATTGGTTGAGACACATGGATCAAGAGTGGGATTTGTCCATCCACATGACGGATAGATATACTCTGGGCCCTCTCGGTGGAATGTCATCCAATTAGCTTGCAAGCATGTGACTTGGTCACAAGGGATCACATATCACGGGAACGAGAAAAGAGTACTTATCAGTAACGAGGTTGAACTAGGTATGCGGAGATACCGACGATCATAACCTCGGATAAGTAACATATCGTGAGACAAAGGGAAATTGGTATCGTATGTAAGTGGTTCATTCGATCGCAAAGTAATCGTAGAAATATGTGGGAGCCATATGAATTTCCAGATTCCTCTATTGGTTATTGTTCGGAGAAGTGTCTCGATCATGTCCGCATAATTCACGAACCGTAGGGAGACACACTTAAGGATTCGACGTTGTTTTGAGTAGTTATGGTATTATGAGAAAGAGACCGAATGTTGTTCGGAGTCTCGGATGGGATCCGGGATATCACGAGGAGATCCGGAATGGTCCGGAGAATAAGATTCATATAAGGAAAATCCCGTTTCGGAGTTGGGGAATGGTTCCGGTGTTTTCATCGGGAACATTCTAGAAGGTTCCGGAATGTCCGGCACTCCGAAGGGGGGAGGGGTACATGGATGTGTCATTGAAAGTTGGAATGATTGCATCATGTACTAGGTATTCTTGCTGTCCAAAATAAAGGGTTTATTCAAATCCTAAATTGAAAAGTCAAACGGCTAGTTTGAAAGTCAAACGGCAATTTTGGGAAGTGGGAAGAGAGGAGGATTGGTGGAGGCCGAATTGGAGGAGGGTTCCTCCCTTGGCCGGCGCCCCACCAAGCCGACTTGGGGAGGGACTCTCCTCCCCTTGGCCGGCCCCCTCCACCTATATAAGGAGGGGCAGGGCTCCCCTCCTAGACACACAAGTTCCTACCTCTAAATCTCCGGTTTAGAGCCGTTTTGGTTTAGAGCTTCTAATTGCTTTAGCCAGCGGTTTAGAGCCTTCTAATTGGTTTAGAGCCTTCTAATTGGTGTGTCTAATTACTAGACCACTAATAGCCTCTCTCATAAGCTCCACCATACTCGCACCGGCTTAAGGCGAAGCCCTGCGGGATTTCCCCTCTACTTCCGGTACCACGCCGTTGTGCTGCCGGAATCGCGAGGAGAGTGCTACAACCTCCGCTGCCTGCTGGAACAAGGGAGAGGAAGGTCTTCGTCGAGTACCGAACGTGTGACCGACTGCGGGAGCGCTGCCGGAACGTGGCGCCGGAAGGATCGTCTACGCGATCTTGAGATCGGAAAGAGTACGACTACATCACCCACGAGAATCCGCTCTCGTTAAACGCTTTGGAATCTTCGAGGGTAAGTTACACCATCGACTTGTTGCTACAATCTAGTAGATAGATCTTGGCTTGTTTGTTTGTATGCGATAGAAAATTTTTGTTTTCCATGCTACGAACCCCTACAGTGGTATCAGAGCCGTGTCTATATGTAGATCTGTTGCGCGAGTAGAACACAATGGTCATTGTGGGCGTTGATGCTTTTATTGTTGATTACTTCTTGTGTACTTTGCATCTTGCGGTATGTTGGGATAAAGCGGCCCGGGCTAACCTTACATGACATCGTTCATGAGACTTGCTCCACGCTTGACATGCAACTTGTATTGCATAAGTGGCTTTGCGGGTGCCTGTTTCTCCTAGCATAGTTAAGATCCAATTTACAACGGGTGATCAACAATGCTAGTATCAATGTTGTGGTTCTTGTTCGTAAGTTAGAACGACACCTTTTGAAAGCCCCAAACCACGTAAAATATGCAAAGAAAGTAGAGGCGTCTAACTTTGTTTTGCAGGGGTGTGCAGTGATGTGATATGGCCATGATTGTGATTATATTTGATGTATGCAATGTTCCTTATTGTAAGTCGGCAACCGGCAGGAGCCATATGGTTGTCTTTAATTTATGTTAAGACCCGCGTGTCTATTCAAAGTAGTTGTAATAGTTGAAGCCGGTGGACGACAACCATGGAGAAGCGTCATTGACCTTGATGCAATGCCGGTGATGATGGAGATCATGTTCGTGCTTGAAGATGGAGATCGGAAGCACAAAGAAGAAAGGCCATATCATATCACATATTATAAATTGCATGTGATGTTAATCCTTTATGCATCTTGTATTGCTTGGTAGACGACGGTAGCATTATAAGATGATCCCTCATGCACATAAATTTCAAGTTCTAAAGTGTTCACCCTTAGTATGCACCGTTGCCAAAGCTTGCTGTTTCGAAGCACCACGTGATGATCGGGTGTTTTGATTCCGCGGGTGAATACAACGTAAGCAAGCCAGATTTGCTTATGCGGTAGCTAAGGTTTGATCTTGACGAGCCTAGCATGTACAGACATGGTCTCAGGAACACGGATCACCGAAAGGTAAAGCATGAATCATATAGTAGATGTGATGAACATGTCGATTGTTCGCCATTGAAACTATGTCAACTCTCGTGATGATCGGTGTTGATATGGTGGATTTGGTTCGTGTGATCACTAAAACAATGTGAGGGATATTGTTTTGAGTGGGAGTTCACCTAGTTTAATTTCATTAATTAATTTGAACTCAATTTGTCATAAACTTAGTCTAAACTATTGCAAATATGTTGTAGATCAATGGCAGCCCCTACCATCAATTTTAATGCGTTCCTAGAGAAAGAAAAGTTGAAAAACAATGGAAGCAACTTCGCGGATTGGTTCCGCAATTTGAGGATTTTCCTCACAGCTGGTAATTTGACCTATGTGCTGGATGCACCGCTGGGTGACCCACCTGCAGCTGATGCTCCCGATGAAGTAAAGAATGTTTACCTCGCTCGGAAGAATCAGTACTCCATAGTTCAGTGTGCTATCTTGTGTGGTTTGGAATCGGAGCTTCAGAAAAGGTTTGAGGATTCAGACCCATATGATATTGTCGAGGATCTCAAATTGATTTTTGAGACTCATGCGGCAATTGAAAGTTATGAAGCTTCTGAAAAGTTCTTTAACTGCAAGATGGAAGAGGGCAGCTCCGTCAGTGAGCATGTGCTTAAGATGTCTGGGCACGCAAACAAACTTCAAAGCTTGGGTATTGTGATTCCTAATGCTTTGGGGATTTACCGTGTCCTCCAATCACTACCACCAAGTTACAAGAACTTTGTGATGAACTACAACATGCAGAACATGAACAAGACGTTGCCAGAACTCTTTGCCATGTTAAAATCTGCAGAAGTGGAGATCAAGAAAGAGCACCAAGTGTTGTTGGTCAATAAGACCACCAAATTCAAGAAAGGCAAGTCTAAGCAAAAGGGACACTTCAAGAAGGGTGGTAAGAAAGATACCACGCCGACGAAGAAGACCAGGGCTGGACCTAAGCCTGATACTGAGTGCTTTTACTGCAAGGGAGTAGGTCACTGGAAGCGGAATTGCCCAAAGTACTTGGCGGATTTGAAGAACGGCAACATCAAGAAGAAAGGTATATCTGATATACATGTTATTGATGTGTATCTCACTAGTACTCGTAGTAGTGCCTGGGTATTTGATACTGGTTCGGTTGCTCATATTTGTAACTCGAAACAGGTGCTACAGAATAAACGGAAGCTAGTGAAGAACGAGGTGACGATGCGCGTGGGAAACGGATCAAAGGTTGATGTGATCGCGGTCGGCACGCTACCCCTTCATCTACCATCGGGATTAGTTTTATACTTAAATAATTGTTATTTGGTGCCTGCGTTGAGCATGAACATTATATCAGGATCTTGTTTATTGCGAGACGGTTACTTGTTTAAATCCGAGAATAATGGTTGTTCGATTTATATGAGTAATATGTTTTATGCACATGCACCTTTGATAGATGGTCTATTCTTGTTGAATCTCGATAGTAGAAATACACATCTTAATAACATTGAAGCTAAACGTTTGAAATCAAGCGATAATTCGACCTATATGTGGCACTGTCGTCTTGGTCACATCGGAGTGAAACGTATGAAGAAACTCCATTCCGATGGACTTCTTGAATCACTTGATTTTGAATCACTTGAAAGATGCGAAGCATGTCTGATGGGTAAAATGACTAAGACTCCATTTTCTGGTATGATGGAGCGAGCTACAGACTTATTGGAAATCATACATACCGATGTGTGTGGTCCAATGAGTGTAGCATCGCGCGGTGGTTATCGTTATGTTCTTACCTTCACGGATGACTTGAGTAGATATGGGTATATCTATTTCATGAAACATAAGTCCGAAACTTTCGAGAAGTTTAAGGAGTTTCAAAGTGAGGTAGAGAATCAACGTAACAAGAAGATTAAATTTCTACGTTCTGATCGTGGAGGTGAATATCTAAGTTACGAGTTTGGCGAGCATTTGAAGAAATGCGGAATACTTTCACAATTGACACCGCCTGGAACACCACAGCGTAATGGTGTGTCCGAACGTCGTAATCGAACTCTCTTAGATATGGTTCGTTCTATGATGTCACTTACAGATTTACCGCTATCATTTTGGGGTTATGCATTAGAAACAGCCGCATTCACTTTAAATAGGGCACCGTCTAAATCCGTTGAAACGACACCGTATGAATTATGGTTTGGGAAGAAACCTAAATTGTCGTTCCTTAAAGTTTGGGGATGCGAAGCCTATGTAAAGAAGTTACAGCCGGACAAGCTTGAACCCAAAGCGGAAAAATGCGTCTTCATAGGATACCCGAAGGAAACTATTGGGTATACCTTCTATCATAGATCCGAAGGCAAAATCTTCGTTGCCAAGAATGGATCCTTTCTAGAGAAGGAATTTCTCTCGAAAGAAGTGACTGGAAGGAAAGTAGAACTCGACGAGGTTGTCGAACCTTCTCTCGAAATTGCGAGTAGCGCAGCACCGGAAGAAGTTCCTGTGGTGCCTGCACCAATAAGAGAGGAAGCTAATGATGGTGATCATGAAACTTCGGTTGAAGTTGCTACAGAGCCTCGGAGGTCAACGAGAACTCGTACCACTCCAGATTGGTATGATTCCGTTATGAATGTCATGGTGGTGGACAACACCGATGACCCCGAGACATATGAGAAAGCAATGATGAGCCCAGATTCCAATAAATGGCAAGAAGCCATGAAATCCGAGATTGGATCCATGTATGAAAACCAAGTATGGACTTTGGTGGACTTACCAGATGGCCGGAAGGCTGTCGAGAACAAATGGATTTTCAAGAAGAAAACAGATGCTGATGGTAATGTTACTGTCTATAAAGCTCGACTTGTCGCAAAAGGGTTTCGACAAATTCAAGGAGTTGACTACGATGAGACTTTCTCACCGGTAGCGAAGCTAAAGTCTGTGAGGATTATGTTAGCAATCGCTGCATATTATGATTATGAGATATGGCAGATGGATGTCAAAACAGCATTCCTCAATGAAGACATTGATGAAGAGTTGTATATGATGCAACCCAAAGGTTTTGTCGATCCTAAAGATGCTAACAAGGTATGCAAACTTCAAAGGTCCATCTATGGATTGAAGCAAGCATCCCGAAGTTGGAATCAACGTTTTGATAAGGTAATCAAAAGTTTTGGTTTTATACAAACTTATGGAGAAGCTTGTATTTACAAGAAAGTGAGTGGGAGCTCTGTAGCATTCTTAATACTATATGTGGATGACATATTGTTGATTGGGAATGATGTAGACCTTCTTAATAGTGTCAAGGAATATTTGAATAATAGTTTTTCAATGAAGGATCTTGGCGAAGCAGCTTACATATTAGGCATAAAGATTTATAGAGATAGATCGAAACGCCAAATATCATTGTCACAGAGTACATATTTGGACAAAGTTCTAAAGAGATTTGGAATGGAAGAAAGCAAGAAAGGGTTCTTGCCCATGTTGCCCAATACGACCTTGAGTAAAACTCAAAGTCCGACATCGGCAGAAGATAGAGAAAGGATGAGTAAGACTCCCTATGCCTCAGCCATAGGATCTCTAATGTATGCCATGCTATGTACTAGACCCGACATCGCATATGCTGTTAGTTTAACTAGCAGATATCAAAGTGATCCAGGAGTGGATCATTGGACAGCGGTCAAAAACATCCTTAAGTACTTGAGAAGAACTAAGGATATGGTTCTTTCTTATGGAGGTGATGAACAGCTCGTTGTTAATGGTTACACCGATGCTAGTTGGAACACCGATCCAGATGATTCTAAATCACAATCCGGATACGTATTTATTTTGAATGGTGCAGCAGTTAGCTGGAGGAGTGCAAAGCAAAGCGTTGTGGCGAGATCTTCAACTGAATCGGAATACATGGCTGCTTCAGAGGCTTCACAAGAAGCGATATGGATGAAAGAGTTCATTACAGAGCTGGGTGTGGTTCCTAGTGCGCTGGACCCAATGTCTATCTACTGTGATAACATGGGTGCCATAGCCAATGCGCAAGAACCAAGGTCACACAAGAAGCTGAAGCATATCAAACTACGTTTTCACGCTATTCGAGAACATATCCAGGATGGGGATATAAAGATTTGCAAAGTACACACAGATCTGAATGTGGCGGATCCGTTGACTAAACCTCTCCCGAGGGCAAAACATGACCAACACCAAACTGCCATGGGTGTTCGGTATATTACCATGTAATCTAGATTAGATGACTCTAGTGCAAGTGGGAGACTGTTGGAGATATGCCCTAGAGGCAATAATAAATGTAGTTATTATTATATCTTTGTGTTTATGATAAATGTTTACATTCATGCTATAATAGTATTAACAAGGAAACCATTAATACTTGTGTGATTTGTAAACTTAATTTGAAGTCCCTAGTATAGCCTCTATACTTCACTAGCTTGTTGGTTGATTGATGATTGTGGTTTCCATATCATGAACATTGAGATGTTATCAACAACAAGATCATATCGTTAGGAGAATGATATGGTGGACATACTCCTATAGACAAGCGTAGCATAAAGATCAAGTCATTTCAATAGTTCAATTGCTATATGCTTTCTGATACATAGTAACCTGATTCCTTCGACCATGAGATCATGCATATCACCTTTACCGGATGGATGCTTTGATGACATCAAACACCACACCATAACTGGATGGTTATAAAGGTGGCATTGAGTGTTTGGAAAGTATTGGTTGAGACACATGGATCAAGAGTGGGATTTGTCCATCCACATGACGGATAGATATACTCTGGGCCCTCTCGGTGGAATGTCATCCAATTAGCTTGCAAGCATGTGACTTGGTCACAAGGGATCACATATCACGGGAACGAGAAAAGAGTACTTATCAGTAACGAGGTTGAACTAGGTATGCGGAGATACCGACGATCATAACCTCGGATAAGTAACATATCGTGAGACAAAGGGAAATTGGTATCGTATGTAAGTGGTTCATTCGATCGCAAAGTAATCGTAGAAATATGTGGGAGCCATATGAATTTCCAGATTCCTCTATTGGTTATTGTTCGGAGAAGTGTCTCGATCATGTCCGCATAATTCACGAACCGTAGGGAGACACACTTAAGGATTCGACGTTGTTTTGAGTAGTTATGGTATTATGAGAAAGAGACCGAATGTTGTTCGGAGTCTCGGATGGGATCCGGGATATCACGAGGAGATCCGGAATGGTCCGGAGAATAAGATTCATATAAGGAAAATCCCGTTTCGGAGTTGGGGAATGGTTCCGGTGTTTTCATCGGGAACATTCTAGAAGGTTCCGGAATGTCCGGCACTCCGAAGGGGGGAGGGGTACATGGATGTGTCATTGAAAGTTGGAATGATTGCATCATGTACTAGGTATTCTTGCTGTCCAAAATAAAGGGTTTATTCAAATCCTAAATTGAAAAGTCAAACGGCTAGTTTGAAAGTCAAACGGCAATTTTGGGAAGTGGGAAGAGAGGAGGATTGGTGGAGGCCGAATTGGAGGAGGGTTCCTCCCTTGGCCGGCGCCCCACCAAGCCGACTTGGGGAGGGACTCTCCTCCCCTTGGCCGGCCCCCTCCACCTATATAAGGAGGGGCAGGGCTCCCCTCCTAGACACACAAGTTCCTACCTCTAAATCTCCGGTTTAGAGCCGTTTTGGTTTAGAGCTTCTAATTGCTTTAGCCAGCGGTTTAGAGCCTTCTAATTGGTTTAGAGCCTTCTAATTGGTGTGTCTAATTACTAGACCACTAATAGCCTCTCTCATAAGCTCCACCATACTCGCACCGGCTTAAGGCGAAGCCCTGCGGGATTTCCCCTCTACTTCCGGTACCACGCCGTTGTGCTGCCGGAATCGCGAGGAGAGTGCTACAACCTCCGCTGCCTGCTGGAACAAGGGAGAGGAAGGTCTTCGTCGAGTACCGAACGTGTGACCGACTGCGGGAGCGCTGCCGGAACGTGGCGCCGGAAGGATCGTCTACGCGATCTTGAGATCGGAAAGAGTACGACTACATCACCCACGAGAATCCGCTCTCGTTAAACGCTTTGGAATCTTCGAGGGTAAGTTACACCATCGACTCGTTGCTACAATCTAGTAGATAGATCTTGGCTTGTTTGTTTGTATGCGATAGAAAATTTTTGTTTTCCATGCTACGAACCCCTACACAGTCTTAGGTATGTCTTGCTCTCTAATCTTTAGTTGAAAACAGTCTGATCAGAGATCAATCTTTGAGAACACACGGGCTCCTTCTAGCTGATCAAATAGATCGTTGATTCTAGGCAAAGGGTACTTGTTCTTTATAGTCACCTCATTGGAGTGAGCGGTAATCTATACATAGCCTTTGACTTCTATCCTTCTTCTCAACAAACAGAACTGGTGCACCCTAAGACGAAGAACTTGGTTGAATAAATCCTTTCTGCAACTGTTGTCCAAGTTGTTTCTTGAGTTCTTTCAACTCATCAACTGACATCTTGTAGGGTCTCTTTGCTATTGGTCCAGATCCTGGCAGTAAGTCAATCAGAAACTCCACATCTCTATCTGGTGGCATTCCTGGCAATTCTTCCGGAAACACATTCGGATACTCCTTCACAACTGGTACACTGTCTATGCTAACCCCCTTAAGAGAATTTAGCTTACTCCCTTTAGATTCAAAATTAGACTTGAACCTAATCCTTTTATTATCCGGGGTTGTGAGTGTAACAGTACGATTGGCATAATCCAATACTCCTTCATACTTAGTCATCCAATCCATGGCCAAAATTACGTCCAATCCTTGGGAATCTAGGATTATCAAACTAACTGGAAATTTATACTTTCCAAATTCTATCACTAGATCATGACATCCAAAATTCACTATCATATCTCCGCCGGGAGAGCTTACTTTAATAGGACATCCAATAGTTTCAGTTGGAAGTCCATTTTTATCAACAAATGCTCTTGATATGAATGAATGCGATGTGCCGGTATAAAAAAGAACAAGTCCTGGAAAAGAATTAAGCTTGAACTTACCAACCACAGCATCAGATTCCTCATAGATTTCCTCCACATTGATGTGGTTCACTTGTCCCTTCTAGAAAGGGTTGGGCTTGTTAGCTCCATCATCCTTCTTTTCTAGGCATTCATTTGCATAGTGCCCAGTTTTCTTGCAGTTAAAGCACTCAACCTGGCTGATGTCCTTTTTTGCAGGCTGACTTCCATTGCCATTCCCACTGTGGTGGCTCTTGTGTCCACTCTTGTGGTTCTTATATCTATCATTTTCATGACTGTGGTGGTGCTTGTTTTCATGGTGACGGTTACTGTTGTGGTGGCTGTTATACTTCCCATGCTTGTGGGACCCAGAACCTACACTATCATCACCATGGAAACGCTTGTGAGACAATCCCGAGATGTGCTTGTCAAAGCGATGCTTCCTCTTCCTGTTCTCAATTTGTTTCATCTTGCTTTCCAAGATGGTGGCCTTGTCACACAGTGATTGATAAGTTGGAACATATGCAACAGATAGTTGCAGGTTCATCTCATCATTTAGCCCTTCCAGGAACTTTTCCTTCCTCTTAGCATCAGTGTCAACTTCATTCGGTGCATAGCGTGCCAGATTGTTGAACTCCTCAATATATTCTGACACACTGCAGTGATGTTGCTTAAGATTGTGGAACTCTTTCTTCTTCAAATTCATCACTCCTGATGAGATATGGGCAGTGCAGAAACCATCCTCAAATATTGCCCAAGTCACATCCTCGATAGGAGTGGTGATCTGGAAGTTATCCCACCATGTGGTTGTTGGTCCTTCAAGCAGATGTGCTGCAAATCTGACCTTTTCTTCATCTGTGCAACCCACAGTGACCAAGTCCTTGTTCATAGAGCGTAACTAGTCATTGGCTACCATAGGATCAGTGGTTCACGAGAACTTGGCTAGCCTCAACCTCAAAAACCTTGTAAGCATATCAAAGGCTGGCGGGTTGTTTTGATTGATTGTTGTTGTCATTGTTGTTGTTGTTGTTGTTGTTGATGTTGATGTTGTTGTTGTTGTTGTTTTTGTTTTGATTCTGATTTTCCATGAACTGGGTCATCATCTGCATCAATTGAGTTTGAGCTGTCATCAGTTGCTGCATCTCGAGATTGTTGTTATTGTTGTTTTCGTTGGGATTGGCATGACGGGGAGGCATCTGTGGTTTCAATAAGGATAAGTAATGAGATATAACCCATAGATGCTAACATGCACAATACATCACATAGCAACAATCACAAAATAATCAAGCACAAGATAAACTTAGAGGTTTAACAATGTAAACAACAAGTTTTGGAAAAGTAAACACACTAGCAAACCATCCACATGTTGGATGATCATTGTGACTCGATAAATAAAAAGGATGATATATAAATAAATAAATAGCCGAGTAATCAACACTACTCCTCCATGTCGACCTCCACGTCCACAAGAGTAAGTCCGGTTGTCTCCATGGCTGTCTTGTACTCCTCCAAGCTGGTGGTCAAAGCCTCGACCTTCGCTCGGAGGGCTCTCTTCTACGAACGCATCCTCTCTATCACTCCCTGCTGGGTCTCTAGGTCAAGGTCCTTGATCTCTAACTCGGCCCTCATGTCCTTGATCTTCTTGTTTCTATCATGCACTCTCTTCTCCTGATTCTTGAACTTCTTGTCCTGGCTCTTGAATCTGGCCTCCATCTCCTTGACGATTTCGTCCTGCTCCACAAAGAGCTTGTCCTTCTCCCTCAACTGAACCTGAAGCTCGTCATTACTAAGCATGACCTTGGTCCTATCAGTGTCGAGGTGTCTAACGAGGCTCTCTAGGTCCTGGAGGTAGAGACGAACCGGCTCGATAGTCTCTCTAGAAGCGTCATCATACACTAATGCCTCTCCCTCCTCGTCACGTCTCCCAAACGGGTGGAAGTAAATGCCCCTGAGCTCGGTGGAGTGACTTCCAACAAGGCGTCCAAGTAGCTCCTGCATGACGACGTCGAGTACCTTCTCCTTGTCATCGTGCATCAACTTGAAGGCAATCTCCTCGGTGGGTGGCTCTGACTGGCGTCCAGGCTGTGAGACTCTAAAGCCCCAAAGATCCTTCCTCTCAAACTTCGTAAGCCGAAGTCCCTTAATACTAGGAAGTGGGAGGTTGAGCACACTAGTGAGCTCCACAAGACGAGAACCAAAACGAGTTCCCTTGAACTCCTCGGCAGTGCTGATAACAAAGCTAGGCATCTATTGCATATGATAGAGAAAAATTAGGAACAACACAAGTAAAGAGAAAAACATAAGGTAGGGAAACAAAAGCCAAAAGCATGCATTCATCAATAATACACACAAGTCATGGCATACAATATTCAATCACAAACACCAAGGTTCAAATGACTTAGACAAATTTTTGCCATACCACATAGGTTGGTATGATCAAAATTTCTTAACGCGAGAAAAACGATAAGTGTGGTGGTCCAACTACTGGAGTATGTCACAACTCTCACTCACTTGTCAAAATAGCTATCAAGGCATCCTTGGAGGCAATCTGTCTATCCTGGTCACAAGATTCCAAGGCCAAATATATGATATCTTCCCTTAGACGTTGGTTGGCAGCCTCTAAGTCTTGGGTATGCTTCTTCTCCTCCCTAAGGTCATTTTGAGTGTTGAGCATTCTACACTTGAGTCTATCACCAAGATCCTTTGATGGCATACCAAGCTGCATTCCTTGTAGAGTCAAAGAATGACATGTGCATTTCAGAGTTGCCGACCATGCAGAATCCCGACTCTTTGTGAATAAAGTTGTACCCACCAATACTCCTCTCCTTCATCCATCACGGGGAATCCTTTGTACACTGCTGCACCATGTATCCACATGGTAACCATAAGGTTCTTGAGTGCTTTGGGAAACTCCGTCTCACACTCCAAAGTCAAGGTCATGAGTGGTCCCTTCTTGACGGCTTCGTTGATGGAGTTCATTTACAAATGGAGATGAGAAGGAAGATTAGAAAAGTTTACGAGCTGAAAAGAGACAAGTGTGGAAATTTGTAAAGAGTTGCATTTTTTTCCTAGTGGTTTCCTTAGTCTAATCCATCTTAGGGTTATAATCCTACAGGCAACACAGTGCTCTGATACCATCTATAAGACCCCCCTTTTAAAGGTAAAGGCCCCTGCGATTGCAATGCTAGTCCCTGGATCAAATGCTAGGTTCCATAGTTTAAGATGAAGTGCAGAGATAAAAAGGTCGTTATTACATCGTCATTCCAGAGATAACATAGTCTTTACAACTCAATAGCCCAAGGCTATTACATAGAGTTCATAACATAAAGGAAAATAACTATAAGTCTTCATCTTCATGTGCCACATGCAAACATGTTGAGTGTAGACTCACAACCCTAATCTCCATCAGAGTAACCTGCAACATCATAAGTTACAGCCACAGTGGGTCAATACATTTGGAATTGTATTGGCAAGTGATACCATAGTAGAATAGTAGTATCTAACATCTATATGAATTTGGCTAAGTGTAGCTTAGGCTTGCTTTGCTCAAAATAGGTTTTTCTTATCAGTTGAAAAACACTAAGTTTTTGTTTGTCAAAAACATCCAAGGAACCACCAATAGACATTGGTGAACCTTTACCCTTGTTCAACCACAAGTTTTTAACTTAGAAATTGGGATGAGGAGATCCTTGATAGCTTCAATGATTTTGATGCTCAAATTGTCCGTTTCCTGGGACACGGCTAAGTACTTAGGTTTTACCCTCTCGAGAGGTGGCGCACTTTCCCCACAAGACTCGACATGCATCAAGACGAGACTTTTCAGAAGCATTCCCTTAGACCACCATGGACGCGTTCCATCGTATCACCCTACCACCAACTTTCCATCTAGCTAAGTTCTTGCAACCTATTTGGTCAAGGAAGATCCCATATGCCATGTGGTTGCACTAGAAGCTTCTCAAAAGTAAACATCTCAAATCCCTTTGTTCCATGGTGGCTTTCCACAAGTGTGATACACAAGGTAAACCATAAACATGGGCCTTGTGTAACCACTCAACATAAACCAACATTCCATTCCACCCAGATAATTCAATCACATAGTTGTTTTATTAATCAAAAGACAAGTTATAGACTTAGCAAAATTTCTTAGCATGAATATTCCACCCTTGTTTGCTACTATCTAGGCTAAGCATGATAACATAACAAGTTTTCTTAACTTAGGGAAAAATCTACCAAGTCTACAACTACTAGCATTTCCCACGACATATCATGGTATATAGACTTAGAAAAATTCCATATAAGTCCTACTCAAAATATCACTAATGCATAGTCAAAATAATAGCACAAAAATATGTAGCACCACTTGCCTTGGTAGTTGGGAGAGTAGCAATAGTCCTCACAATCACAATCACCACAATCACCAAAATCTACACATAAAATCATAACACTAAATTACATTCAAATATTCAAACAAGAATATATATGAATGCATGCAAATGCAATGAAATGATTTTCTACACTAAAAAAATCAAACCAAACAGTACTGAACACAAAGTAAACTTTCTAAGGTTCAAATAAAACAAGTTTCACTCTAAAACCTTTTTTAAAACATTTTATATAGTAAAAATAAGCCTATAATTGGTTCTAAAAATAATCCTATTTTTCCAGAATCAAAATACAAATTCAAGACCCCAGTAATGTAGGGCTTAATTTTTTGAATCAAATGATGTATTATTTGCAAATTTTGGACAAACAGAACTAACGTTATGAATTTTTACAAGTTTAAACATTTAATAGATTCAAAATATATTTTAAATCTAAATTACAGACGCGTGGCAGTGCCTGATTGGTCGATACCGTTTCGTGCGGATCACGCTTCCGTGGCGTTGGATCAAGTCAGATCCAACGCGCCAGATCTAAACAAAACTGTTCACTCTAGATCTAATCTACATCATCAAATCTAAATCCTACGACCCTGGATCAAACGACCACAAGTGGGAGGCACAAATGGCACTGGCGGCGGCGCTTCTGTCGACGATGCTCCGGTGAATCCAGAGGGGGATAGGGGTAGTGCTGTGGCTTACCAACGTCGCACAGATGCGAGGATGCTCAAGGTGGCCTTGGTCTAGACATGGGCGTGTTGCTGCGGCCGTGGGGGCTCGTCGGAGTTGCTGCTGGCGTTGGGCTTCTGCAAATAGCGATGGATGCGACGACCTAGGTCACCGTAGCGCAAACAAAGGGCATCAGTGGCTGCGCAAGGACACGGCGCACATACGGGTTTGGACTAGAAGGCAAGGGGCATGTTGACCTGAACGGAATTACTCGCTGGAGTTGCTCAGAGCTTCGGGTGTTCATGGTGCTTGACAGGGCCGACGACCTGAGCTAGTACAGGGCGAACCAGAGGCAAGGTTAGATGCGCCAGAGGATGGTGAGCACGACTGGGTGAATCAGAAGGCACGGGGTGGACGGAGCTCACCAGAATCACTCGCCGGAGATGTTCGGGTCCGCGACGGTGCAAGCATGATTGTGGGCAGCCTGGGGGCGCTTGGGCATTGGAGTTTGAGGGGAAATGGCCGCGGCAGAGTGGTGTTTAAGTATCCAGAGCAGGGGCATCACTCGCATGGCGAATCAATGGGATTTAATCGGATTTGAACGCGGCAGTGAATGGGGAGGAAACGGCGGCGACGACGTGGTCTGCGCACAGGGTTTGGGGACGATGACTACGTGGCATTGGGGCCACTGTTCAGTGAGCACGGGGTAGGGTTTGCGCGGGTTTGCGTTGGGTATCTCTTGTTGTCCTCTTTCCAACAAGATTGGTTTCGGGTCAATCGGAGTTTCCAAACTCTAGATATCGCCATTTGAAGTTTGCCTCTTATTTGGTCCAGACCAGAGTCTCCGTTCTGCGTGGACCGGAGTCTCCGGTCTGCGTGGACCGGAGTCTCCGGTGTGGACCAGAGTTTCCGCAGGTGTCCCCGCTGGAGGCATCAGGAACCTGGCTGGGACATTCTGTATGGGGTTGCGGAACAAGGTCCGAAGGCTCCTCCAGAGTCTCCGGTGTGGGTCTTGGACCGGAGTCTCCGGTGCTGCTGGACCGGAGTTTCCGACCCACCTATCTCACAGAAGGTCTGGGTCGTACTGCATACTAGTCCGGAGGCTGGTCCAAAGATGGACCGGAATCTCCGGTGTAGACCGGAGTCTCAGGTCCTCACACCGGAGTCTCCGGTCTGACTTTCCCCAACTGGCAGAAAACGGTCAGAAATCTATGGGCCTATAAAAAGAGGCCCTTCTTTCCCAATGACACTGCTCAAGTTTTATAGGCTTTCTCCTCCATTCTTTACCCTCTTTATCTTTCTCCCCCTTGAATCCCTCCCTTGATTCTTGCATATACTTTAGGGATTTTAAAGAGGAGATCTAGATCTACAATCCCACCAATCCATCTCTCCTCTAAGTGAGGGGAAAATCTTGGGATCTTGATCTTGGAGTCTTTTGTGGATTTCCTCCATTGTTCTTCCTCTCTTATCCCCCACAAGCTTTTGTATCTTTGGTGGAATTTGGGAGAGAAGGATTTGAGCACTTCTTGTGTTCTTGCCATTTCATTTGGTGCATAGATTTGAGTTCTCGGTGAGAATTCGATTGAGTGAAAGGTGAGAAGCTTTTTACTCTTGGGTTCTTGGAACCCTAGATGGTTTGGTGGTATTGCAGGTACTTGGATTACTTGGGGCCTCCAATTAGGTTGCAGAGCTTTCCCCAAGCTTGTTTGTTGGGAGCCTCCAATTGACTTGTGGAGAAGTTCCCCAACCTTGTGAGAGGTTTCGGATTGCCACCGACAAGTGCACCGATAGTGGAAGCGTGGATCCCGTTGGGGTGAGATTCACAGGAGAATAAGAGAGGCCTGTTGTGGCGTTGGTGGTTTGATACCACCCCCTCTCCAAACGAGACGTACTCCATGTTGGGAGGAACTCGTTAAAATATCGTCGTCCCCGTGTGCCTCGGTTATCTCTATACCCGACCTCTTTACTTATGCACTTTACATTGTGATAGCCTTCGTGCTTGAAGTAATCTATATCTTGCTATCACATAGTTGTTTGTCTTTCTTAGCATAAGTTGTTGGTGATCATAGGTGAACCCTAGTTGTTCTAGGTTGTGCTGGACAAAGTAAACGCTAGTTTATTTCCGCCTTTGTCGAGCCACTCTTTGAAAAGTTTTAACCGCCTATTCACCCCCCTCTAGGCGGCATCTGTATCCTTTAAATAACAATGCAATACTAGACATTCATGATCCTATGAGATTTGATTCGGAATTATAACAAGATACATAGACCGCCATCCAATTGCATCTATGACTAGTAATCCACCTTCAGGTTATCATCCGAACCCCCTCTAGTATTAAGTTGCAAGCAACGGATAACTGCTTTAAGCAAAGTGTGTAAGGTAAATAATCCACTTGTTCGATGAACAAGAGATAGTTGTTTTCTCCCTAGTAGCAATATCACATCTACAACCTTAGAGATTTCTGTCACTTCCCTAGATTAAATAGTAGCAATATCACATCTACAACCTTATTAAATTGTGACACCACTTTAAATCACATTCCCATGGACTACAATATGTGGTGATGACATGTGTCAACATGATTCCATGTTGGGTTTGGAGAATATTAAATCTTAAGTAGTTTTTCAATGAGTAGAAATTACTTTTCTAAAAATAAAAGGAATTAAATCAAGCCTTAACCTTGTAATGTTAGGGATGATGCTAGATCATCCATAGGACCCTTGTGTGTGATGATTGCAAGTAGTTAAGTATTGTTTGGTGATTGTGTACCTCGTATTTATTTATAGACGCTAGTACCGACCAAGGATACGAGGAGGAAGGAGGATACTACGAAGAAGAAGACGAGGAGAACTTCAACCACTGCTCTGCACAAGGCAAGCCTAATACTACTAGTGAATGTGCAAGCTTATACTGATATTGATGCAAGCTGATACTATACCTATGAAAGCTAACCCTTGCAAGATACCCTACTGATGCAACAAACCCATACTTGTTCTATGACTACTATATGCCTTAAGCATATGTGATCATACCCACTTGATTAACCAATCCTAGTTTTATGAGCAAGCTTCTTACTTTATTTCTTTATCAAAGCTTACTTATAGTTTACTTAAGTGACTGGTAGATATTGGAAAGATGCTGAAGGTTGCATAAAGAGCATAAAATTTGTCCTAAGATAGAAACCTTGACATCAGCCTGAGACATGAGGTTATACTTAGTTGAAACTCCACTAGTTATCACCCCTCATTAGTACTACCCCCACCTGTAGATGCTAGTGCTAAGCATAAAACTTGATCAACATTTAGATGGGAATACTTGGTGGAAAAATGGTTATGAAAACCTTGGAATGATGGATCATTCTATTGAAATGTTTTGGACATGTGTTTCCAAAAACACCGGATGATTTTGGTGATGAAAATGTTGAGGCATGAGCCTTAGCCCTTTATAAAACTGATGGTTGTCTGGATGCGATACCATTCCAATTTTATCGTACAACCACAATACCCGAATATTGGGTAGGGCTTGACTGGAAACTTATATTCCTTAATATTAGTTCCCTCACGGCCAAGGTCTGAGCTGAGGCTACCTTGTGAAGATTGTCCACCTGTGCAGTACCCAAGATGACAGTTGGTCATGGTTGGGAGGCCAAACTCATAGGAGAGGTGCTTATACTAGGGCGTGTAATCGAAAGGTTAGGATTGATTATCCGCATACTGAGTACGGTGAATTCAGGATTTGTTCCTGACGGATGTATCGAATGTTGTGGTGAAAGTGTACAATCTCTGCAGAGTGTCAAACTATTCGAATAGCCACGTCCGCGGTTATGGACAGTTGGAGTGGACATACTGTTCCCCCGTCAGACTTTTCAAAATGACCTGTGAAATGAACTAAGACTTTGACTTGACAACAACAGAGTTGTGATATGAAATACAAGTTCCTAGTTAGGAGTTATAAAATTGTGACTAGCTTTAGAACTTAGTAGAGATAAATCTGGCTTTTGCAAAACAACCCTAGAGCCTAGTGTCCTATTATCCAAAAAAACCCTTTACCTATTAGTATTAGTTTGCGAGTACTTAAAGAGTACTCATGGCTTTGTCCCTGGCTATTCCCATGGCCAGACTATGAAGAGGAGTACCTGTAAGATGGACCCTAGGAAGGTTACGACAACTAGGATCATCTCCCATCGTCAGCATTGCCTGTGACCCCAAAGATGGAGCTTCGCCTACGCTACCGTTATTATTACGTATTCTGCTGCTTGATGTTGTATTAAGAACTGGATCATGAGATCTCTATTTGTGTAAGAACTTATGTATCGTTTGTAATGGATGATGTACTATGGTATCCAATTCTGTTATGTCTCGCAAAAATGGTAATCCTGGGATTGCGATGTATGGCATAACAGGCATCTAGGATTGAAAAATCCGGGTGTTGACAAGTTGGTATCAGAGCCATCCTGACCATAGGAGACCCTAGTTAGACTGGACGTTTGAACCAAAAACTTAGTTTCAAAACCAAAGAAAACAAATATTTACAAAAACTTATTCTCATTCTTATCTCTTTGATTCTTTCATAAAAATTCATGTTCCTCAAAAACTCTTGCAAAATACCTAAAATTTTTGACACACTTGATCACTCTGCTAATCTACTCATCCTCTATTTTTATAGATGGACGTGAAGTACAGCAAGTTTTACCAACTTGGGAATGGAGGAGACCTTATATTTGAGAGGGATCTGGATCAGCTTTCGGAACTTCTGGAGCGTCCGCACCCCGAGTTCTTTGGAGCTCAGCTCAACGATCAAGGAGGAGAAGATCTGCAGTGGCTAATTGTTGCAAGTCTCCGAGGAAAGATTGAACCTCCCACTGTGGAGGGAATTCAGTTTACCTTGAGGGAAAACAACTGGCTCGATGGACTTGCCAGAGCAATGCAGGAAGCTCTTTCCCGTCTGTGTGGGCAGAGCATCAATCAGATCAAGGGTACTCGCTTTGAGTTTTGCCCAAGGCGTGATGCAAATGGACAACCACTAGAAGCCCCATACCACCCCGAGCTGAAGACTCAATTGGACCACCTTAGCTTCATGATGTATGATCGTCAGCAGGAGTTGGACAACTGTCGTGACTATTGCAACCACAAGTCCGCCATCATCAAGACGAAGGATCAGACCATCGCCATGCTAGCAAAGGATCGCAAGTCTCGCCGTCGTCAGCTCGACAAGAAGGAGCGCATCATTGCCCGTCTTCGCCACCGCATCTCATATTTGGAGGAGACCATCCACTAGAGAGACATGCAGTTGGAGGAAAGGGAGAATGTCGGAGAGGATCTTCGTGGAGACCCTTACTCCTATCTCAGCGATGACGATGATTTTCTGGAGGATCAGGCCATGGACTTCTGCACCGATGAGGATGATTTCGCCTTCATCAATGATGATGAAGATGATGAAGCCACAGACTCCAAGGAGTAGTAGCACTGAGCACTAGCATAGTGAGTAGTAGTCGGTCCAACTGTATCGTAGTTTCCAGAATGGTTATTAAAACCATCTGTTTTTCTTTGTTGTGGTGTGTGTTGTACTGTGTGCTACGAATGAATGAATGAAAAAGCAAGTTGCTAGAAAAATCCGAGTCAAACATTTAAAACCTTTCAAATAACCAAAACCTTAGAAATTTCCCTCTTTTCTCATGATCTATATCAATCTTCAGATGCCACGTGGAGGAAGTGGTTCAGCCCCGGACCCGATGTTGCAGATCCTGCAACTGTTGACTTCTGACCGCGAAGCTGAAAGAGCGGAACGTCAAGCCAACCTAGCCACTCTGCAACAGATAGCCCAGCTAGCCCACAACAACCAAGGCCACGGAAATCAGGACAACCATGGATCTAAGGTCAAGAATTTCCAGAATACCAACCCACCCGTTTTCACCAAATCAAAAGAACCCCTAGATGCCGATGATTGGCTGCAAACCATGGAAAACAACCTAGAAGTCGCCGGATTAGAAGCCAACAAGAAAGTCCTGTTCGCCACCCATTATCTAGCCGGAGATGCCAGGGCATGGTGGAACAGTGTTCGTGTAATGACCGAAGGCCAGATGATGACCTGGGAGGAATTCAAGGTCAAGTTTAGCAGAACCCATGTGCCACCAGGTTTGATCAAGATAATGAGAGACGAGTTCAGAGAGCTGAAGCAAGGAAGGATGACTGTAGTGGAATACCGTGACAAATTTTTGTCATTAGCTAGGTATGCCCCGGACGAGATAGACACCGAAGCCAAGAAGAAAGAAAGATTCCTGAATGGTCTACATGACGAGATGCAGACGGTGTTAGTCAATATCCCCTTTGCTGATATTGAAGCCCTTGTCGACTCTGCTATCCAGATGGAAGGAAAGATCAACCAAGCCAATGAGAACCGCAAGCATCGCATGATGCATCAATGAGGAACCCATCAGACCCCAAAGTATCGCCCCAACCCATCTCCGGGATTTGCCCCAAGAACCAACAGACCCCCTATGACCCGTCCGACCTACCCCAACCGTGGAAACCCTAGACCCGGAGGAAATCACAACAACCCCGGCAACTCTAGCAATTTCACCCGTGCCCCACCCAAGTTCAACACCAACAATGCTACCGCCAACACCAACACTGCCCCAAGGACTGGAAGCAATGCTGTGCCTGTCGCAGCCAAGGACAAGTCACAAGTGACCTGTTATGACTGTGGAAATAAAGGCCACTATTCCAACGAGTGCCCCAACAAGAATAATGCTAGAGCCCCTAATGCCAATGCCCCAGCTCAACAGCAGCGTCGTGTCCAGCCAGGGAGAAGATTTGCCCTAGGGAATTCACTCAACCGCAATGGCCGTCTTTTTCTCATGCATGCTGAAGAAGCTCAGGAAGCGCCAGACGTCGTGCAGGGTATGTTTTCTGTTAATTCAGTACTTGCAAGAGTGTTGTTTGATTCTGGTGCCTCGCATTCATTTGTCACCGAAGAATTTGCCTGCACTAGTAAAATTCAACCAACCAAACTGAAGCATGTTATGATTGTGCAAATTCCCGGATCAACCACCAAGGCTAGGCAAATTTGCAAAGCCGTCCCTATCCGAATCCATGGCATAGATTTTTATGCTAATCTAATAGTACTCGGAACTAAAGGTTTGGAAGTAGTACTAGGAATGGATTGGATGTCCAAACATAAAGGATTGATTGACTGTGCTAAGAAAGCCATCACCATGACCAGTACCACCGGAATATCAGTCGAGCATATATCTGAAACCTTACCTCGCCAATTCAAGTGTAACAAGAGTCTAGCCCAACCTACCATTGACCAAGTCCGGATAGTCTGTGAATACCCCGATGTATTTCCAGATGTTTTGCCCGGTATGCCCCCAGATCGGGATATCGAGTTTATCATCGAACTAATCCCCGGAACCGGACCCATAGCCCAGAGACCCTATAGTATGAACCCGTCGGAACTAGCAGAACTGAAGAAGCAACTGGATTCCATGCTAGAAATTGGATTGATTCAACCAAGTGCGTCACCATGGAGATCACCTGTCTTATTTGTGGACAAGAAAGATGGAGGTAACCGTTTGTGTACGGATTATAGGAAGTTAAATGATGTCACCATCAAGAACAAGTACCCCTTGCCCAAGATAGAAGATTTGTTTGACCAGTTGACCGGTGCCCAGGTGTTTTCTAAGATTGATCTTAGAACTGGCTATCATCAACTCAAAATTCGTGCAGAGGATATTCCAAAGACTGCCTTTACCACCAGATATGGATTGTACGAGTATACAGTCATGTCTTTTGGATTAACCAATGCCTCCGCTTATTTCATGAACCTCATGAATAAGATTTTTATGGACTTCCTGGATAAGTTTGTCGTTGTTTTCATCGATGACATTCTGATTTATTCCAAATCAGAAGAAGAACATGAGCTACACCTAAGGACCATTCTTGGAACCCTTAGAGAGCATCAGTTGTATGCAAAGTTTAGCAAATGTGAATTCTGGTTACAGGAGGTAGGATTCCTCGGTCACATTGTATCAGCCGGAGGAATTGCCGTTGACCCTGCCAAAGTGAAAGATGTAGAATATTGGCAAGCCCCAACCACTCAAACCCAAGTTCGTGCATTTCTCGGATTGGCGGGATATTACCGCAAATTCATAGAAGGATTCTCGAGTATCGCCCGACCCATGACCCAATTGCTGAAGAAGGACAAGAAGTTTGAATGGACCGACAAATGTGAAGCGAGTTTTCAAGAACTCAAGAGGAGATTGATTTCAGCCCCAATCTTGATCATGCCGGATATCACGAAGCCCTTCGATGTGTATTGTGACGCATCTGAGATTGGTCTCGGATGTGTGCTAATGCAAGAAGGCAAAGTTATATCTTATCTATCTCGACAACTGAAGCAACAAGAGCAAAACTATCCAACCCATGACCTCGAACTCGCAGCAGTAGTTCTAGCCCTGAAGACATGGAGACATTACCTAATGGGAAACCGTTGTGAGATTTATTCGGATCACAAGAGCCTAAAGTATATATTCACTCAGAAGGAGTTCAATATGAGGCAGAGAAGATGGATTGAGCTAATCAAGGATTACGACCTGGACATTCACTACCACCCTGGTAAAGCCAACGTGGTAGCCAATGCCCTTAGCAGATTGCCGTGCCGCTTGAACTCCATGATTTTGAAGGAGCAACCAAGTTTGCACAAGGAGATGGAAGATTTTCGAATGGAATTAGTAAGTGAAGGATTTTTGGCTAGCATAGAACTTCAGCCCACTTTGATCAGTCAGATTAAAGAGGCGCAGAAGGGAAATGCCAGTATCGACGGAATCAAGCGTCGTATCGGTACAGGCAAAGTACCCGGATTCACCAAGGACGAAGAAGGAGTTCTGTGGTACAAAGGACGCCTTTGTGTACCAGCAGATTCGGAGTTGAAAGAAGTTATGTTGAAGGAGGCTCATGATACTCTTTATTCTATCCATCCTGGAGGAACTAAGATGTATCAAGATTTGAAAGAGCAATTTTGGTGGCATAAGATGAAGAGAGAAATCGGAAGCTATATCGCCAAGTGTGATATATGTCAGCGAGTCAAGGCAGGACATCAAAGACCCGCTGGATTGTTGCAACCTTTGCAAATTCCGGAATGGAAATGGGATTCTATAGGAATGGACTTTATCACTGGACTACCTACTTCTAGTAGGGGAAATGACTCTATTTGGGTCATAGTGGACAGATTGTCCAAAGTCGCCCATTTCTTGCCCGTCAAAACCACCTATCAGAGTTCGAAGCTAGCGGAGTTGTACATCGCTAGAATCGTCAGTTTGCATGGAGTCCCCAAGAACATAGTATCCGATCGAGGAACTCAGTTTACCTCGAGATTCTGGAAGAAAGCCCAAGAAGGTTTAGGAACCCGCCTCGATTTCAGTACTGCGTATCACCCTCAGACCGATGGACAAACGGAGCGAGTAAATCAAATACTCGAAGATATGCTTAGAGCATGTGTGCTAGAATATGGATCCAAGTGGTAAGACTGTCTTCCGTTTGCAGAATTTTCCTACAACAATAGTTATCAAGCCAGTTTGCAAATGGCCCCATTTGAATTCATGTACGGAAGAAAGTGTCGCACCCCTTTGAACTGGTCGGAAGTAGGAGAGAGTTAGATTTTTGGACCCGACATCCTCCGAGAAGCAGAAGAGAAGGTTCACAAGATTCGTGAGCACCTCAAGACCGCCCAATCCCGACAGAAGAGTTATGCTGACAAGAGACGTCGAGACCTCACCTTCAATATAGGAGATTTTGTTTATCTGAAAGTGTCGCCATTGAAGGGAATGCAGCGTTTCCAACTCAAAGGAAAGTTAGCCCCCAGATATATCAGACCTTTCAAAATTCTGAACCGTCGAGGAGAAGTATCGTATCAATTGGAACTACCTGAAGAGATGTCAGCGGTGCACAATGTGTTCCATATCTCGTTACTTCGCAAATGTCTCGAAGTCCCCGAGAAGACCGAAGTGTTCAAGAATATCGATCACCGGACCATAGAGATCAACGATGACCTGACCTATCCCGAAGTACCCATCCGCATTTTGGAAGAAGCTTTTCGAACTACCCGAACCTGAAGCATCAAGTTTCTCAAGATTCAGTGGAGCAACCACACAGAAGAGGAAGCTACCTGGGAGCGTGAAGATCACATCAAGACGGAGTTTCCCGATCTCTTCAAATCCTAGGTAATCTTTTCGTCCTTTTTCAAATCTCGGGACGAGATTTTGTTTAAGGGGGGAAGGTTTGTAACATCCCAAAAATACTAAGCTTGGATCATCAAATTCTAATCATCAAAATTAAGGTTAACAAAAACTTTTCTAAATGAAATCATGAATGCATGCATATGTGTATGCATGGATTTTGAAATCCTTTAAAACCACATTGTTTGTTTGTTTCATTGATTGTAAAATGTTTCTTAGGTGAAATAAACATCATCTAAAACATTTCCCACACTTTTCCTAAAGACAAGTAAATCAAAACACATATATGAAATGAATGGTCACTTTGACCAATTTAACTCCCGTGCCTACTTTGGCTGTCTCAAACTTTCAGAACTTAACAGAAACTTTTCTGGATCTTTGCACCCCTTGAATGTACTCATAACAAGGTATCAAGGCCCACTTTGTGATCATCCAGAAACTTTCAAATACATAGTTTAAATGACAATTCAAAATTGAATCTTTATCATATGGGAAGATCCCACTTTTTCAAAAACCACTCAAACAAGCTCAACTTTCAAAACCCAAGCATCCGCAGACTCACCAGGACCAATCTAGCAAACCCACCAAAAATCTTTTCAAAATTCAAAACTTGATTTCATGCGGCCATTTCATCAAACAGGTTGCAGACACAAATCAAACAAAACATCAAACACTATTGTGAGCAGTGATTCTTGCCTAACTTGTTCCCTAGTTAGCTCACACACAGTTCAGTAGATCATCTAGGAAGTTTAACTAAGGACTAGCACCCCTGTGAGCTTGCCATTGCCATCAATGGTGAACAGCCGAGCACCCCCTTGTCACCCCATTGTGGACAGCAGGCTAGAGGAAGAACTAGCCTTGCCAACCTTGTCTGGGAGGCAGCCCACCGTCCACCGCTACTACCTGTCCCAGCCGCGAGCGTTGCCAAGCCCTGGACCACGCGCACAAGCCGCGCCCTGACCGCCAGAGACCATGCCGAGCATGCGCCAGAGCACGACCCTCGACCGAAGCCCACAGACCGCGCGCCGCCCTCGCCGCGTGCATACACAATCCCCACCGACCCAGGAGACCGCCAGACATCCCCGTTTGCCGCCCCGTGCCGCACAGCCACCAACCGCCGTCGAAGACGCCGCCTCTGCCGTGTAGAGCACCACCCGTTCCAGACCAAACCACACCGCCCATGCCTCGAGACCATGTCATTGAGCATCGCCAGGAGACACCACACCGTCCCATACCCTTGCCCATGCCATTAGCTGCTTGTAACCTCGCCCCCGACGAGCTCACCGTGCGCCCCGACGGTCCCCTCGCTCGACTATAAATAGAGGCCACCCCCGCACGATTTCTTCACACCATCTCACTCCCCTCTCCTCACTGATCATGCCACACCGTTCTTAGAGCAAGACAAGCACCATCCCGCCGGAATTTCACCGGAGTCCGCCGCCTCTGGAGAAGAAGGGAGCCAGCGATTGGAGCCGCCCCAAGAGAAGCCACCGGTACCAGGAGATTCGCCGTCGTCGACTTCGTCGTTCGCCCGCCTCGCCGACCCTCGCCAGTACCCCGATGAGCCCCCAGCAACCCCCACTGGCCGTGCTAGGTTTCGTTCTCGCCAGAGTTGTCTCGCGTCGACGATGACTCCCAGCCGTTAGATTAGAACTAGATCGAACGATCCACATCGCCCCATACTGCTTCGCCCAGCTCCGTGTCACTGACGAGTGGGGACACCCACTTAAGCAGCCCGCGGGAGCACTGCGCTTAGCAGGCCGGCCCAGTAACTTTTCCCGCGCAAGCCTAGTTATTCAAATTAAACTTTTTCTATTTCAATTCAAACACACTTCTGTACCCAACTTCAAAAATCAACCCAGATCGATTCAGTGCACCAAATTGAATGAAACCAATTTTATTGGAAAGATCCGTGAATGCTGAATCCAAGCCCGTTGGAGTCAAGTCATTTGGATCTATAGATCACCCTTGGTAAAAATAACAAGGCAGAAGCTTTTCTGCATTCAAACATTTTTAAATTTTAAACCATAATAGCTTTTGAGTTGATTCCAACTCTCAAAAATCACATTTAACCATACTTTTCAGAATATGTAAAAATATATAGGTTTACTTGCAGAAATAATGTTCAAGTAATAAAAGAATGCTACATAAGCATTTCTAGCCACTTTAATTAATTAAAATAAAAGGGTAAAACCTTATTAAATTGTGACACCACTTTAAATCACATTCCCATGGACTACAATATGTGGTGATGACATGTGTCAACATGATCCCATGTTGGGTTTGGAGAATATTAAATCTTAAGTAGTTTTCCAATGAGTAGAAATTACTTTTCTAAAAATAAAAGGAATTAAATCAAGCCTTAACCTTGTAATGTTAGGGATGATGCTAGATCATCCATAGGACCCTTGTGTGCGATGATTGCAAGTAGTTAAGTATTGTTTGGTGATTGTGTACCTCGTATTTTTTCATAGACGCTAGTACCGAACAAGGATACGAGGAGGAAGGAGGATACTACGAAGAAGAAGCCGAGGAGAACTTCAACCACTGCTCTGCACAAGGCAAGCCTAATACTACTAGTGAATGTGCAAGCTTATACTGATATTGATGCAAGCTGATACTATACCTATGAAAGCTAACCCTTGCAAGATACCCTACTGATGCAACAAACCCATACTTGTTCTATGAGTACTATATGCCTTAAGCATATGTGATCATACCCACTTGATAAACCAATCCTAGTTTTATGAGCAAGCTTCTTACTTTATTTCTTTATCAAAGCTTACTTATAGTTTACTTAAGTGACTGGTAGATATTGGAAAGATGCTGAAGGTTGCATAAAGAGCATAAAATTTGGCCTAAGATAGAAACCTTGACATCAGCCTGAGACATGAGGTTATACTTAGTTGAAACTCCACTAGTTATCACCCCTCATTAGTACTACCCCCACCTGTAGATGCTAGTGCTAAGCATAAAACTTGATCAACATTTAGATGGGAATACTTGGTGGAAAAATGGTTATGAAAACAACCCTAGACCTGTGAAATGAACTAAGACTTTGACTTGACAACAACAGAGTTGTGATATGAAATACAAGTTCCTAGTTAGGAGTTATAAAATTGTGACTAGCTTTAGAACTTAGTAGAGATAAATCTGGCTTTTGCAAAACAACCCTAGAGCCTAGTGTCCTATTATCCAAAAAACCCCTTTACCTATTAGTATTAGTTTGCGAGTACTTAAAGAGTACTCATGGCTTTGTCCCTGGCTATTCCCATGGCCAGACTATGAAGAGGAGTACCTGGAAGATGGACCCTAGGAAGGTTACGACAAATAGGATCATCTCCCATCGTCAGCATTGCCTGTGACCCCGAAGATGGAGCTTCGCCTACGCTACCGTTATTATTACGTATTCCACTGCTTGATGTTGTATTAAGAACTGGATCATGAGATCTCTATTTGTGTAAGAACTTATGTATCATTTGTAATGGATGATGTACTATGGTATCCAATTCTGTTATGTCTCGCAAAAATGGTAATCCTGGGATTGTGATGTATGGCATAACAGGCATCTAGGATTGAAAAATCTGGGTGTTGACACCTACTTGGGGAGGAGTTCCTCTCCCTCCACCGCCGGCCAAGGAGGCCGAGTTGGGGAGGGACTCCCCTCCCCTTGGCCGCGCCCTCCCACCTATATAAGGAGGGGCAGGGCTGCCCCTCCTAGATAACACCTTGCCCTCTCTAAACCCTAACCCTAGCCGCCGGCCACCACCATAGCCGCCGCCCCTAGGGTTTCTCCCAAGCCGCCGAGTTGGGGCTTCTACTTGTCCTAGACGTCGGCCTAGCTCCCTCTACTTGGTGTGTCTAAACCCTAGATCACCGAGGCTCTCTCATAGTCCACCATACTTGCTCCGGCTTAAGGCGAAGCCCTGCAAGATCTCCCCTCTACTTCCGGTACCACGCCGTCGTGCTGCCGGAATCGCGAGGAGAGTGCTACAACCTCCGCTGCCTGCTGGAACAAGGGAGAGGAAGGTCTTCGTCGAGTACCGAACGTGTGACCGACTGCGGAAGCGCTGCCGGAACGCAGCGCCGGAAGGATCGTGTACGCGATCTTGAGATCGGGAAGAGTACGACTACATCACCCACGAGAATACGCTCTCGTTAAACACTTTGGAATCTTCGAGGGTGAGTTATTCTATCGATTCGTTGCTACAATCTAGTAGATAGATCCTGGCTTGTTTGTTTGTATGCGGTAGATTTTTTTGTTTTCCATGCTACGAACCCCTACACCATCATGTCCTTGTTCGCCTAGGACCAAGCATGGAAGCTGGCGCGCCGTGAATCGGACGGAATCGAGCGTTATCTTCTATCGGCCGTCGTGACCACTATCGTCGATTCGCTGTCGTCACGCCTCCCCATGCCTTCTTGACCTCTCCATCGTCATCAAGGTGGGCTCCTGGATCTTCCAGTACTCTCTAATCGCTATATCTTGCCGTAAATCGCCGTCGCACCGT
The DNA here is from genome assembly GCA_916181665.1 of Avena sativa. Taxonomy (NCBI): domain Eukaryota; kingdom Viridiplantae; phylum Streptophyta; class Magnoliopsida; order Poales; family Poaceae; genus Avena; species Avena sativa. The sequence goes on along the minus strand of OV702289.1, from coordinate 35,087,594 downwards.
GCACCACCGTCGGCCACCGTATAGGTCGTCTTCGGAGCAACTCCAGTGACCATTCCCGAGTGGCGCAACCACTATGAGGCTCAACGTTGAGCACTGAGTCGAACACAACCAACCCCGCGTCCCTGCATGCTCTCAATCCGAAGATCAAATCATGATCTGAGGATCATCCAGGGGTGATGTGAGCGTGACATCACGTTGATGTCATAATTCTATTTTAGAAATTATGTTAATATTTTCCATAATAAATAAAAACCTTAGATATGATGTGGCATATACCCCACTAGCCAGTGACTGGGGGTAAGAATAGACCTGGTGGGAAAAACCTTTCACCCCATGCTGACATCACCATTACATCATAAACTATTTAGTTTATTAATTCCAGAAATTAAATAAAATGATTCAATCTTATAAAATCAATAACTTATGTTTTATAATTCAGAAAAATATATTTAATATATGAAAATTTTCAGAAAAATAAAATCTATAACCTAATTGTATTATCAAATATTATTATGTTAAGTATTTAAATAAACATTATTTAATAAAGGTTTTATAAGTAATAACACTTTGATAATTCATAATTAAATAATGTTAAATGATAAAAATAAAATACCAAAAATCTTAGAAAAATAAAAACTATAATTATGCATTATTATTTCACTTAATTAAATGTTTAATATTTATTAAGTATTTATAAAGTAATAAAATCTTATAAAAATCATATTTTATTATTTATAAATCAAAAAAAAATGTAATATACCAAAATAATCACAAAAATAATCCCTACATGTTAAAAATATAATATTCCACTTTTGAGGAAAATAAAAATTTAAACACTTTAATAATTTGAATTTAAACCTATTTCCTTAGTTAATAATTCATATAAGGGTAAATAAAAAATTGCTAATAATTCTAAAAATTTGCCAATTGAGTCTAATAGCTAGTATTAGTATTAAATGTTGATAATATGAAGTCAAAATGGTTCAACACATTTTTAATACAGTTCTATTGAAATATCATTCAACCCTATGTATAGTTTATTTTCTAAAAGGATCTATATAAAGTATAAAATCTTCAAAAATAATTTGGAATCAAATAAAACCTTTTTACTTCCCTCAACCAAAAGTTTATAAGCAAATCAAAACACTATAATGAAACCATAAGTAGTTAAGTAATGTTATTACCCTAATTACAAATTATAACCATTCATTCACAAAAAGATAAATGATTCTATTCCATTATAAAATCAAGAAACCACTACTGAAATAGAAGTAATACCATTCTTAAATAACTTTAAGGAAACATTATGAAGTGAACAAAGTATAAATATAATAAGCAATACACCTAAAGTCCATCTATATTTTAAAGTTAACTTTAGTCTACAAAACTTTAAGTATTATAATAAAGATATGGCCATGTGTTTCATAGTTAACTTTGGTCTGTTATAATTAAGTTATAAAGCATCTCAAATCCAAACTGTTCCAGTAAGCACAAACAACATCGACCACCTCTGATTAACCACAAGGATTGTTTAAACCTTAATAAAGAAATCTTTTCTTCAAAAGTTATTTGTTTTGCCACTTAAGTCAATAGATGACAATTAATCGTAATCCCATTACTTTATACTTTACTTGTATACTTAGGATTGATAACACTTAAGTTCTTTATAAGTAACATTACTTGTAAAGTAAAATTTGAAGATAAACAATTATAGTGTAAACAATCTTGAGTAACATTTCATACGTGTGTATCTTATTGTTGTATAAATACATGTTGTTAACACACACTCACAAGCCTTAGTAAGAAGCACAAATAAGAAACTAATTCCAATATCCAAACCCTAGAACAACGTTATCCCCGGGATTCGAGTTTATCAACTTGCATTACATTACTTATGCATAAAAGCATCTTGCTTATTTAAACATTAGTCCTTACCGGACCAATGATGCTGATTTCAGATATTGGATCTTATATTGTCTTGAAGACTGTGAGTGCATAATCTTGCAATCACAAAAGGCAAGTTCACACTTACTCATGTCCTTTGATTATTTTCTGTAAAGTATTTTGCAAATCCAATATTGTCATCATTTGCATTTGAAAAAGGTTAGAAAACACTATTTTCATAATAATATGATTATAGGTTATTTACCATGAGGTAATAACCTACTATGAAAGTTCCGGTGGTAAAGGAACATAGTATCTAGGACTTAGCAACCAATGTCGCTAGTGATTCTTGCGCCGTATATTACGCGTTAACCATGAGATTTGGAATGGGACGGAGAAGTCAGCTATATCCTTTTCCTCTTGTATCGACGCAAGATGACCTAAACGTGACGTTGTGATTCCTTGTGCAGATCCAACATATTGTGGGCACGCTTACGCCCCACACTTCTGGTGTCTAGATTATCTATGAATGGTGTTTAGTGGTATAGTACATTTAATATGGCACTTGCCAGGGCATCACCAGGTCATAGAGTCTCATCAGGGTTTTAGCCTGCCCGAAAGGGGGCTTAACGGAGGTGAGCCGGCCCCGAAGGATCGTGCAGACATATGAGGTCGTGGAGAAGGCAGTGATTGGCTTGGATCTTAGACTGGGCCCCATACCAAGGAAGTATGGACAAGGTCATGACTTGGTTGTGCAACAAGGCTAAGGTCTCTCATGGGTAAAGTGACGCACCTCTGCAGAGTGTAAGAACTGTAACTTGTTACTCCCTGTTCCGGGAAGGAGCTGCGAACGCTGCGGGAAAGGAACTCCATGAAAGTTCGGGTAAACCCGTGAAGGCCGACGGGCATAGATTTTCAGAATAAAATCAACCTTTGAAGAAATGTTTAAGAAAACTTGCATTGCCTACGACCTATGGTCTGTGGCTGTAGACATAGTGCATCAAACACTCCTTTTCTAGTGAACTTGCTGAGTACGCTCGTACTCAACGTATCTTATTAACCCTTGCTAGATTCTGAAGCCAGTACAAACGACGTCTACATGAAGTTATGCTCCAGGAATCATCACCAGAAGCTAAAGTTCTTCAATAAAGTCAAGAAAGTCAACATATACATCAACTCAAGTAAAGACGAAGTTACTGATTAGAGGAATATAATCTCTAGCCATAGAACCTATTTTTGTAGTGTATTGCAATAGCAACAATGTTAGACCATTAGTTAAGATACTAGTATTAATAGTATGATCGTTTTTTAGTTGTTTATTTCCGATTCTTCTGTGTAAGAAGTTTCTTTCTCTCTCTTTAACATAGAGTGTTTTCTGGATCTTGTGAAAAAAGTTGAGTTATAACCTATAGCCATGTCTTGGACCCGCTATGTTTCTGTTATACCACTCTGAGGGATATAATAATAGTGAACGGTGTTTCATCGGTGTTATGTCTATGACTATAGTATACTACATCATGCAGTGGTATGCTGGGTCACCGCAAACCTTTATGGCTTGTGTCTTTCGACTAGCGAGAAGGTGTAGAGTAAATGCATATGGTGGCTTAGAGAGGTACTAGAAAGAAAAGGGGAAGATGGAGGATTTTATTTTATGTTTTTGTTGTTTCGAGAATTCATTACAAAAGATGGTGGGTCCTAAATGTGACCAAAAAATTGGATTTACCGTCAACCACTCTAGGCAAATTTCAATGCACAAATATGTTGGATATTAGGCATAGTTGGATATCATTTATTGTATCCAAATATGTAGAGCTTAAATGAGTGTAATTAATGTATTGCACTTAATGAGTATAATTAATGTTACAATTAATTAGGATCATTTCATACCTAAATATTGAACACTTAATGAGTGAAATTAATGTTTGTTATTTATTGTGACCACTTTGTATCTAAATATATTGCAATCAATGAGCTTAATCAATATTTGCTATTGAATATTTAATATCAATATCTTTACATTTTTGCGGTGAATACATCATGTTTTTTATTGTCTATGTATAATTTATTAGGATTATTTCATACCTAAATATTGAGCATTTAATGAGTATAATTAATGTTTGCTATATATTGTGACCACTTCATATCTAATAAATATATTGCAATCAATGATCTTAATCAATATTTGCTATTAAAATATTTAATATAAATATCTTTAAACTTTTGCGGTGAATACATCATGTTTTTCTTGTCTATGTAACTTACCTTACGGGCTTCTTCTATAACGTTTAAGCATTGTCTTAAGTTTCTAGCCGGGACCAAGGTGGTATTTGGTATTGCATTAACAAGTAATGTGTGAGTTATGATGGTTAATATAATAACATTTCTATCCTAATTGTGCAGGGAATAATACTATTCTAATGCCAAAATAATTTGATGAACATTCTAGAGGATATATATAAGCAGAGGTGCAGTAAAGGGTTTGTTGTTACAGCGGCTAATGGAATAACATAAACATTTATTTGTGCTTAACGCATGAATATTTTATAGTTCCGGATTTTTTAGGGAATGTTAACACCACAATTAATTTATGAATGTTGTGCGTATCTACACGTCATGGTCCAAGAGGCTAGATACAAAAGATTATGCACACGATCTCTCTAAACATACACATCGTGGCATGAGGATCTTGTTCAAATAGACCTCTGTAATAACAAAACGTTACCAAACTCTTCTGGAGGCTTCACGGAACAAAAAAAATGTGAAAAAGTAACGACCACAATGGTAGAACAAATGCAAGGAGATGGTGTATTAATTTTCACCACTCTTTTCTATCCAAACACCGGATGTACTTATGGAATACTCTCAAAAGAGGCTATCACGGTCGAAAGAGGTACATTTCAGCTCTCGCATGCTCTGTCTAGGTTAGAAATACCACTCGTGAAAGGATACATTGAGAAGTTCGAGACTAAGAAGGCTCATAACTCAATTCACATCGACTGACTGGGGACTACATTATTCAGACATTAACGCTATGATATGCAAAAATTTAGAAAGTTATAATTCGATGTTAGGCTAAAGGGTTGGATCAAGATAAGGGCTTAAACCATGTGGGCATGTCGTAACATACCACCATAGATTTATCACAAAATAAATCGAGACCCAAGGGCTACACCATGCAGACATTAATGGTATGATCTACAAAAATCTAGAAAGTTATAACCTAAGTCAAATGACCAAAGAGTCAGTTCAAATCAAGGGCTTAATTAATCCTTTGGTCATTTCATAACATAACATCAAAAATTCATCTCCAAACGAAACTAGACGCGGGGGCTACACCTTGTAGACATTCACGTTATGATCTGCAAATTTCTAGAGAGTTATGGTTTGAGCCAAAAGATCAAAGAGGCAACTCAAGCTAAGGGCTTGACCCGGTGATCATATTATAACATACCACCATCAGTTGATTTCAATCCAAATAGAAACTTGAAAGCTACACACTGAAATAATGAGTTACATGACCTACTAAAACCAGGGATGGTTTCTTTGGTCCTCGATCAAGTAATGAAGGAAACACATCATTTGGCAGAACAAGACTTTGAGCTATTGATTGTTGTGATATACAAAGAAGATACCAAGTCGACACATGAGAAAATTAAATCAAGATTACATACATCAAGAATAAAAAAAAGACCAGAATCAACTCAACATAAACCAAGTGAAGACTCGGGGGCTATGGAGGACCATTAATTTTAGAAATGTATTTATCTAAATGTTATTCAAAGACAACTCTTTGACATGACAGTTGAATCTAAGGATGCCAGATCTAAAGAAAATTGGAAACTGGTACCAAAGTAGACAACAAACACACAAAGTATTGATAATAGATTATGAGTCCAAAGTTACGGCACGAGGACTGAGACAACACAAAATATTATTCGAGTCCACATTCATAAAAGCATATCAGTGACATAAATAAGAGATCATCGTCCCTTGGATCAAGTCCCACCATGGAATTACTATAGGGAAAGAGAGAGGGATTTCCCATCTTCCCGCTTCGCCAACTGGGCACGAAGCAGGGCAATCTCCCTAGTATCTTCACAATGAGCCTCCTCCAAGGACTTCACGACCTCCATAGAAGAAACCTTCTCTTGAAGAAGCAAGTGAGCTTTATCCACGTCCTGGACATGGAGACGAGACATGGTTTTGAACACAAGCATAACCTCCTGAAGCTTGGCCTCGACTTCAGCCTTCTCCCCCATAATCCTCAGTACCTGCGCCTTCTCCCGAGCGATCTCCTCCTGGAGTTTCACCTTTTGAGCGGAGATCTTCTGGAGATCTGCAATGTTCTTATTTTGGATCTCCACCCAATCCTGGTTCTGCCGCTCTAGCTTAGCGCACTCCCGCATGGTCCTCTTTGCTAAGCCTCGGACGATATGTAGGCTTTCCTTCTCCGCGATCAAACAAGACTGAAGACGGAGGCATTCTCGGATAAGAGACTCCCGACTCGCAGTCTCAACATAGAATTCTCCCACAACACCTGCAATGGTGGCCTGGAGCCGCTCATAATAGTTCTGAAAATTGAAAACAAAATAGAGAAGAAGATCGGTCCATCAGCACGAGGAAGCATGGCCTAGAAGTGATTAAAAGCTCAAGATCTATAACCAGTTACCTCAGAAGGTTTAAGGATAGACTGGGAAGCCTGATTCAGGACACCCTCCATGTCGGAGGAAGGAATGATCTCTTGAGGGAGTAGGTTCCCTGGAATTCTAGACCCCATGGATATAAAAAGCAAGAAACATCAAGAACAAAAGCACCAAGAACAATTGGAATACAACACAAAAATCTCCAAAGGATCTTACCTTCTAGGATCCCCCATCGTGCCTGAATATCTCGTGATGTTTGAGGCAAAAGGCCCCTTACTTGCCGCAGGGAGGTTCTGCGAAGAAGTGAGAACCCTCGCCTCATCCAAAGGGATGCCTCCTAGCGCCGGCAGAGCCAGCACAACTCGTTGATGAGTATGGTCACCGACCTCAGCATGCTGTGTCGCCCTTGCCTTCCTCTCCCAAGGTTTATTCCCGGTCATCTTGACAAAGAACACAAAAGGTGAATAGAATGGGGAAGAGGAAGAGGAAAGTGTTTTGGTGAAGAGGAAAGTGTTTTGGTGTATACAATTTTTTCTCCCTCCCTATTTATAAAGGAAGAATCTAGAGTAATTCTTCGACAAAACTAATGTATGTTCCCACTACGCACACATTTATGAGAAACATCTCATTAATATCTCCTCCAATTGTGGCGCCATCATCAAGGAGGAAGGAATGGGCATGGTCCCAAGATGACTGTCTCGCTAATCCAGATGTCTAGTATAATTAATCTGATAGACGGGACGAGGCGTATGCCCGAAGGATATAGACAACAAGACAAGACGACAAAAAGATTCCACTTACGATGGTCATGAATCCTTGAGGAAGCCCAAAAGACCTTTGTAACCCAGGAATGGACGAGACTCGGACTCAGAAAAGAATACTGAGCCTTCATAAGGGAATATTATCTATGACCTTCATTTAAACAAGAGGAACATACAAAACCTGGGGGCTAATGGCAGTGATATTCATAAGAGGTTTATTCTCAAGACCCTCTATGAGGAGAGATGACTCGTCACACTAGAAGGACAACAAGGCATGATCCAAATCATTCACATATGGACGACTCTCCAGGTGTTCAGAACAACACTTGGATAACCCGGTTATGGAGAGACACTGGGATAACAAAGGAGTTACTATTCTGTTTAAAGAGGATCATTAAAAACCATCAAACTAGACATTACAAAAACACCTCCAATGATTAGAGACATCAAGACTTCTCGGTAGTGATCCACTACCCATTAATGTAATCTTGTTTTGTTTCACTATAAAGCAAGACTAGAGTCCTCGATGAGGGGGTCACATATTACCTCATACTATCTCCATGGATGCATTTTGTAATCCACGAGAATCATGAATAGGGTATTACCTCTATTGTGAGGGGCTGAACCTAGATACATCGTTGTGCCATTCATGTTCACATAACCTCCATGTAGGCTAACTCACACTTCTCATCTTCATCCCTATACACATGGGTAATGTCGATGAAAATGCACGCTGGAGGGTGGGGTACAAATGAGTGGGGGATGAATTAAATCATATCGTCTATGGAGGTTAGATAAAGTTTGTGTATCCACTGTTCGTTGGTGCCAACTTAGTGAAGGATTTATTAGATGAAAGCATACTAAATGTACAAAATCATGGTGTATAGTATTAAAGTAAATGTGGGGTACAAAGAACATATACGTTTATGGGAAATAAATAAATGTGCCTCTCTCATATGTTATTTGAAATCCACCATCATGGAATTTCTTGAAATGCCATCTCACTCAAAATTTTGCAGCATATGGACACATGACGATGATAAGGAGCATAAATTTGGAGATAGGAAGCGATGAACAAATAGAAGGGTTGAAACTAAAGTTATCGAGGAGTAACTACCCACATTAAGAATTTTTTGAGCTCTCTATGATTCTCTGTTGGAATACCAAGGTCAAGTAGTTGACCTAAACTTGTATCTTTGATCATATCACTAATTAGGCCGCGGTGCAGGGTTGTTTTTCACCCTGAGACCGTTATACCACTTTATTTGGTTTGCTATATCACATGAGCATGCTTATCCCTAGTATCTATAGTGATTCTTTGGGCCTTCCCATGGTGGCCTTTGGTGATATAGGCATCGTAGCTTCAACATTATTCTAGGTACAACTAAGGATGAGATGACACAATAGGAGGAACCCGAACATCCACAATATCATAATTTGGTGACATTGATTTGGTAGCATGTGGAACAGGGTGGTACGATTGTCAATGGGGGAGAGGGTGTGTTGGAAGCGATGAAACGATAGTGGTGACAACAGTCAACAAGGGTGACAATCATCAAAGATTTCATTTATTGTAAGGCATTGTTGATCTACTTCAAGGGTGTGTGTATGTGTGTGGCAATGGGATTAGGAGGAGTTGCATATATTTGGTGGCATGGAGAGATACCAAGAAAGAAAAAGGGAAAGAAGGATTGTATAATTGGATTTGGTAGTTGTGAGAATTCTAGTACAATAATAGCATTTGTTGAACATCAAACATTTCTCCATGTTACTTGCCAAGAGGCTATGTAAGGAGAGAGCATAGATGATCTCATTGCATCATGTACTGATAATTGTGCTATCTTCTCTTCCGTTCCTTATGTTGTCTTGTATCCTACTCCATTTAGTGTGATTGCTTGTTGGTTGTGTACTTTCAACAACGTGTGGTATATTCTGGTTTCTTCTATAACCACTTAGACACATGTACTTTTATGGAGTTTGCTATGTGAAATACATCATACTTTCCACGCCATCCTTTTCATTCAAAAGCGAGTACAATCCTACCACCATGTTTTACCTAGTGTTATTTATAGTTCCCTTTTTGGGAAATATTGTTCTTGATAGTTTCCATGTTAGCACTTATAATTTTTTCTTGGTAATTACTAGCATATTTATGATGTACCTGCTATGTTCACATCTCAATGTGCCAAAAAATTCAATACTCATGTTCATGATTCATATGTATAAAAATATTATCACAAGTGCTAAATATTCCAGTAATTTTATCTATAAGTTAAGACAATGTTTCATTGTTCCATGGGAGATAAAAGTTGCTTTTTGCGTAGCAAATGTAGTCTCTTTCTTTCATAAAAGGTCGCCATGATTTCTTTTTAATAGAAACTAAAATTTGACATAGGTTGTAAATTCTCATAGCCTTGCGTTATGTGTAGATTAAAATAAAGTTGCAAGTTCTAACTATTCCAACAATTTTATTTATAGTTTAAGACAATGTTTCATGGGGTATGCTTGAAAGAACCATTGTTTCATGGGTGCATTGCAAGTAAAAAATTGCTAAAGAAAATTGTGTTCGAGTGATCTCAAGGTGTAGTATGGGGTTGTGTCCATTTTTTGAAGTGGTCATTTATGAGCTCTTGCCCCCTTGGTTTAGCCAAGTATATATAGTAGCCATTGCAAATTCAAAAATCAGCACAAAGCATCTTCTTTTGTAAGACTTGAGGCATAATGTAGTTATCGTATGGCATTCAGGATTGGAATCCTCATACTACTTGCATGATGTATCGAAACCACACGAGCTACTACAATTAGCCACGGATGCAAAACTTTGCAAGTTGGTGTTAGCCAATTTCCACTTGAATCGTTTGGCGACTACTGCATTGGCATGGGTTCATATATACCCGATCGACATGCTAGCCTGTTGTGAGAAGAAGTACATTATTAATAGAAAGACAACATATACACATGGTGTACTTCTTGTACTTCGATGTTCATACTTGGACTTTGGTAATATTAGTGCACAATGGATGTGTCGGTGCCAAACCTATGACCATGTAATTGCATTTTTTAATTCTCCTACTCCAGAATATGAATTTTCTAAGTATAGAACTTTGAAGTGTGATTTACATAAACTGTAATGTCATTTGACATCACGGTCTTGTGTGCATGACCTCCAGGCAGTCACAAGATTTAAAAATATCAGATATTTGGTCCATATCAATTTGGTTTCAGCATATGGCACTGCAACAAAAAGTCTCCTAAGGATCTTACCAGCTGGGATCCCCGCTACATGCAAAGAGCGCACAACGTCCAAGGCCAATGGCCTTTCCCTTGTTGCATGAAGGTTTTGTAAATAAGCAAAAACCATTGCCTTGTCCAAAGGAGCGTCTCCTGTTGCCCGCAGAACCAACATAACTCGACGATGGGTCTGCTTGGTGGCCTTGGCATGCTGCATTCCCCTCGTCTTCCTCGCCTGAAGTTTGTTCCCAGTCATCTTTCCTTAGCATACAAATAGGTGAAGAGAATGAGAAAGAAGAAGAAGAATAGGAAAATGCTTTGGTATACAAGACTTTTTCTCCCTCCCCATTTATAAAGGAAAATCTTTATTAATTCCTCGATAAAACTAATGTGTGTTCCCAATGTGCACCCAATGACGAGCAGCATCCCATTAATATCGCCCTACATCGAGGAAGCATCATCAAGGAGGACGACCGTCTCGCTAATCCAGATGTATAATCATCCGACAGACATGACGAGGCATGTGCTAGAAGACTGCAGATGAAAAGAACCTTCCTAAGGAAGTATTATCGATGACCTCTACATTTAACTAATAGGATTGTGACAAAACCCAGGGATAATGGTATAGATATTCCTAAGAAGATGATTCTCAAGACCCTCTATGAGGATAAACAACTCATCACACAAGAAGGACAATATGTGGTGATGTGTAAAGAGGGTCATTACAAAACCATCAAACCGGACGTTATCGAAATGCCTCCACTACTATATGACTATAGACATTTCGAAATGCCTCTAGACGTTATTGGAATGTTTAAAGAGCTGTAGCTTGTGGTTGTGTCCATTGTTGAAGTGGTAATTTATGATCTCTTGGCCCCAAGGTTTAGCCAAGTATATATAGTAGCCATTGCAAATTCAAAAATCAGCACAAAGCGTCTTCTTTTGTAAGACTTGAGGCATAATATAGTTAGCTTCTGGCATTCAGGCTTGGAATCCTCATCCTACTCGCATGATGTATCCAAACCACACGAGCTACTAGAATTATCCACGGATGCAAACCTTTGCAAGTCGGTGATATCCAATTTACACTTGAATCATTGGCGACTACTGCATTGGCATGGGTTCATATATACCCGATCGACATGCTAGCCTGGCGCGAGAAGGAGTACATTATTAATAGAAGGACAACATATACACATGGTGTACTTCTAATAATTCAATATCCATACATTGGACTTTGGTAATATTAGTGCGCAATGGACGTGTCGGTGCCCTCCTACTCCAGAATATCAATTTCCCGAGTAAGTATATAATTTTGAAGTGTGATTTACAAAAACTGTAATGTCAGTTGACATCACGATCTCGTGTGTAGGACCTCCATCGACGGCGAACACAAGATTTAAAAATATTAGATATTTTGTCCATATCAATTTGGTTTCATCATATGGCACAAAAAAAATCTCCAAAGGATCTTACCAGCTGGGATCCCCCGCTATGTTCGAAGAGCGCGCGACGTCCGAGGCCAAAGGTCTTTCCCTTGTTGCACGAAGGTTTTGTAAAGAAGCAAGAACCATTGCCATGTCCAAAGGAGCACCTCCGGGTGCCGGCAGAGCCAACACAACTTGACAATGGGTCTTCTTGGTGGCATTGGCATGCTGCCTTTCTTTTGCTTTCCTCGCCTGAGGTTTGTTCACAGCCATCTTGCCGAAGAATAAAAAGAGGTGAAGAGAATGAGAAAGATGAACAAGAAGAGGAAAGCTTTGGTATACAAGCATTTTTCTCCCTCCCCGTTTATAAAGGAAAATCTTGATTAATTCCTCGATGAAACTAATGTGTGTTCCCAATATGCACCCAACAAAGAGCAGCATCCCATTAATATTTCCCTACATGAAGGAACCATCATCAAGGAGGAAGGCATGCACATGGTCCCAAGACGTCCGTCTCGCTAATCTATATGTATAATCATCTGACAAATATGATGAGGCATGTGTCAGAAGACTGCAGACAAAAAGATAACACAATGAAAAGGATTCAACTGGAGACGGTCATGACTCCTTTACGAAGACAGAAATACCTTCTCCTTAATATGGAAAATAAAAAAGAACCTTCCTAAGGAAGTATTATCGACGACCTCTATATTTAAATAATATGATCGTGACAAATCTCGGGGATAATGGTATAGATATTCCTAAGAGGTTAATTCTCAAGACTCTCCATGAGGAGAAACAACTCATCACACTGGAAGGACATGATGTGGCGATGTTTAAAGAGGAGCATTACAAAACCATCAAACCGGACATTATCGAAATGCCTCCACTACTATATGACTATAGACATCAAGACTTCTCGGTAGTGATCTGGTTTTGTTGTACTATAAAGCAAGATCCGAGACCTTGATGAGCGGGGTTCATCTTTTACCTCATACTCCAATCAGGGAGCGCACTTTGGAGTCCATTCGGATATACATGAGCAAACTAGCATAACAGTATTAACTCCACCATGAGGGCCCAAACTTGGGTACATCATTGGCAAATCCCCTTCCTAGAGTCTTCATGCGGCCTACCTTACACTTCTCATCTTCATCATTGTTCACATGGATAATGTTGTGGAAAAAACATGACAGAGAGTGGGGTACAAACGAGTGGGGAATTGGGATGAATTAAAACATATCATCTATGGAGTTTAGAAAAAGTTTGTGTATCTATCAAGTGTTGGTGCCGACTGAGGGGAGGAGGGATACTAGGGGTCCTACTAAGGAAATGTGGGGTACAAAGAAAAGATATGTTTATGGAAAATAAACAAATGTGCGTACATGAGGTAATAATTTGGTAAAGCAAATTGTGTTCAAGCGATCTCAAAGTGTAGCTTGGGGCCGTGTCCATTGTTGTAGTGGTCGTTTCTGAGCGCTACAGCCCCTAGGTCTAGAGCAATATATATAGTAGTCATTGCAAATTCAAAAAGCAGCACAATACTTAGACCAGAGACGAAGTATAGTTAGCTTCTGGCATTCAGACTTGGAATCCTTGTCCTACTGGCATGATGATGTATCCAAACCACACAAACTACTAAAGCTAGCAACGGATGTAGAATTTTGCAAGTCCGTGTGATAACTAATTTATGCTTGAATCGCTAGTGACTACTACTACACTAGCATGTGTTCATGTGTACCTAGTTGACATGCTATCTTAGAATGAGAAGGACATTGTCTTTAGAAAGAAAAAAATATATTTGTGTACTTCTAATACTCCAATATTCATACTTTCGAGTTTGGCAATATCAACAGGAAATAGTAGTGTTAGTGCCAGACCTATGAACATGTAATTGCAACTTTTTTAGACTCCTCCAACTTTAGAATATGAATTTTCAGAGTGTGATTTACACAAATTGTGATGTAAGTTGACATCATAGATACTGTGACGTTTGGGGACAAAGGCCCCTCCCTTGTTGTGTAAAGGTTTTGCAAAGAAGTAAGAATCCTTCCCTTGCTCAAGCGGATGCCTCCTAGCATAAGCAGAGCCAACACGACTCAACTATGGGTCCGATCGATGGCCTCGACACGCTGCGTCTTCCTCTCCTTGCTCGCTCGAGGTTTGTTCCCGATCATGTTGTTGAAGAATACAAAGAGGTGTAGAGAATTAGGAAAGAGGAAGAAGAGTAGGAAAATATTTTGGTCTACAAGCCTTTTTCTCCCTCACCGTTTATAATAAAAATATGGATTAATTCCTCGATAGAACTAATGTGTGTCTCGATGCGTATCGATCAATGAGCAACATCTCATTAATACCGCCTCCGATCGAGGTACCCTCATCAAGGAGGAAGGCATGCTCATGGTCCCTAGACGACCGTCTAGCTAATCCAGGTGTCTAATATAATCAATCCGATAGATAGGACGAGGCATGTGCCAGATGACTCCTTGAGGAAGCCAGAAATACCTTCTTCTTAACCCGGAAAATGAGCGAGAATAGGCTCAGAAAAGAAAAAAAGTACCTTCATACAGGAATATTATTGACAACCTCTGCATTTAAATAAGAGGATCCTAACAAAACTTGGGGGCTAATGATAGAGATATTCCTAATATGCTGATTCTCAAGACCCTCTATGGGCAGTGATGACTCGCCACACTATAAGGATAACATGGGGTGGTGTTTAAAGAGGAGCGTTACAAAACCATCAAACCAGACGTTATAAAAATGCATCCACTACACTTCGATTTGATTAGAGACATCACGACTTCTTAGTAGTGATGCACTACTCATTAATGTAATATGATTTTGGTGCACCATATAGCAAGATCAGAGGCCTCGGTGTGGAGGGTCACCTTTTACCTCATACTTGCTCTATGGAGCGCACATTGTAATCCATCCACATATAAATGATCAAACAATCGGGACTAGAGTATTACCTTCGCCGTGAAGGCCCGGACCTAGGTACATCGATGTGTCAATCCCATTATTATAATGCCCATGCAACATACCTCACACTTCTATTCTTCGTGGTCGCTCACATGGCTAATGTTTAGGAAAACCTGTCGTGGTGGTGGCACGACAGATGCCATGGGTAGGTTTAAGTTGGGGCCAATGTGCACTAGTGGGATTCAGGGAGGGATGATGCAGTGGTTTCTACACTCAGAATACACAAACTTGATCTTTACTTAGCTCAACAATGGCTACACTTGCTCCTCGAGATGTATAAGCGAGAGGAAGAAGAAGTTCTCTGTAAGCTCTAAGTAAAAATGAATCGATCCCTCTACTAGGAGGCCCTGGCTCACCTTATAAAGGGGTGGCCAGGTTACATCTAGGGCTGACGTGGACAGCATAATCCACGAATATGCTTGTCCCAAAATAGTAACTCGGCGGGAGCCTTTCCGTTCTCCCTTCTATCAACGACAATGACCCAGAGCCCATGACATGTGAGCGACGGGTTCTAGGACTGTCACCTCCGTGAGGCCTCTTCTGCCCCTCTGTCCCTTTGTCCTTTGTCCGTAGCGCTTGGCACTATACAAATTCCTGAGAGAGAGAGACAGTGTGCAGTGTTGACTTCGGGGTTCGCCCACTCCTTCTTGAGCAAGCTTCCCCATGACTTGGCATGTCCCTGTATGACTCGGCCAAGCCTTAACATGCAGATATAAAGCACACTAGATGATATGCCGACATACCCCGTATGTCGGCCGAGTCAGGTTTTAGTTACCTGACTCGGGATAACCCGGTCCTTATTTAGCCGACATTGATATAACTTGGTCGGGTCATTCTTTGACCCGGTCAACATCTTCGAGGGCTTTGCCCTTTTCCCTTAGCTTGACCCTACCTGGGGTCATCCCCCAACATTAGTCCCCGAAGCTGGTGCGGTCCTGGCGACTTTAGTCAGCGAGGCCACATCAGGTTCAAATAATCACAGTGTCTCTCCAATTACCGCTTGGAAATTATATTCTAGTTTTGCCGACTTATCTTTCAGTCGACTCTTTGTAGAGATATATCCCGGCTCACTGTTGGTCGTTCTTCCGACTTAGTCCATTATATTTGGATATAAGACTCGATTTGCAGAGTCAAGTTTCTTCGTCCAGGTTATTTCCCTTAGCTTTTCTCGTAAGTTTCATCCTACGTGTCGTAATCATTGCATGATGCCTTGTTTTTTGGGTCGCAGCAGTAATCGCTGACACGTGAACCGTCACCCTACGAGCGGTCAAATAATCATAGTGTCTCTTCTATTACCACAACAGTTACAACGGTCAGATCATATCTTGTGTCGTGTAACCTCCGGCGTGGCTCCACTCGGCGGTTGCCAACGCGCGATACACACGTGTATGCGGTAACCGCCGCATCCGCATGAACCCATTACCGCTAGCGGTTTGGGGTTATAAATGGGGGGAGCAGGGTGAAACCCTTGGTCACATCCCCCGCTCACAACCTTTGTCATCTTCCTCCTCGCGCCCCCGCTGCTGAGCTCCTTCTCTCGCAATCGCGCCACCCATTTCTGGTCTTAGCTCGCCACGCCGCACGCTCGCGCCAAGCCCTTGCTCTACTCCGGCTGTGCTCCGCTGTTGTGATCGCGCTCTTCTCCACCACGATGGGTCCGTGGCAATGTAGGCCTCTCCCCACCGCTAGCGTTTCTTCTTCTTTCTTCTTCCGACGACCCCATGTCGAGCTCTCATAGCATCACCGCCATTGGAGAAGAAGAAACAGTCACCGCCCCGGAGCGCGGATCCTGGCAGGGGTCTACAGTGACTCGGCAGGAGATTGAGTGGCTCATCAAGACACGTCGCATTCCCGCCGAGGTAACCTGCCGATTACCCATCCCAGAACTTGCCCCATTATTAAGCCGGGTGAGTTTATCATCTTCCTTTCTCATTTTGCTAGAGGGTTCGGTCTCCCCCTTAGTAACTTATCCAAGGAGTTCCTAGAGTTCTTTGGCCTCCAGCCTCACCATTTGCTGGCTAATGCCATTGCTTCTCTGTCAGAGTTTATCTCGACCACCGAGTGATACCTCGGCCTCTGGCCTTCTATAGTAATTTGGTCCAAATCCGAGTGAAAGTGGTGCCGGATAAAATTCCGCCTCCCTCTGAGAAGTCTTTGACTCAGTGCGGCGCGGCGTCCATTACGCCCAAGAAGAAATCTGCCTTTCCCCGAGTCGTGGGCCTCGAGTCATGCAAGAAATGGAACAGGTCGTTCTTCTACGTGAAGAATCGCGACAAAGAGGACAAGATTTGGCTACTGGCCTTTTCAGTCGGCGTGCCCAATAGGAAAAACTGGGAATATGACCATAAGAGGACCGACGCACTTGCTGAATCAGTCGAGCTCCGACTCAAGGAACTAACTCGGGCCGGGCTGCACAACAATGATCTCATGGCCGCCTTCATCAGTAGCCAAATCTGCCCATTCCAGAAGCGCTCGCATAAGTTATGCTATATGAGCGGGCCCTTGGATCCGAATCGTGTCTCCACCATCGAGCTCGACGACGAGCAGATTCGGAAGTGTGTCCGTGCCATATTTAAGACGAATATGGCCAAAGAATGGCAGTGGGGCATGAAGCCCTTCACCCGCGACAACCCTCCTCCCAAGGTAATTCAACTCCGACTTGATTCTTCTATGTCATATTTCACTCCTACTATATCGAGTAGCTGATTCTTGTTGTACTTGTATTCTTTAGAAATTCGAAGAGCAAGCCGCGAAAGATGACGAGATTCTTGCCCTTCCTTGGGGCAAGGATCACGACACTCTGGATAATGGCGAGCCTGACTCGGACGAATTCATCCCAAAGCCTGAGTTGGCCCCTGCTCGATCTTGGGGTAAGGGTTTCAACTGAAACGAGGATGATGACTCAGACAGAGTTGAAGTTCTCGAGGTAGTTGATGTTGTGCCTATATCTTATGCATATTTGACTCATTTTCCCCAGCTAACCCGGATGGTCAGGTGTACGAGGTGGACCCCCTTGCTGTGGGAGATCAAGTCCCGGTGAGGAAACGAGCCGCCTCGAAAGATCCCTCGGCCGGTGTAAGACCCCACCTTTTAAAGGTGAAGGCCCCTATGATTGCAATGCTAGTCCCTGGATCAAATGCTATCACCCACAGTTGAAGATGAAGTACACAGATACAAAGGTCATTATTACATCGTCATTCCAGAGATAACATAGTCTTTACAACTCAATAGCCCAAGGCTATTACATAGAGTTCATAACATAAAGGAACATAACTATAAGTCTTCATCTTCATGTGCCCCAGGCAAACATGTTGAGTGTAGACTCACAACCCTAATCTCTATCAGAGTAACCTGCAACATCATAAGTTACATCCACAGTGGGTCAATACATTTGGAATTGTATTGGAAAGTGATACCATAGTAGAATAGTAGTATCTAACATCTATATGAATTTGTCTAAGTGTAGCTTAGGCTTGCTTTTCTCAATAGGTTTTTCTTATCAGTTGAAAAACACTAAGTTTTTGTTTGTCAAAAATGCCCAAGGAACTACCAATAGACATTGGTGAACATTTACCCTTGTTCAACCACAAGTTTTTAACTTAGAAATTGGGATGAGGAGATCCTTGATAACTTTAATGTTTTTGATGCTCTAATTGTCCGTTGCCGGGGACACGACTAAGTACTTAGGTTTTACCCTCTTGAGAGGTGGTGCACTTTCCCCACAAGACTCGACATGCATCGAGATGAGACTTTTCAGAAGCTTTCCCTTAGACCACCATGGATGCGTTCCATCCTATCACCCTACCACCAACTTTCCATCTGGCTAAGTTCTTGCAACCTATTTGGTCAAGGCAGAGCCCATATGCCATGTGGTTGCACTAGAAGCTTCTCAACACTAAACATCTCAAATCCCTTTGTTCCTAGGTGGCTTTCCACAAGTGTGATACACAAGGTAACCCATAGACATGGGCCTTGTGTAACCACTCAACATAAACCAACATTCCATTCCATCCAGGTGATTCATTCACATAGTTGTAGACTTAGCAAAATTTCATAGCATGAATATTCCACCCTTGTTTGCTACTTGCTAGGCTAAGCATGATAACATAACAAGTTTTCTTAACTTAGGGGAAAATCTACCAAGTCTACAACTACTAGGATTTCCCAAGGCATAGCATAGTATATAGACTTAGAAAAATTCCATGCAAGTCCTACTCAAAATATCACTAATGCATAGTCAAAATAATAGGACAAAAATATGTAGCACCACTTTCCTTGGTAGTTGGGAGAGTAGCAACAGTCCTCACAATCACAATCACCACAATCACCAAAATCTACACATAAAATCATAACACTAAAATTACATTCAAATATTCAAACAAGAATATATATGAATGCATGCAAATGCAATGAAATGATTTTCTACACTAAAAAATGAAACCAAACAGGATATTCTCTGGCCTTTCTAAGGGTGGACCTCTGATTCGGGTAGCCTTAGGTGTTAGATCATGAACCTCTGGCACATCCGCAACTGCCGGATCTGCCGCTGTTGGCTTTGCCGCTTCCGGATCTGGTGCCACTACGTTCTTGCTTGGCCCGGCTCTTGCGCCTGCTGCTGGTGCGGGCACGGTCATCATCACCTCGACACTACCTGCGGGGCGAGTGGTACGCGGACCACTAGCAGTGCTGAGGTGAGGCTCTCTCGCGAGGATGACTCACTGCGGGTAGACGCAAGAAGTGTTGATGCCTACATAACCCTTGTGGGTGCCTAGGTTGATGAAGACCCGTTGCACGGAGGAGAGCGCCTGGCAAAGTGGTGCATGTTGTCGCTGACGTAGTCCCACATGTCGAAGCGCTGAACGAGCCCGAAGACAATGCGCTCACCAGTGGCGATGAAGTTTCCCGTCCGGATCTTGACTCCAGGTAACGCCGCTGCTGGCCCCATGGTGGGCGCCAACTGTCGTGGTGGCGGCACGGCAAATGCCATGGGTAGACTTAAGTTGGGGCCAATATGCACTAGTGGGATCTAGGGAGGGATGATATAGTGGTTTCTACACTCATAATACATGAAATTTATCTTTACTTAGCTCAACAATGGCTACACTTGCTCTCGAGCTGTATAAGCGAGAGGAAGAAGAAGATATCTATAAGCTCTAAGTAAAAATGAATCGATCCCTCTATGTAACATCCCAAAAATACTAAGCTTGGATCATCAAACACTAATTACCAAAATTAGGGTTAACAAAAAACTTTTTAAATAAAACTATGAAGGCATGCATATGTGTATGCATTTCATTTTGAATTCTTTTGAACCACCTTTTTTGTGTGTTTCCTTGCTTGTAAAATGTTTCTTAGGTGAAATAAACATCATCTAAAACATTTCCCACACTTTTCCCAAAGACAAGTAAATCAAAACAAATAAAATAAGGGAATGGTCATTTTGACCAATTTAACTCCCATGCCTACTTTGGCTGTCTCAAACTTTCAGAACCTAACAGAAACCTTTC
The DNA here is from genome assembly GCA_916181665.1 of Avena sativa. Lineage (NCBI taxonomy): Eukaryota > Viridiplantae > Streptophyta > Magnoliopsida > Poales > Poaceae > Avena > Avena sativa. The sequence continues at coordinate 35,067,156 of OV702289.1, read as the reverse complement.
TGGATCTTTGCACCCCTTGATTATACTCATAACAAAGTATCAAGGCCCATCTTGTGATCATCCAGAAACTTTCAAATGCATAGTTTAAATGACAATGCAAAATTGAATCCATATCATATGGGAAGATCCAACTTTTTCAAAAACCACTCAAACAAGCTCAACTTTCAAAACCCAAGCATCTGCAGACTCACCAGCACCAACCTAGCACACCTACCAAAAATCTTTTCAAACTTCAAAACTTGAATTCTTGCGGCCATTTCATCAAATAGGTTGCAGACACAAATCAAACAAAATCCAAACACTATTGTGAGCAGTGATTGAAGCCTAACTTGTTCCCTCTCTGGTTGCAACTAGGCTTTAGTAGATCATCTAGCTCAATTGCACACCCTTAGCATCACTGTAAGCTTGGCATTGCCATCAATGGTGAGCAGGCCGAATGCACCCTTGTCACCCCCATGTCGACAGCCAGCTAGGAGGAGAAACAAGCCTAGCCAGCATGTCTGGGAGCAAGCCAACACCCCACCGCCACTCCCTGTCCACCGCTCGAACGTTGCCAGCCACTGGACCACGCGCACGAACCATGCCAACCTCGCCAACAACCATGCCGAGAGCACGCCCCGTGCGCCACGCTCAACCGACGCCCACAGACCGCGCGCCGCCCTCGCCGCGTGCATACGTGATCACCACCGTCCCAGCAACCCTGCAAACACGCTCGTTCGCCGCCGCGCGGACCACGCGCACTGTGCGCCATTAAATTCTCCGTCGGGCACGCGCAGTGCACCGTCGCGTTCCGACCCAACCGCACCGCCCCATGTCTCGCCACCGTGTCGTTGAGCATAGCCAGGGAGCACCGCACCGCCCCCTACCTTTGCCCATGCCGATAGCCGTCTGTACCATCGCCCCCGACAAGCTCACCGTGCGCCCCGTCGGTCCCCTCGCTCGACTATAAATAGAGGCCACCCCCAGCCGAATTGAGCACACCATTCTACTCCCCTCTCTTCACTGATCGTGCCACACCGTTCCCGGAGCAAGGCGAGCACCACCTCGTCGGAATTTCACCGGAGCCCGCCGCCTCTGGAGAAGAAGGGAGCCAGCGATTGGAGCCACCCCAAGAGGAGCCACCGGTACCAGGAGATTCGCCGTCGTCAACTTCGTCGTTCGCCCGCCTCGCCGACCCTCGCCTGCACCCCGATGAGCCCCCAACGACCCCCACTGGCCGCGCTAGGTTTCTGTCTCGCCGGCGTTGCCCAACGTCGCCGATGACTCTTAGCCGTTGGATTAGAACTAGATCGAACGCACCACAGCGTCTCATACCGCTTCGCACCCCCTGTGTCACTGACGCGTGGGGACAGCCACTTAAACAGCCCGTGGAAGCGTTGCGCTTAGCTGGCCGGCCCAGTATCGTTTCCCGCACAGGCCAGTTATTTGAATTAAACCTGTTTCTTTTTATTTCAAACACACTTCTGTACCCAGTTTTAAAAATCAACCCAGATCGATTCAGTGCACCAAATTTAATGAAACTAATTTTGTTAGAAAGGTTTGGGAATTCTGAATCCAAGCCCGTTGGATTCAAGTCATTTGGATCTATAGATCACCCCTGGTAAAAATAACAAGACATAAGCTTTTCTGCATTCAAACATTTTTCAAATTTAAACCATAATAGCTTTTGAGTTGATTCCAACTCTCAAAAATCACATTTAACTATACCTTTCAGAATACATAAAAATATATAGGTTTACTTACAGAAATAATGTTCAAGTAATAAAAGAATGCTACATAGGCATTTCTAGACACATTATTTAATTAAAATAAAAGGGTAAAACCTTATTAAATTGTGACACCACTTTAAATCACATTCCCATGGACTAAAATATGTGGTGATGACATATGTCAACATGATCCCATGTTTGGTTTGGAGAATATTAAATCTTAAGTAGTTTTTCAAGGAGTAGAAATTACTTTTCTAAAATTAAAAAGAATTAAACAAAGCCTTAACCTTGTAATATTAGAGATGATGCTAGATCATCTATAGGGCCCTTTTGTGTGATGATTGCCATTAGTTAAGTATTGCTTGGTGATTGTGTACATCATATTTATTTATAGACGCTAGTACCGACCAAGGATACGAGGAGGAAGGAGGATTCTACGAAGAAGAAGCCAAGGAGAACTTCAACCACTGCTCTACACAAGGCAAGCTGATACTATACCTATGCAAGCCAGTAACCTTGCAAGCTAACACTTGCAATTTAGCAAGCTTATACTGATATTGTGCCAGCAAACCCTTACTTGTTACCATGCCTACTATATGCCTTAAGCATATGTGATCATACCCACTTGATAAACCAATCCTAGTTTTACTTGCAAGCTTCTTACTTTATTTCTTTATCAAAGCTCTTACTTAGAGTTTACTTAAGAGATTGGTAGATTCTAGAAAGATATGTGAAGGTTGCATAAAGAGCATAAAATTTGGCCTAAGTTAGAACCCTTGATATCAGCCTAAGACATAAGGTTGTACTTAGTTGAAACTCCACTAGTCCACCACCCCTCATTAGTACTTACCCCCACTTATAGATGCTAGTGCTAAGCATAAAACTTGATCAACTTTTAGATGGGAATACTTGGTGGAAAACTGGTTATGAAAACCTTGGAATGATGGATCATTCTATTGAAATGTTTTGGACATGTGTTTCCAGACACTTGATGATTTTGGTGATGAAAATGATGAGGCATGATCCTTAGCCCTTTATAAAACTGATGGTTGTCTGGATGCGATACCATTCCAATTTTATCGTACAACCACAATACCCGAAGATTGGGTAGGGCTTGACTGGAAACTTATATACCTTAGTATTAGTTCCCTCACGGCCAAGGTCTGAGATGAGGGTTACCTTGTCAAGATTGTCCACCTGTGCAGTATCCAAGATGACAGTTGGTCATGGTTGGGAGGCCAAACTCATAGGAGAGGTGCTTATCCGCATACTGAGTATGGTGAATTCAGGATTTGTTCCTGACGGATGTATCGAATGTTGTGCTGAAAGTGTACAATCTCTGCAGAGTGTCAAACTATTCGAATAGCCGCGTCCGCGGTTATGGACAATTGGAGTGGCCATACTGTTCCCCCGTCAGACTTTTCAAAATGACTTGTGAAATGAATTGAGACTTTGACTTGACCACAACAGGGTTGTGATATGAGTTACAAGATCCCACTTAGGAGTTATAAAATTGTGACTAGCTTTGGAACTTCGTAGAGATAAATCTGGCTTTTGCAAAACAACCCTAGAGCCTAGTGTCCTATTATCCAAAAACCCCTTTACCTGCTAGTACTAGTTTGCGAGTACTTAAAGAGTACTCATGGCTTTGTCTCTGGCTATTCTCATGGCCAGACTATGAAGAGGAGTACCTGGAGGATGGACCCCAGGAAGGTTACGACAACTAGGATCATCTCCCATCGTCAGCATTGTCTGTGACCCCGAAGATGGAGCTTCGCGTACGCTACCGTTATTATTACGTATTCCGCTGCTTGAAGTTGTATTAAGAACTGGATCATGAGATCCCTATTTGTGTAAGAACTTATGTACGGTTGTAATGGATGATGTACTATGGTATCCAATTCTGTTATGTCTCGCAAAAATGGTAATCCTGGGATTGCGATGTATGGCATAACAGACATCTGGGATTAAAAATCCATGTGTTGACACTCTACTAAGAGGCCCTGGTTCACCTTATAAAGGGGTGGCCAGGTTACATCTAGGGGTGACATGGATAGTATATTCCACGAATATGCATGTCCCAAAATAGTAACTCGACGGGAGCCTTTCAGTGTTTCCCTTCTATCGACAACAATGACCCAGAGCCCACGACATGTGAGCGTCGGGTTCTGGGACTGTCACCTCCGTGAGGCCTCTTCTGCCCTCTGTCCCTCTGTCCTTTGTCCATAGCGCTTGACACTGTACAGATTCCTGAGAGAGAGAAAGTGTGCAGTGTTGACTTCAGGGTTCGTTCTCTCCTTCTTGAGAAAGCTTCCCCGTGAATCAGCCTAGCCCTGTATGACTTGGCCAAGCCTTAACCTGCAAATATAAAGCACACTAGATGATATGCTGGCATACCCCATATGTCGTCCGAGTTAGGTTTTAGTTATCTGACTCGGGATAACCCGGTCCTTATTCGGCCAGCATTGATATAACTCGGCCGGGTCATTCTTTGACCCGGTCAACATCTTCGAGGGCTTTTCCCTTTCCCCTTAGCTTGACCCTACATGGGTCATCCCCCAACAAAACCGGCGACATTGAATCACGGTACAAATGAGTGGGGAATTGGGATGAATTAAAATACATCATCTATAGAGGTTAGATAAAGTTTTTGTATCCACCATTCGTTAGTTCCAACTAAGGGGAGGAGGTCTAGGGGTCCGAGTAATCACCAGATAGAAGCATACTAAATGTACAAAATCATGGTCTCTAATACTGAAGGAAATGTGTGGTACAATGACTATATATGTTTATGGAAAATAAATGTGTGTACATGAGGAAACTACCGCTCTCTAGTGTAGTTTGGAATCCACCATCATGGAATTTATTTCAATGCCATCTATGTAAGTTAAAACGATGTTTCATGGGGTATCCTTCAGAAAAAAAATGTTTCATGGGTGCATTGTAGGTAAAAATTGCTAATGCAATTCCAAAAAAATAAAAAAAGATCGCAAGTGCTAACTATTACAATAAGTTTGTCTATAAGTTAAAACAATGTTTCATGGGGTATCATTGAATAAAAGCAATGTTTTATGGGTGCATTGCATTTAAAAATTGCGAAAGAAAATTGTGTTCGAGTGATCTCAAGGCGTAGCTTGGGTTCGTGTACATTGTTGGAGTGGTCAAATCCGAGCACCTGAGTCCCTAGCTCTAGCCCAGTATATATATTAGTCGTTGCAAATTCAAAATTAGCACAATGTTTCTTATTTTGTAAGACTTCACACGGAATACAATTAGCTTCAGGCATTTATGCTTGGAATCCTCGTCTTACTGGCGTGATGTATCCAAATCACATGAGATAATGCAACTAGCTACGGGTGCAAAACTTTGCATATCGATGATAACCAATTTAAGCTTAAAATGCTGGTGACTACTACACTGGCATAGGTTCACATATACCCGGTCGACATTCTATCCTAGCCTGGGAGGAAGGAGATTTAGAAAGACAACATATACATATGGTGTACTTCTAATGCTTCAATGTTCATACTTTAGATTTTGGTAATACCAGTTGGCAATGGCACTACCGGTACCATACCTATGACCATGTAATTGCAACTTTTTTAGGCTCCTCCTACTTTGGAATATGAATTTCTGAGTAAATACCGAATTTTGAAGTGTGATTTACACAAACCGTGTTGTCAGTTGACATCATGGTCTTATGTGCAGGACCTCAATTGATAGCAGTCACACGATCTAAAATATCAGATATCCAATTCTTATCAATTTGGTTTTGGCATATGGTACTATATAAAAATGCTCCAAAGGCTCTTAACGGCTAGGATATCTCGTCACTAGTGCAGAACTTCCCATTGGTCCCGGTTGGTAAGGGGCTTTAGTCCCGGTTACCCAACCGGGACGGGGCAATCGGGACTAAAGCCCGAACCTTTAGTCCCGGTTGCCCCACCAACCAGGACAAAAGAGCGTACATGTGGCCGCTGCTCCGTGCGAGGGGGGGGAGGAGCAACCGTCCCGGTTCGTAATAATCTTCTGCCGCGGCAGAGATTTGACACATTTCTCTGCCGCGGCAGAGAATTCATTTTGGCAACTTTTGTGTCGCGGCAGCATTTTGGCCACTTTTTGTGCCGCGGCAGAGAATTCATTTATGTTGTTTTATTGTTTATTTAGTGTTTTGCACTCATCAATGAAGGAACCATTATATTACACAAGATCATCATGACAATATTATATTCGATACACGGATCGAGTTCATGCACTACATAAAAAAGTTGCTCTTTGTACAATCTCTATTGTCTATACACAGCCGAATAGTATTCCCCTTTTGGGTTTAGGACTTCTGCATCCAAGAATCCCGCCAATTCCTCTTGAATTGCTTGTACGTGATCCTTTGGCAGAAGACCGTCCCATAGACGTTCGATCTGATTTAAAAAAGGAGTCAGCCTATATGAATGAAACTAAACACAATTTGATTGTAATTAAAAACTATAGAAATTGTTTACGTACGTGGAGTTGCTCTAAATTTTTGCCCTTCTCATCGCACGTCTGTCGGATGAACTCGCAAATATAATATCCACATAGATTGTTACCTGGTCCCTGCGTCAGGCACTTTACGAGAACATAGTTCAATCAAAATAATAATCAAGCATGATAATAACTGTATCAAAACTAGAATCAAAGAGATGCGCGGATATAGCTAGTTGTGCTTACATCTAGTGCTTCAAATGTAAGCTCCGCTTTCCAAACACCCCTAGCCTTGTTGGTGAACCGTTTCCAAGCGTTGCACGGCGAAGAAAACGAATAAAATAAGTTATTAATTACTTGATATCATAAAATTCACGAACGTTACCGATATAGTGTCGTAATGATTAGAATTATCGCTGGAGAAGCATCTGCATGTCCTTCCACTGCTCAAAGGGTTTATGTTTCGAGTCCATGACTAGTACACGCTCTTTGTCAAGTTGAATGATTAACAGAATATAGTGGAAGCTGCGAATGCATAACTAATCAATTATATACTTAACATCGAGTAAGAGAAATAGAAAGTGTATACAAGACAATAACACTCACTCGAAGTTGTAAGGAAAAAGTATTTCCCTTCTGGTTTCTTGAAACATTAACGCGTGTACTATATTATCCTCTGTATCCTGGGGGCTTGTTTTGAGATTAGCTTGATGAACCCAATATGGGTCAATGAAGCCAATGTCATAGATTTGTCCTCTGCCGCATTCGAAAATCTTCATTCTGCATATTACAGTATGATTATATACATGCAATAAACAAGGTGAGATAGCTGGAGACTAAATTAATTACAGAATTAGTACTTACAGACAATAGGCATTGATGATCGATTTGTCCAAGGCGTCTTGATTGAATAATTGAAATAGTTCATCAAATTCAATGGATATCATGTCATCTATTTCTTTCCCATAATGCTTTTTTGTAACCTTCAGCACTATCCAGTTAGCCCCGGCCTTTGTGGCATGCATGTACCAGTTATGCAATCTTCGCATTTTTGTTGGAAGATTAATTACCTCCTCAGGTTTGACGAGAGGTTTGCCGTACTGGTATTTATATGCTACTTAACACACGGGGAGGTACTCTAACTGGGATAAGTACTGGGAAATACTCATACCTTGAGCAGCGGCAGCTTCTCCGGATTGTGCAACTACCTCTGGATCATACTGCTCTTCAGCCGCATATTTGCTCGACCCCACATTGGTATGGGAAATCACCTTGAGAGGGGCGCAAGACTGTTTTGCTTGTTCTCCGAGCTGGGCAAAATATTTCTCGCTTGCATCAGTACTGCTCTTCGAGGCTTGTTGTGCCGCATGTGACTTGAGAATAGAACGCTCATAGTCTGATGACAGCTTTGGCTCGAGTTGATGAAGAGTCTTTAGAATTTTCAACACTCTGGCTTTTTCTTCTTTGGTGCTGGTGAACTCTGGCTCTTTCGGCCACCTCAGCTTAGCAAAAAACGCTGTCGTTTCCGCATCAATGATCGCCGCAGTCTCCTCTTCAGTACAGTCATAAGCTCTCTTGGGAAGAACCTTTGGTACTTTTAGAAGAGGCTCTTGTTTACGTTTCGGCGATCGCTTACCACGACGCAGAGTAGCGGTACGCTTACGCTTTTTATCCTAAGGCGTCGGCGATGGCTCCCGCGGCGATGGCTGCGTCAGAGATTGGTGAGGCGACGGAGCCGGGTGAGGCGACGAAGACGGCTGCCGCGGCGGAGACGACCTCGCTGGAGACGGGTGAGGCGGCGGCGAAGATGGCCTTGGCGTGTGATTTCGAAGCACGATACATTCCTTTGGACATAGAATGGTGATGTTTGTTGCGTCTCCCAGTTCAGTCACATCCCCTTCACCTGCAGGGTAGTCAAGCTTCAAAACTTCAAAGGTGGGCATGATTTCATCCACCCCGACAACAGCGTAGCCCTATGGAACCGGACGACAGTGGTAAGTTGGTGTGGGTCCAATTGGTAAGGCATAGCCGACTGCCACCTTCATTGATATGTTCACAACTTTGACATGTAGCTTGCAGTGTGTCATCTATGTGATATCATCCACTGGGTAGCCAACAAGATCCATCGTCGGTGCACCATCGTCATCGCCATTGTCATCACTCGGGACCTTGGTGGAAGCCACACTGCTTTTTTGATTATTCGATAGGCCGGTAGCATCGAATGCAGTGTGCTGCTGAGATGGGCCGGTAGTACTTTGCTCTTTAAGTGCGTTAATTTCATCTTGTTGTTGCTTTATTCGTTCTTTAATTATACGCATTCGCTCTTTCTAAATATCTGCTTCAACTTCCGCCTTGTCCTTTCTCCTCTGACGGCTTCTATCAGGATATTTCTTCCTCTCTTCGGGAAACCCAGTCCTCCATGGTTTGGAGCCGCTTGTGCCTCGTGTTCGTCCATCATGTTCCTTATTTCCAAGGGCGAGTGTGAGCTCATCATTCTCTCTATCAGGAATGAAGTCCCCATCTTTAACAGCCTTTACTGCTTTTCTCATATTCTCGATTGCTAAGGGGTCTTCTTTATGTTGTATGTTATATATACACTTCCCTTCCGAGTCCAACGTGCCCTCATGCCCGTAAAACCAATTCCTTGCACGTTCTACCCAATCGTCTGTCTCTGGGGTGATCTTTTTATCACGCAGTTCATTCTCAAGTTTCTCCCACTTAGGAATGCCAGCCCTGTAGCCACCTTGCCCCATAGTATGGTGATACTTCTTGTTAGCAGCATTCAGCTTATTCGTTGCAGACATTTTCTTAGCTTTTTCTGATGTCATGTATTTCACAAACTCAGCCCAGAATGGTTTTATCTTCTCAAACTGAATATTCTTTAAATCGGGAGTCTTCTCTTTCATGACATAGTCAAGGTGCAATCTTTTCTTCCATTTGGTGAAACACTGGGCCATCTTCTTCAAAGCCCACTCCCTGACCTTAGCCTCCATGGCTCTCCCATGTTCTAAGGCGTCCTCAAATGGATCCTCCGCATTTGGATCCAGCTCTATCTTCGGTAGTTTGAAATTAACCATGAGCCTCTTCCATAGTAAATCTTTGGCGTTGTTAGGGACAAATAAGCATGTTCCCTCTTCTTCCGCATCAGCAGGCCTATTCCAATTTCGAATGGTGATCGGGATTAAGTCCCTAACGATTACTCCGCATTGTGCCACAAATTTGTTTGCGACAACTTCGGGAGCCGTCGGTTTGCCGTCTTCAGCGATATCTTCGATCCTGAACCTCTCATGGTCTCCCAACTTTTTGGTTGGGCCTCGGCTGCTCTTTTTAGTAGATTTCTTCGATCCGGAGGGCTAAAAGAAGAAAGATACTATTTCTATATAGATAGCAGATGATTAATTAATGAATTAATTATATTACATGCACCTCGCCAGAGCGGTCGTCTTCTCGATTACACAAGGCATCGCCTTCTCCCTCACGGAAGGCAACACCTTCAACCTCAAACAAGTCGTCTATTCCGGCAAAAAGAGGATCACCCTCACCGGAGTTGTTCATAAACGTCGATACATCTAAATTTTCTTCCCCGCGGATCACACCTTCGATCAACTCTTCCTTTTCTTCATCTTTGTCGTGTGGGTCCATATTTTCTGCATAGGTGGAAAAACAGATAAGTCAAAGCGGCTAAGGGAGAATGTTAGGTATGGTGTTGAGAGATATAAACCCTAATTCAGAGAAACCCTAATATATACATACACAATAATAAAAATATATACATACACACTATATATACATACACACTAAAAGGGAAGGGGCGCGCGGCCCTCTCGGGTGTGCATGGTACCAGCGATCGGCGCAGGCGGCGCTGTGGCGGTCAGGGAGGAGAGGGAGGCGGCCGGAGACGGAGGTCGACAGAGGCGGCCGAAGATGACGTGGCCGGAGATGGAGGTCGACGTAGGCGGCTAGAGACGACGCAGCCGGAGATGGAGGTCGACAGAGGCGGCTGAAGCGCGTGGCGATGGATGGAGATGGAGGCTCTATGGCGGTCGGGGAGGAGGGATAGGCGGAATTCTCAAACAAGGATGATGATATGACAAGTTGAATTGCATTGAAATGAAACCCTAAAACTTGCTCGGCAATTTAAACGGGGTTCCGAGGGTTAAAAACCTAACTCGGGAAACTCCGGAAACACATGAGAGGGGTTGATTTAGTTCTTTAATTAAACTTGTCATTAAAGTTGATTAGCAATGCATGAGTATAGCTTAAAAAGGTATAACTCATTTTTCTGAACATTTTGATATATTATTTGTATTTTTCTGACTTATAAATAATAAGATATGAATTTTACAATATTTAATCATTTTCTGGAATTATAAAACAATTTATTACATCAGACGTCATAAACAACCCAGGGCTTTTGTTACCACGACTGAACCTACCCATAGAGACTGACTGGTGGGGCCGAAGCCACATCAGCAGCCCCACATGCAAATTGGGGGGGGGGGGTCAGGGCGTTTCTCACCGGGGCTGGATCTAGCCAGAGGGGCTGACTGGTGGGACCTGGCCACGCAAGCAAGCCACGTGGACCTCGCCGGAGCACGGCCAGACGGCGGCGGTGCTAGGGGGCGAACGGAGACGCACGGGTAGGCCTAATCGAATCAGGGCGTCACCACGAACCTAACTAGGGCGACGCCGCTAGGTAGAGGTCGCCGGAGCAGGCCGCACGACGACGGCCGACGGCGATGCATGCAGATGATTGCGACGGCGATGATTCAGAGAGGAAGAGGGGAAACAGAGAGGGTCACAGGGACCGTGAGCTCACCGGGAAGCTCGCGGAGGGGTCATTGGTGCGAGGGGAGCACAGGGGACGTCAGAATCGATGGCGCTGGACACGGCGGCTAGAGACACGCATGTGCCGCCGGAGACGAGGACGGAAGCGGACGGAGGGCGGAGGCGACGGCGCTGACGACGACGGCGGGCGTGCAAGGACAGGGTAGCCTGCCGACGATGTGGGGATCGGGGCGGTGGTGGCATCTCCCAGCTCTGTGTGCGTGTGTGGGTGAGTGAAGAGGAGCGGGGAAGAAGGAGAAGGAGAAGGGGCGTCGTGTATAAAGGGAAGGGAGAATACGTCCCGGTTGATGCCAACAACCAGGACTAAAAGGCCATACGTCCCGGTTGGAGCCACCAACCGGGACGTGTACTCCACTTTTTTTTAGCAGACCAAGGGTTGGCGCGCGCAGGGTCTTTAGTCCCGGTTGATGGCTCCAACCGGGACATATGAACCTGTTTTCAAATTTTTTCAGGAATTTTCTCTCTGTTCCCGCCTTATTTTTTATTTTGGGGTTTAAATTTGTAATTTTTTAAATGATAATTACTTTGGAATTTAGAAAAACTTTAAACATAAAAAGTGTTTGAATTTGAATAACTAATTCAAAACCATTATCTGTTTTTAAAAATAATTAATGTAACCATTTAAACTATGAACCAATTAAAATTAAAAATGAATTAACTTATATTTTTTGAATATTAATTTGGAATTTAGAAAAACTTTAAACATAAAAAGTGTTTGAATTTGAATAACTAATTCAAAACCATGTTCTATTTTTAAAAAATAATTAATGTAACCATTTAAACTATGAACCATTTAAAATTAAAAATGAATTAACTTATATGTTTTGAATATTAATTTGGAATTTAGAAAAACTTTAAACATAAAAAGTGTTTGAATTTGAATAACTAATTCAAAACCATTTTCTATTTTTATAAAATAATTAATGTAACCATTTAAAATTAAAAATGAATTAACTTATATTTTTTGAATATTAATTTGGAATTTAGAAAAACTTTAAACATAAAAAGTGTTTGAATTTGAATAACTAATTCAAAACCATTTTCTATTTTTATAAAATAATTAATGTAACCATTTAAAATTAAAAATGAATTAACTTATATTTTTTGAATATTAATTTGGAATTTAGAAAAACTTTAAACATAACAAGTGTTTGAATTTGAATAACTAATTCAAAACCATTTTCTGTTTTTAAAAATAATTAATGTAACCATTTAAACTATGAACCATTTAAAATTAAAAATGAATTAACTTATATTTTTTAAATATTAATTTGGAATTTAGAAAAACTTTAAACATAAAATGTGTTTGGATTTGAATAAGTAATTCAAAACCATTTTCTGTTTTTAATTTGGATTTGAATTAACTTATATTTTTATATATTAATGGGCGGGAAAAAAAGGACGGGAAATAATGGGCGGAAAGAAATTTTTATTAGGATAGAACTGGAATTAAAGTACATAACACAACTAACACAAAGTTACATAGAAGAACTGAAAATTAAGATACATGGCCAGATTAAGCCACAATCGGCCGACCTTGTTTTGCAATGTTGGAGTGATTCAGTCATGCTCCTGCCTACACCTGTAATACTCGCCACTGTAGTCGTCGTACTCGCCGCGACCGTCGTCGCTGTCATCGTCGGGGTCGCCGTAGTTGAACCTTGAAGGCTGAGTACGAGTGGGCTGGACTTGAGGGTAGCGCAGGCGGGGGCTAGAGTCGGCGGCCGTGTCGTAGGCCATGACACTCTGGAGAGTCCGAGCGCGCCACCACAACCGACGGCCGGCCTCGTTGAAGTTTAGAGGAGGTGGGCCATCCTCCTCGTTCCTGGCGAGCGCCCTGTCATGCCGATCCACGAAGAAGGCTTCCCAAGTCGGGAAATAGTCGGGATGCCATCTATGATTCCTCCGCTGCTCCGGCGTGAGCTCGAAGTAGTAGTGGTTCATGATGGCCATCCGACATGCCACACCTAGAGGGACAGGAGGAACCGGCACGCCTCCGGCACTCAGCATCTAGCCATCGGGGACACAGTAGCCCGGCGGGCAGGGGTAGTTCGAGGCGCAAAGCGCCTCCGCCTCCCCGGGAGTTAGTGCTACGGTGGAAGTCATGGGAAAGAGTGATGAGGTTGCAAATATGAGTCTAGAGATGTGCAATGACAATGGAGGCCAACCCTACATATATATAGTGAGAAATGGTAGGAAGATAACTCGAGGGAAGAACTGGCGGGAAAAACTGGCGGGAAGAAATGGCGGGAGAAATGCCGGGAAAAAATGGCAGGAAGAAAAATGGCTCATTTAGAACTTGCATTGGATCTCTGAAGAAACCACATATTGCGAGTCTAAAAATGATTTTTTTCAAAAAATCACGGGCGATAGATCATGTACCTGTAGTACAAACCGGACCCACTTCCTACCGATTCGGCAGACATTTGTCCTTTTTACCCGGGATGGACGAAAAGGTTTGAAATGTCCCGGTTGGGAGATAGTCCATGTAAGGTAGTCTAGTATTTTAGGAAAATGGGACGGTAGCATTCTGAAACAGCATTTTGGTGGTTACTTCACAAAATGACCCGTTTTTTGCGCTCGGAAAATGGAAAAGGGCTTTTCCGTGCGACAAAAAGGAAAACTTCCTCCTGCAACATTGTTCTCCATACCAATGTCCACATGCATTCATAATATGGGCACAATATCACAAACTATGTCGTGATTCAGCACATAACATCGGTCATTTGGACCGAAAGCCATGAAACCTCGAACATGATAGGTCATTTTGTGAAGGTTTTTTCGAGACATGATCAATATACCAAGTCTGGTATTTTTCCTTTCAACTATGTCACATAATATGACATCACGCGAAGGATTTTCATTGTTCGGATTTTTTTTGAATTTATTATGCCCGTTTTGAATTTTCTGAATTTCTAACTATGGTCGAACCGGCGTCCATGAAGATAGGGGACGAGCATCGTTAGAACTTGCATTGGATCTCTGAAGAAACCACATATTGCGAGTCTAAAAATGATTTTTTTCAAAAAATCATGGGCGATAGATCATGTACCTGTAGTACAAACCGGACCCACTTCCTACCGATTCGGCAGACATTTGTCCTTTTTACCCGGGATGGACGAAAAGTTTTGAGATGTCCCGGTTGGGATATAGTCCATGTAAGATGGTCTAGTATTTTAGGAAAATGGGACGGTAGCATTCTGAAATAGCATTTTGGTGGTTACTTCACAAAACGACCCGTTTTTTGCGCTCGAAAAATGGAAAAGGGCTTTTCCGTGCGACAAAAAGGAAAACTTCCTCCTGCAACATTGTTCTCCATACCAATTTCCACATGCATGCATAATATGGGCACAATATCACAAACTATGTCGTGATTCAGCATATAACATCGGTCATTTGGACCGAAAGCCATGAAACCTCGAACATGATAGGTCATTTTGTGAAGGTTTTTTCGAGACATGATCAATATACCAAGTCTGGTATTTTTCCTTTCAACTATGTCACATAATATGACATCACACGAAGGATTTTCATTGTTCGGATTTTTTTTGAATTTATTATGCCCGTTTTAAATTTTCTGAATTTCTAACTATGGTCGAACCGGCGTGCATGAAGATAGGGGACGATCATCTTTAGAACTTGCATTGGATCTCTGAAGAAACCACATATTGTGAGTCTAAAAATGATTTTTTTCAAAAAATCACGGGCGAAAGATCATGTACATGTAGTACAAATCGGACCCACTTCCTGCTGATTCGGTAGACATTTGTCATTTTTACCCGGGATGGACGAAAAGGTTTGATATGTCCCGGTTGGGAGATAGTCCATGTAAGGTGGCCTAGTATTTTAGGAAAATGGGACGGTAGCATTATGAAACAGCATTTTGATGGTTACTTCACAAAATGACCCTTTTTTGCGCTCGGAAATATTGTCGACACTTACGAAATAATGTCCACACTCACCCCTATTATTAGTGATGACTCGTGTTAGTGCCGACACTTACGAAATAATGTTGACACTCACCCCTATAATTAGTGCTGAATCGTGTTTTGTCTCGGTTGGTGTCCCCAACCGGGACTAAAGATGAATCTTTAGTCCCGGTTGGAGGGATTTTGGCATAGTGTCGACACTTACGAAATAATGTCGACACTCACCCCTATTATTAGTGCTAACTCGTGTTTTGTCCCGGTTGGTGTCTCCAACCGGGACTAAAGGTTCATCTTTAGTCCCGGCTGGAGGGATTTCGGCAGGTTGGGCCAGGCAACACTAATGATAGGGTTGAGTGTCGACATTATGTCGTGCGGCGTGTACCTTGTCCCGGATGGTGTCACCAACCGGGACTAAAGATGAACCTTTAGTCCCGGTTGGAGACACCAACCGGGACAAAACACGAGTCAACACTAATAATAGGGGTGAGTGTCGACATTATTTCGTAAGTGTCGACACTATGTCGAGCTGCTTGTACTATAAATAGGCATCCATGTGAGTCCAGTCCTCCAGCCAGATTGAGGCATCTCCAATATTGTTTTCGAGAGCAGGGACATCACTACGACCAGTTTCAGGGAGATGCCGCCGGATCCCAGTCCTCCGGCATCTCCAAGAAACTGGTCATAGAGGCAATCCCATATATGTGAAATTAGTTAGCTCCTAGGTGTATTGATCTAGTTAGAGAAGTTACAAGCTGCAAGATGGTTTTCGAGAGCAGGGACACCACTATGACCAGTTTTAGGGAGATGCCGCCAGATCCTAGTCCTCTGGCATCTCCAAGAAACTGGTCATAGAGGCACTCCCTAATATGTGAAATTAGTTAGCTCCCAGGTGTATTGATCTAGTTAGAGAAGTTACAAGCTGCAAGATGGTTTTCGAGAGCAGGGACACCACTACGACCAGTTTCAGGGAGATGCCGCCGGATCCCAGTCCTCCGGCATCTCCAAAACTGGTCATAGAGGGACTCCCTAATATGTGACCGCGCGCGTTTGGAGATCAGATCTTAATGGTAAGTACGAATCGGGACAACTTCTTCATAGTCCCGGTCCAGCCACAAAATAGGACTAACACTCAAGATAATTATTAATATTAAAAACTAAGACTACAAAACCGGGATTAAAGGCCCCCTATATATAGTCCCGGTCAAGCCACAAACCGCGAAAGATATCCTTCGGTGAAGCCACAAACCGCGAATGACATGAACTAGAGTTACATAATATGAGCATGAACTTCTTGGCATATGTCCTTCCTTATGATCGCTTCAGACATAACCATGGAGCATCTTCTTTACTTAACGGAATGCTTGGGCAGTTTTCACTGTGAAGGGAGGAATTTCATCAAACTTATTATAATCTTCTGACATGTCTGTCTTGTCCTCGATTCCCACGATGTTTTTTTTCCCTGAAAGAACTATGTGACACTTTGGCTCATCATATGATGTATTCGTTTGCATATTTTTTCTTTTTTTCGGTCTGGAGGACATGTCCTTCACATAGAAAACCTGAGACACATCATTGGCTAGGACGAATGGTTCATCTCTATAACCAAGATTGTTGAGATCCACTGTTGTCATTCCATACAACTGGTCTATCTTTACCCCTTCCCCATTCAAGTTGACCCATTTGCAGCGAAACAAAGGGACCTTAAAAGAGACTCCATAGTCTAGTTCTCATATCTCCTCTATGTAACCATAGTATGTGTCCTTTTGTCCATTCTCGTCTATTGCATCAAAGCGGACACTACTATTTTGGTTGGTGCTCTTTTTATCTTGGGCGATCGTGTTGAATGTATTCCCATTTATTTCGTACCCTTGGAAATTCAATACAGTAGAAGATGGTGACGCGGCCAACAAGTATAGCTGATCTCCAACAGTGGTGTCATTCAAGAGATGTGTCCGCATCCAACCACTGAAAGACTTCATGTGCTCATCTGTAATCCATGATTCAGGCTTCCCTGGGTTTTTGGAGCGTACAATATTCTTGTGTTCCTCGATATACGGAGCTGCCAAGGTGGAATTATGTAGAACTGTGTAGTGTGCTTTAGTGAAAGAATCCCTGTCCCTACATATCATTGCTTTCTTTCCCAGCGTGCATTTTCCACTTAGTCTTCCCTCATGCCGCGAGTCAGAAACACCATTCGACTTAAGGTCAGGAATAAAGTCAACACAAAACTCAATGACCTCCTCTGTTCCATATCCCTTGGAGATGCTTCCTTCTGGTCTAGCACGGTTATGAACATATTTCTTTAAGACTCCCATGAACCTCTCAAAGGGGAACATATTATGCAGAAATACCGGACCGAGAATGGCAATCTCTTCCACTAGGTGAACCAGGAGATGCGTCATAATATTGAAGAAGGATGGTGGGAACACCAACTCAAAACTAACAAGACATTGTACCACATCCTTCTGTAACCTTGGCAGAATATCTGGATTGATTACCTTCTGAGATATTGCATTGAGGAATGCACACAGCTTCACAATGGGTACTCGAACATTTTCCGGTAGAACCCCCCTTAATGCAATCGGAAGCAACTGCGTCATAATCACGTGACAGTCATGAGACTTCAGGTTTTGGAACTTTTTCTCTGCCATATTTATTATCCCCTTTATATTAGATGAGAAGCCAGACGGCACCTTGATACTGTAAAGGACTTCAAAAAAGATTTCCTTCTCTACTTTGGTAAGAGCATAGCTGGCACGACTTAAGTGACGCCCTTTATCCGTCTTGTTCTGTGTATGCATGTTCTTTGGGTCTTTCATAATTTGTTGGTCCTCCCGTGCTTCTGGTGTATCTTTTGTCTTCCCATACACGCCTAGGAATCCTAGCAGGTTCATGCAAAGATTCTTCGTCACGTGCATCACGTCGATTGAAGAGCGGACACGCAGGACTTTCCAATACGGCATATCCCAAAATATAGATTTCTTCTTCCACATGGGTGCGTGTCCTGTAGCGACGTCGTTCGGAACTGATTGACCGTCGGGACCCTTTCCAAAGATTACTTCTATGTCCTTGACCATACCAAATACATCATCACCAGCAGGGAGTTCAGGCTTCTTCCGATGATCTGTCTCACCTTTGAAATGCTTGCCTTTCTTTCTTACGGGATGATTGGTCAGAAGAAATCGTCGATTCGCCAAGTACACAACCTTCTTGCATTTATGCAAATATATACCTTCAGTCTTATCTAAACAGTGTGTGCATGCCTTATATCCCTTGTTTGTCTGTCCTGAAAGGTTACTAAGAGCAGTCCAATCATTGATGGTTACGAATAGCAACCCTCGTAGATCAAATGGCTCCTGTTTGTTCTCATCCCACGCACGTACACCTGGTTTGCCCCACAACTGTAAGATTTCTTCAACTAATGGCCTAAGGTACACATCAATGTTGTTGCCCGGTTGCTTCAGGCCTTGGATGAGCACTGGCATCATAATGAACTTACGCTTCATGCACAACCAAGGAGGCAGGTTGTAGATACATAGAGTCACGGGCCAGGTGCTGTGACTGCAGCTCTGATCCCCAAAGGATTCATGCCATCCGTACTTAGACCAAACCATAAGTTCCTTGCGTCACCTGCAAAGTCTGGGAAGTCTCTCTCGATTTTTCTCCACTGTGACCCATCAGCAGGGTGTCTCAACTTCCCGTCTTTCTTACGGTCTTCTTTGTGCCATCGCAACAACCTGGCGTGCTCTTTGTTTCTGAACATGCGTTTCAACCTTGGTATTATAGGAGCATACCACATAACCTTAGCTGGAACCCTCTTCCGGAGGGGCTCTCCCTCAACATCACCAGGTTCATCTCGTCTGATCTTATACCGCAATGCATTGCATACCGGACATTTATCTAAATTCTCATACTCCTTACCGCGGTAGAGGATGCAGTCATTAATGCATGCATGTATCTTTTGCACATCTAATCCTAGAGGACAGAGAGTCTTCTTTGCTTCGTAGGTACTCTCAGGAAGTTCGTTATGTTTTGGAAACTTCGGCTTCAGTATTTTCAGCATCTTTTCAAATGAGGAGTCAGTTAGACCACACTCTGCCTTCCATCGCAACAATTCCAGTGTGGTACCGAGCTTTGTGCTGCCATCTTCACAATTTGGGTACAACAATTTCTTGTGATCTTCTAACATGCCCTCTAACTTCAACTTCTCATTTTCTATTTCACAGTCTCACTTTGCATCAGAAATGACCCTACCAAGTTCATCAGCCGACTCATCTGATGCCCGTTCTTCACCTCCTTCCTCTCCATTGTCTTCTATTGCAATATCACTGTATTCAGGAAACATATGATGATAGTTGTTATCATCATCTTCTTCTTCACCATCTTCCATCATAACCCCTCTTTCCTCGTGCTTGGTCCAACAATTATAGTTGGGCATGAAACCTTTCATAATCAGGTGGCCGCGAATGAATTTCGAGGAAGAGTACTCCTTGTTGTTCTGACATTGAACACATGGACAAGGTATAAAACCATTCTCTTTGTTTGCCGTAGCCACATCGATAAATTTATCCACGCCTTTCATATACCCGGGTACGCGCCGGTCACCGTACATCCATTCCCGACCGTTCATCTGCATCATATAAGTAAGTTTATCAAAAAACAGGACATCATAAATAGTGAAATGACCAATTCACATCGACACATGCATTGTATTAATGACAGAGAAAAGATAAGATTGCTAACCTCGATCGAGGAAAATAAAGAGGAGAAAGCTCAAGTGCGTCTCGGACACCTTCTATATTTTTGTTCTATGAGAAATTGGACGGGATCATTCACTCAAACATTTCATCAAACACCTTGAACGCATGCATAGGGGAAAAAAACTAGCACACCCCTCACATCTTCCACCAAGAAAAAACAGAGTGGAGTCAGAGGGCTGGGGCGTTGCATTTATAGAGGGCGGGAGCATACATCCCGGTTTATAACACAAACCAGGACTAAAGGTGTGTGCCACGCCACGTGGCTGACGCCCAACCTTTAGTCCCGGTTTGTGTTACAAACCGGGACGTATGCCCCCTACCAACCGGGACGCATGCCTCCGGGCCCCGTGCCCGCTCAAACCGGGACGCGTGCCAGCATTAGTCCCGGTTCGTGGCGGAATTGAGACTAATGCTGTTAGGAGGCACGAACGGATAGCCTGTTTTCTACTAGTGCGTTGAGTGTGTAGAGCTTGTGGCGTTCGAGGCCAAAGGACCCTCCCTTGTTCCAAGAACCCTCACCTCCTCCAAAGGGATGTCTCTTGGAGCCAGCATGACTTAACGATGGGTTAGCTCAATGGCCTTGGCACGCTGCTTCACCCTCGCCTTCCTTGCCTAGGGTTTTGTTCCCGATCATCTTTTCGAAGAATATAAAGAGGCGAAGAGAATGAGAAGGAGGAAGAAGACGAGAAAAATGTTTTGGTATACAAGCCTTTTTCACACTTCCTGTTTATAAAAGAAAATTCTTGAGTAATCCCCCAATGAAAGCAATACGTGTTCCCGTTGCGCACCCATCGATCAAAAACATCTCATTGATATTTGTCAGGTAGACATCAAAGACTCTCAACAAAAGTTTCATGCCACATGGCATGACAGTAGGGAGCATGCATCGTTAATAGGGATGAAATTCGAGTCGAGCCGAGCCATCTCAGCTCAATTCAACTCGCTAAATCTCGTTTAACTAATGAGCTAGCTCGACTCATTTACACAACGAGCTCATGTTTGAAACTCGGCTTGACTCGATAAACTCACGAGTAGCTCGTTTATCTACTTCTAGGTTGTGAACATGCGTATATATTAGGAAAACAAGTAGTTTTCCTACTAATTCATAGCTAGAACAAAGATAGTACTTTCATAATTTCACAAAGGAAAGATGAATAAAAATTATAATATGTCTACACCATTATAGGTGCAAGAAACATTAGTTTAACGAGCTATAAACGAGTGATCGTTTAGCTTGGATAAGAAAACGAGCTCAAATCTAAAATTCGTCTTGACTCATTAGACATCGAGTTCGAGTCGAGTCGAGCCAAGTCACGAGCTGCTAGTTTAGCTCGTGAATTTCGAGTTACAATTCCAGTCCTAACCATCAAATCCCCTTTAATTTCCGTGTATGCAAGAATACACTTGGAATATATATATTTTGCTAACATATTTTTTGCAGTGTGAGCTTTACCGAGTGCAGCACTCAGAAAAATCTTTGCCAAGTTTCGGGAGGCCTTTACTGAGTGCTTTGCACACTGGAAAAAAAAGGAATTTCCGCTTAGTATGGAATATTAGTTAGTGTGTGATATATGAATGTTGTGTAGTTGAATCAAGAAAAAACATTCACATTTCTTAAGGCATTGTTCTTTTTGTCTCACCCTACCGATATTGGGCCTTAAACCCCCATGGGCCGTCCAGGATCTGGCCCATTGGGATTTAATCCAGGCCCGCTCTTATAGCCTGTTCGGTTAAGCCCTATGAGGTTTCCATCCCTCGCGATTTCCCCAAAAACCCCTCGTTAACACCAAGTTAAAAGAACTAGGCCACACCCGTGAAAAGAATCCCGAAAAGAATGAAGAAAATCGAGAGGCGAGAGGTTCGTCCCTCACGCGACGGCTGGGAGGTGACGGCAACTGCGCTCGACCCGGGAGCTCCATATCTCTGGCATCTCCCCCTTCCCCACCATTGAATGCGGCTGTTAGGAGGCAAGCTCCCCTCCTCCTCAGTCTCCTCCCCTTCCCCTTTTCTTGTAAAGCTAGGGCTTGTTCGTGTTCGTGTTCTTGCATCTAGGAGATAGGAGATGTTGCAGACCAAGATTGCGGGATAAGTGGGAGTTTAGGGAATTCAATGAACAGGGAACGCGGGTCCGGACAGACCAGCCAACTTCCTCTCTCAATCAATCTTTGGTCGGTACACTCTAATTACCCTCCTCTCAGATTTTTCTCTTCCCGAAATGATTTCTCAGGAATCAATTTCCTTTGTTCGGAAAGATGTGCATCTTAACGATCCATTAGGCTAACATTGACTCATATGATTAAGCACTCTGTCCATGCATCTCTTCCACCAGCTATTATTTCTGTACGCAACTACATCGTCAGGATATGCTTGGGATAAATGGGTACAGCCACTTGTGCGGATCTTGTTCACATTTCTGCACTGAAAATTCCGCATCTTGCATGGTAACAAAGAGGCATGGATCTTCGTCGAAAGGTGATTGCCTTCAATTCTCTAGCACAAATAGCTTAATTTTTATTTATGCATGCTTGTTTTAGCTAACTTGAAAAATATTCGAATGTAGTTAGAACCTCTTGGAATCCCGAGCTAGAAAAGTCTCTTGTTGATCTAATCCATGAGCACAATACCCGTAAATATAAGGGTCAAAATGGGTGGTCCTCTAACACCTGGAACAAGATCATTAAGAAATTCCATAAAAATAATCCATATGTGAGTTACACAAAGTTACAAGTCCAGGAGAAGAAAAGGAGAAGGAATTGAAAAGGGTATACAAGATGTTAAAGGAGGCCAAGCAACAAAGTGGGGTTTCCTGGAATGAGAAGCATTGGATGATTGAAGCTGAACAAGAGTTGTGGGACAACCTGATCATTGTAAGATAGTTCCATTTATTCTTGGATGCCTCCGGTCATTCCTTGTTCTTTGTTATTATGTGCATTTCTCTTGTTTTTCTTTCTGTTATGCAGTCATTTCCTAACATAGGGAAGTTCCATACAAAAGGTTTCCTGGTTTTTATGACTTGGGGGATATATGATGGACAAACAGCCGAGGGCACATACAACTTCATATCCACTCAGCGATCCCAGCAACCATATCATTCTCAAGAAGTGGAGCTCGATCTTGAAGTTAGTTCTGTAGATATCACACACTCTCATTCTCATGTTGGAGAGACCTTGGTGGATGCTCGGGATGATACACAAGTAGGGATGCAAGAGGCTAACGTGCAACTAAACATTGTTAGGCATGATGAGGCTCATCCAACGGGGACTACCACATCATCGACAAGCACAGAGAATGAATCTAGAAGGCGCTGGAACAATGGAGAAGTTTCTGCAATGATGGAAAAGTACATTAAGATGAAGACTAAGCAGATTGAGAATGCATAATCTGGCTCAAGTATTGTGGATGAATTCTCAATCAAGAATTGCACTGCTTGACAAAGCACAATGCCACTCTCACAGGAGGAGAAGGTAAAAGCCATACCGGTCTTTAAAATTGCAGAGAATCGTGAGCTCTTCATTTGCACTGACCGGGATACCGCTTTGTTGTGGCTGCGAACTGAAATGGCATAGGAAAGGTAATATATTCTCTTCTTGCTTGTATGGTTATGGCTGTAGCAATAACTCTGCTTTCTTGTTGCTGTTGATTAATTACTTTAGCCAATTTTAGAAGCAGTGCCTTGCATGGAAACTCTACTTGCTTATAGTCTGTTTACTGCATTTTTAGTATGGGACTGCTGCTGAGATTGTAGGGAATACTAGAATTCCATGAGTGATTCATCGTGCCAGGCTTCTCATCATATGATGGACAAATTACATCATGTGATATTTGATCTACTGCAATTTCAATGTCAGTATATATAAAAAACTATGGAGCTTCTCTAACATCTCTTTGACATATTACTGCCTCAACCCTGTTTTTTAAGAAAGTAAATGATTTCACTTAGGACTCAATGGGTGTATCGAACCATGGGAGGATTTCCTCAAGGCAGATGGTTTTACTAGAGGCATGAGCATCTCCTCATGCAGTACAAAGACCGCATGATTTCACAAGCTTCATGAGTACTTGAAGCTGCTGCCAAGAGCGTAAAAGAGGATTGCAAATATATTTCAGAAAACATGGAACAGATACATCATTCCTTCCCTATTGACAGCGGTACATGATAAAATTAATATAGATCTACTGCAAAAGGATCATCATTATCATCGTTCATATGCTTGGATTTATGTAAGACTATATCATATGGCTGTATTTCTAGTGTTAAAAAATTAGGACAACAAATGAAAGTTTATCCTTGGGAAAAAAGAGCCGAAGTGTTTTTGATTCTACACATTGTATTCCTTGACAAATTTACTGGTGTGTGGAGTTTAGTGATATAATTCCCGTGTGCTTACAGGTTGTGGTATCTTTATCAACATTGATACCATTTTCTACTTGAGCCATGTTCTTATATTTCTCTCTATAAATTATAGGTACATGGTGAGGGAAAAGAGCTGGAGTTCTACATGAAGAAGCTAAAGAAGAACAAATGCAGGGGTGCCATGGTGACCGATTCGTGTGTGCTCTACATCGGATAAATTGCATATTTATTCATTGAACTTTGTTAGTTGTTGTGTCAGAATTTTTTATGAATATACTATCTACAACATTGCATTTCCTTCTGTTACCTTGTATTGTTCCAGGTTTTAGCAATGCTCAAGTTTATGTAAAAATAATATAATTTAGAATCAAAGCTGTTGAATTTTCCTGTTTGTATGTTTCTGATGCATGCTGTTTGGAGCCGCTCTTGCTTGCTGCTGCACAACATGTGCTTGTCGTATGTGTTGTAGGGATTAACCGAATGGGCAATAACATCAGGGATAAACAGGGGAAATATCAGGAGAGGGATTAGTGGGGATTAGGGCGACGTGTGGGGTTCACCCAATCCCTACATGGGTTTAGACCCACTAGTGGATCTAATCCCTTGCAACAGAACAAAGACTAATTAGTATCGTTCGGCCTCCACATAATGCCTTTCTAATACTAATAAAAATATCCAAGCGTCACAAGCGTATAATTCAATAGTTTGACTGTTTGATTACTAAATACATAGATATGCACTTAGGTAATTCTAATATGACATAAGAAAATGTACATCATGCATGTGTCTTAGCCATAATATACATGTTAACGGGGAGTTTCTTTGGCTCCCGAGGTTCAGTGCCCCTTTTATTTTATTTTTAAAATAAAAACTATATTTATAAGATTAAAAAACAATTTAAAAATATTCTGGACATAGTCAATGTTGTATCCCACGAGCATGTAAAATCACAACATAAAATTATTTGTATTATGGGCTACAAAAAATGAAAAATCAAATAAACTTTAGGGATTTGAAAAATGCATAACCATATCTACACCTTTTTCATTTTTGTGTAGCTTAGAATACAACTAAAATTTATATTTTCCCATTTGAGGGAAAATCATTTGCTACCTCCAGATATTTGTTTGAATTTTTTGAAACTCACAAACGTGATTTTTTTATTTTTTTAAATAGTAGGTGTTCGGGAGCCACAAATCTCAACTCCGGATTTGAATATAAAAATTGTGCTAGCTACATATCTATCCATGTCCATATCAGTCAAAACACATATTTTACTCTGTCCAATCTATAATAAGTGTTAGTCAATTGAACTAAATCAGTAACATTTATTATGGATAGCAGGATGTACTATTCTTTGAGATAATATTTTCAATATGATATTGATGGTAAATATCAAAATATCATGTCAAATACCATCTATACTGCCAAACATGTGAAAATAACATTTCAGATACAGTATGTTAAATGTAGTCCATCGGGTGATACTTAGAGCCTTGGCCACAGTTGTTACCGTTGCTTATGCCTATGACGGTGGTATAATTCCTATCACATTCCCAGGCTTAGCTCTCACGTGAAAAACATGAGAAGAAATGGAGCCATGGAGTAATTGACCACACAAAGCAGTTTTTGTGTGACCTTGTTAGTTTCTCTATTTGCATATAAGAAAGGATCGAAGAGGTCGACTAGAGAGAGGGCGTTTAATTAGCGAGTACCAGTTTTAATGTTTTTAGTTAGGGATTAACAAGAAAATGTATGTTCTCTAGATCATGAAACTAGATGATCAACCAATATGGCAAGATAAAATTAGCTACACAAGTTAAGCAAGATATAAAGCTAGTATAAGTAAGTAAAGAGATAACCGCACAATAGAGATGGTGATGTATCTCAAAGTAAACACCCTTGGGGTGCTAATCTCTATTGAAATGGTGCTGTGACATAATGCCAACTAATATCCACAATGGTTTAGCATTTTCTCCTGGAGCCCTCGCACATTGCAAGGTGGCTCGAGCCACTATGCGGTGCTCTTGGAGGCAGTAACCTATCCTTCACAAACAAGATTGCGGAAACCTCCACAACTCAACTAGAGTCTCCCAATAAATCCATGGGATTTACACCACAAAGATCGAGCTCCGAGATTACCACTTTTTTCAAGTATGCCCAAGCACCCAAGAGTAACTAACATCCACAAGGGACAACAAAGGGCAATCAAACTTATTTGGTGAAACACTAGATCTGAATCTTCCCTATCCTTCCCTGGCTAAAGTATCTACCGGATTGTAGCACTATGGAGTAAGATCTCAAATGTTTAAGATTTATAAATGATGGAGGGGGAGAGAGGAAAAATTCATCATCTTCCTCGCACGAAGAAGGGGGATATTTATATGGATTCCCCAAACTGGACCGTTGGGGGTGTATTATGCATGGTCTGGACGTTGCGGGGTTGGGCGGAAGTTCAAGGCCAACTTAAGATCCTATATCGCGGGTTGGCATAGTGGGGCGACCTAGGGCCATATCTTGGGATAGGGCTGGAGGCTGGTCTAGAGGCTGAGTTCGAGTGCCCAAAATTTTTTAGTGACCTAGAAGTTCAAGACTAAGTTTTGAGGATATGTCCAGAGCTTGCACTAGGTGGCGACCGAACTTCACCGAGAAGTTCTAGGGATATTACCAGTTGGCACTGGGTGGTGATCGAGAGCCTAGCTTTGGAACTTTGTCGAGAAGTTCTCGAACCTCGAAAGTTCTGGGCCTACAAAACTCATACACCAACAACAAGATCCAAGGTAGGTTTTATCACTCCAATAGAAAGGTTTATTGGGTGCAAATTATGTTTGGTGTATGTGATTTGATTCCAGCAATACCTTCTAAAACGGACCCTCTTGATGATATGTATTTTATATCCTAACGACTCAATAAAATAAGACTGCCCGGGCATCGTATCTTATCTATTTTGATGTTGAGGGGTCTCGAACCATCTTATGCTTTATCCAGATGTGCGTAGGCACTTTATTTAATCTCAAGCACATGGATAATCCGCTAATAATGTTGTCATTAACATCACAATTACTTATTGTGGGAAATGCCCTTAGAATATGGAATGCAATGAAGATAATATTGAAGGGTTCGTAGCAGAAAACAAAAATTTCCTTACTATCGTAACCACAAACTGCCCAAGATTTATCCATGTGTAATGCTGTAACAGAGAGAGGCTTTCGGTAACATAACCTTGTAGACCGAAAGCTCTTAACGTTCATGTAGAATGTAGATGATGTATTCGCACTCGTCCGACCTCAAGATCACGAAGCTCCTCGCAAGTCACTCTTGGTCTTGTACGACGATCTGGTGCCACAAGTGGCAGCACCCCCGAGGTATCTGATACGTCGTAAACGTATCTATAATTTTTGATGTTTCATGCTTGTTTAGTATCCACTTTGCTTTCCTTTGTCTACACTTTGAGGTATTTTTATACGTTTTCTGGGACTGACCTATTAACAAGATGCCACAGTGCGAGTTGCCTGTTTTCTGCTGTTTTTTATTCTAGAAAATAAATATTCTCGAAATTGGACGGGACAAAAGACAAAGTCAATATTTCACCGAGGAGAACACGGAGCCAGAAGATGAGACGAAGGAGGGACACGAGGGGCCCACACCCCCTGGTCAGGCCTGGCCCGCGCCTGGGCGGGGGAGCGGCCGCCTCGGGCACCCCCTCGGTCTCCCCCTTCGCCTATAAGAATCCTCGATTCCAAAACCATAAGTACCTGATCATATCTCCACGAAACAGTCTGTAGCAGCCGCCACCGTCGTCCCTAGATCGGGGGGATTTGAAGCTCTTCCCGACACCCTGCCAGAGGGGAGGGGGTTCGGATGATAACCTGAAGGTGGATTACTAGTCATAGATGCAGTTGGATGGCGGTCTATGTATATTGTTGTAATGCCCAATCAAATCTCATAGGATCATGAATGTCTAGTATTGCATTGTTATGTCTTGCTCTGTCCTATCAATTGCCCCGTTGTAATTTGTTTACCCAGCATGTTGTGTATTTATCTTAAGGAGAACAACTCTAGTGAACTGTGGACCCCGGTCCAATCTTTACCATTGATACATCTTCCATTGTTACTATTTACTTTCTGCAAGCAACCATTACCTTCCACATCATACATTTAATCCTTTGTTTTCAGCAACCCGGTGAGATTGACAACCTCACTATAAGTTGGGGCAAAGTCTTGTGTTTGTGTTTTGCAGGTTTCCAAGTTGTTAGCAACACCTTTCAGTCATTTCCTTCCTCCTACTGGTTCGATAACCTTGGTTTCATACTGAGGGAAGACTTACTGCTATGCTCATCATACCTTCGTCTTGGGGTCTCCCAACGAAGCTCTATATCTGAGCCATCAAGACGTTTTCTGGCGCCGTTGCCGGGGAGTTAAGGACGGCTTCACAAGGGGAGTCCTTCACAACCATTCTCTTTACTTTGTTTTTGTTTTGCTTAGTTCCTTGGTCTTTGTTTTGCTTGTTTCTTTCTTTCAAAATTTTAAAAAAACTGGTTTTGTTTGGTTGCTTTTTCTTATAAAAAATTAGTTCCTACTATAGTTGTTGGTCTGTTATTGCCTTGCTTTGCCATGCTTTCTATCAATGGTTGGTTTCTTTGAAACTAGTTCTTATTGGCAAGGTGGGTTCACGGAAGAACAAAAATATTATTATAGTTGTAGGAGGTATAAACACCTCCCTTTTCAATGTGAGTATAATGATAATGTTACCATATCTTCTTATGTTAAAGGAAATTATGACTTTTATGATGTGGAACAAATTGAAGAATTTATTGCTTGGAAGGGTGCATTTGAACTTGCTAGTTTTCTTGAAAATACTGATGATTCACCTTATGAATATGAGGTTTATGATATACTTAAATTTTTCTTTGATAATTACAAGGAAGAAGAAATTGCTGAAACTGGTAGCTCATTAGATGAAAAAGAGGAGAGTGATGAACAAAAGGAGGAAGAATGGATTAGCTACCCATGCCTACCTTCTAATGAGAGTAACTCTTTATCCCTTACATTATTTGATTGTTCCCCATGCTTACCAAAGGAGTATGAATGTTATGCTCATGTTATCTATGATAATCCATGCTATTTTGATAAATCTTATGATAATCCTTTATTTGCGCCTAATTTCGAAATGCATGGTACTAAAGAGTTTTTCTTAGAATTTTTTTATGATAAAGCTCTAGGTGATGGTACTATATTAGTTGATAATATTAATTGTACTACTATTGAAAATGAGATTGGAGAGGTCTTGACTTTATCTTGGAACCCCATACCTCTTGAGAATGATCAGTCATCTTGTTATAAAATTGTTAAAAAGTGGGTTTGAAGGTTTTAATCCCACTATTTTTGAGATTGATAAAAATTATGTGTTTGTAGATCATGAAAATCATACTTTATGTGATAGTTATATTGTTGAGTTTATTCATGAGGCTACTGGAAATTATTATGAGAGAGGAAAATATGGTTGTAGAAGTTTTCATGGTACTGAAAGACCTCTCTATGTGCTGAAAGTTTTGAAGGTGCTCTTGTTAGATCTACCCATTCTTGTTACATGTGCTTCTTTGATTTATTTTCTTACAATATTCCTATGCATAGGAAACGGGTTAGACTTAAATGTTTTTTTAATTTTCTTCTTGATGCTCTCTTTTACTTCAATTCATATTTCTTATGTGAGCATCTTCTTGTGCCTAACTTAAAGGCGTTAAAGAAAAGTACTAATTGGGAGATAACCCAATAGTTTTATTTAGTCTCGGAATTTATTACTTCTGTAATATCCTCTCCTTATCCTTTTTGTTTGATTTTTGTGCCAAGAATAACCTCTAATGAGAGGGAAGTAAGATTTGGGGAGTTGCTGTCCCGAAACAGATTTTTGTGCTCCACTATAAAAATTCTTGAAAATCTCTGTAAGTGATTGAGTTGTAATATCCTGAATAAATCCCCCAAGTTGTTAGCTAACTTTCGTTAGTTCAACACTTTTTGATTTGATCAACATAAGGTCTTAAAAAAACGGTTTTCACCTACTGGTCTGTTTTGACAGATTTCTGCCAATATTTGCATTTGCCTCTTTATCGATTTATTTTTGGGTTCTTTGGGGCAAATTAAACTGTTTGAGGGAATTGCTACAGTAGCTTGTGTTTTTAATGAAAGTTTTGTTGTTTTAAAACTAAACCCAAAGGTCTATTACTTTTAAATGCACTAATGTTGGTAATGAAGATTGTGTGAAGTTTTGTATGAAGAAAAATTTTCAGGTGTAAGGGAATAATGATGTAATGTGATGAAGAATGGACAAACTCTCAAGCTTGGGGATGCCACACCATGTCACCCCAAGAAATATTCAAGAGATACAAGCGTTAAAGCTTGGGTGTTGGGGATATGCTATATAGGTATCCTTATAGCGTGTCTCTTATCCGGATAACCCGGATGGCCCAAAGTTGGTAGCATGGCCCTTGGCCTGCTGGGCGGCCCAGTTAGATGGATCCAGAAGGGAGGCCCATGCCGGATAAAGGAAGGCTACGGAGGAGTCATCGACGTACCCGGAGCCTTGGAGTACAAGGCACGCTAGACTAGTAATAGACAGTGTAGGACTCTGTAACCTGTCCGACTAGGACTTTTCCCTGTAACCCTAGGACCTGGCGACTATATAAGTCGGGCATATGGGAGCCATTAGGGCATCGATTAACATACACCTCGCATAGCGAACCTATCTCTGTAACTCGACGTATTGCCATTATAGTGATTTATAGCAGGAGTAGGATTCCGCCACCGTTGTGGGATCTGAACCTGGGTAAACTGTGTTACCTCGTACCCGTCAACCGTCCGCCTTCCCCCATGTCTCTAAACACGCATTGTGAGGAACCCTCCATGGCGTACTCGTCGGCAATACCACGACAGTTGGCGCTCACCATGGGGCAAGATGCGCTTCAGGCTCTTCAGCGGGCGAGGACCAAGATCTTCGCGGGAATCGACGAACCGTAGCCATCGGTCGAGTTCTCTTCTCCGACAACATTTCGATCGTCCCTCTCGACGAGTTCTGGATCCCGGCGAAGGCGAACCCTACGCGGTGCTCGATCGTCCCCATCGGAGACATTCACCTCTTCATCGGCAAAATCGACTCGGGCACTAGTTCCCTGGGAGTCGGAGGAACATCAAGACCCGCACGGACCGCCTACGGGCAGGATACATTCGCAGAAGGATCGATGTTGGATATCTCCTTGGAGTTTGCCAGCAAAGATCGGAAAAATTCAAGGCCCACCCAAACCGCCCCTGTGCGGGATATAACGGTGGAAGATCGCTGCAAGTCCGCCGGCTTCGTCCGTGTGTCTGGACCGCAGAGATCCAAGTTTGTTGGCGTGGTTACCATCTTCGATCTGGCGCATTACATTCAAAGAGAGGGCGAAAACCCCCGCGATTACCTCGCCAGCCGATCTGGCACATTACCCCAATGATGATGCTATGTATCACTCTGTGGAAGGATTGGACCAAGGTACGCTTCTACGGCATTCTCTAAGGCGGCAACAGTCTTTAGGACGCCTCACTTTCGAAAGCATGGTGAACACCGTCAACAGCTACGCGGAGGCACAGGGAACGGCTCAGGCACTCATTGACGGAGCGCCACCGATTTAGCCACCGCCACCACCGCCTCTGGTCGCCGTCGCCGCAGCTGCGCCACCACCTCCAGTCATCATCGCGCCTATTGCACCTCCACCCCCGTCATCGAGGAAGCCCCGGCACCCTCCGACTCTGTGATTGACGCACTTTACGCTGACTTCAGTGTAGATTCAGAGGAGATAGATTTTAGCCCGGAGGAGCTAGACTCTGCCATCCAGGAGATGGATGAAGATTACCAGCGCGAGGAGCAAGCCAACAATGCCGTCACGTCCCCATAAGTGTTCGTCACCATTGGGACGGCGATGGATGAAGATCAACCCGGGAGAGCTCCGCCTACAACGCTGGACAAGGGGAAGGGACCACCTCTTGCTGTCGACAATGATCGCGCAAAGGACATGCCCCCTCTGCCTAACCCAGTGCAGCAGCCGCAGGAACTCGGCACTAGACCGAGCAACAACAACACCGCAAACTTGCCACCTCCGGCATCTACATCTGCTGCCGCCCAAGTTACTCCAGCTGATAGAGTGATGTACAACAACCTCCTCGTCGAGCCCTTAACCGTAGCTCATATCCGGCACGTTGGAGATGTCGGCGCCGCACCAGGAACCAGAGAAGTGTTACCCGGTGTAAGTACCGGATAAACTATCTTTGGAAACTCTATGGTCTTCTTGGATGCAGAGGCGCCGCCTTCGGCAGATGTACCACCTTCCACCACCACCTTACCGCAACCGATGGCATCCTTAGCCAGAGCTTCAGCCATTTGGTGTGCGGCACTTTCCGGCGTCGCCTGTTCGCCGACAACAGCGAGCTCTGTGGAGGCACCTGAGTCCACTTCCATGGCGGAAGGGCCAGATGCCCCTTTAGCTTGAGAGCTTGTCAGAACGGACGAGGGCTGGACGATGGGAGTGACAGGGGAGATGGCGGGAGGTATGGGAAGGTGCATCGTGATGCAGCATATCCTTAATGGTTCTAGAAGCCCCAAAGTTTTGGAGGTCTTCTTCATACTTGTAGTGGCCTTCTTCCTGAAACGTACAAAAGTATAAGTATAGGAATAAGACAAACAATGGACAATGTCGGAGAGAAAGAAGCTTACACAAGAGGGGGTGCTTTGGCAAAGGGGATCCTAGTAACCTTTCTTTTCTCCGCCTCCAGAGCGGCGGTAGTCTTCTTGGAAGCTCCACCCTCCGTCTTCTTTTTCTTGACTCCATCGGCAGCGTCAGAGGTGGAGCTCTTCCGCTTTCGCGCCAACGGGGCATCGTCGTCGGACACGACCGTGACTTCCTTCATCTTTGGATCATAGATTTGGACAGACATGCTATCCTCCTCTAGATCGCTGAGCTGTTAAGTGAAAACCATCATGTTAGATGAGATGGTAATGGCTAGACAGAAGAACTGGAGTATATGTCATACACGGAAAATAAACAGGTACCTTTGGGCACTTGCTCTCTACGAACATGTCATAGGTTATGGTGAAGGCACGCTTCCTATCCTTCATCTTGATGATGTCCTTGAGGCGTAGCTTGACGGAGTCGCTCGAGAAGTTGTCCTCAGAGATGCGAAGGCTATCCTTCCTCTCGTTGGTATACTCGTGCATCAACTTCAAGTGGTGCTGTAGAGGCTGGATCCGCCTGACAAACCAGCACATGGCCAGGTCCAATTCGGTCAGACTCGTATCTACGAACCACTCTATCCGCCTTATAGCACGAGAAGCATCGATGTCGGAGGGAAGGGAGGCCTGGGATCTCCATGTCGGGGCTTCGGCGACAGCTCCATCGACGAAGTCCGGGTACGTTACTTCTCGGCCAGCCAGAGGGATATCTGGGCCGTAGAAGTATGTCTGTTGCCAATTCTTCCAAGACTCATGGCCGACGATGTCGGGGAACCGCCGGCCAGGCCGGATCTTAAAACTAATGGTGCCACAATTCCTGAGCTCATCCTTGCCGGCTCCGGCTTCGCGCTTGACGGTGAAGAAATAGATGAAGAGATCTAGCCTAGGACTAATCCCTAAATAACCCTCGCAAAGCGCCGCGTAGTTGCTAAGCGCTAGGATGCTATTGGGGAGAGGTTCTGAGGCTGTACTCAGTAGTGGTTGAGGACAGCAAGGAAAAAGTTGGAGATGAGCAGGGAAACGCCGCGTACCATTTGGGCTTTGAGGTACACCTTCTCTTCGGCTTGGGGAGAAGGAGTGACCTCGCCGGCCGGCGCCGCCCGCCATACGAGCCCCTCCGTCGCGGGGAGGTAGCCCTCATTGATCAGTTCTTTGATATCGCGGTTTGTAATATCCGAACCGCGCCAATCGCCTTTGTGGGAGTCATACTCCTTCTCCAGCAGCTCCAGCGCCGCTGGGTTATGGTCACCACCAGTGGTTTCGACCACCCCAGACTTGGGAATAACCAGACCCTCTGGGGGCACGATGACGGAGCTCGCCGGCTTCGCCGCGGCATCGCCTGACGCTGCCATGGAAGGGGAGGAGCTGCTGCTGGCCATTGGGAGTTTTCGGTGGTGAATGGGAGAGATTGAGGAGTTAGGGTTTTTTCGCACGGTGCGCGGAGAGCTCGAGGAGGCGCTCGCTGGAGGAAGAAGACGATGCAGAGGAGAATGAGGTGAAAAGTAAAATTTCCGCCGCTGTTACTATTTATAACCTCTGGCATCAAGATTCGTGCAGCATGATCGAATGGTTGCCGCGTAAGCAATGTGTACGGGAACGTGCGTGGAAATTTCGCCACGTTACCAACCGTCACCGCCAACGGTTCGTATCTCTCGCGCGGTAAAGACGGACATGATTGCGTTCTCTGCATGTGTGAGTTACGAGGCGTTGCTGACCTATGTCTACGTCGCCCTAGCTGTCATTGGCAGATGAACCATCACATCGGAAGATTCCGGCATGGATAGATCCAGTCCGGCTACGGAGGAGTACGATAGAAGATTCAGCAATTCTCCGACTTACAAATTGAAGACAGAGAAAGCCTTGCAGGGTTCTTTGGGAGGACTACAAGATATTGCTTGACGATTTGCCGACATCCATCTAGACGGAGCATTCAACGTGAAGAGGCAAGACGGCGCAAGATCTCGGAGTTCTCCGGGGGCTACTATTGGGGATATGCTATATAGGTATCCTTATAGCATGTCTCTTATCCAGATAACCCGAGTGGCCCACAGTTGGTATCATGTCCCTTGGCCTGCTGGGCGGCCCAGTTAGATGGATCCAGAAGGGAGGCCCATGCCGAATAAAGGAAGGCTACGGAGGAGTAACCGACGTACCCGGAGCCTTGGAGTACAAGACACGCTAGACTAGTAATATACAGTGTAGGACTCTATAACCTGTCCGGCTAGGACTTTTCCCTGTAACCCTAGGACCTAGCGACTATATAAGTCAGTCCTATAGGATCCTTTAGGGCATCGATTAACACACACCTCGCACAACGAACCTATCTCTGTAACTCAGCGTATTGCCATTATAGTGATTTATATCAGGAGTAGGATTCTCTCACCGTTGTGGGATCTGAACCTGGGTAAACTGTGCTACCTCGTACCCGTCAACCGTCCGCCTTCCCCCATGTCTCTAAACACGCACTGTGAGGACCCCTCCATGGCGTACTTGTCGGCAATACCACGACATTGGGGATGCCCAAGGCATCCCCTTCTTCATCAATAAAAACCTCAGGTCTTTCTAGACACTTCGTTTTTATTGTTTCACGCATAGTTGTGTTGTTCTTGGAGCGTCTTAATTTTCATTTTTGGTTTTCATTTGCTTAGTTAGCTTGAATAAAGTAGTTGGACCCCCGCTTTCGCTGTGTTGTTTCAAATAAGTTGATTGGTGTTGGAAAGGAGTAGAAAGTTTTTGCTTAGTAGTACAAAAGGGAGCTTGCTTTAACTATGACTTAGATTTTATCATATCATGCTAGATGTTGTTTTGACCTCATGCTTAGTAATTATTGTTGTAGCACGACTTGTTCCAAACAATTGAGATTGCTTAGTGTGCCTTGCAAGAATCATGCGTTGTTTTAGCATACAAAAGCATAGTATTGTGGTATTCTCCTTTTATGCTTTTTTTGGGTTGACTTCGCACATTCTCACACCATGTAATGACTATGAACCAGTCACCTTAGCCTCTACGATCATTTAGTTTTTGACTTCTCGTACCACTTTATGATTTGATTAGTAATGTTTTGTCGCTCTGCATGATTATGGCCATTATTGCTCTCTTAATTGGTCGCTCCCAGTCTTTTGCTAGCCTCCACTTGTATTGAGTAAGCTCTACTCATGCATCCAACTCCCAAGAAACCAAGTTATTCCAAATTGTCCACTATAAAGTCATATGTATGGTGTGTTACACCATTCCAAGTATATTCTTGTTTTATCTATCTTCCAAATTAAACTTGTTATATGAAAGTTAGTGATTAAAGCTCTCACAAACTTAACGGCACACTTTATTTTTCTTGCCCCTAATAAACTTGAACCAATGTGTCATCTATGTTGTATATGCTTGCACTTATACGTTGGGAATTAGCAGAACCATGTTTTCATGGGGAACGCTTTCAACATTGCACCTGTACATTGTACCCAGTTGATATCATGATATTTTGTTTGCGTATGTCGTCGGTGTGAAATAAAAGGGGAGCTTGTAAGTCCGTGGAGTTATGTATGTGTGTTAGAGAAACACCTGGGCCGCTAGCCTAAGCCATGCCTAATCATGGTGGAAATTTGCAGCATCACCATAGTGAGCAATCTATGAAGCATTCTTCTTATAAAAAAAGAGAGATAGAAAGAAAAAAAGATTGAGAAAAAGAAAAAAAGAAGAGATGGGAAAAGAGGAAAGAGAGAAAAAAGCACCATTTTCCCATGGTAAATAAGAAGATTGTTGAGATGCTCATTGTCTTCTTGCTTGTCATTTTGATATGGGATAGCTCCTGTGTCATGGGGCAAGGGGTACCCCGTTGGCGGTTCTCTATGATACACATATACTTACTATGACAAGAACTTACCGGTGACTAAAGTTGAGTAGCATGAGGAGCGGCCCTCATACTCAAGGGACATGAGATTGCCAACTTATACTTTGTCAAGCATATACTCCATATTTTCTTCACTTTAACTTTAACCACTTCAAGATGCTTATGATAGGGGCAATGAGAGATGAAAGCTAACAAGTACCATAATTTTTGAAAGCTCTTAATGAGACTTGAAATCCCTTATTCTCTTTGAAGGGCCTTTCTTCCACTTTTATATTGAGTCTCCACCTTCTATCTTTATGCACCAACTAGGAAAGCATAGTTGTCATTCTTAGTTCTATGTGCATTGTCCCAAAAATTATTGATTGATTCACAATGTTGATATTGCTTGTTCTTGAACTATTTGTATCTAGTCACCCTTATGAACTTTGAAGGTGTCCTATGCATTTATGTTTTGCTACTCCATGAGGGACAAGATGAATGCCACTATGTTATCCTTTCTATATGTGAAACAAACAAACGTATTTCAATGCATTTTTATTCATGATCTTTGTTTGTATCCTTTCATATTGCAACATAGTTGCGATGTATTATTGCTAGAACTTCATCTTTCATGCTCATTTTTAGAGTACTTTGATCCGAACTTTCAATGCTTGCAAATAGTTTGATCAAGATTGTGATGGTGCATGTCACCTAAAAAATTATTCTTTTTATCACTTATCTACTCGAGGACGAGCAGGAGTTAAGCTTGGAGATGCTTGATACGTCGTAAACGTATCTATAATTTTTGATGTTCCATGCTTGTTTAGTATCCACTTTGCTATGCTTTGTCTACACTTTAAGATATTTTTATACATTTTCTGGAACTAACCTATTAACAAGATGCCACAGTGCCAGTTGCCTATTTTCTGCAGTTTTTCGTTCCAGAAAAGCCACAAAATAAATATTCTTGGAATTGGACGGGACAAAAGCCAAAGTTAATATTTCACCGAGGAGAACACGGAGCCAGAAGACGAGACGGAGGAGGGATGCGAGGGGCCCACACCCCCTAGCCACATGGCCAGGCCTGGCCCGCACCTGGGCGGGGGGCGCGGCCGCCTCGGGCACCCCCTCGGTCTCCCCCTTCGCCTATAAGAATCCTCGATTCCAAAACCATAAGTACCTGATCATATCTCCACGAAACAGTCTGTAGCAGCCACCACCATCGTCCCTAGATCGGGGGGATCTGAAGCTCTTCCCGACACCCTGCCAGAGGGGAGAGATCATCCCGGAGGCCTTCTTCATCACCATGCTAGCCTCAAGTGAGATGCGTGAGTAGTTCCACCTTGGACTATGGGTCCATACAGTAGCTAGATGGTTGTTTCTCCTCCTTTGTGCTACCATGTTTAGATCTTTCGAGCTTCGTTCATGATCAAGATCATTTATTTGTAATCATGCATGTTGTGTTTGCGGGGATCCAATGGATATTGAGATTACTATGTCAGATTGATTAATGATTCTATCTTGTTGATTCTATCATGTCTGTGTTGTTTGATATCTTGCATGCTCTCCTTTTCTAGTAGCTATCTTGGCCAAGTAGATGCTAGTGACTCCAAGAGGGAGTATTTATGCTCGATAGTGGGTTCGTTGAATCTAGGGAAGTGACAGAAATCTCCAAGGTTGTAGATGTGTTGTTGCTACTAGGGAGAAAACAACAATCTCTTGGTCATGGAACAATTGTATTGTTTACTTTACAGACATTGCTTAAAGCAGTTATCCGTTGCTTGCAACTTAATACTGGAGGGGGTTCGGATGATAACCTGAAGGTGGATTACTAGTCATAGATGCAGTTGGATGGCGGTATATGTATATTGTTGTAATGCCCAATCACATCTCACAGGATCATGAATGTCTAGTATTGCATTTTATGACTTGCTCTGTCCTATCAATTGCCCCGCTGTAATTTGTTTACCCAGCATGTTATGTATTTATGTTAAGGAGAACTGTTATGGGGTAACCCCTTGGGGTGGCCCGATCTTTCACGAATCTCCGCGGAAATCGAGGGTAAAGCGGTGGAAGGGGAAAAGGGGATGAAATCCACGAACACACGCACACGAAGAACCCGATGAACTCACGCACACAAAACACGATACACGCCGATAACTCACGCCGGTGGCAACCGGTCCAAAATAATCCCTAGGATCGGTGTTGGGCGAACAACGGGGGACGAGGTGCTTGGTGAGATCTTGACGACTTGGGGGCGAGAAACCGAGAACCCAAGGGCTTGTACAACTTGAACGCACTAGGCAAGATCCAAGAGGAGGGTGGATAATAGGGTGCTCCTTGGTAGGAGCATGAGACCAATAGATGTAAGTTCCTCAAAGGGTTTCCTTAATCTATTATTATCCAAGTCTGGGGTTTACAATGGAGGGTGGGGGCTATTTATAGGCCAACCACATAAACAGGGGTATTTTAGGAACAAATAGCGAAATATAGAGAGGGTTACAGGGCGCTGGGCCGACTTAACACGAACAGGTCCACACACGTTCGGTAGTACCGGTCCAGCACGACCGGTAGTACCGGTCAGCCGGTAGTACCTCTTCTAGGCCCGGTAGTGCCGCTTGCCGACCTAGGACTTGCGCTGGTGTCGTCTGTTGGTGGCGGTAGCAGGGGCGGTAGTGCCGTCGTCCGGTAGTACCGGGTCCTGGGCCAGTAGTACCGCCAGTGACAGAGAGTATTTGGCTTGCGCTGGCGTCGTATGTTGGTGGCGGTAGCAGGGGGCGGTAGTGCCGCTGGGCGGTAGTACCGGTCGTCAGGTCCGGTAGTACTGCTGGCGACAGAGGGCATTTGGTTCCCTCCGCTGGTGCTCCTCCGTTCTCTTGGTCATTCTCTTCGTACCTGATGATGCACAAGGTATGCGTATGAAGTAGTAGGCCATCCAAGGGTGTATCGAAGTCACACAAGGAGAGGAGCGAGTTCACCTTAGCTTGAAGGAGTTTGGCTCGGGCTCGAGTCATGGGTCCACTCGGGGAACTTGTGGGAGTAGATGTAGTAGATGTAGTAGCGTTCGTAGGACGGGCTGCATCAGCTCCCCCCTTGGGAAAGAGTCGTCCTCGACTCTTCAACCTTCTCAACTTCATCTTCTCCATGGTAGGGTGATAGGTCCTTGACATTGAATGTCGAGGTCACAATATACTTTGATGTTGGGATATCGATGATATAGGCGTTGTTGTTGATCCTCTTTAGCACTTTGAATGGTCCATCACCTCTTGGCTTGAGTTTGGAGTCGCGTTCCTTGGGGAAACGGTCTTTACTTAAGTGTATCCACACAAGGTCGCCTTCTTCGAAGATCATCTCTTTCTTGTTCTTGTTTAGTCTTGATGCTTGGCGAAGTACTTGTTGCTCGATCGTAGCTCTTGTGTCTTCATGGAGTTTCTTCATTGTGTGGGCGCGCTTGACAACGTCCATATTGGCACGTTCATGAAGTGGTAGTGGAAGGATATCGAGCGCGGTGAGAGGCTCGAAGCCGTAGACGATCATGAACGAGCTCCTCATGGTGGTGGAGTGCTTGGCGCGGTTGTAGGCAAACTCGGCGTGTGGAATACATTCCTCCCAGTCTTTAAGGTTCTTCTTTATCAACACCCGGAGGAGTGTGCCAAGACTTCGATTGACGACCTCGGTTTGTCCATCGGTTTGAGGATGCGAGGCGGACAAGAAGAGGAGCTTGATGCCGAGCTTGGCCATGAGAGTCTTCCAGAAGTAGCTCATGAATTTTACGTCGCGGTCGGAGACGATTGTTCTTGGTACACCGTGTAGCCGAATTATTTCCCTGAAAAACAAATTTGCTACATGTGAAGCATCATCGGTCTTATGGCACGGAATGAAATGTGCCATTTTTGAAAAGCGATCCACTACTACAAATATAGAATCATGTCCATGTTTAGATCTAGGCAAGCCTAACACGAAGTCCATGCTAATGTCCGACCAAGGTGCATGAGGAATAGGCAATGTCATATAAAGACCAAAGGGGTTGGACTTAGACTTAGCTTGGATACATGTAGTGCATCGTTGGACGTGGCGCTCCACGTCGCGCTTCATCTTTGGCCAAAAGTAGTGAGTGGAGAGCATGTCATATGTCTTGTCACGGCCAAAGTGACCCATAAGGCCTCCACCATGGGACTCTTGAAGAAGCAAAAGTTGGAGAGACGATTTCGGAATGCAAAGCTTGTTTTGTTTGAAAAGAAAACCCTTATGCAAATAGAAATCATCAATCCCTTTGTCCATTGAACATTTTGCAAAAATTGGTCCAAAGAAAGGGTCGGACGCATACAAAGATTTGATGTCATCAAGACCCAACACATTTACTTCGAGTCGTGTAAGAAGGCTTGTGTTTTTGCGAGACAAGGCGTCCGCTACCACATTTTCTTTGCCCTTCTTGTATTTGACAATGTAAGGAAAAGACTCCATGAACTCAACCCATTTTGCGTGACTTTTACTCAAATTGGCTTGGCCCTTAAGATACTTCAACGACTCATGGTCGGAATGGATGATAAATTCTTTGGGCCAAAGATAGTGTTGCCACACTTGAAGGACACGAACTAAGGCAAAAAGCTCTTTGTCATAAATGGGATAGTTTAGGCGTTCGCCATCAAGTTTCTCACTATGGTAAGCAATAGGACGCCCATTTTGCATAAGGACACCACCAATGCCAATACCACTAGCGTCACATTCAATCTCAAAGGTTTTTGGGAAATATGGTAATGCAAGAAGTGGTGCTTCGGTGAGCCTCGTTTTGAGCTCATCAAAACCTTTTGTTGTTCTTTTCCCCAAACGAATGTGACATTTTTCTTGGTAAATTCATTGAGGGGGCAAGCAATGGTAGAAAAGTCTTTCACAAAACGATGGTAAAAGCCAGCCAACCCATGAAAACTACGAAGTTCACTAACATTTGTAGGGATGGGCCAATCTCGTATGTCCTTGACTTTTGAGACATCAACTTCAATGCCATTAGAAGACACAACAAAACCAAGGAAAATCAGCTTGTCTTTTGCAAAAGTGCACTTTGGGAGATTAGCATAAAGCTTTTCATGACGAAGGATTTGAAGGACCTCCTTAACATGAGTAACATGCTCCTCTAGTGACTTGCTATAGACAAGGATGTCATCAAAGTAAACAACTACACTCTTCCCAATGAGAGATCTCAAAATATGGTTCATGAGGCGCATGAAGGTAGATGGGGCATTAGATAAGCCAAAAGGCATAACCAACCATTCATAGAGACCAAGCTTGGTCTTGAAGGCGGTTTTCCACTCATCACCTTCGGCCATGCGAATCTGATGGTAACCACTACGAAGATCAATTTTAGAAAATATAGTGGCTCCACATAACTCATCAAGCATGTCATCAAGACGCGGTATAGGATGCCGATAACGCACGGTGATAGCATTGATTGGACGGCAGTCCATGCATAACCGCAACGTATCATCCGTTTTTGGAACTAGAATCAAGGGGACCGCGCTTGGGCTAGTGCTTACTTGGATCAAACCTTTGGAGACGAGTTGGTTGATTTGACGTTCTATCTCCTTTGTCTCTTCCGGGTTCGTGCGATACGTGGCGTGGTTTGGGAGTGGGGCGCCGGGTATGAGGTCGATGCGGTGCTCAATTCCACGAAGAGGAGGAAGGCCATGAGGAAGCTCTTCGGGAAATACATCTTGGAATTCCTGCAAAATAGCCATCAAAGAAGGAGGAACATTTGTCAAGTCGTTAGTTCCTTGCGCTAGTCCCTTGCATACAAGGACATAGTGCAAGATGGATGGGTTGTTCCGCACTTCTCTCATCTCACTTTTGGTGGCAAGAAGAACACTCTTAGTTTTTCCACTCGAGTTTGGCTTGTAGCTCTCACTCACTATGGTGTGGTTCTCTCGCTCACCACTCTTCTCACAAGGTGTTTTTGTGTATTGCGCCCTCGCTAAAGCCTTTGCATTGTCCGCAATTATTTGGCTAGGAGTCATTGGTTGCAACACACAAGTTTTATCAAGCCATTTGAAGGTATAAGTGATGGAGTGACCATCATGCAAAGCACGCTTGTCATATTGCCACGGCCGTCCGAGCAACATATGGCAAACCGTCATTGGGACCACATCACATTCCACCGTGTCCTTGTAGGGCCCAATTGAGAACGTTACCGAGACAGTGTGCTTGATCTTGACGGATCATTGGTCACTTAGCCATTGGATATGGTAGGGGTGTTTATGTGGATGGAGGGTGAGGTTGAGTTTCTCACACAATTCCGTGCTTGCAAGATTGTGGCAACTCCCTCCATCGATGATGACTTTGATGGACTTCCCATTGATGCCGGCACGAGTTTGGAAGATGTTCGAGTGTTGGTCTTCATTCTCATTGACTTGGTGTAGAGGTCCCAACCTTTAATAAGGTAGAGATCCCTGTGTTTACAATGCTAGTCCCTGGATCAATAGCTAGCATCCACAGTTAAGATGTAATATCAAGAAACAAAGGTCATAATATAACTTTATAACCAGGAATAACATAATTTTATTACATCTTACATAGCTCATTTGGCTATTACATTACATTGCAGCAGAATATCTATAAGCATGGGGTCCTTCATCTTCAAAGTGCCACAGGCAAACATGTTGGTTGTAGACTTTGTAATCCTAATCAATCAACTTCACTAATATCAAACAAACCTGCAACATAACAAGTTACAGCCACAAGGGTCAATACATTTGAATTGTATTGGCAAGTTTCACTACTATGTTGAATATAAGTGGATCCTATCATTACATGCATATTTGGCTAGGTAGGGTTTTAGGCTCATTTGCTGAAAGCAATAATTTATCCTATCTTTTCAAAATAGTTTTGATCTCTTGTCAAATCTTTCTGAACTTCTTGGTAAATCCCCAAGTGTCTTTGTCAAAATCTCTTGAGCTCCTTGGTACACCCCAAGTACTTCAAGTTTTTATCAAAATCTCTTGAGCTCCTTGGTAAATCCCCAAGTGCTTCAAGTTTTATCAAAATCTCTTGAGCTCCTTGGTAAATCCCCAAGTGCTTCAAGTCCTTTGTTGTCACTTTAAAGTTTTTCTTTTAGAAATTGGAATGTCGAGATTTCCCATAGCTTCAAGCTTTAGTTGCTCAGTATTATCCATAACCGGGGACACGGCTAAGTACTTAGATTTTATTATCTTCTGCAGAAGTTGTACACTTTACCCACATGACACAATCTCATCTTGTTGCCACCAGTGGCCGCTGGATAAATACTCACCAAGATGGAGTACCGGCAGATTGAGAATGTGACGAAGTCTTTCCAAAGGGTTCTCCCATACACCATTGCTAGCTTGTCTTCAGGCACCAATGTAGGGTTCCTAGTTCCCTCATTTCTAGTAAACCTGAAGACAATGCATGGGTCTTCCCAATGTAGTTGACTAAGCCAGAGCCATATAGCATGTGGCTGTACACGAAAGCCACTGTTGGAGAAACATGTTCAATCTCTAAGTCCCTGGGTGGTTTTCTTTTGGTGCACAACACAAAGAGATTGCCATTGACATGGTTCCTTTTGTTGCCACCTTGTCCAAAACTTGAGTATCCTTGTCCACCCAGGTGGTTCATTGAGTACTTGTTTTATTATATAAAACACAAGTCTTTTCTCATCTTTATAAAAATATCAACATGTATCTCTTCTCAAAATATGTTGCATGGCTAAGCATTTTACAACTACATTGTTTTCACTAAGGAATGTATAAGGGTGTCCTATTAGGATTAGCATAGCATATAGTATAGAAATTCTTTTCATGCATGTTTCAAAATCCACTAAGTATAATGAAAATAGTAGGTCTTTGGATGATAGTGTCACTTGACTTTTTGGTAGGGAATGTTGGTTCACTTCTTGATCTTGCTAATCCCACACTCTTCTAATTTCACTACAAGTCAATCAAGCAAAC
The DNA here is from genome assembly GCA_916181665.1 of Avena sativa. Taxonomy (NCBI): domain Eukaryota; kingdom Viridiplantae; phylum Streptophyta; class Magnoliopsida; order Poales; family Poaceae; genus Avena; species Avena sativa. The sequence goes on along the minus strand of OV702289.1, from coordinate 35,022,562 downwards.
ACAAATTCAACTAGCATTCCAACCAATAATCAAACAAATCATCACACATAAAATAATAAAATCAAGGTCATGCATGCAAGCATGCAAAAGGTAGTTTTATTTGCAAAGGTGGTTTCTACCAGGCTCTAAACTTTGTAAGGTTCAAAGTGGTCATTTTCCAAAGTGTCAAAGTCATTTGCGAAAGGGTTTATCTAAAAACCATTTTTCAAACCCAAACATTATTTTATGTGGTGGAAAATGCTTTTGGCAAAGCAACAATTTTTATAGTGTTCACCAAATAAGTTGTTAATTCAATTATTTAATCCTAATCTTCACCAAATACATTTTTAAATCCATAAGTTGGTTCCTAAGGGCAGTAGGTTCACAACAAACCAATTTGCAAAGATTTTAACCCTAAAAACATCTTGGAATAATTTTTATAACCTAAACAAGCATACAAATGTTTATGCAAAAAAAAACATTTTACCAGAAGCTTTTCACTAAAGAAAATGCATGGTTGGCTAGGGCTTGTCTTGCTCATTCCATTGATATAAAGTTTGCAAATTTTGGACGTGTGGATCAAAAGTTACAAGGTTTTCAAATTTGCATAAAAGTCTGATTTCAAATTCCGTTTTAAACCAAAGGTTGGCCACGCGGCGACTTCCTATTCGTCGGTACCGTTTCGGGTGGATCGACTGATGCGGTGCGTTGGATTAAAATGGATCGCGTAGCTCAGATTCTGGGGCGCCCGCGAGTGAACGGAATACAGAGGGAGAAGCGCCAGGGGCTGGGGAGTGCGTGAGCTTGGTCGAGGAGGCGAGGGGCGGTGTCTACTAGCCGGAATTTGCTGGAAAGGTTCGCCGGTGCAGCGGCGGTGCAACTTCGATTCAGGGCAGCCTGGTGGCTCTCGTGCTGCGGTGTTTAAGGGGAAAGGAGGAGGAGGCAGGGGCGAGTATAAGGGCGTAGACGTTGGAGAGATTAATGCCCCCATTGACACGAATTGATCGCTGCGATTCAAGACAGAAACAGCGAGGAGTAATCGGCGCGGTTTGAAGACGATGAACAGGAGGGGTGGGGTCGGTTGGTCAGCGAGAGAGAGAAAAGGGAAATGGGGTCCACCTGTCTGTCGCTCTGCGGGTGCGTGTTTGAGTGAGAAAACGTTTCGCGAGAGAGAGTGGGGCGGGCTTGCTATTGGGCTTGTTGGGCTGGCCGACTGGGCTGCTGTCTGATTCTATTTTTTTCTTTCTGAATGTTTTATCTTTTTCTATTTCTATTTTCTGTTTTGAAATTCAATCAAACAAATCAATCAACAAATCAAGTCAAATTCCTCCAAACTTTGCCTTGAGTTTTGGTTCTGTTTAACAACAATATTTCAATTCCCAAAATAATATATTATTTTTATTTCTAGGGTCCATTAATAATTAAATAAAATGGATCTTAGTTATTAAATCAAATAGGATTTGATTTATTAAAAATTCCATTTGAAATCTAAATAAAACCAAAAACACTTCAGTAAGTTCTATTTGAGAATATAAAACATTTGGAAAACTTGTTTAAAATAATTTAACAAGTTTTTAATGTTTTAATTAAAATGAAAAAGCCTTTACTTAAATAAAATTGGATATTAAATCCTTGTTATTTTATTCATATAAACCTTTACTATTTTTATCAAATAGAAATATTTTATTTCAAAGGCTTGGCCAAGTTTTAATTTGGCTCTTTAAAAATAATCCTTATTTATTTCTACCTTTTCATTTGAAAACCAAATCTTTTTATTTAAAGATCAAAAAAATAGTATTTCCAAATACTTTAACTTTATTGTTTTAATTATCTTTTTAAATCCCTTTAGGATTTTATTTGATCCAAATAGGTTTTGAAAGTTTCCAATTGGATTCAAAAAGTTTCTTCTCACCCTGAAAATCAACAAAGTTTTATTTTTATTCATTTATTTTTCACATTACAAGATTTGGAAAATCTTGGGATGTGACAGGCTACCACCCTTAAAATAAATCTCGTCCCGAGATTTGGGAAGGCTAGGGTTACAAGTAGGCTCAAAGCATCTAGGGCACTACCACCCTTAAAATTTTTCCAACTAAATTACATGTTGGCTTGCTTGGGATCTTGGGGAAACTTCTCTGGGCAAGCATCTGCATAGTGTCCTTTGTTTCCACACTTGACACAGGTGACAAGGCTGAGATCCTTCATAGGCTTGTTTATCTTATTCTTCATCTTTTCTGGACAATTGCTTGCATAATGTCCTGGGTTTTTGCACTATGATAAGTTTGAGTTCTTCACGTGTCTCTTGTGGACAAGTTGTTGCATAATGGCCTAGCTCTTTGCAGTTGTTGCACCATACCTGGCCAATCTCTTTATACTTCTGTTTCTCTGGACATTCACTGGAATAGTGTCCCATTTCTTTACAATGATGACATTGCACATGGCTTTTGTCCTTCTTTTTCTTTTTGGGCTTCTCCAAAGCTAGGAGTGCATCTAGTTCATGTTGTTCATATGTTATCTGGTAGGTAGGAATGTCTACATGTTTCTTGGACCTTCTATTGCTCTTTGGAAAATTCATATGCCTCTTCTTTGGTCCTTTGAATTGGGTTGTATTGCATGGAGGTATAAGTGGAGCTTTTCCTTTGTCCTCATTCTTCTTGGTAGACTTGGATCCTTCTTGATAGTTTGCTATCATTTGTTGCACTCCACCTTTTTTCCTTTGTTCAACTATGGAATAGATGGGGCATTGGATAGGGACATGGTTGTTTCCTTCACATAAGTAACAAGTAGCTTGAGAGGTGGGACATTGGCCTACTGGATGTTTCTCTTCACAGTTGGGGCATTGATCTCCATGCTCCTTGGAAGTATGATCCTTGTCTCCACAAATATTGCAAGCTTTGGTTCCTTTTAGAATAACATCCTTGTCTCCTTTGGAAAAGTTGCTTTCCATGTTGAGCATTTGGTCTGTCACCTTATGCAACATTTGGGCTTGGTCTTCCAAAAACTTTTGCAGGGTTGGATCTTCCCCACTGGTGTTGGCTATGAACTGAGCTGTCATTTGGTTCAACTGGGTTTTGGGTTCCTAGGAGTTCTCTCATGTTGTCCTCTTGGTTGGTGTTGTTGTCATCAACCTTGATGTTGGATTCTCTTGGAGTAGTCATCTGTTTGGGTTGAATGAAGATTACATAGGCAAGATATTTCTAAGGAAATAATTCTATTCACACACATCACAATTCATTCAAGCAATGTGCAAGCAATCACAAACAAACACTCCTTTCAAACACAAGTATCCAAGCATATTTTTAGGCAACCAAAAATATTTTTGTTATACTACATAAGTTGGTGTGTTTGACTTATACTTAATATGGTGGTCCATCTATATGGTTCACTTGTGATCTTTCCTTCTTTCTTGGTTGGTTCTTCTTGCATGAGATCATGGTTTCCTTAGGAAAACTTCTTGGTCACAAAACTTCAAAGGTGAGGATGGCTCCTTCTAAGTTGTGTTTCCTTAGTCTCCAAATCTTGAGCAAGATTTCTTGTCTCACTTCTCCTTAGTGATATCCAAGGTTGAAGTCCTTGGTGAACATGCTGAAGATGTTGAAGTCATTAGAGTTGAGGATGTTGAAGTCATTAGAGTTGAAGATGTTGAAGTTATTAAAGTTGATGAAGTCCTTTGCACATGGTGAAGTCCTTGGCCATGGTGTAGGTTTTTCCATCAAGTTGAAATAGAAGAGATGTAGAGTTGAAACCAAAATGGTTGAGGAAAGAGTTTACAAGATTGTTTGTAAATAAGTTTTGGAACAAATACAACTCCTATTTTTCTAAGGGTCTTTGTCCAATCCTAGGTTTACAAATCCTACAGGCAACACAATGCTCTTATACCATCTGTAGAGGTCCCAACCTTTAATAAGGTAGAGATCCCTGTGTTTACAATGCTAGTCCCTGGATCAATAGCTAGCATCCACATTTAAGATGTAATATCAAGAAACAAAGGTCATAATATAACTTTATAACCAGGAATAACATAATTTTATTACATCTTACATAGCTCATTTGGCTATTACATTACATTGCAGTAGAATATCTATAAGCATGTGGTCCTTCATCTTCAAAGTGCCACAGGCAAACATGTTGGTTGTAGACTTTGTAATCCTAATCAATCAACTTTACTAATATCAAACAAACCTTCAACATAACAAGTTATAGCCACAAGGGTCAATACATTTGAATTGTATTGGCAAGTTTCACTACTATGTTGAATATAAGTGGATCCTATCATTACATGCATATTTGGCTAGGTAGGGTTTTAGGCTCATTTGCTGAAAGCAATAATTTATCCTATCTTTTCAAAATAGTTTTGATCTCTTGTCAAATCTTTCTGAACTTCTTGGTAAATCCCCAAGTGTCTTTGTCAAAATCTCTTGAGCTCCTTGGTACACCCCAAGTACTTCAAGTTTTTATCAAAATCTCTTGAGCTCCTTGGTATCCTTGGTAAATCCCCAAGTGCTTCAAGCCCTTTGTTGTCACTTTAAAGTTTTTCTTTTAGAAATTGGAATGTCGAGATTTCCCATAGCTTCAAGCTTTAGTTGCTCAGTATTGTCCATAACCGGGGACATGGCTAAGTACTTAGATTTTATTATCTTCTGCAGAAGTTGTACACTTTACCCACATGACACAATCTCATCTTGTTGCCACCAGTGGCCGCTGGATAAATACTCACCAAGATGGAGTATTGGCAGATTGAGAATGTGACGAAGTCTTTCCAAAGGGTCCTCCCATACACCATTGCTAGATTGTCTTCAGGCACCAATGTAGGGTTCCTAGTTCCCTCATTTCCAGTAAACCTGAAGACAATGCATGGGTCTTCACAATGTAGTTGACTAAGCCAGAGCCATATAGCATGTGGCTGTACACGAAAGCCACTGTTGGAGAAACATGTTCAATCCCTAAGTCCCTGGGTGGTTTTCTTTTGGTGCACAACACAAAGAGATTGCCATTGACATGGTTCCTTTTGTTGCCACTTTGTCCAAAACTTGAGTATCCTTGTCCACCCAGGTGGTTCATTGAGTACTTGTTTTATTATATAAAACACAAGTCTTTTCTCATCTTTATAAAAATATCAACATGTATCTCTTCTCAAAATATGTTGCATGGCTAAGCATTTTACAACTACATTGTTTTCACTAAGGAATGTATAAGGGTATCCTATTAGGATTATCATAGCATATAGTATAGAAATTCTTTTCATGCATGTTTCAAAATCCACTAAGTATAATGAAAATAGTAGGTCTTTGGATGATAGTGTCACTTGCCTTTTGGTAGGGAATGTTGGTTCACTTCTTGATCTTGCTAATCCCACACTCTTCTAATTTCACTACAAGTCAATCAAGCAAACACAAATTCAACTAGCATTCCAACCAATAATCAAACAAATCATCACACATAAAATAATAAAATCAAGGTCATGCATGCAAGCATGCAAAAGGTAGTTTTATTTGCAAAGGTGGTTTCTACCAGGCTCTAAACTTTGTAAGTTTCAAAGTGGTCATTTTCCAAAGTGGGAAAGTCATTTGCAAAAGGGCTTTATCTAAAAACCATTTTTCAAACCCAAACATTATTTTATGTGGTGGAAAATGCTTTTGGCAAAGCAACAATTTTTATAGTGTTCACCAAATAAGTTGTTAATTCACAAAACTTGGTGTTTAGGGTCAGTAGGTTTGAATCAAATCATTTTCCCAAAGTTTTTACTCTAAAGTCATTTTCATAGCAAAAACAATATTTTTATTTGACTAGAAATGGGCTAATTCAATTATTCAATCCTAATCTTCACCAAATGCATTTTTAAATCCATAAGTTGGTTCCTAAGGGCAGTAGGTTCACACCAAATCAATTTGCAAAGATTTTAACCCTAAAAACATTTTGGAATAATTTTTATAACCTAAACAAGCATACAAATGTTTCTGCAAAAACAAACATTTTACCAGAAGCTTTTCAATAAACAAAATGCATGGTTGGCTAGGGCTTGTCTTGCTGATTCCATTGATATAAAGTTTGCAAATTTTGGACGTGTGGATCAAAAGTTACAAGGTTTTCAAATTTGCATAAAAGTCTGATTTCAAATTCTGTTTTAAACTAAAGGTTGGCCACGCGGCGACTTCCTATTCGTCGGTACCGTTTCGGGTGGATCGACTGATGCGGTGCGTTGGATTAAAATGGATCGCGCGGCTCAGATTGCGTACCCCTTCAGCGTTTAAGTGATCTATCGCGTGCGTACGATTAAAATCCAACGACGCACAGCTACTGGACATAAACCGGCGGCGCTAGCGGTGGTGAACGGCGGCGGCGCGGTCAGACGATGATGCTGCGGCGGCTACAGGAAGCAAAGGAGGAAACGAGGATGCTCACCGTGCTCGCGAGGTCGAGGTGAAGCTCGAGGTGCTTCTGGTCTGGCGAAGGGTGCACTGGAGCGGGATTAATCGCTCGCCGGAGTGGAGCTACGCCTCGGCCACGCTCTGTCGTCGTCGAGGACGATGCTATGGGTCACGAGGAGACAAACAGAAAGCATGGTCAGACGCGCAAAGCCAAGGCGATGATGCGTGCGTGATTGAGAGGGCGCGGGGCGGTCGGTTCTTACCAGAAAAACTCGCCAGAGAGAGAAGCAGACGCGGCGGCGCTCAGAGGTTGTCGAAGTCGAGGTTCTGGGGCGCCCGCGAGTGAACGGAATACACAGGGAGAAGCGCCAGGGGCTGGGGAGTGCGTGAGCTTGGTCGAGGAGGCGAGGGGCGGTGTCTACTGGCCAGAATTTGCTGGAAAGGTTCGCCGGAGCAGCGGCGGTGCAACTTCGATTCAGGGCAGCCTAGTGGCTCTCGTGCTGCGGTGTTTGAGGGGAAAGGAGGAGGAGGCAGGGGCGAGTATAAGGGCATAGACGTTGGAGAGATTAATGCCCCCATTGACGCGAATTGATCGCTGCGATTCAAGACAGAAACGACGAGGAGTAATCGGCGCGGTTTGAAGACGATGAACATGAGGGGTGGGGTCGGTTGGTCAGCGAGAGAGAGAAAAGGGAAATGGGGTCCACCTGTCTGTCGCCTTACGGGTGCGTGTTTGAGTGAGAAAACGTTTCGCGAGAGAGAGTGGGGTGGGCTTGCTGTTGGGCTTGTTGGGCTGGCCGACTGGGCTGCTGTCTGATTCTATTTTTTCTTTCTGAATGTTTTATATTTTTCTATTTCTATTTTCTGTTTTGAAATTCAATCAAACAGATCAATCAACAAATCAAGTCAAATTCCTCCAAACTTTGCCTTGAGTTTTGGTTCTGTTTAACAACAATATTTCAAGTCCCAAAATAATATATTATTTTTATTTCTAGGGTCCATTAATAATTAAATAAAATGGATCTTAGTTATTAAATCAAATAGGATTTGATTTATTAAAAATTCCATTTGAAATCTAAATAAAACCAGAAACACTTCAATAAGTTTTATTTGAGAATATAAAACATTTGGAAAACTTGTTTAAAATAATTTAACAAGTTTTTAATGTTTTAATTAAAATGAAAAAAGCCTTTACTTAAATAAAATTGGATATTAAATCCTTATTATTTTATTCATTTAAACCTTTACTATTTTTATCAAATAGAAATATTTTATTTCAAAGGCTTGGCCAAGTTTTAATTTGGCTCTTTAAAAATAATCCTTATTTATTTCTACCTTTTCATTTGAAAACCAAATCTTTTTATTTAAAGATCAAAAAAATAGTATTTCCAAATACTTTAACTTTATTGTTTTAATTATCTTTTTAAATCCCTTTAGGATTTTATTTGATCCAAATAGGTTTTGAAAGTTTCCAATTGGATTCAAAAAGTTTCTTCTCACCCTGAAAATCAACAAAGTTTTATTTTATTCATTTATTTTTCACATTACAAGATTTGGAAAATCTTGGGATGTGACACTTGGGTAGTTAATACCCTTGTGACCACAAGCGATGGACTTGCGTCATGCTCACACACAAGAAGTTCTTGGTCCTCTTCCAAATGTTGCCTTGCCATGGCTTCCTTGACCCTTGCATCAAACTCTTCTTCACTCAAGTATTCTTCATCGCCATTGTCATGGATGAACAAAACTTTCTTGTTTCCACATGCGGCCGACTTGTGTCCTTTGCCTCCACACTTGCAGCATTCACCATTGAATGGTTGATCATCCCTTGTGTTTTTGCCACTTGGGGGTTGTTTTCCTTGAGGGAGTGTTGGCTTGAAGGGAAGCTTGGTGGTACTTGAGGAGCTTCCACTTGGTGTTTTTGTAGTAGTGGTTGGTGCTTGCTTGTAGGTGAAGTACGTCTTTGGTTTGTTGTACTTGATGTCCTCTTGCACTTGACGCTCGGCCTTTGATGCGATGTGCACAAGCTCAACCATGTTGTTGTACTTTTGGAACTCGGTGATTCGCTTGATGGGATGGTTCAAGCCATTGAGGAAGCGTGCCATTGTTTGTTCATCTCGCTCTTTAATGTTGGCACGGATCATGTTGAGCTCCATTTGCTTGAAGTACTCTTCCACGGTCTTTGTCCCTTGACTAAGCGTTTGAAGCTTGTTGAAGAGGTCACGCGTGTAGTGCGAAGGAACAAAGCGGTATCTCATATGGGCCTTCATATCTTGCCAAGTTGATATTGGAGGCTCTTCTTTTGCTTCGCGAGCGAGTTGGACTTGTTCCCACCAAAGATTGGCATATTCATCGAACTCGAGGGATGCCATGGCCATCATCTTCTCATTGCTATAGTTGTGCATGCGGAAGATCTTGTCAACCTTGAGTTCCCACGAGAGATATTCTTCGGGTTCATTGGAACCGGTGAACTTGGGCATGGTGAATTTGAGCTTGCCGAAAGTTTCTTCTCCATTGCGGTTCCGGTTGCGGCGGTTGCCATGATTTTGGCGGTCATCATCATCATCCGAGCTCTCATGTCTTGGTTGGTGATGGTTGCGTTGCTCTTGCGGTTGTTGAGGTGCCGCGTTTGGTGGTGGAACTTGGTTTTGACGACGAGCTTGGGGAGCTTGCTCATGTTGTTGGCGCGGTTGAGGACGAGGAGGAGGTTGATGGTCCTCATGACGAGCTTGGGGAGCTTGCTCTTGTTCTTGTCGTGGTTGATGCCGAGGAGCATTGTCTTGCGCCCTGTGGCGAGGAGGACGTCGAGCCGCATGCGCAATGGGCTGCTCTTCTTCTTCTTCTTGGTGTGGAGGTGGCTCGTCACGACTATCATGTTGCCGACGTTGACGATCATGTCGATGATGACGCCTTGGTGGATCTTCGAGTGCTTCACATCGACGGTGATCTTGTTCGTCCTCTTCGGATGCTTCACTTGTTGTTGAAGGGACATGTTGACGGCGATGGGCTTGGTGGTCCATGTGAGGTTGCTCTTGTTGAATCACAAGTGCCCTTGGTTGTGGCCAGTTCGCTTCACGTCGTGGAGGTCTTGCGGAGAGGTCACCATCATAGCTTGACGTTGCGGCGTGTCGTGGAGATGGTACCGCTTGAGAAGAGCTCATGGATTGAAGAACGGGTCCATCCCCGTACCTTGAAGCGTGATGGCGAGGTGCACTTGATTCACTTGAGGAGTGCCGAGATGAGCTTGATTCGCGCGAGCGTGGCCTTGCTAGTCCATCAATGAGGCGTTGCAGCTTCTCATCCGTTGAGGCGAGTGCACGACCAAGAGCTTCATTTTGATGACCGAGGTTGTGTTGCATGGCATGCATTTGGCCACGGACTTCTTCGAAGCGGTTGTCGATGTTCTTGAATTCCACACGGGCCTCGCTAAATTGTTCATCTTGGCGCCGCTCAAGAGCTTCACAACGGTAGTTTAATTCTCCTCGGACCTTCCAATGGTCCCATCTTGTCATGATTTGTGTGTCATCCTCCGGAGGTTGTGGTGGTTGGGACGGCTCTCCATTCCTGTCCATGATGCAAAGCCAACAAGGGTTGTATATGGAGAATAAGGGTGCGTAGAGTTAGCCTTTTACCTCACCTTGGAGATTATATCAAACCAATTGCCACACAAATGAGCGAACAGCGTGCAAAGTGAAATGGGCAAGAAACTCACACACAAATATGCTTCAACTCTCAAAAGCTTTTGGTGGAAGGTTAGGATTGTGGAAAACCAAACGAAACGATCCAAGCAAAAGGTTATTGTTCTACGTGGTAAAGAACCAAAGATCAAAAGCAAAAGTATACGATCTACAAAAACACGGAAAACGCACACGTGGAGAAAAACGGGGTTAGCACGACTATGAAAATGAGCACAAAAGGTCCTAACGAAGACTACGCTCGGTTGTCGTGCCAACTCAAGGAGAGACCACAACTCGTTTGCCAAAAGAGGATAAGCAATAGATTTGTGCACTTGCCTTGGTGCGCTCTTTCTTCTCTCTTTCTTGGCTTACAAGATTGGTATTCTCTTTGTATTGGGAGACTATGTATCTTTTTCTCTTTCTCTTTCTTTTTTTTGATTCTTTTTCCTTTTTCTCCCTTTCTATGCTACTATGTTAACTTTTGTATTTGGCCTCACACTCTCACTTTCCGAAGGCAAGTGCATAATGCTTATACAAACACAAAATGAGTTTCTCTCATAGGATAGATACACACAAAGGAAGATATGGGGTTGTCAAAGTGGCGCAAGTTATACCTTTGGTATTGTTGAGGACTTGCAACCGTTGGTGGGGATGATGTTCGAGTGTCGCGGTGTCGATGAGCGCGGGTGACTTTTATGCGGAAGCTTGTGTTAAAATGGTGACAAACACGTGAAACACGAACAAGCTGAATATGGAAAGTCAGCAAACGAAGTTGAGGCGTCAAGAGAAGAAGGAAAACCTTCTGTGGCGCGCGGTAGTACCGCTTGGTATGGCCGGTAGTACCGGACGGCGGTAGTACCGCCTGAGCCACCGGTAGTACCGCAGGTCAAAGAACAGGAACGAGATCCACTTGACACAAACCTCAAATTCGTGGGAAACTGACCGAAAGGCTGGGCTAGGAACAATCAGGGGCTATAGATCGACTCCAAAAGCAACAGATCTATGGACCAAAACCACGAAAAACTCACCAAATCCAAAGATCGATCCGAAGGCAAACTAGGGCTCTTTTTGGTGGGATTTTCGATTTTAAGGGGGATAAAGAAAAATTGGGGGGAAATTCGTGATCAACCTTGCTCTTGATACCAAGATGTTATGGGGTAACCCCTTGGGGTGGCCCGATCTTTCACGAATCTCTGCGGGAATCGAGGGTAAAGCGGTGGAAGGGGAAAAGGTGATGAAATCCACGAACACACACACACACACGAAGAACCCGATGAACTCACGCACACAAAACATGATACACGCCGATAACTCACGCCGGTGGCAACCGGTCCAACATAATCCCTAGGATCGGTGTTGGGCGAAGCTCTCTCTCCACGCTAACAACGGGGGACGAGGTGCTTGGTGAGATCTTGACGACTTGGGGGCGAGAAACCGAGAACCCAAGGCCTTGTACAACTTGAACGCACTAGGCAAGATCCAAGAAGAGGGTGGATAATAGGGTGCTCCTTGGTAGGAGCATGAGACCAATAGATGTAAGTTCCTCAAAGGGTTTCCTTAATCTATTATTATCCAAGTCTGGGGTCTACAATGGAGGGTGGGGGCTATTTATAGGCCAACCACATAAACAGGGGTATTTTAGGAACAAATAGCGAAATATAGAGAGGGTTATAGGGCGCTGGGCCGACTTAACACGAACAAGTCCACACACGTCCGGTAGTACCGGTCTAGCACGACCGGTAGTACCGGTCAGCCGGTAGTACCGCTTCCAGGCCCAGTAGTGCCGCTTGCCGACCTGGGACTTGCGCTGGTGCCGTCTGTTGGTGGCGGTAGCAGGGGCGGTAGTGCCGTCGTCCAGTAGTACCGGGTCCTGGGCCGGTAGTACCGCCAGTGACAGAGAGTATTTGGCTTGCGCTGGCGTCGTCTGTTGGTGGCGGTAGCAAGGGCGGTAGTTCCGCTGGGCGGTAGTACCGGTCGCCAGGTCCGGTAGTACCGCTGGCGACAGAGGGCATTTGGTTCCCTCCGCTGGTGCTCCTCTGTTCTCTGGGTCATTCTCTTCGTACCTGATGATGCACAAGGTATGCGTATGAAGTAGCAGGCCATCCAAGGGTGTATCGAAGTCACACAAGGAGAGGAGCGAGTTCACCTTAGCTTGAAGGAGTTTGGCTCGGGCTCGAGTCATGGGTCCACTCGGGGAACTTGTGGGAGTAGATGTAGTAGATGTAGTAGCGTTCGTAGGACGGGCTGCATCAAGAACACCTCTAGTGAACTGTGGACCCCGGTCCAACATTTACCATTGATACATCTTCCACTATTAATGTTTACTTTCTGCAAGCAACCATTACCTTCCACACCATATGTTTAATCCTTTGTTTTCAGCAAACCGGTGATATTGACAACCTCACTGTAAGTTGGGGCAAAGTCTTGAGTTTGTGTTGTGCAGGTTTCCAAGTTGTTAGCAACACCTTTGAGCCGTTTCCTTCCTCCTACTTGTTCGATAACCTTGGTTTCATACTGAGGAATGACTTACTGCTGTGCTCATCATACCTTCCTGTTGGGGTACTATGCAATATCTGAGCCATCGGTATCGCACATGTACTGTGCAAGATGACGACTCCCGGTTCTCTGATCCCTGCCGAGAATGTGGAAATAGATCTTCTGGCTGGTGGAATCACTGCAGCACAATGACATGCCGTAGCGAAGCAGCCTCTCGCTTGTGCATCCCTTACTTTGGGGCCACAGTATTAACAGAAGAGAGAGATATTCCCTAAGGAAAAATGACTTAGATAATATTGGGTGTGTTGGTGTGTCTTTTTCCTCCCATATGGACCTTCTTATATAGGGAAAAAGGGGCACCCCTATCCACTGAAGTCCCGGGGTGGGACTAAAGGGAGGTGGAGGTGGAGGGAGGCGAGCACATGGGGAAGAGGTGACAACTGGTCAGGCTAGGTGGGCTCCACGCATGCCCCACCTGCACGCCCTCCAAGGAAGCGACAACTTCTCCCTGTGGCCTTTCCACTTGGGATTTGTTCTTGATACGCGCAATTTGCATCACCTTTCTATATCATAATTTACCTCTATTCATTAACGTTTGTCTTATTATGAGGTATTACTTATGGCTTTTTCATCTGTTTATGCATGTTGGATGATTCCTGGAGGATGGACTGCCGGAGTCTGGATTCTGATGGAAAAGAAGGTGTTTCGGTGCAATTTCGCGAAGATCAGAAAAATACCAGAAAAATATGGAAACATATTATTTTACCAGAAGACGAAGGAAGCTAGAAGGAGGGACGAAGTGGGGCCTCAGGGGGCCCACACCCCCTAGGCGTGGGCCTACCTGACCCCGCGCCTAAGGCAGGTGTGTCCCACCTGCCCGGCCTCCGACTCCGCCCCTTCGCCTATATCTTCCCTATGGAACCCTAATACCAGGGGGCAACCACAGATAGATTTCCGCCGCCTCTGGGGGCGGAAAACACCGAGAGAGAAAGATCTCTCTGGCAGACAGATTTCTGCTGAGGGGATTCCTTAACAGAGAGGGGAGACCGTCGCCATCAACACCGTAATCAATATAGGCTTCATCGGGATCATCATCATCCACACCATAATCTCCACCAGCACGATCATCACCACTCCGTCCAGCTGTAACAATTGTGTTGGATATTGCTTTAGTTCTTAGGGGGAACTTTCCCGGTGTTGATTACTATTGTAGTTGATGCTTGTGAGTGGAACCATTGGATTATTGTTTATGTTCAGCTTGTTATCCATTATCATATCATCTTTGATCTTGATCCATATGATGTCTTGTGAGTAGTTCGTCTAGTTCTTGAGGACATGAGGTTATTAGTCGATCTGTGTTGAGTTATTATTCAATGGTTTAGTATTTAAGTTGTGGTGCTATTCTTCTAGTGGTTTCATGTGAACGTAGACTACATGACACTTCACCATTTATGGGCCTAGGGGGATGCATTGTGTATTTGGCTACTAATCGTGGGGTTGCCGGAGTGACAAAAACCTGAACCCCTGTTAGGACACCTTTGTACAAGGGAGTGTAGGATCTCAGAGTTTAAGGCTGTGGTTAGATTTATATCTTAATTACTTTCCTGTAGTTACGAATGTTTGCAGGGGGTTTAAACACAAGTATGTATTAGTCCTAGGAAGGGTGGTATGTTTAGCACAGGTTCACCCACACAACACTTACAAACACCAAAGAAGAGTACTCAACTATTTGAAGCGAAAGCACTTGACAGAATTTCCATGTGTCCTCGAGAACGTTTGGTCCTTATAAGTATTTACACCGGCTTGTCCTTTGATAAGTAAGGATTGGGACACTTGCTCCGTTTATTCGTTACTCTTGTTACTTGCTCCTTGTTTTGTTGCCTTGTCAGAAAACCACTAAAAATCCGTTTGCTAAGTATTCATAGGGGGTTCCTGCTCCATACCACTATTCAGCACCTTCTGCTCCTCGTTGGGATCGACACTCCTATTTATCAAAAGTACTACGATACACCCCCTATACTTGTGGGTCATCAAGACTATTTTCTAGCGTTGTGGCCGGGGAGTGAAGCGCTATAGAAGAGTGGAACTGGTAAGGAAAACTTTTACTGTATTGCTTTTGTTACTGCTTTTTACTTTGTTTCCAATATGGATAACCCACTTGGTTTTCTGTTTGGGAAAACTACTACCACTGCTAGGGTAGTAGATGAACCACCACCTGTTGAGATAGATCCTTTTAAGATACCTACACGTATTGTTAATCGTGTTATGGATAATTATTATTTTGGGGATGGAACTGTCCATCCTAGTGATCACTTGATTTTTATCCATGAATTATGCGGGTTGTTTAAGTGGCAGGTATCACAACTGCACAGGTGAAGAAGAAGTTACTCTCCATATCCTTGAAAGGGAGAGCTGAAGAATGGTATAAGCTGCTGAAGAAAGGACAATCCGTGGAATGGGAGGAGATCGCATCTCTCTTTTACTCTAAATTTTATCCTCCTAGTGAAATCCATAAGGATAGAAATCTTATATATAACTTTTGGCCTCTTGATGGAGAGAGTACAGCTCAAGCTTGGGGGAGATTGAAGTTACTCATGCTTAAATTTCCTATTCATGAACTCCCTAACAATATTATTCTCAATAACTTTTATGCTAGGCTTCCTCTTCATGATAAAGATTTACTAGATGCTTCTTGTGCTGGATCATTCACATGTATGAAGGAAGAAGCTAAATGGGATCTCTTAGACCGTATTCAAGATAACACTGAAGCTTGGGAGAATGACAAAGGAAGAAAGTCAGGTATAAACTATGATTATGAATGCATTAAATCTTTTATGAGTACTGATAACTTTTGTGATATTAGCAGTGAGTTTGGTCTTGATTCCCAAAGTATTGACAACTGTTTCAAGGCCTTTGCCTCTTACATAGAAATTCCCAAGAAGAAGTGGAATAAGTACCATGCTCCGTATAAATATGTTGTTAGTCATGTTCCAGTTAGAAGTACTCAAGTTTGTACTACTAATCATATTGTGCCTGAACCTCATGTTGAGAAAATTCATTTCCCAAGGTAAAGGAGTATTGTATGATTATTAGTGCAAATAACAAAGGTACAATGAAAACTGTGGAGCCTAGTAAGCAATTGAATATTGAACCTGTGGTAGCTACTGTGAAAGACACTGTCACTAGAAATAAAGAGGATGAACACATTGTCTTCTGTGAAGACGCTACTAATATTATTTCTCATCCTACTAAGGCTAGAAAATCTAGTGTTCCTATGCTTTCTATTAAAATTGATGATCATTGCTACTATGGTTTATGTGATATTGGTGCTAGTTCTAGTGCTATTCCTTATGATCTTTACAAGGAAATTATGCATGAGATTGGTGCTTGTGAGCTTGAGGACATTGATGTGGTTATCCGCCTTGCTAATAAGGAAGCCATTTGCCCCATTGGCATTGTAAGAGATGTGGAGGTTCTTTGTGGTAAGATTAAGTATCCTGCTGATTTTCTAGTGCTTAATTCAGCAGCTAGCAAAACTTGTCTTATTAATTTTGGTAGACCTTTCTTGAACACTTGTGGAGATATTATTGATTGTAGGAAGGAAAAAGTTTTAACTAAGTGATACGTCCAAAACGTATCTACTTTCTCGAACACTTTGCTATTGTTTTTCCTCTATACTTGTGTGATTTGGATACAACTAACACAGACTGACGCTGTTTTCAGCAGAATTACCTTGGTGTCTTATTTTTGTGTAGAAATTGAACTATCAGGAAAAATCCCGGAAAATATGCCAAAAACTATTTCTCACCAGAAGATCCACGGAGCCAGAAGGGGAGATAGAGAGGAGGCCTGGGGGGTCCAGACCCACCCCAGGCGCGGGCCCACCTGACCCTGCGCCTGGAGGGGGTTTGGACACCCCAGGCAGCTCCTCGGCCTTGCTCCGCGCCTATAAGTTGCCTTCTGACCTAAAAACTCAGGGGGGTCGATAGTTTTCTAGAAAGAGTTCCGCTCCATCGCCGCCACCAGAAACTAAGATTCGGCTCCAGAAACTCCATTCTGGCACCTTGCCGGGACGGGGAATTTGGAGAGGATCATCGCCATCGTCATCACCAACGCATATCCATCAACCACCGATGTTTCCCTCATCCATGAGTGAGTAATACACCGCTGTAGGCTTGGGGATGGTAGGGATTGGATGAGTTCTATCATGTAATCAAATAAGATCTGTTAGGGCATAGTGCCTAGTATCTCTATTAGTGCTATTTGACTTTGTTGCAACTTGTTGTGCTTAATGCTTGTCACTAGGGCCGAGTGCCATGATCTCAGATCTAAACTTATTATTGAATCATTATGATAGTATTGTTTGTGATCTTATCTACAAGTTGTGTACACATATCATTGTCCAGATCCAAAGGCCCCAAAGTGACAATAATTGGGACAACCGGAGGGGGTGGCTATGGTGTGAGGATCACATGTGTTCACGGAGTGTTAATGCTTTGCTTCGGTGCTCTATTAAAAGGATCACCTTAATTGCCAGTAGTTCCTAGAGGCCCCGCTGCCACGGGATGGCTGGACATAAGATGTTGTGCAAGTTCTCATTACGAGCACGTATGACTATATATGGAGCACATGCCTAGGATTGTTTAGTACTTGGATGCTTGTTATTATTTATCTGCAATGCCCTAGTTCTTGAAGTTACATTTTTAGACTCGTCCATGCAACACCCGTCTATCCATCCCTATGCTTACCTCACTCGAATCCCACTGTTTACCGTTACTGTTACTATTGCTCTTGTTTCACTGTCGCTGTTACTACTGCTGTTGCTACTACAAACTATTGCTACTGATAAACTTCTGTGAGCAAGAACTATTTCTAGGTGCAGCTGAACTGACAACTCAGTTGTTAAGGATTGCAAGTATTCTTTGGCTGCCCTTGTGTCAAATCAATAAATTGGGTAATACTACCCGCAAAGACTGTTGCGATCCCCTATACTTGTGGTTCATCAAGACTATTTTCTAGCGTCATTGCCAGGGAGCATAGCTTTATTTGTAAGTTCACTTGGATCTATTATTGTTCACTGCTACTCCTTTCATCATGGGTAAGTCTCGTGATGGAAAGTTTCCTATTTTACCATCCACTACAAGAAGAGGTACAGTCCTAAACACCTCTGTTGCTCTTGATTCACCGTCTGTTATAAGTAAGCTTGTCACACCACCACCACATACTCATGCTACACACACTGCTACTACTGCTGAATCTGAAACTGCTTTTGATGCTCATGATGTTACTTTTGCTGTGCTTGATGCGAGTGGTTCATTAGGTCCTTTTCTAGGTGCTACTATGGCTAGTCTAGGAAATACTGAAACTCCTAGTGAAGACACTGTTACACCTGTTAGATCGCCTGAGTATAGTGAGAGTTATGATATTAATGATGGTTACATTGAATTCACTAATGAGTTTGTTGAAGAGTGCTGAAACACACATGGTACTAGTTCTATGAAGAGTCTCCTTGCTAGACGTACTATTATGCCTAAGTTGTCCTCTGATCCTAAGTTTGCCACCTCTCCCATAGATATGAAAGATGAAGATTATAATTTCTCTCTTGATTTGTCTTATTTAGATATTGTTGAGAAAGAACCTTTTTGTGGGACTGAAAATGAGAGTGATGTGGCTCATATGAATGAGCTTTCTACTATGAGTGATTTGTTCTCTGATGATTTTATGATGCGTAAGTACTTTGTTGCTAAGATCTTCCCTTTTTCACTAAAAAGAGAAGCTAGGGATTGGTTTAATAGATTACCTCCTGGTTCCATGATAGCCCTGATTGCTTGATTGCTTCTTTCTTCCATAAATATGTTCCTCCCAGTGCTAGACATGATGCTTTGCAGAGACTTTTTGATTTTAAACAGGGAGAAGAAGAGAAATTGCCTGAGTCATGGAAAAGGTTTTGTGCCTTGATTCATGCACATCCTGGATGTCCATTATCTAAAAATGAGCTTCTTGATACATATTATAATGGACTAACTGATGATTCTAGGACCTACCTAGATAGCTTTGCTGATTGTGTTTTCAGGAAAAGGGCTCCTACAAATGATGAAGAATTAATGACCAAGATAAGAAAGAATTATGATGATTGGACTTCAACTGAGCTGAATATACCTGAGCCTATTACTCCTGAATGTAACATCCTCAGAATCGGCCCTATGCAAGTTTTAGCGATTCCCGCCAAACCCGCATAGAAACGATTCAAAGGTGCCCACCAGGCACTTGCGTGCGGGTGGAAAACGAAGTAATATCATTACAGAATAGTCCATGATGGAACCCACAGAACAGATATATACAACAACGACTCCATGAGTCAAGAATACGGATATGCAGTACAAAGATCCAAATCACCTTGAAAACGATACAGCGTCCGTGTACGGACAAGATGCAAATTGAGCTAAGAGCCCTGAAGAATAACCAATGGCGTCCATAACCCTGCCCAGGCCAAGCCGGAAGGGTAACCCTGCTAATGACGTCGATCTCAAAACCTGCTAAAAACAAAAAGGGTGCCGACAAAGGGCAAAGGAAAAAGAGAGCGGTCAGTACTGAGGCCAGTACACGGCGAGACTAGAATTCGGCGGTCCTCGCCTACATAGGTATGGTGGACTGAAGCGGCAGCGCGGCATGCATTAAACAACCTATAGAGACTCGATACAAATAGCGGCTATCAGAGAGGGGTAAGAAAGACCTATTCGGAACCAACCTGATACTACCACCAAACATACCCATCCTGGTGTTTCCCCCTCGAGACCAAACGAGGAAGTCAACCGAGGAACTCACACTGTTGGCAGTTTTATTTATTCAGTTATAGTTGCGGCAATTACTAGTCAAATATAGATAGCATGAGTCATCCTGATATAATAAGCAGTGGGCATTTTAGTTAACCATTCCGTTGTAGTTGCAACACTTACTAGTCAGATACGATTAGCATGAGATCTCCCAAACCCAGCAGTTGTTGGTACTTTTATTTAGCCATTCCGTTGCAGTGAAGCTGATTACTAGTCATATCGGATACAAGTCAAATTATAACAGTAAACTTTAGTTATGGTTGTCTATGATCGAGAACTGTGCTCCAAGTCGTCCATAACCGCGGACACGGCTTTTCGAAAAGATTTAACCCTGCAGGGGTGCACCAAAGTATCCACACGCACTTCGACCCTTTGTGCCAGATCAGTTAACATACACCCATCGGTATGTCGGCGGGGCCTAAGTCATGACGTTTCCCAGACCCAAAGCAAGTACATGGGGGCCACCCCACTAAGCTACCCGCAACGAAGTTGGCCGGCTCCGGAACGGACCCAGGGTTTGCGTCAGTGGCTGTAAACGACTGGGAACCCGAAAGTGTGACTGGGCTTGTCGATACCGCGAAAACACTCCGCAATCCTAAACAGTACAGGTGCTCCACGCACAATCTTAAATAAAGCAGTAAAGCATGGCATAAGTACAAGATAGTAATAAAGCTCCAAACTACTTTGTGGCCCCCAGTACAATACTTTGAAATCAGGTACTAATCGATGGGGGTGCCCACACACCCCACCTGTGGTTAGCGCGCTCGATCTCGGAACAGGTGTCAAGAACTCGGGGTCCTACGGGACACCAGTGAGCGGTTAAAAACCAAATATTGTCTATTACCCACCGGTGCCTCTGCATTTACCTACTTTCAATTTTAGTTATTAAACAATAATTAAAGCCATGATCATCTCCAACATTAAACATGCAGCAATACTCCAACAACTGAGGTACTCGACGACACGCAACAGCACTTGAGCAAGCGACTACGACGCGCAAGTCCAACTATCTACCAAACAACAGGTAATAGGATGTGTCCAAGGCAATATAAGGCTGCAAGGGATATCACGGGCACGAAAACTAGAGCATCGCAACACAGATAGCAATAGATCAACAGGAGGGAATAAATACTATAAAAGTAAGATAGGTAGAAAGGGGGAGATGCTCGCCTGAAAACATTGCCGAAGGTTCATCCGAAGATCGGGTCGACACTCGCATCAACTCATCGGCCTAATCCGTGAAGAAGCAAAGCACTAGAAGAAACACCGGATGCACTATTTAATACTACGGCAGACGATCGGGCATGATGCATGTATGATGTATGACATGGCAAAGGATGCGATGCGACTAGGCAATATTAAGCGGAACCGGGGTCCCGACAATTAATTAATAGGTTTATGTTGTTTAGATACCCCGCAATTTAAATGTTGCAATAACAAGGAAAAAGATAGCACCGGTTCGCTACACAAATTTAAATGGGGCCAATATAAGACTAGATTTGCCCGCATATGGACCCCATATTTAATTATATGGTGAATCGGCATAAGGCCCCAAACCACAGGCAGTATGCATGCAAACATGAACAAGTTGATATGCAACAATTCATATAGGTATCAATTTATAAAATAGGGCTCGAGAGAAAGGGTCACACATTAGGGGTTGAAGATCTTGGTTCCGATGGTTCGGGGGGATCGGTCTTCGGATCTCGACGGGAACGGGCTTCGGAATCCATGAGGCGATCTTGGTGGTTCGAGGGTTCGGTCGATGGGTTCGGGGTCTTTGGTTCTATTGCCTTTGGGTCCCGACGTCCGTGTCGAAGGTCATGGCGTCCGTGTAGAAGATCGTCGGTCATCGAATCCGTGTAGGCGTGCTCAGGGTATCGACGGGATAGGTCTTCGGATTGAAGCGTCGGGGCCTTGACGTGGTCCTCTCGGGTTCAAGCACCGATTGGCCTTGTTGTTGAAAGGATCTTCGCAAACTTCATCATCACAAACACACAACGAGCTGCAGTGACACGACAACACAAAAGACCACATCACATAGTAACTGGGCTAGCACACACAGAGAACAAATAGGGTGCTTGCCAAAAGCAGTCAACCTACGCACGCTCAAGCAGAGGCATGGTCGTTGGCCGACTCCTGATTACGCGGAAGGAGGACGGAGGCCGACAGATGTTCAAGGCGCCGAAAGGGAGAAGCAGCCGTCTACGCAGGAGGTGCTCGCGAGGAAGGCCAGCGGCTCAGAGGTGGCCGACACGCCGGGGGAAGCAGAGGAAGGAGGCCGGAGAGGGGCCCGCGGGTATCGATGCCGAGCTTGGCAGGGAGAGGAGGTGCCTAGGACTGCAGAAGAGGGCGGCCGGAGGGGCGGCTCGGGTCGGTGGTGGCCCGAGGCGAGCACAGGCGGATGGCGGTGGTGGCGGGCGCTCGGACGAGGAGGCGGGGGACGACGCGGGGACAACAACCGGAAGAGGAGTGCCGCTGGCGGCGGTGGACGAGGTCGATAGCGGTGGCCGGCCGCAGGCGAGGTTGC
The DNA here is from genome assembly GCA_916181665.1 of Avena sativa. Classification (NCBI taxonomy): domain Eukaryota; kingdom Viridiplantae; phylum Streptophyta; class Magnoliopsida; order Poales; family Poaceae; genus Avena; species Avena sativa. Next base: position 35,000,679 of record OV702289.1, on the reverse strand, counting down.
GAGGGCGCGGGCGCGCGATGGAGGACGGCGGCGGGGCTTGGCGCGCGGAGGCGGCAGGGTCGTGGTCGGGCTCGGGCCGCGGACGGGCTCGGGGGAGGCGATGCAGAGAGGCAGACGGGGTCGTGGCGACGGCGACGACGTGTTGAGGCCGGGGCCGGCGGAGGCGATGGCAAGGACGGCCGGAGCTTGGCTCGGGGGCGGCACAACCGGGAGGAGCTAGGGCCGGCGGCGGTCGAGCGGTCCGTGGACGGCGGACGGCGGGGCGCAGAGGGTAGCAGTGGCGGCGAGGTGCAGAGGAGAGGCGAGGTGGGAGAGGACGGTGCGGGAGGGGCGGTTGGTGGGGAAAATGGACCAGGGGAGGGGCAGGTGGCGTCGGTCCGGGTGGACCAGGGGGTGGGGACGCGGGCCAGGGCGCTGCGGGGGAGGGAATCGAGGGAGGGAGCGGGAGTTGGGCGCGGTGGGGCGTGTCGGGGTCGCCCGCGTGGCTGTTGCGCGCGTGTGAGTGCGTGCGTGTGGGACCCGGCTAGTGGGGGCGGGTGGTGGCGTGTGGGGCTGGGTGGTTAGAGGTAGGTGGGTGAGGTGGCAGCGGCTGATGGGTGGGATTTTGGGCCAGGGGGATGTGGCGAGCCGTGAGTGGCTGTGGTGATGTGGAGGGGACTGGGTAGACTAGGATTGGGTAGTTTTAGGAATTTTGGAGGTGGCCGGTCAGGCTTTCGGGCCTGGCGGGCTGCCTCCTAAAAATAAAAGAAATATTTTATTATTTGAAACAGGCTTGTGCAAACCGTTGGCAGGCAAAACAAAATATTTCGGAGACCCGGGTTTTGTGTTTGAATAAAGACGGGGCGTTTAGAAAACAAAAACAGATTTTTCGAAAATAGTTTTTTAAACAAACCATGCAAGATGATGACGATGCTCAAATGCAAGGTGGCATGATGACATGAGCATGCATTCATGATGATGCAATGCACAAAAACAACGCGATTTTCTAGTAGTGGTTTTGCGGGGCGCCACAATTCGACACCACTAACAATGGATCTCGCCCTCGAGATCCGCCTCATGGTACCGGGAGGAAGGGCGGCGATCTGAATCTCCTCGCATCGTGTAGATCCTCGCGGCACCACTAACAAGAGGTCGTTGTCCGTGGTCGTCTAGAGAACACTCCGGGAAACAAAGGCGAAGGTAGAGGTATCAACCAATCAATTCCACCTCTAACTTCGATAGAAAGAGAGAACCGATGCATTCTCATCCACTTCAATGTACACAAGCGAATAGAGTGAGTAGTCAGCATGGGGGCCAATCCATCACGCACCCAAACTATTACTCCGCACAATCAGTAGAAAAGCGTGCAACCATTCTCGGAATCAGACTGAAGATCTCAACAATCGAGGTTCAGAAACAAAGGAGTGATGCAGATTCTGCATCGGATCTGGCGTAGATGATGTCGTCGCGTCAGAAAACAACGGAAGGCACAAACAAGGAACAAAGAATGGTACCACAGAAGACGGATTCCTCAGATAGCATGAACACCGGATGGTAGAACACCGTTATCAAAGGAGGAAGCGAAACCCTGAAGGTACGACGGAACCCAACCACGAGAAATCCTGGACTGGAAGAAAGGTAAGAGAGTGGATTCAAAACATGCAGAGGTAAGAGGAGAATAGCAGAGGGGTAAGGAGTAAAAGCAGACCTAATCAGATCTATCCAACCGATTTTGCAAAATAGTTTTGACACTCTACTGCGGCCGTTAGCTAGGTTATCCTACAGGCTGGACTTGTGGGGTATCGTAACTGCTGAGCTCTGATACCACTCTGTAACACCCTCAGAATCGGCCCTATGCAAGTTTTAGCGATTCCCGCAAAACCCGCATAGAAACGATTCAAAGGTGCCCACCAGGCACTTGCGTGCGGGTGGAAAACGAAGTAATATCATTACACAATAGTCCACGATGGAACCCACAGAACAGATATATACAACAACGACTCCATGAGTCAAGAATACGGATATGCAGTACAAAGATCCAAATCACCTTGAAAACGATACAGCGTCCGTGTACGGACAAGATGCAAATTGAGCTAAGAGCCCTGAAGAATAACCAATGGCGTCCATAACCCTGCCCAGGCCAAGCCGGAAGGGTAACCCTGCTAACGACGTCGATCTCAAAACCTGCTAAAAACAAAAGGGGTGCCGACAAAGGGCAAAGGAAAAAGAGAGCGGTCAGTACTGAGGCCAGTACACGGCGAGACTAGAATTCGGCGGTCCTCGCCTACATAGGTATGGTGGACTGAAGCGGCAGCGCGGCATGCATTAAACAACCTATAGAGACTCGATACAAATAGCGGCTATCAGAGAGGGGTAAGAAAGACCTATTCGGAACCAACCTGATACTACCACCAAACATACCCATCCTGGTGTTTCCCCCTCGAGACCAAACGAGGAAGTCAACCGAGGAACTCACACCGTTGGCAGTTTTATTTATTCAGTTATAGTTGCGGCAATTACTAGTCAAATATAGATAGCATGAGTCATCCTGATATAATAAGCAGTGGGCATTTTAGTTAACCATTCCGTTGTAGTTGCAACACTTACTAGTCAGATACGATTAGCATGAGATCTCCCAAACCCAGCAGTTGTTGGTACTTTTATTTAGCCATTCCGTTGCAGTGAAGCTGATTACTAGTCATATCGGATACAAGTCAAATTATAACAGTAAACTTTAGTTATGGTTGTCTATGATCGAGAACTGTGCTCCAAGTCGTCCATAACCGCGGACACGGCTTTTCGAAAAGATTTAACCCTGCAGGGGTGCACCAAAGTATCCACACGCACTTCGACCCTTTGTGCCAGATCAGTTAACATACACCCATCGGTATGTCGGCGGGGCCTAAGTCATGACGTTTCCTAGACCCAAAGCAAGTACATGGGGGCCACCCCACTAAGCTACCCGCAACGAAGTTGGCCGGCTCCGGAACGGACCCAGGGTTTGCGTCAGTGGCTGTAAACGACTGGGAACCTGAAAGTGTGACTGGGCTTGTCGATACCGCGAAAACACTCCGCAATCCTAAACAGTACAGGTGCTCCACGCACAATCTTAAATAAAGCAGTAAAGCATGGCATAAGTACAAGATAGTAATAAAGCTCCAAACTACTTTGTGGCCCCCAGTACAATACTTTGAAATCAGGTACTAATCGATGGGGGTGCCCACACACCCCACCTGTGGTTAGCGCGCTCGATCTCGGAACAGGTGTCAAGAACTCGGGGTCCTACGGGACACCAGTGAGCGGTTAAAAACCAAATATTGTGTATTACCCACCGGTGCCTCTGCATTTACCTACTTTCAATTTTAGTTATTAAACAATAATTAAAGCCATGATCATCTCCAACATTAAACATGCAGCAATACTCCAACAACTGAGGTACTCGACGACACGCAACAGCACTTGAGCAAGCGACTACGATGCGCAAGTCCAACTATCTACCAAACAACAGGTAATAGGATGTGTCCAAGGCAATATAAGGCTGCAAGGGATATCACGGGCACAAAAACTAGAGCATCGCAACACAGATAGCAATAGATCAACAGGAGGGAATAAATACTATAAAAGTAAGATAGGTAGAAAGGGGGAGATGCTCGCCTGAAAACATTGCCGAAGGTTCATCCGAAGATCGGGTCGACACTCGCATCAACTCATCGGCCTAATCCGTGAAGAAGCAAAGCACTAGAAGAAACACCGGATGCACTATTTAATACTACGGCAGACGATCGGGCATGATGCATGTATGATGTATGACATGGCAAAGGATGCGATGCGACTAGGCAATATTAAGCGGAACCGGGGTCCCGACAATTAATTAATAGGTTTATGTTGTTTAGATACCCCGCAATTTAAATGTTGCAATAACAAGGAAAAAGATAGCACCGGTTCGCTACACAAATTTAAATAGGGCCAATATAAGACTAGATTTTCCCGCAATGGACCCCATATTTAATTATATGGTGAATCGGCATAAGGCCCCCAAACCACAGGCAGTATGCATGCAAACATGAACAAGTTGATATGCAACAATTCATATAGGTATCAATTTATAAAATAGGGCTCGAGAGAAAGGGTCACACATTAGGGGTTGAAGATCTTGGTTCCGATGGTTCGGGGGGATCGGTCTTCGGATCTCGACGGGAACGGGCTTCGGAATCCATGAGGCGATCTTGGTGGTTCGAGGGTTCGGTCGATGGGTTCGGGGTCTTTGGTTCTATTGCCTTTGGGTCCCGACGTCCGTGTCGAAGGTCATGGCGTCCGTGTAGAAGATCGTCGGTCATCGAATCCGTGTAGGCGCGCTCAGGGTATCGACGGGATAGGTCTTCGGATTGAAGCGTCGGGGCCTTGACGTGGTCCTCTCGGGTTCAAGCACCGATTGGCCTTGTTGTTGAAAGGATCTTCGCAAACTTCATCATCACAAACACACCGGAGAGCAATGAGCTGCAGTGACACGACAACATAAAAGACCACATCACATAGTAACTGGGCTAGCACACACAGAGAACAAATAGGGTGCTTGCCAAAAGCAGTCAACCTACGCACGCTCAAGCAGAGGCATGGTGGTTGGCCGGCTCCTGATTACGCGGAAGGAGGAAGGAGGCCGACAGATGTTCAAGGCGCCGAAAGGGAGAAGCAGCCGTCTATGCAGGAGGTGCTCGCGAGGAAGGCCAGCGGCTCAGAGGTGGCCGACACGCCGGGGGAAGCGGAGGAAGGAGGCCAGAGAGGGGCCCGCGGGCGTCGATGCCGAGCTTGGCGGGGATAGGAGGTGCCTAGGACTGCAGAAGAGGGCGGCCGGAGGGGCGGCTCGGGTCGGTGGTGGCCCGAGGCGAGCACAGGCAGATGGCGGTGGTGGCGGGCGCTCGGACGAGAAGGCGGGGGACGACGCGGGGACAACAACCGGAAGAGGAGTGCCGCTGGCGGCGGTGGACGAGGTCGATAGCGGTGGCCGGCCACAGGCGAGGTCGCGAGGGCGCGGGCGCGCGATGGAGGACGGCGGCAGGGCTTGGCGCGCGGAGGCGGCAGGGTCGTGGTCGGGCTCGGGCCGCGGCCGGGCTCGGGGGAGGCGATGCAGAGAGGCGGACGGGGTCGTGGCGACGGCGACGACGTGTTGAGGCCGGGGCCGGCGGAGGCGATGGCAAGGATGGCCGGAGCTTGGATCGGGGGCGGCACAACCGGGAGGAGCTAGGGCCGGCGGCGGTCGAGCGGTCCACGGACGGCGGACGGCGGGGCGCAGAGGGTAGCGGTGGCGGCGAGGTGCAGAAGAGAGGCGAGGTGGGAGAGGACGATGCGGGAGGGGCGGTTGGTGGGGAAAATGGACCAGGGGAGGGGCAGGTGGCGTCGGTGCGGGTGGACCAGGGGGTGGGGACGCAGGCCAGGGCGCTGCGGGGGAGGGAATCAAGGGAGGGAGCGGGAGTTGGGCGCAGTAGGGCATGTCGGGGTCGCCCGCGTGGCTGTTGCGCGCGTGTGAGTGCGTGCGTGTGGGACCCGGCTAGTGGGGGCGGGTGGTGGCGTGTGGGGCTGGGTGGTTAGAGGTAGGTGGGTGAGGTGGCAGCGGCTGATGGGTGGGATTTTGGGCCAGGGGGATGTGGCGAGCCATGAGTGGCTGTGGTGATGTGGAGGGGACTGGGTAGACTAGGATTGGGTAGTTTTAGGAATTTTGGAGGTGGCCGGTCAGGCTTTCGGGCCTGGCGGGCTGCCTCCTAAAAATAAAAGAAATATTTTATTATTTGAAACGGGCTTTTGCAAACCGTTGGCAGACAAAACAAAATATTCCAGAGACCCGGGTTTTGTGTTTGAATAAAGACGGGGCGTTTAGGAAACAAAAACAGATTTTTCGAAAATAGTTTTTTAAACAAACCATGCAAGATGATGACGATGCTCAAATGCAAGGTGGCATGATGACATGAGCATGCATTCATGATGATGCAATGCACAAAAACAACGCGATTTTCTAGTAGTGGTTTTGCGGGGCGCCACACTGAACCAGTTGTTCCTGAACCAATTCCATCACCAGCAACAAAGAAGAGGGGAGTTATTGCATTAAATGATGAAGTGATGAAGGAAGCTCAGAAGTGTCTAAAGGAGAAAAGTATTAGAGCTGAAGATGTGAAGAATCTACCTCCTATAGAAGAATTATGTAAGCCAATTCCCCACTCATCTTGTTGGGGAGGTGACCCCGGATAGGGTCAAGAAAGGGGAAAGACAAAAGGAATCTCCCTTGTCGTGAGCCGAGTTGCTGTTTATGTCGGCCGGGTCATATAAGAGTTGGCCGAGATAAGCAAGGCCATGAAAGATATAGAATGAGTAACGCCTTATCCGGCCGACATATGAGTTAAGTCGGCCGAATTAGTCTGACTAACTTGAATGCAGGTGAAGGCCGAGCCGAGTTATGCGAGACAAGGCCGAGTAACACGAAGCTTGCAGGAGAAGGAGGTGCCTATAGTCAAACCCTAGTCACTGGCTAGGAGGCATCTAGACAGAGCCAAGCACAAAGGACAAGGAGCAGAGCAGCAGAAGGGCAGAAGAAGGTCACGGAGGTGACAGTCAGGGAGCCCGAGGCGCATATGTGAAGGTCTCTAGAACATTGTCGCCGATATAAGGGGGACACAGAAAGGAGGCCGCCGAGTTACCATATTGGGATATGCTTTCCATGTCAGCCCTAGAAGGAACCAAGGCACCCCTTTATAAGGGGGGACGCTGGCTCCTGAGAAGGTGATCGATTCATTCTTGTGGAGTTTCCAATCTTTAATAAGGTAGTGATCCCTGTGTTTACAATGCTAGTCCCTGGATCAATAGCTAGCATCCACAGTTAAGATGTAATATCAAGAAACAAAGATCATAATACAACTTTATAACCAGGGATAAAATAATTCATTACATCTTACATAGCTCATTTGGCTATCACATTAAATTGCAGCAGAATATCTATAAGCATGGGGTCCTTCATCTTCAAAGTGCCACAGGCAATCATGTTGGTTGTAGACTTGTAATCCTATTCAACAAACTTCACTAACATCAAACAAACCTGCAACATAATAAGTTGCAGCCACAAGGGTCAATACATTTGAATTGTATTGGCAAGTTTCACTACTATGTAGAAATAAGTGGATCCTATCATTTACATGCATATTTGGCTAAGTAGGGTTTAGGCTCTTTTGCAGAAAGCAATATAGTTTTATCCTATCTTTTCAAAATAGTTTTTGATCTTTTGTCAAATCTTTTTGAACTTCTTGGAAAACTCCAAGTGCTTCAAATCCCTTGTTGTCACCATCAAGTTTTACTTTGAGAAATTGGAATGTCGAGATCTTCCATAGCTTCAGGCCTTAGTTGCTCAGAATTGTCCATAACCGGGGACACGGCTAAGTACTTAGAATTTTGATCTTCCGCAGAAGTTGTACACTTTACCCACATGACACAATCTCGTCTTGACGCCACCAGTGGCTGCTGGATAAGTACTCACCAAAATGGAGTACCGGCAGATCGAGAATGTGACAAAGTCTTTCCATAGGAGTCCTCGCGATACACAATGCTAGCTTGTCATCCAGGCACCAATGTAGGGTTTCAAGTTCCCTTACACAATTCTAGTTAACCTGAAGATGCCAATGCATGGGTCTTCCACTATGTAGTTGACTAAGCCAGAGCCCATTTAGCATGTGTCCGTACACGGAAGCCACTGTACGAGAAACATGTTCAATCTCTAAGTCCCTGGGTGGTTTTCTTCTAGTGCACATACAAAAAGAGGTAGCCATATAAACATGGTTCCTTTTGTTGCCACCTTGTCCAAAACTTGAGTATCCTTGTCCACCCAGGTGGTTCATTGAGTACTTGTTTTATTATATAAAACATATATCTTTTCAACTCTTCATAAAATCATAACATGTATCCCATCCCAATATATAGCAGGGCTAAGCATAATACAACTACAATGTTTCCACTAAGGAATATATAAGGGTATCCTATTAGGATTTAGCATAGCATAAAATATAGTAAACCTTTCCATGCATGTTACAAAATCCACTAAGTGTAATGAAAATAGTAGGACATGGATGATATTGTCATTTGCCTTTTTAGTAGAGAATGTTGGTTCACTTCTTGATCTTGCAAATATCACACTCTTCTAACTTCACTACAATTCAATCAAACAAACACAAATTCAACTAGTCATTCCAAACAACTTCTCACACATAAAATAACAAAAACAAGGTCATGCATGCAAGCATGCATAAGATAGTTTTATTTGCAAAGGTGGTTTCTACTAAGCTCTAAACATTATAAAGTTCAAAGTGGTAATTTTCTAAAGTGGTAAAACCATTTGCAAAAGGTTTTATCTATAACCATTTCTTAAATTAAATCAATATTTTATGTGGTTGAAAATGCTTTTAGTAAAGCAATATTATTTAAAGAGTTCACAAAATATATTTTAATTCTCAAAACTTGGTGTTTAGGGTCAGAAGGTTTGAATCAAAACATTTCCCAAAGGTTTCACTCCAAGAATCATTTCTAAACCAAATCAATATTTTTATTTGACTAGAAATGGGCTAATTCAAATATTTATTCCTAAACTTCACAAAATACATTTTTAAATCCTTAAGTTGGTTCCTAGGGTCAGTAGGTTCACAACAATCCATTTTGCAAAGAATTCACATTAAAATTATATCTAGAACAATTTTTATATTCATAATAAGCCTACACATGTTTCTGCAATTTCAACCAATTTTACAGAAGCAAATCATTAAACAAAATGCATGGTTGCAAAGTACTTGTTCTATTGATTCTATTGATATAAAATTTGCAAAATTTGGACATGTAGATTTAAAGTTATGAATTTTACAAGTTTGCAATTCAAACAGATTCTAATTCTGTTTTTAAACAAAACCCTGTCCACGTGGCGCAATCTAATTGGCCGGTACCAATTCGGGTGGATCGAGCTCTCTGGACCGCAGGATCTTATTTAGATTGCACGGCGCAGATTGAGTGATACCCCTTCGTTAAGTCATCTATTCTTACGCGTTGGATCTAAATCTAACGGTGCTGATGAGTTTGACCATTGCCTGGCGGCGCTGCGCGGCGGCTGGCGGCGGCGCGCGGTCAGACAGTGTGCTTGCCGACGTTGCAGGAAGCGAGGGAGAGGGGGAAATGGCTTACCGTGCTCGCAAGGAGATGCTGAAGCTCAAGGCGCTGTTGGTTTGGCGAGGGGCACACAGGGACGGAAGTAATCGCTCGCTAGAGTCGGTGGCGGCGTCAGGCGGTTCTGTTTGACGACGGGGGCGACGCTGCAGTTCACCCCAAGGCAAAAAAAGGTGTGGCTAGAGGCGGGCGAGTGTGGCGAGTATGGGAGCATCACTGAGAGGGCTCGGGGCGGTCGAGGCTTACCAGGAAACTTCGTCGGAGACGAGACAGACGGCAGCGGTGCTGAGGTGAGGACGAAGCCGACGCTACGGGGCACGCGGGAGTGAGCTGGGGCTATGGGCAGGTGCGCCTGGCGATGGGGAATATGCTTGCATGCAGAGGGAGTCGAGGGGCGGCTGGACGGTGCCGAAATTGGCCAGGAACCTCGTCGGAGCAGAAGGTTTTGAGCTCAAAATTCTTGCAGCCTGGTGGCAGAGGGGAGGCGCTGTTTAGGGGGAAAGAGAGAGGAGAGAGGGGCGCTTATGTGTGCGTGATCACGGCGAAGAATTACTCAGGAATTTACGCGTATTGACGCCGGCAATAACTCGGCAGCAACGGCAGGGGGAACTGTCGCGGTGAAGACGATGATGATGTGGCGTGGGGTCGTGCTGACAGTGAGAGAGAGAGGGGCACGGGGTCCACTTGTCTGTGTCTGTGTGGGTGCGGTTTCGCGTGAGAAAACGCTTCGGTGAGGGTATGCCGGGTGGGCTCTTGCTGGGCTTAGTGGGCCAGATGGGTTGGGTCTATTTTGTTTCCCTTTTTTTTATTCTGAAAGCTTTTTCTTTTTCTATTTGAATTTCTGTTTTGATTTTCAAACAAACAATTCAAACTCCAATTCAAATCAAACCACCACCAAACTTTGTATTAATTTTAATTCTGTTTAACAACACAAACCAAAGTCCAAAATAAAATATTTTTTATTCTTTTTAGGATCCATTAATAATTAAATAAATAGACCCTAGTTATTAATTCAAATAGGATTTTATTTATTTTAAAACTCTATTTGAAGTCTAAATATTATCAAAACCATTTCAGTAGGTTTTATTTGAAAATATAAAACACTTGGAATCTTATTTAAAATAAATTAACAAGTTTTAGTTTTTATTTCAAATGGAAAAGCCTTTACTTTAATAAAATTGGATATTAATAAATCCTCATTATTTTATTTAAATAAACCTTTACTCTTTTTTATCAAATAGAAATATTTTATTTCAAAAGCTTGGCCAAGATTTAATTTGGCTCTATAAAATAATCCTTATTTATAATTCTACCTTTTCTTTTGAAAACCAAATCTTTTTATTCAAAGATCCAAAAATAGTGATTCCAATTATTAAAACTTTATTTATCTTTTTAAATACCTTTAAGATTTATTTGATCAAAATAGGTTTGGATGTTTCCAATTGGAATCAAAAGTTTCTTTTCACCCTAAATTTCAACAAAATTTTATTTTGTTTATTTATTTTTCACATTTCAAAATTTGGAAAATTTTGGGATGTGACAATTCTACGCCGTAAGGCTCGTGTAGTAGCATTCTTCCTCTCTATGAGACAACTCTTGGACCACTTGTATTCATTGAGGATAGGAATAGATATTTACTTGTTGAGCATTTGAGTGTAGAAATCACTACATCTTCCCTCCCCGGATCCCTCTAGCATCCATTGGCCCCATACTTTAGCCTACCCATGGCATCTGTCGTGCCACCACCACGACACATCTACTATTGAGGTACACTCTCTCCAATTTAATGAAGGTGATATTTCCTATGGTAAGCCTCCTGATCAATGCTTAGGGGAACTTGACATTTTTATTGTTAAACAAGGTCATTTAATAAACAAGTTAAGAATCATTTATTGTAAAACTCTAGAGCTATCCATGAGTTGAAAGATATTGTGGAAATAACTTCTAATGATATTAAAATGCTTTGTAAACACTTTCAAATGGTTCAAACTCAACTTGATCAACTTGCTAAGGTACAAAAGGATATGCTAGTTAATGCTTCAGGAGATAAACATGCTTATGGAATTAGAACTAGGAGTGGTGCAGCTACTCAAGATCCTTTATATCCTGAAGGACACCCTAAAGGAATAGAGCAGGATTCCCAACAAGGTGAATATAGTGGTAGTCCTCATAAGAGAAAGAAAAATAAACATAAAGTAGTTGAGGAACCACTTGAACCTCCTGTAGATCCTAATAGTATATCTGTCGCTGATGCTGAAACTGAGAGTGGTAATAATAATGAGTCTCCTGATAAGGAGGAAGGTGAGGAAGAACCTGAGAAACACACTAAGAACACTAGATACACAAAAAGGAAGATTTTATTGCTAATAAACATGGTAAAGAGAGAGAATCTTGGGTGCAGAAACCTATGCCTTTTCCAGGTAAGAAACACAAGTCAAAGGAGGAGGAACACTACAACAAGTTTTGTGAATGGATGAAACCTTTATTCTTGCAAATTCCTTTGACTGATGCTATTAAGTTGCCTCCTTATTCAAAGTATATGAAGGATATTGTCTCTAATAAAAGGAAGATTCCTAATGAGGAGATTTCTACTCTACTTTCTAATTATTCCTTTAATGGTAAGGTTCCAAAGAAACTTGGTGATCCAGGTATACCAACTATTCCTTGCTCCATTAAGAATAATTATGTTAGAACTGCTTTATGTGATTTGGGAGCTGGAGTTAGTATTATGCCTTTTTATCTCTATAAGAGACTCCAGCTAGAAAAGTTTATACCAACTGATATTTCTTTGCAAATGGCTGATAAGTCAACTACTATTCATGTTGGTATATGTGAGGATGTTCATGTTCACGTTGATCATAATTGCATGGTCTTAACTGATTTTGTTGTGCTTGAAATGCCTGAAGATGATAATATGTCCATTATTCTTGGGAGACCTTTTCTTAATACTGCAGGTGTTGTCATCAATTGCAATCAAGGAAAAGTAACATTCAATATTAATGACAAAGATCACACTTTCTATTTCCCTAAGACGGTTGTTAAGAGCTATTGCCTGAATTCCATTGAAAATATTGAGGGCGTCAAGGTTGGAGAAATATATTGTCCCATTCCACAAGAAATTTTTGAAACTATTATGATTGGGACCATTGCTATCAAGTATGAGGTAACATAATCACCTTGTGGAATGCAAATTTTTGTTTCATATAAGATTGTTTTGGTAACAAGACTTGATCAACCTTGTTAACAAAAGGATTTTAATGAACAAAATAATGTTTCCACTATGGTTATACTTGCTTTCTTTTACTTTTCTCCTTTCTAGTCTTTGCCTTTCTTTTGCTAGCTTTGGTTTGTTAGAGTGTCTTAGAACTTCAGTAGTTTGGCTTTTGGTTTGCTTTTGCTTCTTCTGAAAAAACTGTTTCTACGAGAAAATCAATTTTCATACCCTGAAAATTGGCCAAAAATAAAGTTTCCCGAAAAATCCCAGAAAATTCAAAATAATTTTTTCCTCGAAAAAAGGGGTAGAGAGGTACCAGAGGTGACCCAGGGGGGCACCCCAGGCCACCACACCCATGGTAGGCGCGGCCTACCAGGGGGTGGCGCCTAGGGGAGGTTTGCCCCACCTAGGCCCCTCCAGGCTGCCTCCTCAAAGCCACCTTCTTTCTTTCTCCCAAAAAACACCAGAAAACTTGCTCAAGCTCGAGTTCTTGCTGTTCTTGCTAGCGATTTTCGATCTCCGTGTTCATCCCATCTCAAGTACTGATTTTTGGAGGGTTTGCTCCATGGTATGTGCCTCCTCCACTTGTCCAATTAGATTTGTGATTAGTAGATTGTATCTTGAGTATTTTACTACTATAGGTGACAGGTTGTTTGCGCTTGCATGCTTGTTCTAAGCTTAGAAACTTTGTTGTGATGCATGTGTAGTCCTATAGCAAGTTCCTATAGTAGTTACTCATCATTTATCAACTTAGAAATCACTTGGTTTGATGGTTGCTTAAAATTTCAGAATAGTGAAGTCATGGACCACCACACCTTTGGTGACATATTTTAGAGTGATGCACCTAAAAGGGCAAGGCTTCCAAGGTCATCCACCAGTTCTAGACCCTCATACAATGAGGATCTCATCACTCTGCGATTTGGTGATGAGGGAGATGAAGGGGATGCTCACCCCTCCACCTTTCCTTGCCAAGCTTTCTTGCGAGCTGCTGGGATTCTTAACGATTTCATGGCTTTGATTGAGAGGGCTGGTCTAACAAGTTTCATGTAGGATGAGAGTGCACAATATGCAGTGCTTAATAAAACATTTGTGGAGAGTTTCTCCTTTACTAACAGTTTGTTCAAGCCCTCTGTGTCTTTCAAAATTTATGACAGGGCTCATTCAATGTCTTTGAAGAAATTTTGCAAAGCCCTGGGACTTGGTACAGCTGGATCATCAAAGAAGATTCCAGCCCTTCCCACTGATTTGTTGGAACTATACCGAGGAATAACCAATGATGATGACCGCAAAGCTCAACGAGGGAAGATAAAGAATATTCAACTTCCAGCCATCAGGTACTTTGCCTACTATCTTACCACCAGTGTTCTTGGTAGGGGGAACACTAGTAATATACCCAACTATCAATTGTCCTTCTTAGCTGCTACGCTCTACAGTGAGGATAAGCATAATCTTGGTTCCCTCATTGCTCGTCGTTTAGATGCTAAGGGACCCATTTATGGGGGAATTATTGCTACTCGTATTGCTGCTACCTTGGACATTGCTGTTGATCCACATGATACAGTTTTGGCTCCTCTGAGGCTTGATCTTGCTGCAATGAAGGCGCACCACTTTGTCACCTCTAGCTCTACTCTTGAGAACTTGGTTTATAGAATGTTGTTTACTGACGGGAAGAGAGAGATCCCTCTACCCCAAACCACTTTGTTCAGTATTTCTCAGGGACCTTGGCCACGCACGAAGACGGAGATGGATGACAAGCTTCGCTCTCTCAACTTCCACAGGCACTATCAGGAGGAAGCGCCCTCATATGACCCCGCGTTACATTACACAGGGGAGGCCTCGAGCTCATACCAGGACGAGGAAGCTTCCTCGACATACTATGGAGGTGCATCTACTTGGGCACCATGGGATTGAGCCCCACTTAGGCCAAAAGCCTAAGCTTGGGGGGAGGTATACCGACGTCACACTCATATATATCATGTTCGGTCGGTTCTTTGTATATCCATTGTTTGGGTTTCTTTTAGGTTTTTGTTGCTTCTTTCTAAAACCCAAAAATACCAAAAGTATTTTCATTGTTTCTCTTGGTTTGTTTGTTTCTTTGCTTTGGTTTGCCTTAAAAGATAAATCCAAAAAGATTTTGCTTTGTTTGGTTTGCTTTGTTTTTGTTTAGTTTTTCTTTGTTTGCTTGTTTCTAAAAATTTAAAACACCAAAAATATTTGTTGTTCTTCTTTGGTTTTGTGAGTTATTTGCAGGGTTCAGCCGTCCTCAGTGGATTTTGGTTTCATGTTAATTATTCAAGTCACACAAGTGAAGGGCAATAATGAAGATTAAGACAACTCGAGGTGTGGTAAGAGGTTGGTAACAAACTCTATTTGTTTCATTTTTGTACATATACTCATCATTGTGAGCATGCTTAGCCTGTTGGTGTAAGGTGTATGTCATTATGGATGCTTAGTAGTTGTTGCTTGTCTATGATTAGCTCTAGCTTGCTAATAGTTTGTAGCATGTCATATGAATGTTTGCTTGCATTGATTTATTCATACTTTGGTATGATACTGTGGTATCCTCCTCTGACTGTTCATGTGAATCGACTTGGCACATGCTCATGCATGCATATGACTAATCAATAGTCAGTAAGCCTCGATGATTTATTTTGCCTCAGAGTTCTTGTATCACCTTCATGCCATAATTGGTCCTGTTTTGTTGCAGGCATGATTATGACAGTTATTGCTCTCTCGTTTGTCGCTCCCTCTCTATTGCTAGCCTTCACTTGCACTGAGTATGTGCTCCACCTGTGCTTCCAACTCCCCAAAACCAATATTGCCAGCTGTGTCCACCATACCTATCTATTAGCATCATTTGCTATTTCAGTGCATATTCCATATGTCGTGTTTTCTTCCAAAATAAAATGTTTGACTGTTTTGAGAAAGTTAGTAAAGCTCTCACGAACTTGATGGCACACTTTATTCCTTGCGCTTAATAATTCTGAACCATTGTGACTAGTCCATGAAAGTTATATGCTTGTTAATTATATACTGGGAGTCAGCAGAACCGTGCTGTCACAGGGAACGCTTTCAACACCTGTTGGAGATCTAATCTAGTTGATACTTTGCTCTTTTGTTTACGGATGTCGACGATGTGAAATAAAAGGGGAGGTTGTGAGTTCATGGAGTTTATACATTGTGTTAGAGAAACGCCATGCCTAATCATGGTGGAAACTTGCAACATCACTGTAATGAGCATCTAGGAAGCATCCTCAATAAAAAACTATGCATATGGTAAATAAAAATATTGCTGAGGTGCTCATTGTTTGCTTGCCTTGTCATTTTGGTTATGGGAAAGCTCCTGTACCATATGCAAGGGGTACCCTGTTGGCGGTTCTCGATAATATGCATGTATTTACAATGACAAGAACTTTCAGGTGACCAAAGTTGAGTAGCATGCGGAGCGACCCTCGTACTCAAGGGACTTGGGATTTACAGTCTATAGTCTGTCAAGCATATGATTCAGAGTGGACCTCACTTTCACCTTAACCACATCAAGATGCCTATGATAGGGGCAATGAGAGCTCAAAGCTAATGAGTACCTTCACAAAACGGTTTCAACATTGGGAAGCCTTTCAAACCTTCACAAAACCGTTTTCACAACTTTGTTGAGTCACCACTTATTCTATGAGCACCTTCTTGAGAGCATAGTTGTCATTCTTGTGCTTGTTCCAAAACTTGATTAATTATGTCATGACTTTGATGCTTGTATCTCTGATATCTTTATTTCTAGTCTTCATATGAACTTCAGAGGTGCCTTGGAATTTATATTGTGCTCTTCAAACAAAGGCAAGCGAGATACCACTCTATTATACCTTATTATGAGCATTGCAATGTTGCTTATGTTTATGTTTCATTCTACTTATTATTGAGTTGGTTTCTCTTCATAGCTTGCAATGACTATTGAGTAGACTTAGTTGCATACTTCTTACTATGAATGGTTTAAGCATCTACTCCTGTGCTGAGAATATTTACATCATATGAAGCAAAGTGTTCGTGAAAGTTCTTTTATCGCACTCAGTTTTCAACTGAATTGCTTGAGGACAAGCAATCAGCTAAGCTTGGGGGGAGTTGATACGTCCAAAACGTATCTACTTTCTCGAACACTTTGCTATTGTTTTTCCTCTATACTTGTGTGATTTGGATACAACTAACACGGACTGACGCTGTTTTCAGCAGAATTACCTTGGTGTCTTGTTTTTGTGCAAATAATGAACTATTAGGAAAATTCCCGGAAAATATGCCAAAAACTATTTCTCACCAGAAGATCCATGGAGCTAGAAGGGGAGACAGAGAGGAGTCCTGGGGGCCCAGACCCACCCCAGGCGCGGGCCCACCTGACCCTGCGCCTGGAGGGGGTTTGGCCACCCTAGGCAGCTCCTCGGCCTCCCTCCGCGCCTATAAGTTACCTTCTGACCTAAAAACTCAGGGGGGTTCGATAGTTTTCCAGAAAGAGTTCCGTTCTATCGCCGCCACCAGAAACCAAGATTCGGATCCAGAAACTCCGTTCTGGCACCCTGCCGGGACGGGGAATTTGGAGAGGATCATCGCCATCATCATCACCAACGCATCTCCATCAACCACCGATGTTTCCCTCATCCATGAGTGAGTAATCCCCCGTTGTAGGCTTGGGGATGGAAGGTATTGGATGAGTTCTATCATGTAATCGGATAAGATCTGTTAGGGCATAGTGCCTAGTATCTCTATTAGTGTTATTTGACTTTGTTGCAACTTGTTGTGCTTAATGCTTGTCACTAGGGCCTAAGTGCCATGATCTCAGATCTGAACTTATTATTGAATCATTATGATAGTATTGTTTGTGATCTTATCTACAAGTTGTGTACACATATCATTGTCCGGATCCAAAGGCCCCAAAGTGACAATATTTGGGACAACCAGAGGGATGGCTATGGTGTGAGGATCACATGTGTTCACGGAGTCTTAATGCTTTGCTCCGGTGCTCTATTAAAAGGAGCACCTTAATTTCCAGTAGTTCCCTAAAGGCCCCGCTGCCACGGGCTGGCGGGACAGAAGATGTTGTGCAAGTTCTCATTACGAGCATGTATGACTATACATGGAGCACATGCCTAGGATTGTTTTGTACTTGGATGCTTGTTATTATTTATCTGCAATGCCCTAGTTCTTGAAGTTACTTGCTTAGACTCGTCCATGCAACACCCGTCTATCCATCCCTATACCTACCGCACTCGAATCCCACTGTTTACCGTTACTGTTACTATTGCTCCTATTTCACTGTCGCTGTTACTGCTGCTGTTGCTACTACAAACTGTTGCTACTGATAAACTTCTGTGAGAAAGAACGATTTCCAGGTGCAGCTGAACTAACAACTCAGTTGTTAAGGCTTGCAAGTATTCTTTGGCTCCCCTTGTGTCGAATCAATAAATTGGGTAATACTACCCGTGAAGACTGTTGCGATCCCCTATACTTGTGGGTCATCACTAAGTTTTATGGAGATTCTTATGAGTTTAACTTTTCCAAATTTGCTAAAGCTCCTTGTGAAAATAGCTTGCCTAATAAAGATTTCAGAATGGAACAACTTGCTTCTATTGATCCGGTTTATGACCTTGGACCTCTTTTTAATGACAGTGAGTATGCTTATTCTGATGATAAAGTTGTTTCTGGTGACAGTTATATTGTCAACTTTATTCAAAGTGCTACTAAAAGTTATTTTGAGAGAGGGAAACATGGTTTTATGCATCTCAATGGTGATAAGTTTCCCCGTTTTATGTTGAAAGCTTTAAAGTTGCATATGTTTTTTCTTCCTATGCTAGTGGCTCTTTGTTTCAACAATTCGTTTTCTCATGATACCCCCATGCATAGGAAGTGGATTAGACTCAAGTGTGTTGGTTATTTGCTTCTTCATGCTCTTTTTCACTCCAGATATATTTATCCTATGTGAGCATCTTTGGCAGTTTCAAGCCTAACTTAAAGGAATTAAAGAAAAGTACTTGTTGGGAGATAACCCAAGAGTTTTGTCGAGTCTTGGAAGTTATTACCTCTATAATAACCGCTCCTTATCCTTTTTGTTTTGATTTTTTGTGTCAAGTTCAACTACTTTTGTGAAGTAGAGGAGTTGTGAAAAGTGGCTGTCCTGGGATAGATTTTTGTGTTGCATTGTAAAAATTCGTGAGGGATCCCAGTACGTCGGATGGAGCTGCATTTTTATGTGCTTGTTCTACAGGTTGTTACCGAACTTTCATCAGTTCTGCACTTTTTGATTTGAGCAACAGAAGGACTTTTAAAAAATCAATATTTACCTGCTGGTCTGTTTTGACAGATCTCTGCCATCATTTGCATTTGCCTCTTACAGAAGCTTTTGTTTTGATGGGTTTTCAGTTGAAGTGTTTACCAAAGGTTTATTGTTTTTTCTTACACTAATGTTGTCATTGATTTTGTGCAAGGGTTTATTAAGAAGTAAATTTTCAGGAAAAAGAGAAAAGGAATCTGCAGAGTTCGTCTTTGAATAGGTAAAAGTGGTGAAAACAGAAGGTTCGTGAAACCCCAATCTTTTTATATTTTTGGCGTTTTCAATACATAAGGGAAGTTATGAGAAAAAACTTAAGAGGAACTGGAGTCTGGGGTGGACAAACCCACCCCACGCGTGGGCCTAGCCTAGTCGCGCCTGGAGGGGGTTTGACACCCTCGAACTCCGTCTCTGCCTCATTTCCGTGTCAAAACCTTCCTTATGCATTGAAACTTCGTAATATATAACCCCCCGGATCCCCCAAGGTTCGTGGATCATGTTCTCATCGTGTTTTCATTTTGATCTGTTTCTGTCAGGAAATATTCTCAAGTTTAGAGCACCATGGCCTCCGCCAACGACAAAGGAAAGAAGACCGAGGAAGAAGAACCTCAAGTCCCCAAGGAGGAGGAGATTTCAGTAGGGTATGAAGGTGACATGGAGGAGGACAAGCAACCGAACAGTCGCGCTACCGTCGCAAGCATTGGTTTGGTGGCAAGATCTACCAAGCTTAAGAGGACGACAGGGATGTCTACAGGAGGGAGAACTCCGCGTCATATCCTCGCTCCACGCACACTTCCTCCTAGTTCCCCTTGTTCTAACCGTGCAGGGAAGAAACACTCTAATTTGGAAGAATGGAGAAAGAATAACAAGGACTGGGATCCTCAGTCTGAGTTGATCATGGGTTGCATTGAGCATAATTCAGAGTTAATTCATACTCTGACCTTCGATATGGAGGATTTGAAGAAGCTGATTGAGGAGCTTATCAAGAGAACACCACCACCACCGAAGGAGTAATTCATCATCAGGTTTGGAATCCCCTTGGCTTGTTCCAAGCTTGGGGGAGTGCCGCGGTATCACCACCATTGTCTTTTATCTTTTACCTTTTAGTGGATTCATATCTTTGGTAGAGAGGTTATCTTATAGTTTGGTTTGCATGTGGAAGTATCTTGATTATCTATGTATCCCTTGGTGTGCGTGCCTTTATTGGAATATTAATGAGAAGTCTCATCTTTTACTTTTTGCACTTCTTATTTTAGTTTGCAATCTCTATTATATGATGGATCTTGTTGATCAGTATTGGCACTACTTTGGGATCATCAAGTGGATCTAAATTGGTTTTGGCAAACCGAGTTATGGTCAGTAGCATTACTATGAAAGAGAAAAAGAAAGAAAAAGCTTATAGGTATTGTGTATCATTTTTTTTTTCTTGTTGGCTCATAAGGTTAGTATTCTTTATTTAAGATCCTTTTGTGTCTTCAAGGAAGATTGCATGTTTAGCTTTATTACTTGTATGTTTGTTTGTTTCTTTCAACTCTCTTACTTGCTACCCAGCCTTGCTAGCCAAAAACCTGTTTTGAGAAGGCATACTTCTCATGTTTCCAAAACCCTTTGAACCAAAAACCTTTGCCACTTGTGTCCACCATATCTACATAGTAGTTGTTGCTATTCCAAGCAAATTCTCAAGCTTCGTCTACCTTTCGAATTAAAAAGTATTTTTTTATGTGAAAACTAGTTAGTAAATCTCTCACGAACTTGATGGCACACTTTATTTATTTGCCCCTAATAAACTTGAACCATTGTGAACATCGAAGTTGTATATTCTTGCATCTATATGTTGGAATTAGCAGAACCGTGCTATCACGGGGAACTTTTTCAACATTGCACTTGTACTCTATACACAGTTGATATCGTGCTCTTTTGTCTATGGATGTCAACGGTGTGAAATAAAGAGGGAACTTGTAAGTCCATAGATTTTGTATTCTGTGTTAGAGAAACGCCTGGGCCGCTAGCCTAAGCCATGCTTAATCATGGTGGAAACTTGTAGCATCACCATAGTGAGTCATCTATGAAGCATCCTCAATAAAAAGCTATGCATATGGTAAATAAAAAGATTGGTGAGATTCTCATTGTCTGCTTGCCTTGTCATTTTTGTTATGGGAAATCTTCTGTACCATGTGCAAGGGGTACCCCGTTGGCGGTTCTCAATGATATGCAAATACTTACAATGATAAGAACTTACCTCGACCCAAAGTTGAGTATACATGAGGAGTGGCCCTCATATTCAAGGGACATGAGATTGCCAACTTATATTTCGTCAAGCATATACTCCATCTTTGTTCACTTTAACCTTAATCATCTCAAGATGCTTATGATAGGGGCAATGAGGTCTCAAAGCTAGTAAGTATCATAATCTTTTGGAAGCTCTTTATGACTTGTAATCCCTGCTACCCTCTATAAAGGGACCTTTCTCCTAGTCACCGGTTGAGTCAGTAAACCTACTTCCTCTCTATCTCCAGCAAGCATTTGAGTTGTTGTGTTTCAAGCATTCATATGGTGATTCATTCAATCATGTTCTTTATCTTCCTTGTTTGCACAAAACTCTTATCTATTGAGTATTACTTTGAAAGCCTTTACTTGTGAAAAACCTTTTTGAACAAAGGGTGCTCCTGTTTTGAAACTTCTACAAAAAGCTTTTTTGAAATTGTTTGCCAAGTGTTCTCTGACCAAGAAAAAGTTTGCCAATTCCAATTATGATTTATATTTATGCATCTCTATTGTGATTGTTGTACTTGGTTGCAAGCTAAGTTATATAAATGGTGAGTTGCTTTCTTCTATGAGTTGTGCAATGGTAACTGTGATGCTTCTTGTTCGTATTCTTTTATCAACACTTCACTCCATAAACCTGTGGACATGTTTACTGAGCTCAGTATTCGCTTGGGGACAAGCGAAGTCTAAGCTTGGGGGAGTTGATACGCACAATTTGCATCACCTTTATATATCATAATTTACCTCTATTCATTGATGTTTGTCTTATTATGAGGTATTACATATGGCTTTTTCATCTGTTTATGCATGTTGGATGATTCCTGGAGGATGGACTGCCGGAGTCTGGATTCTGATGGAAAAGAAGGCGTTTCGGTGCAATTTCGCGAAGATCAGAGAAATACCAGAAAAATATGGAAACATATTATTTTACTAGAAGACGAAGGAAGCCAGAAGGAGGGACGAAGTGGGGCCTCAGGGGGCCCACACTCCCTAGGCGCGGGCCCAATTGACCCCGCGCCTAAGGCAGGTGTGGCCCACCTGCCCGGCCTCTGACTCTG
The DNA here is from genome assembly GCA_916181665.1 of Avena sativa. Lineage (NCBI taxonomy): Eukaryota > Viridiplantae > Streptophyta > Magnoliopsida > Poales > Poaceae > Avena > Avena sativa. Next base: position 34,978,673 of record OV702289.1, on the reverse strand, counting down.
CCCCTTCGCCTATATCTTCCCTACGGAACCCTAATACAAGGGAGCAACCACAGATAGATTTCCGCCGCCTCTAGGGGGCAGAAAAACCGAGAGAGAAAGATCTCTCCGGTAGATAGGTTTCTGCCGGGGGAATTCCTTCCCGGAGGTGGGAGACCATCGCCATCAAAACCGTCATCAAGATAGGCTTCATAGGGATCATCATCATCATACACACCATCATCTTCACCAGCACCATCATCACCACTCCGTCCCGCTGTAACAATTGTGTTGGATATTGCTTTAGTTCTTAGGGGAAACTTTCCCGGTGTTGATTAGTATTGTAGTTGATGCTTGTGAGTGGAACCATTGGATTATTGTTTATGTTCAGCTTGTTATCCATTATCATATCATCTTTGATCTTGATCCATATGATGTCTTGTGAGTAGTTCGTCTAGTTCTTGAGAACATGGGAGAAGTCATGTTGTTATTAGTGGATCTATGTTGAGTTATTATTCAATGGTTTAGTATTTAAGTTGTGGTGCTATTCTTCTAGTGGTGTCATGTAAATGTCGAATACATGACACTTCACCATTTATGAGCCTAGGGGGATGCATTTTGTATTTGGCTACTAATCATGGGGTTGCCAGAGTGACAGAAACCTGAACACCCGTTAGGACACCTTTGCACAAGGGAGTGTAGGATCTCAGAGTTTAAGGTTGTGGTTAGATTTATATCTTAATTACTTTCCTGTAGTTACGGATGTTTGCAGGGGGTTTAATCACAAGTATGTATTAGTCCTAGGAAGGGCGGTATGTTAGCACATGTTCATCCACACAACACTTACAAACACCAAAGAAGAGTACTCAGCTATTTGAAGCGAAAGCACTTGACAGAATTCCCATGTGTCCTCGAGAACATTTGGTCCTTATAATTATTTCCACCGGCTTGTCCTTTACTAAGAAAGGATTGGGCCACTTGCTCCGTTTGTTTGTTACTCTTTTTACTTCCTCCTTGTTTTGTTGCCTTGTCAGAAAACCACTAAAAATCTATTTGCTAAGTATTCACAGGGATTTCCTGCTCCATACCACTGTTCAACACCTTCTTCTCCTCGTTGGGATCGACACTCCTATTTATCGAAAGTACTACGATACACCCCCTATACTTGTGGGTCATCAGTTCCCTCTGAGAACTTGGACTAATAGGGAAGTTGCCCCCATTAAATTTATTTAAATATTATTTCATTATTAATTATAATAATTAATATATAAAATACATATTCATTAAATCCTTTTGATCCTAAACACCTTTTGGTTCACACCGATTTTCTTAGGAATTTCATAGAACGGTTCCTCTCTCACGGAACACTTCTGGTGTTCCTTTATCTTTCTTCCTGTGATTTCATCAATTCCATAACGATCTCCAGGCATCATAAAGCCCTTAAGTGTGTTATCCTATGGTTCGGGAACATCACAAGCATGATCAAGAAGACTCTCGGATCAATGATCAATAGTAGGCACGGGATGCCCATAATGACCCATGTGCATTCAATGATTTTAGCATCGTCTGAACCATAAACATCGAGCCTAAATCCCTTTGTTACTTTGATACGTGAATTGTCTAAGATCTGATCATCGGTATCATGATATCTTGTTTAATCTCGTTTCTGACAAGTGTTGCTTTAATTGTTCCCGTGATATTCCACCACCATGACCTAGTCATATGTTGCACAGCTAATGGATGTAGTTCACCGAGTGGGCTCAATGTATCTTCCTGTCATGCGAGAGAACAAATCTCGATCTCGATACATGCGCCTCAACCTATACCTCTGGAATACCCAACATACACCCTTATGATCACTATGTTACTGTCGTGACATTTGATGCAGTCAAAGCAACCTCGAGTGATAGTGACTAAACATGATCTCACGGTCTAAGAATTAGGATACTTCGTTTCTAACTATTGTAACAATGAATATGTGACTTGATCTTGTTGCAATACTTATATTGGGTAATGTCCATCACATCATTCACTAATGATATGACTTCATTATCAGCTGGCATAAATCAGGAAACCTTGATCATCAGCTGCCCAATGAACTAGTTGTATAAAGACTACTAGGGACCTTTGGTTTGTTTATATATCACATTTGTATCAATGTTTCCGATTGGTACAATTACAAAATGATATAAAACTATTACGAACTATTGAGATATGATAATAAACACCTTTATTATTTGCATCTAGGGATAATCAACGGAGGTACAACTATTGAAGGGGAATGTGAGTGTGTTGGAAGCAATGGCAATGACTAAAATCGAAAAGGGTGATGATCATCAAATAACACATCGACTCTAGTCATTACCCGTCAAATTTTATGGCTTGTGTCTTTCAACCAGCGAAGAGGTGGATAGTAAATGCATATGGTGGCTTAGAGAGGTACTAGAAATAAAGGGGACGACGGAGGATTTTAATTTATGGTTTCATTGTTTCAAGGATTCCATTAAAAAATTGGTGGGTCCTAAATGTGACCAATTTTTTGGATTTACCCTCAATCACTCTAGCCAAAATTCAATGCACAAATATGTTGGATATTAGGCATAGTTGGATATCATTTATTGTATCCAAATAGGTAGAGCTTAAATGAGTGGATTTAATGTTTACCATTTATTTTGATAATTTGGTACTATCTAAATATATTGCACTTAATGAGTATAATTAATGTTATAATTTATTAAGATAGTTTCATACCTAAATATTGAGCACTTAATGAGTGTAATTAATGTTTGCTATTTATTGTGACCACTTCGTATCTAAATATATTGCAATCAATGAGCTTAATAAATATTTGCTATTGAAATATTTAATATCAATATCTTTACATTTTTGTGGTGAATACATAATGTTTTTTCTTGTCTATGTGCAATTTATTAGGATCATTTCATACCTAAGTATTGAGCACTTAATGAGTGTAATTAATGTTTGCTAGTTATTGTTCCATTTCATATCTAAATATATTGCATCAATGAGCTTAATCAATATTTTCTATTGAAATATTTAATATCAATATCTTTGTTTTTTTGCGGTGCATACATCATGTTTTTTTCTTGTCTATGTAACTTACCTTATGGCTTCTTCCGTAACAATTCGAGCATTGTCTTAAGTTTCTAGACAACACCAAGGTGGTCTTGGGTATTGCATTAACAAGTAATGTGTGAGTTATGATGGCTAATATAATAATATTTTATCCCAATTGCGCAAGGAATAATACCATTTTAATGCCTAAATGATTTGTTGAACATTCTAGAGGATATATATAAGCAGCGGTGCAGCGAAGGGCTTGTTGTTATAACGACTAATGTAATAATATAAACATGAATTTGTGCTTAATGCATAAATGTTTTATAGTTCTAGATTTTTTAGGGAATATTGGCACCATAATTATCTTATGAATGTTGCACTAGTAGAAAAACCCTTATAGCGATCATTTTGTTAGTGGAGTTCCAAATATAATGCACGCCACACTTGCAGGCTAACTAGTAGTGGTGTTGCAATAATGCTAAACGCTACCCGTAACACCCATTAGTGGCATCCCTGTAAATGTAAACACCACAAGTAAACTTGTCCACATACGTAGCCGGGACAAAGGTAACAGTGGCGTTCTATCTAGAGAAATGCCACAAATATTATTTCTTCTAGTGGTGTTCGCTTTAGTGGAACACTACGGATACTGACCACGCAGCGTGGATGACACCTCGCTCTCCTCGGCCCCTCTCGATCCCCCTCCACACCCCGCACGCGTCATCTCTTCACACGCCACCTTCGCCCCCTCTCCCTGCCGCCGCTGCACCTCTCCTCCTCTCCCACACATGCGACAGTGCATGTCCGCCGCCACCCTAGACGCATCCGCCGTCGCCGGTCGCCGCAACCTCCCCTCCCCGAGCCACCGGTCGCAGTGAGCCACCCGTCGCGCCTCCCATTTTTTTATATAAATTTATAAATTTTAGATGTATAGGTTAGATAATGATCTTAGAAATTCTAGATATGTAGTATTTGTTAGATAATGATCTTAGAAAATCCAAGATACTAAACTTTGGGTCAAACTCTAGATATATATGTTATATAGTGCTTTAGAGATATTAAATTTAGGCTCAATTTCTTGATATAGGAATGTTAGATAATGATCTTAGAAATTCTAGATATAGATATGTTAGATAGTGTTTTAGATACTAAACTTTGGCTCAATTTCTAGATATATATGTTAGATAGTGATTTAGAGATATTATATTTAGGCTCAATTTCTTCATATAGGAATGTTAGATAGTGATAGTAAAACCCGACGTTTTTCTCTACTTGATGTTTATTCTAGTTCTAGATATAAGAATGTTTAATGATTTTAGATGGTTTATAGTTGTATTAAATTTTTTATGTTCACATGTTCTTATGTTCATGTCTTCATATGGTTTCTAGTATCATGTCAGAGCCAAAATTTATTGGCGTTCATAGGAAGGGCACAAAGAACCCGACGTGGAGGTGTTGACTTACCAAGTATTATCATTGAGTCAAACAAATAGTATCGACCCAACTTCACGGTTCAAGTCACTAATGAGCCGACCGTCACCTCTTTCAGTAGACCTACCTAGATAGAGTTTCTCAATCGATACCACATAAATATCAGGTACATTATCATCTTCACCCTTGACTATGTGTATCACACAATTTACTTTGATTGCATTGACCCCAACTGGTCAAAGGATGAGGATAGGTCGTCTGGATTATGTCACTTTATTCTATCTGCTACAGTCCAGTTTCAGTTATATAATTTATATGAAATTCAATAATGTAAAACCTATTTTTTAATTTGAATTCATACTAGCTGTGTTTAGTAGAAAGGGAATGCCACACGTGTTCTTATTAGTAGTGACGTTTAAACCACATGCCACCAGTTAGGATATTACTAGTGGTGTTGAGAACACACGCCACCGGTTAGAATATTACTAGTGACGTTCAAGCCACACACCAGCACTAGCTAGTACCATTGGTATGAAGGTAGTGGCGTGTGGTTTCAACGCCACTAACCTCATTTTCCAAACGCTACCAATGGGATTTTTCCTACTAGTGTTGTGTGTATCTACACTTCATAGTCGAAGAGGCTAGATACACAATATTGTGCAATTGATCTCTCCGAACATACACATCATGGCACAATGATCATGTTCAAATGGACATCTATGACAAAATGTTACCAAACTCTTATGGAGGCTTTGTGCAACAAAAGTTGTGAAAAAGTAATGACCACAATGGTAGAACAAATGGGAGCATGTGGTGTATTGATTCTCACCACTCTTTTCTATCCAAACACCGGATATACTTATGGCATACTCTCAAAAGAGGCTATCACGGTTTAAAAAGGAACATTTCAACTCTCGCATGCTCTGGCCAGGTTACAAATACCACTCGTGAAAGGATGCATTGAGAAGTTCGAGACTAATAAGACCCACAACTCAATTCACCTCGACTGACTAGGGACTACACTCTACAAACATTAACATTGTGATATGCGAAAATCTAGAAAGTTATAATTGGACCCTAGAGTTGTCTCAAGATAAGGACTTAACCATGTGGTCATGTCGTAACATACCACCATAGATTTATGTCGAAATAAATCGAGACCTAGGGGCTGCACCATGCAGACATTAATGCTATGATCTACAAAACTCTAGAAAGATATAACCTAAGTCAAATGACCAAAGAGTCGGTTCAAATCAAGGGCTTAATTAATTCTTTTGGCATTTCATAACATACCACCATAGATTTATCTCAAAACAAAACAAGACACTGGGGCTACACCTTGTAGACATTCACGTTATGATCTACAAATTTCGAGAAAGTTATGGTTTGAGCCAAAAGACCAAAGAGTTGACTCAAGCTAAGGGCTTGACCCGGTGATCATATTATAACATTACCACCATCAGTTGATTTCAAGCCAAATAGAAACTTGAAAGCTACACACTAAAATAATCAGTTACATGACCTACTGGAACCAGGGATGGTTTCTTTGGTCCTCGATCAAGTAATGAAGGAAATACGTCATTTGGCAGAACAAGAATTTGAGCTATTGATTGTTGTGATATACAAAGAAGATACCAAGTCGACACATGAGAAAACTAAATAAAGATTACATACATCAAGAATCAAAACAAAGACCAGAATCAACTCAAAATCAACCAAGTGAAGACTCAGGGGCTATGGAGGACAATTAATTTTAGAAATGTATTTATATAAATCTTATTCAAAGACAACTCTTTGACATGACAGTTGAATCTAAGGATGCTAGATCTAAAGAAAATTGGTAACTGGTACCAAAGTAGACAGCAAACACTCAAAAGTATGTATAATAGATTATGAGTCCAAAGTTACAGCACGAGGACTCAGACAACACAAAATATTATTCGAGTGCACATTCTTAAAAGGATATCAGTGAAATACATAAGAGATGCATCGTCCCTTGGATCAAAGTCCCACCAAAGAATTACTATAGGGAAAGAGAGAGGGATTTCCCATCCTCCCGCTTCGCCAACTGGGAACGAAGAAGGGAAATCTCCCTATTATCTACATGATGAGCCTCCTCCAAGGACCTCACAACCTCCATAGAAGAAACCTTATCTTGAAGAAGCAAGTGAGATTTACCCATGTCCTGGACATGGAGACGAGACATGGTTTTTGTCACATCCCAAGATTTTCCAAATCTTATAATGTGAAAAATAAATAAACAAAATAAATTATTGTTGAATTTTAGGGTGAAAAGAAACTTTTTGGAAACTTAAAATCCCATCTTGAACAAACTTTGGTAGAAGTTTGAATTCAACAAAAATCCAAATCAAGGGAAATGCATTCCTCAATGAATGTATCTGGAAATTTAATCATTTGGAAAATAAATCCAAAACCCTAAACCCTAATGGAAGAAAATCATTTTCCAAAGTTATCTCCAAATCCATGGATTTGATCCATACCAAAATTGATCAACAAATATTCACAAAGGATCAAGAAAGACCATAGAAGTTGGTTTCACTCAAATTGGAACCATAAATAAAATCTTATGAATATAATAAGATAAGGAAATTGAATTTCCAAAGCTAATAAAGCCCTTACCAAAAACCCATACCAATTGGTGAACAAATAATCCTAAAGGGATTTAAAAAGATAAACAAATAATAAAGAAAGTTTTCATAGTTGGAATTACTATTTTGAATCTTTAAAATAAAAAGATTTGGTTTTCAAAAGCAAAGTAGAATTTATAAATAAAGATTATTTTATAGAGCCAAATTAACCTTGGCCAAGCTTTTGAAATAAAACATTTTGTTTTGATAAAAATAGTAAAGGTTTATTTGAATTAAATTAATAAGGATTTAATATCCAAGTTTTATTAATAAAGGTTTTACTATTTACAAAACATCAAAACTTATTTATTTATTTTAAATAAGTTATCCAAGTATTTTATATTCTCAAATAAAACCTACTGAAGTATTTTGATTTTATTTATATTTCAAATAAAGATTTTGAATAAAACAAACCCTACTTGATTTATTAACTAAGGTCCATTCTACTTAATTATTTATGGAACCTAAAATAAAAGGTTATTTGTTTTAAACAAGTTTCCAAGTACTCCTTATTTCCAAATAAAACCTACTGATTTGAATTTGAAAATATTTGGATTTCAAATGGAAATTTTATTAAATAAATCAAACCCTATTTGATTAAATAACTAAAGGGCTATTTTATTTAAATATTAAATAGATCCTAAAATGAATAAAAATATTATTTTATTTTGGAATGTTGGTTTATGTTGATAAACAGAACCAAGTTCAAAGTGATGAAGTGTGGTGTTTGTATGAATTTATTTGGTTGATTTAATTGTTTGTTTGAAATTCAAATCAGTAAATAGAAAATAGAAAAAGATAAATCAAAGCAGACAGAAAAAAAATAAGAGTAAACCGACCCAGCCCAGCAGCCCAGTCTAGGCCCAACTCCAGCCCACCTTTCTTTCCCTCGGCGAAACGTTTCTTACCGTAGAAAGAACCCGCGAAGCAACTGACATGTGGAACCTATCCCCACTTCCTCCACCTCGCTGACGCCAGACCCCACCGCCACGTCCCTCTTCGTCCTCACCCGCCACTGACCGAGCCCCCCCCCTCTCTGGCCATTACTACCGTTGAATGCCGGCGTGAATCCGCTTTATTGGCCGAGTAACCCCCATCGGTGACCACTCCCTCTTAACCGCCTCTCCCTCCTCTCTCGTTCCCCTCTGTCTCCTCCCCCAAGCACGCCCCCAGGCTGCCGTATTTCGCCAGACACTCCCTCTGTCTCCGACGACCCTTCTCGCTGATTCCGGCCAGCACACGCCCCCTCCTGCCTCCTCGAGCACGCAGATGTGATCAGCATCCCCCAGCGGAACTTTCTGCAGCCGCAACTCACCCGCGGGCGCCCCAGAGCGTTGGCTCCGGCCACTTCTGAGCACCACCGCGTCTACTGCAAACTCCGGCGAGTCTTCCTGGTAAGCTCGGACCTCCCCGATGCCATTCAGTGATGCTCACATACTCCTTAGTACCAGGCGCGTCTAACACACCCTCTGCCTTGCTTCGGCGAGCCCTGTAGCCTCGCCCCTGACAACGTCAGACCGCACCCGAGAACCAGAGCATCTCCGACGAGGAATTCCGACGACACCCGTGCGCCCCTTGCCTTCTCGCGAGTACCTTGAGATTCACCACGATCCCGCGATTCTGGTGAGCATCTCCTTCTTCGACCTCGCTTCCTGCATCGTCGACAACCTCGCCGACAGAGCGTCGCCGCCGCACAGCCGCCGTCAGCGCCGCTCCTTTTAGGTCAAACGCGCAGCGACCGTTAGATGCAGATCCATTGGCTACGAAAGAATCACTTAACGCGAAGGGGTATGCGTTCAGGGTCGCACGATCAGACTTGATCCAACGCGCCAGAATAGCCAATCCAGACGAAACGGTATGGGCGAATGAGATTAAGACGCGTGGCACCAGACGTTTGAGAATAGAGTTTGAAATCAGATTTAAATGTCATTTTCAAACCTTTGTAACTTTCAAACCACACGTCCAAAAATTACAAATTTTATGTCGTTGGATTCAGGAGAGCAAGACCTAGCCAGAAATGTCCTTAGTTTAGCAAATAGTATCTGTTAGTTTGCTTGTTTTTGCAGATTCTTTTGTGAGCTTGTTTAGAGTATAAAAATTGTTTAAAAATGCTTTTTGGGTTAAAACCTTTGCAAAATGGTTTGTTGTGACCTTACTGACCCTAGGAACCAACCCATGGTTTTGAAAATGAAATTGGAAAAATTTAGAATGGATTAATTGAATTAGTCTATTTCTAGCTAAGTAAAGATAATGGTTTTATTATGAAAAAGATTTTGGAATAAAAACTTTGGGAAAATATTTTGATTCAAAGCTACTGACCCAAAACACCAAGTCTTGAGAGTTAGAAACTTTTGGTGAGAAACCTAAAGATATTTGATTTGATAAAACCATTTTCCACCACATAAAATGTTGAATGGATTTTAAAATAGTTTTTGGGAAAAACCCTCTAACTAATGACTTTGCCATTTTGGTAAATGACCAATTTGGACCTTACAAAGTTTAGAAACCTAGTGGAGACCATCCTTGCAATAGAACCATCCTTTGCATGACTTAGATTCCATTGCATTGTGAGTGTGAAATTGTTTGTTTAACTTTGGTTTGGAATGTTAGTTGATTTTGTGTTTGCTTGATTGACTTGTAGTGAATTTAGCAAAGTGTGAGACTAGCAAGATCAAGGAGTGAACCACCTTTCCCTACCAAAAAGGCAAGTTACACTATCATCCAAAGTCCTACTATTTTCATTATACTTAGTGGATTTTGAAACATGCATAAAAGGAATTTCTATACTTATGCTATGCTAAATCCTAATAGGATACCCCTATATATTCCTTAGTGAAAACAATGTAGTTGTAGTATGCTTAGCCTAGCTATATATTGGGATGGGATACATGTTATGATTATATGAAGTATTGAAAGGACTTATGTTTTATATAATAAAACAAGTACTCAATGAACCACCTGGGTGGACAAGGATACTCAAACTTTTGGACAAGGTGGCAACAAAAGGAACCATGTTTATATGGCAATCTCTTTTTGTATGTGCACTAGAAGAAAACCACCCAGGGACTTAGAGATTGAACATGTTTCTCGTACAGTGGCTTCCGTGTACAGCCACATGCTAAATGGGCTCTGGCTTAGTCAACTACATAGTGGAAGACCCATGCATTGGCATCTTCAGGTTAACTAGAATAGTGTAAGGGAACTTGAAACCCTACATTGGTGCCTGGATGACAAGCTAGCATTGTGTATTGGGAGGACTCCTATGGAAAGACTTTGTCACATTCTCAATCTGCCAGTACTCCATCTTGGTGAGTACTTATCCAGCGGCCACTGGTGGCATCAAGATGAGATTGTGTCATGTGGGTAAAGTGTACAACTTCTGCAGAAGATCAAAATTCTAAGTACTTAGCCGTGTCCCCGGTTATGGACAATACTGAGCAACTAAGGCCTGAAGCTATGGAAGATCTCGACATTCCAATTTCTCAAAGTAAAACTTGATGGTGACAACAAGGGATTAGAAGCACTTGGAGTTTTCCAAGGAGTTCGGAAAGATTTTCAAAAGATCAAAACTATTTTGAAAATATAGGATAAAACTATATTGCTTTCTGCAAATGAGCCTAAACCCTACTTAGCCAAATATGCATGTAATGATAGGATCCAGTTATTTCTACATAGTAGTGAAACTTGCCAATACAATTCAAATGTATTGACCCTTGTGGCTGCAACTTATTATGTTGCAGGTTTGTTTGATGTTAGTGAAGTGTGTTGAATAGGATTACAAGTCTACAACCAACATGATTGCCGGTGGCACTTTGAAGATGAAGGACTCCATGCTTTATAGATATTCTGCTGCAATGTAATGTGATAGCCAAATGAGCTATGTAAGATGTAATGAATTATTTTATTCCTGGTTATAAAGTTATAATATGACCTTTGTTTCTTGATATTACATCTAAATTGTGGATGCTAGCTATTGATCCAGGGACTAGCATTGTAAACACAGGGATCTCTACCTTATTAAAGGTTGGGAACCTTACAGATGGTATCAGAGCACTGTGTTGCCTGTAGGATTGTAACCCTAGGATTGGACAAAACCCCTTAGAAAAATAGGAGTTGTATTTGTTCCAAAACTTATTTACAAACAATCTCGTAAACTCTTTCCTCAACCATTTTGGTTTTGATTCTACATCTCTTCTATTTCAAACTTGATGGACAAAGCCTACCCCATGGCCAAAGACTTCACCATGTGCAAAGGACATCTTTAACTCTAATGACTTCAACATCTTCAACTCTAATGACTTCAACATCTTCAACATTTTCACCAAGGACTTCAACCTTGGATATCACTAAGGACTACAAGTGAAAAACCAAGAGACATTAGAATGCCTACCAAAGACATTGATATCAAGTTAGAGTATGGATCATATTGACCTATGAGGTATGATTATACTAAGTTATTATTTTCAAGAAAACTTGTTGTTTCCTTCAACTCATGCGTTAAGCTCATAAGTTGTTAAGTGAATAGCTGCTTGTTGATTGATTGATTGTTTGATTGAACTTGGTTGGTTTGAATTGTGTGTTAGAACTTCTTAAAAACCTATCCACCAATACTCATCCCTATCAAACCAACAGATGCCTCCCCGTCGTGCCAACCCTAACCAAAACAACAACATCCCTCCTGAGATGCAACAGTTGATGACAGGCCAAACTCAACTGATGCAGACGATGACCACACTCATCCAGAATCAGAACAACAACAACAACAACAACAACAATCAGAATAATCCTCCAGCACTTGACATGCTCACCAAGTTTCTGAAACTTAGGCCTGCAAGATTCTCTGGAACAACTGATCCAATGGAAGCCAATGATTGGTTACGTTCAGTAAACAAAGACTTAGTGACTGTTGGTTGCATCGATGAAGAAAAAGTTAGGTTTGCAGCATTTCTACTTGAAGGACCAGCATCAACATGGTGGGACAACTTTCAAATCACCACTCCCCTCGAAGATGTAACTTGGGCTATTTTTGAGGATGGATTCAGAACAACTCACATCTCACCTGGAGTGATGTACTTGAAAAAAAAGGAGTTTCACAATCTGAAACAACGTCACCTCAGTGTGGCTGAGTATATTGAAGAATTCAACAATCTGGCACGCTATGCACCGGATGAAGTTGATACAGATGCTAAGAGAAAGGATAAATTTCTTGAAGGACTTAATGATGAGTTCAACCTGCAGCTAGCTGTTGCCTATGTCCCAACTTATCAATCACTCTGTGACAAAGCCACATTATTGGAAAACAAGATGAATCAAGTTGAGAACAGAAAGAGGAAACATAAACTCAAGAACTATTCAGGATCATCAAAGAAGAAGCATTCATACAGAAAGAGCAATGAAGATTCTGAACCACATCAGTATCACCACAACAACAATGGAAGTGAGAATAATGGAAATGATACTGACAATGGAGATGACCTTGGTCAGAACCAACATGACACTTACAGGAAGAAGGACATTAGCCAGTTGCAATGCTATAATTGTAAGGAACTTGGACACTATGCATCAGACTGTCCAGAGAAGAAAAAGAAAAAGGATGCTAGAAGAGCCAATGGAAATGACTCCAATGTGACCCAGAAAGGACATGTGAACCACATTGACATGAATGGAAACTTTGAAGAGATAGAAGAAGTGGCTGTCAGGATTTAGAAAACTTAGTTGAGTCAAATAAGGATTCCTTGTCTGGTTATCAAATGTTGAACCCATAGTCAAGTGAACCATCAATGTAATCCTATGAGACTTTATTTTAAGGGTGGTAGTACCCTAGTTGTTTTGAACCTGCTTGTAACCCTAGCCTCCCCAAATATCGGGACGAGATTTATTTTAAGGGTGGTAGTCTGTCACATCCCAAGATTTTCCAAATCTTGTAATGTGAAAAATAAATAAACAAAATAAATTATTGTTGAATTTTAGGGTGAAAAGAAACTTTTTGGAAACTTAAAATCCCATCTTGAACAAACTTTGGTAAAAGTTTGAATTCAACAAAAATCCAAATCAAGGGAAATGCATTCCTCAATGAATGTATCTGGAAATTTAATCATTTGGAAAATAAATCCAAAACCCTAAACCCTAATGGAAGAAAATCATTTTCCAAAGTTATCTCCAAATCCATGGATTTGATCCATACCAAAATTGATCAACAAATATTCACAAAGGATCAAGAAAGACCATAGAAGTTGGTTTCACTCAAATTGGAACCATAAATAAAATCTTATGAATATAATAAGATAAGGAAATTGAATTTCCAAAGCTAATAAAGCCCTTACCAAAAACCCATACCAATTGGTGAACAAATAATCCTAAAGGGATTTAAAAAGATAAACAAATAATAAAGAAAGTTTTCATAGTTGGAATTACTATTTTGAATCTTTAAAATAAAAAGATTTGGTTTTCAAAAGCAAAGTAGAATTTATAAATAAAGATTATTTTATAGAGCCAAATTAACCTTGGCCAAGCTTTTGAAATAAAACATTTTGTTTTGATAAAAATAGTAAAGGTTTATTTGAATTAAATTAATAAGGATTTAATATCCAAGTTTTATTAATAAAGGTTTTACTATTTACAAAACATCAAAACTTATTTATTTATTTTAAATAAGTTATCCAAGTATTTTATATTCTCAAATAAAACCTACTGAAGTATTTTGATTTTATTTATATTTCAAATAAAGATTTTGAATAAAACAAACCCTACTTGATTTATTAACTAAGGTCCATTCTACTTAATTATTTATGGAACCTAAAATAAAAGGTTATTTGTTTTAAACAAGTTTCCAAGTACTCCTTATTTCCAAATAAAACCTACTGATTTGAATTTGAAAATATTTGGATTTCAAATGGAAATTTTATTAAGTAAATCAAACCCTATTTGATTAAATAACTAAAGGGCTATTTTATTTAAATATTAAATAGATCCTAAAATGAATAAAAATATTATTTTATTTTGGAATGTTGGTTTATGTTGATAAACAGAACCAAGTTCAAAGTGATGAAGTGTGGTGTTTGTATGAATTTATTTGGTTGATTTAATTGTTTGTTTGAAATTCAAATCAGTAAATAGAAAATAGAAAAAGATAAATCAAAGCAGACAGAAAAAAAAAGAGTAAACCGACCCAGCCCAGCAGCCCAGTCTAGGCCCAACTCCAGTCCACCTTTCTTCCCTTAGCGAAACGTTTCTTACCGTAGAAAGAACCCGCGAAGCAACTGACATGTGGACCCTATCCCCACTTCCTCCACCTCGCTGATGCCAGACCCCACCGCCACGTCCCTCTTCGTCCTCACCCGCCACTGACCGAGCCCCCCCTCTCTCTGGCCATTACTACCGTTGAATGCCGGTGTGAATCCGCTTTATTGGCCGAGTAACCCCCATCGGTGACCACTCCCTCTTAACCGCCTCTCCCTCCTCTCTCGTTCCCCTCTGTCTCCTCCCCCAAGCACGCCCCCAGGCTGCCGTATTTCGCCAGACACTCCCTCTGTCTCCGACGACCCTTCTCGCTGATTCCGGCCAGCACACGCCCCCTCCTGCCTCCTCGAGCACGCAGATGTGATCAGCATCCCCCAGCGGACCTTTCTGCAGCCGCAACTCACCCGCGGGCGCCCCAGAGCGTTGGCTCCACCCACTTCTGAGCACCACCGCGTCTACTGCAAACTCCGGCGAGTCTTCCTGGTAAGCTCGGACCTCCCCGATGCCATTCAGTGATGCTCACATACTCCTTAGTACCAGGTGCGTCTAACACACCCTCTGCCTTGCTTCGGCGAGCCCTGTAGCCTCGCCCCTGACAACGTCTGACCGCACCCGAGAACCAGAGCATCTCCGGCGAGGAATTCCGACGACACCCGTGCGCCCCTTGCCTTCTCGCGAGTACCTTGAGCTTCACCACGATCCCGCGATTCTGGTGAGCATCTCCTTCTTCTCCCTCACTTCCTGCATCGTCGACAACCTCGCTGACAGAGCGCCGCCGCCGCACAGCCGCCGTCAGCGCCGCTCCTTTTAGGTCAAACGCGCAGCGACCGTTAGATGCAGATCCATTGGCTACGAAAGAATCACTTAACGCGAAGGGGTATGCGTTCAGGGTCGCACGATCGGACTTGATCCAACGCGCCAGAATAGCCAATCCAGACGAAACGGTATGGGCAAATGAGATTAAGACGTGTGGCACCAGACGTTTGAGAATAGAGTTTGAAATCAGATTTAAATGCCATTTTCAAACCTTTGTAACTTTCAAACCACACGTCCAAAAATTACAAATTTTATGTCGTTGGATTCAGGAGAGCAAGACCTAGCCAGACATGCCCTTAGTTTAGCAAATAGTATCTGTTAGTTTGCTTGTTTTTTCAGATTCTTTTGTGAGCTTGTTTAGAGTATAAAAATTGTTTAAAAATGCTTTTAGGGTTAAAACCTTTGCAAAATGGTTTGTTGTGACCTTACTGACCCTAGGAACCAACCCATGGTTTTGAAAATGAAATTGGAAAAATTTAGAATGGATTAATTGAATTAGTCTATTTCTATCTAAGTAAAGATAATGGTTTTATTATGAAAAAGATTTTGGAATAAAAACTTTGGGAAAATATTTTGATTCAAAGCTACTGACCCAAAACACCAAGTCTTGTGAGTTAGAAACTTTTGGTGAGAAACCTAAAGATATTTGATTTGATAAAACCATTTTCCACCACATAAAATGTTGAATGGATTTTAAAATAGTTTTTAGGCAAAACCCTCTAACTAATGACTTTGCCATTTTGGTAAATGACCAATTTGGACCTTACAAAGTTTAGAAACCTAGTGGAGACCATCCTTGCAATAGAACCATCCTTTGCATGACTTAGATTCCATTGCATTGTGAGTGTGAAATTGTTTGTTTAACTTTGGTTTGGAATGTTAGTTGATTTTGTGTTTGCTTGATTGACTTGTAGTGAATTTAGCAAAGTGTGAGACTAGCAAGATCAAGGAGTGAACCACCTTTCCCTACCAAAAAGGCAAGTTACACTATCATCCAAAGTCCTACTATTTTCATTATACTTAGTGGATTTTGAAACATGCATGAAAGGAATTTCTATACTTATGCTATGCTAAATCCTAATAGGATACCCCTATATATTCCTTAGTGAAAACAATGTAGTTGTAGTATGCTTAGCCCAGCTATATATTGGGATGGGATACATGTTATGATTATATGAAGTATTGAAAGGACTTATGTTTTATATAATAAAACAAGTACTCAATGAACCACCTGGGTGGACAAGGATACTCAAACTTTTGGACAAGGTGGCAACAAAAGGAACCATGTTTATATGGCAATCTCTTTTTGTATGTGCACTAGAAGAAAACCACCTAGGGACTTAGAGATTGAACATGTTTCTCGTACAGTGGCTTCCATGTATAGCCACATGCTAAATGGGCTCTGGCTTAGTCAACTACATAGTGGAAGACCCATGCATTGGCATCTTTAGGTTAACTAGAATAGTGTAAGGGAAGTTGAAACCCTACATTGGTGCCTGGATGACAAGCTAGCATTGTGTATTGGGAGGACTCCTATGGAAAGACTTTGTCACATTCTCAATCTGCCAGTACTCCATCTTGGTGAGTACTTATCCAGCGGCCACTGGTGGCATCAAGATGAGATTGTGTCATGTGGGTAAAGTGTACAACTTCTGCAGAAGATCAAAATTCTAAGTACTTAGCCGTGTCCCCGGTTATGGACAATACTGAGCAACTAAGGCCTGAAGCTATGGAAGATCTCGACATTCCAATTTCTCAAAGTAAAACTTGATGGTGACAACAAGGGATTAGAAGCACTTGGAGTTTTCCAAGGAGTTCGGAAAGATTTTCAAAAGATCAAAACTATTTTGAAAAGATAGGATAAAACTATATTGCTTTCTGCAAATGAGCCTAAACCCTACTTAGCCAAATATGCATGTAATGATAGGATCCAGTTATTTCTACATAGTAGTGAAACTTGCCAATACAATTCAAATGTATTGACCCTTGTGGCTGCAACTTATTATGTTGCAGGTTTGTTTAATGTTAGTGAAGTGTGTTGAATAGGATTACAAGTCTACAACCAACATGATTGCCTGTGGCACTTTGAAGATGAAGGACTCCATGCTTTATAGATATTCTGCTGCAATGTATTGTGATAGCCAAATGAGCTATGTAAGATGTAATGAATTATTTTATTCCTGGTTATAAAGTTATAATATGACCTTTGTTTCTTGATATTACATCTAAACTGTGGATGCTAGCTATTGATCCAGGGACTAGCATTGTAAACACAGGGATCTCTACCTTATTAAAGGTTGGGAACCTTACAGTTTTGGACACAAGCATAACCTCCTGAGGCTAGGCCTCGACTTCAGCCTTCTCCCCCATAAGCCTCAACACCTGCACCTTCTCTCAAGCGATCCCCTCCTGGAGTTTCACCTTTTGAGCGGAGATCCTCTAGAGATCGGCAATGTTCTTATTTTGGATCTCTAGCCAATCCTTGTTCCGCCGCTCTAGCTCAGCGCACTCTCGCGCGGTCCTCGTTGCTAAGCCTCAGACGATGTGTAGGACTTCCTTCTCCACGATCAGACAAGACTAAAGACGGAGGCATTCTCGGATAAGAGACTCCCGACTCACAGTCTCAACGCATAATTCTCCCACAACACATGCAATGGTGGCCTGGATCCGCTCATATAATTCTGAAAATTGACAACAAAATAAAGAAGAAGATCGGTCCATCAGCACGAGTAAGCATGGCCTGAAGTAATTAAAAGCTCAAGATCTACAACCAGTTACCTTAGAAGGTTGAAGGATAGATTGGTAAGCCTGATTCAGGACACCCTCCATGTCGGAGGGAGGAATGATCTCTTGAGGGAATAAGTTCCTAGGTAGACCTGTCACATCCCAAGATTTCCAAATCTTGTAATGTGAAAAATAAATGAATAAAATAAAACTTTGTTGATTTTCAGGGTGAGAAGAAACTTTTTGAATCCAATTGGAAACTTTCAAAACCTATTTGGATCAAATAAAATCCTAAAAGGACTTAAAAAGTTAATTAAACAATAAAGTTAAAAATATTTGGAAATACTATTTTTGATCTTTAAATAAAAAGATTTGGTTTTCAAATGAAAAGGAAGAAATTTAAATAAGGAATATTTTATAAGCCAAATTAAAACTTGGCCAAGTCTTTGAAATAAAATATTTCTATTTGATAAAAATAGTAAAGGTTTATTTAAATAAAATAATAAGGATTTAATATCCAAGTTTATTAAAAATAAAGGTTTTACTATTTTAATTAAACATCAAAACTTATTTATTTATTTTAAATACGTTTTCCAAGTATTCTTTATTTTCAGATAAAACCTACTGATTTGGTTTTGAAAATATCTAGATTTTAAATGGAGATTTTAAATAAATTAAAACCCATTTGATTTATTAACTAAGGTCCATTTTATTTAATAATAAATAAACCCTAAAATAAAAAATTATTTTTATCTTTGTACTTTGGTTTATTGTTGTTGAACAGAACCCAAACTCATTACAAGTGTGGTGAATGTTTGAATTTTTTTGAATGTTTTATTTGTTGTTTGAAATTCAATCAGGAAATTCAAACAGAAAAAGGAAAAACATTTGGAACAGAAAAAAAATATGAAAACGGACTCGACCCAACTAAGCAGGCCCAGCAGCCCATTTCAGCCCAGCTACCTCCCCCACGCGCGAATCGTTTTGCACTCTTTCCTGCACCCGCGCAGACGCTGACTGGTGGACCCTCTCCCTATCTCACTCCCTCGCTGACGCCCAGACCCCACCTCCAGCTCACTCTCTTCTTCCTCGCGCAGACGTCGCCCTGCGATCAATTCGCGTTAATGGCCGCATTACTCCACCCCGCGACCATGCCCATTTAACCGCCCGCGTCTTACCTCTCTTTCCCTCCAGACCCCGCACCTCCGGAGCCACCAGGCTGCCCTGAATTGGATTTGCACCGCCACTGCTCCGACCACTGTCCCTAGCCAATTCCGGCGAAACCAGACCTCCCCTCGCCTCCTCGACCAAGCTCACGCACTCCCCAGCCCCTGGCGCTTCTCCCTGTGCCTTCTGTTCGCTCGCGCACGCCCCTAAGCCTCGACAACAACGACGACCTGAGCGCCGCCTCGTCTGCTCCTTTCTCCGACGAGTTTCCCTGGTAAGACAGACCGCCCCACGCCCTCTCGTTCATGCTCCTGCACTCGCCTCACTCGGCCGCATCTAACCATGCCCTTGTTTTCCCTCGGGACGAACCGCAGCGCCCCCTCGACGACCACCAGACGAACCCGACGCCGCTGCAAGCTCCGGCGAGCAATCGTCGCCTCTCTGGTGCGCCCCTCGCCAAGACAGCACCACCTTGAGCTTCCCCAGTACCATGCGAACACGGTAAGCATCCTCGTTTCCTCCCTTGCTTCCTGTAGCCGCCGCAGCGTCATCATCTGACCGCGCCGCCGCCGTTCACCACCGCTAGCGTCGCCGGTTTATGTCCAGTAGCTGTGAGTCGTTGGATTTTAATCGTACGCACGCGATAGATCACTTAAACACTGAAGGGGTATGCAACCAGAGCCGTGCGATTTGTTTAGATCCAACGAACCACAGAATGCAATCCGCGCGAACCGGTACCGCCCAATGAAAACACGCCGCGTGGCACTAGTTGATTTAAAACAGAATTTGAAATCAGATTTAGATGCAATTTTGTAAACCTTGTAACTTTTGATCCACACGTCCAAAAATTACAAACTTTATATCAATGGAATCAGTGGAACAAGCCCTAGCCAACCATGCAATTTGTTTAGTAAAAAGTTTCTGTTAGATTGTTTGTTTTTGCAGAAACATTTGTATGCTTGTTTAGGTTATAAAAATTATTCCAAAACGATTTTGGGGTTAAAATCTTTGAAAATTGGTTTGTTATGAACCTACTGACCCTAGGAACCAACTCATGGATTTAAAAATGTATTTGGTGAAGAATAGGATTGAATAATTGAATTAGCCCATTTCTAGCCAAATAAAAATATTGATTTTGTTATGGAAATGATTTTTGAGCAAAACCTTTAGAAAATGTTTTGATTCAAACCTACTGACCCAAAACACCAAGTGTTGTGAATTAGCAACTTATTTGGTGAACAATGTAAAATTGTTGCTTTGCTAAAAACAATTTCAATCACATGAAATGATGTTTTGATTTAAAAATGGTTTATAGATAAAACCCTTTTGCAAATGACTTTGCCACTTTAGAAAATGACCACTTTGAACCTTACAAAGTTTAGAGCCTGGTAGAAACTACCTTTGCAAATAAAACTATCTTTTGCATGCTTTCATGCATGACTTGGTTTCTATTATGTTATGTGTGATGTTTTGTTTGTTTGATTATTGGTTGGAATGTTAGTTGAATTTGTGTTTGCTTGATTGATTTGTAGTGAAGTTAGAAAAGTGTGAAACTAGCAAGATCATGAAGTGAACCAACATTCCCTACCAAAAAGGCAAGTGACACTATCATCCAAAGTCCTATTATTTTCATTATACTTAGTGGATTTTGAAAACATGCATGAAAAGGATTTCTATACTTTATGCTATGCTAAATCCTAATAGGATACCTTATATATTCCTTAGTGAAACAATGTAGTTGTAAAATGCTTAGCCATGCAACATATTTCGAGAAGAGATACATGTTGAGATTTTATAAAGATGAGAAAAGACTTGTGTTTTATATAATAAAACAAGTACTCAATGAACCACCTGGGTGGACAAGGATACTCAAGTTTTGGACAAGGTGGCAACAAAAGGAACCATGTCGATGGCAATCTCTTTGTGTTGTGCACCAAAAGAAAAACCACCCAGGGACTTAGAGATTGAACATGTTTCTCCAACTGTGGCTTTCGTGTACAACCACATGCTAATATGGCTCTGGCTTAGTCAACTACATTGGGAAGACCCATGCATTGTCCTCAGGCTAACTGAAAATGAGGGAACTCGGAACCCTACATGGGTTCCTGAAGACAAGCTAGCAATGGTGTATGGGAGGACCCTCTGGAAAGACTTCGTCACATTCTCAATCTGCCAGTACTCCATCTTGGTGAGTACTTATCCAACGGCCACTGGTGGCAACAAGATGAGAGTGTGTCATGTGGGTAAAGTGTACAACTTCTGCAGAAGATAAAAATCTAAGTACTTAGCCGTGTCCCCGGTTATGGACAATACTGAGCAACTAAAGCTTGAAGCTATGGGAAATCTCGACATTCCAATTTCTAAAAGAAAAACTTTAAAGTGACAACAAAATACTTGAAGCACTTGGGGGTACCAAGGAGCTCAAGAGATTTTGATAAAAACTTGAAGCACTTGGGGTTTTACCAAGGAGCTCAAGGGATTTTGATAAAAACTTGAAGCACTTGGGGATTTACCAAGGAGCTCAAGAGATTTTGACAAAGACTTGAAACACTTGGGGATTTACCAAGGAGTTCAGAAAGATTTGACAAAAGGAACAAAACCATTTTGAAAAGATAGGATAAATTATTGCTTTCTGCAAATGAGCCTAAAACTCTACTTAGCCAAATATGCATGTAATGATAGGATCCACTTATATTCTACATAGTAGTGAAACTTGCCAATACAATTCAAATGTATTGACCCTTGTGGCTGTAACTTGTAATGTTGCAGGTTTGATTGATTTTAGTGAAGATTGATTGATTAGGATTACAAAGTCTACAACCAACATGTTTGCTTGTGGCACTTTGAAGATGAAGGACCCCATGCTTATAGATTTTCTGCTGCAATGTAATGTAATAGCCAAAGAGCTATGTAAGATGTAATAAAATTATGTTATTCCTGGTTATAAAGTTATATTATGACCTTTGTTTCTTGATATTACATCTTAACTGTGGATGCTAGCTATTGATCCAGGGACTAGCATTGTAAACACAGGGATCTCTACCTTATTGAAGGTTGGGACCTCTACAGATGGTATCAGAGCATTGTGTTGCCTGTAGGATTTGTAAACCCTAGGATTGGACAAAACCCTTAGAAAATTAGGACTTGTATTTGTTCCAAAACTTATTTACAAACAATCTTGTAAACTCTTTCCTCAACCATTTTGGTTTTGAATTCTACATCTCTTTTATTCTAACTTGATGGAAAAACCTACCCCATGGACAAAGACTTCACCATGTGCAAAGGACTTCTTCAATTCTAATGACCTCAACATTTTCAACTCTAATGACTTCAACATTTTCAACTCTAATGACTTCAACATCTTCAACTCTAATGACTTCAACATCTTCAGCATATTCACCTAGGACCTCAACCTTAGATACCACTAAGGACAAGTGAGACAAGAAATCTTGTTCAAGATTTGGAGACTAAGGAAACACAACTTAGAAGGAGCCATCCTCACCTTTGAAGTTTTGTGACCAAGAGTTTTTCCCAAGGAAACCATGATCTCATGCAAGAAGGAATCAACCAAGAAGGATGGAAAGATCACAAGTGAACCATATAGATGGACCACCATATATAGTTAAGTCTAACACACCAACTTATGTGGTGTAACAAAAATATTTTTGGTTGCCTAAAAATGTGATTGAACTTGTTGTTGAGTGATAAGCTGTTTGTGAATGCTTGCACATTGCTTGTGTGAATGGTGATGTGTGTGACTAGAATTATTTCCTTAGAAATATCTTGCCTATTCTAATCTCAATTCAACCCAAACAGATGACTACTCCAAGAGACTCCAACATCAAGGTTGATGACAACAACACCAACCAAGAGGACAACATGGAGGAACTCATAGCAACCCAAAACCAGTTGAACCAAATGACAGCTCAATTCATAGCCAACACCAGTGGGGAAGATCCAACCCTGCAAAAGTTTTTGGAAGACCAAGCCCAAATGTTGCATAAGGTGACAGATCAAATGCTCAACATGGAAAGCAACTTCAAGGATGACAAGGATGTTATTCTTGAAGGAGCCAAAGCTTGAAATATTTGTGGAGACAGGAATCACACTTCTAGTGAGCATGGAGATCAATGCCCCAACTGTGAAGAGAAACATCCTGTTGGCCAATGTCCCACCTCTCAAGCTACTTGCTACTTGTGTGAAGGAAATAATCATGTCCCTATCCAATGCCCCATCTACTCCATAGTTGAACAAAGGAAACAAGGTGGAGTGCAACAAATGATTGCAAACTATCAAGAAGGATCCAAGTCTACCAAGAAGAATGAGGACAAAGGAAAAGCTCCACTTATACCTCCATGCAATACAACCCAATTTAAAGGACCAAAGAAGAGGCATATGAATTATCCAAAGAGTAATAGAAGGTACAAGAAACAAGTAGACATTCCTACCTACCAGATAACATATGAACAACATGAACTAGATGCACTCCTAGCTTTGGAGAAGCCCAAAAAGAAAAGGAAGGACAAAAGCCATGTGCAATGTCATCATTGTAAAGAAATGGGACACTATTCCAGTGAATATCCAGAGAAACAGAAATATAAAGAGATTGGTCAAGTATGGTGCAACAACTGCAAAGAGCTAGGCCATTATGCAACAACTTGTCCACAAGAAACACGTGAAGAACTCAAACTTATCACATGTTTCAATTGCAAAAACCCAGGACATTATGCAAGCAATTGTCCAGAAAAGATGAAGAACAAGATAAACAAGCCTGTGGAGGATCTCAGCCTTGTCACATGTGCCAAGTGTGGAAACAAAGGACACTATGCAAATGTTTGCCCAGAGAAGTTTTCCCAAGATCCCAAGCAAGCCAACATGTAATTTAGTTTGGAAATTTTTAAGGGTGGTAGTACCCTAGATGCTTTGAGCCTACTTGTAACCCTAGCCTTCCCAAATCTCGGGACGAGATTTATTTTAAGGGTGGTAGCCTGTCACATCCCAAGATTTCCAAATCTGGTAATGTGAAAAATAAATGAATAAAATAAAATTTTGTTGATTTTCAGGGTGAGAAGAAACTTTTTGAATCCAATTGGAAACTTTCAAAACCTATTTGGATCAAATAAAATCCTAAAGGGATTTAAAAAGTTAATTAAACAATAAAGTTAAAAATATTTGGAAATACTATTTTTGATCTTTAAATAAAAAGATTTGGTTTTCAAATGAAAAGGAAGAAATTTAAATAAGGAATATTTTATAAGCCAAATTAAAACTTGGCCAAGTCTTTGAAATAAAATATTTCTATTTGATAAAAATAGTAAAGGTTTATTTAAATAAAATAATAAGGATTTAATATCCAAGTTTATTAAAAATAAAGGTTTTACTATTTTAATTAAACATCAAAACTTATTTATTTATTTTAAACACGTTTTCCAAGTATTCTTTATTTTCAAATAAAACCTACTGATTTGGTTTTGAAAATATCTAGATTTTAAATGGAGATTTTAAATAAATTAAAACCCATTTGATTTATTAACTAAGGTCCATTTTATTTAATTATAAATGAACCCTAAAATAAAAATATTATTTTTATCTTTGGACTTTGGTTTATTGTTGTTGAACAGAACCAAAACTCATTACAAGTGTGGTGAATGTTTGAATTTTTTTTGAATGTTTGATTTGTTGTTTGAAATTCAATCAGGAAATTCAAACAGAAAAAGGAAAAACATTTGGAACAGAAAAAAATATGAAAACGGACTCGACCCAACTAAGCAGGCCCAGCAGCCCATTTCAGCCTAGCTACCTCCCCCACGCGCGAATCGTTTTGCACTCTTTCCCGCACCCGCGCAGACGCTGACTGGTGGACCCTCTCCCTATCTCACTCCCTCGCTAACACCCAGACCCCACCGCCAGCTCACTCTCTTCTTCCTCGCGCAGACGTCGCCCTGCCGTTGCAGCCAGTAATGCCGGCGATCAATTCGCGTTAATGGCCGCATTACTCCACCCCGCGACCACGCCCATTTAACCGCCCGCGTCTTACCTCTCTTTCCCCCCAGACCCCGCACCTCTGGAGCCACCAGGCTGCCCTGAATTGGATTTGCACCGCCACTGCTCCGACCACCGTCCCCAGCCAATTCCGACGAAACCAGACCTCCCCTCGCCTCCTCGACCAAGCTCACGCACTCCCCAGCCCCTGGCGCTTCTCCCTGTGCCTTCCGTTCGCTCGCGCACGCCCCTAAGCCTCGACAACGACGACGACCAGAGCGCCCCCGCGTCTGCTCCTTTCTCCGACGAGTTTCCCTGGTAAGACAGACCGCCCCACGCCCTCTCGTTCATGCTCCTGCACTCGCCTCACTCGGCCGCATCTAACCATGCCCTTGTTTTCCCTCGGGACGAACCGCAGCGCCGCCCTCGACGACCACCAGACGAACTCGACGCTGCTACAAGCTCCGGCGAGCAATCGTCGCCTCTCTGGTGCGCCCCTCGCCAAGACAGCACCACCTTGAGCTTCCCCAGTACCCTGCGAACATGGTGAGCATCCTCGTTTCCTACCTTGCTTCCTGTAGCCGCCGCAGCGTCATCATCTGACCGCGCCGCCGCCGTTCACCACCGCTAGCGCCGCCGGTTTATGTCTAGTAGCTGTGAGTCGTTGGATTATAATCGTACGCACGCGATAGATCACTTAAACGCTGAAGGGGTATGCAACCAGAGCCGTGCGATCTGTTTAGATCCAACGAACTACAGAACGCAATCCGCGCGAACCGGTACCTCCCAATGAAAACACGCCGCGTGGCACTAGTTGATTTAAAACAGAATTTGAAATCAGATTTAGATGCAATTTTGTAAACCTTGTAACTTTTGATCCACACGTCCAAAAATTACAAACTTTATATCAATGGAATCAGTGGAACAAGCCCTAGCCAACCATGCAATTTGTTTAGTAAAAAGTTTCTGTTAGATTGTTTGTTTTTGCAGAAACATTTGTATGCTTGTTTAGGTTATAAAAATTATTCCAAAATGATTTTGGGGTTAAAATCTTTGCAAATTGGTTTGTTATGAACCTACTGACCCTAGGAACCAACTCATGGATTTAAAAATGTATTTGGTGAAGAATAGGATTGAATAATTGAATTAGCCCATTTCTAGCCAAATAAAAATATTAATTTTGTTATGGAAATGATTTTTGAGCAAAACCTTTAGAAAATGTTTTGATTCAAACCTACTGACCCAAAACACCAAGTGTTGTGAATTAGCAACTTATTTGGTGAACAATGTAAAATTGTTGCTTTGCTAAAAACAATTTCAATCACATGAAATGATGTTTTGATTTAAAAATGGTTTATAGATAAAACCCTTTTGCAAATGACTTTGCCACTTTAGAAAATGACCACTTTGAACCTTACAAAGTTTAGAGCCTGGTAGAAACCACCTTTGCAAATAAAACTATCTTTTGCATGCTTGCATGCATGACTTGGTTTCTATTATGTTATGTGTGATGTTTTGTTTGTTTGATTATTGGTTGGAATGTTAGTTGAATTTGTGTTTGCTTGATTGATTTGTAGTGAAGTTAGAAAATTGTGAAACTAGCAAGATCAAGAAGTGAACCAACATTCCCTACCAAAAAGGCAAGTGACACTATCATCCAAAGTCCTACTATTTTCATTATACTTAGTGGATTTTGAAAACATGCATGAAAAGGATTTCTATACTTTATGCTATTCTAAATCCTAATAGGATACCTTATATATTCCTTAATGAAACAATGTAGTTGTAAAATGCTTAGCCATGCAACATATTTCGAGAAGAGATACATGTTGAGATTTTATAAAGATGAGAAAAGACTTGTGTTTTATATAATAAAACAAGTACTCAATGAACCACCTGGGTGGACAA
This sequence comes from Avena sativa, assembly GCA_916181665.1. Classification (NCBI taxonomy): domain Eukaryota; kingdom Viridiplantae; phylum Streptophyta; class Magnoliopsida; order Poales; family Poaceae; genus Avena; species Avena sativa. The sequence continues at coordinate 34,951,701 of OV702289.1, read as the reverse complement.
GGATACTCAAGTTTTGGACAAGGTGGCAACAAAAGGAACCATGTCGATGGCAATCTCTTTGTGTTGTGCACCAAAAGAAAAACCACCCAGGGACTTAGATATTGAACATGTTTCTCTAACTGTGGCTTTCGTGTACAGCCACATGCTAATATGGCTCTGGCTTAGTCAACTACATTGGGAAGACCCATGCATTGTCCTCAGATTAACTGAAAATGAGGGAACTCGGAACCCTACATGGGTGCCTGAAGACAAGCTAGCAATGGTGTATGGGAGGACCCTCTGGAAAGACTTCGTCACATTCTCAATCTGCCAGTACTCCATCTTGGTGAGTACTTATCCAGCGGCCACTGGTGGCAACAAGATGAGAGTGTGTCATGTGGGTAAAGTGTACAACTTCTGCAGAAGATAAAAATCTAAGTACTTAGCCGTGTCCCCGGTTATGGACAATACTGAGCAACTAAAGCTTGAAGCTATGGGAAATCTCGACATTCCAATTTCTAAAAGAAAAACTTTAAAGTGACAACAAAAGACTTGAAGCACTTGGGGGTACCAAGGAGCTCAAGAGATTTTGATAAAAACTTGAAGCACTTGGGGTTTTACCAAGGAGCTCAAGGGATTTTGATAAAAACTTGAAGCACTTGGGGATTTACCAAGGAGCTCAAGAGATTTTGACAAAGACTTGAAACACTTGGGGATTTACCAAGGAGTTTAGAAAGATTTAACAAAAGGAACAAAACCATTTTGAAAAGATAGGATAAATTATTGCTTTCTGCAAATGAGCCTAAAACTCTACTTAGACAAATATGCATGTAATGATAGGATCCACTTATATTCTACATAGTAGTGAAACTTGCCAATACAATTCAAATGTATTGACCCTTGTGGCTGTAACTTGTAATGTTGCAAGTTTGATTGATTTTAGTGAAGATTGATTGATTAGGATTACAAAGTCTACAACCAACATGTTTGCCTGTGGCACTTTGAAGATGAAGGACCCCATGCTTATAGATTTTCTGCTGCAATGTAATGTAATAGCCAAAGAGCTATGTAAGATGTAATAAAATTATGTTATTCCTGGTTATAAAGTTATATTATGACCTTTGTTTCTTGATATTACATCTTAACTGTGGATGCTAGCTATTGATCTAGGGACAAGAACAGGGATCTCTACCTTATTGAAGGTTGGGACCTCTACAAGACCCCATGGATCTAAAAAGCAAGAAACATCAAGAACAAAAGCACCAAGAACAATTGGAATACAACACAAAAATCTCCAAAGGATCTTACCAACTAGCATCCCCCATCGTGTGTGAATATCTCATGATGTTTGAGGCCAAAGGCCCCTTTCTTCAAGGAGGTTTTGCAAAGAAGTGAGAACCCTCGCCTCATCCAAAGGGATGCCTCCTAGCGCCGGCAGAGCCAACACAACTCGTTGATGAGTACGCTCACCGGCATCGGCACGCTGTGTCGCCCTTGCCTTCCTTGCCCAAGGTTTATTCCCGGTCATCTTGACAAAGAACACGAAAGGTGAAGAGAATGGGGAAGAGGAAAAGGAAAGTGTTTTGGTGTATATGATTTTTTCTCCCTCCCTATTTATAAAGGAAGAATCTAGAGTAATTCCTCGGCAAAACTAATGTGTGTTCCCACTACGCACACATTTATGAGAAACATCTCATTAATATCGCCTCCAATTGAGGCGCCATCATCAAGGAGGAAGGAATGCGCACGGTCCCAAGATGACTGTCTCGCTAATCCAGATGTCTAGTATAATTAATTTGATAGATGGGACGAGGCGTATGCCAAAAAAGACAAGGCGACAAAAATATTCCACTTACGATGGTCATGAATCCTTGAGGAAGCCCAAAATACCTTTGTAACACAGAAATGGACGAGACTCGGTCTCAGAAAAGAATACAGAGCCTTCATAAGGTAATATTATCTATGACCTTCATTTAAACAAGAGGAACCGACAAAACCTGGGGGCTAATGGCAGTGATATTTATAAGAAGTTGATTCTCTAGACCCTCTATGAGGAGAGATGACTCATCACACGGTAAGGACAATAAGGCATGATCCAACTCATTCACATATGGCCGACTCTCCAGGTGTTCAGAACAACACTCGGGTAGCCGGGTTATGGAGAGACACTGGGATAGCAAAGGAGTTATTATTGTGTTTAAAGAGGATCATTACAAAACCATCAAAATGCACGATGGAGGGTGGGGTACAAATGAGTGGGGGATGAATTAAATCATATCGTCTATGGAGGTTACATAAAGTTTGTGTATCCACTGTTCATTGGTGCCAACTTAGTGAAGGATTTATTAGATGAAACCATACTAAATGTACAAAATCATGGTGTATAGTATTAAAGGAAATGTGAGGTACAAAGAATAGATACGTTTATGGGAAATAAATAAATGTGCCTCTCTCATTTGTTATTTGAAATCCACCATCATGGCATTTCTTGACACATGACGATGATAAGGAGCATAAATTTGGAGATGGGAAGCGATGATCAAACACAAGGGTTGAAACTAAAGTTATCGAGGAGTAACTACCCACATTGAGAATTTTTTGAGCTTTGTATGATTCTCCATTGGAATACCAAGGTCAAGTAGTTGACCTAAACTTGTAGCTTTGATCATATCACTAATTAGGCCATGGTGGAGGGTTGTTTTTCACCTAGAGACCGTTATACCACTTTATTTGGTTTGCTATATCACATGAGCATGCTTATCCCTAGTATCTATAGTGCTTCTTTGGGCCTTCCCATGGCGGCCTTTGGTGATATAGGCATCGGTAGCTTCAACATTATTGTAGGTACAACTAAGGATGAGATGACACAATAGGAGGAACCCAAACATCCACAATATCATAATTTTGCGACATTGATTTGGTAGCATGTGGAACAGGGTGGTACGATTGTCAATGGGGGAGAGGGTGTGTTGGCAGCGATGAAACGATGGTGGTGACAACAATCAACAAGGGTGATAGTCATCAAAGATGACATTTATTGTAAGGCATTGTTGATCTACTTCAAGAGTGTGTGAAGTGTGTGGCGATGGGATTAGGAGGAGTTGCATATATTTGGTGGCATGGAGAGATACCAAGAAAGAAAAAGGGAAAGAAGGATTGTATAATTGGTTTTGGTAGTTGCGAGAATTCTAGTACGATAATAGCATTTGTTGAACATCAAACATTTCTCCACGTTACTAGCCAAGAGCCTATGTAAGGAGAGAGCACAGATGATCTCATTGCATCGTGTAGTGCCAATTGTGCTATCATCTCTTTCGTTCCTTATGTTGTCTTATATCCTACTCCATTTAGTGTGACTACTTGTTGGTTCTGTACTTTCAACAATGGTTGCTACATTCTGGTTTCTTCTACAACCACTTACGCACACGTACTTTTATGGAGTTTGCTATGTGAACTACAGCATACTTGCCATGCCATCCTTTTCATTCAAAAGCGAGTACAATCCTACCACCATGTTTACCTAGTGTTATTTATAGTTCCCTTTTTGGGAAATAGTGTTCTTGATATTTTCCATGTTAGCACTTATAATTTATTCTTGGTAATTACTGGCATATTTATGATGTACCTGCTATGTTCACATCTCAATGTGCCAAACACATTCAATACTCATGTTCATGATTCATATGTATAAAAATATTGTCACAAGTGCTAAATATTCCAGTAATTTTATCTGTAAGTTAAGAAAATGTTTCATTGTTGCATGGGAGATAAAAGTTGCATTTTGTGTAGAAAATGTTGTATCTTTCTTTCATAAAAGGTCACCATGATTTCTTTTTAATAGAAACTAAAATTTGACATAGGTTGTAAATGCTCATAGCCGTTATGTGTAGATTAAAATAAAGTCGCAAGTGCTAAATATTCCAACAATTTTATTTGTAGTTTAAGACAATGTTTCATGGGGTATGCTTCAAAGAACCATTGTTTCATGGGTGCATTGCAAGTAAAAATTGCTAAAGAAAATTGTGTTCGAGTGATCTCAAGATGTAGTTTGGGGTTGTGTCCATTGTTGAAGTGGTCATTTATGAGCTCTTGCCCCGTAGGTTTAGCTAAGTATATATAGTAGCCATTGCAAATTCAAAATCAGCACAAAGCGTCTTCTTTTGTAAGACTTGAGACATAATATAGTTAGCTTTTGGCATTCAGGCTTGGAATCCTCATCCTAATCGCATGATGTATCCAAACTACATGAGATACAACAATTAGCCACGGATGCAAAACTTTGCAAGTCGGTGATAGCCAATTTACACTTGAATCGTTGGCGACTACTGCTTTAGCATGGGTTCATATATACCCGATCGACATGCTAGCCTATTACCAGAAGAAGTACATTATTAATAAAAAGACAACATATACACATGGTGTACTTATTATACTTTGATGTTCATACTTTGGACTTTGGTAATATTAGTGCACAATGGACATGTCAGTGCCAAACCTATGACCATATAATTGCATTTTTTTATTCCCTACGCCAAAATATTAATTTTCTGTGTAAGTACAGAACTTTGAAGTGTGATTTACATAAACTATAATGTCATTTGACAACATGGTCTTGTGTGCATGGCCTTAAGGCGGTCACAAGATTTAAAAATATCGGATATTTGGTCCATATCAATTTGGTTTCAGCATATGGCACTGCAACAAAAAATCTCCTAAGGATCTTACCAGCTGGGATCACCGCTACATGCAAAGAGCGCACGACGTCCAAGGCCAAAGGCCTTTCCCTTGTTGTACACAGCTTTTGTAAAGAAGCAAGAACCATTGCCTCGTCCAAAGGAGCGCCTCATGTTGCCGGCAGAACCAACATAACGCGATGATGGGTCTGCTTGGTGGCCACGGCATGCTGCGTTTCCCTCGCCTGAGTTTTGTTCCCAGTCATCTTTCCTTAGTATACAAAGAGGTGAAGAGAATGAGAAAGATGAACAAGAAGAGGATAATGCTTTGGTATACAAGACTTTTTCTCCCTCCCCATTTATAAAGGAAAATCTTTATTAATTCCTTGATGATACTAGTGTGTGTCCCCAATGTGCACTCAATGACGAGCAGCATCCCATTAATATTGCCCTACATCGAGGAACCATCATCAAGGAGATAGGCACGTGCATGTTCCCAAGACGACCGGCTCACTAATCCAGATGTATAATCATCCGACAGACATGACGAGGCATGTGCTAGAAGACTACAGATGAAAAGACAACACGATGAAAATGATTCAACTGGCTACGGTCATGACTCCTTTACAAAGACGAAAATACCTTCTCCTTAATCTAGAAAAGAAGAAAGAACCTTCCTAAGGAAGTATTATCGACGACCTCTACATTTAAATAACAGAATTGTGACAAAACCCAGGGATAATGGAATAGATATTCCTAAGAGGATGATTCTCAAGACCCTCTATGAGGATAAAAAACTCATCACAATGGAAGGACAAGATGTGGTGATGTTTAAAGAGGAGCATTACAAAACCATCAAACCGGACGTTATCAAAATGCCTCCACTACTATATGACTATAGACATTTCGAAATGCCTCCAGACGTTATCGAAATGTTTAAAGAGTTGTAGCTTGTGGTTGTGTCCATTTTTCAAGTGGTCATTTATGAGCTCTTGCCCCAAGGTTTATCTAAGTATATATAGTAGCCATTGCAAATTCAAACCTCAGCACAAAGCGTCTTCTTTTATAAGACTTGAGGCATACTATATTTAGCTTCTGGCATTTAGGCTTGGAATCCTCATCCTACTCGCATGATGTATCCAAACTACACGAGCTACTACAATTAGCCACGGATGCAAAACTTTGCAAGTCCGCGATAGCCAATTTACACTTGAATCGTTGGCGACTACTGCATTGGCATGGGTTCATATATACCCGATCGACATGCTAGCCTGGCGCGAGAAGTACATTATTAATAGAAAGACAACATATACAAATGGTGTACTTTTAATACTTCAATGTCCATACATTGGACTTTGGTAATATTAGTGCGCAATGGACGTGTCGGTGCCACACTATGACCATGTATTTGCAACTTTTTTATACTCCTCCTACTCTAGAATATGAATTTCCCGAGTAAGTATATAATTTTAAACGTTGATTTACATAAACTGTAATGTCAGTTGACATCACGATCTTGTGTGCAGGACCTCCAGCGACGGCGACCACAAGATTTAAAAATATCAGATATTTTGCCCATATCAATTTGGTTTCATCATATGGCACTACAAAAAAATCTCCAAAGGATCTTACCAGTTGGGATCCCCCGCTATGTGCGAAGAGCACGAGACGTCCGAGGCCAAAGGCCTTTCCCTTGTTGCACGAAGGTTTTGTAAAGAAGCAAGAACCATTGCCTTGTCCAAAGGAGCGCCTCCTGGTGCCAAAAGAGCCAATACAACTTGAAGATGGGTCTTCTTGGTGGCCTCGGCATGCTACCTTTCCTTCGCCTTCCTCGCCTGAGGTTTGTTCACAGCCATCTTGCCGAAGAATACAAAGAGGTGAAGAGAATGATAAAGATGAACAAGAAGAGGAAAGCTTTGGTATACAAGCCTGTCACATCCCAATTTTTAGAATTGGTACTGAATATCATACATGGCATTGCATCATAATCATCATTGCAAAAATATTTAGTTTTAAAGCTTTTGCCAAAAACACCACAAAATTGTGTGTTGTCACATACACATGAATATCATGGTTTTATCTTTCATTCTGCTAGGATGGGATTATATACCCAATCCAGGTGCACAGATTCATATAGGATTCCAACACAAAGCTGTAGAAATTTGTTTCACTCAATTCGGAGCTACAGGGCAAAAGTTATGGCCAAATTAGTTTTAGTCAAATTTCAGTTTCAGAATTTTCGAAAAACTACAGAAGTTCAGTTAGCAGTGCAAGGTTCAGAGTTAAAAAAAGAAAAGAAAAAGGAACCCGGGCGGACCAGCCAGAATGCAGGGGTACAACTAATTTATTGCAGCAAACCAAATAAAATAAAACAAAAAACGAAAACCAAAACGCTTCAAGAACAACACAATAGTGCATGAAGCAATAAAAATGAAGTGTCTAGAAAGAAGACCTAAGATATTTATTGATGAAAAAGGGGGTGCCTTGGGCATCCTCAAGCTTTGACGCTTGTACTTCTTGAATATTTCTTGGGGTGACATGGGTGGCATCTACAATCTTGAGATTTTGTCCATTCTTCATCTCATCATATGATTCTTTCCTACACTTGAAAATTTCCTTCATACAAAACTTCACACAATCTTCATTAGCAACATTAGTGTATTCAAGATAATAAGCCTTTGGGTTTAGTTTCAACACAAGTAAAACTTCCATTAAAACACAATCTACTGTAGAAATTCCTTTCGAAAGCTCAAGTGATCAAAGAGAACTCAAAAAGAAACCGATAAAGAGGAAATGCAAATAATGGCAGAAATCTGTCAAAACAGACCAGCAGGTAAAGACCGATTTTTTCGAAGACCTTATGTTGCTCCAAGAACAACAGAATAGTGCATAAAGTAATAAAAATGAAGTGTCTAGAAAGAAGACCTGAGATTTTTATTGATGAAAAAGGGGGTGCCTTGGGCATCCCCAAGCTTTGACGCTTGTACTTCTTGAATATTTCTTGGGGTGACACGGGTGGCATCTCCAATCTTGAGCTTTTGTCCATTCTTCATCTCATCATATGATTCTTTCCTACACTTGAAAAATTCCTTCATACAGAACTTCACACAATCCTTATTAGCAACATTAGTGTATTCAAGATAATAAGCTTTTGGGTTTAGTTTCAACATAAGTAAAACTTCCATTAAAACACAAGCTACTGTAGAAATTCCTTTAGAAAGCTCAAGTGATCAAAGAGAACTCAAAAAGAAATCGATTAAGAGGCAAATGCAAATAATGACAGAAATCTGTCAAAACAGACCAGCAGGTAAAGACCGATTTTTTCGAAGACCTTCTATTGCTCCAAGAACAACACAATAGTGCATGAAGTAATAACAATGAAGTGTCTAGAAAGAAGACCTGAGTTTTGTATTGATGAAAAAGGGGTGCCTTGGGCATCCCAAAGATTTGACGCTTGTACTTCTTGAATATTTATTGGGCTGACACGGGTGGCATTCCCAATCTTGAGCTTTTGTCCATTCTTCATCTCATCATATGATTCTTTCCTACACTTCAAATTTTCCTTCATACAAAACTTCACACAATCTTCATTAGCAACATTAGTGTATTCAAGATAATAAGCCTTTGGGTTTAGTTTAAACACAAGTAAAACTTCCATTAAAACACAAGATACTGTAGCAATTCCTTTAGAAAATCTTAAGTGATAAAAAAGAACTCAAAAAGAAACCGATTAAAAGGCAAATGCAAATAATGTCAGAAATCTGTCAAAACAGACCAGCAGGTAAAGACTGATTTTTTCGAATACCTGTTGTTGCTCAAATCAAAAAGTGATGATCTAACAAATGTTAGATAATAACCTGGGGCATATGCACATAAATTTACAGCTCAATCCGACATACTGGGATTTTTTACAGTGACGCACAGAAATCTGTTTCAGGACAACAACTTCCCCAAATCTTACTTCTCTCTCATTAGAGGTTATTCTTGGCACTAAAACCACACAAAAAGGATAAGAATAGATTATTATAGAGGCAATAACTTCCAAGATACAACAAAAGAAAACTTACTAAAATAAAAATTGGGTTATCTCCCAAGAGTGTTTTTCTTTAACGCCTTTCAGCTAGGCACAGAAAGCAAGAATCAAGTTTTTCGAATGAAGAAGCATCAAAATCAAGTTTCTTGCACCTACCTTTCTTACTCTTACTCTTATCTTTAGGGAACGTATGATTGCTTGGTGGAGAAGAGAAATGCATGATGCCTTTTCCCACATCTATTATTGCTCCAAGGAGTTTTATCAGGGATCTTCCAAGTGTAATTTGTCCTTTTCCTACACATTCAATAACAAGGTAATCAGTAGACACCACTTTCCCTAGGATTTTTGTAAACACTCCTTCAGATATTCCAGTGGGTAATATAGTGGCATTATGGGTAAGAGATATTTCTTCTCCACCCTCAGAAAGTCCCCAAAGATTTAGAGATTCATAAATATCCTTAGGCATAAGACAAAATTCAGACATAATACCATAACGAGCATAAAAAGTTTCATCATTTATAACAACTTTTACTGTAGGAAGCCATTTTGAAGACTCAGAGTTCATTGGAACATATTCATGATGCTCTCTAAGCATGTTATAGCATTCTTTTAAACTAGTTGTATTGGTCTCAAGAGTGTTTAATCTAGCATAAATGTTTGCAAATGATGAATCAGATTTGCTAGGCAAGTTATATGTTGCAATAAACTTTTTATGGCATTAAAGGCTTCATCCTCACCACTCTAGAGGAAATCTCCTCCTACTATAGCATCAAAAGCATATCTATAACAAAGACCAAGACCAAAGTAGAAACTGCTAAGATAGAGTCATCTTATGTTCAGTTTTTTCATGTGAATCAGAAATTCTAGACCAAGCTTCTTTGAAACTCTCTTCACTTACTTGTTTGAAAGTGAAGATCATTTCCTCAGGTGACATAGTGATTGGAGCAACACTAGACATAAAAGCAACTTGAAGTAGGAACTAAATTTTTTGTGTTTTTGATAAAAAGAAACAAACAAGTACAACTAATTTTTTGTGTGTTTTTGATAAAAAGAAACAAGCAAAACAAAGAAAGAGAAACTAAGCAAAACAAAAACAAAGTAAAGAGATTGGTTGTGAGAGACTCCCCTTGTGGTGCTTGAAATGCCTGAAGATGATAATATGTCTATTATTCTTGGGAGACCTTTTCTTAATACTGTAGGTGCTGTCATTAATTGCAATCAAGGAAAAGTAACATTCAATATTAATGACAAAGAGCACATTTTCTATTTCCCCAAGAAGGTTGGTAAAGGCTATTGCCTGAACTCCATTGAAAATATTGAGAGCATCAAGGTTGGAGAAATATATTGTCCCATTCCACAAGAAAATTTTGAAACTATTATGATTGGGACCATTGCTATCAAGTATGAGGTAACATAATCACCTTGTGGAATACAAAGTTTTGTTTCATATAAGATTGTTTTGGTAACAAGACTTGATCAACCTTGTTAACAAAAGGATTTTTATGAACAAAATAATGTTTTCACTGTGGTTATACTTGCTTTCTTTTACTTTTCTCCTTCCTAGTCTTTGCCTTTCTTTTGCTAGCTTTGGTTTTGTTAGTTTCTTAGAACTTCAGTAGTTTTGCTTTTGGTTTGCTTTTGCTTCTTCTGAAAAAACTTTTTCTGCGAGAAAATCAATTTTCATACCCTGAAAATTGGCCAAAAATAAATTTTTCCGAAAAATCCCAGAAAATCAAAATAATTTTTTCCTCAAAAAAAGGGGCAGAGGGACACCTGAAGTGACCCAGGGAGCCACCCTAGGACACCACACCCATGGTAGGTGCGGCCTACCTATGGGTGGCGCCTAGGGGTAGTCTGGCCCACCTGGGCCCCTTCAAGGTGCCCCCTCACAACCATCTTATTTCTCTCTCCCGAAAAACACCGGAAAACTTGCTTAAGCTCGAGTTCTTGTTGTTCTTGCTCGTGATTTTTGATCTCCTTGCTCAGACCATCTTTGCTGCTGATTTTTGGAGGGATTGCTCCTTGGTATGTGCCTCCTCCACTTGCCAATTAGATTTGTGATAGGTATATTGTATCTTGAGTATTTTGCTTCTATAGGTGACAGGTTGTGTGAGATTGCATGCTTGTTCTATGCTTAGAGATGTCATTTTGATGCATGTGTAGCCCTCTAGCAAGTTCCTATAGTAGTTACTCATCATTTATCAACTTGGAAATCACTTGGTTTGATGTTTGTCTAAAAATCAGAATAGAGTGGTCATGGACAACCACACATTTGGAGAGATATTTGAGAGTGATGCACCTAAAAGGAAAAGGCCTTCAAGATCATACTCCTGTGTTAGGCCCTCATACAATGAGGATCTCATCACTCCGCGATTCGGCAACGAGGGAGATGAGGGGGATGCGCACCCCTCCGCTTTTCCTTGCCAAACCTTCTTGCGGGATGATGGGATTCTTGATGATTTTATGACCTTGGTTCGAAGGGCTGGTCTAACAAGTCTTATGCAGGATGAGAGCGTGCAATATGCTATGCTCACTAAAACATTTGCGGAGAGCTTCTCCTTTACTAACAGCATGTTCAGCCCAGATGTTTCTTTCAAAGTTTATGGCAGGTCTTACCATATGACATTGTGAGGCTCTGGGACTTAGTACAGCTGGCTCAGCAATGAAGATTCCAGCTCAACCTGATAATTTGTTGGAGCTTTACCGCAGGATAACCAATGATGATAACCGTAGAGCTTAACGGGGAAAGATAAGAAACATTCACCTTCCAGCCATCAGGTACTTCACTTACTATCTTGCCACTAGTGTTCTTGGTAGGGAGAACACTAGTAATATTTCCAGCTATCTTTTGGCCTTCTTAGCTGTTGCGCTCAACAATGATACCAAATACAATCTTGGTTCTCTCATTGCTCGCCGTTTAACTGCTAAGGGACCCATTTATGGGGAAGTTATTGCTATGCGTGTTGCTACTGCCTTGGACATTGTTGTTGATCCAAATGATACAGTTTTGGATCCTCAGAGGCTTGATCTTGCTGCCATGAAGGAGCACCACTTTGTCACTAATGGCTCTACCCTTGAGAACTTGGTTTATAGAATGTTGTTTATTGATGGGGAAGAGAGAGATATCCCTCTCCCCCAAACCACTTTGTTCAGTATTTCTCAGGGACCTTTGTCACGCTCCAAGGAGGAGATGGATGACAAGCTGCCCTTTCTTAGCTTCCATGGACACATTCAGGAGGAAGCACCCTCGTATGACCCTGTTGTACACCACACTGGAGAGTCCTCGGGCTCGTACCAGGACGAGGGAGCCTCATCGTCGTACTACGGAGGTGCCTCTACTTGGGCACCATGAGATTGAGCCCCACTTAGGCCAAAAGCCTAAGCTTGGGGGGAAGTATACCGACATCACACTCATATATATATATATCATGTTCGGTCGGTTCTTTGTATATCCATTATTTCGCTTTCTTTTTGGTTCTTGTTGCTTCTTTCTCAAAAACACAAAAATACCAACAATATTTTCGTTGTTTCTCTTGGTTTGTTTCTTTGTTTCTTTGCTTTGGTTTGCCTTAAAATAAAAATCCAAAAATATTTTGCTTTGTTTGGTTTGTTTTTGCTTTGTTGGCTTGTTTTAAAAAAATCAAAAACACCAAAAATATTTGTTGTTCTTCTTTGGTTTTGTGAGTTCTTTGCAGGGTTCGGCCGTCCTCAGTGGAGTTTTGGTTTCATGTTATTATTCAATTCACACATGTGAAGGGCAATAATGAAGATTAAGAAAACTTGAGGAGTGGTAAGAGGCTGGTAACAAACTCTATTTGTTTTTATTTTTTTACATATGCTCATCATTTTGAGCATGCTTAGTCTGTTCATGGTAAGGAGTGTGTTACTGATGGATGCTTAGTAGTTTTTGCTTATCTATGATTAGCTCTAGCTTGCTAATAGTTTGTAGCATGTCATATGAATGTTTGCTTGCATTGTTTTATTCATATTTTGGTATGAAATTGTGGTATCCTCCTCTGGAAGTTTCATGTGAATCGACTTGGCACATGCTCACGCATGCATATGACTAAACAATAGTCAGTAAGCCTCGATGATTTATTTTGGCTTAGAGTTCTTGTATCACTTTCATGCCATAATTAGTCATGTTTTGTTGCAAGCATGATTATGACAATTATTGCTCTCTCATTTGTCGCTCTCTCTCTATTGCTAGCCTTCACTTGCACTGAGTATGATCTCTACCTGTGCTTCCAACTCCTCAAAACCAATATTGCTAGCTGTGTCCACCATACCTACCTATTAGCATCATTTGCTATTTTAGTGCATATTCTATATGCCTTGTTTTCTTCCAAATAAAATGTTTGTCTGTTTTGAGAAAGTTAGTTAGTAAAGCTCTCACGAACTTGATGGCACACTTTATTCCTTGCACTTAATAATCCTGAACCATTGTGAATTGTCCAAGAAAGTTATATGCTTTCAAATTATATGCTGGGAGTCAGCAGAACCGTGTTGTCATGGGGAACGCTTTCAACACTTTTTGGATATCCTATCCAGTTGATACTCCGTCCTGCTGTAACAATTGTGTTGGATATTGCTCTAGTTCTTAGGGGAAACTTTCCCGGTGTTGATTACTATTGTACTTGATGCTTGTGAGTGGAACCATTGGATTATTGTTTATGTTCAGCTTGTTATCCATTATCATATCATCTTTGATCTTGATCCATATGATGTCTTGTGAGTAGTTCGAATAGTTCTTGAGTACATGGGAGAAGTCATGTTGTTATTAGTGGATCTGTGTTGAGTTATTATTCAATGGTTTAGTATTTAAGTTATGGTGATATTCTTCTAGTGGTGTCATGTGAACGTCGACTACATGACACTTCATCATTTATGGGCCTAGGGGGATGCATTTTGTATTTGGCTACTAATCGTGGGGTTGCCGAAGTGACAGAAACCTGAACCCCCATTAGGACACCTTTGCACAAGGGAGTGTAGGATCTCAGATTTTAAGGTTGTGGTTAGATTTATATCTTAATTACTTTCCTATAGTTACGGATGTTTGCAGGGGGTTTAATCACAAGTATGTATTAGTCCTAGGAAGGGCGGTATGTTAGCACAGGTTCACCCACGCAACACTTACAAACACCAAAGAAGAGTACTCAGCTATTTGAAGCGAAAGCACTTGACAGAATTCCCATGTGTCCTCGAGAACGTTTGGTCCTTATAATTATTTCCACCGGCTTGTCCTTTGCTAAGAAAGGATTGGGCCACTTGCTTCGTTTGTTTGTTACTCTTTTTACTTGCTCCTTGTTTTGTTGCCTTGTCAGAAAACCACTAAAAATCTGTTTGCTAAGTATTCACAGGGATTTCCTGCTCCATACCACTGCTCAGCACCTTCTGCTCCTCGTTGGGATCGACACTCCTATTTATCGAAAGTACTACGATACACCCCCTATACTTGTGGGTCATCAGTTACCTCCGAGAACTTGGACTAATAGGGAAGTTGCCCCCATTAAATTTATTTAAATATTATTTCATTATTAATTACAATAATTAATATATAAAATACATATTCATTAAATCCTTTTGATCCTAAATACCTTTTGGTTCACATCGATTTCTTTAGGAATTTCATAGAACGGTTCCTCTCTCACGGAACACTTCCGGTGTTCCTTTATCTTTCTTCCTGTGATTCCATCAATTCCATAACGATCTCCAGGCATCATAAAGCCCTTAAGTGTGTTAACCTATGGTTCGGGAACATCACAAGCATGATCAAGAAGACTCTCGGATCAATGATCAATAGTAGGCACGGGATGCCCATAATGACCCATGTGCATTCCATGATTTTAGCATCGTCTCAACCATAAACATCGAGCCCAAATCCCTTTGTTACTTTGATACGTGAATTGTCTAAGATCTGATCATCGGTATCATGATACCTTGTTTAATCTCATTTCTAACAAGTGTTGCTTTAATTGTTCCCGTGATATTCCACCACCATGACCTAGTCATATGTTGCACAGCTAATGGATGTAGTTCACCGAGTGGGCTCAATGTATCTTCCTGTCATGCGAGAGAACAAATCTTGATCTCGATACATGTGCCTCAACCTATACCTATAGAATACCCAACATACACCCTTATGATCACTATGTTACTGTCGTGACATTTGATGCAGTCAAAGCAACCTCGAGTGATAGTGACTAAACATGATCTCACGGTCTAAGAATTAGGATACTTTGTTTCTAACTATTGTAACAATGAATATGTGACTTGATCGTGTTACAATACTTATATTGGGTAATGTCCATCTCATCATTCACTAATGATATGACTTCATTATCAGCTGGCATAAATCGGGAAACCTTGATCATTAGCTGCCCAATTAACTAGTTGTATAAAGACTACTAGGGACCTTTGGTTTGTTTATATATCACATCTGTATCAATGTCTCCGATTGGTACAATTACAAAATGATATAAAACTATTACGAACTATTTAGATATGATAATAAACACCTTATTATTTGCATCTAGGGAATATCTCCTTCAAATACTAATCAACGGAGGTACAACTATTGAAGGGGAATGTGAGTGTGTTGGAAGCAATGGCAATGACTAAAATCGAAAAGGGTGATGATCATCAAAGAACACATCGAATCTAGTCATTACCCATCAAATTTTATGGCTTGTGTCTTTCAACTAGCGACGAGGTGGATAGTAAATGCATATGGTGGCTTGGAGAGGTACTAGAAAGAAAAGGGGACGACGGAGGATTTTAATTTATGGTTTCATTGTTTCAAGGATTCCATTAAAAAATTGGTGGGTCCTAAATGTGACCAATTTTTTGGATTTACCCTCAATCACTCTAGCCAAAATTCAATGCACAAATATGTTGGATATTAGGCATAGTTGGATATCATTTATTGTATCCAAATATGTAGAGCTTAAATGAGTGGATTTAATGTTTACCATTTATTTTGATAATTTGATACTATCTAAATATATTGCACTTAATGAGTATAATTAATGTTATAATTTATTAAGATAGTTTCATACCTAAATATTGAGCACTTAATGAGTGTAATTAATGTTTGCTATTTATTGTGACCACTTCGTATCTAAATATATTGCAATCAATGAGCTTAATAAATATTTTCTATTGAAATATTTAATATCAATATATTTACATTTTTGTGGTGAATACATAATGTTTTTTCTTGCCTATGTGCAATTTATTAGGATCATTTCATACCTAAGTATTGAGCACTTAATGAGTGTAATTAATGTTTGCTATTTATTGTTCCATTTCATATCTAAGTATATTGCATCAATGAGCTTAATCAATATTTTCTATTGAAATATTTAATATCAATATATTTGATTTTTTGCGGTGAATACATCATGTTTTTTTCTTGTCTATGTAACTTACATTATGGCTTCTTCCATAACAGTTCGAGCATTGTATTAAGTTTCTAGCCAACACCAAGGTGGTCTTGGGTATTGCATTAACAAGTAATGTGTGAGTTATGATGGTTAATATAATAATATTTTTATCCCAATTGCGCAAGGAATAATACCATTTTAATGCCTAAATGATTTGTTGAACATCCTAGAGGATATATATAAGCAGCGGTGCAGCGAACTTCTTGTTGTTATAATGACTAATGTAATAAGATAAACATGTATTTGTGCTTAATGCATGAATGTTTTATAGTTCTAGATTTTTTAGGGAATATTGACACCATAATTATCTTATGAATGTTGCACTAGTAGAAAAACCCTTATAGCGATCATTTTGTTAGTGGAGTTCCAAATATAATGCACGCCACACTTGTAGGCGAACTAGTAGTGGCGTTGCAATAATACTAAACGCCACCCGTAACACCCATTAGTGGCGTCCCTGTAAATGTACACACCACAAGTAAACCTGTCTACATACGTAGCCGGGACAAAGGTAACAGTGGCGTTCTGTCTAGAGAAATGCCACAAATATTATTTCTTCTAGTGGCATTCGCTTCAGTGGAATGCCACGGATACTGACCATGCAGCGCGGAAGACACCTTGCTCTTCTCGGCCCCTCTCGATCCCCCTCCACACCCTGCACGCATCATCTCTTCACACACCACCTTCGCCCCCTCTCCCTGCCGCCGCCGCACCTCTCCTCCTCTCCCACACACGCGACAGTGCGTGTCCACCGCCACCCTAGACGCATCCGTCGTCTCCGGTCGCTGCAACCTCCCCTCCCCGAGCCGCCGGTCGCAGTGAGCCACCCGTCGCGCCTCCCATTTTTTATAGAAATTTATAAATTTTAGATGTATAGGTTAGATAATGATCTTAGAAATTCTAGATATGTAGTATATGTTAGATAATGATCTTAGAAAATCCAAGATACTAAACTTTGGGTCAAACTCTAGATATATATGTTATATAGTGCTTTAGAGATATTAAATTTAGGCTCAATTTCTTGATATAGGAATGTTAGATAATGATCTTAGAAATTATAGATATAGATATGTTACATAGTGTTTTAGATACTAAACTTTGGCTCAATTTCTACAAATATATGTTAGATAGTGCTTTAGAGATATTATATTTAGGCTCAGTTTCTTCATATAGGAATGTTAGATAGTGATAGTAAAACCCGACGTTTTTCTCTACTTGATGTTTATTTTGGTTCTAGATATAAGAATGTTTAATGATTTTAGATGGTTTATAGTTGTATTGAATTTTTTATGTTCACATGTTCTTATGTTCATGTCTTCATATGGTTTCTAGTATCATGTCAGAGCCAAAATTTCTTGGCGTTCACAGGAAGGGCATGAAGACCCCGACGTGGGGGTGTTGACTATACCAAGTATTATCATTGAGTCAAACAAATAGTATCGACCCAACTTCACGGTTCAAGTCACTAATGAGCCGACCGTCACCTTTTTTAGTGGACCTACCTGGATAGAGTTTCTCAATCGATACCACATAAATATCAGGGACATTATCATCTTCACCCTTGACTATGTGTATCACACCATTTACTTTGATTGCATTGACCCCAACTGGTCAAAGGATGAAGATAGGTCGTCTGGATTATGTTACTTTATTCTATCTGCTACAGTCCAGTTCCAGTTATATAATTTCTATGAAATTCAATAATGTAAAACCTATTTTTTAATTTGAATTCATACTAGTTGTGTTTAGTAGAAAGGGAATGCCACACGTGTTCTTATTAGTAGTGACGTTTAAACCACACGCCACCAGTTAGGATATTACTAGTGGTGTTGAGAACACACGCCACCAGTTAGAATATTACTAGTGACGTTCAAGCCACACACCGGCACTAGCTAGTACCATTGGTGTGAAGGTAGTGGCGTGTGGTTTCAACGCCACTAACCTCATTTTCCAAATGCTAACAATGGGCTTTTTCCTATTAGTGTTGTGTGTATCTACATGTCATGGTCAAAGAGGCTAGATACAAAAGATTGTGCAATTGATCTATCTGAACATACACATTTTGGCACAATGATCATGTTCAAATGGACATCTATGACAAAACGTTACCAAACTTTTCTGGAGGCTTCAAGCAACAAAAAGTTGTGAAAAATTAATGACCACAATGGTAGAACAAATGTGAGCAGGTGGTGTATTAATTCTCACCACTCTTTTCTATCCAAACACCGGATCTACTTATGGCATACTCTCAAAAATAGACTATCACGATTTAAAAGGCACATTTCAACTCTCGCAACCTCTGGCCAGGTTACGAATACCACTCGTGAAATGGTGCATTGAGAAGTTCGAGACTAATAAGACCCACAACTCAATTCACCTCGACTGACTAGGGACTACACTCTACAAACATTAACACTGTGATATGCAAAAATCTAGAAAGTTATAATTTGACACTAGAGTTGTCTCAAGATAAGGACTTAACCATGTGGGCATGTCGTAACATACCACCATAGATTTATCTCGAAATAAATCGATACCTAGGGGCTGCACCATGCAAACATTAATGTTATGATCTACAAAACTCTAGAAAGATATAACCTAAGTCAAATGACCAAAGAGTCGGTTCAAATCAAGGGCCTAATTAATTCTTTGGGCATTTCATAACATACCACCATAGATTCATCTCAAAAGGAAACAAGACACGGGGGCTACACCTTGTAGACATTCACGTTATGATCTACAAATTTCGAGGAAGTTATGGTTTGAGCCAAAAGACCAAAGAGTCGACTCAAGCTAAGGGCTTGACCCGGTGATCATATTATAACATACCACCATCAGTTGATTTCAAGCCAAATAGAAACTTGAAAGCTACACACTGAAATAATCAGTTACATGACCTACTAAAACCAGGGATGGTTTCTTTTGTCCTCGATCAAGTAATGAAGGAAACACGTCATTTGGCAGAACAAGAATTTGAGCTATTGATTGTTGTGATATACAAAGAAGATACCAAGTCGACACATGATCAAACTAAATAAAGATTACATACATCAAGAATCAAAACAAAGACCAGAATCAACTCAAAATCAACCAAGTGAAGACTCGGGGGCTATGGAGGACAATTAATTTTAGGAATGTATTTATCTAAATCTTATTCAAAGACAACTCTTTGACATGACAGTTGAATCTAAGGATGCCAGATCTAAAGAAAATTGGTAACTGGTACCAAAGTAGAAAACAAACACACAAAAGTATTCATAATAGATTATGAGTCCAAAGTTACAGCACGAGGACTCAGACAACACAAAATATTATTCGAGTGCACATTCTTAAAAGGATATCAATGACATACATAAGAGATGCATCGTCCCTTGGATCAAAGTCCCACCACAGAATTACTATAGGGAAAGAGAGAGGGATTTCCCATCCTCCCGCTTCGCCAACTGGGAACGAAGTAGGGAAATCTCCCTAGTATCTGCATGATGAGCCTCCTCCAAGGACCTCACAACCTCCATAGAAGAAACCTTATCTTGAAGAAGCAAGTGAGATTTACCCATGTCTTGGACATGGAGACGAGACATGGTTTTGGACACAAGCATAACCTCCTGAGGCTAGGCCTCGACTTCAGCCTTCTCCCCCATAAGCCTCAACACCTGCACCTTCTACCGAGCGATCCCCTCCTGGAGTTTCACCTTTTGAGCGGATATCCTCTAGAGATCGGCAATGTTCTTATTTTGGATCTCCACCCAATCCTGGTTCTGCCGCTCTAGCTCAGCGCACTCCCGCGCGGTCCTCATTGCTAAGCCTCAGACGATGTGTAGGCCTTCCTTCTCCACGATCAGACAAGACTGAAGACGGAGGCATTCTCGTATAAGAGACTCCCAACTTGCAGTCTCAACGCAGAATTCTCCCACAACACCTGCAATGGTGGCCTGGATCCGCTCATATAATTCTGAAAATTGACAACAAAATTGAGAAGAAGATCGGTCCATCGGCACGAGGAAGCATGGCCTAGAAGTAATTAAAAGCTCAAGATCTACAACCAGTTACCTTAGAAGGTTGAAGGATAGATTGGTAAGCCTGATTCAGGAAACCCTCCATGTCGGAGGGAGGAATGATCTCTTGAGGGAATAGGTTCCTAGGTAGACCCCATGGATCTAAAAAGCAAGAAACATCAAGAACAAAAGCACCAAGAACAATTGGAATACAACACAAAAATCTCCAAAGGATCTTACCAACTAGGATCCCCCATCGTTTGTGAATATCTCATGATGTTTGAGGCCAAAGGCCCCTTCCTTCAAGGAGGTTTTGCAAAGAAGTGAGAACCCTCGCCTCATCCAAAGGGATGCCTCCTAGCGCCGGCAGAGCCAACACAACTCGTTGATGAGTACGCTCACCGGCATCGGCACGCTGTGTCGCCCTTGCCTTCCTCGCCCAAGTTTTATTCCTGATCATCTTGACAAAGAACACGAAAGGTGAAGAGAATGGGGAAGAGGAGGAGGAAAGTGTTTTGGTGTATACGATTTTTTCTCCCTCCCTATTTATAAAGGAAGAATTTAGAGTAATTCCTCGGCAAAACTAATGTGTGTTCCCAATGCGCACACATTTATGAGAAACATCTCATTAATATTGCCTCCAATTGAGGCGTCATCATCAAGGAGGAAGGAATGCGCATGGTCCCAAGATGACTGTCTCGCTAATCCAGATGTCTAGTATAATTAATCTGATAGATGGGACGAGGCGTATGCCAAAAGTATATAGACGGCAAGACAAGGCGACAAAAATATTCCACTTACGATGGTCATGAATCCTTGAGGAAGCCCAAAATACCTTTGTAACACAGAAATGGACGAGACTCGATCTCAGAAAAAGAATACAGAGCCTTCATAAGGGAATATTATCTATGACCTTCATTTAAACAAGAGGAACCGACAAAACCTGGGGGCTAATGCCAGTGATATTCATAAGAAGTTTATTCTCTATACCCTCTATGAGGAGAGATGACTCATCACACTGTAAGGACAACAAGGCATGATCCAACTCATTCACATATGGCCGACTCTCCAGGTGTTCAGAACAACACTCGGGTAGCCGGGTTATGGAGAGACACTGGGATTGCAAAGGAGTTATTATTGTGTTTAAAGAGGATCATTACAAAACCATCAAACTAGACATTATGAAAACGCCTCCAATGATTAGAGACATCAAGACTTATAGGTAGTGATCCACTACCCATTAATGTAATCTTGTTTTGTTGCACTATAAAGCAAGACTAGAGGCCTCGATGAGGGGGTCACATATTACCTCATACTCTCTCCATGGACGCAATTCGTAATCCAACCGGGTATACTCGATCAAACAATCGGGAATAGGGTATTACCTCTATTGTGAGGGGCTGAACCTGGCTACATCGTTGTGCCATTCATGTTCCTAGAATCTCCATGTAGGCTAACTCACACTTCTCATCTTCATCGCCATTCACATGGGTAATGTCGATGAAAATGCACGATGGAGGGTGGGGTACAAATGAGTGGGGGATGAATTAAATCATATCGTCTATGGAGGTTAGATAAAGTTTGTGTATCCACTGTTCATTGGTGCCAACTTATTGAAGGATTTATTAGATGAAAGCATACTAAATGTACAAAATCATGGTGTGTAGTATTAAAGGAAATGTGAGGTACATAGAATAGATACGTTTATGGGAAATAAATAAATGTGCCTCTCTCATTTGTTATTTGAAATCCATCATCATGGAATTTCTTGACACATGACGATGATAAGGAGCATAAATTTGGAGATAGGAAGCGATGATCAAACACAAGGGTTGAAACTAAAGTTATCGAGGAGTAACTACCCACATTGAGAATTTTTTGAGCTTTGTATGATTCTCCGTTGGAATACCAAGGTCAAGTAGTTGACCTAAACTTGTAGCTTTGATCATATCACTAATTAGGCCACGGCGGAGGGTTGTTGTTCACCTAGACACTGTTATACCACTTTATTTGGTTTGCTATATCACATGAGCATGCTTATCCCTAGTATCTATAGTGCTTCTTTGGGCCTTCCCATGGCGGCCTTTGGTGATATAGGCATCGGTAGCTTCAACATTATTGTAGGTACAACTAAGGATGAGATGACACGATAGGAGGAACCCGAACATCCACAATATCATAATTTGGCGACATTGATTTGGTAGCATGTGGAATAGGGTGGTACGATTGTCAATGAGGGAGAGGGTGTGTTGGCATCGATGAAAAGATGGTGGTGACAACAATCAACAAGGGTGATAGTCATCAAAGATGACATTTATTATAAGGCATTGTTGATCTACTTCAAGGGTGTGTGAAGTGTGTGGCGATGAGATTAGGAGGAGTTGCATATATTTGGTGGAATGGAGAGATACCAAGAAAGAAAAAGGGAAAGAAGGATCGTATAATTGGATTTGGTAGTTGCGAGAATTATAGTACGATAATAGCATTTGTTGAACATCAAACATTTATCCACGTTACTAGCCAAGAGCCTATGTAAGGAGAGAGCACAGATGATCTCATTGCATCGTGTAGTGCCAATTGTGCTATCATCTCTTTCGTTCCTTATGTTCTCTTATATCCTACTCCATTTAGTGTGACTACTTGTTGGTTGTGTACTTTCAACAATGTGTGCTACATTCTGGTTTCTTCTACAACCACTTACACACACACGTACTTTTATGGAGTTTGCTATGTGAACTACAGCATACTTGCCATGCCATCCTTTTCATTCAAAAGCGAGTTCAATCCTACCACCATATTTTACCTAGTGTTATTTATAGTTCCCTTTTTGGGAAATAGTGTTCTTGATGTTTTCCATGTTAGCACTCATAATTTATTCTTGGTAATTACTGGCATATTTATGATGTACCTGCTATGTTCACATCTCAATGTGCCAAACACATTCAATACTCATGTTCATGATTCATATGTATAAAAATATTGTCACATGTGCTAAATATTCCAGTAATTTTATCTGTAAGTTAAGAAAATGTTTCATTGTTGCATGGGAGATAAAAGTTCATTTTGTGTAGCAAATGTTGTCTCTTTCTTTCATAAAAGGTCACCATGATTTCTTTTTAATCGAAACTAAAATTTTACATAGGTTGTAAATGCTCATAGCCATTATGTGTAGATTAAAATAAAGTCGCAAGTGCTAAATATTCCAACAATTTTATTTGTAGTTTAAGACAATCACTAGTGCAGATGGTGGCCTCTAACACCGGTTCATAAGGCCCTCTAACAGCGGTTCTGGAATCGCTGTTGGGGGTTCGGTGTTAGAGCCCCCCTTTAACAACAGTTCTTATACGAACCTGTGTTAAAGGGTGGCGCACGTGGGGCTGCCGCAACGCTCAGACCCCCCCTTTAACACCGGTTCGTAACACGAACCGGTGTTAAAGATTATGTGTCGCGGCAGGAAAAAGAGATAAATCTCTGCCGCGGCAGGAAAACGGCCTAAATCTCTGCCGCGGCAGGAAAACGGCCTAAATCTCTGCCGCGGCAGAGTTCTGCCGCCGCCCCGTTCTGGGCGTATTATTGTGGCGCGGCGGGGAGGGGGAATCGATCTGGAGCGGTATACACATACATCGTCGTCGGTACATACGAGTACATGAATAATTAAGGAACTATTATTATACACAAACATCGTCATTGTGTGGTATTCTTCGTAAACGTTGAAGCATCAAGTACAATACAAACACGTTCAAGCATATATACAACGTTCATTTTAGTGGATATCTAAAGAGTTCTCCGCCAGGCGTGACGACCTCATCAAGTATGAACCCCGCCAATTCCTCTTAAATGGCTCGTATGCGGTCAAATGGTAGGAGTTGGTCCCGCATCCATTTGATCTGAATATATATGAAGAATGGGGTCAATATATATAAGAATAAAACTCAACACAATTGATGGTAATAAAATAATGTTGTGTACTTTGTTTACTTACTCTAAGTTGTTCTAGTGCGGCTTGGCCCGTCGTACATATCGTGTTGCGAATGAACTCGCAAACATAGTATCCACATAAGTTATTGCCGGGTCCCTGATGCGCGCACTTTACGAGAATAGGGAGTTCAATCAAAATAATAATCAATAAAGCATGAAATAATGCAATTGGAAGCAGAATCAAAGAGATACGCAGACCTAGCTAGCTAGCATTACTTACATTTTGGTCTACAAATTTTAGTTCTTCTGACCATTCACCCACGGCCCTGCCCGTGAACTTTTTCCAAACCATGTCTGGCAAAGAAAATGGATAAAGGAGTAATTAATTACTTGTTGTCATGAAAGTTGCCGATCTAGTGCGATAATATGATTGAAATTACCTCTGGAGCATCTCTCTAAAGTCTGCCCATAGCTCTTTTTCTTTTCGTAACGAGTCCATGACAAGGACTTTTCCTGAGTCAGGTTGAATGACTAGCAGAATAAAGTGGAACCTACGCACGCATAACTCATCATTAGTTAAACTTAACATCGAGTAAGCCGAAACAAAATGTGTACAAGAGAGGGTAACATTACTCACGAGAAGTTGTAAGGCAATAGTATTTTCCTTTTGGTTTGTTGTATTAGTAAAGACCTTAGCAAGAAATCTTCTGTTTGCCCGGGTTTGTCTCTTACCACTTGTTCATGAACTCTATTTGGGTCAACGAACCCAATGTAAAAAGGGCCTCCTTTCATGAATTCCATAACCTTTTTCTTGCATAATAGTATATATATACATATATGGTGAGCATATATATATACATGCAATTAATGAATTGAATGAGATGAGATAGAAATTAAAGAAATAGTACTTACACACAATAAAGGTTGATGGCAGCTTTGTCGAGTTCCTTCTGATTAAATAGAAAATGCAAGTCTTGAATGTTGAAACTGATCTCGTCGTCTCCGCACAAGAAAATCTGATCTCTTATATGCGTCGTGATCCATTCTTCCTTTGTCGTCTTGCAGAAATCAAGGTACCACTTGTGCAATCTTCGCATCTTTGTTGGTAGATTCTTGAGCTCCTCTTTCTTGACGAGATTCTTCCCATACTTCCATGGCTGTATGGGGTTGGCATCGCCTTTGGGCAAGTTGTCTCCCATGATGTTCAAGTATGCAATGTAAGTCATCCCCATCTCATTGACCTTTCTTTGTAGCTCTGCCTCGTAATCATTTACGGGAGGAGCGTCCCGTGTGTCAAACACTTAGAGCGGGGCGCATGATTGGTTTTCCTGCTCTTCGAGCATGGGAACTATTTTCTGGGGTGCCGCACGACTTCTACTTTCAGTATCCCTATGCCTTGCACCCCCCCTTCAAAATCTGGCGCTCGTAGTCCGGCACAAGTGGGGTTTCAGGTTTCAAAAGATTATTGTAAAACTTCTCCACCACCGCCGGATCTAGTTTCTCCTTTGGCTCAGCCCGTCTAGGTGCAAAGAATTTCTTGACCTCTTCTGCCGAGATCCTATTGGTCTACTCGTCGCTGCGATTCCACGGTAAAACCGGCAATGGCTTGGCAGAAGGCTGCGGGACGTAGTTTCTTGAACTCTTTGGCGTATGGTTTCCTGCGGATTTCTTCGTAGCAGTGCTAGTGATGCTCTTCGTGGCAGTGCTCTTCCGCTTACGCTAAGGATATGGCTGAAGCACCGGAGATGGCTGACGCGCAGGAGATGGCTGGCGCGCCGGAGATGGCTGACGCGTAGGAGATGGCTGGCGCGCCGGACATGGATGCCGCGCAGGAGATGGCTGAAGCGCCGGAGACGACATGGGAGTATTCTGATGACTTGGAGACGGCTGAGGCGGCTCAGACTGCTAATGCTGCGGAGACGGCGGGGGTGCCAGTGGCCTCCAATTTGGAAGCACGATGTGTTCCTTCTTCCAAAGAATGGTTGTTTTCACTACAAATTTGAGTTGAGTTTCCCCTTCACCTGTAGCATGGTCAAGCTGTGCTTCCTCATATTCCTTCACAACCTCATCCACCCCGACAATAGCATAGCCATCTGGAATCGGTCGGTAGTGGTAAGTTCCACCAGCTACAGGAGGTAAGGCATAGCCGACCACCACCTTAATGGATAATCCCATTAATCTCACATGCAGCTCGGCGTGTTCGCTCTCCATGATCTCATCCAAGGGGTATCGAGGACCCGCCATTTCAAGCGTGAGCTGCATGTTCTCCGTGGAAGCCACGCTGCTTTTCCGCGAAGAGTCTGGGCCGCCGGCAGCTTCCAATGCAGGCTCTTCGTGCCGCTGAGATGGGCCGGTAGCTTGCTGGCTCTTTTGTGCATTCACTTGCGCCTGCAGCGCCACAAGTGCATGTTCTATCTGTGTCATCCGCTCTGTACGCTCTTTTTCTTTTCTGTCGCGCCATCTGTAAGAGTCGCCCCACTCGGCAAACCCATCCTTCCACGTCACACCCCCTGCCCCTCATGCAAGTCCAGGGTGTTCTTTTTTACCGATGGCGCGTGTGAGCTGGTCATTCTCTCTGTCGGGATGGAAGGTCCTGGCGGCTGTTTCCTCGTATGCCGTGATGAGTTCAGTGACGGGTTTGGCAAGGAGGGTTGGGAAGATACACAATCTCGTTTCTGGGTCCAACCTTGCCCCGATTCCGTAGAACCAAGTCTTTGCACGTAGGTCCCACCCATGTGTCTGGGGTGTGATCCCTCTATCGCGCAGGGCCTTCTCAGATTCGTCCCACTTAGGCCTCTGAGATATGTAGCCACCTGACCCCGTCCTCTGGTGATATTCCTTCTTCTAGGCATTTAGCGTATTGGTTTCTGACCTCTTTGTAGCTATAACACCTTCCTTGTATGCCACAAATTCGGGCAAGTGAGGTCTAATCTTCGCATAATATGCGTCTTCGAAATCTGGAGTCTTGCGAGCTTTGACAAAAAAATTCAATTTTTTCTTCCAGTTGGGGAAAGCGTCAGCCATCTTCTTTAGATACCACTCTTTGACATTTTCCTTTATAACCGGTTTATTTTCATCCTCCTCTGGCGGAAGGGTGAAATTTACCAACAGCGAATTCCAAAGCGTTTCTTTGGATCTTTCATCGATAAAGGTACCGTCGCCCTTCTTTGGCTTATTCCAATATTCAATTATGATTGGGATTTGGTCCCTAACAAGAACTCTAGCCTGACGTACAAATTTGTCTGCGGCCTTCTTGGGCTCCATCGTCCTGCCATCAACACGGACTGCTTCGATCGTGAATTTTGCACGATCTTTCAACCGATGGCTCGCGCCTCGCTTGCTCTTTTTCATAGAAGAAGATTGTTGTTGGCTGATCGATCCAGAGGGCTAAAAGAAGAAAGAAGCGTTAATTAATATATGTATATATATACAAATCAATTGGTGGAAGTCAGCAGAGGCTTAATCAATGCATATACGTCGCCGGACTTTGTAATCACTAAATTGCGTTCACCAGAGTCTTCATCTTCTCCATGACTACTTGAGCTGTCATCATGTCCCTCCAAGTTCAGATATTGTGAGGTGTTCTCATGGATCATGTTCTCCATTATTTCTTCTTCTTCAAGGTTTCTACTGAGTGGATCCATAGTTTCTAAAACAATAATATTATCTAGAGTAAGAGAGTAAACATTCAAGTGGACTTGGATTCATAATAAATATTATAGAGTAAGATCATGGTAGACATTTATAATTTTAAACCCTAACTTCTATGCAAGTTATAACAAACTATTTATCTTGATATCACTTAAGCTCATGGGAATAATATTAACCATCTTAATTCCTCAGAACTTTATGTGTCATATAATAATGAAGGATCACCATATAAAAATTTCTTTAATATTATAAGTTATTAATTAAGAATCAAATCTCATGTATTAATAGTAATACATCCTTTAATAAGTTATGGTTTATATAGGTAAATCAAATTCATAACAAAAGCCTCTACATAATTTTAATAGGAAAAGGACCTATATAAAGAAAATAAAGAAACTATAATACATACACTTTCTTATGTATACAAACACTACAATACATATACTTTCATAATAATCCTTTCTTTTGTTCATACAAAAAATTATACATACCCTTTATTTTTGTTCATACGCAACAATATATATACATATACTTTCTTATATATACATATACATACACTTTCCTAATAATCCTTTTTTTGTTCATACACACACAAATAAAATTATTCAATCCAATATATATATAAATATATGCAACAATATATATGCAATTACACACAAATAAAATTATTCATACACAACAATATATATACATATATGCAACATTTATCCAATATACACACAAATAACATTTATCTCCAATATGCAATATCCAATATCCAACACACAAACAGAGAGCTCACCGTCGGTGGCGGCAAACTCGAACGGGGTCGGCGGCAGCGGGTGTGGACGGGGTTCGGTGTTGGCGCGCGGTGGATCCGAGCGGCGGCGACAGGGGTGGTGACCTACGCGGGCGCGCGCGGTGGCGGACGGTGCTGGCGCGGCGGGAGGCGTCGACTGCGACGGCGACGGCTCGCGCGCGGCGAGGGGGTGACGGCGCTCCCGCGGGATGGCGACGGCGACGGTTGGACGGCGCCGGCTCTCCTCTGCTTTTTCTCTGCGCGTGCGCTTTCGATCTGGCTAGGGGGAAGAAGGAAGGGTAAGGCGCACGTTATAACCCCCCCCCCCTTTAATACCGGTTCGTGGCTAGAACCGGTGTTAAAGGGGGGAATTCGTTTCGCGCCTGCACCCCCCCCTTTAACACCGGTTCCAGCCACAAACCAGTGTTAAAGGTGGGGTGTGCGCGCGCGAAACGAAATAAATGCGCCCCCCTTTAACACCGGTTCCTGGCTGGAACCGATGTTAAAGCGGGGCATTTATTTCGTGCATTAAAGGGGTGGGGGCATTTTTAATTCAAAAAATAGGATATAATTTAGAAAATTCATATCTTTTTCATTTCAACTCAGAAAAATATGAATAATATATCATAATTTTCAGAAAAATAATATCTATCCATTCATGTAAAAACATTTTATATTTACTTTAGATGAAAATTTTCAAAATGATTAAAACACTTACATATAAATTTTGATTATTCAATTCAAACAAAAATAAAATAGTCAAACCCTAAAACTTTGAACATAAGAAATATTAAGCATCTAAAAAGGAATCTAACCCTATTTTATTAGAGCAAATCATATTTTATTTTGTATTAACATTTTTGAATTGTTTGGATATTTAAATGTCGCATCTTTTGTATACTTTGGAATCTGACAAAACCTCGCTCAACTTGCATTGGATTTTTGATAAAATAGCATATTGTGAACCTAAAAATGATTTTTTTACAAAAATCATGAGCATCGTATCATGTACCTGTAGTTCATATCTGACTCACTTCCTGCCGATTCTGCAGGAATTTGTCTTTTTTACCAGAGGTGGACGGAAAGGTTTCAGATCCCGTGTTGGTAAATTGTACATATAAGGTGGTCTAGTATTTTTATAAAATATGGTGGTAGTTTTTTGAATTAGCCATTTGGTGGTTGCTTCACAAAATCGTCTGTTTTTTATGCTCGGAAATGGAAAATGCCTTTTTGGTGCGACAAAAAGGAAAACTTCCTCTTGCAACATTATTTGGCATGCCACGATGCACATGTATGCACAATATGGCCACATTATCACAAACTATGCCTTAATTCTAGCCATAACATTGGTCATTTGACCCGAAAGCCAAGAAACCTCGAATGAGATAGGTCATTTTGTGAAGGTTTTTTTGAGACATAATCAATATACCAAGTTTGATATTTTTCTTCTAACTATGTCACATAATATAACACCACGTGAAGGTTTCGCATTGTTTCGATCGTTTTTTATTTTATCCCAGTTTTAAACTAACGTCAAACTTTGTCGAACAACGGGCATGAAGATTCTTAGCTCGGGGCTAAGCCTCGCTCAACTTGCATTGGATTTTTGATAAAATAGCATATTGTGAACCTAAAAATGATTTTTCTAAAAAATCATGAGCATCGTATCATGTACCTGTAGTCCATATCTGACCCACTTCCTACCGATTCGGCAGGAATTTGTCTTTTTCACCAGAGGTGGACGGAAAGGTTTCAGATCCCCCTGTTGGTACATTGTCCATATAAGGTGGTCTAGTATTTTTGTAAAATGTGGTGGTAGTTTTTTGAATTATCCATTTGGTGGTTGCTTCACAAAACCGTCCGTTTTTTATGCTCGGAAAATAGAAAATGCCTTTTTGGTGCGACAAAAAGGAAAACTTCCTCTTGCAACATTGTTTGCCATCCCAAGTTTGATTTTTTTATTATGATAGAACTGGAATTAAAGTACATAATGCAACTAACAGTAAGTTACATAAAGCACGACTGGAAATTAAGATATATAAAAGAACTGGAAATTAAGATATATGGCTAGATTAAGTCACAATCGGCCGAACTTGTTTCGGAATGTTGGAGTGATTCAGTCATGCTCTGCCTACACCTGTAGTACTCGCCACTGTAGTCGTCGTACTCACCGCCTCCGTCGTCGTTGTCATCGTCGGGTCGCCGTAATTGAACCTTGAAGGCTGAGGAGTACGCGTGGGCTAGACTTGAGGGTAGCGCAGACGGGGGTTAGAGTCGGCGGTAGTGTCGTAGGCCATGACGCTCTGGAGAGTCCGACCGCGCCACCATAGCCGATGGCCGGCCTCATTGAAGTTCGGAGGAGGTGGGCCATCCTCCTCGTGCCTAGCGAGCGCTCTCTCACGCCGATCCTCGAAGAAGGCTTCCCAAGTAGGGAAATAGTCGGGATGCCATCTGGGATTCCTCCGCTGCTCCGGCGTGAGCTTGAAGTAGTAGTGGTTCATGATGGCCATCCGGAGCGCCACACCTAGAGGGATAGGAGGAACCGGCACGCCTCCGGTGCTCAACATCCAGCCGACGGGGACGCAGTAGCCCAGCGGGCAGGGGTAGTTCGAGGCGCAAAGCGCCTCCGCCTCCCCGGGGGTTAGTGGTACGGTGGAATTCATGAAAAAGAGTGATGAGGTTGCATATATGAGTCTAGAGATGTGCAATGACAATGGAGGCCAATCCTACATATATATAGTGAGAAATGGCGGGAAGAAAACTGGCGGGAAGAAATGGAGGGAAGAACTAGTGGGAAGAAAAATGGCGGGAAGAATTGTCAGATTCCAAAGTATACAAAAGATGCTAAATTTAAATATTCAAACAATTCAAAAATGTTAATACAAAATAAAATATGATTTGCTCTAATAAAATAGGGTTAGATTCCTTTTCAGATGCTTAATATTTCTTATGTTCAAAGTTTTAGGGTTTGACTATTTTATTTTTGTTTTAATTGAATAATCAAAATATATATTCAAGTGTTTTAATCATTTTGAAAAATTTCATCTACAGTAACTATAAAATATTTTTATATGAATGGATAGATATTATTTTTCTGAAAACTATGATATATTATTCATATTTTTCTGAATTGAAATGAAAAAGATATAAATTTTCTAAATTCTATCCTATTTTTGAATTAAAAATGCTCCCACGCATTTAATGTACGAAATAAATGCCCCACCCTTTAACACCGGTTCAAGCCACGAACCGGTGTTAAAGGGGGGCTGCGCAGGGCGGTGGTGCAGGGCCTTTAACACCGGTTCGTGGCTCAAACCGGTGTTAAAGGGGGTGCGCCTTTTTGCTGCACGGGCCACGCTGGTACGGGCACCCCTTTAACACCGGGCCGTAGAAGAAACAGTGTTAAAGCCCACTTCCTACCTCAACCAAAGGCCTCGTTTCCACTAGTGAATGCTTCATGGGGTATGCTTCAAAGAACCATTGTTTCATGGGTGTATTGCAAGTAAAAATTGCTAAAGAAAATTGTGTTTGAGTGATCTCAAGATGTAGTTTGGGGTTGTGTCCATTGTTGAAGTGGTCATTTATGAGCTCTTGCCCTGTCGGTTTAACTAAGTATATATAGTAGCCATTGCAAATTCAAAAATCAGCACAAAGCGTCTTCTTTTGTAAGACTTGAGGCATAATATAGTTAGCTTCTGGCATTCAGGCTTGGAATCCTCATCCTAATAGCATGATGTATCCAAACCACACGAGCTACTACAATTAGCCACGGATGCAAAACTTTGCAAGTCGGTGATAGCCAATTTACACTTGAATCGTTGGCGACTACTGCTTTAGCATGGGTTTATATATACCCGATCGACGTGCTAGCCTATTCCAAGAAGAAGTACATTATTAATAAAAATACAACATATACACATGGTGTACTTCTTATACTTCGATGTTCATACTTTGGACTTTGGTAATATTAGTGCACGATGGACATGTCAGTGCCAAACCTATGACCACATAATTGCATTTTTTATTCCCTACTCCAAAATATGAATTTTCTGAGTAAGTACAGAACTTTGAAGTGTGATTTACAAAAACTATAATGTCATTTGACAACATGGTCTTGTGTGCATGGCCTTAAGGCGGTCACAAGATTTAAAAATATCAGATATTTGGTCCATATCAATTTGGTTTCAGCATATGACACTGCAACAAAAAATCTCCTAAGGATCTTACCAGCTGGGATCCCCGCTACATGCAAAGGGCGCACGACGTCCAAGGCCAAAGGCCTTTCCCTTGTTGTACAAAGCTTTCGTAAAGAAGCAAGAACCATTGCCTCGTCCAAAGGAGTGCCTCATGTTGTCGGCAGAACCAACATAACGCGATGATGGGTCTGCTTGGTGGCCTCGGCATGCTGCGTTTCCCTCGCCTGAGGTTTGTTCCCAGTCATCTTTCCTTAGTATACAAAGAGGTGAAGAGAATGAGAAAGATGAACAAGAATAGGAAAATGCTTTGGTATTCAAGACTTTTTCTCCCTCCCTATTTATAAAGGAAAATATTTATTAATTCCTTGATGATACTAGTGTGTGTTCCCAATGTGCACCCAATGACGAGCAGCATCCCATTAATACTGCCCTACATCGAGGAACCATCATCAAGGATATTGGCACGCGCATGGTCCCAAGACGACCGGCTCACTAATCCAGATGTATAATCATCTGACAGACATGACGAGGCATGTGCTAGAAGACTATAGATGAAAAGACAACACGATGAAAATGATTCAACTGGCTACAGTCATGACTCCTTTACGAAAACGAAAATACCTTATCCTTAATCTAGAAAAGAAGAAAGAACCTTCCTAAGAAAGTATTATCGACGACCTCTACATTTAAATAATAGGATTGTGACAAAACCCAGGGATAATGGAATAGATATTCCTAAGAGGCTGATTCTCAAGACCCTCTATGAGGATAAACAACTCATCACAATGGAAGGATAAGATGTGGTGATGTTTAAAGAGGAGCATTACAAAACCATCAAACCGTACGTTATCAAAATGCCTCCACTACTATATGACTATAGACATTTCGAATGCCTCCAGTCGTTATCGAAATGTTTAAAGAGTTGTAGCTTGTAGTTGTGTCCATTGTTCAATTGGTAATTTATGAGCTCTTGCCCCAAGGTTTATCCAAGTATATATAGTAGCCATTGCAAATTCAAACCTCAGCACAAAGCGTCTTCTTTTATAAGACTTGAGGCATAATATATTTAGCTTCTTGCATTTAGGCTTGGAATCCTCATACTACTTGCATGATGTATCCAAACTACACAAGCTACTACAATTAGCCACGGATGCAAAACTTTGCAAGTCCGTGATAGCCAATTTACACTTGAATCGTTGACGACTACTGCATTGGCATGGGTTCATATATACCCGATCGACATGCTAGCCTGGCGCGAGAAGAAGTACATTATTAATAGAAAAACAACATATACACATGGTGTACTTTTAATACTTCAATTTCCATACTACGTTGGACTTTGGTAATATCAGTGCGCAATGGACGTGTCGGTGCCACACTATGACCATGTATTTGCAAGTTTTTTAGACTCCTCCTACTCTAGAATATGAATTTCCCTGAGTAAGTATATAATTTTAAAGGTTGATTTACATAAACTGTAATGTCAGTTGACATCACGATCGTGTGTGCAGGACCTCCAGCGACGGCGACCACAAGATTTAAAAATATCAGATATTTTGTCCATATCAATTTGGTTTCATCATATGGCACTACAAAAAAAATCTCCAAAGTATCTTACCTGGTGAGATCCCCCGCTATGTGCGAAGAGCACGGGACGTCCGAGGCCAAAGGCCTTTCCCTTGTTGCACGAAGGTTTTGTAAAGAAGCAATAACCATTGCCTTGTCCAAAGGAGCGCCTCCTGGTGCCAAAAGAGCCAACACAACTTGATGATGGGTCTTCTTGGTGGCCTCGGCATGCTACCTTTCCTTCGCCTTCCTCGCCTGAGGTTTGTTCACAACCATCTTGCCGAATAATACAAAGAGGTAAAGAGAATGATAAAGATGAACAAGAAGAGG
This sequence comes from Avena sativa, assembly GCA_916181665.1. Taxonomy (NCBI): domain Eukaryota; kingdom Viridiplantae; phylum Streptophyta; class Magnoliopsida; order Poales; family Poaceae; genus Avena; species Avena sativa. The sequence goes on along the minus strand of OV702289.1, from coordinate 34,917,137 downwards.
AAAGCTTTGGTATACAAGCCTGTCACATCCCAATTTTTAGAATTGGTACTGAATATCATACATGGCATTGCATCATAATCATCATTGCAAAAATATTCAGTTTTAAAGATTTTGCCAAAATGCGGGGGTCCAACTAATTTATTGCAGCAAACCAAATAAAAAAACAAAAAAAAACCAAGATGCTTCAAGAACAACACAATAGTGCATGAAGCAATAAAAATGAAGTGTCTAGAAAGAAGACCTGAGATTTTTATTGATGAAGAAGGGGGTGCCTTGGGCATCCTCAAGCTTTGACGCTTGTACTTCTTGAATATTTCTGTCACATCCCAAAATTTTCCAAATCTTGTAATGTGAAAAAAATGAATAAAATAAAACTTTCTTGATTTTCAGGGTGAGAAGAAACTTTTTGAATCCAGTTGGAAATCTTCAAACCAATTTGGATCAAATAGATCCTAAAGGGATTTAAAAAGATAAGCATTTAATAAAGGAAAAATAAAATAATTGGATTCACCATTTTGAAATATTTTAATAAAAGATCTGATTTTAAAATGAAAAGGATAGAAATAAAATAAGTATTATTACCAAAAGAGCCAAATTAAAAATTGGCCAAGCCTTTGAAATAAAATAATTCTATTTGTTAAAAATAGTAAAGGTTCATTTAAATAAAACAAAAGGATTTAAAATCCAATTTTATTTAAGTAAAGGCTTTTCCCATTTTAAAATAAACACTAAAACTTATTTATTTATTTTAAACAAGCTTTCCAAGTGTTCTTTGTTTTCAAATAAAACCTACTGATTTGGTTTTGAAAATATTTAGATTTCAAATGGAGTTTTAAAATAAATTAAAACCTATTTGATTTATGAACTAAGGTCCATTTTATTTAATTATAAATGGACTCTAAAATAAAAATATTATTTTATTTTAGGAATTGGTTTATGTTGTTAAACAGAACCAAATTAAATTGTAAAGTGTGACGAATGTTTGAATTGTTTTGAATACTTGATTTGTTGTTTGAATTTCAAAACAGAAAATAGAATTGGAAAAAGAAAAACATTCAGGAAGAAAAAAATAGAAATAGGCAGCAGCCCAGCCGGCCAGCCCAACAGGCCCAATAGCGAGCCCACCCCACTCCCTCTGTGAAACGTTTTCTACCAAAAACCACACCCGCAGAGACACCGCTTGGTGGACCCTCCTTCCCTCTCTCTTCCTCGCTGACGCCCGGACCCCACACAGCCAGCTCGTTCTCTTCTTCCTCGCGCAGACGACGCCGGCCGTTTCCTGCCGTTGATACCGCGGTTAAATTCGCCTTAACGCCTTCGCCATTACTCGTTGCGACCACGCACGTTAAAGCGCCCACTCCTCCTCTCCATTTCCCCTCACGCGCCTCCCTCTCTCTGCCCCTAGGCTGTCCCAATTTGAGCTCGCAACTTCACCACTCCGACCACCGTCTCCGACCAATTCCGGCCGAGCCTCGCCACCTCCTACCTCCCCGAGCACACGAGCACACTCACCACTCCCAGACGCTCCTCCCTGTACCGCCCATTCAATCGCGGGCGCTCCAGAACATCGGCTCCGTCTTCAACTGAGCATCGCCGCGTCTGCAAGCAACTCCGGTGACTCTCCTGGTAAGTCCAGACCACCCCGAGCCCTCTCTTTCACACAAGCGTCACCACCTTGATCTTACGCATCTAACCATACTCTTTGTTTGCCCTCTCGTGACCCGTAGCACTGTCCTCAACCACGACCGCGTGTAACCGTCGCCAGACCTGACTCCGGCGAGGAATTGCTGCTGTCCCTGAGCGCCCCTCGACCAACCGACCACGCCCCGAGCATCACCACGTCCTCGCGACCACGGTGAGCATCCCCACTTCGTTCTTTGCTTCCTAGAACCACCGCTAGCTCCTCGCCTGACCGTCGCCGCCGTCTGCCGCCGCGCAGTGCCGCCAGCTTTTGGTCAAACACGCGTGAGCCGTTAGATCCCCATCCTATGGCGTAGACAGAACGACTTAAGCGAACAGGTATGGGAGCATCTGAGCCGTGCGATTCGCATTAGATCCAACGATCCTTAGTGAGTGATCCTGAAGAAACAGTATCAGCAAATAGAAAGGCGCCACGTGGCCAGGCTTCGTTTTAAAAACAGATTTGAATTTGTTAGAGATTTAATTTTGAAACATTTGTAACTTTTGATCCACACGTCCAAAAATTACAAACTTTATATCATTGGAATCAGTGGAACAATCCCTAGCCAACCATGCAATTTGTTTAGTAAAAAGTCTCTGTTAAAATGTTTGTTTTTGCAGAAACATTTGTATGCTTATTTAGATTAGAAAAATTGTTCAAAAATGTTTTTGAGGTTGAAATCTTTGCAAAATTGATTTGTGGTGAACTTACTGACCCTAGGAATCAACCCATGGTTTTGAAAATGGATTTGGTGAAGTTTAGGATGGATTAATTGGTTTAGCCCATTTCTAGCCAAATAAAAATAATGGTTTTGTTATGGGAATGTTTTTGGAGTAAAAACTTTGGGAAAATGTTTTGGACCAAACCTACTGACCCTAAACACCAAGTTTTGAGAAACAACAACTTATTTGGTGAACCACTTAAAGTTGTTGCTTGGATACAAATATTTTTCACCACATAAAATGATGAATGGATTTAAAAATGGTTTATGGATGAAAACCTTTTGCAAATGACTTTGCCACTTTAGGAAGTGACCACCTTGGGCCTTACAAAGTTTAGATCCTAGAGAAAACCATATTTGCAAATAAAACTATCTCTTGCATGCTTACATGCATGACTTAGATCCCATTGTTTTATGTGTGTGAATTGTTTGATTGATTATTGGTTTGGAATGCTAGTTGATATTGTGTTTGCTTGATTGATTGTAGTGAAGTTAGAAAAGTGTGAGACTAGCAAGATCAAGGAGTGAACCAGCATTCCCTACCAAAAGAAAGGCAAGTTACACTATCATCTAAAGTCCTACTAATTTTCATTATACTTAGTGGTTTTTGAAACATGCATGAAAAGAATTTCTATACTTATGCTATGCTAAATCCTAATAGGACACCCTAAACATTCCTTAGTGAAAACAATGTAGTTGTTACATGCTTAGCCATGCTATATTTTGAAAAGAGATACATGTTGAGATTTTATGAAGTTTAGAAAAGGACTTGTGATTATACTTAATACTCCCTCCGTTCCTTGATATAAGGTGTATACTTTTCTGTAAAAAATTCTAAAATATAAGGTGTATGATGGGATTATGAGGTTTTTTGAACACAATTTAGGAGTCAATCTGATTAGGAGAGATAAGATACAGAGATTTTCCTATTTCTGCTCTATTCTCACATCGATCACCTACTTGTATTAATGTTTGCAAGTATCGAAATTTGCCATTTTAGCCTATGCGCTAATATTCGTGCAAAAAAACTATATACCTTATATTAAGGAACGGAGGGAGTAAAACAAGGACTCAATGAACCACCTGGGTGGACAAGGATACCTTAAGTTTTGGAGAAGGTGGCAACAAAAGGAACCATGTCTATGGCAATCTCTTTGTGTTGTGCTCCAAAGGAAAACCACCCAGGAAACTTAGAGATTGAACATGTTTCTCCAATTGTGGCTTTCGTGTGCAACCACATGCTATTTATGGCTCTGGCTTAGTCAACTACATTGGGAAGACCCATGCATTGTCTTCAGGTTACTGAAAATGAGGACCTGGAATCCTACATGGGTACTGAAGACAAGCTAGCAATGGTGTATGGGAGGACCCTCTGGAAAGACTTCGTCACATTCTCAATCTGCCAGTACTCGATCTTGGTGAGCACTAATCCAGTGGCCACTGGTGGCAACAAGATGAGATTGTGACATGTGGGTAAAGTATACTACTTCTGCAGAAGATAATAAAATCTAAGTACTTAACCGTGTCCCCGGTTATGGACAATACTGAGCAACTAAAGTTTGAAGCTATGGGAAATCTCGACATTACAATTTCTAAAAGAAAATTTTTAAGTGACAACAAAAGACTTGATGCACTTGGGGGTACCAAGGAACTCAAGAGATTTTGATAAAACTTGATGCACTTGGGGGTACCAAGGAACTCAAGAGATTTTGATAAAACTTGATACACTTGGGGGTACCAAGGAACTCAAGAGATTTAAACTTGATACACTTGGGGGTACCAAGGAAATCAAGAGATTTTGATGAAAACTTGAACACTTGGGGTTACCAAGGAGCTCAAGAGATTTTTAACAAAGACACTTGGTGGATTCCAAGGAGGTGACAAAAGATCAAAACCTTTTGAAAAGATAGGATAAATTATTGCTTTATGCAAATGAGCCTAAAACTCTACTTAGCCAAATATGCATGTAATGATAGGATCCACTTATATTATACATAGTAGTGAAACTTGCCAATACAATCCAAATGTATTGACCCTTGTGGTTGTAACTTGTAATGTTGCAGGTTTGATTGTTTTAGAGAAGATCGATTGATTGATTAGGATTACAAAGTCTACAACCAACATGTCTGCATGTGGCACTTTGAAGATGAAGGACCCCATGCTTATAGTTATTCCTCTGCAATGTAATGTAATAGCCAAATGAGCTATGTGAGATGTAATAAAATTATGTTAATCCTGGTTATAAAGCTATATTATGACCTTTGTTTCTTGATATTACATCTTAACTGTGGATGCTAGCTATTGATCTAGGGACTAGCATTGTAAACACAGGGGACTCCACCTTATATTAAATAAAGGTTGGGACACTCCCTCTACAGATGGTATCAGAGCATTGTGTTGCCTGTAGGATTTGTAAACCTAGGATTGGACAAAAACCCTTAGAAAAATAGGAGTTGTTCTTGATCCAAAACTTATTTACAAACAAACTTGTAAACTCTTTCCTCCACCACTTTGATTTTGATTCTACATCTCATCTATTTTCAACTTGATGGAAAAACCTACCCATGGCCAAAGACTACACCATGTGCAAAGGACTTCTTCAACTCTAATGACTTCAACTTCTTCAACTCTAATGACTTCAACATCTTCAACTCTTATGACTTCAACATCTTCAGCATATTCACCAAGAACTTCAAACTTGGATACCACTAAGGACTACAAGCGAAACAAGGAAATCTTGCTCAAGATTTAGAGACTAAGGGAATGCAAAAGTTAGAAGGAGCCCACATCACTCGAAGTTTTTTTTCCAAAGGAAACCATGATCTCATGCAAAAAGAATCAACCAAGAAGGATGGAAAGATCACAAGTGAACCATATAGATGGACCACCATATTTTAGTTAAGACAAACTCACCAACTTATGTGGTGTAACAAAAATATTTTTGTTGCCTAAGTATGAGGTTGAACTTTGTTGTTTGAGTGAAAAGTTGTTTGTGAATGCTTGCACATTGCTTGTGTGACTTGTGATGTGTGTGATTAGAATTATTTCCTTAGAAAACCTTTTGCCTATTCTAATCTTCCTTCAACCCAAACAGATGACTACTCCAGGAGACTCCAACATCAAGGTTGACGACACCAACACCAACCAAGAGGACAGCATGAAAGAGCTCATAGCAACCCAGAACCAGTTGAACCAAGTGACAGCTCAATTCATAGCCAACACTAGTGGAGAAGATCCAACCCTGCAAGGATTTTTGGAAACTCAAGGCCAACTGATGCTTAAGGTTACTAATCAAATGATCAAAATGGAAGAAAGCTATTCCAAAAGAGTTTGTGACAACAAGGATGACAGAAATGTTATTCTAGATGGAGCCCTAGCTTGCATTATTTGTGGAGACAAGGATCATACTTCCAAGGAGCATGGAGATCAATGCCCCAACTGTGAAGAGAAACATCCTGTTGGGCAATGTCCCACCTCTCAAGCTACTTGCTACCTATGTGAAGGAAACAACCATGTCCCTATCCAATGCCCCATCTATTCCATTGTTGAACAAAGGAAACAAGGTGGAGTGCAACAAATGATTGCAAACCATCAAGAAGGATCCAAGTCTACCAAGAAGGTTGATGACAAAGGAAAAGGTCCACTTATACCTCCAAACAAAACAACCCAGTTCAAAGGACCAAAGAAAGGGCATGTGAAGAGCAAAAGAAGGCCCAGGAAACATGTAGACATTCCTACCTACCAGATAACATATGAACAACATGAACTGGATGCATTCCTAGCTTTGGAGAAACCCAAAAAGCAAAAGAAGGACAAAAGCCATGTGCAGTGTCATAAATGTAAAGAAATGGGACACTATTCCAGTGAATGCCCAGAGAACCAGAAGAATAAGGAGATTGGCCAAGTGATGTGCAACAACTGCAAAGAGCTAGGCCACTATGTAGCAACTTGTCCACAAGAGCCACGTAAAGAACTCAAAGACATCAACTGTTTCAATTGCAAGAACCCAGGACATTATGCAAGCAACTGTCCAGAAAAGATGAAGAACAAGTTGAACAAGCCTATGGAGAATCTCAACCTTGGGCCATGAGTCAAGCATGGAAACCAAGGAACAAATGCAAATGTTTGCCCAGAGATGTTTTCCCAAGATCCCAAGCAAGCCAACATGTAGTTTAGTTGGAAAAATTTTAAGAGTGGTAGTACCCTAGATGTTTTGAGCCTACTTGTAACCCTAGCCTTCCCAAATCTCGGGACGAGATTTATTTTAAGGGTGGTAGCCTGTCACATCCCAAGATTTTCCAAATCTTGTAATGTGAAAATAAATGAATAAAATAAAACTTTGTTGATTTTCAGGGTGAGAAGAAACTTTTTGAATCCAGTTGGAAATCTTCAAACCAATTTGGATCAAATAGATCCTAAAGGGATTTAAAAAGATAAGCATTTAATAAAGGAAAAATAAAATAATTGGATTCACCATTTTGAAATCTTTTAATAAAAGATTTGATTTTAAAATGAAAAGGATAGAAATAAAATAAGTATTATTACCAAAAGAGCCAAATTAAAACTTGGCCAAGCCTTTGAAATAAAATAATTCTATTTGTTAAAAATAGTAAAGGTTCATTTAAATAAAACAAAAGGATTTAAAATCCAATTTTATTTAAGTAAAGGCTTTCCCATTTTAAAATAAACACTAAAACTTATTTATTTATTTTAAACAAGCTTTCCAAGTGTTCTTTGTTTTCAAATAAAACCTACTGATTTGGTTTTGAAAATATTTAGATTTCAAATGGAGTTTTAAAATAAATTAAAACCTATTTGATTTATGAACTAAGGTCCATTTTATTTAATTATAAATGGACTCTAAAATAAAAATATTATTTTATTTTAGGAATTGGTTTATGTTGTTAAACAGAACCAAATTCAATTGTAAAGTGTGACGAATGTTTGAATTGTTTTGAATACTTGATTTGTTGTTTGAATTTCAAAACAGAAAATAGAATTGGAAAAAGAAAAACATTCAGGAAGAAAAAAATAGAAACAGGCAGTAGCCTAGCCGGCCAACCCAACAGGCCCTACAGCGAGCCCACCCCACTCCCTCTGCGAAATGTTTTCTACCAAAAACCGCACCCGCAGAGACACTGATTGGTGGACCCTCCTTCCCTCTCTCTTCCTCGCTGACGCCCGGACCCCACACAGCCAGCTCGTTCTCTTCTTCCTCGCGCAGACGACGTTGGCCGTTTCCTGCCGTTGATGCCGTGGTTAAATTCGCCTTAATGCCTTCGCCATTACTCGCTGCGACCACGCACGTTAAAGCGCCCACTCCTCTTCTCCATTTCCCCTCACGCGCCTCCCTCTCTCTGCCCCTAGGCTGTCCCAATTTGAGCTCGCAACTTCACTACTCCGACCACCGTCTCCGACCAATTCCGGCTGAGCCTCGCCACCTCCTGCCTCCCCGAGCACACGAGCACACTCACCACTCCCAGACGCTCCTCCCTATACCGCCCATTCAATCGCGGGCGCTCCAGAACGTCGGCTCCGTCTTCAACTGAGCATCGCCGCGTCTGCAAGCAACTTCGGTGACTCTCCTGGTAAGTCTAGACCACCCCGAGCCCTCTCTTTCACACATGCGTCACCACCTTGATCTTACGCATCTAACCATACTATTTGTTTGCCCTCTCGTGACCCGTAGCATTGTCCTGACCACGACCGCGTGTAACCGTCGCCAGACCTGACTCCGGCGAGGAATTGCTGCTGTCCCTGAGCGCCCCTCGTCCAACCGACCACGCCCCGAGTATCACCACGTCCTCGCAATCACGGTGAGCGTCCCCACTTCGTTCTTTGCTTCCTAGAACCACCGCTAGCTCCTCGCCTAACCGTCACCGCCGTCTGCCGCCGCGCAGCGCCGCCAGCTTTTGGTCAAACACGCGTGAGCCGTTAGATCCCCATCCTATGGCATAGACATAACGACTTAAGCAAACAGGTATGGGAGCATCTGAGCCGTGCGATTCGCATTAGATCCAACGATCCTCAGTGAGTGATCCTGACGAAATGGTATCAGCAAATAGAAAGGCGCCACGTGGCCAGGCTTCGTTTTAAAAACAGATTTGAATCTGTTAGAGATTTAATTTTGAAACCTTTGTAACTTTTGATCCACACGTCCAAAAATTACAAACTTTATATCATTGGAATCAGTGGAACAAGCCCTAGCCAACCATGCAATTTGTTTAGTAAAAAGTCTCTGTTAAAATGTTTGTTTTTTAGAAACATTTGTATGCTTGTTTAGATTAGAAAAATTGTTCAAAAATGTTTTTGAGGTTGAAATCTTTGCAAAATTGATTTGTGGTGAACTTACTGACCCTAGGAATCAACCCATGGTTTTGAAAATGGATTTGGTGAAGTTTAGGATGGATTAATTGGTTTAGCCCATTTCTAGCCAAATAAAAATAATGGTTTTGTTATGGGAATGTTTTTGGAGTAAAAACTTTGGGAAAATGTTTTGGACCAAACCTACTGACCCTAAACACCAAGTTTTGAGAAACAACAACTTATTTGGTGAACCACTTAAAGTTGTTGCTTGGATAAAAATATTTTTCACCACATAAAATGATGAATGGATTTAAAAATGGTTTATGGATGAAAACCTTTTGCAAATGACTTTGCCACTTTAGGAAGTGACCACCTTGGGCCTTACAAAGTTTAGAGCCTAGAGAAAACCATCTTTGCAAATAAAACTATCTCTTGCATGCTTACATGCATGACTTAGATCCCATTGTTTTATGTGTGTGAATTGTTTGATTGATTATTGGTTTGGAATGCTAGTTGATATTGTGTTTGCTTGATTGATTGTAGTGAAGTTAGAAAAGTGTGAGACTAGCAAGATCAAGGAGTGAACCAGCATTCCCTACCAAAAGAAAGGCAAGTTACACTATCATCTAAAGTCCTACTAATTTTCATTATACTTAGTGGTTTTTGAAACATGCATGAAAAGAATTTCTGTACTTATGCTATGATAAATCCTAATATGACACCCTAAACATTCCTTAGTGAAAACAATGTTGTTGTTACATGCTTAGCCATGATATATTTTGAAAAGAGATACATGTTGAGATTTTATGAAGTTTAGAAAAGGACTTGTGATTATACTTAATAAAACAAGGACTCAATGAACCACCTGGGTGGACAAGGATACCTTAAGTTTTGGAGAAGGTGGCAACAAAAGGAACCATGTCTATGGCAATCTCTTTGTGTTGTGCTCCAAAGGAAAACCACCCAGTAAACTTAGAGATTGAACATGTTTCTCCAATTGTGGCTTTCGTGTGCAACCACATGCTATTTATGGCTCTGGCTTAGTCAACTACATTTGGAAGACCCATGCATTGTCTTCAGGTTACTGAAAATGAGGACCTGGAATCCTACATGGGTACTGAAGACAAGCTAGCAATGGTGTATGGGAGGACCCTCTGGAAAGACTTCGTCACATTCTCAATCTTCCAGTACTCCATCTTGGTGAGCACTAATCCAGTGGCCACTGGTGGCAACAAGATGAGATTGTGACATGTGGGTAAAGTATACTACTTCTGCAGAAGATAATAAAATCTAAGTACTTAGCCGTGTCCCCGGTTATGGACAATACTGAGCAACTAAAGTTTGAAGCTATGGGAAATCTCGACATTCCAATTTCTAAAAGAAAATTTTTAAGTGACAACAAAAGACTTGATGCACTTGGGGGTACCAAGGAACTCAAGAGATTTTGATAAAACTTGATGCACTTGGGGGTACCAAGGAACTCAAGAGATTTTGATAAAACTTGATACACTTGGGGGTACCAAGGAACTCAAGAGATTTTGATAAAACTTGATACACTTGGGGGTACCAAGGAACTCAAGAGATTTTGATGAAAACTTGAACACTTGGGGTTACCAAGGAGCTCAAGAGATTTTTAACAAAGACACTTGGTGGATTCCAAGGAGGTGACAAAAGATCAAAAACTTTTGAAAAGATAGGATAAATTATTGCTTTATGCAAATGAGCCTAAAACTCTACTTAGCCAAATATGCATGTAATGATAGGATCCACTTATATTCTACATAGTAGTGAAACTTGCCAATACAATCCAAATGTATTGACCCTTGTGGTTGTAACTTGTAATGTTGCAGGTTTGATTGTTTTAGAGAAGATCGATTGATTGATTAGGATTACAAAGTCTACAACCAACATGTCTGCCTGTGGCACTTTGAAGATGAAGGACCCCATGCTTATAGTTATTCCGCTGCAATGTAATGTAATAGCCAAACGAGCTATGTAAGATGTAATAAAATTATGTTAATCCTGGTTATAAAGCTATATTATGACCTTTGTTTCTTGATATTACATCTTAACTGTGGATGCTAGCTATTGATCCAGGGACTAGCATTGTAAACACAGGGGACTCCACCTTATATTAAATAAAGGTTGGGACACTCCCTCTACAATTTCTTGGGGTGACACGGGTGGCATCTAGAGTCTTGAGATTTTGTCCATTCTTCATATCATCATATGATTCTTTCCTACACTTGAAAATTTCCTTCATACAAAACTTCACACAATCTTCATTAGCAACATTAGTGTATTCCAGATAATAAGCCTTTGGGTTTAGTTTCAACACAAGTAAAACTTCCATTAAAACACAAGCTACTATAGCAATTCCTTTAGAAAGATCAAGTGATCAAAGAGAACTCAAAAAGAAACCGATTTAGAGGAAATGCAAATAATGGCAGAAATCTGTCAAAACAGACCAGCAGGTAAATACCGATTTTTTTGAAGAACTTCTGTTGCTCCAAGAATAACACAATAGTGCATAAAGAAATAAAAATGAAGTGTCTAGAAAGAAGACCTGAGATTTTTATTGATAAAAAAGGGGGTGCCTTGGGCATCCCCAAGCTTTGACGCTTGTACTTCTTGAATATTTCTTGGGGTGACATGGGTGGCATCTCCAATCTTGAGCTTTTGTCCATTCTTCATCTCATCATATGATTCTTTCCTACACTTGAAAAATTCCTTCATACAAAACTTCACACAATCTTCATTAGCAACATTAGTGTATTCAAGATAATAAGCCTTTGGGTTTAGTTTCAACACAAGTAAAACTTCCATTAAAACACAAGCTACTGTAGCAATTCCTTTAGAAAGCTCAAGTGATCAAAGAGAACTTAAAAAGAAATCGATTAAGAGGCAAATGCAAATAATGACATAAATCTGTCAAAACAGACCAGCAGGTAAAGACCCATTTTTTCGAAGACCTTCTGTTGCTCCAAGAACAACACAATAGTGCATGAAGTAATAAAAATGAAGTGTCTAGAAAGAAGACCTGAGATTTTTTATTGATGAAAAAGGGGTTCCTTGGGCATCCCAAAGTTTGATGCTTGTAATTCTTGAATATTTATTGGGGTGACACGGGTGGCATCCCCAATCTTGAGCTTTTGTCCATTCTTCATCTCATCATATGATTCTTTCCTACACTTGAAAATTTCCTTCATACAAAACTTCACACAATCTTCATTAGCAACATTAGTGTATTCAAGATAATAAGCCTTTGGGTTTAGTTTAAACACAAGTAAAACTTCCATTAAAACACAAGGTACTGTAGAAATTCCTTTATAAAATCTCAAGTGATCAAAGAGAACTCAAAAAGAAACTGATTAAGAGGCAAATGCAAATAATGGCAGAAATCTGTCAAAACAGACTAGCAGGTAAAGACTGATTTTTTCGAATACCTACTGTTGCTCAAATCGAAAATTGCTGATGTAACAAAAGTTAGATAATAACCTAGGGCATATGCACAGAAATTTACAGCTCAGTCCGATGTACTGGGATTTTTCATGATTTTTTACATTGATGCACAGAAATCTGTTTCGGGACAACAACTTCCCCAAATCTTACTTCTCTCTCATTAGAGTTTATTCTTGGCACTAAAACCACACAAAAAGGATAAGAAGAGGTTATTACAGAGGCAATAACTTCCAAGATACAACAAAAGAAAACTTACTGAAATAAAAATTGGGTTATCTCCCAAGAGTGCTTTTCTTTAACGCCTTTCAGCTAGGCACAGAAAGCAAGAATCATGTTTTTTCAAATGAAGAAGCATCAAAATCAAGTTTCTTGCCCCTACCTTTCTTACTCTTACCCTTATCTTTAGGGAACGTATGATTGCTTGGTGGAGAAGAGAAATGCATGATGCCTTTTCCCACATCTATTATTGCTCCAAGGAGTTTTAGCAGGGATCTTCCAAGTGTAATTTGTCCTTTTCCTACACATTCAATAACAAGGTAATTAGTAGACACCACTTTCCCTAGGATTTTTGTAAACACTCCTTCAGATATTCCAATGGGTAATATAGTGGCACTATGGGTAAGAGATATTTCTTCTCCACCCTCAGAAAGTCCCCAAAGATTTGGAGATTCATAAATATCCTTAGGCATAAGACAAAATACAGACATAATACCATAACGAGCATAAAAAGTTTCATCATTTATGACAACTTTTACTGTAGGAAGCCATTTTGAAGACTCAGAGTTCATTGGAACATATTCATGATGCTCTCTAAGCATGTTATAGCATTCTTTTAAACTAGCTGTATTGGTCTCAAGAGTGTTTAATCTAGCATAAATGTTTGCAAATGATGAATCAGATTTGCTAGGCAAGTTATATGTTGCAATCAACTTTATGGCATTAAAGGCTTCATCCTCACAACTCTGGAGGAAATCTCCTCCTACTATAGCATCAAAAGCATATCTATAACAAAGACCAAGACCAAAGTAGAAACTGCTAAGCTAGAGTCATCTTATGTTCAGTTTTTTCATGTGAATCAGAAATTCTAGACCAAGCTTCTTTGAAACTATCTTCACTTCCTTGTTTGAAAGTGAAGATCATTTCCTCAGGTGACATAGTGATTGGAGCAACACTAGACATAAAAGCAACTTGAAGTAGGAACTAAATTTTTTGTGTTTTTGATAAAAAGAAACAAACCAGTACAACTAATTTTGTGTGTGTTTTTGATAAAAAGAAATAAGCAAAACAAAGCAAGAGAAACTAAGAAAAACAAAAACAAAGTAAAGAGATTGGTTGTGAGAGACTCCCCTTGCAAGAATCTTATTTCTCTTAGAAAAGTGATTGACGGGGAGGAAAAGATTGAAGTGTCCTTATCTCCCTGGCAACGGTGCCAGAAAAGTGCTTGATGGCTCAGATATGTATAGCTCGTTGGGAACCCCAAGAGGAAGGTATGCTGAGCACATCAGCAAGTTTCCCTCAATTATGAAACCAAGGTTATCGAACCAGTATGAGTAAGGAAACGGCTCCCAAGGTGTTGCTAGCAACTGATACGTCCAAAACGTATCTACTTTCTCGAACACTTTTGCTATTGTTTCTCCTCTAAACTTGTGTGATTTGGATACAACTAACACGGACTGACGCTGTTTTTAGCAGAATTACCTTGGTGTCTTGTTTTTGTGCAGAAAATCAACTATCAGGAAAAATCCCAGAAAATATGCCAAAATATATATTTCACCAGAAGACCCACAGAGCCAGAAGACGAGACGGAGAAGGGGCATGGGGGGGCCACACCCCTGTCAGGCGCGGGCCTACCTCTGGCCGCGCCTAGGGGGTGCAGCCACCCTAGGCACCCCCTCGGCCTCCCTCTGCGCCTATAAGTTGCCTCTTTACCTAAAAACCGAAATGGGGGGTCAATAGTTTTCTAGAAAGAGTTCCGCTCTGCCGCCGCCACCAGAAACCAAGATTCGGATCCAAAAACTCCTTCTGGCACCCTGTCGGGACGGGGGATTTGGAGAGGATCATCGCCATCGTCATCACCAACGCATCTCCATCAACCATTGATGTTTCCCTCATCCATGAGTGAGTAATCCCCAGTTGTATGCTTGGGGATGGTAGGGATTGGATGAGTTATATCATGTAATTGAATAAATATATGTTAGGGCATAGTACCTAGTATATCTATTAGTGCTATTTGACTTTGTTGCAACTTGTTGTGCTTAATGCTTGTCACTAGGGCCTGAGTGCCATGATCTCAGATCTAAACTTATTATTGAATCATTATGATAGTATTGTTTGTGATCTTATCTGCAAGTTGTGTACACATATCATTGTCCGGATCCAAAGGTCCCAAAGTGAAAATAATTGGAATAACCGGAGGGGATGGCTGTGGTGTGAGGATCACATGTGTTCATGGAGTGTTAATGCTTTGCTCCGGTGCTCTATTAAAAGGAGCACCTTAATTGCCAGTAGTTCCCTAGAGGCCCCGCTGCCACGGGCTGGCTGGACAGATGATGTTGTGCAAGTACTCATTGCGAGCACGTATGACTATATTTGGAGCACATGCCTAGGATTGTTTACTATTTGGATGCTTGTTACTATTTATTTGCAATGCCCTAGATCTTGAAATTACATGTTTAGACTCGTCCATGCAACGACCTTCCATCCATCACTATGCCTACCGCACTCATATCCCACTGTTACCGTTACTGTTACTATTGCTCCTGTTTTACTGTTGCTATTGCTACTATGAAACTGTTGCTACTGATAAACTTCTATGAGTAATAACTATTTCCAGGTGCAGCTGAATTGAAAACTCGGTTGTTAAGGCTTGCAAGTATTCTTTGGCTACCCTTGTGTCAAATCAATTAATTGGATAATACTACCCGCGAAGACTGTTGCGATCCCCTACACTTGTGGGTCATCAAGACTATTTTCTGGCGCCGTTGCCAGGGAGCATAGCTTTATTTGTAAGTTCACTTGGATCTATTATTGTTCACTGCTGCTCCGTTCATCATGGCTAAGTCTCGTGATGGAAAGTTCCCTATTTTACCATCCACTACAAGAAGAGGTACAGTCCTAAACACCTCTGTTGCTCTTGATTCACCGTCTGCTATAAGTAAGCTTGTCACACCACCACCACATACTCATGCTACACACACTGCTACTACTGCTGAATCTGAAACTGCTTTTGATGCTCATGATGTTACTTCCACTGTGCTTGATGCGAGTGGTTCATTAGGTCCTTTTCTAGGTGCTACTATGGCTAGTCTAGGAAATACCAAAACTCCTAGTGAAGACATTGTTACACCTGTAGATCACCTGAGTATAGTAAGAGTTATGATATTAATGATGGTTACATTGAATTCACTAATGAGTTTGTTGAAGAGTGCCGAAACACACATGGTACTAGTGCTATTAAGAGTCTCCTTGCTAGATGCACCATTATGCCTAAACTGTCCTCTGATCCTAAGTTTACCACCTCTCCCATAGATATTAAAGATAAAGATTATGATTTCTCTCTTGATTTATCCTATTTGGACATTGTTGAGAAAGAACCTTTTTGTGCGACTGAAAATGAGAGTGCTATGGCTCATATGAATGAGCTTTCTACTATGAGTGCTTTATTCTCCGATGATTTTAAGATGCGCAAGTACTTTGTTACTAAGATCTTCCCTTTTTCACTAAAAGGAGAAGCTAGGGCTTGGTTTAATAGATTACCTCCTGGTTCCATTGATAGCCCTGATTGCTTGATTGCTTCGTTCTTCCAGAAATATTTTCCTCCCGGTGCTAGACATGCTGCTTTGTAGAGACTTTTTTATTTTAAACAGGGAGAAGAAGAGAAATTGTCGGAGTCATGGACAAGGTTCTATGCCTTGATTCATGCACATCCTGGATGTCCATTGCCTAAGAATGAGCCTCTTGATATTTATTATAATGGACTAAATGATGATTCTAGGACCTACCTAGATAGCTTTGCTGATTGTGTTTTCAGGAAAAGAACTCCTATAGATGCTGAAGAATTAATGGCTAAGATAAGCAAGAATTATGATGATTGGACTTCAACTGAGCTAAATACACCTGAGCCTATTACTCCTGAACCAATTGTGCCTGAACCAGTTCCAACACCAACACCAAAGAAGATGGGAGTTATTGCATTAAATGATGAAGTGATGAAAGAAGCTAAGAAATGTCTAATGGAGAAAGGTATTAGAGATGAAGATGTGAAGAAATTACCTCCTATAGAAGAATTATGTAAGCCAATTCCCCACTTTTCTACTATTGAGGTACACTCTCTCCACTTTAATGAAGGTGATATTCCCTATGGTAAGCCTCCTGATCAATGCTTAGAGGAACTTGACACATTTATTGTTAAACAAGATAATTTTAATAAATAAGTTCAGAATCATTTATTGGAAAACTGTAGATCTATCAATGAGTTGAAAGATATTGTGGAAAGAACTTCTAATGATATTAAAATTCTTTGTAAACACTTTCAAATGGTTCAAACCCAACTTGATCAACTTGCTAAGGTACAAAAGAATATGCTAGTTAATGCCTCAGGGAATAAACATGCTTATGGAATTAGAACTAGGAGTGGTATAGCTACTCAAGATCCTTTATATCCTAAAGGACACCCTAAAAGAATTGAGCAGGATTCTCAACAAGGTGAAAGTAGTGGTAGTCCTCGTAAGAGAAAGAAAAAGAAACATAGAATAGTTGAGGAACCACTTGAACCTGCTGTAGATCCTAATAGTATATCTGTCTCTGATGCTGAAACTGTGAGTGGTAATAATAATGATGCTCCTGATAAGGAGGAAGTTGAGGAAGAACCTGAGAAGCACACTAAGAACACTAGGTACACTAAGGAAGATTTTATTGCTAAGAAACATGGTAGTGAGAGAGAACCTTGGGTGCAGAACATATGCCTTTTCCAAGTAAGAAACACAAGTCAAAGGAGGAAGAACACTACAACAAGTTTTGTGAGTGGATGAAACCTTTATTTTTGCAAATTCCTTTGGCTAATGCTATTAAGTTGCCTCCTTATTCAAAGTATAAGAAGGATATTGTCTCTAATAAAAGGAATATTCCTAATGAGGAGATTTCTACTTTGCTTGCTAACTATTCCTTCAATGGTAAGGTTCCAAAGAAACTTGGTGATCCAGGTATACCAACTATTCCTTGCTCTATTAAGAATAATTATGTCAGAACTGCTTTATGTGATTTGGGAGCTGGAGTTAGTGTTATGGCCTTTTCTCTCTACAAGAGACTCCAGCTAGAAAAGTTGATACCAACTGATATATCTTTGCAGATGGATGATAAGTCAACTACTATTCCTGTTGGTATATGTGAGGATGTTCCTATTCAAGTGGCTCATAATTGCTTGGTCTTAACTGATTTTGTGGTGCTTGAAATGCCTGAAGATGATAATATGTCTATTATTCTTGGGAGACCTTTTCTTAATACTGTAGGTGCTGTCATTAATTGCAATTAAGGAAAAGTAACATTCAATATTAATGACAAAGAGCACACTATCTATTTCCCCAAGAAGGTTGCTAAAGGCTATTGCCTGAATTCCATTGAAAATATTGAGAGCATCAAGGTTGGAGAAATATATTGTCTCATTCCACAAGAAAATTTTGAAACTATTATGATTGGGACCATTGCTATCAAGTATGAGGTAACATAATCACCTTGTGGAATACAAAGTTTTGTTTCATATAAGACTGTTTTGGTAACAAGACTTGATCAACCTTGTTAACAAAAGGATTTTTATGAACAAAATAATGTTTTCACTATGGTTATACTTGCTTTCTTTTACTTTTCTCCTTCCTAGTCTTTGCCTTTCTTTTGCTAGCTTTGGTTTTGTTAGTGTCTTAGAACTTCAGTAGTTTGGCTTTTGGTTTGCTTTTGCTTCTTCTGAAAAAACTGTTTCTGCGAGAAAATCAATTTTCATACCCTGAAAATTAGCCAAAAATAAAGTTTTCCGAAAAATCCCAGAAAATCAAAATAAATTTTTCCTCGAAAAAAGGGGCAGAGGGACACCTGAAGTGACCCAGGGAGCCACCCTAGGCCACCACACCCATGGTAGGCGCGGCCTACCTATGGGTGGCGTCTATGGGGGTCTGGCCCACCTAGGCCCCTTCAAGGTGCCCCTCACAACCATCTTCTTTCTCTCTCTAGAAAAACACCAGAAAACTTGCTCAAGCTCGAGTTCTTATTGTTCTTGCTCGTGATTTTTGATCTCCTTGCTTGGCCCATCTTTGCTGCTGATTTTTGGAGGGATTGCTCCTTGGTATGTGCCTCCTCCACTTGTCCAATTAGATTTGTGATTGGTAGATTGTATCTTGAGTATTTTGTTGCTATAGGTGACAAGTTGTGTGAGCTTGTGTCACATACCAAAATTTTCCAAATTTTGAAATGTGAAAAATAAATAAACAAAATAAATAATTGTTTAAATTTAGGGTGAAAAGAAATTTTTTACTTGATTCCAAATGGAAACATCAAAATCTATTTTGATCAAATAGAATCCTAAAGGGATTTAAAAAGATAAACAAATAATAAATAAAGTTATAAAAGTTGGAATCACCATTTTTGGATCTTTAAATAAAAAGATATGGTTTTTATAAGCAAAGGTAGAAATGAATAAATGAGAACTATTTAAAGAGCCAAATTAAATCTTGGCCAAGAAATGATAAAATATTTTTGTTTAATAAAAAGAGTAAGGGATTATTTGAATAATGAGGATTTATTAATATCCAATTTTATTCAAGTAAAGACTTTTTCCTACTTTTGAATGAACATTAAAACTTAATAAAGTATTTTAAATAAAAAAATTCAAAGTGTTTTATCTTTCAAATAAAACCTACTGAAAAGGTTTTGGGAAAAATTTAGAAATCAAATAGTGTTCTAAAACATATTTGAATCCTATTTGAAATAAAGACTAATGTCTATTTATTTATTTATTTTTAATAAATAATAAACCCTAAAATTAATTATCCTATATTTGATTTTAGATTATGTTAATAAACAGTATTAAAATCAACACAAAGTTTGGTGGAAGTTTGAATTCAAATGGAGTTTGAATTGTTTGAATAAAAATCAAAACAGAAATTCAAAATAGAAAAAGAAAAACATTCAGTATAAAAAAAAGAATCAAACCCAACCCACTGCCAAGGCCCAGTCCAGCCCAACTCGCAGCTCACCTGCTCCCTCTCTGGTGAATCTTTTTCACCCAGAAACTAACCCACAGAGTTGTTGAACGCTCGGCCCCACACCCACTTCCCCTCTCTCGCAGACAGCCAGGCCCCACGCTGTCAGTCGTCTCTTCCACCCCGCGACGACCGTTCCCCCCTCGCACTCGCCGTTTTTGCCGCATTTTAATCCTTGTAAATTCGAGTGAATGCACGAGTAATTGTCGACAGCAATGACGCGCCCTTATACGCCTCGCCCTCCTCTCTCATTTCCCACAGTCGCCACTTCCCCTCTGCCTCCAGGCTGCACAAATTGCAAGCCCGAGCGCCACTGCCCCGACGAGCTTCTCCGGCCGATTCCGGCGCCGTCCTACCACCCCTCGCCTCCCAGTGCACGCGAGCCTGCTCCCCATGTCCTGGTGCATCTCCCGGTGCCGCTCGCTAGCCCACGCATTCACCAGAGACTCGACAACCTCGACATCTGAGCGCCACCGTCGTCTGCCATTTCACCGGCGACCCTTTCCCGTAAGTATCGTCCGCCCCTGTGACTCCCGATGATACCTTCGTGACCGCCACACTCACAGGCGTCTAACGCACCCTTTATTTCTTCTTCTGGTGGCCTACAAGCTCGCCTCCGACGACAACCAGAATCACCTGACGCCGCCGCTGACTCCGACGAGCAATCATTGCTGCTCCAGTGTGCCTCTCGAGTAGCTGACCACACCTTGAGCTTCACCGCAACCACGCGAGCATGGTGAGAATCCTCAATCCCTCCCATGCTTCCTGGTTCATTGCCAACGCCACCGTCTGAGCGCGTGCCGCCGTTAGCCACCACCAGCGCCGCCAGTTCCTGGCAAGTTCGTTGTAGCCGTTGGATCTCGATCTGGTGGCTACGAAAGATTAACTTAACGAAGGGGTATGCGATGATTTGAGCCGTGCGATGTGTTTTATATCTAACATCCCACAGAGAGCGATCCAGCCGAAGCGGTACCGTCCAATAGGATAGAGCCACGTGGCCAGAGTTTGTTTAAAACAGAAAATTTTGTTCTATTAGATATGCAAACTTGCAAAATTCATAAATTTTAATCTACACGTCCAAATTTTGAAAATTTTATATCAATGGAATCATCAGAACAAGTACTTTGCAACTATGCACTTTGTTTAATGTTTTGCTTCTGGTAAATTAGTTGAATTTTCAAAAACTTGTGTAGGCATAATTTGAATATAAAAATTGTTCTAGAAATATTTTTAAGGTGAAATCTTTGTTAAGTGGTTTGTTTTGAACATACTGAACTTAGAAATCAACTTATGGATTTAAAAAGGTATTTTGTGAAGTTAAGGAATAAATATTTGAATTAGAACATTTCTAATCAAATAAAGATATTATTATGTGTTAAAAATACTTTTTGAGTAAAATCTTTGGAAAATGATGTGGGTTAAACTCTCTGACCCTAAACACCAAGTTTTGAGATTTAAAAATATATTTTATGAACCCTATAAAATTATTATCTTGCAAAAGGCATTTTCAAAAACATTAAATATCACCTTGGTATAATAATTGGTTTATGGAGTGAAACCTTTTGCAAATGGTTTTACCACATTTGTAAATTACCAATATGGGCTTTAAAATGGTTAGAGCCTAATAGAAACCACTTTTCTAAATAAAACCATCTTTTCCATGCTTGCATGCATTGCCATGTTTTTGATATTTTATGTGGTGAAATTGTTTGAATGCTAGTTGAATATGTGTTTGCTTGATTGAATTGTAGTGAAGTTAGAAGAGTGTGATATTTGCAAGATCAAGAAGTGAACCAACATTCTCTACTAAAAAGGCAAGTGACACTATCATCCATGTCCTACTATTTTCATTACACTTAGTGGATTTTTGTAGCATGCATGATAGGACTACTATATTTCTATGATATGCTATATCCTATTAGGATATCCTTATATATTCCTTAGTGAAAACATTGTAGTTGTAGTATGCTTAGCCCTGCTATATATTTGGGATGGAATACAAGATATGATTATATAAAGTGTTGGAAAAATATATGTTTTATATAATAAAACAAGTACTCAATGAACCACCTGGGTGGAAAGAGGATAGTCCATTTTGGACAAGGTGTCAACAAAGGGAACCATGTTTATATGGCTATCTTTTTGTATGTGCACTAGAAGAAAACCACCCAGGGACTTAGAGATTGAACATGTTTCTCATACAGTGGCTTCCGTGTACAGCCACATGCTAAATGGGCTCTGGCTTAGTCAACTACATAGTGGAAGACCCTTGCATTGGCATCTTCAGGTTAACTAGAATTGTGTATTGGAAATATATCCATACATTGGCGCCTGGTAGACAAGCTAGCATTGTGTATTGGGAGGACTTCTATGGAAAGACTTTGTCACATTCTCGATCTGCCGGTACTCCATTTGGTGAGTACTTATCCAGCGGCCACTGGTGGCATCAAGACGAGATTGTGTCATGTGGGTAAAGTGTACAACTTCTGCAGAAGATCAAATTCTAAGTACTTAGCCGTGTCCCCAATTACGGACAACTTTGAGCAACTAAGGCCTGAAGCTATTGAAGATCTCGACATTCCAATTTCTCAAAGTAAAACTTGATGGTGTCAACAAGGGATTAGAAGCACTTGGAGTTTTCCAAGGAGTTCAGAAAGATTTGACAAAAGATCAAAACTATTTTGAAAAGATAGGATAAAACTATATTTCTTTCTGCAAAAGAGCCTAAACCCTACTTAGCCAAATATGCATGTAATGATAGGATCCACTTACTTCTACATAATAGTGAAACTTGCCAATACAATTCAAATGTATTGACCCATGTGGCTGCAACTTATTATGTTGCAGGTTTGTTTGATGTTAGTAAAGTGTGTTGAATAGGATTACAAGTCTACAACCAACATGATTGCCTGTGGCACTTTGAAGATGAAGGACTCCATGCTATATAGATATTCTGCTGTATTGAAATGTGATAGCCAAATGAGCTATGTAAGATGTAATAAATTATTTTATTCCTGGTTATAAAGTTGTATTATGACCTTTGTTTCTTGATATTACATCTTAACTGTGGATGCTAGCTATTGATCCAGGGACTAGCATTGTAAACACAGGGATCTCTACCTTATTAAAGGTTGGAACCTCTACAGATGGTATCAGAGCACTGTGTTGCCTGTAGGATTGTAACCCTAGGATTGGACAAAACCCCTTAGAAAAATAGGAGTTGTTTTTGTTCCAAAACTTATTTACAAACAATCTTGTAAACTCTTTCCTCAACCTTTTGGTTTTGATTCTACATCTCTTCCTTTTCAACTTGATGGACAAAGCCTTTACCATGAGCAATGACATCAACTTTAGTTTCACCAAGGACTTCAACTTAGACATCACTAAGGACTACAAATGAGAACCAAGAGACATTAGATTGCCTACCAAAAACATTGATATCATCTTAGAATATGGATCATATTGACCTATGAGGTATGACTATACTAAGTTAATTATTTCAAGAAAACTTGTTGTTTCCTTCAACTCATGAGTTAAGCTCATAAGTTGTTAAGTGAATTGTTGCTTGTTGAATGCTTGATTGTTTGATTGAACTTGATTGTTTTGGGTTGTGTGTTAGAACTACCTTATTCCTATATGTCATTACTTATCCCTATCAAACCAACAGATGCCTCCCCGTCGTGCCAACCCCAACCAAAACAACAACAACAACATCACTCCCGAGATGCAGCAGTTGATGACAGGTCAAGCTCAACTGATGCAGATGATGACACAGTTTATGCAAAATCAGAATCAGAACAACAACAACAACAACAACAATCAGAATAACCCTCCAGCACATGATATGCTCACCAGGTTTCTGAAGCTAAGGCCTGCAAGGTTCTCTGGGACAACTGACCCAATGGTAGCCAATGATTGGTTACGTTCGGTGAATAAGGACTTAGTGACCGTTGGCTGCACCGACAAAGAAAAAGTTAGGTTTGCAGCATTTCTGCTTGAAGGACCAGCAGCAACATGGTGGGACAACTTTCAGATCACCACTCCCCTTGAGAATGTGACTTGGGATATTTTTGAGGATGGTTTCCGTACAGCTCACATCTCATCTGGGGTGATGAACTAGAAGAAAAAGGAGTTTCACAATATGAAACAGCATCACCTCAGTGTGGCTGAGTACATTAAAGAATTCAACAATCTGGCACGCTATGCACCGGATGAAGTTGATACAGATGCTAAGAGGAAGGAGAAATTCCTCGAAGGACTTAATGATGAGTTGAACCTGCAGCTATCTGTTGCCTATGTCCCAACCTATCAATCACTCTGTGACAAAGCCACTATTTTGGAAAACAAGATGAATCAAGTTGAGAATAGAAAGAGGAAGCATAAACTCAAGTATCACTCAGGATCATCACAAAAGAAGCGTTCATTCAAAAAGAGCAATGAGGATTCTGAACCACATTAGTATCACCACAACAACAATGGAAGTGATAATAATGGAAATGATACTGACAATGGAGATGAACTTGGTCAGAACCAACATGACAATTTCGGGAAGAAAGATATTAGCCTGTTGCAGTGCTATAATTGTAAGGAACTTGGACACTATGCATCAGACTGTCCTGAGAAGAAAAATAAAAAGGATGCTAGAAACTCCAATGGAAATAACTCCAATGTGACCCAGAAAGGACATGTGAATCACATTGACATGGATGGGAACCTTGAAGAAATCGAAGAAGTGGATGTCGGGAATTAGTTAACTCAGAAGAGTCAAATAAGGATTCCTTGACTGGATATCAAGTGTTGAACCCATAGTCAAGTGAACCATCAATGTAACCCTATGAGATTTTATTTTAAGGGTGGTAGTACCCTATTTGCCTTGAAGCCAACTTGTAACCCTAGCCTTCCCAAATCTCGGGACGAGATTTCTTTTAAGGGTGGTAGCCTGTCACATCCCAAAATTTTCCAAATTTTGAAATGTGAAAAATAAATAAACAAAATAAATAATTGTTGAAATTTAGGGTGAAAAGAAATTTTTTACTTGATTCCAAATGGAAACATCAAAACCTATTTTGATCAAATAGAATCCTAAAGGGATTTAAAAAGATAAACAAATAATAAATAAAGTTATAAAAGTTGGAATCACCATTTTTGGATCTTTAAATAAAAAGATATGGTTTTTATAAGCAAAGGTAGAAATGAATAAATGAGAACTATTTTAAAGAGCCAAATTAAATCTTGGCCAAGCAATGGAAATAAAATATTTTTGTTTAATAAAAAGAGTAAGGGATTATTTGAATAATGAGGATTTATTAATATCCAATTTTATTTAAGTAAAGACTTTTTCCTACTTTTGAATGAACATTAAAACTTAATAAAGTATTTTAAATAAAAAAATTCAAAGTGTTTTATCTTTCAAATAAAACCTACTGAAAAGGTTTTGGGAAAAATTTAGAAATCAAATAGTGTTCTAAAACATATTTGAATCCTATTTGAAATAAAGACTAATGTCTATTTATTTATTTTAATAAATAATAAACCCTAAAATTAATTATGCTATATTTGATTTTAGATTATGTTAATAAACAGTATTAAAATCAACAAAAAGTTTCGTGGAAGTTTGAATTCAAATGGAGTTTGAATTGTTTGAATAAAAATCAAAATAGAAAAAGAAAAACATTCAGTATAAAAAAGAATCAAACCCAACCCACTGCCAAGGCCCAGTCCAGCCCAACTCGCAGCTCACCTGCTCCCCATCTGGCGAATCGTTTTTCACCCAGAAACTAACCCGTAGAGTCGCTGAACGCTCGGCCCCACACCCACCTCCCCTCTCTCGCAGACAGCCAGGCCCCACGCTGTCAGTCGTCTCTTCCATCCCGCGACGATCGTTCCCCCCTCGCACTAGCCGTTTCTGCCGAATTTTAATCCTTGTAAATTCGAGTGAATGCACGAGTAATTGTCGATAGCAATGACGCGCCCTTATACGCCTCGCCCTCCTCTCTCATTTCCCCCAGTCGCCACTTCCCCTCTGCCTCCAGGCTGCACAAATTGCAAGCCAGAGCGCCACTGCCCCAACGAGCTTCTCCGGCCGATTCCGGCGCCGTCCAACCACCCCTTGCCTCCCAGTGCATGCGAGCCTGCTCCCCATCTCCTGGTGCATCTCCCAGTGCCGCTCGCTAGCCCGCACATTCACCAGAGACTCGACAACCTCGACATCTGAGTGCCACCGTCGTCTGCCATTTCACCGGCGACCCTTTCCCGTAAGTACCGTCCGCCCCTGTGACTCCCGATGATACCTTCATGACCGCCACACTCACAGGCGTCTAACGCACGCTTTCTTTCTTCTTCTGGTGGCCTACAATCTCGCCTCCGACGACAACCAGAAGCACCCAACACCGCCGCTGACTCCGACGAGCAATCGTTGCTTCTCCAGTGCGCCCCTCGAGTAGCTGACCACACCTTGAGCTTCACCGCAACCACGCGAGCACGGTGAGCATCCTCACTCCCTCCCTCCCTTCCTGGTTCATCACCAACGCCACCGTCTGAGCGCGCGCCGCCGTTAGCTACCGCCAGCGCCGCCAGTTCCTGGCAAGTTCGTTGTAGCCGTTGGATCTCGATCTGGTGGCTACGATTGATTAACTTAACGAAGGGGTATGCGACGATCTGAGCCGTGCGATGTGTTTTAAATCTAACAGCCCACAGAGCGCGATCCAGCCGAAGCGGTACCGTCCAATAGGATAGAGCCATGTGGCCAGAGTTTGTTTAAAACAGAAAATTTTGTTCTATTAGATATGCAAAAGTGCAAAATTCATAAATTTTAATCTACACGTCCAAATTTTGCAAATTTTATATAAATGGAATCAGCAGAACAAGTACTTTGGAACCATGCACTTTGTTTAATGTTTTGAGTCTGGTAAATTGGTTGAATTTGTAGAAACTTGTGTAGGCATAATTTGAATATAAAAATTGTTCTAGAAATATTTTTAAGGTGAAATCTTTGCTAAGTGGTTTGTTTTGAACCTACTGACCTTAGAAATCAACTTATGAATTTAAAAAGGTATTTTGTGAAGTTAAGGAATAAATATTTGAATTAGAACATTTCTAGTCAAATAAAGATATTGTTTATGTGTTAAAAATACTTTTTGAGTAAAATCTTGGGAAAATGATGTGAGTTAAACTCTCTGACCCTAAACACCAAGTTTTGAGATTTAAAAATATATTTGATGAACCCTATAAAATTATTACCTTGCAAAAGGCATTTTCAAGAACATAAAATATCACCTTGGTATAATAATTGGTTTATGGAGTGAAACCTTTTGCAAACGGTTTTACCACATTTGTAAATGACCAATATGGGCTTTAAAATGGTTAGAGCCTAATAGAAACCACTTTTCTAAAAAAAACATCTTTTGCATGCTTGCATGCATTGCCATGTTTTTGATAATTTATGTGGTGAAATTGTTTGAATGCTAGTTGAATATGTGTTTGCTTGATTGAATTGTAGTGAAGTTAGAAGTGTGTGATATTTTCAAGATCAAGAAGTGAACCAACATTCTCTACTAAAAAGGCAAGTGACGCTATCATCCATGTCCTACTATTTTCATTACACTTAGTGGATTTTTGTAGCATGCATGATAGGCAAGTGACACTATCATCCATGTCCTACTATCATCTATGATATGCTATATCCTATTAGGATATCCTTATATATTCCTTAGTGAAAACATTGTAGTTGTAGTATGCTTAGCCCTGCTATATATTTGGGATGGAATACAAGATATGATTATATAAAGTGTTGGAAAAATATATGTTTTATATAATAAAACAAGTACTCAATGAACCACCTGGGTGGAAAGAGGATACTCCATTTTGGACAAGGTGTCAACAAAGGGAACCATGTTTATATGGCTATCTTTTTGTATGTGCACTAGAAGAAAACCACCCAGGGACTTAGACATTGAACATGTTTCTCATACAGTGGCTTCCGTGTACAGCCACATGCTAAATGGGCTCTATCTTAGTCAACTACATAGTGGAAGACCCTTGCATTGGCATCATCAGGTTAACTAGAATTGTGTATTGGAAATATATCCATACATTGGTGTCTGGTAGACAAGCTAGCATTGTGTATTGGGAGGACTTATATGGAAAGACTTTGTCACATTCTCGATTTGCCGGTACTCCATTTGGTGAGTACTTATCCAGCGGCCACTGGTGGCGTCAAGACGAGATTGTGTCATGAGGGTAAAGTGTACAACTTCTACAGAAGATCAAATTCTAAGTACTTAGCCGTGTCCCCGGTTACGGACAACTTTGAGCAACTAAGGCCTGAAGCTATGTAAGATCTCGACATTCCAATTTCTCAAAGTAAAACTTGATGGTATCAACAAGGGATTAGAAGCACTTGGAGTTTTCCAAGGAGTTCAGAAAGATTTGACAAAAGATCAAAACTATTTTGAAAAGATAGGATAAAACTATATTTCTTTCTGCAAAAGAGCCTAAACCCTACTTAGCCAAATATGCATGTAATGATAGGATCCACTTACTTCTACATAATAGTGAAACTTGCCAATACAATTCAAATGTATTGACCCTTGTAGCTGCAACTTATTATGTTGCAGGTTTGTTTGATGTTAGTGAAGTGTGTTGAATAGGATTACAAGTCTACAACCAACATGATTGTCTGTGGCACTTTAAAGATGAAGGACTCCATGCTATATAGATATTCTGCTGCATTGAAATGTGATAGCCAAATGAGCTATGTAAGATGTAATAAATTATTTTATTCCTGGTTATAAAGTTGTATTATGACCTTTGTTTCTTGATCTTACATCTTAACTGTGGATGTTAGCTATTGATCCAGGGACTAGCATTGTAAACACAGGGATCTCTACCTTATTAAAGGTTGGGACCTCTACAGATGGTATCAGAGCACTGTGTTGCCTGTAGGATTGTAACCCTAGGATTGGACAAAACCCCTTAGAAAAATAGGAATTTTTTTTGTTCCAAAACTTATTTACAAACAATCTTGTAAACTCTTTCCTCAACCTTTTGGCTTTGATTCTACATCTCTTCCTTTTCAACTTGATGGACAACGCCTTTACCATGAGCAATGACATCAACTTTAGTTTCACCAAGGACTTCAACTTAGACATCACTAAGGACTACAAATGAGAACCAAGAGACATTAGATTGCCTACCAAAAACATTGATATCATGTTAGAATATGGATCATATTGACCTATGAGGTATGACTATACTAACTTAATTATTTCAAGAAAACTTGTTGTTTCCTTCAACTCATGAGTTAAGCTCATAAGTTAAGTGAATGGTTGCTTGTTGAATGCTTGATTGTTTGATTGAACTCGATTGTTTTGGGTTGTGTTTTAGAATTCCCTTATTCCTATATGTCATTACTTATCCCTATCAAACCAACAGATGCCTCCCCGTCGTGCCAACCCCAACCAAAACAACAACAACAA
Source organism: Avena sativa (assembly GCA_916181665.1). Lineage (NCBI taxonomy): Eukaryota > Viridiplantae > Streptophyta > Magnoliopsida > Poales > Poaceae > Avena > Avena sativa. The sequence continues at coordinate 34,888,244 of OV702289.1, read as the reverse complement.
CATCACTCCCGAGATGCAGTAGTTGATGACAGGTCAAGCTCAACTGATGCAGATGATGACACAGTTTATGCAAAATCAGAATCAGAACAACAATAACAACAACAACAACAACAACAACAACAACAACAACAACAACAACAACAACAACAACAACAACAACAACAACAACAACAACAACAACAACAACAACAACAACAACAACAACAACAACAACAACAACAACAACAACAACAACAACAACAACAACAACAACAACAACAACAACAACAACAACAACAACAACAGCAACACCAACAGCAACAACAACAGCAACAACAACAACAACAACAACAAAAACAACAACAACAACAACAACAATAACAACAACAACAATCAGAATAACCCTCCAGCACATGATATGCTCACCAGGTTTCTGAAGCTAAGTCCTGCAAGGTTCTTTGGGACAACTGACCGAATGGTAGCCAATGATTGGTTACGTTCGGCGAATAAGGACTTAGTGACTGTTGGCTGCACCGACAAAGAAAAATTTAGGTTTGCAGCATTTCTGCTTGAAGGACCAGCAGCAACATGGTGGGACAACTGTCAGATCACCACTCCCCTTGAGAATGTGACTTGGGCTATTTTTGAGGATGGTTTCCGTACAGCTCATATCTCATCTGGGGTGATGAACTGGAAGAAAAAGGAGTTTCACAATATGAAACAACATCACCTCAGTGTGGCTGAGTACATTAAAGAATTCAACAATCTGGCATGCTATGCACCGGATGAAGTTGATACAGATGCTAAGAGGAAGGAGAAATTCCTCGAAGGACTTAATGATGAGTTGAACCTGTAGCTATCTGTTGCCTATGTCCCAACCTATCAATCACTCTGTGACAAAGCCACTATTTTGGAAAACAAGATGAATCAAGTTGAGAATAGAAAGAGGAAGCATAAACTCAAGTATCACTCAGGATCATCACAAAAGAAGCGTTCATTTAAAAAGAGCAATGAGGATTCTGAACCACATCAGTATCACCACAACAACAATGGAAGTGATAATAATGGAAATGATACTGACAATGGAGATGAACTTGGTCAGAACCAACATGACAATTTCGGGAAGAAAGATATTAGCCTGTTGTAGTGCTATAATTGTAAGGAACTTGGATACTATGCATCAGACTGTCCTGAGAAGAAAAAGAAAAAGGATGCTAGAAACTCCAATGGAAATAACTCCAATGTGACCCAGAAAGGACATGTGAATCACATTGACATGGATGGGAACCTTGAAGAAATCGAAGAAGTGGATGTCGGGAATTAGTTAACTCAGAAGAGTCAAATAAGGATTCCTTGACTGGATATCAAGTGTTGAACCCATAGTCAAGTGAACCATCAATGTAACCCTGTGAGATTTTCTTTTAAGGGTGGTAGTACCCTAGTTTCCTTGAAGCCAACTTGTAACCCTAGCCTTCCCAAATCTCGGGACGAGATTTCTTTTAAGGGTGGTAGCCTGTCACATCCCAAAATTTTCCAAATTTTGAAATGTGAAAAATAAATAAACAAAATAAATAATTGTTGAAATTTAGGGTGAAAAGAAATTTTTTACTTGATTCCAAATGGAAACATCAAAACCTATTTTGATCAAATAGAATCCTAAAGGGAGTTAAAAAGATAAACAAATAATAAATAAAGTTATAAAAGTTGGAATCACCATTTTTGGATCTTTAAATAAAATGATATGGTTTTTATAAGCAAAGGTAGAAATGAATAAATGAGAACTATTTTAAAGAGCCAAATTAAATCTTGGCCAAGCAATGGAAATAAAATATTTTTGTTTAATAAAAAGAGTAAGGGATTATTTGAATAATGAGGATTTATTAATATCCAATTTTATTTAAGTAAAGACTTTTTCCTACTTTTGAATGAACATTAAAACTTAATAAAGTATTTTAAATAAAAAAATTCAAAGTGTTTTATCTTTCAAATAAAACCTACTGAAAAGGTTTTGGGAAAAATTTAGAAATCAAATAGTGTTCTAAAACATATTTGAATCCTATTTGAAATAAAGACTAATGTCTATTTATTTATTTTAATAAATAATAAACCCTAAAATTAATTATTCTATATTTGATTTTAGATTATGTTAATAAACAGTATTAAAATCAACACAAAGTTTCGTGGAAGTTTGAATTCAAATGGAGTTTGAATTGTTTGAATAAAAATCAAAATAGAAAAAGAAAACATTCAGTATAAAAAAGAATCAAACCCAACCCACTGCCAAGGCCCAGTCCAGCCCAACTCGCAGCTCACCTTCTCCCCCTCTGGCGAATCGTTTTTCACCCAGAAACTAACCCGCAAAGTCGCTGAACGCTCGGCCCCACACCCACTTCCCCTCTCTCGCAGACAGCCAGGCCCCACGCTGTCAGTCGTCTCTTCCACCCCGCGACGATCGTTCCTCCCTCGCACTAGCCGTTTCTGCCGCATTTTAATCCTTGTAAATTCGAGTGAATGCACGAGTAATTGTCGATAGCAATGACACGCCCTTATACGCCTCGCCCTCCTCTCTCATTTCCCCCAGTCGCCACTTCCCCTCTGCCAACAGGCTGCACAAATTGCAAGCCCGAGCGCCACTGCCCCGACGAGCTTCTCCGGCCGATTCTGGCGCCGTCCGACCACCCCTTGCCTCCCAGTGCACGCGAACCTGCTCCCCATCTCCTGGTGCATCTCCCAGTGCCGCTCGCTAGCCCGCACATTCACCAGAGACCCGATAACCTCGACATCTGAGCGCCACCGTCGTCTGCCATTTCACCGGCGACCCTTTCCCGTAAGTATCGTTCGCCCCTGTGACTCCCGATGATACCTTCATGACCACCACACTCACAGGCGTCTAACGCATCCTTTCTTTCTTCTTCTGGTGGATTACAATCTCGCCTCTGATGACAACCAGAAGCACCCGACGCCGCCGCTGACTCCGACGAGCAATCGTTGCTGCTCCAGTGCGCCCCTCGAGTAGCTGACCACACCTTGAGCTTCACCGCAACCATGCGAGCATGGTGAGCATCCTCACTCCCTCCCTCGCTTCCTGGTTCATCGCCAACACCACCGTCTGAGCGTGCACCGCCGTTAGCTACCGCCAGCGCCGCTAGTTCCTAGCAAGTTCGTTGTAGCCGTTGGATCTTGATCTGGTGGCTACAATAGATTAACTTAATGAAGGGGTATGCGACGATCTGAGCCATGCGATGTGTTTTAAATCTAACAGCCCACAGAGCGCGATCCAGCCGAAGCGGTACCGTCCAATAGGATAGAGCCATGTGGCCAGAGTTTGTTTAAAACAGAAAATTTTGTTCTATTAGATATGCAAACTTGCAAAATTCATAAATTTTAATCTACACGTCCAAATTTTGCAAATTTTATATAAATGGAATCAGCAGAACAAGTACTTTGGAACCATGCACTTTGCTTAATGTTTTGAGTCTGGTAAATTGGTTGAATTTGCAGAAACTTGTGTAGGCATAATTTGAATATAAAAATTGTTCTAGAAATATTTTTAAGGTGAAATCTTTGCTAAGTGGTTTGTTTTGAACCTACTGACCTTAGAAATCAACTTATGGATTTAAAAAGGTATTTTGTGAAGTTAAGGAATAAATATTTGAATTAGAACATTTCTAGTCAAATAAATATATTGTTTATGTATTAAAAATACTTTTTGAGTAAAATCTTGGGAAAATGATGTGAGTTAAACTCTCTGACCCTAAACACCAAGTTTTGAGATTTAAAAATATATTTGATGAACCCTATAAAATTATTACCTTGCAAAAGGCATTTTTTTCAAGAACATAAAATATCACCTTGGTATAATAATTGGTTTATGGAGTGAAACCTTTTGCAAATGGTTTTACCACATTTGTAAATGACCAATATGGGCTTTAAAATGGTTAGAGCCTAATAGAAACCACTTTTCTAAATAAAACCATCTTTTGCATGCTTGCATGCATTGCCATGTTTTTGATATTTTATGTGGTGAAATTGTTTGAATGCTAGTTGAATATGTGTTTGCTTGATTGAATTGTAGTGAAGTTAGAAGAGTGTGATATTTGCAAGATCAAGAAGTGAACCAACATTCTCTACTAAAAAGGCAAGTGACACTATCATCCATGTCCTACTATTTTCATTACACTTACTGGATTTTTGTAGCATGCATGATAGGCAAGTGACACTATCATCCATGTCCTACTATGATCTATGATATGCTATATCCTATTAGGATATCCTTATATATCCCTTAGTGAAAACATTGTAGTTGTAGTGTGCTTAGCCCTGCTATATATTTGGGATGGAATACAAGATATGATTATATAAAGTGTTGGAAAAATATATGTTTTATATAATAAAACAAGTACTCAATGAACCACCTGGGTGGAAAGAGGATACTCCATTTTGGACAAGGTGGCAACAAAGGGAACCATGTTTATATGGCTATCTTTTTGTATGTGCACTAGAAGAAAACCACCCAGGGACTTAGAGATTGAACATGTTTCTCGTACAGTGGCTTCCGTGTACAGCCACATGTTAAATGGGCTTTGGCTTAGTCAACTACATAGTGGAAGACCCTTGCATTGGCATCTTCAGGTTAACTAGAATTGTGTATTGGAAATATATCCATACATTGGTGCCTGGTAGACAAGCTAGCATTGTGTATTGGGAGGACTTCTACGGAAAGACTTTATCACATTCTCGATTTGCCGGTACTCCATTTGGTGAGTAATTATCCAGCGGCCACTGGTGGCGTCAAGACGAGATTGTGTCATGTGGGTAAAGTGTACAACTTCTGCAGAAGATCAAATTCTAAGTATTTAGCCGTGTCCCCGGTTACGGACAACTTTGAGAAACTAAGGCCTGAAGCTATGGAAGATCTCGACATTCCAATTTCTCAAAGTAAAACTTGATGGTGTCAACAAGGGATTAGAAGCACTTGGAGTTTTCCAAGGAGTTCAGAAAGATTTGACAAAAGATCAAAACTATTTTGAAAAGATAGGATAAAACTATATTTCTTTCTACAAAAGAGCCTAAACCCTACTTAGCCAAATATGCATGTAATGATAGGATCCACTTACTTCTACATAATAGTGAAACTTGCCAATACAATTCAAATGTATTAACCCTTGTGGCTGCAACTTATTATGTTGCAGGTTTGTTTGATGTTAGTGAAGTGTGTTGAATAGGATTACAAGTCTACAACCAACATGATTGCCTGTGGCACTTTGAAGATGAAGGACTCCATGCTATATAGATATTCGGTTGCATTGAAATGTGATAGCCAAATGAGCTATGTAAGATGTAATAAATTATTTTATTCCTGGTTATAAAGTTGTATTATGACCTTTGTTTCTTGATATTACATCTTAACTGTGGATGCTAGCTATTGATCCAGGGACTAGCATTGTAAACACAGGGATCTCTACCTTATTAAAGGTTGGGACCTCTACAGATGGTATCATTGGAAATTTGATATCATTGGAATCAGTGGAGCAAGCCCTAGCCAACCATACCTTTTGTTTAGCAAATAGTATCTGTTAGATTGTTTGTTTTTGCAGAAACTTTTGTATGCTTGTTTAGATTAGAAAAATAATTCAAAAATGTTTTTGAGGTTGAAACCTTGGCAAATTGGTTTGTTGTGAACTTACTGACCCTAGGAACCAACCCATGGTTTTGAAAATGAATTTGGTGAAAGTTTAGGATGGAAAATTTGATTTAGCCATTTCTAACCAAATAAAAATAATGGTTTTGTTATGAAAATGTTTTAGATATAAAAACTTTGATAAAATGTTTTGGGCCAAACCTACTGACCCTAAAACACCAAGTTTTGGGAAACAACAACTTATTTGGTGAACCACTTAAAGTTGTTGCTTTGATAAAAATATTTTCCACCACATAAAATAATGAATGGATTAAAAATGGCTTGTAGACAAAACCCTTTTGCAAATGATTTTCCCACTTTGGAAAATGACCATTTTGAATCTTACCAAGTTTAGAAGCCTAGTGGAGACCATCTTTGCAAATAGAACCATCCCTTGCATGCTTACATGCATGACTTAGATCCCATTGTTTTATGTGTGTGAAATTGTTTGATTGATTATTGGTTTGGAATGCTAGTTGATTTTGTGTCTTCTTGATTGACTTGTAGTGAAGTTAGAAAAGTGTGAGACTAGCAAGATCAAGGAGTGAACCAACATTACCTACCAAAAGGCAAGTGACACTATCATCTAAAGTCCTACTATTTTAATTATACTTAGTGGATTTTGAAACATGCATGAAAACAATTTTATACTTATGCTATGCTAAATCCTAATAGGATACCCTATACATTCCTTAGAAAAACAATGTAGTTGTTACATGCTTAGCCATGCTATATTTTGAAAAGAGATACATGTTGAGATTTTATGGAATTGAGAAAAGGACTTGTGTTTTTATATAATAAAACAAGGACTCAATGAACCACCTGGGTGGCCAAGGATACTTTGAGTTTTGGAGAAGGTGGCAACAAAAGGAACCATGTCTATGGCAATCTCTTTGTGTTGTGCTCCAAAAGAAACCACCCAGGAAACTTAGAGATTGAACATGTTTCTCCAATTGTGGCTTTCGTGTGCAACCACATGCTATTATGGCTCTAGCTTAGTCAACTACATTGGGAAGACCCATGCATTGTCTTCAGTTTACTGGACATGGGGACCTGGAATCCTACATGGGTGCTGAAGACAAGCTAGCAATGGTGTATGGGAGGACCCTTTGGAAAGACTTCGTCACATTCTCAATCTGCCAGTACTCCATCTTGGTGAGCACTAATCCAGTGGCCACTGGTGGCACAAAGATGGGATTGTGACATGTGGGTAAAGTGTGCAACTTCTGCAGAAGATAATAAATTCTAAGTACTTAGCCGTGTCCCCGGTTATGGACAATACTGAGCAACTAAAGTTTGAAGCTATGGGAAATCTCGACATTCCAATTTCTAAAACAAAAACTTGATGCACTTGGGGGTACCAAGGAGCTCAAGAGATTTGATAAAACTTGATGCACTTGGGGGTACCAAGGAGCTCAAGAGATTTGGTAAAACTTGATGCACTTGGGGTTACCAAGGAGCTCAAGAGATTTTGTTGAAAACTTGATACACTTGGGGTTACCAAGGTGTGCAAGGAGATTTTGTTAACAACTTAAACACTTGGGCTTTGCCAAGGGATTTTCAAAGATTTGATCAAATATTTAAAAACCATTTTGAAAGATAGGATAAATTATTGCTTTATGCAAATGAGCCTTAAACCCTACTTAGCCAAATGTGCATGTAATAATAGGATCCACTTATATTCTACAAAGTAGTGAAACTTGCCAATACAATTCAAATGTATTGACCCTTGTGGCTGTAACTTGTAATGTTGTAGGTTTGATTGATTTTTAGTGAAGATTGATTGATTAGGATTACAAAGTCTACAACCAACATGTCTGCCTGTGGCACTTTGAAGATGAAGGACCCCATGCTTATAGTTATTCCGCTGCAATGTAATGTAATAGCCAAATGAGCTATGTAAGATGTAATAAAATTATGTTATCTCTGGTTATAAAGTTATATTATGACCTTTGTTTCTTGATATTACATCTAAACTGTGGATGCTAGCTATTGATCCAGGGACTAGCATTGTAAACACAGGGGATGCCACCTTATGTTGTATAAAGGTTGGGACACTCCCTCTTACAGATGGTATCAGAGCATTGTGTTGCCTATAGGATTTGTAACCCTAGGATTGGACAAAAACCCTTAGAAAAATACGAGTTGTATTTGTTCCAAAACTTATTTACAAAACACTTGTAAACTCTTTCCTCAACCATTTGGTTTCAACTCTACATCTCTTCCACTTCAACTTGATGGAAAAACCTACCCCATGGCCCAAGACTTCACCATGTGCAAAGGACTTCTTCAACTCTAATGACTTCAACTTCTTCAACTCTAATGACTTCAACATCTTCGGCATGTTCACCAAGGACTTCCAACTTAGATACCACTAAGGACTACAAGTGAGACAAGGAAATCTTGCTCGAGATTTAGAGACTGAGGGAATGCAAAAGTTAGAAGGAGCCCACATCACTTGAAGCTTTGTAAGCAAGAGTTTTTCCCAAGGAAACCATGACCTCATGAAAAGAAGAATCAACCAAAGAAGGATGGAAAGATCACAAGTAACCCTATAGATGGACTACCATATTTTAGTTAAGTCAAACCTACCAACTTATGTGGTGTAACAAAAATATTTTGTTGACTAAGAATGTGCTTGAACTTTGTTGTTTGAGTGAAAAGATGATTGTGAATGCTTGCACATTGCTTGAGTGAATTGTGATGCGTGTGATTAGAATTGATTCATTAGAAATATCTTGCCTATTCTAATCTTCATTCAACCCAAACAGATGACTACTCCAAGAGACTCCAACCTCAAGGTTGATGACACCAACACCAACCAAGAGGACAGCATGAAAGAGCTCATAGCAACCCAACACCAGTTGAACCAAGTGACAACTCAATTCATAGCTAACACTAGTAGAGAAGATCCAGCCCTGCAAGGATTTTTGGAAACTCAAGGCCAACTGATGCTCAAAGTGACTGATCAAATGATCAAAATGGAGGAAAACTATTCCAAGAAAGTTTGTGACAACAAGGATGATAGAAATGTTATTCTAGATGGAGCCCCAGCTTGCATTATTTGTGGAGACAAGGATCATACTTCCAAGGAGCATGGAGATCAATGCCCCAACTGTGAGGAAAAACATCCTGTTGGACAATGTCCCACTTCTCAAGCTACTTGTTACCTATGCGAAGGAAACAACCATGTCCCTATCCAATGCCCCATCTACTCCATTGTTGAACAAAGGAAACAAGGTGGAGTGCAACAAATGATTGCAAACCATCCAGAAGGATCCAAGTCTACCAAGAAAGTTGATGACAAAGGAAAAGGACCACTTATACCTCCAAACAAGACAACCCAGTTCAAAGGATCAAAGAAACCCAAGAAGCAAAAGAAGGACAAGAGCCATGTGCAATGTCATAAATGTAAGGAAATGGGACACTATTCCAGTGAATGCCCAGAGAACAAGAAGAATAAAGAGATTGGCCAAGTGGTGTGCAACAACTGCAAAGAGCTAGGCCATTATGTAGCAACTTGTCCACAAGAACCACGTAAAGAACTCAAGGACATCAACTGTTTCAATTGCAAGAACCCAGGACATTATGCAAGCAACTGTCCAGAAAAGATGAAGAACAAGTTGAACAAGCCTATGGAGAAACTCAACCTTGGCCCATGAGTCAAGCATGGAAACTAAGGACACAATGCAAATGTTTGCCTAGAGAAGCCTTCCCAGGATCACAAGAAGGACAATATGTAATTTTTGTCTGAAAATTTTAAGGGTGGTAGTACCCTAGTTGTTTTGAGCCTACTTGTAACCCTAGCCTTCCCAAATCTCGGGACGAGATTTATTTTAAGGGTGGTAGCCTGTCACATCCCAAGATTTTCCAAATCTTGTAATGTGAAAAATAAATGAATAAAATAAAACTTTGTTTGATTTTCAGGGCCAGAAGAAACTTTTTGAATTCAATTGGAACTTCAAACCAAGTTGGATCAAATAAAATCCTAAAGGGATTTAAAAAGTTAAAACATTTATTGAAGGAAAATAAAAATATTTAAAATTACTATTTTGGATCTTTTAAATAAAAGGATTTGGTTTCCAAATGAAATAGAAGTTTTATTAATAAAGATTATTTTATAGAGCCAAGTTAAACCTTGGCCAAGCTTTTGAAATAAAACATTTTGTTTTGATAAAAATAGTAAAGGTTTATTTAAATAAAATAATAAGGATTTAATATCCAAGTTTTATTAATAAAGGTTCTACTATTTCCAAAAACATGAAAACTTATTTATTTACTTAAAATAAGTTTTCCAAGTATTTTGTATTCTCAAATAAAACCTACTGATTTGGTTTTGAAAATAATTAGATTTCAAAAGGAGTATTTAAATAAAACAAATCCTAATGGATTTATTAAACAAGGTCTATTTATTTAATTAATAATGGACCCCAAAATAAAAATTATTATTTTGGTTTTGGAATTCTGGTTTATGTTGCTGAACAGAACCAAATTCAAAGTTACAAAGTTTGGTGATTGTTTGAATTGATTTGAGTGTTGTTTGTTTGTTTGAAATTCAAAACAGAATTTAGAATCAGAAAAAGAAAAACATTCAGGATAGGAAAAAAATGGGATTTGGTCGACCCAACCCAGCAGCCCAACAAGGCCCAGAACCATCCCAGCTCCCCTCCCCGAAGAAAAACGATTCGCACTCAGATTCTAACCCGAACAGACGCTGACCGGTGGCCCTCTTCTCCCTCTCATTCCTCGCTGACAGCAGGGACCCACGCAGCCAGCACATCTTCTTCCTCCTCGCGCTGACGACGCCCTGTCGTTGCTGCAAATTACGCCGGTGTTGAATACGCATTGAATCCGCGACCTTTACTCGCCGTGACCTCGCCCATTTAACCGCCTGCGTCTCCTCCTCCTTTCCCCTCACACGCCCCTCTCTCTCTGCCCCGAGGCTGTCTCAATTTGGCTTGGCACTCCCTCTGTTCCGACGATGCTCCGGTGCAAATTCCGGCGACTCAGCACCGCCCTTGTCTCATTGACCACGCACCCACACTCCCCACCTCCTGGCGCGTCTGTCCGTGCCTCTCGTTCAACTGCGGGCGCCCCAGAGCATCACCTTCGACAAGCTCTGACCTTGCCGCCGTCTATCTCGTCTCCGTCGAGCTCCTCCGGTAAGTCTAGACCGCCCCAAGCCTTCTCCTTCACACTCGCGTCATCTCCGTGATCTCCTGCATCTGACCACACCCTCTGTTTGCCTCCTCGTGATCGACAGCGTCGCCTTCAACCGCGAACAGAACCACCGTCGCCAGACCCTACTCCGGCGAGCAATCCACCGCAACCCTGAGCGCCCCTTGCCAAGCCGACTGTACCTCGAGCATCACCACATCCTTGCGACCTCGGTGAGCACTTTCCCTCCCCTCGTTGCTTCCTGTAACCGCCGTAGCGCCACCGCCTGGCCGTACGCCGCCGCTAGCCACCGTCGGCGTCGCTCGCGTTTGGTCAAGCAAACCAGCACCGTAGGATCGTGATCTGACGCACACGATAGATCCACTTAACAGCAAAGGGGTACGCGATCAGGACCGTGCGACCTATTTAGATCCAACGCGCCACAGATCCGATCCGGCCGAACCGGTACCAACCAGTAGCGTTGCGACGCGTGGCCAGATTTTGGTTTAAAACAGATTTTAAAACAGATTTGAGTTGCAAATTGAAATCCCTATAACTTTTGATCCACACGTCCAAAAATTGCAAATTTGATATCATTGGAATCAGTGGAGCAAGCCCTAGCCAACCATAAATTTTGTTTAGCAAATAGTATCTGTTAGATTGTTTGTTTTTGCAGAAACTTTTGTATGCTTGTTTAGATTAGAAAAATAATTCAAAAATGTTTTTGAGGTTGAAACCTTGGCAAATTGGTTTGTTGTGAACTTACTGACCCTAGGAACCAACCCATGGTTTTGAAAATGAATTTGGTGAAAGTTTAGGATGGAAAATTTGATTTAGCCATTTCTAACCAAATAAAAATAATGGTTTTGTTATGAAAATGTTTTAGATATAAAAACTTTGAGAAAATGTTTTGGGCCAAACCTACTGACCCTAAAACACCAAGTTTTGGGAAACAACAACTTATTTTGTGAACCACTTAAAGTTGTTGCTTTGATAAAAATATTTTCCACCACATAAAATAATGAATGGATTAAAAAATGGCTTGTAGACAAAACCCTTTTGCAAATGATTTTGCCACTTTGTAAAATGACCATTTTGAATCTTACCAAGTTTAGAAGCCTAGTGGAGACCATCTTTGCAAATAGAACCATCCCTTGCATGCTTACATGCATGACTTAGATCCCATTGTTTTATGTGTGTGAAATTGTTTGATTGATTATTGGTTTGGAATGCTAGTTGATTTTGTGTCTTCTTGATTGACTTGTAGTGAAGTTAGAAAAGTGTGAGACTAGCAAGATCAAGGAGTGAACCAACATTACCTACCAAAAGGCAAGTGACACTATCATCTAAAGTCCTACTATTTTAATTATACTTAGTGGATTTTGAAACATGCATGAAAACAATTTTATACTTATGCTATGCTAAATCCTAATAGGATACCCTATACATTCCTTAGAAAAACAATGTAGTTGTTACATGCTTAGCCATGCTATATTTTGAAAAGAGATACATGTTGAGATTTTATGGAATTGAGAAAAGGACTTGTGTTTTTATATAATAAAACAAGGACTCAATGAACCACCTGGGTGGCCAAGGATACTTTGAGTTTTGGAGAAGGTGGCAACAAAAGGAACCATGTCTATGGCAATCTCTTTGTGTTGTGCTCCAAAAGAAACCACCCAGGAAACTTAGAGATTGAACATGTTTCTCCAATTGTGGCTTTCGTGTGCAACCACATGCTATTATGGCTCTAGCTTAGTCAACTACATTGGGAAGACCCATGCATTGTCTTCAGTTTACTGGACATGGGGACCTGGAATCCTACATGGGTGCTGAAGACAAGCTAGCAATGGTGTATGGGAGGACCCTTTGGAAAGACTTCGTCACATTCTCAATCTGCCAGTACTCCATCTTGGTGAGCACTAATCCAGTGGCCACTGGTGGCACAAAGATGGGATTGTGACATGTGGGTAAAGTGTGCAACTTCTGCAGAAGATAATAAATTCTAAGTACTTAGCCGTGTCCTCGGTTATGGACAATACTGAGCAACTAAAGTTTGAAGCTATGGGAAATCTCGACATTCCAATTTCTAAAACAAAAACTTGATGCACTTGGGGGTACCAAGGAGCTCAAGAGATTTGATAAAACTTGATGCACTTGGGGGTACCAAGGAGTTCAAGAGATTTGGTAAAACTTGATGCACTTGGGGTTACCAAGGAGCTCAAGAGATTTTGTTGAAAACTTGATACACTTGGGGTTACCAAGGTGTGCAAGGAGATTTCGTTAACAACTTAAACACTTGGGCTTTACCAAGGGATTTTCAAAGATTTGATCAAAGATTTAAAAACCATTTTGAAAGATAGGATAAATTATTGCTTTATGCAAATGAGCCTTAAACCCTACTTAGCCAAATGTGCATGTAATAATAGGATCCACTTATATTCTACAAAGTAGTGAAACTTGCCAATACAATTCAAATGTATTGACCCTTGTGGCTGTAACTTGTAATGTTGCAGGTTTGATTGTTTTAGAGAAGATCGATTGATTGATTAGGATTACAAAGTCTACAACCAACATGTCTGCCTGTGGCACTTTGAAGATGAAGGACCCCATGCTTATAGTTATTCCGCTGCAATGTAATGTAATAGCCAAATGAGCTATGTAAGATGTAATAAAATTATGTTATCTTTGGTTATAAAGTTATATTATGACCTTTGTTTCTTGATATTACATCTAAACTGTGGATGCTAGCTATTGATCCAGGGACTAGCATTGTAAACACAGGGGATGCTACCTTATGTTGTATAAAGGTTGGGACACTCCCTCTTACACCTGGTCACCATTAATGGCTATGCCAAGCTCACAGTGCTGCTAAGGCTTGTTAACTAAGCTAGATGATTTACTAAAGGTCTGTTGTGAGCTAGAGAGGGAACAAGGTTGGCCAAAATTACTGCTCACTATAGTGTTTGTTGTTTGTTTGTTTGTTGCAAACAAGGTGTTTGATGAAATGGCCGAAAGAAATTCAAATTTTAATTTTGGGTTCAAACTTGGTGGGTTTGCTAGGCACATACTAGGGAGTCTCTGGTTAGTTGGATTAGTCAAGGGGCACTGGTTTGGTTGGGTTTTGAAAATGTGTGATCTTCACATATGTTAAAGATTCAATTTTGAATTGTCATTTGAATCAAGTTGCCAAATGTTTCTGTAAGTTTGAAAGGTGGGCTTTGGTTCACTTTTAATTGGTCTAGCAAGGGGTGAAAAGAATTGCAAAAGTTTCTGTTTGAAATCTTGGACTAGAAACACTCAAAGTGACCTAGTGAGCAAGATTGGCAAAAATGACCATTTGCTTTATTTGATTTGTTTTTTATTTTCTCTTGATTTGTTTCTGCATGGAATTGTTTTAGGTGATGTTATTTTCATCTTTAAACCATTTCTTGCTATTTAGGTTAATCACACAAGTCCATTAATGCATTTATCAAATCATCACATACACACATGCATTCATATGATTTTAATTAATCAAAGTTTTTGTTAACCCTAATTTTAGTGATTAGAGTTTGATGATCATTGTTTCATATTTTTGGGATGTTACAAACCTTCCCTCCTTAAACGAAGTCTCATCCCAAGATTTGAAAAACAGGAAGAAGATTACCTAGGATTTAAAGAGATCGGGAAACTCCGTCCTAATGTGATCTTCTTCCTCCCAGGTAGCTTCTTCTTCGGTGTGGTTGCTCCACTAAATCTTGAGAAACTTGATGCTTCGGGTTCTGGTGGTTCTAAAAGCTTCTTCCAAACCACGGATGGGTACTTCGGGATAGGTCATGTCATCGTTGATCTCTATGGTCCGATGATCAATGTTCTTGAACACTTTAGTCTTCTCTGGAACTTCAAGGTATTTGCGAAGTAACGATATATGGAACACATTGTGCACTACTGACATTTCCTCTGGCAATTCCAATTGATATGATACTTCTCCTCGATGATTCAGAATCTTGAAGGGTCCGATATATCTGGGGGGCTAACTTTCCTTTGAGCTGTAAATGATGCATTCCCTTTAAAGGCGACACTTTGAGATACACAAAATCTCCGATATTGAAATCGAGGTCTCGACGTCTCTTGTCGGTGTAACTCTTCTGTCTTGACTGGGCGGTCTTGAGGTGCTCACGAATCTTGTGAACTTTCTCTTCTGCTTCTTGTAGGATGTCGGGTCCAAAAATCTGACTCTCTCCTACTTCCGACCAATTCAAAGGGGTGCGGTGTGACACCCCTGGGATCATGGCTAAAAAAATCCCAGACCTCCGTCTGACATAAGCTTAACCTTGAGCTCGAGAATATCCAGTGAAGAATCGGTAACACAACAGTGACCCTATGACACAAAATTTATTACAACAAGCTCATAACTGAGCAAAGAACCAAATTATTACAAGCAGAGTTCACTGACCACAAACATCAAACAACGGAAGGCAAATTATGCTATTAAGTATAGCAAACTTAACAAATGGCCTAAGAGTCCTAAAGCATAACGATGACATCCCAGCCCATAGACTCCAGGCTGCCGGCCGGGAACCCCAAGCTACTCGTCGATGTCGATGTAGTACCAAACTGATCTTCAGGGAACACTTACTCTGCCAAAAGTATCAACAAAGCAAGGGTGAGTACAGGGTGTACTCCGCAAGACTTATGGCTGGTGGAGTTGTTTTGCATAAGGCCATCTTTGTTTATAAAACTAGAGGGAGAAGAAGCTCGTCTAGTCAGAGTATTTTTAAAGAGGATAACACTACTAGGAAACTAGCTATAGATAGACAAACCTTCTGTGGCGCATGGTTCTGACCATGCGCCACAAAAGTTGTCCAGTGGCGCATTTCAGCAAATGCGCCACAGAAGTCTTCACACTTCTGTGGCGCATATAGGAAAAATGTGCCACGGAAGTTGGAACTTATGTGGCGCATATGTCCACATGCGCCATAGAAGTTCCAACTTTTGTGGCGCATATGGACATATGCGCCACAGAAAGCTCGGGTGGACCCTATCACGAAATCTCATTGACTGTACTCTGACCAATATTCTATGGCGCATATGACCATATGCGCCACAGAAGTTCATCTTCTGTGGCGCATATAGAGGCATGCGCCACAGAAGTTGGAGTAGGAAAAACAGATTCTACCAAAATGACGAGAACGAGATTTCGCATCCGCTCGCAACAACCTATGGTCGTTTAGCGATTATTTAGATTTTCAAAATTCGAAAAGAGTAAAAAGTTATGGCCAAAAGATCGTTTTTTCCTGCAAAAAATAAAAAAGGAGGACAAACTTCTGTGGCGCATTTCTTCCATATGCGCCACAGAAGTCTTGCCCAAATTTCAAAATTTGAATCCCGCCCCTTCTCCCTCTCTTATACTCTTCCACTCCTCCACCTTTCCCTTCCTCTCATTCTCCTCACCTTCTCCTCCTCCTCCACCACCCCGGTGAGATCCTCCTCCTCCACCCCGGTGAGCTTCTCCTCCTCCTCCACCACAACGACCCCGGTGAGCTTCTCCTCCTCCACCACCACCACCCCGGTGATCTCCTCCTCCTCCTCCCACCTCCCTCTTCCTCCACCCCGGCGAGCTCCTCCTCCTCCTCCTCCCACCTCCCTCCTCCTCCACCCCGGCGAGCTCCTCCTCCGGCGACCTTCTCCTCCTCCTCCGACGGCCTCCTCCTCTGGTGGCCTCCTCCTTCTCCAGCGGCCTCCTCCTCTCCTCCACCGATGACCTCCACCTCATCCACTAGCGACCTCCTTCTCTCCTCCATCGGCGACCCCCACCTCTGGCGAGCACCACCTCCGGCCATATCTGGCCAGGTTTTTTTTGAAATTTGAAAAAAAATTCTGTTGCGCATATTGGCCAAATGCGCCACAGAAGTTTGAGATCTGGTTCGGGACTTCTGTGGCGCATTTTGGCAATATGCGCCACAGAAGTTTTTCAGACTTCTGTGGCACATTTCAATATGCGCCACAGAACTGCAATTTAGTGGCGAGATAACAGTGGCGTATCCCATATGCGCCACAGAAGTCCCAAAATGGTGCGCCACTGATAGCCCTTTTCCTAGTAGTGTAAGAGAGCGACATCTCTAAAATATTGATCATCATCTTTTGATATCCACCAAATCATCATCACTAAAACTAGGATCACCCCCTCGTACCCATGAGGAAGCATCCTTAAGCACACGTTGATCAACAAGTTTTATAGTGGTTAAAGTTATCTATGATCTTGAGTCCGGTCGCCAAGTCGTTCATAACCGTGAACACGGATTTTCGAAAAGATTATTACCCTGCAGGGGTGTACAACTTTACCCACATGTACTGACCTTATCTTAATGCCACTAGTAATAGCCCTCTTCCTTGGAAGGCCGGCAGAGGGTGGTTAGACACGACCTTTACCTTGCTTTCGCCGAGACCATGAGTCATGCAATAAGTATGGTTCCGCCGTAACGGGTCAAATCCCGAAGCCGGTACTTAAAGATGTGAGGCGAGGTTGGTTTACCAGGGGCTCCATCGACCCCAAGCAACCCTGGCCACACTTACCTACCTGTTATGAATGCACCTTCACCCGGCAAATCTTTCAAAAGGTTTTCTATGCATATGTCGAATGGAACGCCCGAACTATGTGACTCATGGAATCTACTAGGCAAGTTAGTTGCTCGTGAGGTTTTCCAGGCCCCGTGTGTTTGTACGCTCGTCTCAGTTCCAAAGGCAAGAACTCGGGTCCTAGTGGTGGCGAGCATGGGACTAGAAAAACCACATCCCGTCGTGGCCTCCCATACAAGCCTTAGCATGTTTAACTTCATATCACCTCTGATCTCGTCTCATCATGTTCTCCTGTAATACTAGATTCTCTGCATCTGATACATCACCTGGATGAACCAGAACTGACAGCTATGCATGGCTAAGCAAGACACAAATATTAGCTCTAGTAGTGCACACAAGCCAAACCTAGTTATGCTAGGAGCAGTGGATCAAGTAATATGATCTCAAGGGAGTAATGCAATAGATAGGATACTCTATCTATCGATAAAAGACCACAGTAGAATCGTATGCATCATGGCACGAATTGAGATTCTTTCGAAATCATAGGATTATATCATGGTGGGGCTATGCTTGCCTTTGCCAGTTGATAACAGATAAGCAGATCTTCGGGAACCTTGTACTTGACTTGTTACATTTGGTCAAGTATTGTTCGTCGATCTTCGATGGTCTTGTCCTTGGTCTTTGATCTTGATCTCGATATCGTATTCTACCGAAGAAGAACCAAAACACCGGAAAGAGAGGGAAACAATCAACACATGGCATCGATGCAATGCTCAAGCAAGGATGATGATATGGCAAGTTGAATTGTATTGAATTAAAACCCTAATGCATGCTCGACAGTTTAAACGGGGTTCCGAGGAGTGAAAACTCTAACTCGGGGAAAACTATGGAATCACCTGTGAGGGGTTACTATGTTCTTCTAATTAAACTTGTCATGTAAGTTGATTAACAATGCATGATAATAGTGTAATTAGATAGAGCTCATTTTTCTGAACATTTTGATATATTATTTGTATTTTTCTGAATTACAGATTAGAAGTTATTGTATTTACAAGTTTACCGAAATTTCTGAAATTAAAAACAAAAAGGGCAAAATACTTTTTACACCGGGGCAATCCCTATCCAGTGAGACTGACAGAAGGGCCCCAGTGCCAACTCAGCCTCCACACAAGCAAGCAGGACCCATCGCAAGTTTGACCGCGCTAACCCTGCCCGCTGATGTCACCAGGACGTCAGCGTGACGTCATGCACTGGGGATCAGCCCTAGATCATTGACGGGGAGGGCGCTGGAGAGCGAGCGGGACAACCTGAGTACGCGAGCCCAACGCGGACAACTGCGGGGAACCAAAACAGGGCGGCGCCACTGGATTTTGACCACCGGAGGAGCTCCGGCGAACCTGTCTGTGGCGGTGGGTGGCAGTTGCACGACGCGAGAGCGATACGGAGAGGGAGGGAGAGGGTGGAGAGGCTCTGGGGAACTGCCAGCTCACCTAGATGCTCATGGAGAGGTCGTAGAGGTAGGACGAGGTCAGGAGCGACGGCGATGTCGAAGGCGGCGCTCGGAGAGAGGCGGGAAGGGGCGGTCGGTGAGATCGATTCGAGGCTCCACTCCTCGATTCCTTTGGCAGGGAGGTAGAGGGCATCAAGTCGGTTCTTCCAGCGTCCTCCGCTAGACACGGGGAGGCCTAGAACGACGGAAACGGCAAGGTCCTGGCCGGAGCTAGGGTTTGGCCAGAGAAGAAACTGGGGAAGAGGAGGATAAGACTAGCAGGTGAGAGAGGGGCGAGCATGGCGACCTTCTTATCCTCGCAGGATCCTCAGCGGTGCACGAATCGTGGCGACCAAGCGGCGGACGGCGGCAGACGCGCCACTGAGCTGCTTCGCTCTCCCGTTCACGAGGAAGAAGAAAAGGAGAAGACGTCGAAGGGGTACCGGGCAGGGTGGGCTCTGGCTGGGTCGGGGATGGGCCAGCTGCGGACTGCTTTGCACGGGCAACAGAAAGAGATAAGAGGGAAGGTGGGCCGGCCTGGCACGGCTGCTATTTTTTTCTTTCCTGAAACATTTTCTATTTTCTGTTTTCACTTTCTAGTTTGTATTTTTATTTCAAATGCTATTTTGAATAATTCGAAAATACCAGAGATTTTTGTAAGTTACACAAACTATTATGGGGCCCTTTTAGTCCATTTGGGCTCCAAAAGTTTTGATGGTTTTTTCCAAAATATTCAAACCATTTGAATTGTTTTCAAATAGAGAGGAAAGGATTAGGGTTTTGCATTGTTTCTTAATGCATGCATTTTTAGAGGATGATGCTCATGATGCACAAACCATACCCTAATTAATATTAACTAAAACTAGGGTGTTACATCTCTATTCCCCTTACGAGAATCTCGACCCGAGATTCCAAAGGTAGGAAAAGAGACAGAGAGAGAAAGGAACAGGGCCACTCTAAAGATAAGAGGGGAAACACACTAAACGACACACAGAGTATCCCATGGTCAACTCATGGATGGAGTGTTTAGAAACAACTCTGAGATGACGAATATGAAACACATCAAGGTAACAGAGGAAACAAGAGGAGATGGTTTCAACTTGTTAGATAGAGGGTCTTCATAAGGATTGAGACCATGGAGCTCACAGAAGAGATAATCTTCTGAGAAGGGAGGTTTCAATAGAAAGAACATAACCACAAACTTCGTTAGAGTACCTCTACTAAACGGATTGAGTAGAGATCTCATATTGCGAAGATATGGATCAACCAAACCCAAGTTGTTGAACTACTTTTGAAACAGAAGGGTCACTCTTTCATCCAACAGAAGGCTTAAGACAGAAAGGTATTTTGGTGGAGATGACTCATAAGAGTCACAAACAACATGTAACAAGAGAAACTACAGATTACCAAAATCATAGCCGCTCTTCAAACATGTTTGAGAAAACAAAGGAAACTCTTTATTCATTCAGGTATACCAAAATCTTTGCCAAAGATTGTGGTATCACTTTACACCACCAGATGAATAGGTAAGAAGATTCCTGATGACACGAGAAGAAAGAAACTTCATTCTCAGACTTCAATTACTTGGCACAACAAGATGCTTGCCAACATAAGAGGGTCTGGAGGATCAACCGAGAGACATTTAGCAACACTACTTTAAATGTTCTCCTTGAGGTTCGAGAAATCAAACATCAAGTAAAGGTCGAACTTCGTAGACAAGGAAACCATAAGAACAACTTCTAGAATAAATCATAGAAGATGCCTCATGAAGAATGGTTGTTACTGCTGATTCAAAAGAATATGGCAAGAGGTCCTTCCGGCTAAGTGTGTCAACCATTACATCAATCTTCCCAGATTTTACAAAGAGACCTGTGTCAAAACCTTGAGGAACACCAACCATCATTGCTACTTGAGATTCAGCTTTGGTTAGGTGGGACGATACTTCAAACTCAGCATGTCTAAATATAAAGCTTGCAACATTTACCGCAAAGGTAAAGTCACTAGATTCTCAAGATATGGACTACAGTGTAAAGCTCCAAAAGATTGAGTTAGATTGTTAGACCCATGTACTTAACAACTTGTCGAGAGACAACTGCACACATGTAAAGTACTAACAATAAAACACACATTTATCCTTAAGAATGGAGATAAATCTACTCGAATCCATGGCGACATCTTTCAACATTTGCACGTGAATCAAAGAAGGTACTTCTAACATCCAGAACACATAATACGAGATGACTCGAAGATGGTTCTCAAAATTTTCCAACATTAATGCCAAATGTTCCACATGAATCTAATCTATCATGGAGAAGATAAGGATGTCATCGATGGGCTCAACAACAAAATTATCGAGACACTCCAAGAAGATGGACTTATATGTTGCGTGAACAAGACAAAAATACTGGTGAGATCAAAGGACACGATGATGTACTCAAGTGAAACATCATCAAGATAATCCTTAGAACTGAGTTTGATTTGACGTTAACCCAAATCTAATCAAATATGGGGAGGATAACATATCCACAAAGGAAATACTATCTTTCTTCAACACGAACAAAACTAGACATCCCTTTACGAAGGAACAAAGTTGAATAGAACTTTTGTCTTACAACTCTCCAAGTTGTTGTTTAAGTTCAACCAACTTATTCAGGGGTATCCAGTGTGGATCCTTGGAGAAGAGAGCAGTTCAGAGAACTTGCTTGCTCAAGTACTTTACAACACGGTCATGTGGAAACATGGTGATACTTCTAGTAGACATCTAGAATATCACGAACCACCGGTATGTAATTTAGTTTGAGAGGAAACTTGCTTGGTAAGGCAAGAGGACATAGTCTCTCGGCACAAGCCTAACTCTTTGACTGAACAGAGTGCACCAGAATAACGGACTTCGTAGCACAGTCATACTTTGCTTAGTGATAAGGTTAACCAATCACGCTAAGAATGACACGAATGTCCTTAGAGTTCAAAACAATGAAAATTGCTAAGAATCCCACATAGCCACATTATTATGCACACGTATCACTTATGAACGCGAAAGCTCGAGGGAGGGTGAGTAAAGATGTGTGAAAGCATCACTTCATTAAGGGGTCATGAAACTCAGCTCGACCTCTTAGTATGAAAGAGTGTGGTACTTTAAGGTAGAACATATAGAAGCTAATCAATGCCTCTTAATCTGCGGACTACAACACTTTGACCTGGTCCTAGATATGACGAGGTACAGGAGTTTGTTTTTCCTGACATCCCGAAATGGTTTATCATGACGGACCACAAGAGTATCTTGCATCAGAAGACACCAATGCACATTTACTACTTGGCTACAAACTGGTAGACAAAGGTCGGAAAACAACAAGGAAAAAGGAACATGCTCAGGATAGAATCCCGAGATGTGGATGCATAAGTCAAAAATCTTCTGAAAACCAATGCAGAGAAGGGTAAGGTGTGGCAGAGTCACGAATATAGATGTGAGACTCTCGAGGAGTACTCTTGTCGTGATCTTTTTGGTACCATTAGAGAACATCTTCCATAGCATGTGGTAGGGGAAGTCTTTAATTTTCACAACTCAATCGCGACAAAGACCACAAGCTTGAAGACTAGAACTGTAGTACCAGCCATCCTGAGGTAATGTGTGAACATTAACAACAGGGGTCAAAGGAGCAGATCTTGGGTTAAAGGTCAGCTTCATGTACAAGATTCACAACAATAGAATCCAGCACAATCCGGGATCTTCGGTTCAATTCCAAGGGTTACAACCCAAAGAAAAGAGTAACTACTACTTGAGTGACATGGCGTATACTGCAAGATAGTAACCACGAGGTAGCTTCCAAAAGCAGGAACACCTTCTAAAGTACCCAAACAAACAAAAAGGAGGCACACGAGGCGAAAGGAAACCTCGAAGCCTAGAACAGAACACTGTGGAACAAACAATATAATGTTGTGGATCCAAAAGGTAGAGAGATCATGATAGAAAGGAATCTCTCATGTGAATAAGAGCAAGGGGAACAAGGAACTCACAACACACAACTCTACGGAACTCAACACTAGGTCAACTGGCTTAGAGACGACATGCCCAGAAGGCACCTAGGATTTGAATGACTAGAAGAGATATCAAAACTTTTCCAAAATCAAAACCAGATAAGATAACCCAGAGTAAGAGAAAAACTGGATAAGGAGTAAAATAAGCATACTAGAGTTTTCGCAAGTACTTTTCAGCTTTTAAAATAGTTTTCAAAAACGCTAGACTCAACATCGACCAATAGCAAGGTTTTCCTACGGTCGGTACTGCTCTGATACCAAAACCTGTGACACCCCCAGGATCAGGGCTAAACAAATCCCAGACCTCCGTCTGATATAAGCTTAACCTTGAGCTCGAGAATATCCAGTGAAGAATCGGTAACACAACAGTGACCCTGCGACACAAAATTTATTACAACAAGCTCATAACTGAGCAAAGAACCAAATTATTACAAGCAGGGGTCACTGACCACAAACATCAAACAACGGAAGGCAAATTATGCTATTAAGTATAGAAAAGTTAACAAATGGCCTAAGAGGCCTGAAGCATAACGATGACGTCCCAGCCCATAGATTCCAGGCTGCCGGCCGGGAACCCCAAGCTACTTTTCGATGTCGATGTAGTACCAAACTGATCTTCAGGGAACACTTACTCTGCCAAAAGTATCAACAAAGCAAGGGTGAGTACAGGGTGTACTTCGCAAGACTTATGGCTGGTGGAGTAGTTTTGCATAAGACCATCTTTGTTTATAAAACTATAGGGAGAAGAAGCTCGTCTAGTCAGAGTATTTTTAAAGGGGATAAGAGAGTGACATCTCTAAAATATTGATCATCATCTTTTGATATCCACCAAATCATCATCACTAGAACTAGGATCACCCCCTCGTACCCATGAGGAAGCATCCTTAAGCACACGTTGATCAACAAGTTTTATAGTGGTTAAAGTTATCTATGATCTTGAGTCCGGTCGCCAAGTCGTTCATAACCGTGAACACGGATTTTCGAAAAGATTATTACCCTGCAGGGGTGTAGAACTTTACCCACACGTACTAACCTTCTCTTAATGCCACTAGTAATAGCCCTCTTCCTTGGAATGCCGGTAGAGGGTGGTTAGACACGGCCTTTACCTTGCTTTCACCGAGACCATGAGTCATGCAATAAGTATGGTTCCGCCGTAACAGGTCAAATCCCGAAGCCGGTACTTAAAGATGTGAGGCGAGGTTGGTTTACCAGGGGCTCCATCGACCCCAAGCAACCCCGGCCACGCTTACCTACCTGTTATGAATGCACCTTCACCCGGCAAATCTTTCAAAAGGTTTTCTATGCATATGTCGAATGGAACGCCCGAACTATGTGACTCATGGAATCTACTAGGCAAGTTAGTTGCTCGTGAGGTTTTCCAGGCCCTGTGTGGTTGTACGCTCGTCTCAGTTTCAAAGGCAAGAACTCGGGTCCTAATGGTGGCGAGCATGGGACTAGAAAAACCACATCCCACTTTGGCCTCCCATACAAGCCTTAGCATGTTTAACTTCATATCACCCCTGATATCGTCTCATCATGTTCTCCTGTAATACTAGATTCTCTGCATCTGATACATCACCTGGATGAACCAGAACTGACAGCTATGCATGGCTAAGCAAGACACAAATATTAGCTCTAGTAGTGCACACAAGCCAAACCTAGTTATGCTAGGAGCAGTGGATCAGGTAATATGATCTCTAGGGAGTAATGCAATAGATAGGATACTCTATCTATCGATAACAGAAATAGTAGAATCGTATGCATCATGGCAGGAATTGAAATTCTTTCGAAATCATAGGATTATATCATGGTGGGGCTATGCTTGCCTTTGCCAGTTGATAACAGATAAGCAGATCTTCGAGAACCTTGTACTTGACTTGTTACAGTTGGTCAAGTATTGTTCGTCGATCTTCGATGGACTTGCCCTTGGTCTTCGATCTAGATCTCGATATCATATTCTACCGAAGAAGAACCAAAACACCGGAAAGAGATGGAAACAATCAACACATGGCATCGATGCAATGCTCAAGCAAGGATGATGATATGGCCAGTTGAATTGTATTGAATTAAAACCCTAAATCATGCTCAACGGTTTAAACGGGGTTCCGAGGAGTGAAAACCCTAACTCGGGGAAAACTATGGAATCACCTGTGAGGGGTTACTATGTTCTTCTAATTAAACTTGTCATGTAAGTTGATTAACAATGCATGATAATAGTGTAATTAGATAGAGCTCATTTTTCTGAACATTTTGATATATTATTTGTATTTTTCTGAATTATGGATTAAAAGTTATTGAATTTACAAGTTTATCGAAATTTCTGAAATTAAAAACAAAAAGGGCAAAATACTTTTTACGCCGGGGCAATCCCTAGCCAGTGAGACTGACAGAAGGGCCCCAGTGCCAACTCAGCCTCCACGCAAGCAAGCAGGACCCATCGCAAGTTTGACCGCGCTGACCCCGCCCGCTGATGTCACCAGGACGTCAGCGTGACGTCATGCATCGGGGATCAGCCCCAGATCATCGACGGGGAGGGCGCTGGAGAGCGAGCGGGACAACCTGACTACGCGAGCCCGACGTGGACAACTGCGGGGAACCAAAACAGGGCGACACCGCTGGATTTGACCACCAGAGGAGCTCCGGCGAACCTGTCCGCGGTGGTGGGCGGTAGTTGCACGACGCGGGAGCGATACAAAGAGGGAGGGAGAGGGTGGAGAGGCTCTCGGGAACCACCAGCTCACCTAGATGCTCATGGAGAGGTCGCAGAGGCAGGATGAGGTCGGGAGCGATAGTGATGTCGAATGCGGTGCTCGGACAGAGGCGGGAAGTGGCGGTCGGTGAGATCGATTCGACGCTCCACTCCTCGATTCCTTTGGCAGGGAGGTAGAGGGCATCAAGGCGGTTCTTCCAGCATCCTCGGCTAAACACGGGGAGGCCTAGAACAACGGAAACGGCGAGGTCATGGATGGTGCTAGGGTTCGGGCAAAGAAGAAATTGGGGAAGAGGAGGATAAGACCAGCAGGTGAGAGAGGGGCGAGCACGGAGACCTTCTTATCCTTGCAGGATCCTCAGCGGTGCACGAATTGTGGTGACCGAGCGGCGGACGGCGGCAGACGCGCCACCGAGCTGCTTCACTCTCCCGTTCGCGAGGAAGAAGAAAAGGAGAAGACGTCAAAGGGGTACCGGGCAGGGTGAGCTCTGGCTGGGCCAGCTGCGGCTGCGGACTGCTTTGCACGGGCGGCAGAAAGAGATAAGAGGGAAGGTGGGCTGGCCTGGCACGGCTGCTTTTTTTTCTTTCCAGAAACATTTTCTATTTCTGTTTTCACTTTCTAGTTTGTATTTTTATTTCAAATGCTATTTTGAATAATTTGAAAATACCAGAGATTTTTGTAAGTTACACAAACTATTATGGGGCCCTTTTAGTCCATTTGGGCTCCAAAAGTTTTGATGGTTTTTTTTCAAAATATTCAAACCATTTGAATTGTTTTCAAATAGAGAGGAAAGGATTAGGGTTTTGCATTGTTTCTTAATGCATACATTTTTATAGGATGATGCTCATGATGCACAAACCAAACCCTAATTAGTATTAACTAAAACTGGGGTGTTAGATGCGGCACTTCCTTCCATACATGAACTCAAATGGGGCCATTTGCAGACTAGCTTGATAACTATTGTTGTACGAAAATTCTGCGAAAGGCAGACAGTCTTCCCATTTAGATCCATACTCTAGCACACATGCTCTCAACATATCTTCGAGTATTTGATTTACTCGTTTTGTTTGTCCATCGGTTTGAGGGTGATACGTTGTGCTGAAATCCAGTCGGGTTCCTAAACCTTCTTGGACTTTCTTCCAGAATCTTGAGGTAAACTGAGTTCCTCGATCTGATACGATGTTCTTGGGGACTCTATGCAAACTAACGATTTTAGCGATGTACAACTCTGCTAGCTTCGAACTCTGGTATGTGGTCTTCACTGGTAAGAAATGGGCTACCTTGGACAATCTGTCAACTATGACCCAAATAGAGTCATTTCCCCTACTAGAAGTAGGCAATCCGGTGATAAAGTCCATTCCCACTGAATCCCATTTCCATTCCGGAATCTGTTATGGTTGCAACAGTCCTGGGCGCGTTTGATGTCCCGCCTTGACTCTCTGACATATATCACACTTGGCGATATAGCTTCCGATTTCTCTCTTCATCGAATGCCACCAAAATTGCTCCTTCAAATCCTGATACATCTTTGTTCCTTCGGGGTGGATAGAATAAAGAGTATCATGGGCTTCCTTCAGAATAACTTCTTTCACTCTGAATCTGCTGGTACACAAAGGCATCCTTTGTACCACAGAACTCCTTCTTCATCTTCGGTAAATCCAGGTACTTTGCATGTACCGATACGACGTTTGATTCCGTCGATACTAGCATTTCCTTTCTGCACCTCCTTGATATGGCTGATCAAAGTGGGTTGAATTTCTATGCTAGCCAAAAATCTTTCACTCAGTAATTCCATTAGGAAATCTTCCATCTCTTTGTTCAAACTTGGTTGCTCCTTCAAAATCATGGAGTTCAAGCGGCACGGCAATCTGCTAAGGGCATCTGCTACCACATTGGCTTTACCAGGGTGATAGTGAATGTCCAGATCATAGTCCTTGATTAGCTCAATCATCTTCTCTGCCTCATATTCAGCTCCTTCTAAGTGAATATATACTTCAGGCTCTTGTGATCCGAATAAATCTCACAACGGTTTCCCATAAGGTAATGCGTCCATGTCTTCAGGGCTAGAACTACGGCTGCGAGTTCAAGATCATGGGTTGGATAATTCTATTCATACTGCTTCAGTTTTCGAGATAGATAAGATATAACTTTGCCTTCTTGCATTAGCACACATCCGAGACCGATCTTGGGTGCATCACAATACACATCAAAGGGCTTTGTGATATCCGGCATGATCAAGATTGGGGTTGAAATCAATATTCTCTTGAGTTCCTGAAAACTCGCTTCGCATTTGTCTGTCCATTCAAACATCTTGTCCTTCTTCAGCAATTGGGTCATGGGTCTGGCAATACTCGAGAATCCTTCTACAAACTTGCGGTAGTATCCCGCTAATCCGAGAAATGCACGAACTTGGGTTTGAGTGGTCGGGGCTTGCCAATCTTCAACATCTTTCACCTTCGCAGGGTCAACGACAATTCCTCCGGCTGATACAATGTGTCCGAGAAATCCTACCTCATGTAACCAGAATTCACATTTGCTAAACTTGGCATACAACTGATGCTCTCTAAGGGTTCCAAGAATGGTCCTTAGGTGTAGCTCATGTTCTTATTCTTATTTGGAATAAATCAGAATGTCATCAATGAAAACAACGACAAACTTATCCAGGAAGTCCATAAAAATCTTATTCATGAGGTTCATGAAATAAGCGAGGGCATTGGTTAATCCAAAAGACATGACGGTATACTCGTATAATCCATATCTGGTGGTGAAGGCAGTCTTTGGAATATCCTCTACGCGAATCTTGAGTTGGTGATAACCAGTTCTAAGATCAATCTTAGAAAACACTTTGGCACCAGTCAACTGGTCAAACAGGTCTTCTATCTTGGGCAACGAGTACTTGTTCTTGATGGTGACATCGTTCAACTTCCGATAATCTGTACACAAACGGTTACCTCCATCTTTCTTGTCCACAAACAAAACAGGTGATCTCCAAGGTGACACACTTGGTTGAATCAATCCAATATCCAGCATGGCATCCAGTTGCCTCTTCAGTTTCACTAGTTCAGACGGGTTCATACTATATGGTCGCTGGGCTATGGGTCCTGTTCCAGGTATTAGTTCAATGATAAACTCGATATCCCGATCTGGGGGCATACTGGGCAAAACAACTGTAAATACATCGGGGTATTCACAGACTAGCCGAACTTGGTCAATGGTAGGTTGGGCTATACTCTTGTTGCACTTGAATTGACGGGGCAAGGTTTCAGATACATGCTCGACTGATATTTCGGCTGTACTGGTCATGGTTATGGCTTTACTAGCACAGTCAATTAATCATTTATGTTTGGACATCCAATCCATTCCTAGTACTACTTCCAAACCTTTAGTTCCGAGTACTATTAGATTAGCATAAAAATCTATGCCATGGATTCGGATGGGGACGGCTTTGCAAATTTGTCTAGCTTTGGTGGTTGAACCAAGGATTTGAACAATCATAACATGCTTCAATTTGGTCGGCTGAATCTTACTAGTGCATGCAAATTATTCAGTAACAAATGAGTGCGATGCTCCAGAATCAAACAACACTCTGGCAAGTACTGAGTTAACAGAAAACATACCCAGCACGACATCTGGCGCTTCTTGGGCTTCTTGAGCATGCATGAGAAAGAGACGGCCGTTGCGGTTGAGCGAATTCCCTGGGGCGAACCTTCTTCTGGGCTGAAGACAATGCTGCTGCTGAGCTGGGGAATTTGCATTGGGGGTTGCGCCAATCTTCTTGGGGCACTCATTGGAATAGTGACCCTTAGTTCCACACTCATAACAAGTCACTTGCGATTTGTCCTTTGCTGCAACAGGCACAGCATTGCTTCCAGTCCTCGGGGCAGTGTTGGTGTTGGTGGCAGCATTGTTGTTGTTGAACTTGGGTGGTGCATGGTTGAAATTGCTGGAATTGCCGGGGTTGTTGTCATTTCCTCCGGGCCTTGGGTTTCCACGGCTAGGATAGGTTGGACGGTTCATCGGGGGTCTGTTGGTTCTTGGGGCAAATCTTGGAGATGGGTTGGGACGATACTTTGGTGTATGATGGGTTCCTGATTGATGCATCATGCGACGCTTGCGGTTCTCATTAGCTTGATTGATCTTTCCTTCCATCTGAATGGCAAAGTCAACTAAGGCTTCAATATCAGCAAAGGGGATATTGACTAACATCGTCTGCATCTCATCGTGCAGACCATTCAAGAATCTCTCCTTCTTCTTGGCTTCAGTATCTATCTCATCCGGTGCATACCTAGCCAATGACAAGAATTTGTCACGGTATTCCACTACTGTCATCCTTCCTTGCTTCAGTTCCCTGAATTCATCTCTCATCCTCTTGATCAAACCTGGTGGCACATGGGTTCTGCTGAACTTGACTTTGAACTCTCCCCAAGTCATTAGCTGACCTCATGTCATTGTGCGAACATTGTTCTACCATGCTCTTGCATCTCCGGCCAGATAGTGGGTAGCAAACAACACTTTCTTGTTAGCTTCTACTCCTGCAACTTCCAGGTTGTTCTCCATGGTTTGCAACCAATCATCTGCATCTAGGGGCTCTTCTAACTTAGTAAAAACAGGTGGATTGGTGTTCTGGAAATTCTTGAGCTTAGATCCATGGTTGTCCTGATTTCCATGGCCTTGATTGTTGTTGGCCATATGGGAGATGTGTTGAAGGGTGGCTAAGTTGGCTTGACGTTCGGCCCTTTCAGCTTCGCGGTCAAAAACCAACATTTGGAAGATCTGCAACATCGGGTCCGGGGATGAACTGTTTCCTCCGCGAGGCATCTAAAGATTGAGATAGATCATGAGAAAAGAGGGAAATTTCTAAGGTTCAGGGATTTTGAAAAGTTTTTAAAGTTTGACTCAGATTTTTCTAGCAACTTTCTTTTCATTCATTCATAGCACACTATACAAACACACACCACAACAAAGGAAAATAGATGGTTTTAAGAACCATTCTGGGAAACTACGATACAGTGGGACCAAATACAACTCACTAACGCTAGTGCTCAAGTGCTACTACTCCTCGAAGTCAGTGTCCTCATCATCCTCATCGTCGTCATCGATGAAGGCGAAGTCATCCTCATCGGTGAAGAAGTCCATGGCATGATCCTCCAGAAAGTCGTCATCATCACTGAGATAGGGGTAGGGGTCTCCACGAAGGTCTTCCCCTGCATTCTCCCTCTCCTCCAGCTACATATCTCTCTCGTGGATAGTATCCTCCAAATCCGTGATCCGGTGGCAAAGACGGGCAATGATGCGCTCCTTCTTGTCGAGCTGACGGCGACGAGACTTGCGATCCTTCACTAGCATGGCGATGGTCTGATCCTTCTTTGTGGTGATGGCGTACTTGTGGTTGGCGTAGGAACGGGCATTGTCCAACTCCTTTTGACGGTCATACATCATGAAGCTGAGGTGGTCCAATTGAGTCTTCAGCTCATGGTGGCATGGGGCCTCCAGTTGATGTACCATAGCAACACTCCTTGGGTAGAACTCAAAGCGGGTACCCTTGATTTGATTGATACTCTGACCACACAGACGGGCAAGAGCTTCCTGCATGGCCCTGGCAAGTCCATCGAGCCAGTTGTTCTCTCTTAAGGTGAATTGAATTCCCTCTGTAGTGGGGGGTTCAATCTTTCCTCAGAGACTTGCAACAACTAGCCACTGCAGATCCTCTCCTTCCTGATGATTGAGATGAGCTCCGGAGAACTCGGGGTGTGGATTCTCCAGCATTTCTTCCAGCTGGTCCAAGTCACGCTCAAATATGAGGTCTCCTCCGTTCCCCAACTGGTAAAACTTGATGTACTTCACGTCCATCTATAAGAATATAGGATGAGTAAGTTAGTAGAGTGATCAAGTGTGTAAAATTTTATGTAAGTCTGCAAGAATTTTTGAGGGACATGAATTTTCATGAAAGAGTCTTAGTAATAAGAATAAGAATAAGTTTTTGGAAATACTCACTTCTTTTGGTTTTGAAACTAAGTTTTTTATTCGAACGTCCATTCTAACTAGGGTCTCCTATGGTCAGGATGGCTCTGATACCAACTTGTCAACACCCGGATTTTTAATCACAGATGCCTGTTATGCCATACATCGCAATCCCAGGATTACCATTTTTGTGAGACATAACAGATTTGGATATCACAGTACATCATCCATTACAAACCATACATAAGGTCTTACACAAATAAGGATCTCATGATCCAGTTCTTAATACAAATCAAGCAGCAGAACAACATAAAGATAACGATAGCATGGGCGAAGCTCCATCTTCATGGTCATAGGCAATGCTGACAATGGGAGATGATCCTAGTTTTCATAACCTTCCTGCAGTCCGTCATCCTGATACTCCTCTTCATAGTCTGGCCACGGGAATTGCCAGGGACAAAGCCATGAGTACTCTTTAAGTACTCGCAAACTAATACTAACAAGTGAAGTGGTTTTGAATAGGATATACTAAGCTCTAGGGTTGTTTTGCAAAAAGCCATATTTACCTCTACTAAGTTCAGAAGCAAAGAAAACTAGTTGACAGTTTTATAACACCTAAGTGGGAACTTGAATTTCATATCACAACTCTGTTGTGGTCAAGTCAAAGCATAAATCATTTCATAAGTCATTTTGAAAACATCTAACGATAGAACAGTATGGCCACTCCAACTATCCATAAGTGCGGACGCAGCTATTCGAATAGTTTGACACTCTGCAAAGATTATACACTTTCACCACAACATTCTATACATCCGTTAGGAACAAATCCTGAATTCACCATACTCAGTATGCGGATAATCAATCCTAACCTTTCGGTTACACGCCCTAGTATAGGCACCTCTCCTGTGAGTTTGGCCTCCCAACCATGACCAACTGTCATCTTGGGTACTGCACAGGTGGACAATCTTCACAAGGTAGCCTCATCTCAGACCTTGGCCGTGAGGGAACACATACTAAGGTATATAAATTTCCAGTCAAGCCCTACCCAAATCTCGGGTATTGTGGTTGTACGGTAAAATTGGAATGGTATCGCATCCAGACAACCATCAGTTTTATAAAGGGCTAAGGCTCATGCCTTAACATTTTCATCATCAAAATCATCTGGTGTTCGGAAACACATGTCAAAACATTTCAGTAGGATGACTCATCATTCTAAGGTTTTCATAACCATTTTCACCAAGTATTCCCATCTAAAGTTGATCAAGTTTTATGCTTAGCACTAGCATCTATAAGTGGGGGTAAAGACTCATGAGGGGTGGTAAACAAGTGGGGATTAGCTAAGTTCAATCTCATGCCTTAGGATGACATCAAGATTATCTATCTTAGGCCAAATTTTATGCTCTTTATGCTACCTTCAATTATCTTCCTAAAATCTATAAGTCACTAAGTAAACTCTAAGAGAAAGCTTGATAAATACAAAGAGTAATAAGCTTGCAAGTAAAACTAGGATGGTGTGTCAAGTGGGTATAATCACATATGCTTAAGGCATATAGTTAGCCTAGTACAAGCAGGTAGTAGCTTGCCTAGGTAGGGAATATTGCAAGTGTTAGCTTGCAAGGTTTCAGGTATAGGCTTGCTAAGATATTAGTATAAGCTTGCTCGGTTAATAGCTTGCCTTGTGCAGAGCAGTGGTTGAAGTTCTCCTCGGCTTCTTCCTCGTAGTATCCTTGGTCGATACTAGCGTCTATAAATAAATACAAGGTACACAATCACCAAACAATACTTAACTATTTCTAATCATCACACAAAGGTTCACACTAGGTGATCTAGCATCATCACTAACATTACAAGATTAAAGCACTTGTCTTATTTATTTTGTTTTAGAAAAGTAATTTCTACTCATTGAAAAACTACTTAAGATTTAATATTCTCCAACTCAAACATGGGATCATGTGGACACATGTCATCACCACATATTTCAGTACATGGGAATGTGATTTAAAGTGGTGTCACATTTTAATAAGTTTTAACCTATTAAAGTGACTAGAAATGCCTATGTGATATTCTTTTATTACTTGAACATTATTTCTGTAAGTAAACCTATATATTTTTATATATTCTGAAAGTTATAGTTAAATGTGATTTTTGAGAGTTGGAATCAACTCAAAAGCTCTTATGGTTGAATTTTGAAAAATGTTTGAATGCAGAAAAGCTTCTGCCTTGTTATTTTTACCATGGTTGATCTACAAATCCAATTGGTTGAAATCCAACGGGCTTGGATTAAGCATTTCAATACCTTTCTAGAAAAATTGGTTTCATGCACTTTGGTTTAGTGAATCGACCTAGGTTGATTTTTGAATCTAGGTATAGAACTGTGTTTGAAAAAAAACTTAAGTTTGAATTGTTGGGTTGCGCGGGAGGTTTAGCTGGGCCGGCCCACTACACACAGCGCTTACGAGGGCTGGTTAAGTGAGTGACCCCACTCGTCAGTGAGACAACGAGTGGCGAAGCGGTATGGGACGATGTGGACCGTGGGATCTAATTCTAATCGAATGGCTCAAGTTCATCGTCCACGCCTGAACAGGACGCGACAAGCACGAACCCTAGCGTGGCCGGTGGGGGTCGTGGGAGGCTCACCGGGGCTCCGGCGATGGTCGGCGATGGGGGCGAACGACAAAGTCAACGACGGCGATCCTCCTGGTACCGACAGCTTCTCCTGGGGCGGCTCCAATCGACGGCGCCTCTCCTCCTCTGCAGCGGCGAACTCCGATGAAATTCTGGCGATGCGCTGCTCGCCTGGCTCCGGGAGTGAGTGGGGGGTATCATTGAGAGGTGGGGAGTAAACTGGTGTGAAGAAAACGAGCGGGGGAGGTCTCCTTTTATAGTGCGACGAGGGGACCGAAGGTTGCAGGCTGAGCTTGTCGTGGTCGACGGCACAGAGGGCTAATGGCATGGGCGACAATAGGGGCGGTGTTGTGCTCCCTGGCGAAGCTCAACGGTGTGGTGGCGAGGCGTGGGGCAGTGCTGATTGGTCGGAACACGTCGATGCACTGGTCGGGTCCGACGGGAAATTTAATGGCGCACGGGTGCTCCTGGTCGCGCGGCGGCGAACGAGGTTGTCTGGCGGGGTGTTGGAGTGTTGGCTATCACGCACGCAAGCAGCAAGGACGGCGCGCGCTCTGTAGGCACTGGTCGAGTGTGGCACACTGGCGTGCTCTCGGCTCGCACGCAGAGAGGTTTGGCATGATCTTGCCGTGTGGTCCAGGGGCTGTCAGTGCTCGAGGCTGGGATAGGGAGTGGCGGTGGACGGTGCTGCGTGTGTGATACAAGGTTGGCGAGGCTAGAGGGGCATGTAGCTTGTTGTCCACATTGGGGTTGGCAAAGGGTCTCGGCATGGTCACCATTAATGGCTATGCCAAGCTCACAGTGGTGCTAAGTCTTGTTAACTAAGCTAGATGATCTACTAAAGGTCTGCTGTGAGCTAGAGAGGGAACAAGGTTGGACAAAATTACTGCTTACTATAGTGTTTGTTTACTGCAAACAAGGTGTTTGATGAAATGGCCAAAAGAAATTCAAATTTGAATTTTGGGTTCAAATTTGGTGGGTTTGCTAGGCACATACTAGAGAGTCTCTGGTTAGTTGGATTAGTCAAGGGGCACTGGTTTGGTTGGGTTTTGAAAATGTGTGATCTTCACATATGTTAAAGATTCAATTTTGAATTGTCATTTGAATCAAGTTGCCAAATGTTTCTGTAAGTTTGAAAGGTGGGCTTTGGTTCACTTTTAATTGGTCTAGCAAGGGGTGAAAAGAATTGGAAAAGTTTATGTTTGAAATCTTGGACTAGAAACACTCAAAGTGACCTAGTGAGCAAGATTGGCAAAAATGACCATTTGCTTTATTTGATTTGTTTTTGATTTTCTCTTGATTTGCTTCTGCATGGAATTGTTTTAGATGATGTTATTTTCATATGTAGGGTTCGCAGCATAGAAAACAAAAAAATTCCTACGATGGGAACATCTAAGTACCAAGATCTATCTACTAGATACAAGCAACGGGTGGATATACATCCATAGAATACATACCCTCGAAGCGTTAACGAGGTTGTACTCGTGGATGATGTAGACGAACGCTTGCCGATCTCAAGATCGTGATGAAGTCTGTCTGGTCCAGCCGGTCCAGCACGATCAAGTCCAGCACCTCAAAGCAGTGGTGCATCCGTGATCGCACACACGTACGGGTACCCCGACAACCTCCGCGCCCTCGCTCCAGCGAAGCAGCGGAAGCAACAAATCCTTCCAGAAAAAGCCACCGGGAACATGTATCTCGATGATCCGAGACCATGAGGAAATTCTAAAGGGGGGAGAGAGATCCTTCGCGAGGAGGTGTGCTTTGAGAGGAGGAGAGGGGGGCCTTTTATAGGGGAGAGGGGGGCACCCAAGGGGCATGGCGCCCAGCCATGGGGCTGCCCCCACCTCTTCCACATTCATGTGGGTGGAGCTCCCACTCAAAATGAAAAGCCTCCACTCCCATTAAAAAGCCTCCACTCAAAAACCACTCACATGCATTAAATTTCCACCAAATTTAATGCAAGCTCTCATTTAAATAAAACTCTTTTATTTATTTATTCAGAATTTTGTTAATTACTTTAATTAACAAACATTCACATAAAACTCCTTACAACATTTCAATTTCACATGCAGAACCAGTTTCAGCAATTTCAACCGAAACAGTTTCGATGTCTAGTGAAATAAATTCCTGCGCTTTCCTTTTCTTTTTCTGACATATCATTTGCTCCGAATGGTGTCGGTCTTAAGTGTGTAACCCTACGGTTCGCGAATAATGCGGACATGATCGAGACCCTTCTCCGATCAATAATCAGTAGCGGGACCTGGAGATCCATACTGACTCCCACACATTCAACGATGACTTCTGTGATCGTGTGAACCTTTTACGCTAGTATCTTAATCCCTTTGTTTCACGATATATTACATGTCCAAGATTCGATCATCGGTATCTCCATACCTAGTTTGATCTCGTTACCGACATGCACTC
Source organism: Avena sativa (assembly GCA_916181665.1). Taxonomy (NCBI): domain Eukaryota; kingdom Viridiplantae; phylum Streptophyta; class Magnoliopsida; order Poales; family Poaceae; genus Avena; species Avena sativa. The sequence goes on along the minus strand of OV702289.1, from coordinate 34,851,619 downwards.
TTTTCTCGTTCCCGTGATATAACATTCTAGTGATCAAATCACTTGCTTGCAAGCTAATCAATGTGATATCACCGAGAGGGCCCAGAGTATATCTATCCGTCATCGGGATGAACAAATTCCACTCTTGATCCATGAGTCTCAACATAACACTTTATTAGTTTTGAAGCCATCTTTATAATCACCCAATTACGGTGTGACGTTTAATGTCAACAAGAAACTCTTCCGGTGTTAGTGATTGGCATGATCTCATGGTCTAAGGATTAGGACTACTTCGTAAGTTGTTTATAGCAATATAAACTCAACGACTTTGATCGTAATGCTATACTTCGGATGAATGTTATCACATCATTACACTAATGTTGTGACCTCGTTATTAATAACATCCAATGTCTATGATCAGGAAACTTTGATCATCATGTTAATCAACGAGCTAGTTTATAAGAGAGGCATAACTAGGAACTTCATTTTTGTTTATTAAACACACATGTATTAACGTTTCCGTATTAATACAATTATAGCATGCAAAATAAACATTTATCATAAATAAGGAATACGATAATAACCACTTTATTATTGCCTCTCGGGCATATTCCCTTCAGTCTCCCACTTGCACTAGAGACAATAATCTAGTTTGAAAACTTTGCGTATTGAACACATATGGCTTTCTAGTGTTCCATATACGCAACTGCAAGTGGTTAACATAATCTACGGATCTGACGCTTTCAGGTCCTTGTGTACTTGCATGTCTTTGCGTCTTCACGCATCACTCATTCTCCAATGAGATGGCATTGTATAAATTTGGTATTTTGGTGAGACCTTTAGTTCCTTGGGGTTAAAACATGTTGATACTATTGTCATACAATATATCTTTAGTGTTAGCCCGTTGCGAACCACACCTTAGTTTGATAACAAACTACTTGACACAAATGCCCTCCTTTGCTGCTACTATAGCAGTCATATACTTAGCCTTTTGTTGTAGTATTCGTCACAATGTCTTAACTTTGGAACTCTTCCAAATCCATCATGGAAACTTTCTTTCCATTTCATTGTGCCACCCATAGTTTAAATTGAGATAAACTTAATTTGTATCTTGTGACAAAACTAGTATCAATGTAACGCTTTACAATGAACTATTTGTAATTGTTTGCCACCTCTACACAAATATATTCTTAATTCTTCCAAAAGATCATAAGAATATCCTTACTATCGTCCAATGATCATTTTATGATTCATTCTGGTATTTGCTCATAACACTTAGAGCATAGGACATATCTGGATGTGTACATATCATGGTATGATTGATCAAAACATTCTCGTGATTTCACTCATCAAGTGTCAAAGCACTTGAATCTTGTTTCACTTATCAAGTGTCGATACACTTGAATCTTGATTCAATTCCTTTTCCATGCAACAAGAACTGTTTCTTGTCGTTTCTATATTGAACTCCTTCAATATCTCATATATGTACGTTTGGCATAACCATATTGGTGTCACAGTCTATCCACTATAGACATTCACACTAAATATTCGGGTTTTGCCTAAGTATTTCATCAAAATGAAATTCTTAACCTTTGTCAATAAAAGATACAACATTTATAATCAACAAGATGTCTTCCACATAATGTATTAGAAATATGTCTCAGCACTCCCACTTAATTTCTTGCAAATGCAAGCATCTTCGTCGTCTCCTGATGAAAACTCCTTTTCATTAAGATGAAGATTCCAACTCCGCGATGCTTACTTCAACCATTGAAGTTTGCATGCCCTTTTAGCATCCTTTGAATTGAACAAAACCCTTTGGACCGTGTCATGTACACGTCCTAGGTAACCATTCTATTAGAAGAACTTTGTTTTGTTTATTCATCTACCATATACCAAATTATATGTAGTGGTTGCTACTTTAATCCGTCCAGACTAAATATCGCTATGAAAAAGATCAAATCTTGTCATAGTCAACTCCTTGAACATTGTCATAAAATACTTTACGACATGTCGACTATTTCATAGATTTGAAACATCCATGTCTGTTTCTTTATAGATCCAAATACGACCGATAGGGTTTTACACCTTTCCGGAGGGTCTTCCAAGTTCAAAACTTGATTTCTCGTGTATGGAACTATCACGGATTTTATGGCTTCAAGCCATTTGACAGAGTCAGGACCCATCATCGCTTCTTTGAATGTAGTCGGTTCATCATTGTCAGACAATAATGATTTACTGTCAAATCTTAGCATTTGATTGTTTAACCGACCGACTTGGTTCAATAAGAACTTAGGTCTCCGTGACCACAACCTTTGAGGCACATAAACTATGAGCATTATGGCAGCCTTCGGAATGATTTCCGGCGCTGCGCAACTCAGCACATTTATCTAAGGTTCGTTAACCTTATCAAAGTTCTATTGTCCTCCCACTTAACTTTTGCGAAAAATTCCTTTTTCAAGAAACTTCACATTTCAAGCGACAAAACCTTTTTGTCCTTGGTGTTATGAAGGAATAACCAATTGTTATTCGAAATAACCTACAAAGACATGCTAATCTGACTTCGGTTGTAAACATCTTACTTATGTTTAGCATACCAAAATTTAAGAAATGACAACTTGGGTTTTACCCCAAACCATAACTTCCATGGTGTCATTTCAACGGATCAAGATGGAGCTCTTTTCAGTGTAAAAGCGGTAGTCTCTAAAGCTTTAATCTTTTAAAACATAATGGCAGTTTTATAAATAACACCTTTGATCCAACCATGTCAAACAAGGTTTCATTACAAATCTCAAACACTCCATACTCCTATGGTGTTTCGGGAAATGCAAATCTAGGTGTTTTGCTAAACTTGAAACTCAAATAAACCCCTTTATGATAAAATCATAATTCATTTATTTTCTTGTTACACTTGTAACTCAAATAAATCCCTTATGATAAAATCATAAACCATTTATTTTCTTGTCACAATGATTTTCACTTCATCTTGAAAGTCTTTGAACATTTTCAAATATTTCACACTTCTTTCTCATTAAGTGAATATTCACTCAAATTTCTGGAGAAAGTATATGAAGTTGAAACCCATCGCTTACGACTACACATAATGGACTACATACATCGATATGTATAAATTCTAATATTTTAGTCGTTCGTTCTTCTTTGGCCTTTGAACGAAGTTTTAATTATCCCGAGGAAAGTCTCACAAGCGTCACTTGATCAAATCAAAGACTCCAAAAATCCATGAAAATGGAGATTCTTCATGTTTTCTTTCCAATATAATTTAAACAGCGATGTCACTTCATAAGTGATCTTTCAATCATTTGTCTTGCGACATTTTAGCATTAAGTTTTATGGATGTGATTTCTCCAACTAGATTTGTAAATCATCCATCTTATATGGAATACGGTAATTATTTGAACAACCTTTGTTCTCATAATACCTGATTCAAATAACAATTATTAAAACAAATCTTGAAGTCAAGCCTTGATGTCAACGAGAAATACAAACAACGGTTTGTTTGTTTTCGATGAACATCATCACATATTCTCTTGCTAGTTACTTAGGCCATTGTGGTTTATGAATTGCGTCGTTCCGTATGAAATTTCATACCAACCAATTCGGTATCCAATACCCAAGAACCACATTGTTTAACAAGCAAAGAATACAACCATAACATGTATATCATCCATATACCTAAATTGGATATTTCCAATCTTTTCTTTTCTGCCAAATATATTTTATAGATTCTCTTTCAGCATTTCCTTTTCCTTTTTAAAAGAATTTATCAACATCAACAGTGGCGCCATATACATGACACATAGTCCAAAGCGTGTATATTCAAATAATAATACCTTTGGACTTGCACTTTGAAGTAGATCACCATCGTCAAAATGATCGGTATTCTTTCAAAATCCATTCTTTAGTAATCTTTTAGTATACTAAACACTTTACATACATCTTCTAGTCATCCTTATCATGGCGACTTTCATGATCAAGCTACTGTAGCTTATAAAGGCGAATCATGAGTATAACACTACTTTCCAAAACCCTTTTGGATGATTAGGATGTCTAGCATCTCCTAACCTTCGTAAATTCTCATCCAATATGAGAACATATATTATACTCTATCATATTGCAACCAAAACATTGTTTCAGATATCGTTATATCTGCCACACATGATGGTTTCTGAAACAATTCTTCCAGCTCCTAAATAAACTTGATATTAAAACAATCAAGAATCATGGAGGCAAACATGATACTTAAGATACTAACACTGGAATTGTTACTCTCGATTTAATACCAACTATTAAATTTCACGGAGTAAATAGAGTTTGCTGAAAGTTTGCAATAGGACTTTAAACTTAAGATTGACACTCAACACAATACGATACCAGTTCGTAAAGTATATATCTAGAATTCTATAGTTCTATTATCTCAATTACAACTATGCATAAGGTGGTGAACGAATGCCAATGACTACAATAAATTATGCAAATTCAATTTGATTTAATTTATGATAAATTGAGTTCTACTAATCCAAATTAGAAATGAACTCCCACTCAAAAACGACATCTCTCGTGTCTTTTTGGTGATTACATGAACCAAATCCACTACACCAAGTCCGATCATCACGTGAGTCGGTGTAGCTTCAAAGGAGAGCATCAAATGGGCATCATATCTACTATATGACTCATGCTTAACCTTTCGGTCTGTGTTCCGAGGCCATGTCTGTACATGCTAGGCTCGCCAAGTAAGAACCTTAGTATTCGCGTGTGTAACTGTCTTACACCCGAGATATGCTCGTGGATTCAAGTACACCCGATCATCACGTGATGCCTTGAAGCGACGAAACATTGTCGTTGCATACTTAAGGAAGAACACATTCTTATCTTGATATTTAAATGAGGGATCATCTTATTATGCTAATAAAACGCCAAACAAGCAATATAAGATGCTATCAAACATCACATGTTTATTAGTGGAATGATATGGTTCCCGCACATGATCTCTATCATGTGCACCGTGGTATGATCACTATCATACCTATATGTGTAAGTCCAAGGTCTATGGAGACTACACGTTATGTGTGTTGTAAGAGTATCATCTCATACTTCTACTTACAACATCACCATATCATAACACTAGCCCAGCAACAATCTAAACTAGACGTCTCTAATTTATCCATTGCAAATTTTACGTGGCTTAGGGCTTTCGAAGATAGAACCGTTCTTACCTACGAACATGAACCACAATGAGGATAACCAAATTTTTGACAACTTGTTGCAAATTAGATATTGACTATAGTAGGAGAGACAGACACCCGCTAGCCACTTATGCAAACTAGTTGCATGTCAAGCGTGGAACAGGTCTCATGTGCGAGGACATGTAAAGTTTGTCCGGGCCGCTTCATCCCACTATGCCACCAATATCCAAAGTACAACTAAGAAGCAATAAAATGATCATCATCGCCCACATACTCATATGTGTACTACCCGTGCAAAGTATCTACGCATAGATCTGGCTCTGATACCACTATAGGGTTCGCAGCATAGAAAACAAAAAATTTCCTACGATGGGAACATCTAAGTACCAAGATCTATCTACTAGATACAAGCAACGGGTGGATATACATCCATAGAATACAAACCCTCGAAGACCGAATAGCGTTAACGAGGTTGTACTCGTGGATGATGTAGACGAACGCTTGCCGATCTCAAGATCGTGATGAAGTCCGTCTGGTCCAGCCGGTCCAGCACGATCAAGTCCAGCACCTCAAAGCAGTGGTGCATCCGTGATCGCACACACGTACGGGTACCCCGACAACCTCCGCGCCCTCGCTCCAGCGAAGCAGCGGAAGCAACAAATCCTTCCAGAAAAAGCCACCGGGAACATGTATCTCGCTGATCCGAGACCATGAGGAAATTCTAAAGGAGGGAGAGAGATCCTTCGCGAGGAGGTGTGCTTTGAGAGGAGGAGAGGGGGGCCTTTTATAGGGGAGAGGGGGAACCCAAGGGGCATGGCGCCCAGCCATGGGGCTGCCCCCACCTCTTCCACAGTCATGTGGGTGGAGCTCCCACTCAAAATGAAAAGCCTCCACTCCCATTAAAAAGCCTCCACTCAAAAATCCACTCACATGCATTAAATTTCCACCAAATTTAATGCAAGCTCTCATTTAAATAAAACTCTTTTATTTATTTATTCAGAATTTTGTTAATTACTTTAATTAACAAACATTCACATAAAACCCCTTACAACATTTCAATTTCACATGCAGAACCAGTTTCAGCAATTTCAACCGAAACAGTTTCGATGTCTAGTGAAATAAATTCCTGCGCTTTCCTTTTCTTTTTCTGACATATCATTTGCTCCGAATGGTGTCGGTCTTAAGTGTGTCACCCTACGGTTCGCGAATAATGCAGACATGATCGAGACCCTTCTCCGATCAATAATCAGTAGCGGGACCTGGAGATCCATACTGACTCCCACACATTCAACGATGACTTCTGTGATCGTGTGAACCTTTTACGCTAGTATCTTAATCCCTTTGTTTCACGATATATTACATGTCCAAGATTCGATCATCGGTATCTCCATACCTAGTTTGATCTCGTTACCGACATGCACTCTTTTCTTGTTCCCGTGATATAACATTCTAGTGATCAAATCACTTGCTTGCAAGCTAATCAATGTGATATCACCGAGAGGGCCCAGAGTATATCTATCCGTCATCGGGATGAACAAATTCCACTCTTGATCCATGAGTCTCAACATAACACTTTATTAGTTTTGAAGCCATCTTTATAATCACCCAATTATGGTGTGACGTTTGATGTCAACAAGAAACTCTTCCGGTGTTAGTGATTGGCATGATCTCATGGTCTAAGGATTAGGAATACTTCGTAAGTTGTTTATAGCAATATAAACTCAATGACTTTGATCGTAATGTTATACTTCGGATGAATGTTCATCACATCATTACACTAATGTTGTGACCTCGTTATTAACAACATCCAATGTCTATGATCAGGAAACTTTGATCATCATGTTAATCAACGAGCTAGTTTATAAGAGAGGAATAACTAGGAACTTCCTTTTTGTTTATTAAACACACATGTATTAACGTTTCCGTATTAATACAATTATAGCATGCAAAATAAACATTTATCATAAATAAGGAATACGATAATAACCACTTTATTATTGCCTCTCGGGCATATTCCCTTCATCATATTTAAACCATTTATTGCTATTTAGGTTAATCACACAAGTCCATTAATGCATTTATCAAATCATCACATACACACATGCATTCATATGATTTTAATTAATCAAAGTTTTTGTTAACCCTAATTTCAGTGATTAGAGTTTGATGATCATTGTTTCATATTTTTGGGATGTTACAAGCATCCTCAATAAAAAAGCTATGCACATAGTAAATAAAAAGATCGCTGAGATGCTCATTGTCTGCTTGCCTTGTCATTTTGATCACAGGATAGCTCTTGTATCATGTGCAAGGGGTACCCTGTTGGCGGTTCTCTATGATATGCATGTATTTTAAATGACAAGAACTTACAGGTAACCAAAGTTGAGTAGCATGTGGAGCGGCCCTCGTACTCAAGGGACTTGGGATTTCCAGTTTATGGTCTGTCAAGCATATAACTTATACTGGACCTCACTTTCACCTTAACCACATGAATATGCCTATGATAGGGGCAATGAGAGCTCAAAGCTAATGAGTATCTTCCTTTTAGCATTTGGAAGCCTTTCAAACTTTACAAAACTTTTTCACTCCCTTGTTGAGTCACCACTTATTCTATGAGCACCTTCTTGAGAGCATAGTTGCCATCCTTGTGTTTATTCCAAAACTTGGTTAATTATGTCATGACTTTGATGCTTGTATCTCTGATATCTTTACCTCTAGTCTTCACTTGAACTTTAGAGGTGCCTCGGCATTTATATTGTGCTCTACAAACAAAGGCAAGAGAGATACCACTCTATCATACCTTACTATGAGCATTGCAATGTGGCTTATGTTTATGTTCCATGCTACTTATTATTATTGAGTTGGTTTCTCTTCATAGCTTGCAATGACTATTGAGTAGACTTGGTTGCATACTTCTTATTATGAATGGTTTAAGCATCTACTCCTGTGTTGAGAATATATACATCATATGAAGCAAATGTGTTCGTGAAAGATCTTTTATCGCACTCAGTTTTCAACTGAATTGCTTGAGGACAAGCAATAAGCTAAGCTTGGGGGAGTTCATACGTACAAAACATATCGACTTTCCCGAACATTTTTGCTATTGTTTATCCCCTAAACTTGTGTGATTTGGATACAACTAACACGGACTGACGCTATTTTCAGCAAAATTACCTTGCTGTCTTGTTTTTGTGCAGAAAATCAACTATCAGGAAAAATCCCAGAAAATATGCCAAAAAATATATTTCACCAGAAGACCCACGGAGCCAGAAGACGAGATGGAGAGGGGGCATGGGGGCCCACACCCCTGTCAGGCGTGGGCCCACCTCTGGCCGCGCCTAGGGGGTGCATCCACCCCAGGCACCCCCTCGGCCTCCCTCTGCGCCTATAAGTTGCCTCTTGACCTAAAAACCAAAGGGGGGGGTTCGATAGTTTTCTAGAAAGAGTTCCGCTCCGCCGCCGCCACCAGAAACCAAGATTCGGATCCAGAAACTCCGTTCTGGCACCCTGCCGGGACGGGGGATTTGGAGAGGATCATCGCCATCGTCATCACCAACGCATCTCCATCAACCATCGATGTTTCCCTCATCCATGAGTGAGTAATCCTCCGTTGTAGGCTTGGGGATGGTAGGGATTGGATGAGTTCTATCATGTAATCGAATAAATATCTGTTAGGGCATAGTGCCTAGTATCTCTATTAGTGCTATTTGACTTTGTTGCAACTTGTTGTGCTTAATGCTTATCACTAGGGCCCGAGTGCCATGATCTCAGATCTGAACTTATTATTGAATCATTATGATGGTATTGTGTGTGATCTTATCTGCAAGTTGTGTACACATATCATTGTCTAGATCCAAAGGTCCCAAAGTGACAATAATTGGGATAACCGGAGGGGGTGGTTATGGTGTGAGGATCACATGTGTTCACAGAGTGTTAATGCTTTGCTCCGGGGCTCTATTAAAAGGAGCACCTTAATTTCCAGTAGTTCCCTAGAGGCCCCGCTGCCACGGGTTGGCTGGACAGAAGATGTTGTGCAAGTTCTCATTGCGAGCATGTATGACTATATTTGGAGCACATGCCTAGGATTGTTTAGTATTTGGATGCTTGTTATTATTTATCTGTAATGCCCTAGATCTTGAAGTTACATGTTTAGACTCGTCCATGCAACGCCCGTCCATCCATCCCTATGCCCACCGCACTCATATCCCACTGTTACCGTTACTATTACTGTTGCTCATGTTTTACTGTTGTTGTTGCTTTACTGTTGCTACTATCAAACTGTTGCTACTGATAAACTTCTGTGAGCAAGAACTATTTTCAGGTGTAGCTGAATTGACAACTCAGTTGTTAAGGCTTGCAAGTATTCTTTGGCTCCCCTTGTGTCGAATCAATAAATTGGGTAATACTACCCGCGAAGACTGTTACGATCCCTTACACTTGTGGGTCATCAGCAACCTGGAACCTGCACAACACAACCACAGTACTTTGCCCCAACTTACAGTGAGGTTGTCAATCTCACCGGTTTGCTGAAAACAAAGGATTAAACGTATAGTGTGGAAGATAGTAATTTCTTGTAGAAAGTAAACAGTAAACAGTAACAGTAGATGGTATATCAATGGGATAGATAGGACCAGGGTCCACAGTTCACTAGAGGTGTTCTCCTTAAGATAAATAACATGCTGAGTGAACTAATTATAGCAGGGCAATTGACAGATTGAGAATGCATAACAATGCATATACTAGACATCTTGATATGTTAGGCATTACAACATAATACATAGACTGTAATCCAACTGCATCTATGACTAATAATCCACCTTCAGGTTATCATCTGAACTTGTTCCAGTATTAAGTTGCAAGCAACAGATAATTGCATTAAGCAAAGTGTGTAAAGTAAACAATACAATTGCCCTTGGGCAAAGGATTGTTGTTTTCTCCCTAGTAGCAACAGCACATCTACAACCTTAGAAGTTTCTATCACTATCCCATATTACTAGAGGCATGAACCTACTATCAAGCATAAATACTCCCTCTTGGAATTACAAGCATCTACTTGGCCAAAGTATCTACTAGCAACGAAGAGCATGCAAGATCACAAATAACATAGACATGATAAAATCAATAATCAATCTGACATAGTATCTCAATATCCATCGGATCCCCGCAAACACAACATGTAGTATGACAAATAGATGATCTTGATCATGAACGGAGCTCACAAGATCTAAACATGATAGCACAAAGGAGGAGAAACAACCATCTAGTTATTGTATGGACCCATAGTCCAAAGGTGAACTACTCATGCATCACTCCGGAGGCTGGCATGGTGATGAAGAAGGCCTCCGAGATGATCTCCCCTCTCCGGCAGGGTGCCGGGAAGAGCTTCAGATCCCCCGATCTAGGAACGATGGTGGCGGAGGCTACGGACAGTTTCGTGGATTTCTGATTGGGTGCTTAGGGTTTCTGCCTCGAGATGTTTAAATAGGTGAAGGGGCAAGGTCGGTTGAGGGCCAGGGGGCCACACCATGCCCTGGCGTGGCCTAGGGTGGGCCCGCGCCAGGGGGTGGTGCGGCCGCCCTATGGTGCCTCATCGTACCCCCTCTGGACGTCTTCGCTCCGGTAAAATATTGACTTTGGCTTTTGTTCCGTCCAATTCCGAGAATATTCCTTTACTAAATTTTCTGAAACCAAAAACAGCAGAAAATAGGCAACTGGCACTGCGACATCTTGTCAATAGGTTAGTTTTGGAAAATGTATAAAAATACCTCAAAGTGTAGACAAAACATAAGAAATTTGATACAAAACAAGCATGGAGCATAAAAAATCGTAGATACGTTTATGACGTATCACACTTGTTTTGGCTATCCGTGGCGCACTAGGGGTGCGCCACGAGGCACGAGCTATGGCTAAAAGTTAGTCGTGGCGCACTAGGTGGTGCGCCACGCGTATGAAAAGTTAGCTGTGGATACAAATGTCAAAATTCAAAAAAAGCGGGAGATTAGGATCTCTCCGCCCCCGCAGTCGTCAGTGTCGTCGCTCGTCGGTGCGGGTCATCATCGTTTCTTCATCAAAGTGGTCACTGTCGTCACCTTGTCGGAGCGGTCGTTGTCTGCGTGGTCCCCGTTGCCTCGCCGGAGAGGTCGTCGTCGTAGTCACTGCAAGGAGGAGGAGAAGAAGAAGAAGGAGCCCATCGTCGCCATCGTCACTAAAAGGATGAGGAGAAGGAGGCCGCCTTCACCGTCTTCACTGCAAGGAGGAGGAGGAGGAGGTCGCCGCCATCACCGTCGTCACTGCAAGGAGGAGGAGGAGGAGGTCGCTGTCGCCGTTGTCACTGCAAGGAGAGGAGAAGGACAGAGCAAGGAGGTGGAGCAGCAAGGAGGACAAAGAGATAAGGGGAAGGAGGAGAAGAAAAAGGAAAAGGAAAAGGAGAAGGGAGGAAAATGAAAAGGAGAAGGGAGGAGAGAATGGAAGGAGAAGGGGTAGGGAAAAGGAGGGTAGGTGGCCAGCGGGGTGGTGATTCGGATTTCGAATCCCGTCCACTTATTTGTGGTGCACTAGGTGGTGGTGCACTATAGGTAAGTTGCCCTTTATTTATTTTTCCAGGAAAAAACGGTATTTTGACCATAACTTTTTACTTTTTTCGAATTTTGTAAATATAAAAAATCTCTAAACGTCTAGAGGTGGTTGCGAGCGGATGCGAAATCTCGTTCTCGTTATTTTGGTATATTAAACTTTTTTTCAACATCGTATGCAAAATTTACGATCGTTTTACCGTGGCATGCCTTTTTTGCAAAAAAAAATCGAAATTCTTGTTTGTTAATTTTTCTAGAAACTAGACCACATTACCTACCTACATGCGAAAGGATTTTATTTTTTAAAGTGTTTTTTATTTTTTTTATTTTTTGCAAGGCTAAAAAGGCGATCCACTGGGGATGGAGTTGGTGCAGGCCACTTAGCCGTAGGGCACCTGGCGCACCACTATATGTTGTCATACGGGTAAGTTTTCACATTTACACAACAGACTACACCACGGCGACCTGTAGCGCATTGCGCCCATGTGCGCCAGGGCTACCTTCCACACCTGTAGCGCACCACGCACATGTGCACTACGGCTAGGTGGTCTGCGGCCGGCCGTGCACTGGCCCAAACATAGCCGTGGCGCACCACTACCATGTGCGGCACAGTTATGCCAGGTAGTCGTAGCGCACTTGTTAGCAGTGCGCCACGACTATTTTACCCGTGGGGCACCATTGGCACGTGCGCAATGGATTTGTGGATTACCATATCCATTTTTCTATTACTGTGGATAATGTTGAGGAAAACCCACGACATAGAATGGGGTACAAATGAGTAGGGAATTTGGATGAATTAAAACATATCCACCAATGGAGGTTAGATGAAGTTTGTGCATCTATCGTTTGTTTGTGCCGACTGAGGGGAGTAGGGATAGGGATCCTAGTTATCACTGGACCAAAGCATAGTAAATGTACAAAACCATGAAATCTAGTATTAAAGAAAATGTGGGGTATAAATAAAATATATGTTTATGGAAAATAAAAAAATGTGCGTACACGAGGCAAGTACCTCTCTCTCATGTAGTTTGGAATCCACAATCATGGAATTTATTGCACTACCATCTATCTAAGTTAAACAATGTTTCATGGGGTATCCTTGAAAAACATGTTTCATGGGTGCATTGAAAGTAAAAATTTGCTAAAATAAATTGTGTTCAAGTGATCTCAAGGTGTAGCTTGGGTTCGTGTCCATTGTTACAGTGGTCATTTCTGAGTGTCAAATCCCCTAGGTCTAGTGCAATATATAGTAGCTGTTGCAGATTAAAAAATCAGCATAACACTTCTTATTTTGTAAGACCAGAGACGAGATATAGTTAGATTCTGGCATTCAGGCTTAAAATCCTTGTCCTACTAGCATGATGTTGTATCCAAACCACACAAGCTACTAAAGCTAGCAACGGATGTGAACTTTGCAAGTTGGTGATAACCAATTTATGCTTGAACCATTGGTGACTTCTGCACTGGCATGTGTTCATATATACTCGGTCGACATGCTAGCCTAGCATGAGAAGGACATTATCTTTGGAAAGACAAAATATACATATGGTGTACTTCTATGCTCATACTTTCGACATTGGTAATATCAATGGGCAATAGTAGTGTTGGTGCCATACCTATGATCATGTAATTGTAACTTTTTTAGACTCCTCCAACTTTGGAATATGAATATTATGAGCAAGTACCAATTTTTCAAGTGTGATTTACACAAACTATGATGTAAGTTGACATCATGGTCTTATGTGCAGGATCTCCATCAATGCAGTCGCAAGATTTAAAATATCAAATATCTGATCAATATCAATTTGGTTTTGACATATGGCACCTCCAAAAAAATCTCCAACGACTCTTACTAGCTTGGACACACCAACCCCCCCCCCCCTGCGTAAATATTGTGAAGTTTGGGGCCAAAGGCCCCTCCCTTGTTGTGTAAAGGTTCTACAAAGAATTAAGAACCCTCCCCTCGCTCAAACGGACGCCTCCTAGCGCCATCAGAGCCAACACGACTCAACTATGGGTCCGCTCGGTGGCCTCGGCATGTTACGTCTCCATCACATTCCTCACCCGAGGTTTGTTCCCGGTCATCTTGCCGAAGAATACAAAGAGGTGAATAGAATAGGAAAGAGTAAGATGAGGAGGAAAATGTTTTGGTCTACAAGCATCCTTTTTCTCCCCGTTTACATAAAGGAAAAAAACCAGAGTAATTCCTCGGTAAAACAAATGTGTTCCCCAGTGTGTACCCATACGATGAGTAACATCTCATTAATACCGCCTCCGATTGAGGTACCATCATCAAGGAGAAAGGTATGCACACCTTCTCGCTAATCCCACCAGATGACTATAGACGAAAAGATAGCACAATGAAAAGGATTCCACTCATGATGGTCATGACTCCTTGAGGAAGCCAGAAATACCTTCTTCTTAACACGAAAAATGAGCAAGAATAGGCTTAGAAAAGAAAAAAAAAAGAACATTCATAAAGGAGTGTTATCGATGACCTCTGCATTCAAATAATAGTGCCCTGCCAAAACCCGGGGGCTAATGATACAGATATTCCTAAGATGCTAATTTTCAAGACCCTCTATGAGGAGTGAAGACTCGCGACACTGGAAGGACAACATGGGGTGGTCTTTAAAGATGAGTGTTACAAAACCATCGAACTGGACGTTATCAAAAATCGTCCACTGCTCTTCGATATGATTAGAGAAATCAAGACTTCTTAGTAGTGATGCACTATCCATTAATGTAATCTGATTTTGGTGCACCATATAGCAAGATCATATGCCTTGGTGTGGGGGTCACCTTTTACCTCATACTTGCTCCATGGAGCGCATTTTTTATTCCATCCACATATACATGATCAACCAATTGGAACTAGGGTATTATCTCCACTGTGATGGCCTAGACCTGGGTACATCCATGTGTGTAACACCCTGCCCACTGGGCCCCGGGGGTATCACTCCTGGTAGCTTAATAGGATATCTAGACTGGTCCCACATATCAACACTAGTCTTTTCTGCGCATTTTTTCATCACTCATGCGCATCCGGTACACACTTTCCGGTCCGTCACCCATCCTAGAATTGCTCTAGGCCAAGCACGCTTAACCTTAGAGTTCTTTTGGAATGAACTTCTGAAAAAAAAAGTTGCAACTTGTTGGTATGAATATCATATCAATCCTATTAAGTCATGTGCTTGGATCTCACATACACCCACCCTTTAGAAGATCGATGCCATCATCGATCAAGCACACCCCATGAATATTCCCTCTTGGCACGCGTTTGTGCGTCTAGTGCCGGCACATATGCCATGTCGTGTCCACTCCGGGTCACACGCGCCATGCTCCACATGTCCCGCCACTGACCCGCGCACACCCGTTTAACCGCGAGGATCGGCTCTGATACCACTTGTAACACCCCATCCACTAGGCTCCGGGGGTATCACTCCTGGTAGCCTAATAAGATATCTAGACTAGTCCCACATACCAACATTAGTCTTTTCTGCGCACTTTGTCCTCACTCATGCGCATCCGGTACCCACTTCCTGGTCGGTCACTCATCCTAGAATTGCTCTAGGCCAAGCACGCTTAATCTTATAATTCTTTTGGATTGAGACTTTAGAAAAGAAGTTGCAACTTGTTGGTATGAGTATCCTATCAATCATATTAAGTCATGTGCTTGGATCTCACAATGTGGCAGTCCCATTCCTAGAATCTCTATGCATCACACCTCACACTTCTCATCTTCATCGTCACTCACATGGATAATTTTGAGGAAAACCCACGACACGGAATGAGGGTACAAACGAGTGGGGAATTGGGATGAATTAAAACATATCATCTATGGAGGTTAGATGAAGTTTTTGTATCCATCGTTCATTAGTACCAATAGGGGTCCGAGTAATCCCCATACGGAAGCATACTAAATGTATAAAACCATGATCTGTAATATTGAAGGAAATGTGTTGTACGAGACTAGATATGTTTATGGAAAATAAATAAATGTGTGTACATGAGGTAACTACTCTCTGATGTAGTTTGGAATCCACCATCATGGGAATTTCTTACAATGCCATCTATGTAAGTTAAAACGATGTTTCATGGGGTATCCTTCAGAAAAACAATGTTTCATGGGTGCATTTCAGGTAAAAATTGCTAACGGAATTCCAAAAATTTAAAATAAATTCTCAAGTGCTCACTATTCCAATAAGTTTATCTATAAGTTAAAACAATGTTTAATGGGGTATCAAAAGCAATGTTTCGTGGGTGCATTACATTTAAAAATTGCAAAAGAAAATTATATTCGAGTGATCTCAAGGCGTAGCTTGGGTTCGTGTACATTGTTGGAGTGGTCAAATTCGATCACCTAAGCCCCTAGGTGTAGCTCAGTCGTTGCAAATTCAAAAATCAGCACAATGTTTCTTCTTTTGTAAGATTAGACACAGAATATAATTATCTTCCGGCACACATGCTTGAAATCCTCATCTTACTCGCGTGATGTATCCAAATCACATGAGCTATTACAACTAGTTGCAGGTGTAAAACTTTGCATATCGATGATCACCAATTTAAGCTTGAATCGTTGGTGACTACTGCAGTGGCATGGGTTCATATATACCCGGTCAATATTAGCCTGGCATGGGAAGAACAAAAATGTTTTTTGATAGACAACATATACATATGGTGTACTTCTAATACTTTAATGTTCATACTTTAGACTTTGGTAATACCAGTTGGCAATGGCAGTGCCGGGTACCAGACATATGACCATGTAATTGCAACTTTTTTAGGCTCCTCCAACTTTAGAATATGAATTTCTAAGTAAATACCTAATTTTGAAGTGTGATTTACACAAATTGTGCTGTCAGCTGACATCATGGTCTTATGTGCAGGGCCTCCATTGATAGCAGTCACAAGATTTAAAATTTCATATATTGGGTCCTTATTAATTTGGTTTTGGCATATGGTACTATAGAAAAATGCTCTAAAGGCTCTTAACAGCTAGGCTGTCCCGTTGAGTGTGTAGAGCTCGTGGAGTTCGAGGACAAAGGCCCCGCCCTTGTTGCAAGAACCCTCGCCTTCTCTAAAGGGATGTCTCCTGGCGCCAGCATGACTCGATGATGGGTTAGCTCGATGGCATCGGCACGCTGTGTCACCCTTGCCTTCCTCTCCCAAGGTTTGTTCCTGGTCATCTTGTCGGAGAATACAAAGAGGCGAAGAGAATGAGAAAGAAGAAGAAGAAGAAGATAAAAAATGTTTTGGTATACAAGCCTTTTTCTCACTTCCTATTTGTAAAGGAAAATTCTTGAGTAATTCCTCGATGAAAGTAATGTGTGTTCCCATTGTGCACCCATCGATAAGAAACATCTCTTTGATATTTTCCGAGTATACAACTAAGACACTCAACAAAAGATTCGTGCCACATTGCATGCCGGTACGGAGCATGCACCGTCAAGTCCCTTTTTTGATAGGACTTTAGCATTAAAAGATACAACCTACAGTACAAAACATCTCAACAAAAACAAAAATTACATCGAAATCCTTGAGAGGTGTAGCTCAGCATATATAGTAGTCGTTGCAAATTCAACAATCGTCACAATGTTTCTTCTTTTGTAAGACTAGACATAGAATACAATTAGCTTCCGGCACACATGCTTGGAATCCTCATATTACAGGCTTGATGTACCCAAATCACATGAGCTATTACAACTAGTTGCAGGTGCAAAACTTTGCATATCGATGATAACCAATTTAAGCTTGAATCGTTGGTGACTACTACACTGGCATGGGTTCATATATACCTGGTCGATATTAGCCTGGCGTGGGAAGAACGAAAATGTTTTTTGATAGACAACATATACATATGGTGTACTTCTAATACTTCAATGTTCATACTTTAGACTTTGGTAATACCAGTTTGCAATGGTAATGCCGATACCAGACCTATGACCATGTAATTGTAACTTTTTTAGGCTCCTCCTACTTTAAAATATTAATTTCTGAGTAAATACCGAATTTTGAAGTGTGATTTACACAAACTGTGTTGTCAGTTGACATCATGGTCTTATGTGCAGGACCTCCATCAATAGCAGTCACAAGATTTAAAATATCATATATCCGGTCCTTATCAATTTGGTTTTGGCATATGGTACTATAGAAAAATGCTCTAAATGATCTTAATGGCTAGGATGTCACGTTGAATGTGTAGAGATCGTGGCGTTCGAGGTCAAAGACCCCTGCCTTGTTGCAAGAACCCTCGTCTTCTCTAAAGGGACGTCTCATGACGCCAGCATGACTCGACGATGGGTTAGCTCGATGGCATCGATACGCTGTGTCATCCTCGCCTTCCTTGCCCAAGGTTTGTCTTGTCGAAGAATACAAAGAGACGAAGAAGAAGAAGAAGAAGAAGAAGAAGAAGAAGAAGAAGAAGAAGAGAAGAATGTTTTGATATATAAGCCTTTTTCTCACATCCTATTTATAAAGGAAAATTCTTGAGTAATTCCTCGATGAAAGTACTCGTGTTCCCCTTGTGCACCCATAGATAAAAAACATCTCGTTGATATTTGCCGAGTATACAACAAAGACACTCAATAATATTTGCCGTGTATGTAAGAATACACTTGGAAAATATATTTTTTGCTAACATTTTTTTACGCATGAGATTTACCGAGTGCAGTACTAGACAAAATCATTCCGAGTTTCGGGAGGCCCTCGGCAGGCCTTTGCCTAGTGCTTTGCACATTGGCAAAAGAAAAAAAGGAATTTCCGATAGTATGGGATATTAGATATGTAGTTTCTTTTTTTGCGAAATTTCACCGATCTATTAATAATCATCAACAACAGTACAAAGAGTTTTAAAAGTAATAAAAATTACAAATAGATCAATGGACCATCTAGCGACAACTAAAAACATTGACGCGAGCCGAAAGCGAGCCGCCGTCCTCGCCCCTTCATCACCGAAGACGGACAAAGCTTGTCGTAGTAGAGCTTGTTAGAGTAGATAGACAGGAAGTCATCATGCTAAGGCCCTAAAGGACCAGCGCAACAGAGCAGCAACCATCGCCGAAGATGACCAACGCAGATCGGAAAAGACTGACATCAAAACACATCAACAAAAAACGAACAGATCCCAAGGGATCCGTCGGACACACGACTCCACACGCCCTCCGTCGATGATAGACGCACCACCAGAGAGAGGATAGGACGGAAGTACCTTATTCTGATTTCAGGACATAGCCGTCGCCTCAACATCCTGAAAAAGACACTAAAAATAGTCTAAACAAAACACTGAGACCTTCCGCCAGCAAGTGTTCGTGGTCCGTCACGCCTCCAAGGACCTAAGGCCGCTGAAGACGGAACGGACCGATGGCTCACCGGTGGAGGAAAGGAACCCTAGATGGGTTTTGCCGCCCTATCCTGGAAGAGGCTCTCTTTTGGTCCCGTACCCTACTAGTACTTTTTCTGAGATTTTTTGTATTTTTTACTAACTTTTTTGGATGCTATGTAGTTGAATCAAGAAAAAGCATTCACACTTCTTAATTAGTATCGTTCAGCCTCCACCTAATGCCTTTCTAATACTAATAAAAATAATATTCAAACGTCACAAGAGTATAATTCAATTGTTTGACCGTTTGATTACCAAATACATAGATAAACACTTGCGTAATTCTAATGTGACATAAGAAAATGTACATCATGCATGTGCCTTAGCCATAATATACATGCCTTTAACACTTTGACAGATTTAACGGAAAGTGTCTTTCGCTCCCAAGGTTCAGTTGTCCCTTTATTTATTTTTAAATAAAAACTATATTTATAAGTTTAAAAAACAATTTAAAATAATTCTGGACGTAGTCAATGTTGTATCCCATGAGCATGTAAAATCACAACATGAAATTATTTGTATTATGGGCTACAAAAAAATGAAAAATCTAATAAACTTTAGGGATTTGAAAAATGCACAAACATATCTACACTTTTTTTCAACTTTCTGTAGCTCAGAATACAAAGTATTTGCAATTTATATTTTGCATGTTCAAGGGAAAATCATTGGCACTCACGGATATGATTTTCGATTTTTTTTAAATAACATGTGCTTGGGAGTTAAAAATCTCTACTCCAGATTTAAATATATAAAATGTGCTAGCTACATATCTGTCCATGTCCATATCAGTCAAAACACATCTTTTACTCCGTCAAATCCATATATCTGTCCATGTCCATATCAGTCAAAACACATCTTTTACTCCGTCAAATCCATAATGAATGTCGCTCTGAACTAAATCAGTAACACTTATTATCTGAACTAAATCAGTAACACTTATTATAGATCAGAGCGTGCACTATGTTTGAGATAATATTTTTCAACGTGAGTTTGGTGGGCTACATCAAAATATCATGTCAAATACCATCTATACCGCTCAACGGGTGAAAATAACATTTCAGATATGGTATGTTAAATGTAGCCCATCAAGCAGCCTTGGCTACAGTTGTTACCGTTGCTCATGCCTATCACAGTCTCGGGCTTAGGTCTCACGTGAAAAACATGAGAAGAAATGGAGCCATGGAGGACGGTCGTGCAACAAACGAAACATCAAGTCGGACTACCGTACCAGACCTGACACTCCAGCGGGCCTATGTGACGACCTCCTGCAACGACGGCGATTGACTGCTCCCATTCATCACGAAAGTGAAGCATCATAAGCATGCATAAAAACCACCAGCGCACGCAGATTCAGGTCATTAGGAGAACCACCTGACACTGACCTGCGATCCATACATTCCGCTCCGTCTGTGGTGCAGAAGAACTTTTGATACTCCGTCGCATGAGGAATTCATTGTGAAATCTACATGCCTTCCCAACGAGGCTTAAGTAGCAGCCACTGCCCCAGTGTCTAGTCGACAAAAACATCCAACAGAACATATGCTTCCCCAAACAAGTACGGGGCAAATGCTTAGAGTCAATGATTCATTACTTACATGCCAAAGGCGTCAGACTCCCTAACACTATCACAAGACCGTGTGGATACAACTGACCATAATTTACATATATACCTTACATAGGGAGCCTCTCCCTGGCGAGCTGCCCGGAGCATTCATAAGCTCACGGCACCTGGCGCCTGGGGCTCCACGAATGTCTACACCACTAGCAGCAGCACACCGATGAACAATTGGCATGCCGTGAGCACGAGCACCAGGTCACTTTACGTGGGAATCATATACCTCGAAAACAGATTCAGGGATCACTGTGGGTAACTTATCAATGTACATGTAGAGACGCCTCAGGTTCTCTCTTCGAACCGTCGCCATGTCGACTATGTCCCTGTCATCTGTGTATATCCAGAGGTCGGCAGAGTTTACCCTCTTGAGGCTATCACGGCAGAATGGACAGGACTGGGATCTTGATCTCCTGCAGGGAGCCACACTTAGAACAGGAGAGATAGAGCGAAGAATTTGAAGGTCATCAGATTATGTAGACAGTTGATAAGTGGCAGCAATGACATGTTCAGAACCTAAGAAGGATTTATATTTCTTTACGTTGATCCATATTTCGGTTCAAGGATAAATCCAAATTATTATCATGGTACCAAGGGCCATGGTACCCGGAATCGCTTAAGAACAACTAATTGCAAGAAAAAAAATCATGACAGCGAGAAATCTCAAACCAAATCTCGTTGTTTTGTATACCACTTGTATTCCTAACTATTGGTTTTTTGCTTCTGACCCCGCGAAACAAATCCAAATGCAAGATGGAGATGAAGACATGATATATAACCAAATAACCTCAGAGCTATATCAGGTTGCTATATCCTTCAGGCTAAGCTAAGACAAGTCCACCTTAGATGGACTTGGTCTCTTTTGTTGATCTACTCGCCCTATTTCCAACTCTATGCTGCCCCGAGCATTTGCTGAAACCAGCCTTTCTTAAATGAGGTTAAATTAACCATGTTATACAAGTGTGCAAGATTAATTTCTGGACTTCTGTCTGAAGGCAATATGTCCATCAAACATGGTTAGAACATAGAAAATCAGGACGGATAATGTTCTCGAGTCTCGACGAAGTAATGATGTACATTGGCTCACAGCAGGACGTTCACCATACACCGTTAGAACAAAACCAAATACGGGTGGACGTTGTCCTAGATGAAGTGATGATTTACATTGTCTCGAGGGATTATGTTTGTCAAACACATTTAAAACATAGAAAATCAAGACAGCGAATGTTCTGGATGAAGTCATCATGGTTCATGTTCAATTGAACTCTATTTCTACTTTTTATAAACAAAAGATCTAAGATATCTCGGAGGAGCAAGACTGCCTGCTCAAATGAACTAGCTATTCAATGAGGAGACCTGAAATGCTGTTCTGTTACAGTTTGTTGCCCACGTAGCCTCTACTGCGACCAAAAAACTTATAGAACATGACCTACACAGTGGCATGATCAAGCTGACCACACAGTTAGAAAGATAAAGCAGGGATCATGCTTTAGGTAATGCTGACGATGCAAGCAGCTTACATATGAATACTTCCTTGGTAGTTGTTAAATAAAATCTCATGTTAAATTATACCAAGGGCCTATCGCTTCAGGTTGATCATGCAGAAATGTTCTAATTTCCCAAGAGCAGAAGGCAAATTTTGCCTGCTTCTGAAATTTGCTACACAATACAGAGATTGCAAAGAGAAGAGAGCAGATATGTACCAGTCACGATAGCATTTAATGCACATAGCATGGCTACATGTTGGAAGGACGACTTTGCCGTTTATCTCCATACATATGCCACATTCTTCCTCTATATTGTCATCAATCTCTGATATCACCCTTTTGTGATCTTCGTCCCGTCTCCTATACCTCTCTACACAAATTGCCTTTTGTTTCTTGTTCTCGACTTCATTGATTCCTTCATGTAGTTGTGCTAGAGAAGGATATATGACAGCTGACAAAAATGAAGACCTAATTAATAAACCAGTTTATAGAAAATAAGTGTGTAAAAGAACCGCACCAAGAAAATACACTATACCATAGAATTCCCTAATGCTTGCTTTCCTTTCATGAGTGGACATGGTGGTCGTCCCATCAGCATAAACCTGCAGATTTAGGGCTACAGTAATATAAATCATAGCTCTAACCCAACAAAAAAGAATAACAGAAATAAAACCTTGATATGATACTGGGGCATTTTCAACCTTGTAAATAAGAATCCTTAACAGCCCAAGCGCACCGGCAAGGTTGCAGTCTGTCCACTGCACAAGAAAAAGGAAAAGGTGTGCAGCTGGACAGTATGACATCCTCATCTGAAGACATGCACCATCATATTCCCTTCGAAATTCAGAAGCACTGCATTTTTTACCAAATAAATAAATGAGCAATGCATTATTGAGGCCTAAAAGAATAAATGAGCAATGCATTATTGATGCCTAAAAGAATAAAGAAACTAATCCAATATTCCACAATATAGTTTAGGTGAGGTAAAAGCTATATGCTGTAAGCAGAATCATAGTCTGCAGTACAAACTTAGGATAACCCTTATATCCTTATTACTGTGAAAAAAGACCATTCCAGAACTTCATTGGCACTTTGAATAGCAGATCAAAGTTGAATGTTATAGAATTCAGGTAGTGCCGCAGTGGAAGTGGTGTTAATGCATTCAGGACTACTGGCCTTTCCAGTAGCCTCTAGTCTGTTCTGTACATATGTGTTGGTAACATTTTCCATGCTATAAAAATTTGGACAGTGCTCGTGCTGGATTTCTCAAAATGAAAGTGCTGCCATGTTGGTCACCATATATAGTGAAAAAATGGTTGAATTTCTTTGCATTGTCATGATATGAGGTACAGAAATATGGTCAAACTTAAGAGAGAACCGGCTGAGGATATGCTTCTGTACCTAGGTTGTAACTACAGTTAGCAGACTCTATAATAGTCAATATTCAAAAATACCACTACAGCTAAATTCTGAAAGCTGCTCTTGTACATAAGTGCCTGACTCTTTCTTTTTCTGTGTATGTTCTTAAAGGTCAGGCAAGTATTAGGCTCTACAATGAGTTAGAGCCCTAGCAGAGCTGAAAGCATTCATACACCATGTGCTAAAGTAAAATGGCACACTATTAATGTACTATTGTTTCCTGACAAGGTTCTAAAGCTTTAGGGCACCCTTAAATGGTGAATTCATCCGGAACAACTAATGCGGCAATGCCTATGTAACTAGGATAGTAAGCAAAGCCTGAAGAGCTGGACCATAACTGAATTCATGACGTCTAGGACTAGCTAGTTGGCCAAATGATACCAGCACTCCGCGTGTAGCGCACATTCTGGACAGCAATTTCGGGGAAATCCATGATGACAATGATGAGGAAGGCACCGACCACATTGTCACAAGAGAAGAATTGCACGGCACACTAACAACAGGGGATTTCATGATGAGAGCTCAAAAAGTGTGATTCCTATATCCTTAGTAGTGCTCCAAGGCCCAACGAAGATGACTTTGGCCAGAAGCAGCGCATTTTTCAGGCACGTGTCAATGGAAGACGGTACCAGCTGGAACATTTAGTCTTCCACAGTAATTTAAAACACGGAGTATAATAACTTTAAGTAAAGCGATATGTATGTACGCCAGCAGTCAAAATCGGAAGCATACACCTATCAATAGTCAAATTAACCAAGCAGGGTGTGTGTGGCAAATGATTTGTGGATAAGGCTCCCCAAGGAGGCGGTTTATTAAAGGGAAAATCGCAGAGGATTAATCGCTGCTCCGGCCAAAACATCAGCGCGTGCGATCACATTTGGGTGGACATCACTGCGGCACGAAGAGGCAATTCGCAATCCTACTCCAGACGCAGATGAACAGCGCAAGGTCTAGAAACAGCGTGACACCGGACCCAGCACAAATTAACGCAGTGGGCGACATGAACAGGTCAAACAGAAACAACATCAGTTCATATTTGGGCAGCAGGAAGAAGGAAGGAGGAAAGAGGATTCGGGGGAGGGGGGCGAGCTCACAGGGAGTTGGCGTGCTGGATGTCGGCCTCGAGCAGCTTCAGCGAGTCCCTGAACGACCTGCCCATGGGGAGGAGGGGGAGCTGCAACTACTCCAGCGCCGCGCCGCCGCGACCATCCAAATCCCCAACCTCGCCTCCCTTCCTTCGGCACCCCTCAACAACACCAACCTCTATCCCCTTCGCTTTCGGCCCCCGCAACCCGGCCTAAACCCGCCGAAACCCTAGCCACTGGATCCGCGCGGTCCTGACCCGAGGTTTCTGTTCCGGCGCGGCTGAGCTCGACTCGACTCGACAAACGGCGGTGGTTAGTGCGGCGAGGCCGGTTTTAAAAGCTCACAGGGTCAGTCACGGCCCCCCTTCGCTTTCGGACCCGGCCCCCGGGTGCCTTGCGTGCACGGGAGGGAGGTGGAGTACAGTGACAGTTGCGTGGGACTGACAGGTCGGGCGTGGATCGGGTGGGCCTGGACTGTCAGGGAAAGTGGGTAGCTGGGTATCGTGGGGATGAGAGCAGCCAGGGGCTGCAGGCGGGGCCAGGAGGGTTGACACGTACGTTTCTGGAAGGTGCGGACGCCCGGTGGAAGTTGCAGGGTCCGTGACAACGGCACAAGTACACGTATAGTGGCACGGAGCCATCAGTGCTTTGGTCGTGTTTGGCTCGGGTTAAACTGCCGGGTCAGAGGCTTGCCCAACTGGGTTTATTCTTTAAACACCGACATAGATCACGATGTCCCGTTCAAAAAAAAAAACATAGATCGCGATGTACGGTTGTACACCACGTCAGCACCGCCACATATACATGCACTCGCAAACCCACGGTTTAAGTTGGACTCGTAGAACCTCAAAATTTAAAAAATTCATTACTGAAACTTTGCTATCAATTACACTACTATCTACGTTCCAAACTAACTGACACAATTTTGTCTAAGCATGGACGCATGTAGACAAAGTTGCATCAATTTATTTGAAACAGATGGAACAGAAATAACCACAAGGTTAATTTTACGAATTTTCTGACAAGGCACCATGGTGTGCCGCAGAGGCGGACCTTAATGGAGGCCAAATGGGCCATGCCCCCCCCCCCCCCCCCCCCAACTCAACTATAATGCACCATACTACTAAGTATTTATCAACTTTTTACCATATAAAACACAAAATAATTCAATTTGCCCCCCCCCCCCCCCCCCACACACACACACATACCCAACTGCTATCAATTGCCTTTTGGCCCCTCCTACAATATTGTTCAAGGTCCGCCACTGGTGTGCCGTGTGCCGTGTGCCGTTATGTACTTTGGTGGATGGGGTAGTACACCATTTTACTTCACTAGGAGTAAAAACACTGCATTTGGTCTTCCACTTTGCAACTCACCTAGATGATAAAACCCCCGACTTGGTAGTCAAAAAATAAATAAAACCCCCGACTCCATTTTGTGGAAGCTCGTTATCTCTCGGACATACTCCTCGGCCTTGAAAGATCTATTCTTCAACATCATCAGCTCACAAATGAACATCTTTGTTTGTGGTTGTCCGACCTCCTAGGGTTCACCCTTTTCTGAAAAATAAACCATTTTATGTCTATCTATCTATTTAGATGGCACATCAACTACCGGTTTCTCAAAAACAAATGAACATCTCTGTTTGGAAGAATTGGGCTCCTCTGATTCAAGAAATTTTCTCAGGATTTGTATAGGATTCAGTCCCTGCAGATTTTTCCCTTCCGAACACTTTTAATTCATGGGATTGAAACATGTAGAAACTGGTCCTGTAGGAAGTCAGCTGTGTGTTTTCACAAGAAAAATAGCACGAGCTCCAATCTCATGAAAAAAATCCCTTGTTGTTTTCTTTAAGAATTCCTTTTGTCCACAGGAACCGACTAGACAGGACATTTTATTCCTTTAAATTACTTATTCCTTTAGTTCCCCTACCCTATGAATCAAAGGAGTCCCTAAAGTGCAACTTTTCTCTTGGTTAGTCATTTGAAATCATGCGTAGACTACCGACAGGTTGCAACATAGAGAATGACTAAATTGTGGGAATTGCCCTCTTTGTAATCAAACTACTTAGTCGGCCACTCACCTTTTTATTCTAATGCCACTACACGCCTATAATTTGGAACATGATCAAACTATGGCTCAGCCTCAAATATTTAGACCCCATGGCCTGGGCAATTTTCGACGACCACCAATCTTGGTGGCACGGAGCCATCAGTGCTTTGGTCGTGTTCGGCTCGGGTTAAACAGCCCGGTCAGAGGCTTGCCCAACTGGGTTTATTCTTTAAACACCGACATAGATCACGGTGTACAGTTGTACACCACGTACGTCACCACAGCCACATATACAGGCACAAAACCACGGTTCAAGTTGGAGTCGTAGAACATCAAATTTTGAAAAAGTCATTACTGAAACTTTGCTATCAATTATATTACTACCTCCGATTCCAAACTAACCGAACGAATTTTGTCTAAACACGGAGGCATGTAGACAAAGTTGCGTCAATTTATTTGAAATAGATTAGAATAAAAATTACTCCCTACAACCCATATTAGTTGATCTAGATTCTATATATGAATATATCTAGTCAAGTTTTAGTGCTAGATACTTATAAATCTAGACAAAAAATTGAGGGATCGAAGGGAGCACCACAAAGTCAATTTTACAAATTTTCTAACAAGGCCCCATGGTGTGCCATGTGCCGTTATGTACTTGTACTTCAATTTTACACCATTTTACTCCATTCGTTTCAAAATATAATATATTTTAGATTTGTGAAGCAAATGTATCTAGACTTGTTTTAGTATGTAGGTTCACTTGGATTTGGAGTGAATCTACACACTAAAAAAGTCTAGATACATTTTTTTCACAAACCTAAAACATCTTATATTTTGAAACAGAGGGAGTACTTCACTAGGAGTAAAAACCCTGCCTTTGGTCCTTCACTTTGCAACTCCACCTAAACGATAAAACCCCCGACTCCATTTTGTGGAAGATCATTATCTCTCGGACATACTCCTCGACCTCGGCTTACAGAGCTCTATTCTTCGGTATCATCAGCTCACAAATGAACATCTTTGTTTGTGGTTGTCGGTTCCGACCTCCTAGGGTTCACCCCTTTCTGAAAATAAACCATTTTTTGTCTATCTATCTATCTATCTGGATGGCACATTCTCGAAATAGACTTTCGCCATCTATATTAATATAGCAACCAACACAATACACCTTCGGGCTGATGGCTGGAGGAAACAACACAAGCAAGCCCCAAAACAAATGAACATCTCTGTTTGGAAGATAGATTTGGGATCCTCTAAAGTGCAATTTTTCTCTTGGTTAGTCATTTAAAATAATGTGTAGACTGCCGACAAGTTGTAACATAGAGAATGGCCAAATTGTAGGAATTGCCCTCTTTGAAATCAAAATACCGAGTCAGCCACTCACCTTTTTATCCCAATGCCACCACACCCCTATAATTTGGAACGTGATCAAACTATGGCTCGGCCTCAACTATTTAGACCCTATGGCTTGGGAAATTTTCGACCACCACCAATCTTGGTGGCACGACTTAGTCCTTACCCTCGGAAGAAGGAAAGTGACCACCAATCTTAGGAAGTTTGGTCCAAGTGCAACGTAAGAGTCTTTAACAACAACAACCACAAAAACAAGAGAATCTTGCCTATCGTTGTCTTCGAGCATATCAAGTCGGAAGAAGCCAGTTCGGTGTTTGCAGGTGCAGTGTTTTTTGATCTTTTAATTCCAGGAGAGTAAGACATTGTATTTTGCCTTTAAGCCTTCGGGTATGACTTTGTGGCTTTTCTCCTTATTTAATTAATGAAGGAATCAAGGCAACCCTTCTGCCTTTTGTTTATCTTTTACTTCACTATGAGTCATGAACATCGGTCACTATATCTTGTTTGGCTAAGTAGCGCCACGCCGGCCCAAGATGGGCTTGCATCCTTGCTTCTTTTATTCCAATTAGTAAGAGGGATTTTGAACTAAGAAATAGACCATGTAGTTCCAAGATGGCCCAAGATGGGCTTGCATCCTTGAACTTCAGAGTGTAGTTCCTATTTGTATTTCAGACTGTAGTTCCTATTTGATCGAAGGCTTTGATAAAGATACATCGTTTCCAGAGTGTAGTTCCTATTTGTATTTCCAATACTTTATCTAATCATAATAAGTGTCGCTGATTTAGTATGATCGGAGAGAGTAAGTGAGATATAGTTGATTGTTTTAGTTTTAGTTGAAACATATAGGAGTGAGTGGGACGTGGCGAAGGTCAGGAGGATTTTCCATCAGAAGGATGCAGAAGTTGTACTGAGCATTGAGATTCCAGCCCGTCCAGTCGATGACACACTTGCTTGGCATCCTGAGAAGCGTGGCATTTTCACAGCTCGGAATGCTAATCGTCCTGGCATTCGCTCTATTTGGATGCAGCCCAGCAGCGGCCAATCCAGTGCATCACCGGAGAGAGAGAGGTCGCTATGGTTCTTGGTTCCTCATTTGGAAATGCCCGGTACCTAGGATGCAGGCGGACGTCCGCACAACGATCCCGGCCTGTCCGCCAATTTCCTAATCCTAATTCATCTTCTAATCTTGTATTGTATTCCTTCATAACTTGGACCAAACTACTAGTAGTTACGGAATCGGACCGCTCCGGAGTGGTTCAGGTAATTGCAAGAAATATCGAAGACAGGTCAGCATGCTAGAGCTTAGGGCATGTACAACCGGACACTAAGCCTGGTCGCTAGGATATACTCCTAGCTGTTATGGCCTGATCCCGTTCGGCCGGAGTAAAAACGTTTGCATCGATGCCAAACTTAACGCCAAGCGCTTCGATATCTTCCCTGCAGATAAACCTCGGGCGCTATCTGGGAGGAAAGAAAAGGACAGGGAAAAAAAGACTTAACAAAATGTATACTATTACTAGCAAACTAAATTGCCTCCATGATTAGAGCCTCTTGTTTTCCGCGTAGGAGAGAAGAGCCGAGAGCGCTAAGTTTTGTTTCCTATCGTCCTTAGTTAGCCCATCATTGAGGGGGGTGCGCTTCGATGATTTTCTAATTGAGTTAAATACACTACTTCCTCCAATCCAAATGTCCGAATCTAGATAAATCCGAGTCAATTAATTTGATCGGAGGGAGTACCATCTTCTCTACTGGTCTGTCCGACTCGATTTAGTCCTTCAACTCAGAGTTTATCGAATTTAAAATCAGCCAGCTGCTCTGCATAGTTCAACATTAATTACATGGTTTAAAACACCAAAATTAAGCAGCGAGACTACTAAAGATTGAAGTAACTTGAGCTAAACATAGTTTAAACAGCTAACATTGACACCAAAAATAAGTACATCCACAAGTACATAGGTAAACAAAGATCTAATCATCCGTTGGTGACTGTGATCTAGGAGGATCCCTAAATTCATCAAACATTGACACTTTCTTTCCAGGCCTTGTGATAAAAGTCTCTACTGGCCTTCTTTTAGCTGTGGTTGTGCTATATTCTTAACTTCCTCTGCTTTTTCTCTCTTGTCTGCAAGTGCTTTATTCCTAGCCTCCTCTACCTATGTTCTGCAGCAATCTTTCTTGCTTCTCTTTTCTATGCCAATGTAATCTTCTTTAGCTCAGCTTCTTGTCCTCTCTTCTCTACTTGCGCTTGCTTCTTCATTGTTGCTTCTCTACAAGTTCTTGCTTCTTCAGTGCTATTTCTTGTGTTGTCTTCTCAGCCTGTTCTAGCTTCTTCATTTGCTCAGCTTCTTTCTTATCTTCCAGTGCCTTCTACTTTGCAAGTCTAGTTTGGGAAGGTGGCATTGGCCTCTGTGTGGTCATATCCACCTGAGTTGCAATGAACTCACACTCTTGGGAGAGGATCTTGAGTTGGCACTGTTTATGACTAGTGAATTTGTGACTAAATCAAGGAAACTATAGTAAAATAAAATGATGTGGGATGGTACTAGCAGAAATTGTTAGTTGCAATAAAATTATATGGTAACTTGAACTCATTATACAGACTTGCAATAACACTAGTAGCAGGCATCGTGGTAGGCTTAAAAATGTTGGGATCCCGACAATTAATATACAAATGTTGAAATATAGAACATTGTAATTACTGAAATGGAAACTTTTTTACAATAAGGTGTGTATGATAGGCTTACCTGTGTGATCACTGGATCATCTTCTATTTCAATCTGCACTAGATGTTGAACTCCAATTCATGTCCCTTCTTTCAACTTTGGATCAATACCATTCTTCCAATGATAACAACCACCCCTGTTATGATTGTTTTTTTTTTGCATAACCCCTGTTATGATTGTTACCTCCACACTAACTATATTG
The DNA here is from genome assembly GCA_916181665.1 of Avena sativa. Lineage (NCBI taxonomy): Eukaryota > Viridiplantae > Streptophyta > Magnoliopsida > Poales > Poaceae > Avena > Avena sativa. The sequence continues at coordinate 34,820,547 of OV702289.1, read as the reverse complement.
CATAATTCTACCATGTCTAGACATCTTTTTCTCACCATTTGGGTGTTCTGTCTTCTCAGGTTGTTTTCTTCTATTCTTTCCAGGTATACCAACTTAACCCTATGGACCGAAATTAACCTCTTCCCTGTAGCTCTCAGGTACGCGAAGAGGAAGGAGGCTAGTTTCCCCACCTTTCACCGCCGGTGCCCAGGCCGTGGGTTCCCCTCTCCTCCGCCTACTGCTCCGGCAGTGGGAGGGGCGGGGAACCCCGGTACTTTGGTGTCGGTCTGTAGATAGGTTTAGGGTTAGTCTGTCTGGCGGCGGCGTCTTGGTGGCAGCGGCGGCGTCACAGGAAATAAGCTCTTCCCGGGTTCTGCTCCACCTCGTTGGCGATGACAACGAAGGGCTCGTGGGAGGCGTCTTCCTCCACTCGTTCGGGGCGGTGGACCTAGGGTCTCCTGGATGTGTCGGTATGGCGGCATTACTGTTAGATCTGTTGGAGTTTTGGTTCCCCCGGCCACGTCGGTTTCGCATCGGCATCTTCTCCGACGTCGGCGAGAAGCCGGGTGGAGTTGTACAGGAGTTCAGTCGACGGGGCTCGCCCTCTTCTAGGACGGCAGCGGCGGCTGTTTCAGAATCGTGGGTGCTTCGGAGCGCGGTTGGTGGTTGCTGGCAGGTGGAGCCGCTCTTCTTATTCGACCGGGTCGATGGGAGATGGCGGTTCCAAGGTCCGGTGAGCATGGGTGAAGTCCCGGCCGACGAGCCCCAACGCCTCGGTCTCGCCGTTTGTGGCGAGCCGCTCAATCGGCTCACAACGCAGCTCGTCATGCTATGGTGCTCTACGGATCTGGGAGTTTCGGAGGCGCGGCGTCTTTTTCTCCGGCGGGGCTTCGGCGACGACGGCGGTCAGCGACGTGCTAGGGAATGGTGGTTTGCAATGACTTTCAGGGGCTTATCTGTTTGCTGTATTTCTTTTGGGGGTCTTTTTGCATTTGTTCCGGACACCTGTGTCTTCTGGAGTCTTCATGTGAGTGCTGCGTGTGTTGTACACTTGTACTCTTACAAGTTCGTTTGACTGAATGGCATGTGGCATCTTTCTCAAAAAAAAACTTAACCCTATGAAGATATCGTGCTCCTGCCAGATGAAACGAAGAGCGCCACTGTCACCTAGCATCTTACCAGGCAAACACCAGTACTAACCCTACCACCACCTTCATAACTCAGTTCTTTAACAATGTCGTTAAACGCAACAATAGACAACCAATTGACACCACAGTAATCAAACCAAACAGGTGTACCATCCACATAGCCTCTATTCTTTTCATCCCTAACAAAAAATCCCCCATGGAAATTCATAATACTGAACATATTTTTGTTTCCACCTAAATCAAATATCCAAGAAACCCTCGGTTATTCGGTGACCAAAGCCCTAACTTTTTTTCATCTTGATATCCTTGATTGCACAAATAAGCATGCAAAGGTGATTTATGCTCTATAGGAACAATCCTAAAGGTCGAATTCTTTGCAAAATAGGGCGGCAGATGATACGAGGTGAGGGACAGACTAACCGAAAGAAGGCGACGGTTTCCCTTCGTGGCGGCAGACGGGGCCATCGCCACCACAATCAACGCAGTCACCGATGTCGCCTTGATGAGGTCTCCCCTCCATGAACAACCTCTACTCATTCTAGTCCACGATCACCACCTCCCTCCCTGCCGACTCCCTCCTTTTCCCTCTCTCGAACACTACGAAACTTTTACAGCAAGGGGCGCTAGGAGTTGGCTAATGGATTAGATAGGGAGGGGTATGTGCAAAACAGTGGGAGCGGAATTCCACGTTCTAGATGCGAAAGGGTGTTCGTGTAAGTTTCCAAGCCAACTCATCTACTGCAGGTGGGACCCATGTGTAGTTTAAGAAAATCTTTGACCATCAATTTTGACCAATAAAAGATACAATATATGTCTTAAAAAATGTACCATTGAAACCTACTTTTGATGAATCTAATGGTATAATTTTTAGAAAATATTATGTAAATTTTGTTGACCAAAATTAATGGACAAAGTTATTCTTAAACTACGTGCGTATCTAATAAACTGAACCATGCGTTGGGCTCGAGGAAAGTCTTGCCTTCAAGCGTTGGGCTCGAGGGAGATGCTTCCGGTGCCTCGAGCATGACCACTAGGTCAGCACTTGCCGCGAGCCATTCAGATGCATCTGTTGTCGCCGTCCTGGTCATCGGGAGCGTTTTTGTCATGCTCGCTTTAGGCTGCTCTTGGAGACAAGGTGGTCACCCGTGCTCCTTCTCCGGTCGCGTGTGCTCCTTGCTAGCAGAGCCGTTCTCCGTCTACTCAGCCTCGTCGTCCCTCATCACCCCGGAGTTGGGCTGAGGTTGTGGGCCACTCGTCGGTGATTGCAGTGGTGCATCCAAGTCCCTCTCCTAGGTGTTGTGAGCAATTCAAGGTCAACACCGCTTTGGACTCTCTCTTCCAGTCCCAGGTCGCCTTGATGCGCATGGAGCTCCTTTAGCTGGTTGACGTTCGCATTGAGGAGGTGTGTCGCCCTCTTCATGAAGAGGTGGCATCTCTCAAGTTGTTGGTGCTTGGTGTTGGTTCTCTAGAGCCTATGGAGGCATGCCCTTCTGATGGTCTTGTGCACGCTAAAGCGCAGGATTTGACTGTGCTTGATTCCTCCGAGCAGAAATCGTCTGTGGTTCAGGAAGAGCAACTCTACAGTTGTTTCTCTCCTCGTGGTCCGTTGTCACAACATGTTGTGTCGGCTGCCTCTGAGTGTGAGGGCATGGGTTTGATCATGGATGGGGAGCTTGACTTCGAGGAGAGTGGTGATGTCGATGTTGCAGTCCCTCTCTCGCCTGAGTCTGGAGGCTTATGGTTTCCACAGGTGATGGGGCTGCTAAGTCAGGAGTGGCGACTCCTATGCCTGGAGTTGTTGTCGCTAGAGAGATTTGCGATTTTCTCGCTACTTTGGTCCCTGCCTATCCTGGAACCGACAAATCGATTGGATGTAAGGTTAAGTCCATGAGAGATGGTGCTAGGCCAAGATCGGCCTTTGGGAAGAAGAAATCAAGCAAAAGAGGGGTGCTACAGGAATTGCATCTGTAGTTTCTTGATGGATGCACCTTTTTCCTAGCATGTCCTTGTCGGTGCGATGTAGGAGGGTTGTGTTTGGTGTTTCGTCCGTGTGGCTCTCTAAGTCTTCTAGTAGGCTATGGGTGTTGTTCCTGTGTTGTGGTGTATGGGTGAACTTAGCCTGATTTGTAGGTTTTTGCTCGGTTTACTCCTAAAAAACTGGGCACCTTCTTCTTAATTAATAGATGGGGCAAAGCTTTTGCCTCTGTTTCAAAAAATTAAATAAACTGAACCAGAGGGAGTAAACTCAGGAAATTCATATTATGAGGACTAAATCGAGCCAGACCAACAAGTATATGGGTCGATAGTGTATTTAACTCTTTCTAATTTTTTGTATTTTTTCCGTGGAAGCGCGCCTAACCAAACGGCTATCATTGTACACGGATTAAGAGCATCTCCACCCGCCTACCCAGGACACCGATCCGGACGCCGAATTTAGGTCCGGACGCCGAAAATCGGCCCAGTCGCGTATCCAGGAACCTGTTTTCGTCCGGATTTCAGCGAATTTTGGTCCGGGCTTCCCAGGCCGAACCCAGGTTCCCGGGTACACATTGGGGACGCCAGGCGCAGTGAAAACGGGCGTGGGCCAGGTTTATCGGCAAGACAGTCTCATTCCCACCCACCCTACTCGCCTAGACTTCGCCAAAGAGCTCCCAGCGCCTCTGTCGCCATGGTTTCACCTATGGAGCTCCTCCACGCCGAGACATGCCCACGCCTCTAGATATGCTCGCCGTAGTTGTCGCCCACTTCACCGCCTGTTCCGCCGCTGCTTTCGATGACCGATCTTCGCTGTAGCTCTGCTTCACTGCGTGCTCCCACCACCACGCCCGCCAAGTGTTCAGCATTTGGCCGATTCGGCCATGGACTCTGACGATGACGAGATGTTCGCCATGGACTCCGACGACGACGAGATGCTCACCGTACTGTTGGAGGAGGAGAGCGCCGAGGTCGCCGAAGGTGAAGAGCACTTGGAGATCCTTGCCTCGCTCGCCCATCTGTACCTGCAGATGGCGAAGCCGAAGCGCTGTGGTTCGGCGCCAGGTCGCCGGAAGTGCAAGGCGAGGCAAAGGATAGAGGGCTACTGCTTGTTGTACGCCGACTACTTCGCCGACCAGCTGTAACATCCCAGCATTAGAGCTTAGAAATAAGCTGAACACCGATGTGTGCATTGCATTCATGCATAGAAAAACTGAATAATTTTCACGCTTTTAAATAAAAACTTGTCAAAGAGATTGAATCTTCTCTTAACTTGATGGAATTGAAGTAGATCATCAAGTTGACTGCGATAAGTTTCAATATGACCTTTGCTAAAACCTTATTTTGGGTAAACATGATTTGATCTAAGAGTAGATCAAATGGAATAAAATTAAACCCTAATACATTACTTAATGAATTATATTTGATCCTTAGGTGATCATATCATGGTATTCATTATAATCACTCATGAATACCAAATTATAAATATAACACAAATACTAAGAATGTAGCAACTATATCTTAATCTCATCTACTTATACCATGAGTATAATGGAAATACCTAACTTTAACTATCTAGTGAGATTGAGTAGGAAAGAAATCAAAGTCAAGATCATTCACCATATATCTTTCTTTCCATATAAATCCTTATCATCTCTATTGAATCCTATTCTTATATTTGTTGTTCATCAATATTGAGTAATCAATTATTGATTCACCAATTCTTAACTTATCAATTCTTAACCTATCAACTCCTGTCCTTATTATAGCATTCACTTAAGGCTCATAAAGAAAGAAGTAAGAAGAGGCAAATAGTGATGCTAGTTTTAGATGTCATCTATAGGATGGGAGTGATTGGAGGAAATCAAATCAATATGGTAACAAAGAAGATTACAAGGATGAATCCTGAAGATAGTTACCAGGAGTAGTCCTATTGGATCAAGTAGGTATAGTTAATGAATTATATCTCTTAAATCCAATAGAGCTAAACAAAAGATAATTATCATACAGCTGTAATGTTGTATGGATGGAAGCCTTGTTTAGCCAACTGGAAACCTGAACCAAAAAGGATCAAAGGATTATAATGATCATGCCTTATTCACCAATATTGAATGCTTATACCATTTATAAGTGACAGTGGATAAAACATGATTGAACCATAGTATAGATATATTATCCTAGATTAGTCATTACAAATCACATTAATATAATGTGAGGTTGGAATGTTAGATATTAGAGTCAAGTAGAGACAAGATAGTAGGATTAAAATGATGTTAGAGCAACATTGGATTAAAGAAGTAGTAGTTTCTTGGAATTATGCCCTAGAGGCAATAATAAAGATGTTATTATTATAATTCTTGTTCATGATAATATTTATATTCCATGCTAGAATTGTATTAAGCGGAAACTTTAATACTTGTGTGGTTTGTGAACAACACCGTGTCCCTAGTACGCCTTTATGGACTAGCTCATTGATAAATGATGGTTAAGGTTTCCTAACCATGGACATGAGTTGTCGATTAATAATGAGATCATATCATTGGGAGAATGATATGATGGACAGACCCAAACTAAGCGAAGCAATTAGATCGTGTCATCGTGTTCATCTTTGCAAAGCTTTTCTTATGTCAAATATTGTATTCCTTAGACCATGAGATAATACAACTCCCTGGTATCGGAAGAAAGCTTTGAGGTCATCAAACGTCATCCTATGAGAGGGTGATCATAAAGGTGTCTCTCAGGTGATCGGAAAGTACCTGTTGGGTTGTATGTATCGAGATGGGATTTGTCCCTCCCAAGTCGGAGAGATATACTTCGGGCCCACTCGGTAATCGATATCAACACCGCTTGCAAGCATGTGGTTAAGGAGTTAATCACAAAGTGATATCGGATTACGGAACGAGTAAAGTACTTGCTGTGAACGAGATTGAACTAGGTATGACGGTACCGATGATCAAATCTCGGGCAAGTAAAATATCGCGAGACGAAGGGAATATATATATGGGATTGATTGAATCCTGGCATCGTGGTTCATCCGATATGATCATCGATGAATGTGTGGGAGTCAATATGGGTTTCCAGACCCCGCTATTGATTATTGATAGAAGATCATGTCTGCATGTTCTCGAACCCGAAGGGTCACACACTTAACGTGTCTTGACGCTAGGATAGATTGGATAATTGGTTTATGGGTTTTTGTTCGGAGTCTCGGATGGGATCCGGGACATCACGAGAGGTTCCGGAGTGGTCCGGAGAATAAGATTCATATAAGGCAGTGCAGTTTTTGGAGTTCGGAATTGTTCCGGGTTAATCGGTATTGTACCGGAAGCTTCTAGAACCTTCCGGAAGGGGACCAACGTGGTCCCACCTGTCGGGAGGGGGCATGGGCCTATGAGGGAGTGCCCTGGCCGCATTGGGCTAGGGGCACAAGGCCCCATAGGGCCCAGCCGGCAAAACAAGGGGAAACCCTAGTTTGGAGCTTCTAGAAGGGGGGGTTTACTTGCCCCCCACTCCTCCCTCCTTGGCCGCCGGCCTAGGGCTTGGGGGAGGGGTTAGGACTGGCGCCCACCCCTCTATATATATAGAGGGCTGGGGCGCACCCCCCCCCCACACACACACACATCTTCCCCTCAAGCCTAGTCGCCCTGCTGCCCTCCTCTCTCTCTCCCTCCCGACTGCGTGTAGGCGAAGCCCTGCTGCAGAAACTCTCCACCACTTGCACCGCGCCGTCGCGTTGTAGATCCAATCCGTCTCTCCACCATACTTGCTGGACCGAGGAAGGAGGAGACGTCGAGGTGCTGCACGTGTGCATCTCATGGAGGCATCGCCACTTGCGGTGCTAGATCGGATCGGATCGCAAGGAGGAGAAGCGAGTACGACTACATCACCCACGTTTCGACGAACGTTCCGCTGTGCGAATCTTCAAGGGTATGAAGATCTCATCTAATCCCTCTCGTTGTTTGCATCTCCTAGATTAGATCTTGGCTTTCCTCTGTTCGCATCCGTAGAAAATTTTGATTTACTATGCCGCGAAACCCTTCATAGTTTCCTCTTGGGAAATACTAAGCACTTGAGGAGAGTAGAATTTGATTTATACATCTACTGGAGTAGTACTAGTGAAAGATGATAAAGGAAGTGTATGAATGGAGTTAGAAGTAACCACTTGTTGGATTGGAGATCTTCAACAATAGAGTAGTTAATATAGCCAAGTATAGATATAAATGATTATGAAAGGCTTTAATGATAAGCTCATTGGATTTACAAATGAATTTAGAAGAATAAAAGGTGGATAAGAATATCCTATAAAGCAAAGCTCATCATGTTAGCACATGATGATGGATATAGAGAAGTAATATATCTAGGAGATGAATTCCTTAATTATAAGTCCAGGATTGTGATTTATGGAAGATAGGAATTCTTGGTAAACATTGGACCCTAAATCTTTACCAAACATATTATCCATTTCATCTGATTGATCTCTTATCTTACTTACACAAAGCTTCATGAAAATATTTATTATATCAAAACACTTAAGCACATCTTTATCATTTCTAATTATCATAACCATATGTGCTCAGGAGTTATCTTTATCAAATCTTTTCATGAGACATTCCAGATAAAATCATTCTGATCTCAAACATAAAGACAATATATTTAGCCATTAATCTTTATTCACATCAACAAAATAAAAGAAGTATAGTAAGTACCTTAAACCCTAGGGTGAGTAATTACAATTGAGAACTCTAAGCTTATTAATAAATGTTCTCATCAACATCTCATAAATATTCTATATATAATCATAAGACAAAATCTTTAATTCATTCCTCTAACCACTCATCCCATATGAGTATGGAATACGTGGGGATCCAATATTATAAATCATCCTATCTTATACTATGTGATTAAATACATATAAATAAACCCTATGAATACTATTACACATTTTAAAACTTAGTTACTCCAAATAAAAGCGAAAACAATGTTATAGAAAATAATATATATATAAAGGAAATAAAGAAAATATCACAATATATAATAAAAGTTCACAAATTTATTCTTGATAACTTCATGTTGCTGCAATTGTACAGCAAATAAAATTCCATAAAGATAAATCAAAGTTATTGCTTAAATTCAAAGAAAAAAACAAAACAGAAAAGGAAAAAGAAATAGAATCAGGAAAAAACAGAAGAAACAACAAATCTGGCCCACGACCCATTTCCTCTTCTCTCTATTCAACGCCCACTGGTCACAGCCAATCTTCTTCCCTCACTCCGCTTCAGCCCAGCAATGGCCCAAGCCCGCGTACCCTTTTGGAAATCTAATCCGTCGTCTTCCTCCCCGGCAAGCTGCTCGCTGGAAGGTCGCCGACCACCCGATGCCGCCGTCGACGTCACGCCGCCACCGAGGCCTTCGTGGGGATAAGATCGGCACGGCGACGCCCTAAATCTCATCCTGATCACTTCACGCGTGCTCTCTCTCTGTCATCCCGATTTCTTCCCCTCTCACTGAAACCCTAGCTCCAGGTCACCGTCGATTGCCGTCGATGTGAACTTCCCCATGCTCCATTGATCAAACACACAACCTCGCCTAGCTCCCTTGAACCTCTGGGTCCAAAGAATTGAAGAAGGGCGCCGGGAATCGATGTCAATGACTCCATATCCCTAGAGCCCGACGACCATCGCCGTCACCATTACTGATGCTAGAGCCTTCCTCCGGCCTCGCCGAGCCTCCTATCGCAACAAGGGTAAGCTCCTGATTCGACTGAGCCCTCTCATGGCCTTCCTCGTCCTCTATACCGACCTGTCACTATGCACCGCCGTGCTGGTTCCGCTGTCGTCGTCGTCGGTGATGTTTCCGGTCTCCCCAGGACGTCGCGCCACCGTTTTTAGGTAGCCTAGGATCAGTAGTTTCTAATTCGTGTTGGATTGCATCGTCACCTGCGCCGTAGCGCTGCCGCCGTGGGGTCGCCGGCGTCTGTTGACTGCCGCCGTGTGACCCAGCCTGGTCAACTAGGTGGGTCCCTCTCTCTGCTTAGGTGTCACACTGACGTGGCCATGGCCCACCTATCATTGTCTAGGAGTAAGATTAGAAACGGTAACAAATGCAATTGCTACTGTGAGGTATGCCATGTGGCAACTGGCCCACGGGTCAGGGACCCTGGGTAAGTTAGCTCTAGTGTAAAAAGTTTAGTGCCTATTTAAGAAATAATTAAAACAATATAAATTCAAATTTCAATATTCTAAAAATAAAATAAAATGATTAAATCTTGTAAATTTAATATCTTTTGTTTTATAAATGAGAAAAATACATATAATATATAAAAATGTTTAGAAAAATAACATCTACAACTTAAAACTATTACTAAATATTATTATTATGATTATTTAAATAAATATTATTTAATAAATACTTTATAAAGTTTTAATACTTTGATAATTAATATTTTAATAATGGTAAATATTAAAAATCTAAATAAAATACTAAAAACCTTAGAAAAATAAGAATTAGAGTTTAAAACTATAATCATGCATTATTATTACTCTTAATTAAATATTTATTATTTATTAAGTAATAAACCTTATTAAAATCATATCTTATAATTTATAAACCACAAAAATAAATGTAATATACCAAAATGATCACAAAAATAATACCTACATGTTAAAAATGTGGTATTCCACTTTTGAGTTAAATAAAAAAATTAAACACCTTCACAACTTAAATTGAAACCTATTTCTTTAGTTAATAATGTAGGGGTTCGTATCATGGAAAACAAAAAATTTCTATCGCATGAACACACACAAGCCAAGATCTATCTACTAGATTGCAGCAACGAGTCGATAGAGTACTAACCCTCGAAGATCCAAAGCGGTTAACGAGAGCAGATTCTCGTGGATGATGTAGTCGTACACTTCCGATCTCAAGATCGCGTAGACGATCCTCCCGGCGCTGTGTTCCGGCAGCGCTTCCGTAGTCGGTCACACGTTCGGTACTCGATGAAGACCTTCCTCTCCCTTGTTCCAACAGGCAACGGAGGTTGTAGCACTCTCCTCATGATTCTGGCAGCACGACGGCGTGGTGTCGGAAGTAGAGGGGAGATCTCGTAGGGCTTCTCCTTAAGCCGGAGCGAGTATGGTGGAGTATGAGAGAGGGCCTTGGCGATCTAGGGTTTAGAGGCACCAAGGGGTGAGCTTGGCCGATGGCTAGGGAAAGCTAGGGTTTGCCCCAAGTCGGCTAGAAGAGGAGACCTAGGCGGCGGCAACACTTGGAGGTGGTGGCGCCAAGGGCTAGGGTTTTTGTGTGTGAGGTAGGGGGGCGCCCTACCCCTCCTTATATAGGTGGGAGGGGGCGCCTTGGGAGGATAGAGTCCTCCTCCTACTCCCATTCATGGCCGGCGGGTGGAGGGAGTGGGACTTCCTCCCCAAGTAGGTTTCCTACTCTCCCTCCACCAAGCAAACTTCAGATTTGACTTTTCAAATTGGCGTTTGACTTTCAAACTTCGATTTGATTTCTCTCTTTATATTGCCCAGCCAAGTGACCTAGTACATGATGCAACCATTCCACATTGTCATGACACATCCATGTACCCTTCCCCTCCCGGAGTGTCGGACCTTCCAGACCCTTCTAGAACATTCCTGGTGAAATCACCGGAATCATTTCCGAACTCCGAAACAGGACTTTCCTTATATGAATCTTATTCTCCGGACCATTCCGGATCTCCTCGTGATATCCCGGATCCCATCCGAGACTCCGAACAACATTCGGTCTCTTACTCATCATTCCATAACTACTCAACAACATCGAATCCTTAAGTGTGTCTCCCTACGGTTCGTGAATTATGCGGACATGACCGAGACACTTCTCCGATCAATAACCAATAGAGGAATCTGGAAATTCATATGGCTCCCACATATTTCTACGATTACTTTGTGATCGAATGAACCACTTACATACGATACCAATTTCCCTTTGTCTCATGATAGTTTACTTATCCGAGGTTTTGATCATCGGTATCTCTGCATACCTAGTTCAACCTCGTTACTAATAAGTACTCTTTTCTCGTTACCGTGATATGTGATCCCTTGTGAACCAGTCACATGCTTGCAAGCTAATTGGATGACATTCCACTGAGAGGGCCCAGAGTATATCTATTCGTCATATGGATGGACAAATCCCACTCTTGATCCATGTGCCTCAACACATACTTTCCGAACACTCAATGCCACCTTTATAGCCACCTAGTTACGGTGTGGTGTTTGATGTCATCAAAGCATCCTTCCGGTGATGGTGATTTAGAATGATCTCATGGTCGAAGGAATTAGGTTACTATGTATCATTAAGCATATAGCAAATGAACTATATTAAATGACTTGATCTTTATGCTACGCTTAACTATAGGAGTATGTCCAGCACATCATTCTCCTAATGATATGACCATGTTGTTAATAACATCTTCTATGTTCATGATCATATATTAACCAACAAGCTAGTTTAACAAGAGGCTTTACTAGGGACTCTTTTATGTTTACAAATCACACAAGTATTAATGTTTCCGGTTAATACAATTATAGCATGGTATGTAAACATTTATCATAAGCATGAAGATATGATAATAACTACTTTATTATTGCCTCTTGGGCATATCTCCAACAGTCTCCCACTTGCACTAGAATCAATAATCTAGTTCCAAACCTTTGTGTATTCAACACCTATGGCTTTCTGGTGTTGTATGTACACGATTTATAGTGGTCAACTGATCTCCGGATCTGACACTTCCAGGTCCGTGTGTAATTGCATGTCTTTGCGTCTCTATGCATCACTCATTCTCTAATGAGATGGCTTTGTATAAATTTGGTCCTTTGGTGAGACCTTTAGTTCTTTGGGGTTAAAACATGTTGATAATATTGTCGTACAATATATCTTCATATTACTATCCTGCTGTGAACCACACCTAGTTTGATAACAAACTACTTGACACAAATGCCCTCTTTTGCTGCTATTATAGCAGTCATATACTTAGCCTTTTGTTGTAGTATCTGTCACAATGTCTTAACTTTGTAACTCATCCAAATTCATTATGGAACTCACTTTCCATCATATTGTGCCACCCTTAGTTTAGATTGAGATAAACTTAATTTGTACTTTGTGACAAAACTAGTATCAATGTAGTACTTTTACAATGAACTAACCATCTATTTGTCACTTCTTCAAAATAATATACTCTTAGTTCTTCCAAAAGATCATAAGAATATCCTTACTATCATCCAATGATCATCTTATGAATCATTCTGGTATATGCACATAACATTTAGAGCATAGGACATATCTAGATTTGTACATATCACAGTATGATTGATATAAATACTCTTTGTGATTTCATACATCAAGTATCAATCTATACTTGAATCTTTGTTCCACTTACCAAGTGTCAATACACTTGAATATATCATCAATATTGAACTCATTCAATCCTTTCTGTGCGACAAGAACCTTTCTTGTAGTTTCTATATTGAACTCATTCAATATATCATCTATGTACTTTTGGCACAACCATATTAGCGTCTATTGATGCCAAATATTTGGGTTTTGCCTAAGTCTTTCATCGGGATGAAATTCTTAATATGTGTTAATAAAAGATACATCATTTCCAATCAACAATATGTCTTCCACATAATGTATTAGAAACATGTATTAGCGCTCCCACTTAATTTCTTGCAAATTCAAGCATCTTCATCGTCTCCGACGAATTTAAACTCCTTTAACAGTTTCATCATAGTGAAGATTCCAACTCCGCAATGCTTACTTCAACCATTGAAGTTTGCATATGCTTTTAGCATCCTTTGAATTAACAAAACCCTATGGACCGTGTTATGCACATGTCCTAGGTAACAATTCTATTAGAAGAACTTGTTTTGCTTATTCAACTACCACATAACAAAATTATATGTAGTGGTTGCTACATTAATCCGTCTAGACTAAATATCGCTATAAAAGATCAAATCTTGTCATAGTCAACCTTTGAACATTGTTGTGAACTCTTTCCCAACATGTCGACTATTTCATAGATGTGAAACATCCATGTCTATTTCTTTATAGATCCAAACACAACTGTAAGGTATTACACCTTTCTCGAGGGTCCTTCAAGTTCAAAACTTGATTTCTCGTGTATGGAACTATCACGGATTTTATGGCTTCAAGCCATTTTATGGAGTTAGGGCCCATCATCGCTTCTTTGCATGTAGTCCGTTCATTATTCTCAAATAATGATTCAACCCTCAAATCTTGGTATTTGATTGTTTACCCGACCTACTTGATTCAATAGAAACCTTGACCTCCGTAACCACAACCTTTGAGGCACGTGAGCCACGAGCATTGTTGATGCCTCCAGAACACTTTTCGGCGCTGCACAACTTTGCACATATAGCTAAGGTTCTTTTAACCTTATCAAAGTTCTATTGTCCTCCCACTTATCTTTTCACGAAAAATTCCTTCTCAAAGAAACTTGACGTTCTAAGCGACAAACACTTTTGTCTCCGATGTTATGGAGGAATACTTAATAGTTATTCGAAATAACATACAAAGACAGGTTCATCCGACTTTGGTTGCAAACATCTTTCTTATGCATAGCATACCAATGTTTAAGAAAGGACAACTTGGGTTTTATCCCAAACCATAACTTTATATGGTGTCATTTCAATGGATTATGATGGAGCTCTTTTCAGTGGAAAAATGGCAGTCTCTAAAGCTTTTAATCTTTAAAATATAATGGCAGTTTTATGAATTACACCTTTGATCTTACCATGTCAAACAAGGTTTAATTACATATCTCGAACGCTCCATACTCTTATGGTGTTTCGGGAAATGCAAATCCACGGAACGATTCTTAAATCTTAGGTATTATGCTAAACTTGTAACTCAAATATCTTCCTTTATGATCTTATCATAAACTATTTATATTCTTGTTACAATGATTTTGCACTTCATCTTGAAAGTCTTTTGAACCTTTCAAATGTTTCATACTTCATCCTTATTAAGTAAATATTCATATATTCACTCAAATTTTCGGAGAAAGCATATGAAGTTGAAATTCATCGCTCTTGACTACACATAATGGACTTCATACAATAATATGTACAAATTCCAATAAGCTAGTCATTCGTTTCCTTTTGGCCTATGAACGAAGTTTTAATTATCTCTAGGAAAGTTTCACAAGCGTCATTTGATCAAAAATCAAAAGACTCCAAAATTCCATCCACATGGAGTTTCTTCATGTTTTCTTTCCAATATAATTTAAATGGCGATGTCACTTCCTAAGTGATCTTTTAATCAATTTGTCTTTCGACATTTTAGCACTAATTTTATGGATGTGATTTCTCCAACGAGATTTGTAAATCATCCATCTTTTATGGATTACGGCAATTATTTGAACAACCCTTTTGTTCTCATAATACCTGATAAAACAAATCTTGAAGGCAAGCTTTGATGTTTAACGAGCAACACAATAACCTTTTATTTGTTCTCGATGAACATCATCACATATTCTTTTGCTAGTTACTTAGGCCATTGTAGTTCATGAATTCTGTTGTTTTGTATGATGATTCATACCAACAAATTCAGTATCCAATACTTAAGAACCACATTATTTAACAAGCAAAGAATACAGCCATAACACGTATATCCTCTATATACCTAAACTGAACAATTCTAGTCTTTTCTTTTCTGCCATATATTTATGAGATTCTCTTTCAGTATTTCCTTTTCTGTTTGAAAGAATCTATCAACATCAATAGTGGATCCATACACATGACACATAGTCCAAAGCATGTATAGTTAAATACCAATGTCTTTGGACTTGCACTTTGAAGTAGATCACCATCATCAAATGTTTGGTGTTCTTTCAAATTCCTTTCTTTAGTAATCTCTTGGTGTAGTAAACATTTTACCTACATCAAATATTCACCCTTATCATGGAATTATTCATGATCAAGCTACTTTAGCTTATTATGGTGAATCGCGAGTATAATGTTGCTCTTCAATACCTTTTGGAGGATTAGGACAACTAGTGTCTCCAACCTTTTGTAAATTCTCATCAAATATGAGAATACAAACTTTGCCATATTATACTCTATCATGTTGTAACCAAAACATCATTTCAGATATCGCAATATCTTCCATACATGATGGTTTCTGAAACATCTTTTTCAACTCCTAGATTACCTTGATATTGAAACTATCTTTTGAATATCAACAATCATGGAGACAAACATGATACTTATATACTAACACTGGAATTGTTACTCTTGATTTAATACCAACTATTAAACTTCACGGAGTAATCGAAAGTTACTGAAAGTTTGCAATGGGACTTTTAAACTTTAGATTAACACTTCAAAACAATATGATACCAGTTCGTAAAGTAACTAACCAGAATTCTATAGTTCTATCATCTCAATTATAACTAAGCGCAAGGTGGTAAACGGATGCCAATGACTACAACAACTATGCAAATTCACTTCGATTTAATTTATGATAAATAGTGTTCAACTTTTAATCATATTGTTGTTGAACTCCCACTCAAAACAATATCCCTCACATTGTTTTAGTGATCACACGAACCAAATCCACCACATCAAAACCGATCATCACGAGAGTTGATGTAGCTTCAATGGCGAACAATCAACATGTTCATCATATCTACTATATGACTCATGCTTTACCTTTCGGTGATCCGTGTTCCGAGACCATGTCTGTACATGCTAGGCTCGTCAAGATCAAACCTTAGCTTCCGCATGAGCAAATCTGGCTTGCTCACGTTGTATACACTTGCAGAATCTAACACACCCGATCATCACATGATGCTTCGCAACAACGAGCTTTAGCAACGGTGCTTACTAAGGATGAACACTTTAAAACTTGAAATTGTGTGCTTGAGGGATCATCTTATAATGCTACCGTCGTGAACTAAGCAATACAAGATGCATAAAAGGATTAACATCACATGTAATTCATAATATGTGATATGATATGGCCTTTCTTCTTGTGCTTCCGATCTCCATCTTCAAGCACGAACATGATCTCCATCATCACCGGTGTGGCGTCAAGGTCAATGGCACCGCTTCATGGTTGTCTTCCACCAGCATCGACTATTACAACTACTTTGAATAATAGATACGCAAGACTTAACGGAAATAAAAGACAACCATATGGCTCCTGCGGTTGCCAACTTACAATAAGGAACATTGCATACATCATATATAATCACAATCATAGCCATATCACATCACAGCACACCCCTGCAAAACAAAGTTAGACGCCTCTAATTTTCTTTGCATGTTTTACATGGTTTGGGGGCTTTCAATAAGTGTTGTTCTAACTTACGAACAAGAACCACAACATTGATACTAGTATTGGCAATCACCCGTTGTAAATTGAATCTTAACTATGTTGGGAGAAACAGGCATCCTCAAAGCCACTTATGCAATACAAGTTGCATGTCAAGCGTGGAGCAAGTCTCATGAATGATGTCATGTAAGGTTAGCCCGGGCCGCTTAATCCCACCATCTCGCAAGATGCAAAGTACACAAGAAGCAATCGACAACAAAAGCATCAACGCCCACAATGACCATTGTGTTCTACTCGTGCAACAGATCTACATATAGACACGGCTCTGATACCACTGTAGGGGTTCGTAGCATGGAAAATAAAAAAATTCTATCGCATGAACACACACAAGCCAAGATCTATCTACTAGATTGCAGCAACGAGTCGATAGAGTACTAACCCTCGAAGATCCAAATCGGTTAACGAGAGCAGATTCTCGTGGATGATGTAGTCGTACACTTCCGATCTCAAGATCGCGTAGACGATCCTTCCGGCGCTGCGTTCCGGCAGCGCTTCCGCAGTCGGTCACACGTTCGGTACTCGATGAAGACCTTCCTCTCCCTTGTTCCAGCAGGCAGCGGAGGTTGTAGCACTCTCCTCGTGATTCCGGCAGCACGACGGCGTGGTGTCGGAAGTAGAGGGGAGATCTCGCAGGGCTTCGCCTTAAGCCGGAGCGAGTATGGTGGAGTATGAGAGAGGGCCTTGGCGATCTAGTATTTAGAGGCACCAAGGGATGAGATTGGACGGCGGCTAGGGAAAGATAGGGTTTGCCCCAAGTCGGCTAGAAGAGGAGACCTAGGCGGCGGCAACACTTGGAGGTGGTGGCGCTAAGGGCTAGGGTTTTTGTGTGTGAGGTAAGGGGTGCCCTACCCCTCCTTATATAGGTGGGAGGGGTGACTTGGAAGGAGGGAGTCCTCCTCCTACTCCCCTTCATGGCCGGCGGGTGGAGGGAGTGGGACTTCCTCCCCAAGTAGGTTTCCTACTCTCCCTCCACCAAGCAAACTTCAGATTTGACTTTTCAAATTGGCGTTTGACTTTCAAACTTCGATTTGATTTCTCTCTTTATATTGCCCAGCCAAGTGACCTAGTACATGATACAACCATTCCACATTTTCATGACACATCCATGTACCCTTCCCCTCCCGGAGTGCCGGACCTTCCAGACCCTTCTAGAACATTCCTGATGAAATCACTGGAATCATTTCCGAACTCCGAAACAGGACTTTCCTTATATGAATCTTATTCTACGGACCATTCCGGATCTCCTCGTGATATCACGGATCCCATCCGAGACTCCGAACAACATTCAGTCTCTTACTCATCATTCCATAACTACTCAACAACATCGAATCCTTAAGTGTGTCTCCCTACGGTTCGCGAATTATGCGGACATGACCGAGACACTTCTCCGATCAATAACCAATAGAGGAATCTGGAAATTCATATGGCTCCCACATATTTCTACGATTACTTTGCGATCGAATGAACCACTTACATACGATACCAATTTCCCTTTGTCTCACGATAGTTTACTTATCCGAGGTTTTGATCGTCGGTATCTCTGCATACCTAGTTCAACCTCGTTACTAATAAGTACTCTTTTCTCGTTCTCGTGATATGTGATCCCTTCTGAACCAGCCACATGCTTGCAAGATAATTGGATGACATTCCACCGAGAGGGCCCAGAGTATATCTATCCGTCATATGGATGGACAGATCCCACTCTTGATCCATGTGCCTCAACACATACTTTCCGAACACTCAATGCCACCTTTATAGCCACCCAGTTAAGGTGTGGTGTTTGATGTCATCAAAGCATCCTTCCGGTGATGGTGATTTAGCATGATCTCATGGTCGAAGGAATTAGGTTACTATGTATCAGAAAGCATATAGCAAATGAACTATGTTAAATGACTTGATCTTTATGCTACGCTTAACTATAGGAGTATGTCCATCACATCATTCTCCTAATGATATGACCATGTTGTTAATAACATCTTCTATGTTCATGATCATATATTAACCAACAAGCTAGTTTAACAAGAGGCTTTACTAGGGACTCTTTTATGTTTACAAATCACACAAGTATTAATGTTTCCGGTTAATACAATTATAGCATGGTATGTAAACATATATCATAAGCATGAAGATATGATAATAACTACTTTATTATTGCCACTTGGGCATATCTCCAACAAATAATTCATATTATGTCAAATAAAATTTGTTAATATTTCTTAAATTAATGAATTGAGTGTAATAAAAAGTATTATTCTTAAATATTGTTGTGTGAAGCCAAAATGATTTAACACACTTTAAATACAATTTTATAAAATTATCTTTCAACCATAAGTATAAATTATTTTATAAAATAATCCTTATTTAATATAAAATCTCCAAGAATAATGGTAATAAGATAAAACCCATTCTTTATATTAACCACAAGTTTATAAAAAAATCAAAATAATACCATTCTTAAGTAACTCTAAAGAACATTATAAGGTGAACAAGATATAAGTATAACAAGCATTACACCTAAATTCCATCTATGTTTTAAAGTTAACTTTAGTCTACCAAACTTTAAATATAATACTAAAAACTTTATTATATGTTTTATAGTTAACTTTGGTCTGCTATAATTAAGTTATAAAGTATCTTAATACCAAACCAACCAAGTTAAAAACCAAGATATATAAGTCTCAAATACTACTAATTTTATTATTCCAGTAAAGGCAATTCTTTCTGACTTAAAGACTATAACTACAAAGAACACCTCATAAGGTTAACTTAAAAGCTTAAATGCTTCTGCTTAGTTGAGTAAGTTTTCTTTAAAAGTTATTCATTTTGCCACTTCAATCAACATATGACCATTAATAGTAAACACTTTACTTTATACTTTACTTGTATAATAAGATTGTTAATACTTAAATTCTTTATAAGTGACATTACTTATGAAGTAAAACTTGAAGATAAACAATTAAGATGTAAGCAACCTTATGTAGCAATACATATGTGTGTATTTTATTGTTGTATAAATACATGTTTTCCACACACTCACAAGCATTAATAAGAAGCACATGTGTGAAACTTAATCCAAAAGGGCAACACATTCCAAAGAAACCATTTCTAGTATCCAAACCCTAGAACAACGTTATTCTTGGGATTCGCGTTTATCAACTTGCATTACATTACTTATGCATAAAAGCATCTTGCTTCTATAAACATTAGTCCTTACCGGACCAATGATGCATATTTCCGCAATTGGATCTTATATTGTCTTGAAGACCGTGAGTGAATAATCTTGCAATCACAAAAGGCAAGTTCACACGTGCTCATGTCCTTTGATTATTTTCTGTAAAGTATTTTACAAATCCAGTGTTGTCATCACCTGCATTTGAAAAAGGTCAGAAAACACTATTTTCATAATAATGTGATTGTAGGTTATTTACCATGAGGTAATAACCTACTATAAGAGTTTCGGTGGTAAAGGAACATATTACCTAGGACTTAACAACCAATGTCGCTAGTGATTCTTTCGCCGTATATTACACGTTAACCATGAGATTTGGAATGGGACGGAGAAGTCAGTTGTATCTTTTCCCTATCGCATGGAGCTGGATGTGCAGGTCATGGCTGTTATCACTCGTAGCGTGCATATTATTTATGGTAATTCGTAGAGGATATGCAGCATATGGGTGGGAGCCCTCAACGTCCCACGATAGTTCTGGCATCTGAACGGTCTGTACTGCCATTGCCATAATTCAATAGGTGGGCTGGCGTACACCAAGGAGACATGCGGGGTCGCGAAGAAGGCAGTGATTGGCTTGGATCTTAGTCTGGGCCTCACACCAAGGAAGTGTGAACGAACCTGCAATTCGGATGTGCAACAAAGCTAAGATCTCTCATGGGTAAAGTGACGCACCTCTGCAGAGTGTAAGAACTGTAACTTGTTACTCCCTGTTCCGGGAAGGAGTTGCGAACGCGGCGGGAAAGGAACTCCATGAAAGTTTTGATAAACCCGTGAAGGCTGATGGACATAGCTTTTCAGAATAAAAGCAACCTTTGAAGAAATGTTTACGAAAACCTGCATTGCCTACGACCTACGGTCTGTGGCTGTAGATATAGTGCATCAAACACTCCTTTTCTAGTGGACTTGCTGAGTACGCTCGTACTCAAAGTATCTTCTTAACCCTTGCTAGGTTCCAAAGCCAGTACAAAGGACGTCTACATCAAGTTATGCTCCAGGAACCATCATCAATAGCTAATGCTCTTCAATGAAGTCAAGGAAGTCAACATATATATCAACTCAAGTGAAGACGAAGTTGCGGATTAGATAAGAATAGAATCTCTAGCCATAGAACCTACTTCTGTAGAGTATTGCAATAGTAGCAATGCAAGCCTCCATAGTTTAGATACTAGTCTGTTAGTATAATAGATTTGAGTTGTTTATTTCTGATTCTTCTTTGTAAGAAGTTTCTTTCTCTCTCTTTAACCTAGAGTGTTCTCTGGATCTTGTGTAGAGAGTTGAGTTGTAACCTATAGTCATGTCTTCGACCTGCTACGTTTCTGTTGTACTACTCCGAGGGATGTAATACTAGTGAACGGTGTTTCATTGGTGTTATATCAACGACTATAGTGTACTACATCATGCAGTGGTATGCTGGGTCACCGCACCAGCCACTCCATGGAGAGGACGTGTTTCGCCGCCGTTTCAGGATGAGCCGAAAGCTCTTCCTCAAGGTCGTGCATGCCATCCGGGAGTTCGACCCCTATTTCATTTGCAAGAAGGACTGCACCGTCTTGGTTGGGTTTTCCTCACTTCAGAAGTGCACCGTGGTGATGAGGTTGCTTGCATATGGAGCGCCGGCTGACAGTGCTGATGACTATCTCCACATCGTCGAGTCCACCACCATTGATTGCTTGTACAGGTTCTGCAGGGCAGTGATTGCAGTGTTCGGGGAACAGTACTTGAGATCATCCACTGCTGAAGACACTGCTCGGATCCTCGCAGTCAATGAAAGTAGAGGATTTCCTGGTATGCTTGGAAGCATAGATTGCATAAATTGGGAGTGGAAGAACTGTCTATTTGCATGGCAAGGAATGTACAAAGGCCACAAAGGAGATTGCACTGTGATACTTGAGGCAGTTGCTACACATGATCTTTGGATCTGGCACTCCTTCTTTGACATGGCAGGATCGAACAACGGCAACAACGTCCTCAACTGTCTTTTCCAAGCTTGTTAAGGGTCATGCGCACCACTACAACAAGGGATACTATCTAGCAAATGGCATCTATCCAAGATGGCCAACATTTGTGAAGACTATCTCAAAACCAATGCTCCCCAAGCATTCTCACTTTGCCAAGGAACATGAAGCTTGCAGGAAGGACGTGGAGCGGGCATTCAGTGTGCTCCAGCAGAGGTTTGCAGTTGTTCGGTTCCCTGCTATGACCTGGTCGAAAGATCAGATGTGGGAAGTGATGAACTGTTGTGTGGTCTTGCACAACATGATCATCGAGGATGAGAGGAAGGATCCAATGAGTTTGCTCGAGGAGGACGAGCCATACTACAGACAGGGTCCTCTTGCCGAGCCTGATCATTAGGTGCCTCCAACCTGGGCTGCATTCATCGCCATGCGTCAGGAGATCCGAGATCCGGCGGTGCATCAGCGACTGCAGGATGATCTTGTTGAGCACCTATGGATACGCAGGGGCAACACGTCGTAGATGTCGAGCATGAACTGGCCAAACTTGGCCGAAATATGTTGTACTTTCACTGCAGGTCGAACTATATTTACATTTACGCTGAACTATGTTTAAAATTTTGCCAAACTTTGACCGTAAAATATTCTGTATTCATTGTATGCCGAATTATGTCGAAATCTGGATGAACTTGAGCCGAATTTGAACGAAAACGGGCGTTCCGGGAACTCAGGCTGGGTACACGAGTGGGAACTCGGTGTATCCAGACCAAAAACTTGCTTCGTCCTGTCAAACGTTGGTCCGGATTTCGGCCTGGGTTCGCCCAACGAGTGGAGATGCTCTAAAGTGACTGAGTGTGATTGTATGAATATTGCCATTTGATACTATTAATAAAAATGCTTACACCGAGAAACATAGATTAACCTGCAATTCATAAACAATACTTCTGCATTGTTCCCGAACTTTTGGGTCTCCCCTACGGTATGATTTTTATTTATCAATAAAAAGAAGCAGCACAAGGAGTGCTGGGAAAAAGTACATGAGGAATTACATCAAGGGGAGAAGGCGGTAAAGGGGAAACATGAAAAGGAACTCTAAGTAAAGGTAGTCAAAACCCAATCCAAAAGAGGTTGCACTAGTGTGGTCTTCACCCTATGCATATGAAGGAGGATGTCACTTGAGAACGCACTCTCCATCGAGCCAAAGAGCGAGGCTGGTCTTTGAAAATAAAGTCATTTCGTTCCTTGTAGATATTCCAAGCCACACACATTGCAATTTCTATAAAATAGGGTCCAACGAAATTGGTCTTGGCCTGTCTAAACCGAACCGAGATATCCAGCGTACAGTCAGGCATATGCAGACAAGCAAAAGTTTCGGTAGGCGTTTGGATTTCCAAATAGCAGAGACGGTAGTAACATCTTTGGTCAGAGCATGAAACATGAATTTATAGAACTTTGACGACGTGTATAACTGTGAACTTTGACTACGTGTATAACATGTTCGGTCATCTCTGCCTATTGCTGATGAACTATTATTATTTCAAAATGATTATTCATAACTGGCTGCCCGCAGTTGGCAGTCAAGCACTACTGGTTATAATTTTTCTTTTGAGATATTTTACATATGTCTTGCAATTTTGTGGCAACGAGAAGGCACATAGCTAGTAAACCTAGAAGATACTACCAAAAAATAATAAATGTGTCTGAATTTAAACATAATATCAGACCTGCTGTCTGATCATATGAGAAAATCAACAAATCAAGCACAACCTCTGATTTTTATCCACACATTTTTCTATGCTGGATCTGTTCAGCTATTCAACATGTCTAATTCATTCGTGTGGTATCCATCATTTGGATCTGGAATTTTAGAATTCATTTTGCAATTTCATCTCTATACTGTTTGGTTGGCATGGAATTAGGCCATCATTTTATTTGACAAATCCATCAAAATATTCTCATGTGTAAACCTGATTTCTATCTTAGACCTGTCATTTCTAAATTCCAGTGGCAGCCAAACATATAGGTGTTTTTGTAATATAAATGAAATGAATCCATATATTCATTTCATTTCTACTGGGTGCCAAACGACCAAGTCTATTACAGTGAAACAGTTCAACTTAAAGAACAATCAGCAGATTCCAAATGCAGCAAGCTGTGCATGTTTCGAGATTTGGAACAAGCATCCGTAATATTTGCTACCATTAGCTGAAACTGCATACAGGCACAGCCATCCCTTATCAAAATTAAAACCGGATTGGGCAGAAAAAAAAACTAACCCCTTTTACTTGTTTTTAACCTCTCCTTTTCACACACTGTAGAATTATACAGTGATCCCTGATCCGTGACCAAAACTACGGCGAGATCATGCATCATCACCTTTGCCGGCTCTAGTCAAGAAAGCCGGTTTGCCGGAATACGGCGTCGCGAACGCGCCGGAGATCTCGCCCCTTGAGCGTGCGGCCGGCGCCTTCGAGCATTGAGGACGGATTTACCACGGCGCCACCGCCAAAGCTGCCGCCTATGGACGCACGCGCAACCATCTCGTGCGGGGGCAAAATGGCGGCTTCCCCCCGCACGATATTCTCCTCCTCGTTGTCCTGATGGCCGTCGAGCTCGTCCCACCCGTGCCTCCGCGGCGGCGGCCGGACGGGCACCTTGACTGGGGCCGACTGGTGGTACGGCGCCAGGGGCGGCTGCTCGGGGTTCCTGGGCCTGGGCGCCGCCGGGATGGCGCGCGTGGAAGACTGCGGCGAGAGGGAAGGTGTAGAAGATGCCGCGGCGGCGGCGGCGGCTGCGATGGTCGCCTTGCGACGGAGGAGGGTCCCGGCGGTGGCCGCCGTGACCGTGGCCGCGGCCACGGACGCCGAGCCTCCCCTTCCACCGCGGCCTAGGAGCTTTCTGTCCCCATCGTGGAGCGCGGCGAGGAGGCCGAGGTGGCCGTGCGGGACGCGACCCGGGTTCTTGGAGTTGGGGGCATGGGGCGGCGGGTCCGAGGAAGGAGCTGGGAAGAGGAGGTCGCCCTCGAGGAGCTCGTCGCCCGCAGATGGGGAGGAGTAGAGAGATGGGGACGGCGATGGGGAAGAGAAGAGGTCGAGGAAGCGGTCGGCGGGTGGCGAGAGGCGAGGCCGGGCGGCGTCCATGGCTTCAGTGAGGTTCAGGAGGTGGGGGCTGCCTTCTTCACTTTGTGGTATCATATAGAGATCTAGGGGTTATTTACGGGCCGGCAGCCGGCCCGTCGATGTAGAGGCCGTGGGCCCTGTACAAAATACTATATGTATGTTTTTACTATGTGTGCTAGTGACATGATGGATTTTTTTGTCGAAACATAATTCGGTACTAGTAAAAACAGAATCACTAATAATCAGCTAAATGATGGGAGGTAAGAGCATCCTGCCGCATGCATGAGAGCCCGGTGCTATGCCTCATATTATATGTTCTCTGGTTGTACGCCTCATATTATATCATCCTGTTTTTTTTAGGGTAATCAGCACTTTATTGATCAAGAAGAATCATTACAAAGAGTCTCGCGGATAAACTCCGGAGCCCCATCACGAAAGATTGAAAAAACCAGAAGTTCTGCTCTACGAGCTAAGAGATGTGCTGACTCATTACACAACCGACTAATATGTTTGAAGTTCACCGACTGAAACTCCCCTACGATCGACTTGATATCTTGGATGACGACACCAATTCCAGTCCGATCCAGAGCTGGACTCTGAATCCGCTTGATCACAGTAAGACAGTCAGACGCCAGGATAATCTTGTGAAACCCTTCTTCTTGGGCTAGGGATAACGCACGCCTGACAAACAATGCTTCGGCAAGTTCTGGCGACGTAACCGCATCAAAGGCTTGGCTGCAGGCAAACAAGCACATACCGATGTGGTCCCTGATTACGACGCCCATCCCCATCTTCGAAGAAGAGGAAAACATAGCAGCATCAACACTGATGAAGACGGTACCTTCCGGCGGCGGCATCCAATGGGGCATAGAGGTAGAGGACACACGCCTTTGGTTGGTAACCGGTCTGAATAGATGTTGCTCAATCATCCTAACATACGCCTTGATCTTGTCTGCTAAGCTGTTTGGATTTATCATTGCTTCACCATTTCGAATTCCATTGCGTGCATCCCAGAGATGCCACACAGTCACAGCTAGCACGGTACTTTCAATCCTTGACGCTCTGTCAAGAAAGTGAAAAATCCAGTCGCGTGCGTTCACATACTTCTTGCGTTGCAACTGGATAGGATACGTCCTCTTGATCTCCTGCCAAACCTCCTTGGCATATTGACAGTTTAAGAAGACATGCTCAATTCTTTTCTCGCGATGGCAGAAAACACAGTCCTCCTGGCAGTCAATGGCTGTCGCAGCTGATGAGCCGTTGGAAGACAGTCGTGAGCAAATCTCCATAGAGTGATTAGCATCTTCCCTGGTGCAGTGATCTTCCATAAAAGCTTCCAACCCTTAGCCTCATCGGTATGGTCCGATCTGAAACCCGCCCCAGCCCTACTACGGTGAAGTAGGAAATCACGAGTCCGCGCCAATTTGTAACCAGATTTGACAGTGTACTCACCAAACTTGGCCATAGGACAAGAAGCAAAATCCTCTCCGCCGTGTCTGCTGATCGGGACTTGCATAATCTGATCGGCAATATCTTGCTCAAAAGCGGAGCGAACAATGGCTTCATCCCAACAGCCATTAACTTCATCAATCAGAAGATTAACCGATGCGTCATCGGGAAACTAAACCAATGGTTTCAGGTTGTACGGGCGCATACCAGGGATCCAATGATCCAGTAAAAGCTTCGTCCTCTGACCATTGCCAATGCCCCACTGAAGTCCCTCCTTAACCAACTCCATGCCAAATAAAATGCTCCTCCAGGTATAGGAAGACGATCGAGGACGTGGAGCTTCCAGAACATTACAGTTTGGATAATGACGGCCTTTGAGTACCCGTGCACAGAGAGAGGAAGGAACTGTGATAAGTCTCCAGCATTGGCGCCCAAGCATTGCTTGATTGAAAAGCACAAAATCCCGGAAGCCTAGGCCACCCAGTTCTTTCGGTGTTGTCAACCACTCCCACGACCGCCAATGCATCCTTTTCTTTCCATCTTCACTCCCCCACCATTGATCGGCGACAAGGCGCCGAAATGATTCACAATTGGCAACAGGAACCTGGAAGCAAGTCATGATGTACGCGGGGATCGCCTGGATCACCGCTTTCAAGAAGATTTCGCTGCCTCATCGTGACAAGGGTCTGTCAGACATACAGTTGACCCTTTTCCACATTCCGCCATGTAGAAAATTGAAAGAACCAACAGGAGACCTCCCTACCTGCCCAAATATGTCTCTTGTAGAGCTTCAGCATGTACTCCTAACTGGTTCATTACAGCGCTCTTCAGTTCAGTCCGACAATGAGGACCGAAGAAGATGCTAGACTTGTCTCGGCTGATTTTCTGACCTGGGCCCTCGCAATAAAGCTGCAGCGTGTCACTCAAGGCCCTAACACTTTTGTCATCACACCGAGCGAAAAAGATGCTGTCGTCCGCGAACAGCAAGTGTGAAATAGGAGGTCCCTGACGACCATTCCTAATTCCCTTTAAGAGACCCATCTCTTCCTTTATACGTAGCAAATAAGATACCCCCTCTGTGCACAGCAAGAATAAATACGGGCTAATGGGATCACCTTGACGTATGCCCCTTGTCGGTATCACCGGTTGGGTTAAATCCCCATTGATTCTTACTGCATACCGAACATTTGTTACACATCTCATTACCGTAGCAATCCATGGAGCCACAAAGCCCAACTTTGTGAGACAACCGGCCAAATAATTCCACTCGACTCTATCGTAGGCCTTCATCATGTCAATCTTTAACGCAAAGTAAGGAAGCTTGGCATGTTGTTTCCGAATGGTGTTTAAGCACTCACATGCAATGAGCGCATTATCCGTGATTAACCTGCCTAGTACAAAGGCACTCTGATGCTCAGAGACTAAATCAGGTAAAATAAGCTTAAGCCTATTAGAAAGTACCTTGGAGGCAATCTTACAAAGGACATTGCACAAACTGATGGGACGGAAGTTCTTCAATTCTTCACGATTTGCACTCTTGGGAATTAAGACAACAATAGAGTCACATAATCCTTCTGGAATAGCCGCACCTTCCAAGAAGTCCCTCACAGCATTACAGATTTCTTTCTCAAACAATACCCAGTGTGTTTGATAGAACAGTACCGGAAATCCATCCGGTCCTGGAGCCTTGGTAGGCCCCATTTGAAACAGCGTCGTCTTGATCTCCTCATTGGAGAAAGGCAAACATAACTCAGAATTCATTTCATTGGTCACTTTGCTTTGAATCCCATCAAGAACAACATCAATTGCTTGACAAGGCTCGGATGAAAACATATTCTTATAAAAAGTCTCCACTTCACCCTTGATCCCTTCAAGATCGGTACACCTGGAACCATCACTCTTAACAAGAGCTTTAATTTTGTTCGTTCTCCGACGTGCCGAAGCCCGGGCATGGAAAAAGGTTGTATTACAGTCCCCTTCTTTGAGCCACTCAATGCGAGAACGTTGACGAGCCATGATTTCCTCGTACTCAAAGAGATCACAGAGCTTCTTCTCCACACGAACTATCTCCGATCGGTCACCACACCATGGCGCCAACCGGAGTGTTTTCAGCTCCCGCTCGAATTTCTGAATTTCCTTACGGATCGAGCCGAAAGAGGCACAACTCCACTTTTTAAGAGAGCTTGCCACACCTTGCAGTTTGTCCCACGTTGCATGTAGACCAACTGTGCTTGGCCCCTCAACGGCCCATGCCTCCTCCACTACTTGGATATACTCCGGTGAGCGCAGCCAAGCCGCCTCAAATCTGAAACCCGACTGAACAGGTCTCTCGTCTGCTATGTCCGAATTTTTCTTCAAGGAAATAGAGATCACAAAGTGATCCGACGTAGTGGTAATGACATTAGCAACTTCACAGTCGTCAAACATGTGCATAAAATCACCATTAGCCACTGCCCGATCAAGACGGACTCGAACATTACTGTCAGAATCCTAGTTGTTTGACCACGTATAGATAGGGCCAGAAAAACCCAAATCCACTAGACCACAGCCAGTAAGACACTCACGAAACCCAGTCATTTGTGCCTCCGACCGATCATTAGAGCCAAAATGCTCAGTCCTATGAAGAACCTCATTAAAGTCACCACAAACGACCCAAGGACCATTCCATTGTGCTTTTAGCCGTTGCAAGAAATCCCAGAATTCATGCCGCTTATCTCTCTTTGGTTCCCCATAAACAAAACTTGCACGCCATGAGTCTCCATTCTCATCCTTGATGCCAACATCAATACAATGCGGAGTTAAACCTTTGAGCTGAACGGAGAAAGGCTGCATCCAAAAAAAGGCTAAATCCCCACTTAGTCTTGCACTACTCACACCAAAGAAGCCTGAATAGCCGAGAGACCACATAATTTTTTTAACACGTGCTTCCTTCATCTTTGTTTCTGAAAGAAAAAGAAAACTAGGTCGGAAAGTTTTCACGAGCCACCTGAGCTCTCCCACCGTCGTGTCCGACCCAAGTCCACGACAGTTCCAGCATAGTAGATTCATTGCGTAGGCAGGGACTGATCCACAGCCCCTGCAAGATCCGCCAATCCAGGTTGCTCCCCACTTGTTCTTCTCTTCTTACTGGAATCCTCACTCACAGAAACTCCGTCTTGTCTTTCTAACAGCAGGCGGGCTCCATCAAGTTCAGATTCGACCACATAATTATCCTGGGCCAAAGTTTTGTTATCCATGATAACTAAAGCACCTGTAGAAATTTTTGGCACATAAACCTTCTGAGTTTTCCTTTTGTTACCCGACAGTTGTCCATCGTTTGCCTGTAGATTCAGGCCTTTAGCAGACCCATTCTTGTCCACAGTAGCCTTCCGACCACATGGCTTGCGAGGCTTGGCAGGAGAAGTCACCTCCGGACCTCCCTTCGCACGTGCAGAAGGTTGATTACTCGAGCCCTACCCAGATTGAGCACCATGTCCAGCGGAGGACCTCACCTCCTTCCATCGGTCAGGGACGCAAAGACGGTCGCCATTCCACGGCAAGTTCCCGTCTTCATCTCGATCAGTAGGAGTAGCACATACCATATAAGAGTGGCCAACCATCCCACAGTAGAAGCAAAACATAGGCAATTGCTCATACATCACCTCAAAATAGGTCGTCTCATTCCTCTTCGCTGAGAATATACCGATGCACCGCATCAGTGGTCCAGTAATGTTTACATGCACTCTAACTCTAAGGTAATCGCCCCAGGCACAACCTTTATCATCCACATCCAACTTTTCTACAGCACCAATCATTTTAATCAAGGGTGTACCCTTATCTTTGTTCATCAGAACGAAGGGCAGCTTCATCACACGAAGCCACAACAGCAGTTTATCAAAGACCACGTCGCCAGGCCGCACCCTCGGGTCAAAAGCTTTCAGAAGAATTGCATGCTTACCCAGGACCCATGACGATCCATTAGTGACATGATCCAAGTCCTTCTTCGACGAAAACTCCGCCACAAATCGGTTAGGTCCCGCTGGATGTACCAACAATCCTTTAGGGTTGCCCCATGCCGTACGGACCACGGACCTGATCGTCTGAATATGCATAGAATTCGGTGCCAGGACCTTCCCTACCAGCGCCCACTCCGGGCATCCCTCGTACTCATCATCTTCCTTCTCCAGGACGAAGGTGCGTGCCTCTTGTGACGTCAGCTTCAGCCGGCCAAACATGGCCTCCACGCCGTCACCAGCGCCACTGCCAACACGCGCATCTGCCGCTGACGCCTTGCCGCAGTCGGATGATTCCGCCGCCACCAGTACCACCTTCTCCACCGAAGCCCCATGGCCTCCTTGCCCGCCGCCCTATCAATCAGATCGCCCGTCATCGGTGCACTCGCCTCCTCACGTTTATTCGTCACCAAGGGTGGGCGACAAACCTAGATTCGCCCCTGACAACCGCGAGATAGGTTAAACGATGAGAAGAGAGTACAGATCGAGAGGGTCCGATCGATCGGAAGAACAACAGGATAGATAGGGTGATCACGAGAAGATCTCGAGATTCACCAGAGAAGCCTCGTAGATCTCAGAATCGCCAGTCGCCAGAGCGGAGACCGGAAACCCTAGAAAAACAGGCACTTGGTTGGGGGAGTGGATGTACAAACCTGACACCCTGTTGTGGCTCCTATTCAAGCAACAACCTCCATATCCACAATGCTAGCGTTCACCCTCCATATATTCATGGTTAGGTAACTTGTACTAGTGGGTGAAGCGCGTTTTGCCGTGCTGTCTACAGTGCACCGTGTGGCAGTCATGATAGGATTGCTGCTATTCTTTGCGGTGTCACCAATGGTTGTAACACATCTAGTGTTATTGGATTTTTAGTGTCGTCCATAAATTAAAAAGATAGGTATGCATGCTCCGGCTTGTTGATACTTAATAGCTAGGAAGCACGTACTCAAACAGAACCAAACGGTTGCAGTTCTTGATATAATAGTAAAAAAATAACACTAATTAACAGGGCCATCTCTAGAAATTTTGGGCCCCAGTATGCGAAATTGGCCCTAAATTTTGATAAATTCATATACTTCTTTTGATCCAAATTAGTTGACTTATATTTGTCTAGTTTAATTGTATTAGACATGATTTAGTATTAGATTCATTGGTATCTTGACAAATTTGAGTCAACTAATTTGGATCGAATGGAGTAACAAAAACACTTAATTATATAACCTTAATATATGTGTTGTTTCATATACTATTTAGTGACATCAAATATTAGTACTAAAATAGCAAGGGTGACACTAAAGTGAGATTGACCACATGTTCTAGCGAAATCACAACTCTGTCTGATATTTCTTAAAACAAAACCTTTTTCAAGTAGTGGCACAAGTTAACAAATACAGTTTATAAAATCTATCAATCCGTCCTTCGCTATATATAGACCCCAAACTCCCCATTTCTAACCATTTTATAAGTAACTAAGTATATATTATGAACACAGAATGTAACATCCCAGCATTTAGTAACTAACAAAGGGTAGATTTAGTAATTTGAGATATTGCATGCATTCATTTGTGAAAATGTGGGTAAATTTTTCAACAAATAAAAACCTAAAGTGATCAAAGTTTCTTTCATGCTTTGAGCTTAGGTACAGTCTTGAAGGATGATTGTTATAGACTTTGATATGATCTTTGTGGATTAGAGTGTTTTAGGAAATGAAATTTGAATTTAAAACTAGAGTGTTTGAATTATAATTCAAAAGGATTTTGAATGATGTTTGAGTATTTGATTTAATTGAGAGTTAGCCAATAATAACTCAAACTTTAAATGAAAGAAGATAATCAATAAAATGAATATTCCAAAACTTCATTCAATAATGAGTTACAAAATGTAGCTTATGGAAATAAGCAACAATCTTTACAACAGTAAATAAATAGAAGAATAATATTTCTTTATTGAATAATAGTACAATCTTTATTACAAAAGGATAAAAATAAAATTACAAAAGAATAAAAATATTACAAGTGATTGTTCTATAAAGAAAAACAAAAACCTAAACTAAAGTCTTGATCTCAAATCTTGTACCTACAAAATAAAGAGAAACTTAAAAAGAAAGAAAGTTAGGATTATAATTATTTTACCCTCAGATTTGACAGTGGAGTGCACTGTTCACTTTTTCATCGTTGAGTAATCTTTTTAAGGGGCAAATTTCACCAATATGAAAGAATATATCTTTCATAAATTAAGCCAGAAGTCAAATAACTCCAAACAACAAGGAGGGACAAGTTTCACCAGCCAAGTAAGAGTAACCAGGTAAAGGTAACTTCTCAACCAGAGCATATCCACAAGGTGTGCAGCAGACACACAGGCAGCACACACACCAAACTGCATGGTGTGTGTTGTCAGCACCACAACAATAGCTCAATCAAACAAAACCATCAGCACAGCCGTGGGAGGCATCCCCACACCACTTCCTTGTTCACACACACCAAGAACAGCAACCCAGCTAAACCAAGCCAAAGCCTAGCAAGATCACACCAATCAAAACCCTGGATCACATCACCAAAATGGTGACATAAGGAGGGGGTAGATCAGGTGGATAGCAAGGACAAGATCAAGCCATCAGGACCAGGAGGTGAAGGGCTAGATCAAGGACAAGCCAGGAGCTGGAAATACCAGGAGAGCACCAGATCAAGCTACCACAAGATCAACCACTAGCAACCCCAACATCAAATGAGTGTGGTGAGTAAAATATACCATCACATGATCTATCTGTCTAAGATTAGACAAGCATACATGATCTGTCTCTTACTCAAATTCTCAGAAAGCACCCAAGTGGGGTGAATCCATCACTGAAGTTTTTAAACACTAAAAGCAATCAGGAAAGTATAATGAACCAACTAGATCTCAGAACAACATCATTGACCTAGCTACCAAGCTATATTTCAATTCAAGAATGAATATAGCCAAGATTTAAACTTCTAGGCACATCTCTTCAATTAGAGTAGCACCTTAGAATTTAATCTTATGGATCTATATAAATGATCAAGCCTACAATCATTTTCCCCAATTTTGATTCAAGAAACAGTAGCTGGTATCATTACCAGAACCAATCCATGAGAATCAACAAGATAAAGGCTTAATCCCTAAACCTCAGACCAACATCATGGGTCTTAGGGATTTAAGAAAAGAAGTTTCTACTTATCTTTAATGCCAAATTCAACTTTAAACTTGAACAATACCAACCCAAGTAATAGAATCTAATCTTGTGTGCCATACAAGGATGGTGTCACAAGAACAGTTCTAAACTAAGCAGGTTAAGCATCCAATCTTCACAGATACAACCAACTAACTATAAATCATTTTCCTGTTCTTAATCACAGGAATCATAACTAGGAATATTTATATATACATCTTCACTGCAAGAGACCATTTTGATCTCAAGCTATATATGAATTCTTAAGTCAACACTACTAGGACAATGACTTCATCACACAACACTCACTGTCATTAACCAAGTAATGACAGTGGTGAGCTATTAAACCACTAGATTTTCCAAGTATTGCTTCTAGAGCAACTTTACATCTGAACCATATTAAAATTATTCCATAGAATCATCTGATAAACCACTATCATCACCACAGCTAACCATCAGCAGTAATCCACAGCAAGTCAACATTCAACAGATTCAAGGGTCATCAATACATGATCCAATTCATCAAATATTTAATCCACGAAGGGGTATGAACCCTAAGCAGAACAAACCATCTGAATCAGACATGACACTAACCAGGAAAGGCCACTACCAACATCTAGCATGGGATGGCCTAGCACAGAGTGCACGAGAGGGAGAGGAACAACTTACCGAAGGTCCTCACTGTAGAATAAAAGAGGAAGCAGATGAGGCCGACGAACATGGCGACATGGGGAGCACCCCCAAGGGGGCGCTGCAACCCACACAACGCCACGGCGGTGACCATAGCCACGCCTGGGGGCTAGGAGCATCACCACGGCACACAACATCAGCAGTGGCATCAACACCAACGCCAACCCCAAACCCTAGGGTTCGGAACGACATCGATCTGGCCACAGGAGGGCTCCTGGTCCAAATCGAATTGGACAGGAGGGAAGAGCGGGGCCGAAAACCTCATCCTGCACCACGGCGACGGCCAGGAAGGTCCACAACAGCGCGAATCGCCGGTGACAACATCGCTGACCACGGGGTCGGGGGAGGAGAAGAACAGAGGTAAGCTCGAGAGAGAGAGAGACAGAGAGTGTTGGGCTCGGTTGGGCCAATAACCCTTCGGGGTGTTGTTTTACCTTTTCCCTATTGGTCCATAAGGGCCCAATAAACCCAAACAGTCAGCCCAAATCTTTTAGAGCCTGTTTTAATAAATAGGAAAAGTCCAAAATGCCCCTGAACTTAAATAAATTATAGAAAATAAAATAAAGTCCAAAAAATTATAAATAAAATATTTTTGGATTCACAATAATCCAAACTATCCAAATAAATTAAGAAATAAAATTTTAGACATATACATTTTATTAAGAATTTTGTAATATATATTCCTTATGGAATTTTACAAAATTATTGAAATATGATAAAAATAAATAAAAATCACTTTCATTATCTATTAATATTGTAGTATTTTAGAAAAATACTAAACAAATATTTAATATCATTTTTTTGATATTTAATGATAATTCTTAAAGAATTATTAATTAAATAAAATACAAATAAATTGAAATAAAATAAAAGAATACAATATTCAATAAATATTAAAAATTAATATTTATAAATTCTTTATTATTAAAAGAATTTTTATAGTTTAAATAAATGGGGGAGAATATATATAAAGCTAAATGATGCATTACATTACTTTGTATAATCATTTTGCTTCTTTAAATATTGTCCTTACCGGGCAATAATGATGTTTTTGTAGACATAGAAGCTCAAGGTCTAGTGCAAGCATCAGACTTCACTACCTTGCCATAACAAGGCAAGTTCATCACTTGCTCATTCCTTTGAAGAGTCTTTATCAAAGTATTTGCAAATTGTGTGTTATCATATATACTCCAAAAAGAGAAAATATTATTTTCATAAATAAAGAAATCATAGATATCATCCCAAGTGATGATATAATGGAGCAATAGAACTTCGGGTTCTATTTGCAACAATGATGATCAATTAGGGACTTAATAACCCCTGACATAAGTGATTCTAGCGCGGTATATTACGCGTTAGCCATAAGATTTGGAATGGGATAGAGAAGTCAGATGTATCTTCTTCCTCTCGCATGTAGCCAGATGTGTAGGTCGTGACTGTTATCACTCGTAGCGTGCATATTAATTGGTAATTCATAGAGGATATGCAACATATGAGTGGAAACCCTCATCGTCCCACGATAGTTCTGGCATCTAACGGTTTGTACAAACCATTGCCGTAATTCAATATGTGGGCATGGTGTACACCAAGGAGACATGCGAGGTCGCGA
Organism: Avena sativa; assembly: GCA_916181665.1. Classification (NCBI taxonomy): domain Eukaryota; kingdom Viridiplantae; phylum Streptophyta; class Magnoliopsida; order Poales; family Poaceae; genus Avena; species Avena sativa. The sequence continues at coordinate 34,784,818 of OV702289.1, read as the reverse complement.
AGGGGGCGGTGATTGGCTTGGACCAACTATTGGGCCCCACATCATGGAATTGTGGACGGGAAAGTACGTCCGGTTGTGCAACAAGGAGTTGATCTCTCATGGGTAAAGTAACGCACCTCTGCAGAGTGTAAAAATTATAATTTATTACTCCCTGTTCCGAAAAGGAGCTGCGAACGCGGCAGGAAAAGAACTCCATAAATGTTCTGGTCAACCTGTAAAGACTGATGGTCATAGATTTTCATAATAAAATAAATCTTTGAAGAAAGATTTACAAAAGCTGCATAGTGCCAAGGACTTACAGTCCGAGATGGTAGTTAGAGCATCAAACTTCCCACCTTGTATATAATGAACTTGTTGGGTAACGCTGTTACTCATCCTTTCCATTGATCCCTTGCTTAGACTCTGAGGATCCCGAAGACGTGTCAATGTATGCAGCCGAATGCCAAGAAGATGTGTTCTACGAGGAGCCCGACCTGTCAGGAGGTGTTGAAGGAGTGGATTACGAAATACGCTATGGTGTCTATGATAACGAGTCCAACTAAGTACACTGGTTAGTAGTAACCGACGGAGTCGAGCAGCATGAACTCTATAGAATAAGCTGCTGAGCTCAACTCCTAGTTGGAGTTGCTACTTTTAAATTCCACTAAACGCTTTATATTTTGGTTTGTAAGTTGAATCCTTTTGAAGTCTTGAACTTCTGATATTGTAATAATAATAATGTGTGAATGTTTGTAATATGGACCCGCAATATTTCTGTTGTACCACTCTGAGGGATGTGATATTTATGGAATGATGTTCTGTGGATGTCATGTCAACGACTATAGTGTACTACACATGAAATGGTATGCTGGGTCACCGCACAGAATTTCAAAACCAAGATCCAAAATAAAGGCCAAGATCCGGCTCCAAGCGAACCTCTAGTCATGAGATCCAAAATAACCCGTACCTTACTAATTAGTACATGTGCAATAGCACTAACCTCTAGTCATGGAATCCAAAATAAAGGCCAAGATCCGGCCCCAAGCGAACCTTCTCCGTGAACTAGCAGTGATATATGACGATGAACGGAAGAAATTCCTTCCAATTTCCACAGGACGGGGGCCTATATCTTAGAACTGATTTTTTACTGCAGGCGGCGGGATAGGGGCAACAACAAGAACTGTCGAGGCATTCAAGCGATGCGAGTCAAGAGGCGTAGATTAATATACCTTCCGTGATGACGCGACGAAAGTCAGGGCCTGCAGCAGGCTGGGCCAGCCCTATTTCCTCTCGTCAAATTTTACCTTAATCACAGATTAGAGACGGAATCAGGGGCCCTAATCTTCACGCCCTTGTCGACGGGCCTGCTAATTAACAACGGAACAAATGTAATGCCCTAACAAAAATATTAGAGCAATACATGTAAAGCAATGTTCCAACTCTACTTCAAGGTAAAATAGAAATGCTTGGGGTTTGTTAGTGTTTGTCGCTTAGAGGCTGTGTACTTCTCCAAACATGTTAGTCTACGAACTAACCAAACTGAGGATTCATAGATAATATGGACCCCATGAACCCTATGAGTGTTTATTCGTGTTTGACAGAAAAGAAGCATGCAATTTTGATTGTTACATAGTCAACTGCATATTCACTACTTAGAGTTCACAATTGAAAAGGTTCGCACACATCCGAACCTAGTTCGTTTCAGGATTAAGTATCAAAAGCAAAAAAGGTTGGAAGTAAATACAATGCCACAAACTCTCCAATATTGCATTAATCGATTGTAAACAATTAGATAAACTCATCTTTTGAAACAAACTGAAGTCTAAACTGGTCTGAGTAGAGTAACATATGAACAATCTCAGAAACTTGCTTCTCGTCGGGCTTCATACATCATACACAATAACTGCAAAAGTAGCATTACAAAAACCTTGATATCCTTAGACCTCATATCTACTTCTTGTCGCTTAATAGATGCCATACGATATAGAGTACAATTTTAGAACAAACGGCTTACTCGCCTCCTTGTTTTCCTTCTGGAGATGAGTAAACTCCTTTTATAGCTCTAGGAATAACAAGAGCAAAAAGGTGACCGTTCTGCGCTCGACTGCAAGTGTGTCTGAGCTGTTCCTTCCTCCTGGTTGAAGAGCCACTTATGAGGATCTTCTCCCGATATTATACTGGCAACACACAACTGCCTTGCATGAAGTGGTGTTGTCCCCCACGGCGAGGTGGATGGTTAGATTTCGAGATCGCGGTGCGACGATGATGGTGAAGGACTTCGTGCATTTTTATTTTATTTTCTAGGGTTCTTTTTGAAATTTATGAAGACTGTGGTGTAATTTATTTCCATGTTGGGTTCCTCCATGTAATTGTAATCCCACCGATGAAGTGAATGTAGTTTCGGGGTCCTTTGGGACCCTTACATGTTTAAAATAAACAAGATCACCACACAGGAGCAAACATCTTCGTATTACACAGAAATATTCATACGATGTCGACACTAAACCTATAAACCTAGAAGCAAATTGTGTAGCACATGAACTAGCCCGCGAGGCAAAATTTCCTAGTCATGGTGTTTAGCTAGATGACCCCATAAAAGTTGTACCCCTTCTGGTCAAAGACATACCATGTTTATTAATAAATAAAAAGCCACTACGATGGTTAACAACAAAGATTCTTATAAAATCAATATTCAAATCCGAGAAAGAGATTTGATATGAGAGTTACACACATAAGGTTTCTATGCTCGCTGGGCCTAGTGACCTCAGAACTCTGGTTTTGGGCTTCATCACGAGCATGGCGTTGGAGGAGAATGAGCGGAGCTCATAGTGGGTCCGCTTTTCACTTTTAAGAATTTGAGTATTTTTTAAGAGAATTTAAGATTATGGAGTAGCTCTTCTTTTAGCAGAGTCGTTGTGGTAGTAAAGAGAAGGAGCCTTGCCGACGAATCAGCCTACTCTATTTTTTGGGATCAATCATGCCAGCCTGGGCCATTTACAAACTTACTGGGTCCGCCCAAACATATCAGCAGGGCAGTCGACGAAGGTGTGAGAGACGTGCGACCGCATACGCCCCAGAAATTTGGGGCTCCCAAAATAGTGCATCTCCGGTCGTGACTATGGATCTGATTTCCAGATCAAAGTGATGGTGTAGTTTATCATGTCAGCTCGTTGGGAAGAAAGATCTAACATGTGGGTCTATTTAGCGAAACGGTATACGTAAGGACATTTTGGTGTGGCTCAATCAAGCGTAAATGATGTGGTGTGTCGACAATACTTTACTAGGGCCCCCCTTAAACAAAGTCCAATCCTTCTCTCCCCACGATTCCACCAGAATGGCCGCCTCCTCGTTAATAACATCAACCCTAGGGGCGTCACCGGCACGGACACACGACAATGCTATGGTGCTGCAGTCCACAGACGATGCCTCGCATGCGTGCAGAAAGGGAGAAATGGGGCACATGTGCACGCAAAGGGCAAGGAAGGCTGGCCGTGGCGCACGCCTAGCAAGAAGCTCGGTTGCTCTCAGAGGGCTGCACGTAACTTGGAGTTAGATGTGAACTAGGTGAATAGCGCGCTTCGCCGCGCCACCGGCATCTCGCTGACACGTCATGTCCTGCATGTAGGATTCCCAATTGTTTTCAGCGTCACGGTTCCCGGTAACAAACTTACATTTTACAACATTTTGTCTTAATGTCACTCAATTTTACATAGGAGCAGATTAAACCACAAGAGAAGTAAAAGGAAAACCAGTAGAATAGACAAAGAGAGGACTCCATTGGCGCATCAAGACCTTACATGATAAAACTTAATGACCTAAAAACAAATTTCATACTACCAGAAAGAATATCATGACACATTGACATCAACAACATAATTTATACTAAACCCAATATTTTGGCACACATAGATAACATAGTGAATTTTTAGAATGTCAGCAGCTTTGTGACCAAATCCCAAGACACGTCGCCAAAGAAAACCATCTCAATAGCGGATCCATCTCTAGACGTCACCCTTCTCCCTAATAAGCTCAATCGTCTGCACAAATCCCACCAACCTGCATAACATCACACCATAGCATAAGAACATATGCATGTACAACCTAGACGAAATAACAACACAGAGGGCGTGCCTCCCTGCTGCAAAGGCTACGCCTAATCGTTTAGAAGATACTAATTGCAAGAAACAATTGGAGGAAAAAAAGACAGCATGTTAGTGAGCAAGACAATTCTGATTAGCTTAAACTGTATTAGCTATTCAGAGAGCCCTACAAATCCAGATAACTACACACTACACTCCATGACCTACAAACGATCAGAAACAATAATCCCAACATGCACCGAACCTTGAAAAACTGAAACAAATCTGTTATGTCATAAAAAACCACCCCATAGAAAGCTCAAAACTCCTGCTACATGACGCAATCAACACGTATATGCTACACAAAAAGGACATCATATATATGATTTTTTTTAAGTGTATCGTCTATATGATGTTAACGATGAACTCTTGCAACTGTGTTTTTTCTTCTGCACAGTAAACCCTCTTGCCATAGTGCATCATACCACTTTTCGTTCAGCAAACCATAGTAACATTTCGAAGGACCAGGATCAACACCGATGAAAAAAAGATAAAAGACCCTCAAGTGTGGTCAGGTATTTGACCAAAAAGAAAAACTCATGTGCAGCTCTACTCCTTGGCCTAACAATAACAGGACTACAATTATTTCCTTATTCAGACAACCAAGCAGTAAGGCTTTTGTAGAGATCATTTACCAAATAGTCCTAAGTTCAGGATAAGTGTTCATTAAATTTTCAGAGATAGGCTTCTTCAGACAACCAAGCAACAGCGGACTTGTTAAGACAATACGTAGATATATGCATGTGCTCTTTGATCTTTGAGTACATCGGTTCAGCTAGCAGAACACATGCATCAAGTATGAGGTGAGATAGCAGAACGCATGCGTCAACTATAACCCATGTGGTGCCTCTGTACCTATCAAAACTTTTGGCCTGCTAGCATGAAAACATCTATATTCAAATTTGCTAAACAACAATAGTGAATAAGAACTGATTTTGTACTTCTCCCTCTACATCTCTTACCGAATATTCAGAGGGCTACACTTGTTTTTAGTAAAAACCATTCTTAACTTGTCTACTAAACTCTCAATTGTTACACAAACAACTGCAAATTATTTTCTTACTCTACCTGGGTAAATAGACTTGAACCTAAACTAACTTCTATCCGATGTTGTAAACGATGCTACTGCATATACACAAATCAAACATTTAGTCATGTACTACTCCTCTACCTCTAGGGCATACACTCTAAAATTAGTTTCTTTCAAAATTCCTTTCATACTATCTACACATGATGGTCAATCCGAAAAACTCTCAATTTCCCTTTTAAACATGAAAATTTGAGATGCAAAAAAATTCGTGCAATGACAAAGAAATATAAAAAGTTGCCATCCAGAGCGACAATCTCAGGAATATCCATATTGATGCCAACCTGGGACCCATAGCTAGCAAAAGGTTAAGAAATGTTGTGACAAAAACAGTAGGCAAAGATAAAGATTGGAGTAGAACACAAAAGTAGGGAAAAATACAACAAAGGAACAAACAAAACATACGAATACAATCATACAGTCCTGCTTTCTAGACACATCACATAACCAGAGTAGCCACAGATTCCCTAGAACCGATCTCTACCAACCTCCGTGGATCAATGACTTAGCACTCTCACTCCTAAGCAAGCAAACATACCATACCGCGACGTTTCTGACTCATAGCCGTGACCCACCAGATCGGTCGCTCATCACGCGCAGGCGCATAGCCAAGAAACTAAACTATGCTAGCCACTGTAATCAGTGAAATAAAAGATAACAAAATAACCTAAACAGAAAAACTGCACACCTTAGGGAAGCAATAAATAGCCCAACGTAGCAACCAAAGAACAAAACAAACGCGGCAACCACCACCAGCCCCAAAACACAACCTGCAGAAAAAAGGGGCACAAACCAACAACACATTCAAAGAATAAGGATGCATTAGGTAACAACAAACATGGGCAAAGTAAGGAAGAAATAAAATGTAAATAAGTAAAAATGTAAAGATGGGCCAAGAGAACATACAAACCAATTTGAGTAAAAATGTAACTCTATGGAAAGATCGTATAACAATGTATATGCAGTAATTTAAGGAAGACCAGAAGTGGAATACCCAATCTAATTTTTTAGGAGAAAAAAGTGGATCTTCACCGATGGACCAACCAAGATTTAGCTTCAGCTACACTCATGGATGTACTACATTTGTGTAAATGATAACATAGCAGGGACATCAACAACTAAAAAAGTATTTGGAATATAAATCAGGGCATCTATAACTTAGTATCAAGAAAGCAATAACAAAACAGGGAAAAAGTTTCATGGATTGGCCCAAGTTGACTATTTAGAGCAAACCTATGAAGTCACCATAATCTACAAAGCCACTTGTCTTAATATGACATCATCGATACTGAATATCAAGAAGAGATATTGTAACATAAAATATGAGAGGGGATATTTTATATATTTAAATCACAATACAAAAAGCATCATAAGGTAGAAAAACTAATGAGATGCAACAAGAGCAAGTATTTGAATACACTCTAAAATTTAGTTATGATCTTAGATAGCTCTAAACTTTGAATCTTGATTCTGGGCATCTACAAAATCAAAGAGCAATGTATATAGATTAGCCTAAGATTGTATTATGCACGACAATTACTAAAACGTACATATATATAATGTTCAATGGATCTGCCATAGAAGGCTGATTTCAATCTGAAGCAGTAAGAAAGTATTGAGAAAATAAATTAGGCTACAGTAGATTGTAAACTCACGGCCTAAGCTGAGGAGGGTGGCTGGCAAGCTCACCAAGGTATGGATGGACAAAAAAGTGCATACAGGTCGAATCTAAGACGATTCTTAACCATGATATTACGAAATAAATAGCACAAGCTCACCTTTGACCTTCGATTTGTCATGGAGTTAAAAATTAATCACAAAATTACAGTACCAACACACAAACCAAATCCTTCATATGCATTATTTAATGAAGATAATATTTTTGCAGAGCTATAGGTTTTAATGCTAGCACATTCTTAGTAGAACATAAAAAAGTGCAACCTACAATTGTTGTAAAATTTATGTATGCAGTTCAGATGAGGCCATGGAAAATTGCACTTATCTGCAAACAAACATAATCTATGATGGATTAAAAAAATTCATCTGTTTTGCCATCAAAGCTCCCAGTGGTAAACTGGGGACAGGATGAGGAGGAGAGATGGGCGGAGGATATTTTGGTGCAGGCTGCCACGAGCTTCACATCCTCGTCGTCATCACCCTGCCCGCCATGCATTCATGCCCATCACATAACTATACTTTGGAGGCGGCAATGATGGGGCAACTATATCCGACGTGCTGGTTCTTGGGTGTGCGCAGCCGGAAGGGAGAAGCATGTGGGGGAGAATTTGGGAGGCGTTGGAGCAGCGGTGCTGGTCGAATCTAGGCGGCGGCTGGCCGGAAACCCTAGAAAGCAGGTTGCCGCTCACGGTTCTTTCTCCTCTCTACTGAGCTCCCTACGTGCCTACGTGGAGATTCATTTTTTCCTTTCGGGTGTGGGCCTGGGTTTGCCAATGTAGGAGGTACAAATGTTGCAATGGCCTACATGTCAGTCACACTAATCGGCAGATGGCCTCACTACTCTTGCATATGACCACGCTTAAGCTTATAGATAATATAATTAACCGCAAAAGTCGAAAGAGTGCGGTTTTTGTCACATTCCTCAAAGCTACAGCGAGTAAAACAACATTTGGCTATTGCGATTGTAGCTGTTTCGGCAACCTAGCTCAGCTATAAACAATTCTTTGCCAAACAAGGAGCCAACAAATGAGCAAGGTAGCCTCTCATACTTACTTTTGCACAAAATCACTTGTACAAATATAATTGGTTTACATAGAACAGTACAGTTTTAGCTTCTATTCTTACTAAGGGAAGTCCATCATTATTGGCGAGAACTATCAATCTTGACGTCTTTCTTTAGATACAAAGGCGACAACAGGCCAAATTTCGTGCAAGATTCACCTACTTTGTGGCCTGTGTATTTCAGAGGTGCAAATTCAGTTTGTAAGCACACATAGATTACTGCTACCAACTAATCTAGCTGGCATATTAGTATACGTCTCAGTTTAATATAGACAGTACAACACTATAAATAGTCAAACAACTCTTATTTACTTTTTTGATGCTAGCTGTAGTTGAATCTCGAGGGCACCAACATACCTCTTAATGCTTGTTTGCCAAACGTTCTACAAAACCCAGAGCATCACATAGTTTAGTTGATCGATCTGCAAATAAGAGACACCAAACTATTAGCAGACTACATGCACCTGATGTATAAGCATCTATACAGCGCGACAACAGGTTTCGTGCAAGATTCATCTGCGTATTTCAGTGGTGCAAATTCAGTGTAAGCACGGTTAGATTACTGCTACCAACTAAAAAAACCTAGCTGACATATCAGTATACGTCTCAGTTTAATATAGACGGTAGAACACTATAGATACTCAAACAACTCTTATTTACTTTCTCGATGCCAGCTGTAGTTGAATCTCAAGGAAACCAACATACCTTTCAATGCTTGCTCACCAGACATCCTACAATACCCAAAACGTCTCATAGTTTAGCTGATTGATATGCAAGTAAGAGGCACCAAACTTCTGTACATTGGAAGACAAAGCTACAAAAAATTCATGATACAAAACTGTGCTCTTCTGCAGCAGCGACCAGGCTAAGGGCTTCAGCCAGTGTATAGTCTCTTGTCAACGCGAGAGATACATATATTCTCCTAAATATAGACATAACTGAAACTGAACCGAGCCTATTTCGAGATGCTTACCTATGAGATGCAGACCCCGCCCCGACGACCTCCACACGCACTGTTCAACAAAAAGCAATAAGCATAATTATTTGAAGCTGCTAGTTGAAGTAAAGAAGCAATAAGCAAGGAAATATCAGTTGGCATGTTGGCTTTCTGAAATATTAATTGTGAAACCTACTTAAGGTTGATGTTCATAAATCTAGCGACATGATTTCTGTTGGCCACACTTCCAAACGACCTTAATGGAGTTTTCTGCTACTCTTAGTTAGGTTAATGAACACAACCACATGGTACTACAAATAAGGCCACGTCATCTAGACCAGGAACATAGCCGACTGCGAAAAATAGAGGTGGAGGGCCAGGTACGGCAGTCGTAAGTATTAGAGGCTACCTTGTATTTTTTGGTCGATGCAGCCTTCTCAGTGCCGCTGCTGCTCCCGCTAGATGCGCCGATCGCCTACAGCTCCAGCTTCTTGTTTTCCCACCTCATTCGAGCTGCTCCATCTGACCAAAGCGATGCTACATGTGCTCGCCTGCAGGGGAAAGAGAGATTCTATTGCAGCATTAGTTGCTTAGAATTTATAGCAGATGCATCAGATCCAATGAAAATAGTCAAATGCATTGTGTTAAAATGAGGTGAGCATTGGAAATGGCGTCATACTGAGAGTAATATGACAACTTAGTCGGAATAATATGGCATGGATGGCAAAAGATTTGTTTCTGGTAGACACTATGCTGATCCAATTCAAAAGTAAACAACCATATTTACCAAGGACAGTTCAAATATGAAATAAACAAAAAATGCTGACATGATAAGAGTAGAACTTGCCTAAAGATCATATAGTCAAAGGATTCATCTTACAAAGTCTGAAGTTTCGAGCGGCAATGTTTATTGGTTTCTTCAAGACGAAATATTTTTTTATGCATTCAAAGGTAGCTCAACATTAGCTTTATTTAAAGCTGAATCGAGACCATGCCAGCAGCAGCGGCAGAACACAACTCACAACAGGCTAGCTCTGGCTCACACGAAAGAGACATGCCGGCGTCGGGAGGCCACAGCGTCGCTGGGTCCGATCTGCTCCCATCCGTGGAAAAAGAGATCAAAGAGGTAAGCAGACAAAATTATTCAAGAACAGATCGTGTATACTTTCTAGATGCGGTTAAGATTAAATAGGAAAGACAGAAATCGCACCCGAAACCTCCGGTCGTGACTGACATCGCCGATGCACGAGTAGATGCTGGAGTCATTAAGATGCAGAGTCTCTCCACAGCCTACAAACACATCTGGAGAAGACAAACCACCAAAATCAGCAGGCAAAAAAGAAGCAAAAAGTAGGTGGAGGAGAAGATGACTCGGGAGTGGGAACCCCGCACTTGTTCCACCAGAAGTGTGGTCGGCCGCTGCTGCTCTGCATGCCCACGAACCCCGCACTTGTCCTCCGGCGTCATGTGTCGCTGCTCACCAGGAGCTGTATACCCGTGGTCGCTGGCAATAGTGCTCGAGATGGTGAGGTGGAGCGGACGCGAGAGCATCCTGAAGAATGCATCTGGAATACACGCGTTAAGAAAACTTGAGCGCTGTCTCCCTGCAAGGGAGGAAGTGGGATGAGCAGCGACGGCGGGGTGAGCATCTGGAAGAGCGGCGGGGTGAGCGGCTGGAGGAGTGGCGGGGGCAGGGACAGTGGCGGCGGCGGCGGAACCCTAACTCTCCCTGAGCACCACGAGAGCAAGAGGTGGAGCCGAAGACTCGGAGATCGAAGACCCACGCTGACAAACTGAATGTACCCAAGACCCACATGCAGCGATGATAGCAAGGAAGGCCCACAAGCAGCGACGTAAACGGACAAGGCGCACGGCAGGAGGCCTGAGAGAGCTTCCTGCAGCTCACGCTTAAGCAACTAAGTAATTGAACTGGTTAGCTAAGGAGAAATACGTACACGTGTGTATAGAGTTCTTGGACATGCTTTTTTTAACACTACACTGTATGTGTGGAGTTATGAACTAAAGATTTCTTCCCTAAATTGAGTGTGCAATGCTATAATGTTTCCACAAACCTTAAAAGATACTCTCTCCGTCTCAAAATAGATGTCGTATGTTGTCAAAATTTAAATAAATCTATATATTAAATTGTGTCTAGATTTGTCCATATTTATCAAAATCCATGACATCTATTTTGAGACGGAGGGTGTACATGAATCACGATTTTTGATGTAAAATGTCCAACTAATAGTTTTAGCATTCATTGAATTTCATATTTTTAGTTCTTGATGTGATGATTGCAGATTTCGCATTATATGAATCATGAATTAAAACATTGAATTATCCATATATTTTTGTTTATATACTTCTATTGGTCACTTGTGGATTGTTGATTTAAGGATATACTTTTTTTACACCGAGGCAAGCCAAAAAAAGTGGAAGAAGATATTGGGAATGCATTGGCAGCCAGAGTGGGCAGAATGGACAAAAATAACCCAAATTCGAAAGGATTTCACAAAATGACCCATCTGGAAAACTATTTCACTGGCACTAACCCTTTTTGTAGCGCCTAACAGCTAGGCGCTACACTCTACAGTGTAGCGCCTTTCAGCTAGGCGCTATGCCCCTGCCAGCGTGGCACTGCCTGGCCCCTCCCTGGCCCCACCCCGCCGTGTGACGCCCAGGCGCTATGCCTGGGGCGAGTAACGCCCAGGCGCTATGCCTCAGGTGTAGCGCCTATCTGATAGGCGCTATGCTTTAAAGTGTAGCGCCTATCAGACAAGCGCTACACTTTGAGACTTAACCTGTCGGGCGCAGTCCCCCTCCCCATTCAGTCCCAGACGCTGGAAGAACACAGAGAAGAACAGTCGGCGGTTCCTCTCTCCCCCTCTCTCAAATCCCCACCTCAAATCCAACAGATCTGAGGGATTTCATCGTGGATTTGCTTCCCCATCCCTCCCTCAAGGTAATCCCCTCCTTTTCCCTCTCTTTCATCCAATGAATCTTGCACATTATCCTCAAACCTAGGTCTAGTTGGATTCATAATATGACCTATTTGTGAATGTTTTTGGTTATTTGGAAGTTATGTATTAGTTGTATTTGATGGGGGAATGGAAGTGTGTTGTTGATTTGCATTGTGTATGATGGTTTTATATGGATTTGTATGGATGTGTAAAAAATATGCTCCCATATTCTTTGTAGTTTATTGTATAAATTGAAACAATGGCCACATACCACACACATTTTATTGATGTTTGGAATATATATGTAGGATGGTGTGGCTACTTGAGGATTACTATGATCATCAACACCGGGCATACTTGATGGCGGAGAAGCATATGGTAATAAAACCATGGTTGAACTTCTTTGCTTTTATTTTTCTATTGATTCAATTGTGTTGGAAAAAGCATAATGTTCGATCTTGTATGTATGTAGAGGCTTCGTCCCCTCAAGATTCGGTCTCATGGCGCGTCTTCGAATGACATGCCGCACGACGAGCGGTACACCGAGTACATCAAGCGGCTAGGCCTCCTTCCTTTCATCACGCTTGTGAGCCGGTCGACGCCGAACCTCAACGCGGCTGCTATCACCGCACTTGTCGACCGGTGGAGGCCGGAGACGCACACTTTCCACCTCCGGACCGACGAGATCACTCCTACTCTTAAGGATGTTTCCATGATCTTTGGACTTCCTATCGCGGGGGAGCCTCTCTGTATGAGCACAGATTCCGATGGGTGGCGCAATGCGATGGAGCTACTTATTGGCATGGCTCCTGAAGAACTTGAAGATAAGAGCAAAGATAGAGTCCCAGCAGGCGCGACATATGCGTGGATCGTGGAGAACTTTAGGCAATGCCCGAACCCCGCCGAGGTTGAGGTGATCGAGACACATGCTCGTGTGTACGTGTGGTATGTCCTTTCTAGGACTCTGTTTGCTGACAGCGGAGGTAGGACCGCTCAGTGGATGTGGCTCAAGGCACTAGCAAACTGGGATAGCAATATCAGCTGGGGTTCGGCGGCTCTTGCCTACTTGTACCGGCAGGTAATCACCTGTGCACTCTACATTCATTTGTATATGTCGAGTCCACACATATGCTATATTGACCTCGTTTTTGTTCACTTGCAGTTGGACGATGCCTGTCGTAGGGCAGGCGGAAATGCCGGAATAGGTGGTGCTATGGTTCTTCTCTCGATATGGAGCTGGGAACGCTTACCAGTTGGTCGTCCCAAAGAGGTGGGCCACCATCCTTGGCCAGCGTATAATAGAAACCCTCTACGCCTCCCGACTTGGGCTTACAAGTGGGACGTGGTATCGGAGATGACAAGCGATGTTGATGCCATGTACCTCAAGTACACGAACGAGTTTGATGCGATTACGCCCGAGCAGGTAGATGTTTATCTATAGGTCACTATCCATAATATTTACTTCACGAGTCAAAATCGATACCAAACATGTTCTTGTGATATGTTGCAGGTGGAGTGGGAGCCTTATGGTTGTGGGGACGAGTTTGGTATTGCTCCCGGGTTTGATATTAACCCGAAGTGCTTGGAGGAACAATCTCTCTGGCTCATGTGCTGCCCATTTATTTGCAATTGGGCGGTTGAGTTTCATATGCCACAACGGGTGATGAGGCAGTTCGGGTTGTTTCAGTGCAACCCTCCCGTGTGGAAGGACACCGACAAGGAGCTTCATCGGTTAGTTAGCATGAGAACTTGTGCTCAATTGCTTTGGATGGTACTAACATGGTTCTCTGTTGTTGTTCAGGTTGGACAAAAAGAGGCAGAGGAAGATCAAGAATTGGGATCACCATCATAGGAGGCACGTCATGGAGTTCCTCATTTGTGTGGAGAATGCTCGACGAACGGAATGGAATAGTGGAAGAGCACATTGCCCAGTAGCATTTAACAACTACATCCATTGGTTTCTTGGTAGTACCCGTGTCTCCATTTGCCCGCCGTCCTATGAGGAAGAAATATTGGAGGAGCCAGTCCAGTTCGATGAACTTGCCTACACTCAGTACAACTGGCAGGTCAGGAGGGGGACCGACATCCCGCTTTCTTCCTCACTCAACTTTGCGGTAAAGTTATCGTTGCCTTCGCATTACTTTCCTTGCACTCTCATCTCTTTCTCGCCTAACATGTTCTTGTACTTGACTTTGTAGAGAACGGAGGTAAAGAAATATGCCGACGATGCCGAGGCGATTCTTTTTCTGCCCCTAAGGGGAAAAAGGGAGAAGGCATGATACGAAACTTCCTTAAGGTATGGATGCGAGACTTTCTCAAGATAGGCATGTTCTTGGCTTGAATTATGTTGTTATTTGTTACAGCGCTCGGCCCAAAAGATGCGTCGCTTATCTAACGTGCTAGGTTGCCGCGATCCTGAGTACACAACCCCGTCCGGTTCTAGGTCCAAGTCGACTACTGATCCGTCGGCCCATCTTCAGGATGATGTTGAGGATGACACCACTTCGGCGATTCGTTCGGAAGATGAGGTATGGGACAACCTTACATGCATTTAGTGCTTTCTGTTTCTCATGCATTTCTCATAGCCATACAATCATTGCCCTTGTTGTCTATGAGAACATGCCTATCTTGAGGAAGTCTCACATCCATACCTTAAGGAAGTTTCGTATCATGCCTTCTCCCTTTTTCCCCTTAGGGGCAGAAAAAAGAATCGCCTCGGCATCGTCGGCATATTTCTTTACCTCCGTTCTCTACAGAGTCAAGTATAAGAACATGTTAGGCAAGAAAGAGATGAGAGTGCAAGGAAAGTAATGCGAAGGCAACGATAACTTTACCGCAAAGTTGAGTGAGGAAGAAAGCGGGATGTCGGTCCTCCTCCTGACCTGCCGGTTGTACTGAGTGTAGGCAAGTTCATCGAACTGGACTGGCTCCTCCAATATTTCTTCCTCATAGGACGGCGGGCAAATGGAGACACGGGTACTACCAAGAAACCAATGGATGTAGTTGTTAAATGCTACTGGGCAATGTGCTCTTCCACTATTCCATTCCGTTCGTCGAGCATTCTCCACACAAATGAGGAACTCCATGACGTGCCTCCTATGATGGTGATCCCAATTCTTGATCTTCCTCTGCCTCTTTCTGTCCAACCTGAACAACAACAGAGAACCATGTTAGTACCATCCAAAGCAATTGAGCACAAGTTCTCATGCTAACTAACCGATGAAGCTCCTTGTCGGTGTCCTTCCACACGGGAGAGTTGCACTGAAACAACCCGAACTGCCTCATCACCCGTTGTGGCATATGAAACTCAACCGCCCAATTGCAAATAAATGGGCAGCACATGAGCCAGAGAGATTGTTCCTCCAAGCACTTCGAGTTAATATTAAACCCGGGAGCAATACCAAACTCGTCCCCACAACCATAAGGCTCCCACTCCACCTGCAACATATCACAAGAACATGTTTGGTATCGATTTTGACTCGTGAAGTAAATATTATGGATAGTGACCTATAGATAAACATCTACCTGCTCGGGCGTAATCGCATCAAACTCGTTCGTGTACTTGAGGTACATGGCATCAACATCGCTTGTCATCTCCGATACCACGTCCCACTTGTAAGCCCAAGTCGGGAGGCGTAGAGGGTTTCTATTATACGCTGGCCAAGGATGGTGGCCCACCTCTTTGGGACGACCAACTGGTAAGCGTTCCCAGCTCCATATCGAGAGAAGAACCATAGCACCACCTATTCCGGCATTTCCGCCTGCCCTACGACAGGCATCGTCCAACTGCAAGTGAACAAAAACGAGGTCAGTATAGCATATGTGTGGACTCGACATATACAAATGAATGTAGAGTGCATAGGTGATTACCTGCCGGTATAAGTAGGCAAGAGCCGCCGAACCCCTGCTGATATTGCTATCCCAGTTTGCTAGTGCCTTGAGCCACATCCACTGAGCGGTCCTACCTCCGCTGTCAGCAAACAGAGTCCTAGAAAGGACATACCACACGTACACACGAGCATGTGTCTCGATCACCTCAACCTCGGCGGGGTTCGGGCATTGCCTAAAGTTCTCCACGATTCACGCATATGTCGCGCCTGCTGGGACTCTATCTTTGCTCTTATCTTCAAGTTCTTCAGGAGCCATGCCAATAAGTAGCTCCATCGCATTGCGACACCCATCGGAATCTGTGCTCATACAGAGAGGCTCCCCCGTGATAGGAAGTCCAAAGATCATGGAAACATCCTGAAGAGTAGGAGTGATCTCGCCGGTCCGGAGGTGGAAAGTGTGCGTCTCCGGCCTCCACCGGTCGACAAGTGCGGTGATAGCAGCCGCATTGAGGTTCGGCGTCGATCGGCTCACAAGCGTGATGAAAGGAAGGAGGCCTAGCCGCTTGATGTACTCGGTGTACCGCTCGTCGTACGACATGTCATTCGAAGACGCACCATGAGACCGAATCTTGAGGGGACGAAGCCTCTATATACATACAAGATCGAACATTATGCTTTTTCCAACACAATTGAATCAATAAAAAAATAAAAGCAAAGAAGTTCAACCATGGTTTTATTACCATATGCTTCTCCGCCATCAAGTATGCCCGGTGTTGATGATCATAGTAATCCTCAAGTAGCCACACCATCCTACATATATATTCCAAACATCAATAAAATGTGTGTGGTATGTGGCCATTGTTTCAATTTATACAATAAACTACAAAGAATATGGGAGCATATTTTTCACACATCCATACAAATCCATATAAAACCATCATACACAATGCAAATCAACAACACACTTCCATTCCCCATCAAATACAACTAATACATAACTTCCAAATAACCAAAAACATACACAAATAGGTCATATTATGAATCCAACTAGACCTAGGGTTTGAGGATAATGTGCAAGATTCATTGGATGAAAGAGAGGGAAAAGAAGGGGATTACCTTGAGGGAGGGATGGGGAAGCAAATCCACGGTGAAATCCCTCAGATCTGTTGGATTTGAGGTGGGGATTTGAGAGAGGGGGAGAGAGGAACCGCCGGCAGTTCTTCTCTGTGTTCTTCCAGCGTCTGGGACTGAATGAGGAGGGGTGGGGAGGTGGGCTGCGCCCGAAAGGTTAAGTCTCAAAGTGTAGCGCCTGTCTGATAGGCGCTACACTTTAAAACATAGCGCCTATCAGATAGGCGCTACACCTGAGGCATAGCGCCTGAGCGTTACTCGCCCCAGGCATAGCGCCTGGGCGTCACACGGCGGGGTGGGGCCAGGGAGGGGCCAGACGGTGCCACACTGGCAGGGGGCATAGCGTCTAGCTAAAAGGCGCTACACTGTAGAGTATAGCGCCTAGCTGTTACGCGCTACAAAAAAGGTTAGTGCCAATAAAATAGTTTTTCAGATGGGTCATTTTGTGAAATCCTTTCGAATTTATGTTAGTTTTGTCCATTCTGCCGCCAGAGTGAGGTACTTCGCTGTGACAGACCCAAGCGATCTAGCAAGCCCACCTAGCATGTCAAAAGGCAGTCCACTAACGCAGCTTCGTCCAGGTTCAGTGGCCCGCCCTAAATTCACCGGAGCCCGGAGGCCCTGCGCCCCTGCCCTTGTCGCTCCCACAGCCCGGCGCCCTGTCCTCTCTTTCCTCTCTCCCTGCCACAGCGCGTCGCCGCCTTTCTGCCCTCTCCCTCCCACTGTCCCACAGCACAGCGCTACCGCTGCCTCTTATCTCCCGCCGCCGCCGCCGCCGCCGCCGATGCCGCACCTGCCTCGCCGTTCCTTCCGCTCGGCCACAAACCCCAGCCCGTCACCGGTAGGTCCATCTTCCCCGTCGAACCTCGGTTCCACGGGAGGCGCTTCTGCCGTGGCTGCCTCTTAGCTTTGACGAATCGAGCTGCGATGCCCATGAACGAACGTGCTTGTTAACGGGTTCCGTTTGTCCTCTTGTCGCAGGGTCTTCTTCTCTCCGGCGGCTGCGCTCACAGCAACCAAGGCCCCGGAGACACCAGCGACCGTGGTGATGAGCATCGGAGGCGATGCCCACGGCGAAGGCTCCGACGGCGAGGAGGTCTTCATCGACGACGAGGACATCATCAACGAGATACCCCTGGACGAGGAAGGTCAGTACCACCTATACAAGTACCCTCGTCCTACACAGTAACGACTACTAGTCTCTCCTTAATTCTGCTCCTCCGTGCTTACTCTTTCCCTTGGTCAGATCTCCCGGACCAAGACGATGATGACGAGCAGGAAGAAGACATGATGGGTATGTAGCTTTCTACTACCAGTTAACTTGCCTGGTTATCTGCAGGGCATGCTTGCCCAGCTGGTATCGTCAATTATGGAAAAATTACGCCCGTGCTGCATAAACAGGGATGCTAAATAGTTACATGCTACTTTTTGTCTAGAAGAATTATGCACTGTACCACAACTTGATTCACTGTAGGATGTTCTTCAGGATTCATCTGTTTTAGTATGGTGGTACTGTTTACATGATCAACATATTATGTTTCCATCTGTTCTTACTTTAGAGCGATGATGATCTTAACGGATAAAGATACTATCTTGCAGTAGCGATGACTGAATGTTGCCTTTCACAGTGAATCTTCTTGTAAATGAGCTCAGGCATGGCGGTACCTTTTTTTTATTTCATTTTTGATAAACCTTGGGACAAGGCTACCCATTTTTTGGTTGTTTAATGTATAATTTACATGCAGTACACTCTAGAAAATCTGAAGTTCTTTACCCCCTGAGCTTATAATGTGCTAGTAATCAAGTTTCCTTTAATTTCTGTTGTTTCAGATGAAGTTGAGGATCATTCAGTATATGCATTTCATGGACATACAGGCAAGATCTCGTTGAACAAACTAATTTACGATGCCTTGTGACTATGATTTATTGTTTGCACTAAGAAGTTTGATATACCATGCATTTTGTTTTTCCGTTATATCATGCAGTCCCAGAGTACATTTGTATTGAAAAACACTTATATTAATAGCTGCTCTTGATATCTTGGGTACAGATGAGGTATTTGCTGCTGCGTGCAGTCCTGCAGACGCATCGCTTGTTGTTTCTGGAGATAAAGATGACAGAGGGTTTCTTTGGAGGATTGGATCTCCAGAGGATGTTCAAGAGCTGCCTGGTATTGTTGACTCATCTTCTTAGTCTAATTGGAATTCCTTAGTCGACATTTTGTATGTAAATATTTCTCGGGACTTTCTCTATGCTTCTCACCTTTACAATATTACTAACTCCAAACATATTATTGATATATTCCAGCAAGTCTTTTTCATTGATTTTTTGGGCAAATATTTATATTTATGTTCCTGTTGCATCGATTTATGTACCTTTATTTATTGATACGTCCCTAGAACTGTCTATGAAGCTTACATAATATCTGGTGCCGATACAGGACATAAAGATACTGTCTGCACCGTGGCCTTTAGTTCAGATGGGAAATTGGTGGCTTGTGGAAGTATGGATGGACAGATAAATGTATGGAATACAGCTACACGGACACTTCAGGGAACCCTTGAGGGGTCTGAATCAGGCTTTGAGGTGAGATGCTGCTGGCTGCTTTTATCCGTTTAGCTGAACATATTGCTTAACCGTTTCCATTGCCAAATCCTTGTTTCCCGCTCTTAACTGTATATAGGTACTCGATGATTAATTCTATGTCTTTGGTTTTGTAGTGGCTTAAATGGCATCCGCGAGGTCACTTGATAATTGCAGGATCTGAAGACTGTAATGTATGGATGTGGAATGCCGACCACAATGCCTTTCTGAATACATTTGCTGGCCACAGTAGCACAGTGACATGTGGTGACTTTACCCCTGATGGTACTGAGCAATTTCCTCTAGTGTTATTTGTTTTTATGTATGTTAACGTGATTAAGCTGCCTCTTAATCTGGTATATATTAATATTATTAAATTTAAGTAAGAAAACTACACTTTAATAAATATATCACCCCACTCTGGACTTCAAATGAATCCTTTTTGGAATGCCACGCATGAAATTTTTCGCCTGTATGTAACAATCTGTTTTCAGTTATCAACACAGAGCTTCTTCATATCAGTTCAGATTTCAGAGAAACATACAGATCATGGTGTATTTAACATTTCTGCTACTAACTTGTGTTCCGAGTTGATTTCGGTGAAACTAGAAGTTGATGCTAAATATAAAGGGCGAATAACAGAATGATTCTATAATGCTTTGACATTTTAGATCCTTTTCACCTGCTTATTACTTTAGAAGTTTAGATCCCTAGTGTAGCATATCCATTTTTAGCTAATTCACATGTTTCCTTATGAAGGTAAGCTCATATGTAGTGGATCAGATGATGCAACATTGAGGATATGGGACCCAAAAAGTGCACAGTGCAGACATGTTGTTCGGGGTAATTTATTGTCAATGTTGTAATTACCATATGTTCATATGGTTGTTTTTGTTTGTTCTCTGTCAACGCTGAACTTCATTATCTGATCCTTTTACCTCACCCTAGGCCATGGCTATCATACTCAAGGATTGACATGTTTAGCTGTTACTTGGGACTCCCAATCAATTGTTAGTGGCTCTCAGGATAGTTCTGTGCACATCGTCAGTATAAACTCAGGCCAGGTGGGTGTATGTCATGATTTTGCCCTACTTTGTTTTACAAAAAGGTTGATGAGTCACTCCCATCCATGCTGAATGAGCTTTGAATTCTTCTCATCCAAGTTGGCTTACAATGAAAAGTATTTGATGCAGTCTGTGGTCGTAACTATTCTTTGCATTGTAGATCATGTAAAAATAATTTAATTATTGATCACCTTATTTTGCTTGTAGTGATTTCTGCCGAGTTTTTTTTCCCTAAGATATACTACAGGATTTTGTTTTCTTAGGAAATCACATGTAATTGTTGGTAGTTTTAGAACTTCTGGAAACATGTGCCATGGCTGGCTTTGGAGCTAAGGCAAGATCTGATTTGTGTGTAACACAAGTGTTGTTGGTTGTTTCTGCAGGTTGTCGGTTCATTAGTTGGGCACACTAATTCCGTCGAGTGCATTGGCATCTCACCGAGGTACATTTTTGTGATATGTTCTTTGATCCTTGGTGTCTGTCTGTATGGTAACTATGTTGCACAGTGCACATTGCATTCCAGCTGACACAGCTAGCTTCGCCCCTTTTCACTGCAGGTACAACTGGGTGGCCACAGGGAGCATTGATCAAACTCTAATTATCTGGGACCTCAGTCATCAAGCAATCCGATCCACTTGCGAGCATGATGTGGGTTCAGAAATCAGCCGATCTATTTGTTTCTCTTGAATTTTTTATGTTGCTGTGAACTTATTGTTATTGGTGTTTGATATGCAGGAGGGCGTGACGTGCCTGGCGTGGCTGGGTTTGTCGAAGTATGTAGCATCAGGATGCATCGATGGCACGGTGCGCATCTGGGACAGCCTCTCTGGGGACTTGGCTCGCACGTTCACTGGGCACAACGACGCCGTGCAGTCGCTGGCCGTCTCCGCTGACGGCAACTCCATCGTCTCGGTGTCCTCGGATAAGTCTGCCCGCGTCTTTGACATATCCATGTTCAAGTAAAAACATACGCAGCGGCAAGTCAGGATTGGTTTCCTCGCGGGGCTTGCATGGTTAGCTGAAGTACTTGTTGTCATCGTGGGGATTTCTGAACTTCTCATTGGTCTTTGACATGTAGTCAGTGGTGCACAAGCTGCTCAAGGGCATCCCTCCTAAGTTAAGAGACTTTATATTGATGTTTGTAATGGCTTGGTATTTGGCTCCATTCCATGTATCTCTGCTGTTGATGTACACTTTCTCTGATGGAAGCAACTTATGCTTACCACTGTTGAAATAGTCAGCGAGCTAGGTTGAAACTTTGTACTTTTATGTATTTATTAGTACATGTGAAATACATTTTCGGATGCTTACATGACTTCTGTAAAATCTAATTCACCGTTTTTCTTTTGGCTGAACCATGTACGTACTAGCTATTGTCTGGAAAATCAAGCTCAAGTTGCATTAGTGCTCTTGTTTATGTGTTAGGTAGTGGCTGTGTGATGTCGATGAGGATCGTATGGTATTCAGGCTTAAGGTTATTCCTTCTTTTTTTGAGAAAATAAACACTTCAAAATTTGCCTTGATCATATGATCCGACAGATTGATTCCTTCTCCAGCCAGCATCTACCACACAGTACATTCCCTTAATCATGGACGTTCATCGATAGGTACTACGTCAAAATTGCCCTGCATGTTACAATTTCAGAGGCAAGCACAATACATATTTGCTCATATGATAGAGTGAAGAAATGACATATGACAGAGGGAGTGAGGTTCGAGGACAAATTAGTTGGATCTACCTCAGGCACATGATAATTCTCTAAGCTCTATGTATTTGCAACTAATCTAGCAAATTACTCTAGAAATCTATTTGAGGAGAATTGTTATATCTTATCCTGGATGTTATATCTTACCCTGGAGGACATTCTAAAAAGATATTTGAAAGAGGTTTAAGTGAGCATCAACACAAATAAACACACATTGCAGCCAAACAAAATAAAATCAACTAAAAAAGCCAAACTTTGTTTGACGCGGCATTTCTTGTTGGGCATGTAACAAGATGGCTCCGTGACCCTATATGGAGTAGTTGGGATCAATTAACCCTACCAAATCAGAAAGATGCACGGTATGTGTTGGGATAACCCATATAAAAAATAAGTTTTTTGGCGGGTGTGTATAGAAAATAAAATTGGGATCAACGAGAACATTGTTCTTATCCTGTTGGCTGTGTAATCATGTATGGATCTGAAATCCTAACAATCTTTGCCACTGGCGTCACACTCAGGGGATTCAAAACATCAATTTAGATACAACTTGGATACAATCAGAAGAGAATTCAAGGGACAAGAGCATATGGGAGGGGAAAGTAGCAAATGCTATGGTTTAGTTCATCATCCATAACTCCTAACTCCATCAACTCCACATTACTTTGGCTTAAATGCTTGACACACCTAGATTTAGGCCGGGCTTGGTCGAGTGGGCTTCAGAGTTGAGTATTTCATCTTGGTCGACCTGGGCTGGGCCTAATACATGTCATAGGCCTGGTACAATATTTTTTCTTATCTTGCGGGTTGTATCCAAAATAGTCTAATGGTGGCGTTTTAAAATGTATTAGTGGTGTTTTTATGGCACGCCACCAGTATCATGTCACTGATAATGTGGCGTGTCACCCACAACCCACAAGCCATCAGTAGCACGGATATACTAGTGGCATTTCTAACCCGCTTGCCACAAATAACGTATATACCGGTGGCGTTTCAACCTCCATAAGCCACTACTAATAATTAAAAAAAAACATACTGGAGCTGGATCAGGCCACTGATTTGTGGTCTTCGATGAGAAAGTGCCGGAGGCACAACGGCAACGATGGTAAGCGGTGCCAGCAACGAGGATGTGTGCGAGGCACATGCTAGAAGTGGCAAAGCATGGTGATGCACATGGCTTGGTGGTCGAGCTGGGAAAGGTGGAGCAGCACCGGACGCAACACAACTATGTGAGGTGGTGGAGAGAAGGACCAAGACATCTCCGAGGTGGCTATCTCTTCTTGTTAGAATATTGTACGTATATGATTGTTACAGAGTTTATGATAGTTAGAATCTCAGCTTAACTTGAAATGTACTTCAAGATCAAGATGTTCCCCTGTACGTTTATATATACTCGCTCATAAGGCTCAATAATACATATCCAATATATTCCACAAATCCCTCTCTGTCATTCTATATGGTATCATCCTAAACTGATCCTAACCCTAGTCGTCGTCGACACGCTTCCGCTGCTCCGCCCCTGGGGAATCGATCTCCATGATCTCCGCTGGGAGACGCGCGATCCATAGCAGGGCTCGTTCGCCTGATCAGCAACCCTGGTGAGTATTTTTTTCGATCTCTAGATCAGTTATCCTCTTCCCCGGTCGTTCAATCGGTATTTTATTTTTTGTTTACCGATCATAGATTGGATTGAGTCACCCACCGCCCTTGTCATTGCTGCGCCTCTACTCCGACCATCGGCATCGATGATCTACACCACGCCTGTGCGCCTGCCTCCTCCGCTGTCACACACCTCGGCCGGCTGCTACACGTTCCTCGGTAGGCTGCCGCGGCGATCCACTCAGGTCGTCTTCATCGTCATCGCCCGACACTTAATAGACAATGCCTCCATTGACTCCTATCTACGCGTCATCCATTCCATGGCGCATACGGCCCACCGTCAGTCTGATCAATTGATCCTGTGCCCGTCTCCGCCAAGCACGTCCCCGAGCATGCGCCTACCACCGATCGAGCTATGTGCTGCCGCTACATCTCTCCTTTGGTCCGCAGCGCTGCCGCCTTGGTCCTCGCCTAATGGCTGCCAACGCGCCTCACAAGCGTGTACATGTTGGTTTCCTCCAACCGCCGCATCGACTCGCGCCATGCAGCTATGCCACCACATCGGATCATAGTGTCGCTGCACGTAGCTACATCGTCGTCCTCGCGCACCGACGCCCCAGGATATCTTCGCGTCACCTCCCATGGTCTCCATCACTTTGGATTCTTCTTCTCCTACATCGAGTACCGCTGATGCGCCTCTCTAGGCGTCTAGCATAACCACTCCAGGTCGTCGCTGGTTTCTCCGCCTTCTGCATCTTCGTCCACAACAACCTGTCACCATCGTCATCTCGTCCCCTATGACACTAGCGCACATGTTCATGATGACCCATGCCCTCGCACGCCTGGTATTGGTAACATCAGTACGTGCCTTCGTCCCCAACGCGTTCCCGAGTCTGGCAAACTCGGATTGGTGTCTCGTCTACATCGTCATCGACAATGTCTTCTTCGGCATCGACCTCTACGACTGCCTCAACCGCGTCACCGACAAGTTCTTATTTGCGTCCTTGGTTCTAGCAAAACCAATAGATGCATTCGTTCCTGATGTGCGCCTAGTTCAGGAAAATCTATGGTCACACCTCTTCCTCGACGGGTCAGACTGCATCGACTCCGGCATCGCCACCTTTGATGACTGTCTCGACGTGTCTCCGCCATCATCCTCACACACTATGCACACACGGCTTCATGTGCAGCTACCTCGACACCAGCAACACCGACCATGACCTCGACCATGGCGATCCATCACACGGCTACGTCAACCACAACATCACCCCATGCTCTTGGCTCCCTCGACATCATCACAAAGGGCTACCACCCCGCTTGAGCTTCTCATCAGCTTCCACTACAGTCCAAGCTACCGTGCCGCGACACCGTCCACGATGTTCTCGCTCAAACTGCGAGGGGATGTCAGCCTAATGGATGCTACTTTGGTTTATCTCTAGTCTGATGATGTCTACGCACTTATATTCTTGTAGACAGTTGTTGGGCCTCCAAGTGTAGAGGTTTGTAGAACAGCAGCAAGTTTCCCTTAAGTGGATTACCCAAGGTTTATCGAACTCAGGGAGGAAGTGGTCAAAGGTATTCCCTCTCAAGCAATCCTGCAATCAAGATACAAGAAGTCTCTTGTGTCCCCAACACACCCAATACACTTGTCAGGTGTATAGGTGCACTAGTTCGGCGAAGAGATAGTCAAATACAAGTGGTAACGGTGCCAAGAAAGAGCTTGACGATGAGGTAAAGACTAAAGCAAGCAAACATGCAACAGATCTAGATGCAAACGGTGTTTCAATGTTTAGAAACAAGGCCTAGGGATCATACTTTCACTAGTGAACACTCTCTCATATAAATATCCTTTCTTCATGATACTACTCTTAACTACTCTCCGGTTGGACACTCTAATCATCGGTAGGGCTATAACAACACTCCTCAAAGTGCGCCTTCCCCAATCTAGATAACCCCACATTGTCACCTTGCGCGCTAGATGGTTCCAACAAACACTAAAATTTCATAGAGACATCCAACTCTAAATATAACTCATAACAAATATTCAATCTAGCCAAAGTGCCACACACGGTATGCACGCTGTCACTTTCACACACGTGGGGAAAATCATAGATATATTAAAGCACAAAGAGTATTTATGTAGACTCAAACCTAAGTGCCACCATGGAGTGCACACTGTCACTTTCACACACATGGAGAGAGCAGAGATCTATTAAAGAACTTGAGTAGCAAGGTAGATCTACTTGATTACAAAGATCATGATCACAATATGACCATGCATAGAGAGAAAGACGGACACATAGCTATCGGTAGAGACCTTATCCTCGAGGAAGAACTACTCCCTCCCTATCATGGGAATCAACAACGGTGATGAAGATGGCGATGGAGATCGATGGAGATGGCTCCGGGGGCACTTCCCCGTTCCGGCAGGATGCCGGAACAGAGTTTCTGTCCCCCGAATCTCCCTTTCGATGGAGGCGGCGCTACGGAGCTTTTCAAGAAGTATGATGGATTCTTTAGGGTTTTCTCCCCGGGGCTTCTTATAGGCGCAGGAGGCAAGGCTGGAGGTGACCGGAGGGCCCACACCCTACCCAGGCGCGGTGTGGGGCCCACCCGCGCATAGGAGGGTGTGGTGGCCCTGGTTCGCCTCTCCGTTTCCCCTCTGGACTTCGTGTCGCCCATGGTAAAATATTGACTTTGGCTTTTGTCTCGTCCAATTCCGAGAATATTGATTTTCTGCCTTTCTAGAACCAAAAACAGAAGAAAACAGACAACTGGCACTATGGCAAGTTGTTAATAGGTTAGTGATGACCCACAAATGTAGGGGATCATAACAGTCTTCACGGGTAGTATTACCCAATTTATTGATTCGACACATGGGGAGCCAAAGAATACTTGCAAGCCTTAACAACTGAGTTGTCAGTTCAGCTGCACCTGGAAATGGTTCTTGCTCACAGAAGTTTATCAGTAGTAACAGTTTGTAGTAGCAATAACAAAGCAACAACAGCAGTGAAATAGTAGCAATAGTAACAGTAACAATAACAGTGGGATTCGAGTGCGGTAGGCATAGGGATGGATGGACGGGCATTGCATGGACGAGTCTAAACATGTAACTTCAAGAACTAGGGCATTACAGATACATAATAACAAGCATCCAAGTACTAAACAATCCTAGGCATGTGCTCCAAATATAGTCATACGTGCTCGCAATGAGAACTTGCACAACATGTTCTGTCCAGCCAGCCCGTGGCAGCGGGGCCTCTAGGGAGCTACTGGAAATTAAGGTGCTCCTTTTAATAGAGCACCAGAGCAAAGCATTAACACTCCGTGAACACATGTGATCCTCACACAACAGCCACCCCCTCCGGTTGTCCCAATTATTGTCACTTTGGGGCCTTTGGATCCGGACAATGATATGTGTACACAACTTGCAGATAAGATCACAAACAATACTATCATAATGATTCAATAATAAATTCAGATCTGAGATCATGGCACTTGGGCCCTAGTGACAAGCATTAAGCACAACAAGTTGCAACAAAGTCAAATAACACTAATAGAGATACTAGGCACGATGCCCCTAACGGATCTTATTCGATTACATGATAGAACTCATCCAATCCCTACCATCCCCAAGCCTACAATGGGGGATTACTCACTCATGGATGAGGGAAACATCGGTGGTTGATGGAGATGCGTTAGTGATGACGATGGTGATGATCCTCTCCAAATTCCCCGTCCCGGCAGGGTGCCAGAACAGAGTTTCTGGATTCGAATCTTGGTTTTTCGTGGCGGCGGCGAAGCAGAACTCTTTCTGGAAAACTATCGACCCCCCCTTTGTTTTTAGGTCAGAAGGCAACTTATAGGTGCAGAGGGAGGCCGAGGAGTTGCCTGGGGTGACCAGATCTCCCCCAGGCGCGGGGTTAGTGGGCCCGCGCCTAGGGTGGGTCTGGCCCCCCAGGACTCCCCTCTATCTCCCCTTTTGGCTCCGTGGATCTTCTGGTGAGAAATAGTTTTTGGCATATTTTCCGGGATTTTTCCTAATAGTTGATTTTCTGCACAAAAACAAGACACCAAGGTAATTCTGTTGAAAACAGCGTTAGTCCGTGTTAGTTGCATCCAAATCACACAAGTTTAGAGAAGAAACAATAGAAAAGTGTTCGAGAAAGTAGATACGTTTTGGACGTATCAACTCCCCCAAGCTTGGCTTATTGCTTGTCCTCAAGCAATTCAGTTGAAAACTGAGTGCGATAAAAGAACTTTCACGAACACTTTGCTTCATATGATGTATATATTCTCAGCACAGGAGTAGATGCTTAGACAATTCATAATAAAGAGTATGAAACTAAGTCTACTCAATAGTCATTGCAAGCTATGAAGAGAAACCAACTCAATAATAATAAGTAGCATGAAACATAAACACAAGCAACATTGCAATGCTCATAATAAGGTACGATAGAGTGGTATCTCGCTTGCCTTTGTTTGAAGAGCACAATATAAATGCCAAGGCACCTCTGAAGTTCACATGAAGACTAGAAGTAAAGATATCAGAGATACAAGCATCAAAGTCATGACATAATTATCCAAGTTTTGGAACAAACACAAGAATAACAACTATGCTCTCAAGAAGGTGCTCATAGAATAAGTGGTGACTCAACAAAGTTGTGAAAACAGTTTTGTGAAGGTTTGAAAGGCTTCCTAATGCTAAAAGGAAGGTACTCGTTAGCTTTGAGCTCTCATTGCCCCTATCATAGGCATCTTCATGTGGTTAAGGTGAAAGTGAGGTCCACTCTGAATCATATGCTTGACAGATCATAGACTGGAAATCCCAAGTCCCTTGAGTACGAGGGTTGCTTCGCATGCTACTCAACTTTGGTCACCTGAAAGTTCTTGTCATTGTAAATACATGCATATCATCGAGAACCGCCAACGGGGTACCCCTTGCATATGGTACAGGAGCTTTCCCATAACCAAAATGACAAGGAAAGCAGACAATGAGCATCTCAGGAATCTTTTTATTTACCATATGCATAGATTTTTTATTG
Organism: Avena sativa; assembly: GCA_916181665.1. Lineage (NCBI taxonomy): Eukaryota > Viridiplantae > Streptophyta > Magnoliopsida > Poales > Poaceae > Avena > Avena sativa. The sequence continues at coordinate 34,756,022 of OV702289.1, read as the reverse complement.
AGGATGCTTCCTAGATTCTCAATATGGTGATGCTGCAAGTTTCCACCATGATTAGGCATGGCTTAGGCTAGCGGCCTAGGCGTTTCTCTAACTCAATGTATAAACTCTATGAACTCACAACCTCCCCTTTTATTTCACATCGTCGACATCCGTAAACAAAAGAGCAAAGTATCAACTGGATGAGATATCCAACAGGTGTTGAAAGCGTTCCCCGTGACAGCACGGTTCTGCTGACTCCCAGCATATAATAAACAAGCATATAACTTTCATGGACTAGTCACAATGGTTCAAGATTATTAAGCGCAAGGAATAAAGTGTGCCATCAAGTTCGTGAGAGCTTTACTGACTAACTTTCTCAAAACAGAGAAACATTTTATTTTGGAAGAAAACACGACATATATAAAATATGCACTGAAGTAGCAAATAATGCTAATAGGTAGGTATGCTGGACACAACTGGCAATAATGGTTTTGGGAAGTTGGAAGCACAGGTAGAGCACATACTCAGTGCAAGTGAAGGCTAGCAATAGAGAGGGATTGACAAACGAGAGAGAAATAGCTGTCACAATCATGCTTGCAACAAAACAGGACTAATTATGGCATGAAAGTGATACAAGAACTCTGAGGCAAAATAAATCATCGAGGCTTACTGACTATTGATTAGTCATATGCATGCGTGAACATGTGCCAAGTCGATTCACATGAACAGTCAGAGGAGGATACCACAATATCATACCAATGTATGAATAAAACAATGTAAGCAAACATTCATATGACATGCTACAAACTATTAGCAAGCTAGAGCTAATCATAGACAAGCAAGAACTACTAAGCATCCATAATGACATACACCTTACACAAACAGGCTAAGCATGCTCACAATGATGAGTATATGTACTAAAATGAAAAACAAATAGAGTTCGTTACCAGCCTCTTACCACACCTCGAGTTGTCTTAATCTTCATTATTTCCCTTCACTTGTGTGACTTGAATATTAACATGAAACCAAAATCCACTGTGGATGGATGAACCCTGCAAAGAGCTCACAAAACCAAAGAAGAACAACGAATATTTTTGGTGTTTTCGATTTTTTTAGAAGGCAACCAACACAAAACCAAATGAAGCAAAATAAAATAAAAAACAAAAACTAAGACGCTCGAAGAACAACACAACTGTGCATTAAACAATAAAAACGAAGTGTCTAGAAAGACCTGAGATTTTTATTGATGAAGAAGGGGATGCCTTGGGCACCCCAAGCTTTGACGCTTGTACCTCTTGAGTAATTCTTGGGGTGACACGAAGTGGCTCCCCCCAAGCTTGAGATTTTGTCCATTCTTCATCTCATTACATCATCCTCTCTCTACACCTGAAACTTTTCTTTCATACAAAACTTCACAAAATCCTCATTAGCAACATTAGTTTATTCAAAAGATATTAGACCTCTGGCAAAGCTTTGGAACAGCAATACTTTTCATTAAAAACACAAGATACTGTAGCAACTCCTTCAACAAGCTCAATTTCCCAAAAGGAACCCGAAAAGGAATCAATAAGAAGCAAATGCAAATAATGGCAGAAATCTGTCAAAACAGACCAGCAGGTAGAAACCGATTTTTCTGAAGAGCTTCTATTGATAAAATCAGAAAGTTTTGAACTAACAAAAGTTATCTAACATACTGGGGGATTTATTTGTAATTTTTCAGCTCAATCCGACTTACAGAGACTCCTCACGAATTTTTATGGTGGAGGACAGAAATCTGTTTCGGGACAGCAACTCCCCAAATCTTACTTCCCTCTCATTAGAGGTCATTCTTGGCACAAAAAGCAAACAAAAAGGATAAGGAGAGGTCATTACTGAAGTAATAACTTCCAAGTCTCAAGGAATCTCTTGGGTTATCTCCCAACAAGTACTTTTCTTTAACGCCTTTAAGTTAGGCACGACGAAGAGCAAAGATTGGAAAGGAGAAAAAAATAAAAGTGAGCAAGTATAACCACTGCGAAAACATTATTTTGTTTATTAAAATCCTTTTGTTAACAAGTTTGATCAAGTCTTGTTACCAAAACAGTCTTATATGAATCAAAACTTTGCATTCCACAAGGTGATTATGTTACCTCATACTTGATAGCAATGGTCCCAATCATAATAGTTTCAAAATTTTCAATGGGACAATATATTTCTCCAACCTTGATGCTCTCAATATTTTCAATGGAATTCAGGCAATAACTCTTAACAACCTTCTTGGGGAAATAGACAGTGTGCTCTTTGTCATTAATATTGAATGTCACTTTTCCTTGATTGCAATTGATGACAGCACCTGCAGTATTAAGAAAAGGTCTTCCAAGAATAATTGACATATTATCATCTTCAGGCATTTCAAGCACAACAAAATCAGTTAAGACCATGCAATTATGAGCAACTTGAACAGGAACATCCTCACATATACCAACAGGGACAGTAGTTGACTTATCGGCCATTTGCAAAGATATATCAGTTGGTATCAACTTTTTAGCTGGAGCCTCTTGTAGAGAGAAAAAGGCATAAAACTAAATCCATCTACCAAATCACATAAAGCAATTCTAACATAATTATTCTTAATGGAGCAAGGAATAGTAGGTATACCTGGATCACCAAGTTTCTTTGGAACCTTACCATTGAAGAAGTAATTAGCAAGCAAAGTAGAAATCTCCTCATTAGGAATCTTCCTTTTATTAGAGACAATATCCTTCATATACTTTGAATAAGGAGGCAATTTAATAGCATCGGTCAAAGGAATTTGCAAAAATAAAGGCTTCATCCACTCACAAAACTTCTTGTAGTGTTCTTCCTCCTTTGACTTGTGTTTCTTACCTGGAAAAGGCATAGGTTTTTGCACCCAAGGTTCTCTCTCTTTACCATGTTTATTAGCATAAAATCTTCCGTTGTGTACCTAGTGTTCTTAGTGTGTTTCTCAGGTTCTTCCTCACCTTCCTCCTTATCAGAAGATTCATCATTATTACCACTCTCAGTTTCAGCATCACAGACATATATACTATTAGGATCTACAACAGGTTCAAGTGGTTCCTCAACTACTTTATGTTTCTTTTTTCTCCCTCTTACGAGGACTACCACTATCTTCACCTTGTTGATAATCTTTATCAATTCTTTTAGGGTGTCCTTCAGGATATAAAGGATCTTGAGTAGCTGCACCACTCCTAGTTCTAATTCCATAAGCATGTTTATTTCCTGAAGCATTAACTAGCATATTCTTTTGTACCTTAGCAAGTTGATCAAGTTGAGTTTGAACCATTTGAAAGTGTTTACAAAGCATTTTAATATCATTAGAAGTTCTTTCCATAACATCTTTCAACTCATGGATAGCTCTAGAGTTTTCCAATAAATGATTCTGAACTTGTTTATTAAAATTACCTTGTTTAACAATAAATGTGTCAAGTTCCTCTAAGCACTGATCAGGAGGCTTACCATAAGTAATATCACCTTCATTAAATTAGAGAGAGTGTACCTCAATAGTAGATGAGTGGGGAATTGGCTTACATAATTCTTCTATAGGAGGTAGATTCTTCACATCTTCAACTCTAATACTTTTCTCCTTTAGACACTTCTTAGCTTCCTTCATCACTTCATCATTTAATGCAATAACTCACCTCTTCTTTGTTGTTGGTGTTGGAACTGGTTCAGGAACAACTGGTTCAGGAGTAATAGGCTCAGGTGTATTCAGCTCAGTTGAAGTCCAATCATCATAATTCTTGCTTATCATGGTCATTAATTATTCATCATCTGTAGGAGTCCTTTTCCTGAAAACACAATCAGCAAAGCTATCTAGGTAGGTCCTAAAATCATCAGTTAGTCCATTATAATAAATATCAAGAAGCTCATTCTTAAGAAATGGACATCCAGGATGTGCATGAATCAAGGAACATAATCTTTTCCATGACTCAAGCAATTTCTCTTCTTCTTCCTATTTAAAATCAAAAATTCTCTGCAAAGCAGCATGTCTAGCACTGGGAGGAAAATATTTATGGAAGAAAGAATCAATCAAGCAATCAGGGCTCTCAATGGAACCAGGAGGTAATCTATTAAACCAAGCCCTAGCTTCTCCTTTTAGTGAAAAAGGGAAGATCTTAGCAACAAAGTACTTGCACATCTTAAAATTATCAGAGAACAAATCACTCACGGTAGAAAGCTCATTCATATGAGCCACATCACTCTCATTTTTAGTCCCACAAAAAGGTTATTTCTCAACAATATCTAAATAAGACAAATCAAGAGAGAAATCATAATCTTCATCTTTAATATCTATGGGAGAAGTGACAAACTTAGGATCATAGGACAACTTAGGCATAATAGTACGTCTAGAAAGGAGACTCTTCATAGCACTAGCACCATGTGTGTTTCGGCACTCTTCAACAAATTCATCAGTGAGCTCAATGTAACCATCATTAATATCATAACTCTCACTAGCAGGTGAGCTAACAGGTGTAACAGTGTCTTCACTAGGAGTTTCGGTATTTCCTAGACTAGCCATAATAGCATCTAGAAAAGGACCTAGTGATCCACTCTCATCAAGCACAGTAGAAGTAACATCATGAGCATCAAAAGTAGTTTCAGACTTAGCAGTAGTAGCAGTGTGTGTATGATACGTCGGAAACGTATCTATAATTTTTGATGTTCCATGCTTGTTTAGTATCTACTTTGTTTTGCTTTGTCTATACTTTGAGGTGTTTTTATATCTTTTATGGAACTAACCTATTAACAAGTTGCCACAGTGCCAGTTGCCTGTTTTCTTCTGTTTTTGGTTCCATAAAGGCAGAAAATCAATATTCTCGGAATTGGACGGGACAAAAGTCAAAGTTATTATTTTTCCTGGAGCAACACGGAACCACGAAGCAGAGCCGGAGGGGGCCACAGGGTGGCCAAATCCCCTAGGCGCGGGCAAGCCCTGGAGGCGCCTGGAGGGGGTGTGGGCCCCCTAGACCCCCACCGACCTTGATTCCTATGCCTATAAGAAGCCTCCGACCCAAAAACCCTAGGGCATCCGGAAGAAATCCACGAAAACCTCCACAGTGCCGCCACCACCGAAGTGGAGATTCAGGGGACAGAAAGTCTATGTACCGGCACCCTGCCAGGACGGGGAAGTTCCCTCGGAGCCATATCCATCGATCTCCATCGCCATCTTCATCACCGTTGCTGATTCCCATGATGAGGAGGGAGTAGTTCTTCCTCGAGGCTAAGGGCTCTACCGGTAGCTATGTGTTCATCTCTCTCTATGCATGATCTTGTTGTGGTCATGAGCTTTGTAATCAAGTAGATATACCTTGCTACTCAAGTGCTTCAATAGATCTATGCTCTCCCCATGTGTATGAAAGTGACAGCGTGCACACCATGATGGCACTTAGGTTTGAGTCTACATAAATACTCTTTGTGCTTTAATAGATCTATGCTTTTCCCCACGTGTGTGAAAGTGACAGCGTGCTTACCGTGTGTGGCACTTTGGCTAGATTGGATATTTGTTATGAGTTATATTTGGAGTTGGATGTCTCTATGAAATTGTGGTGTTTGTTGGAACCATCTAGCGCTTAAGGTGACAGTGTGGGGTTATCTAGATTGGGGAAGGCGGGCTTTGAGGAGTGTTGTTATAGCCCTACCGATGATTAGAGTGTCCAACCGGAGATTAGTTAAGAGTAGTATCATGAAGAGAGGATATTTATGTGAGAGAGTGTTCACTAGTGAAAGTATGATCCCTAGGCCTTGTTTCTAAACATTGAAACACCGTTTGCATCTAGATCTATTGCATGTTTGCTTGCTTCCATCTTTGTTCCGTTTGCCGGGGAGGTTTTGGGATTTTACCTTTCCTCCACGCCATCAGCTCTTTTCTGGCACCATTACCCCACATCAAAAACAAGTCAGAAGCTATTTTCTGGCACCGTTACCGCTTGTATTTCACTATCTCTTCGCTGAACTAGTGCACCTATACACCTGACAAGTGTATTAGGTGTGTTGGGGACACAAGAGACTTCTTGTATCTTGATTGCTGGATTGCTTGAGAGGGAATACCTTTGACCACGTCCTCCCTGAGTTCGATAAACCTTGGGTAATCCACTTAAGGGAAACTTGTTGCTGTTCTACAAACCTCTGCACTTGGAGGCCCAACAACTGTCTACAAGAATAGAAGTGCGTAGACATCAGTGTATCATGTGTATGTGGTGGTGGTGTGACAAGCTTACTTATAACAAACGGTGAATCAAGAGCAGCAGAGGTGTTTAGGACTGTACCTATTCTTGTAGTGGATGGTAAAATAGGGAACTTTCCATCATGATACTTCCCCATGATGAAAGGAGTAGCAGTGAACAATAATATATCCAAGCGAACTTACAAATAAAGCTATGCTCCCTAGCAACAACGCCAAAAAATAGTCTTGATGACCCAGAAGTGTAGGGGATCACAACAGTCTTCGCGTGTAGTATTACCCAATTTATTGATTCGACACAAGGGGAGCCAAAGAATACTTGCAAGCCTTAACAACTGAGTTGTCAGTTCAGCTGCACCTGGAAATAGTTCTTGCTCACAGAAGTTTATCAGTAGTAACAGTTTGTAGTAGCAATAACAAAGCAACAGCAGCAGTGAAACATTAGCAATAGTAACAGTAACAGTGGGATTCGAGTGCGGTAGGCATAGGGATGGATGGACGGGCGTTGCATGGACGAGTCTAAACATGTAACTTCAAGAACTAGGGCATTGCAGATAAATAATAACAAGCATCTAAGTACTAAACAATCCTAGGCATGTGCTCCAAATATAGTCATACGTGCTCGCAATGAGAACTTGCACAACATCTTCTGTCCAGCCAGCCCATGGCAGCGGGGACTCTAGGGAACTACTGGCAATTAAGGTGCTCCTTTTAATAGAGCACAAGAGCAAAGCATTAACACTCCGTGAACACATGTGATCCTCACACCACAGCCATCCCCTCTGGTTGTCCCAATTATTGTCACTTTGGGGCCTTTGGATCCGGACAATGATATGTGTACACAACTTGCAGATAAGATCACAAACAATACTATCATAGATTCAATAATAAGTTCAGATCTGAGATCATGGCACTCGGGACCTAGTGACAAGCATTAAGCACAACAAGTTGCAACAAAGTCAAATAGCACTAATAGAGATACTAGGCACTATGCCCCTAACAGATCTTATTCGATTACATGATAGAACTCATCCAATCCCTACCATCCCCAAGCCTACAATGGGGGATTACTCACTCATGGATGAGGGAAACATCGGTGGTTGATGGAGATGCATTGGTGATGACGATGGCGATGATCCTCTCCAAATTCACCGTCCCGGCAGGGTGCCAGAACGGAGTTTCTGGATCCGAATCTTGGTTTTTCGTGGTGGCGGGGGAGCGGAACTCTTTCTGGAAAACTATCGAACCCCCCCTTTGTTTTTAGGTCAGAAGGCAACTTATAGGCGCAGAGGGAGGCCGAGGAGCTGCCTGGGGTGGCCAGACCTCCCCCAGGCACAGGGTTAGTGGGCCCACGCCTGGGGTGGGTCTGCCCCCCAGGGCTCCCCTATGTCTCCCCTTCTAGCTCCGTGGATCTTCTGGTGAGAAATAGTTTTTGGCATATTTTCCGGGATTTTTCCTGATAGTTGATTTTCTGCACAAAAACAAGACACGAAGGTAATTCTGCTAAAAACAGCGCCAGTCCGTGTTAGTTGCATCCAAATCACACAAGTTTAGAGAAGAAACAATAGCAAAGTGTTCGAGAATGTAGATACGTTTTGGACGTATCAGTTAGTTCCATAAAAGATATAAAAACACCTGAACTGTAGACAAAGCAAGGCAAAGTAGATATTAAACAAGCATGGAGCATAAAAAATTATAGATACGTTTCCGATGTATCAAGCATCCCCAAGCTTAACTCCTACTCGTCCTCGAGTAGGTAAGTGATAAAAGGATAATTTTTTGAGGTGACATGCACCATCAAAACCAAGATCAAACCATTTGCAAGCATTGAAAGCTGGGATGAAAGAACTCTAAACATGTGTATGAAAGATGGAGTTCTAACAGTAAGACAAAGTAACTAAGCATGCAACATGAAAGTCTACAAACAAAGATCATGAATAACATGCATTGAAAAACATTTGTTTGTTTCACATATAGAAAACATGGAATAGTGGCATTCAGCTTGTCCCTCATAGAGTAGCAAATAGATGCATAGGACAACTTCAAAGTTCACAAAGGTGACTAGAAACAAGTAGCACAAGAAAAAGTAATATCACAATATGCATCAATCAATAAGTTTTGGAACACTGCACACAGAATGACAACTACGCTCTCTTAATGGTGCCTAAAGGTAGAAGGTGGAGACTCAAATAATGGTGGAAGAAAGACCTTTCATAAAGGAAGCAGGGATTTCAAGTTTCAAAAAGAGCTTCCAAAAATTATGATACTTGTTAGCTTTCAGCCCTCATTGCCCCTATCATAAGCATCTTGAAGTGGTTAAGGTTAAAGTGAACAAAGATGTAGTATATGCTTGACAAAGTATAAGCTGGCAATCTCAAGTCCCTTGAATACGAGGGCCACACCTCATGCTACTCAACTTCAGTCACCTGCAAGTTCTTGTCATTGTAAGTACATGCGTATCATAGAGAACCGCCAACGGGGTACCCCTTGCACATGGTACAGGAGCTATCCCATAACCAAAATGACAAGGCAAGCAGATAATAAGCATCTCAGCGATCTTTTTATTTACTATGTGCATAGCTTTTTATTGAGGATGCTTCATAGATAGCTCAATATGGTGATGCTGCAAGTTTCCACCATGATTAGGCATGGCTTAGGCTAGCGGCCCAGGCGTTTCTATAACACAAAATACATACTCCATGGACTTACAAGTTCGCTCTTTATTTCACACCAGTGACATCCATAGACAAAAGAACATGATATCAACTGAGTACAAAGTACAAGTGCGATGTTTAAAACGTTCCCCGTGATAGCACGGTTCTGCTAATTCCAATGTATAAGTGCAAGCATATGTAACATAGATGACACAATGATTCAAGTTTATTATGGGAAAAGAATATAAAGTGTGCCATCAAGTTTGTGAGGGATTTAATCACTAAGTTTTCACATAACAAAATAGTTTTTAATTGGAAGATAGCTGACAACAAGAATATACTTGGAACAGTGTAACACACCATGCGTAGGAGTTTATAGTGGACACTTTGGAATAACTTGGTTTCTTGGGAGTTGGAAGCATCAGTAGAGCTTACTCATACATGTGGATGCTAGCAAAAGACTGAGAGCAACCAACTAAGAGAGCAATAATGGCCATAATCATGCAGAGCAACAAAACATTACTAATCAAAGCATAGAGTGGTATTACAAGTCAAGGACTAAATGATCATATAGGCTATGGTGACTTGTTCATAGTCATAACATGGTATGAGCATGTGCCAAGTCAACCCCAACAAAGCATCAAAGGAGAATACCACAATACTATGCTTTTGCATGCTAAAACAACGCATGATTCTTTCAAGGCACATTAAGCAATCCTAATTGTTTGGAACAAGTCATGCTACAACAATAATCACTAAGCATAAGGTCAAAACAACACCTAGCATGACATGATAAAGTCTAAGTCATAGTCAAAGCAAGCTCCTTTTTGTACCACCTAAGCCTGAAGCTCTCTACTCTTTTCCAACACCAATCAACTTATTTAAAACAACTCACAAAGATAATAATCAATAAAGACCAGTGAACTTGTCTCACAAATCCACAAAGAAGAACTAAAGAGTTCTAAGCTGAAAGCATAATAAAACTAAGGCTAAACACAGTGCTAGCAAAAGTGAACACTCACAGAACAATAAGAGTGAAAACTAGAGTGTTCTAGGCAATGAAAATAGAGTGTGTCTCTCTCCAAAAAAGTGTGTTGTGATCAATCAACTTACTCAAGCAAACCAAATAAAATAAACTAAAAACAAAAACAAAGACGCTCCAAGAACAACACAACAGTGCATGAAGCAATACAAACAAAGTGTCTAGAAAGACCTGAGATTTTTATTGATGAAGAAGGGGATGCCTTGGGCATCCCCAAGCTTTGACGCTTGTATCTCTTGAATATTTATTGGGGTGACACCAGGGTGGCATCCCCAAGCTTGATCTTTTCTCCATTCTTCATCTCATTACAATCATTCTCTCTCTACACCTGAAATTTTTCCTTTATACAAAACTTCACACAATCTTCATTAGCAACATTAGTGTATTCAAAAGATAATAGACCGTTGGGTTTAGCTTTAGAACAACAAAACTTTCACTAAAAGCAAAAGCTACTGTATCAACTCCTTCCAAAAGCTCATTGTAACATCCCAAAAATATTAAAATTGGATCACCAAACTCTAATCATCAAAATTAGGGTTAACAAAAAACTTTTCCAACTAAAAATATGAAAACATTCATATGGTGTGTATTAAAATTTGGATTCTTTTGAATTGCCATGATTCTGTGTTTCTTTGCTTGTAAAATGATTCTTAGGTGAAATAAACATCATCTAAACAATCCCCAAACTTTTCCTAAAGACAAACAAGTCAAAACAAATAAATTAAGTGAATGGTCACTTTGGCCAATTTAACTCCCATGCCTAATTTGGCTATCCTTAACTTTCAAAACTTAACAGAAACATGTATGGATATTTGCACCCCTTGATAGTACTCATAACAAGGTACCAAGGCCCAGTTTGTGATCATCCAAAAACATTTAAATGCTTAGTTTAAATGATAGTTTAAAATTGAATCTATTTCATATGGGAAGATCCCACTATTTCAAAAACCACTCAAAGCAACTCAATTTTCAAAACCCAAGCATCCACAGACTCCCCAGTACATGACTAGCACACCCACCAAAAATCTTTTCAAAATTCAAAACTCAAGTTCATGCGGCCATTTCATCAAACATGTTGCAGATTCAAATCAACAAAATCAAAAATACTATTTGAGCAGTGTTTTGGGCCAACCTTATTCCCTCTCTGGTTACAACTAGCCTTAGTAGATCATCTGGCAACCTTAACTAACCTCTAGCATCACTGTAAGCCGGCCATTGTCATCAATGGTGAGCAGGCCGAGAGCACCCATGTCACCCTAGTGTGGACAACAAGCTAGGAGAGGAACTAGCCATGCCAACATTGTCTAGCACGTAGCCCATGCCTCACCGCCCCCTCTCGACCAGCCCTAGCTCGAAGACAGGAACCGGAGCTGCTAGGAATGCCGTGCCCGTGCCGCTGTCGACCATGCCGATGAGCACCGAAGAGCACACACCTTTCCCATGCAACCCGACCACCTCGAGCCCTTGCCGCCCGCCAGCATGCACTCCACCATCCCAGGAGACCACCAGACATGTTTGTTTGATCGCCCGTATCCTGTAGCCACTGCTCGCCGCGAAGTTCGCCGCCTCTGCCTCACAGAGCATCACCCGTTCCCGACTGTTTACCATCGCCCCTACACGCGCATTCAAGGTCTAGAGCATCGCCAGGATACTGCCCGTCGATCGTCAACCTTGGCCATGCCTCTAGCCGCCCGTAGCCGTGTCGCCACCATCGCCTGCCCATCCCCCTCGGTCTCGCCGTCGAGCCTATAAAAGGAGACGACCCCCGCTCGAATTCTTCACACCATCTCACTCCCCTCACCTCACTAAGCATTCCACCCCCTAGCCAGAGCAAGGCGAGCAGCACATCGCCGAAATTGCGCCGGAGCAGACCGCCTTTGGAGAAGAAGGGAGCCGCTGATTCCGACCACCCCCGGAGCTGCCGCGACCACCCCTGAGTTCGCCGTCGTCGACTTCGTCGTTTGCCCGCCTCGCCGTCGTCACTAGAGCCCCGGTATGCCCCCTATGCACCCCCACCGAGCCTCTAGGGTTCGAGCTCGCCGGTGACATGTTCATCGTTGACGACGACCTTTAGCCGTTGATCTCACTTCTAATCCAACGCACCACATCGCCCCGTACCGCTTCACGTGTTATGAGCCACAGACCAGTAGACCCCCTGTCAGCCGAGCTCTGCGCTGCGGAGTGACACTGGGCCGGCCCAATAACCCTTCCCGTGCAGCCCAAGCGTTTGAATTTAGATTTTTCTATTTTAATTCAAACCTAGTTCTGTACCTATATTCAAAAATCAACCCAGTTCGATTTAGTAAGCCAAATTGCATGAAACCAATTTTGTTAGAAAGGTATTGAAATGTTTAATCCAAGCCAGTTGGATTCAAATCATTTGGGTCTGTAGATCAACCTTGGTAAAAATAACAATTCAGAAGCTTTTCTGCATTCAAACATTTTTCAAATTTCAACCATAATAGCTTTTGAGTTGATTCCAGCTCTCAAAATTCACATTTGATCATACCTTTTCAGAATATATAAAAACATATGGGTTTACTTACAGAAATAATGTCCAAGTAATAAAAGAATGCCACATAGGCATTTCTAGTCACTTTATTTATTTAAAATAAAAAGGTTAAACCTTATTAAATTGTGACACCACTTTAAATCACATTCCCATGTACTGAAATATGTGGTGATGACATGTGTCAACATGATCCCATGTTTGAGTTGAAGAATATTAAATCTTAAGTAGTTTTTCGGTGAGTAGAAATTACTTTTCTACAAATAAAATAAATAAGACAAAGGCTTTAAGCTTGAATGTTAGTGATGATGCTAGATCATCTATAGAACCCTTTTGTGTGATGATTGAAAGTAGTTAAGTATTTTTTGGTGATTGTGTACCTCGTACTTATTTATAGACGCTAGTACCGACCAGGGATACGAGGAGGAAGGAGGATACTACGAAGAAGAAGCCGAGGAGAACTTCAACCACTGCTCTGCACAAGGCAAGCTAACACTTGCAAGATACTTTACCTATGCAAGCCTTACTATATAAGTTAACCTTGCAAGCCAATACTTGAAAGCTATTAACTTAGCAAGCTTATACTGATACCTATGCAAGTAAATACTTGCTTGTTACTATGCCCACTATATGCCTTAAGCATATGTGATCCTACCCCCTTGATAACCCAATCCTATTACTTAGAGTTTACTTAAGTGACTTGTAGATTCTAGGAAGATAACTGAAGGTTGCATAAAGAGCATTAAACTTGGCCTAAGCTAGATAATCTTGATGTCATCCCAAGGCATGAGATTGAACTCCACTTGTTTACCACCCCTCATTAGTATTCACCCCCACTTGTAGATGCTAGTGCTAAGCATAAAACTTGATCAACTTTAGATGGGAATACTTGGTGAAAATGGTTATGAAAACCTTGGAATGATGAGTCATTCTACTGACATGTGTTTCCGAACACCAGATGATTTTGATGATGAAAATGTTGAGGCATGAGCCTTAGCCCTTTTTAAAACTGGTGGTTGTCTGGATGCGATACCATTCCAATTTTACCGTACAACCACAATACCCGAAAATTGGGTAGGGCTTGACTGGAAACTTATATACCTTAGTATGGGTTCCCTCACGGCCAAGGTATGAGCTGAGGCTACCTTGTGAAGATTTTCCACCTGTGCAGTACCCAAGATGACAGTTGGTCATGGTTGGGAGGCCAAACTCACAGGAGAGATGCTTATACTAGGGCGTGTAATTGAAAGGTTAGGATTGATTATCCGCATACTGAGTATGGTGAATTCAGGATTTGTTCCTGACAGATGTATCGAATGTTGTGGTGAAATCAAACTATTCGAATAGCCATGTTCGCGGTTATGGATAGTTGGAGTGGCCATACTGTTCCCCCATCAGATGTTTTTAAAATAACTTGTGAAATGAACTGAGACTTTGACTTGACCACAACAGAGTTGTGATATGAAATTCAAGTTCCCACTTAGGCGTTATAAAAATTCAACTAGCATTCTTTGCTTTTGAACTTAGTAGAGGTAAATCTGGCTTTTTGCAAAACAACCCTAGAGCTTAGTGTCCTACTACAAAACCCCCTTTTAACTTGTTAGTATTAGTTTGCGAGTACTTAAAGAGTACTCATGGCTTTGTCCCTGGCTATTCACTGTGGCCAGACTATGAAGAAGAGTACCAGGAGGATGAACCCCAGGAAGGTTACGACAACTAGGGTCATCTCCCATCGTCAGCATTGCCTGTGACCCCGAAGATGGAGCTTCACCTACGCTACCTTTATTATTACATTATTCTGCTGCTTGAGTTGTATTAAGAACTGGATCATGAGATCCTTATTTGTGTAAGACCTTATGTATGGTTTGTAATGGATGATGTACTGTGATATCCAAATCTGTTATGTCTTGCAAAAATGGTAATCCTGGGATTGCGATGTATGGCATAACAGGCATCTGGGATTAAAAATCCGGGTGTTGACACTCATTTTCCCAAAAATAACCAAAAAAGGAATCAATAAGAAGCAAATGCAAATAGTGGCAGAAATCTGTCAAAATAGACCAGTAGGTATAAACCGATTTTTTCGAAGACCTTATGTTGCTCAAATAAAAAAGTGTTGAACTAACGGAAGTTATCTAACATACTGGGGGATTTATTCGCAAATTTGCAGCTCAATCCGAGTTACATAGACTCCTCATGATTTTTTTGGTGGATGACCGAAATCTGTTTCGGGACAACAACTCTCCAAATCTCACTTCCCTCTTATTAGAGGTCATTCTTGGCATAAAAAGCAAACAAAAAGGATAAGGAGAGGTAATTACAGAAGTAATAACTTCCAAGACTCAAGAAAACTCTTGGGTTATCTCCCAACAAGTACTTTTCTTTAACGCCTTTAAGTTAGGCATGATAGTTTGAGAAGATGCTCACATAATAAATATGAATTGAAGTAAAAGAGAGCATTAAGAACCAAATTCAAAACATATTTAAGTCTAACCCACTTACTATGCATAGGAATCTTGTAAAGAAACAAGTCATGAAAGCACAAAACACCAAGCATAGGAAAGAAAAACAAGTGCAACTCAAGACTTTCAACATAAAGAGGGGAAACTTAATATTATTGAGATGCATAAGACCATGTTTCCCTCTCTCATAATAAATTTCAGTAGCAACATGAACAAAATTAACAATATAACTATCACATAAACCATTCTTATCATGAGCCACATGCATAAAATGATTATTACTCTACACATAAGAATAGCCATTCTTATTAATTGTAGTGGGAGCAAATTCAACAAAATAGCTATCATTATTATTCTCAACACCATAGTCATCAAATATAGGAGGCATATTGTAATCACAATTAATTTTCTCCTCAATAGTAGGTGGACTGAAAATATCATACTCATCATAGATTGGAGGTTTGGTATCATCATAAGCAATAGAATAGCTATCTTCCAAAGCCGGGGGACTAAAAAGATCATTTTCATAAAAACTATCTCCCCCAAGCTTAGACGTTTCCATAGCATTAGTAACAATGGTGTTCAAATAATTCATACTAATAACATTGCTATTAGCATGCACAGAAAGTTCCATAGGTTTTTTAATTTTCTTTTCAAACCACACAAATTCTAACTTAGGAAAAATACTAAAAATCTCTCTAATTTTGTTGTTGTTTTCCATTAAGTCTAACTAGTGAAAACAAGAAACAAAAAGACAAAACTGCAGAATCTAAAGAAAATAACTTCGAGCACTCACACCAGAGGATGTGAGTACCTTTTACCTTACCTCCCCGGCAACGGTGCTAGAAAATATCTTTTGATGGATCTTGACGTGGAGGTAAGGTAAAAGCCCAAAATCTCCCCGGCAACGGTGCCAGAAAAGAGCTTGATGTCTACGCACTTATATTCTTATAGACAGTTGTTGGGCCTCCAAGTGTAGAGGTTTGTAGAACAAGAGCAAGTTTCCCTTAAGTGGATTACCCAAGGTTTATCGAACTCAGGAAGGAAGTGGTCAAAGGTATTCCCTCTCAAGCAATCCTGCAATCAAGATACAAGAAGTCTCTTGTGTCCCCAACACACCCAATACACTTGTCAGGTGTATAGGTGCACTAGTTCGGCGAAGAGATAGTGAAATACAAGTGGTAACAGTGCCAGAAAAGATCTTGGCGGTGAGGTAAAGACTAAAGCAAGCAAACATGCAACGGATCTAGATGCAAACGGTGTTTCAATGTTTATAAACAAGGCCTAGGGATTATACTTTCACTAGTGAACACTCTCTCATATAAATATCCTCTCTTCATGATACTACTCTTAACTACTCTCCGGTTGGACACTCTAATCATCGATAGGGCTATAACAGCACTTCTCAAAGTCCGCCTTCCCCAATCTAGATAACCCCACACTGTCACCTTGAGCGCTAGATGGTTCCAACAAACACCACAATTTCATAGAGACATCCAACTCCAAATATAACTCATAACAAATATTCAATCTAGCCAAAATGCCACACATGGTATGCACGCTGTCACTTTCACACACATGGGGAAAATCATAGATCTATTAAAGCACAAAAAGTATTTATGTAGACTCAAACCTAAGTGCCACCATGGCGTGCACGCTGTCACTTTCACACACATGGGGAGAGCAGAGATCTATTAAAGCACTTGAGTAGCAAGGTAGATCTACTTGATTACAAAGCTCATGATCACAATATGACCATGCATAGAGAGAAAGACGAACACATAGCTATCGGTAGAGACCTTAGCCTCGAGGAAGAACTACTCCCTCCCCATCATGGGAATCAGCAACAGTGATGAAGATGGCGATGGAGATCGATGGAGATGGCTCCCGGGGCACTTCCGTGTCTCGACAGGGTGCCGGAACAGAGACTTTTTGTCCCCCGAATCTCCCTTTCAGTGGCGGCGGTGCTACGGAGGTTTTTCTGAAAGTATGATGGATTATTTAGGGTTTTCTTCCCGGGGGCTTCTTATAGGCGCATGAGGCAAGGCTGGGAGGCGGCCGGAGGGCCCACACCCTACCCAGGCGCGGGGTAGGGCCCACCCGCGCCTAGGGGGGGTGTGGTGGCCCTGGTTTGCCTCTCCGTTTTCCCTCTGTACTTCGTGTCTCTCATGGTAAAATATTGACTTTGGCTTTTGTCCCGTCCAATTCCGAGAATATTGATTTTCTGCTTTTCTAGAACCAAAAACAGAAGAAAACAAGCAACCGGCACTGTGGCAACTTGTTAATAGGTTAGTTCCAGAAAAGATATAAAAACACCACAAAGTGTATACAAAGCAAGGCAAAGTAGATACTAAACAAGCATGGAACATCAAAAATTATAGATACGTTTCCGACGTATCATCTGCGTCCCCGATGTTCCAGTTGTTTACGACGCTACCTCTACGACTGCAGGGGATGTTATAGTATTGTATGGATACGATTGTTATGGTAGTTTAGGATAGTTAGAATCCCATTCTAACTTTATTTGTACTCCAAGATGATCCCATGTATGTCTATATATACTTGCCATGAGGCTTAATAATACATCCAACATGTTCCACAAATCCCTCTCTATCGTTCTACACTTCTCTTAATGGGAAGAGAGAGGAGGGAGAGAGAGAGGGAGATAAGATAGGGAGATGATAGGATAAGGGGAGAAGGGAGGATAGAGAGAGAAGAGAGTGAGAGCTATTTGATATGTGAATTAAACGGACGGGATGCGTCACATCATCGATATATGTGACTCCCTCATCATCGATCTATGTGACTCCCTCTAGACCAATAAGAATGTTCCGCCCTATTAGTGGTGTGTCTCTGACCTAAATGCCGGTTGTATTCTAGCTACAAGTGGCATGTCTTGAACACACCACACATCGCAGTTTTGGTAAAATTAATCTATTTTTTTTGTATACGAACTCCGATTAAGCTAAATTTTATATCAAAATGTATCTACACAAAAAAAATAGAATTTATAGCATCAAGTGTCGCCAAGCATCGCAAATAGTCGCCTTGTCGTTACGCGTGGACCATTCTCTCGCCAAGTGTCGCATGGAGAATAATAATGGGATCAAGATGAGAGAGGCGCAAGACAAATTCAAAAGGAAATATCTTTAGAACTGTCTGTCCAAATTAAAAAATGTTTTTACACTTGCGCTCCCCATGCCGAAATCTTCAAAACTACATCCCTTGTTATAAGTTTTGACGAACTATGGTTTTGTACTTCAAAATCTAGTGTAGTTGTACTTCGTAGGACTTCGTTTTATTATATTTTGTACTTAAATATTTTTAGTGTACTTTCTACTTTGTACTTCTGTTTCGGTAATACTTTGTATTTGCATTTTGTTTTTTTGTAGTGTAGTTCGTAGTGTACTTGTATTTTGTACTTCGGTTATACTTTAATACTTTGTTTTTTAGAATACGTGTACTTGGTATAACACTCTTCTTCTTGCATTTTACTTCATTTTGTTTGTACTTACGAGAGAAAGAAATCGTTGGCTTGCGCACAATATACGTAGACAAGTACACTCACTCTTAAAACTAGCCAGCGAGAACAAAGAGGAAATGGGTCACTCGTTTGATGCTTGCGGGACGCTGGCCTTTGCGGAGGTTTACCTTTTTCTAATCGTACCTATTTGTGGGTGTAATAGTGATTGACCAGGATTTATGTTGCATACTAGACTATAAAGACGCGCGTTGCGGCACCCGTCTATATCCACAAAAAATATTGAAATGTTCAATAATAAATGAAAATTGAAAATGAATTATAATGTGTTAATACAGGTGGTGTGACATCTTTTGATCGCAGGCCTGGCTATGGGGGTCGCGACCCTGGCCGCTGCCAGGGGCCCATGGCCAGGGGGCCCAAAAAATAGGTACCTATTAGCGTACTCCCTCCGTTTCAAAATATAAAATGTTTTAGGTTTATGAAGAAAATGTATCTAGACTTGTTTTAGTGTCTAGATTCACTAACCTTAGTGAACCTACATACTAAAAATAGTCTAGATACATTTGCTTCACTAATCTAAAACATCTTATATTTTAAAACGGAGGTAGTATATGTGTATACAGCTATACTCCAGGCCGTACGACGCACGGATGACGCACACGAAATAAGAAGGCGAGGCGACGGACGAGACACACGAGAAAAGAAGGCAAGGCGACCGGCGACGAACGACGCACCACACACCAGAGGCCACGGCAGCAGGCACAAGTTACGAGGCTGCTCGCGAGTTGCGATCTGTCGATCTCCTCTTCCCCTCGAGGCCTCGACTCCTGAGTCCAATAGTCATCGTCTCTCATCAATCATCATCGTCTCTCATCGATCGATCTCCCCTTCCCATCAAGGATCATCATTCATCAGTTCTCGCCGACACCGACAGGCCCCGATCCCCTCTGCCCCTCTGGTAAATTTCAGCCTTATTTGTGTGCAACATGCGTATGTTTTGTCTTGTATGATACTATTTCTGTTTTTAATTTTTTATATGATGTAGTCGATTCTTTCGTAATTTTAGGTGATATGGCGCCATAACAGATGTCTGGTGCTGTGAAAAGGAATAAACGAAAATGGGAGACTGAACTGATTCAATCACAAAATGGTGCTTTAAAAAATATTTTTCGGCAACAAGTAGTGTTAATGTCAATAACGATAATTAAAGTCAAGAATCTGAACCCGGACAAGATGATGATCATAATTCAAATGCTGATGATCAGATCAACGAACAGTCTTCGGATGTGGGTAAGTAACTAAATAATTTTGATTTATGTATAAGCAAATGCAAGTAACTAACTAACTTTAGTTTTTTGAATTTAAATGTAGATCTTGATGCTTCTGAGGACAATATGGAGAATGAAAATTTGCAGCCTTCACCTGATATTCAGAATGATGATGAACAAGATTATTCTCTTTTATCATTACATGATCCTAGAACATGGGATAATCTTAACAATAGCAAAAGAGATATTTTAATTGAAAAGGGGCCTGTGAGAGAATTGGGTCTAGAGTTCCCCACGGATTCTGCTGGTAGACATTTTTATATTCTCACTACACCAGAAATTTAGCTAATCATGAGGTTACTAACATTAAGTGGTTGGTTTACTCTAAAGAGGTTGACAAGGTTTATTGATTTTGTTGCAAGTTATTCAAATCAACTCAAAACAGGTCATTGCTAGCATCTAATGGACTGAAGGACTGGAGGCGTATCAGTGTAAGACACTCAGAGAACATGAGAATAGTTTTGAGCACTTTACCAACATGAATACATGGAATGAACTACGGTTGATGTTAAGTACAAATCAAACAATGGATGATGAGATGCAGCAGAAGGTTGTAAAGGAAAAGGAGCATTGGAGACAGGTATTGCTAAGAATAGTTTATGAAGTTAAGTTTCTTGCAAAACGTAATTTGGCCTTTCGAGGAACAAATGAGAAGTTGTATCAAGATAGCAATGGTAATTTTTTGGCACGGTTGAAATGATTGCTGAATTTGATCCTGTGATGCAAGAGCATATTAGGCGCATTCAAAATAATGAGATACATCATCATTATCTTAGCCACGGTATTCAGAATGAGTTGATCTCACTTCTTGGTAATGCAGCGAAAAAGGTTATCTTGAAAACCATCAAGGATTCTAAATATTTCTCTGTTATATTGGACTGTACCCCAGCTATAAGCCATGAAGAACAAATGACGCTAATTGTGCGTCGTGTCAATATGTCAAGTAACATTCCAAGAGTGGAGGAGTTTTTTTAGAGTTCTTACAGGTTGATGACATATCAGTATTGGGGCTTTTTAATATGTTGATGGATACATTGGACTCCCTTGACTTGGACGTTGCTGATGTCAGAGGGCAAGGTTACGACAATGGTTCCAACATGAAGGGGAAAAATCAAGGTGTCCAGAATCGTTTGCGTCTAGTTAACCCCAATGCATTATATATGCCATGTGCATGTCACAGTTTGAATCTCACTCTTTGTGATATGGCAAAATCTTGCGAACAAGCTATTTTATTCTTTGGTATTATACAACGTATATGTGTACTGTTTGCACGTTCTACTAAAAGGAGGAAGATTTTGCTTGATAATGTTCCAAATCTGACCCTCAAACCTTTGTCTGATACTCGTTGGGAGAGTCGAATAAAGAGTGTGCGGCCTACAAGGAACCAAACTTCCCAAGTAAGATCAGCTTTGAAGCAACTAGAGAAGGCTTCTAGTGATGATCCAGCTACAGTAAGTGATGCTCAATCTTTGTTCAAGGCACTTGGGAAATTTGAGACTTTAGTTGGTATGATTATTTGGCATGATGTGCTATTTTCTATAAATATGATGAGAAAAAATTTACAAGAAAAAATTGTGTGCATCTATGCTACCCTCAAACCCATTGAAGGGGTCATTTCATTTTTTTAGAAGTATAGAGATGAAGGTTTCCATTCAAGTATTGAGAGTGCCAAAGCCATTGCATTGGATATGGACATAGAGCCAAAATTCCGTACAAAACGTCAAAGTAAAAGGAAGAAGCATTTTGATGAAATCAATGATGAATAACTACAACTGTCAGCTATTGAATCCTTCAGAGTTACATAATTTCTTGTCATTGTTGACACCGCAATTGCTTCATTATCTAGTCGATTTGAGCATCTAAATGAAGGGAATATGCCCGAGAGGCAATAATAAAGTGGTTATTATCGTATTGCTTGTTTATGATAAATGTTTATGCTACATGCTATAATTGTATTAATACGGAAACGTTAATACATGTGTGTTTAATAAACTAGCTCGTTATGCCTCTCTTATAAACTAGCTCGTTGATTAACAACATGATCATAGGTTTCCTGATCATGGACATTGGATGTTGTTAATAATGAGGTCACAACATTAGTGTAATGGTGTGATGAACATTCATCCGAAGTATAGCATTATGATCAAAGTCATTGAGTTTATATTGCTATAACAACTTACGAAGTGATCCTAATCCTTAGACCATGAGATCATGTCAATCACTAACACCGGAAGAGTTTCTTGATAACATCAAACGTCACACCGTAACAGGGTGATTATAAAGATGGGTTCAGAACTACTAAAGTGTTATGTTGAGGCCCATGGATCGAGAGTGGAATTTGTTAATGCCGATGAAGGATAGATATGCTCTGGGCCCTCTCGGTGATATCACATTGATTAGCTTGCAAGCAAGTGATTTGATCACTAGAATGTTATATCACGGAACGAGAAAAGAGTGCATGTCAGTAACGAGATCAAACTAGGTATGGAGATACCGATGATCGAATCTCGGACATGTAATATATCGCGAAACAAAAGGATTAAGATACTAGCGTAAAAGGTTCCGACGATCACAAGAAAGTCATTGTTGAAAGTGTGGGAGTCAGTATGGGTCTCCAGATCCCGCTTCTGATTATTGATCCGAGAGGGATCTCGATCATGTTCGCATTATTCACGAACCGTAGGGTGACACACTTAAGAGACACCGACATCCTTTTGGAGCAAAATTTTCATGCCGAAAAGAATAACAAGCGCAGGAATTTATTTCACTAGATACTGAAACGGGTTTTCGGGTGAAATTGTAGAAAGTGTTTCTGCATGTGAAATGAAATACTAGCAAGGGGTTATATGTGAATGTTTGTCATTAAAGTAATTGACAAAATTCTGAATAAATAAAAGGAGTTTTATTTAATGAGAGTTTGCATTAAATTTGGTGGAAATTTAATGGGAATTTGAGTGGGTTTTTGAGTGGAGGGAATTGAAAGGCATTTGAGTGAGTGGAGTGTCCACCCACATGAATGTGGAAGAGGTGGGGGCAGCCCCATGGCTGGGCGCATGGCCCCTTGGGTGCCCTCCTCTCCCTATAAAAGGAGCCCCCTCCCTCTCTCTCACTCACACCTCCTCGTGAAGGATCTCTCTTCCCCTCTAGAATTTATCCCCCATGGTCTCGGACTAGCGAGATACATGTTCCCTGTGGCTATTCGACAAGAAAGAGTTGTGCTTCCGCTGCATCGCTAGAGCGAGGAGTCGGAGGTTTCTCGGTGCCTCGAACGTGTGTGCGAGCACGGATGCGCTGCTGTTTTGCGGCGCTAGGACTTCCTCTCGATCTTGAGATCGGCAAGAGATCGTCTACATCAACCACGAGTTTGGACTCGTTAAGCTTTGTCGGTCTTCAAGGGTATGTTCTCTACGGATATACATCCGCCCGTTGTTTGTATCTAGTAGATAGATCTTGGTACATGGTTGTTCCCATCGTAGGAATTTTTTTGTTTTCTATGCTGCGAACCCAACAGTGGTATCAGAGCCGGATCTATGCGTAGATACTTTGCACGGGTAGTACACATATGAGTATGTGGGCGATGATGATCATTTTATTGCTTCTTAGTTGTACTTTGTATATTGGTGGCATAGTGGGATCAAGCGGCCCAGACAAACTTTACATGTCCTCGCACATGAGACCTGTTCCACGCTTGACATGCAACTAGTTTTGCATAAGTGGCTAGCGGGTGTCTGTCTCTCCTACTATAGTCAATATCTAATTTGCAACGAGTTGTCAACAATTTGGTTATCCTCATTGTGGTTCATGTTCGTAGGTAAGAACGGTTCTATCTTCGAAAGCCCTAAGCCACGTAAAACTTGCAATGGATAAATTAGAGGCGTCTAGTTTAGATTGTTGCTGGGCTAGTGTTATGATATGGTGATGTTGTAAGTAGAAGTATGAGATGATACTCTTACAACACACATAGCGTGTAAGTGACATAGACCTTGGACTTACACATAGAGGTATGATAGAGATCATACCACGGTGCACATGATGGAGATCATATGCGGGAACCATATCATTTCACTTATTAACATGTGATGTCTGATTGCATCTTATATTGCTTGTTTGGCGTTTTATTAGCATAATAAGATGATCCCTCATTTACATATCAAGATAACTTCCTTAAGTATGCACCGACAATGTTTCGTCGCTTCAAGACATCACGTGATGATCGGGTGTACTTGAATCCATGAGCATATCTCGGGTGTAAGACAGTTACACACGCGAATACTAAGGTTCTTACTTGGCGAGCCTAGCATGTACAGACATGGCCTCGGAACACGGACCGAAAGGTTAAGCATGAGTCATATGTTTTGATATGATGACCATATGGATGCTCGCCTTTGAAGCTACACCGACTCACGTGATGATCGGACTTGGTGTAGTGGATTTGGTTCATGTAATCACCAAAAAGACATGAGGGATGTCGTTTTTGAGTGGGAGTTCATTTCTAATTTGGATTAGTAGAACTCAATTTATCATAAATTAAATCAAAGTGAATTTGCATAATTTGTTGTAGTCATTGGCATTCGTTCACCACCTTATGCATAGTTGTAATTGAGATAATAGAACTATAGAATTCTGGATATATACTTTACGAACTGGTGTCATATTGTGTTAAGTGTCAATCAAAGTTTAAAGTCCTATTGCAAACTTTCAACAAACTCTATTTACTCCGTGAAATTTAATAGTTGGTATTAAATCGAGAGTAACAATTCCAGTGTTAGTATCTTAAGTATCATGTTTGCCTCCATGATTCTTGATTGTTTTAATATCAAGTTTATCTAGGAGCTGAAAGAATTGTTTCAGAAACCATCATGTGTGGCAGATATAACGATATCTGAAACAATGTTTTGGTTGCAATATGATAGAGTATAATATATGTTCTCATATTGGATGAGAATTTAAGAAGGTTGGAGATGCTAGACATCCTAATCATCCAAAAGGGTTTTGGAAAGTAATGTTATACTCACGATTCGCCTTTATCAGCTACAGTAGCTTGATCATGAAAGTCGTCATGATAAGGATGAATAGAAGATGTATGTAAAGTGTTTACTACACTAAAAGATTACTAAAGAATGGATTTTGAAAGAATACCGATCATTTTGATGATGGTGATCTACTTCAAATTGCAAGTCCAAAGGTATTATTATTTGAATATACATGCTTTGGACTATGTGTCATGTATATGGCGCCACTTTTGATGTTGATAGATTCTTTTAAAAAGGAAAAGGAAATGCTGAAAGAGAATCTATAAAATATATTTGGCAGAAAAGAAAAGATTGGAAATATCCAATTTTGGTATATGGATGATATACATGTTATTGTTGTATTCTTTGCTTGTTAAACAATGTGGTTCTTGGGTATAGGATACCGAATTGGTTGGTACGAAATTTCATACGGAACAACACAATTCATGAACCACAATGGCCTAAGTAACTAGCAAGAGAATATGTGATGCTGTTCATCGAAAACAAAAAAACTGTTGTTTGTATTTCTCGTTGACATCAAAGCTTGACTTCAAGATTTGTTTTAATAATTGTTATTTGAATCAGGTATTATGAGAACAAAGGTTGTTCAAATAATTACCGTATTTCATATAAGATGGATGATTTACAAATCTAGTTGGAGAAATCACATCCATAAAACCTAATGCTAAAATGTCACAAGACAAATGATTGAAAGATCACTTACGAAGTGACATCGCTGTTTAAATTATATTGGAAAGAAAACATGAAGAATCTCTATATTCATGGATTTTTGGAGTCTTTGATTTGATCAAGTGACGCTTGTGAGACTTTCCACGTGATAATTAAAACTTCGTTCAAAGGCCAAAGAAGAACGAACGACTAAAATATTGGAATTTATACATATCGATGTATGTATTCCATTATGTGTAGTCATAAGCGATGGATTTCAACTTCATATGCTTTCTCCGGAAATTTGAGTGAATATTCACTTAATGAGAAAGAAGTGTGAAATATTTGAAAACGTTCAAAGAATTTCAAGATGAAGTGAAAATCATTGTGACAAAAAATAAATGGTTTATGATTTTATCATAAGGGATTTATTTGAGTTACAAGTGTAACAATAAAATAAATGAATTATGATTTTATCATAAAGGGATTTATTTGAGTTGCAAGTTTAGCAAAACTCCTAGATTTACATCTCCTGAAACACCATAGGAGTATGGAGTGTTTGAGATTTGTAATGAAACCTTGTGTGACATGGTTGGATCAAAGGTGTTATTTATAAAACTGCCATTATGTTTTAAAAGATTAAAAGCTTTAGAGACTACCGCTTTTACACTGAAAAGAGCTCTATCTTGATCCGTTGAAATGACACCATGGAAGTTATGGTTTGGGGTAAAACCCAAGTTGTCATTTCTTAAATTTTGGTATGCTAAACATAAGTAAGATGTTTACAACCAAAGTCGGATGAGCATGTCTTTGTAGGTTATTTCGAATAACAATTGGTTATTCCTCCATAACACCAAGGACAAAAGGGTTTGTCGCTTGAAACGTGAAGTTTCTTGAAGAATTTTTTTTCATAAATGTTAAGTGGAAGGACAATAGAACTTTGATAAGGTTAACGAACCT
Organism: Avena sativa; assembly: GCA_916181665.1. Lineage (NCBI taxonomy): Eukaryota > Viridiplantae > Streptophyta > Magnoliopsida > Poales > Poaceae > Avena > Avena sativa. The sequence goes on along the minus strand of OV702289.1, from coordinate 34,729,721 downwards.
TAGCTATATGTGCTGAGTGGCGCAGCACCGGAAAATGTTCCGGAGGCAGCCAGAATGCTCATGGCTCATGTGCCTCAAAGGTTGTGGTCACGAAGGTCTAAGTTCTTATTGAACCAATTCGGTCGGATAAACAATCAAATGATTGAGATTTGAGAGTAAATCATTATTGTTTGACAATAATGAACTGACTACATGCAAAGAAGCGATGATGGGTCCTGACTCCGTCAAATGGCTTGAAGCCATAAAATCCGTGATAGTTCCATACACGAGAAATCAAGTTTTGAACTTGGAAGACCCTCCGGAAAGGTGTAAAAGCCTATCGGTCGTATTTGGATCTATAAAGAAACAGACATGGATGTTTCACATCAATGAAATAGTCGACATGTCATGAAGTATTTTACGACAATGTTCAAGGAGTTGACTATGACAAGATTTGATCTTTCATAGCGATATTTAGTCTGGACGGATTAAAGTAGCAACCACTACATATAATTTGGTATATGGTAGATGAATAAACAAAACAAAGTTCTTCTAATAGAATGGTTACCTAGGACGTGTACATAACACGATCCAAAGGGTTTTGTTAATTCAAAGGATGCTAAAAAGGGCATGCAAACTTCAATGGTTGAAGTAAGCATCGCGGAGTTGGAATCTTCACCGTGATGAGAAAGGAGTTTTCATCAGGAGACGATGAAGATGCTTGCATTTGCAAGAAATTAAGTGGGAGCGCTGAGACATATTTCTAATACATTATGTGGAGGACATCTTGTTGATTGGAAATGATGTATCTTTTATTGACAAAGGTTAAGAATTTCATTTCGATGAAAGACTTAGGCAAAACCCGAATATTTAGCATGAATGTCTATAGTGGATAGACTGTGACGCTAATATGGTTGTGCCACACGTACATATATAAGATATTGAAGGAGTTCAATATAGAAATGACAAGAAACGTTTCTTGTCGCATGGAAAGGAATTGAATCAAGATTCAAGTGTATCGACACTTGATAAGCGAAACAAGATTCAAGTGCTTTGACACTTGATGAGTGAAATCACGAGAATGTTTTGATCAATCGTACCATGATATGTACACATCCAGATATGTCCTATGCTCTAAGTGTTATGAGCATATACCAGAATGAATCATAAAATGATCATTGGACAATAGTGAGAATATTCTTATGATCTTTTGGAAGAACTAAGAATATATTTGTGTAGAGGTGACAAACAATTACAAATAGTTCATTGTAAAGCGTTACATTGATACTAGTTTTTCACAAGATACAAATTAAGTTTATCTCAATTTAAACTATGGGTGGCACAATGCAATGGAAAGGAGATTCCATGATGGATTTGGATGAAATCCATAGTTAAGACATTGTGACGAATACTACAACAAAAAGGCTAAGTATATGACTGCTATAGTAGCAGCAAAGGAGGGAATTTGTGTCAAGTAGTTTGTTATCAAACTAAGGTGTGGTTCGCAACGGGCTAACACTAAAGATATATTGTATGACAATAGTATCGACGTGTTTTAACCCCAAGGAACTAAAGGTCTCACCAAAAGACCAAATTTATACAATGCCATCTCATTGGAGAATGAGTGATGCGTGAAGACGCAAAGACATGCAAATACACACGGACCTGAAAGCGTCAGATTCGTAGATTATGTTAACCACTTGCAATCGCATATATGGAACACTGGAAAGCCATAAGTGTTCAATACGCAAAGTTTTCAAACTAGATTATTGTCTCTAGTGAAAGTGGGAGACTGAAGGGAATATGCCCGAGAGGCAATAATAAAGTGGTTATTATCGTATTCCTTGTTTATGGTAAATGTTTATTTTACATGCTATAATTGTATTAATATGGAAACGTTAATACATGTGTGTTTAATAAACTAGCTCGTTATGCCTCTCTTATAAACTAGCTTGTTGATTAACAACATGATCATAGGTTTCCTGATCATGGACATTGGATGTTGTTAATAACGAGGTCACAACATTAGTGTAATGGTGTGATGAACATTCATCCGAAGTATAGCATTACAATCAAAGTCATTGAGTTTATGTTGCTATAACAACTTACGAAGTGATCCTAATCCTTAGACCATGAGATCATGTCAATCACTAACACCGGAAGAGTTTCTTGATAACATCAAACGTCACACCGTAACAGGGTGATTATAAAGATGGGTTCAGAACTACTAAAGTGTTATGTTGAGGCCCATGGATCGAGAGTGGAATTTTTTCATCCCGATGACGGATAGATATGCTCTGTGCCCTCTCGGTGATATCACATTGATTAGCTTGCAAGCAAGTGATTTGATCACTAGAATGTTATATCACGGGAACAAGAAAAGAGTGCATGTCAGTAACGAGATCAAACTAGGTATGGAGATACCGATGATCGAATCTCGAACATGTAATATATCGCGAAACAAAAGGATTAAGATACTAGCGTAAAAGGTTCCGACGATCACAAGAAAGTCATCGTTGAAAGTGTGGGAGTCAGTATGGGTCTCCAGATCCCGCTTCTAATTATTGATCTGAGATGGATCTCGGTCATGTCCGCATTATTCACGAACCGTAGGGTGACACACTTAAGAGACACCGACATCCTTTTGGAGCAAAAGTTTCATGCCGAAAAGAATAACAAGCGCAGGAATTTATTTCACTAGATACCGAAACGGGTTTTCGGGTGAAATTGCAGAAAGTGTTTCTGCATGTGAAATGAAATACGAGCAAGGGGTTATATGTGAATGTTTGTCATTAAAGTAATTGACAAAATTCTGAATAAATAAAAGGAGTTTTATTTAATGAGAGTTTGCATTAAATTTGGTGGAAATTTAATGGGAATTTGAGTGGGTTTTTGAGTGGAGGGAATTGAAAGGCATTTGAGTGAGTGGAGTGTCCACCCACATGAATGTGGAAGAGGTGGGGGCAGCCCCATGGCTGGGCGCATGGCCCCTTGGGTGCCCCCCTCTCCCTATAAAAGGATCCCCCCTCCCTCTCTCTCACTCACACCTCCTCGTGAAGGATCTCTCTCCCCCTCTAGAATTTATCCCCCATGGTCTCGGACTAGCGAGATACATGTTCCTGGTGGCTATTCGGCAAGAAAGAGTTGTGCTTACGCTGCATCGCTGGAGCGAGGAGGCGGAGGTTGCTTCGTGCCTCGAACGTGTGTGCGAGCACGGATGCGCTGCTGTTTTGCGGCGCTAGGACTTCCTCTCGATCTTGAGATCGGCAAGAGATCTTCTACATCAACCACGAGTTTGGACTCGTTAAGCTTTGTCGGTCTTCAAGGGTATGTTCTCTACGGATATACATGCGCCCGTTGTTTGTATCTAGTAGATAGATCTTGGTACATAGTTGTTCCCATCGTAGAATTTTTTTTATTTTCTATGCCGCGAACCCAACACTAAAGGCATTTGGAAACTCAAATAATCTGAAGTCTTTGGATGATAGTAAGCTACGCAAATATTGTACTATTTTTGCAGAAGCTTTTACTCATAAGGAGTCGCGTGATGTTGATCTTGATGATTTTTTTCTGAGTTAAAAATGTTGCAAGTAACCTTGCCAGATGCTTTGATGTCAGTGCCTGAGATTCTTCAGTTTGTTATCGCTGCAGATTGCTATCCAAATGTATCAGTTGCCTATCGGATTCTTTTGACTATACCTATGACTGTAGCCTCTGCCGAAAGAAGTTTCTCTAAAGTGAAACTACTAAAGAATTGTTTGAGGTCAACTATTCTACAAGATAGGTTAAACGGCTTGGCTACATGTTGTATTGAGAAGGATAACTTGGATAAAATTGATATTGAGATTGTACTCAATGATTTTGCATCTAGAAATGCCCAAAGAAGCTTTTTTGTGAGGCATTGAAGCAATATATATTGGAATTATTTCTTATTTGAGGTAATAAAACTAGCAACAAGTACTACTTATTATATTTTGAGACTAAAATGTATGGTTGGATGTTAACTTTTATTTTGAAAGTGATCGTAGATACATATATGATATTGTTTTCTTGATATGTCTATATATATATTAGTCTTGGGGCCCATGCCGTCGACTTTGCCTAGGGCCCTAGAAAACATAGAGTCGGCCCTATTTGATCGCACAAGTACAAAACGCTTAGCAAATCATCAATCAACAAACCAGATGAAATGCCTCTGGGCAAGAAAAGGGAATTTCCTTTCTGCAAGAGCACACATGAGTTCAATGGAAAAGGAATCAATGCAAGCTTTCAATAACTTACGCAAAGTAAAAGCTAAATGAGCAATAAGGAATATAACTTCATCACAGGTAGAAGAATACCTATTATTCTTCGATATTTCCTGGACACCAAACATGGATTTTAAATGAGCAATGCCAATGGAATTGACTTTATAATTGGACATATCAGTGAAGGGAATATACCCTAGAGGCAAATAATAAAAGGTTTATTATTGTCATATCCCAGTAAGTCCATAATAGTTTCATATTGTGATACAACTGTATCAAGAGGAAACATTGATACAAGTGTGATATGAAACATAAGTCCCTAGTAGTATCTATTCATACTAGTTTGTTGGGCAGCGGGTGATCAAGGTTTCCTGATCATGGGTGATTGTACAGCTGACAATAAGGTCATATAATTGGTGAATGATATGATAGACATTACTCAAAGATTGTGACACGATCAAGTCACGAGGTTCATCGTTGCAATAGTCAGAAACATAGTCTCCTTCTCCTTAGACCGTGAGATCATATTAACCACTGTCTCCCGAGGCTTCTTTGACCATATCAAACATCACTCGGTGATTATAAATATATATGTTTGGTATCTGGAGGAACATGTTGAGGCCTATGCATCAAGACCGGGATTTGTTCACCCAGTGACGTGATGGGTAAGATGCATTAGGACGACTTGGTGAAATTACATCCATAATGTTGCAACATGTGACTAGGTCACGGGATGTAATATCACGGGAAAAAGTGAAACAGTACTTGTCGGTAACAAGATTGAACATGATATGTGATACCAAACGATCAGATCTCGGACAAGTCGTATCAAAGAAACAAAGAGAATTGGACTCGAAGTTTATGGTTCAAACGACATCATCATCTTGGAATGTACAGGGATCATCATGGGCATCCCGGTCCCGCTGTTTATCATTGATGGAGATCATGTATGTGCCATTCTCGAGCCGTGAGGGGATCCACTTAAGGGTACAATGAGCTGGAGATCATCCGTAAGTTGGAATCATAGTAGAGAAAGAGAAAGTCGGAATTGTTCTACGGAGAGAGATCTGAAGTTGTTCAGAGAAAGAAAGGAAACCAGAAAAGTTTCGTGAGGGGATCGGAATTATTCCGAAAAGTTCTGAAGTTGTTTAGAGGATATCGAAGGGAAACGAAAAGGTGTTTCGGGTAAAATTGGATTTTGTAATATGTATTTACATATTAATTAATATAAATAATATTAAATATAATATTAAAATATAATTTGAAAGATTATTCCACTAATGGGCCAAACTTCCTAGGGAAAAAGGGCCCATGAGGGAAACCAAATGTGGGAGGGCCATGCGCCTAGGGCTGCCCCCTTCCTTGGTCGGTGGCTAGGTTTAGGGTTTGAGGATCCCTAGGGCATCCCCCTCCCTGGATGCCGCCCCCTTTCCCCCTCTTGGCGCCCTAGGGTTGCCTTGGTGAGGGGGGGGGGGGGTTAAGGGTTCCCCTTCCCCTATGTAAAGCCCCCTTGGAGGAGAAAAAGTACGCAACAGAATCCCATGAGTTGGGAGCTCTCCTCCTCCTCTATGCACCTCCTCTCTAATCTCTGTCTCTCTAGTTGTCTCCACGCGTTGGCACGGTCTAGGACTATTCGTGCAAGAAATAAGAACCTACAACACGCCGTTGCGCTGCCGGGATTCCAAGTCCGAGATCTACTTCCGCACTCCCGGCGAGATCGGGGAGACGGAGGTCTCGTCGTACACCGTATGTGTACGAAGCCACGAGGTGCAACACTTGGTGCACTATGGATGTCATGAGTCGGACTGCTGCACGGTGATGGAGTAAGGGGTGACCTGCGAGGAGCTTCGCGACCTTGAGGTCGGCTATGAGAACGACTACATCAACCATGTTCCCCTCGAAACATTAACCGCTTTTGGACTATAAGGGTATGTATACGAAACCTCTCGACCATTACTGCATTACTAATAGATAAATCTTAGGCACTAGGGCGATCCATCGTAGGATTTTTTTTTGTTTTTTTGCACCAGAACCCCAACAATCGGAACCATGTATAAGATAAAAGAACGGTAATTAGCCTCGTCGAGACAAAATGACACAATAATGTCGCATATACTTTCTGACTGTTTAGTCTATAATGCTTTTGAGTATAAGAAGTGCATGTACATGAGATTCCAATTTCTAATTGAATTATATATTATCCTTTCAGGCCTAGTGTTACTTAAACTACTAATGGCAGAATATCCAAATGTTAACATCACCAGAGGATGGTGACGAGGTTTAATCTCGTCAATGCCCATTGTTATGGACTTGGGTTTTGGAGAAGATGGGGATGCTGGAGATCGCGGAACGGTTAGCAAACAAGCAACCAGGGGACACGAGATTTACCCAGGTTCAGGCCCCCGGAGGGAAAACCCTACTCCTGCTTGTCTGCTCTTGATTACGGCAGAACCGAAAGTTACAGGGGTGCGCAGATGCAATCTGGCGTGGAAGTGTGTATGCGGTGGTGTGCGAGAGATTGTAAGAGAGCCTCCTCGTCGTGCCCTCCTGCCCTTTATATAGAGATAGGCAGGTCCCAGGCATAGACCGAGTCGGTTACAGGTTTTAGGGTTTACCCCTTTGAATTTTCTATCTACTCTAGTCTTGCTCTCCAAGGATCCGAAGGCGTCATGGGCCCTGGCCACCCGAAAGTCTTCATGGGCCGACGTATATTTGTAGTGGGCCTTCCTTAGGCTGAACCAGGTATGCTAAGGTCGTGTACGCGTAGGGTATAACCATGTCAGTAGCCCCCGAGTGTTCAGTCGAATCGTAGATTCGGGTGAGGACTCTTCATTCCTTCGGGTGAAGCTATCTCTGTTTTTCTAGAGAATGATTTGAGTGTGTAGGGATTGTTAATGCGTGTGCCTGACTCTCCCGACGGATCAGGGTCAGTTAACTGCCTTAGGACAAAACAACACGATCTTCTTCAGATTCGAGTCCCTTGACTCGAACCCGGAACATATGCTAGCGTAATTCGACTTAGGCCGCGGAGGACTTACAGGAGTGGAATTCCAGTGAATTTAAATGATGTAGCGAACGCGTCCGTCGGGATTTTTCATCACGCCTGCTGGCACGGATTTTTACTAGCAGAGCGCAGTCGTGTGCGTTACTAGGCCATCAGATGGTATCTGTAGGTCTTATCTTTGCGTCACAGGCGCAGCATCCAAATGTTTATCACCGCGGAGGTGTTTCGGGTGGCCAAGGAGGATGCTACTCACTTAGCGTTAGTTGGGGCAGAGTTGCCAAAAAGTTTTGCATGCTGATCCGAAGGATCGCACTCGAAGAATTCATAGGGTGCGCGACCAGCGCTCCCTATGGGAGTAGCCCCGGAGTGTCTGTTCGAGTCGTAGACTCAAGCAGAGACTTTAACTCAGTCGTTGTTTGGCTTCAGGTCCATAGGACACAAATTTTTTCGGATGCTTGAATCCATCCTCCCTATGGGAGTAGCCCCCGAGTCCGTAGTGGAGTCGTAGACTCGACGTAGGACTCGAAGAATAGTTCAATGGTGTAGTGCTCTGTTCATTCTTCGGGTGCACGACCAGTGCTCCTGATAGGAGTAGCCCCCAAGTAGTTAGTCAAATCATAGATTCGAGTGAGTACTCTTAGTTGTGTAGCCGAAGAATTGTAACCGTTGCTAGTATAGCTTTTGATGACGTCAGTGCTAACGATCGGTGACCTCAAGTGTCTGCGGCACCAGAGATGACATGACTGGACGAACATGGGTCCCACCTTCTGACCTTGAGTTGACCGGTCATGCGCGGCATGGAGATAATTACGGTGTCGCCTCGATTTCCGCGAGTAGTGGATGGCGTGTGAGCGACGGTTCGCTGCTGTACTGACACATGGACGGTCAGATCTTGATGTTGTCTCTAGGTCTTCCCGATGGACGGTCGTCGTGCATCGTCCTCGTCCTTATAATCATTGGGGAAAAGTTAGTTTGTTTTCACCGCAACCATTCTTGTTTCACTGCTCCCATCTTCTCTGAGCTTTCTCACTGCGTGCTGGAATTTCCCCGAGCTTTTCCTTCCTTGATTCTGCGTGCTCACCGCCGGCACCGCCGCACTGCGATGGGGAAGCCCAAGAAGTCCTCCACTGCAGTTGGTACCAGTGCTGCCACCGGTGGCAAGAAGGGTTCCGCCGCGACCCGCGTTACCCACGGTGGCTGGCGGCGATCGGAGACGCGTGAGGGTGACCTCCGCAAGCTCCGTGAGCGTGGCCTGATACCGCGGGATAGGGAGGCCGTCAAACTTCCTAGCAATGAGGTAATTCCCCGTCCTCCTGCTGGGTTTCGAGTTATGTTTGTCGCCTTTGTCCTTCGGGGCCTTTCCTTCCCAATCCACGATTTTCTCCATGGATTGCTTTTTCTCTATGGCATCCAGCTGCATCATCTTTCGCCAAACTCTCTTCTTCATGTCGCCTGTTTCATCACATTCTGCGAGTGCTGGCTCGGTATCGAGCCGCACTTTGGCCTCTTCCGGAAACTCTATTCCGTGAAGAGGCAATCTGGTTCCGATGGTGTTTATCCGATTGGGGGTTGCATCATTTCCCTCAAATCCAATCTTCCTTTCTTCTCCTTCTCTATGTCCGAATCTGTCCAGTACTGGCGGAGGCGATGGTTTTACATCCGCAACTCCACGGTGGCTGGACATGAATTTGGTCTTGCTCTTTTCGACCCCTCCCAGAAAATCGAGCCAAAGAGGTCCTGGAAGAACCAGATCTTGGATGGCGAGGTGGCGGAGATAGAGGCACTCTATCATCGAGTGGAGGATTTTCAGCTGATTCCGGATAAGGAGGTGAACGGTGTGGATATCATCCGTACCTTTCTCAAACGTCAGGTGCAGCCGCTCCAGGCTAGGGCGCACCCGATGTTCCTTTATTCTGGTCGCCGCGATCCAACTAGGGTTTCAGCTGAGGAATTCTCCAAGGGGGATCTTGACGGGATCCTTCGTTCGCTGCTGAAATACAAGGCTGGAGAGGATATCCCGGGGAAGTCGTTGACTTCTCCGTTCTCCGATTCTCGTCCGGTTCCGTAGGTGTAGACCTGGGACGTGCGCGTAGCGCTATTTTCGACTGTGTTTTCCTTGCATCTTTTTGTGCTGAAAATTTGTTTCCTTTTTGCGCGGGAATTCAAGGTGCTGGGCATGCCGCCTCCATTGCCTGAATTGTTCCCGGATGCACCGGACAATGAGGTAGTGGACTCCATGTCCGAACTTCCATCGGTATGATCGCCGGCCGAAGAGGCCATCGAGTCGAGCGAGGATCATACTCGCAAGCGGACATGGAGCTCTAGAGAATCATCCGATGCTTCGACTCCGCCGACGCCTAGGAACCCGCTGTGCCTTGAGCGTCACAGTGGGGCTCATGGGGGCTCTTCCTCTCCTATTCCGGCCGTGCCCGTGCGGGCTGTGGCACCGCACCCGCCGGCGAAGCGGAAGAAGGAAGAGAAGAAAGAGGAGAAGAAGGGCAGGAGAACCCCGCCTGTCTTCAACTTGAGCGATCTCGACTCGTAAGTTTTATTCGGTTGCTTTTTGCTTTCTCTTGTCTGTTTGCTTTGTACATAGCTGACCTTTTCTTTTGTAGCCACTCCACTGACGGCTCCTTGAGCGATGGCACTCAGAAGATGGTGGGGGAGTCGAAGGTTGTTCCTCCTCCTCCTCCTCAGATGGTGGCCACCTCTGAGGGTGCTGCTCCGAACCCTTCTCCGCAGGAGGTTCGGGTGGTTATCCCCCAGAAGACTTCGGCTGGACCTTTGGAGTCGCCGGCTGATCACGTAAGTTTATTTGTTCTTGCCACGGGAGGAGCCCCCGGGCGTTTTTCAGGTGATCTGCTGATTACTTTTTGTTTTTTGCTTCTTGTCTCGGGGGAAGCCCCCGAGCATCTGTAGGATGATCAGCTGATCGTTTTTCTTTGAGTCTCGCGGGGATCCCCTGAGCGCTTTTCGTATGTGTAACTTGTTTTGCTCGTTCTTTGGGCGTAGCCCTCGAGCCTTTGTTTGACGGGTAGTATCTTTTGTAGCCTTTTGTGCACGGCGCCAACCAGTTGGTGCAGCAACACCTGGCATTGGAAGCCAGCTTCAAACAGCTTCAAGGCGCGTACATGAGTTGATATTTTTGCTTCCTCTTATATTTCTTGTCCTGCGATCTGATAAGTATTCTGCTGATTGCAGAGGACAACAATACCACCCTCCGTGAGCTTGATGCTCTCAAAAAGAGCCTTGGGTGAGCGGAGAAGAAGGCCGAGGACGTCGTTGCTGCGAAAGGGCGCCTCGAGCAGGAGCTAACCAACGCAGCTGCGGCCAAGGAGCGCCTGCAGCAGGAGGCGACGGACCGCGAGGAGCAACTCGCCACCGCCACGGCTTCACGCGAGAAGGAGGTAGCCGGCAAGCTGATAGCGGCTGCCAAGGCTATTTTGGGTGAGTTGCTTCGTCTTCCCTTTTTGGCTTCCTTGTCTTTCCTTGCTGTGCTTTTATTTATGTTGCTTCTATTGTCTCTTTAGATGCCACGGGCATCGAGTTTGATTGTGGTGCTCTAGAGCACGGAAGTGCTTTGGATGATGCCGCTGCGGCGGTCGAAGACCGCTGCAGTACCGTGGTCAACTCGCTTGCCAAAGCTAAGGAGGTTCTCGGGTGTTTCTATAAGGAGCTCGTCCCCAAGGGGGTCTCCCTCGAGGATTTTGATGCCTTGGCGGATGCGCTATCAGCCGAAGCCTCTGCGGCATACAAGCGCAAGCAGAAAGGCATTGGCGCGTCCGTCGGGCTAGCGATGGCCTTGGCGTCTGGAGCGGAGCTGGATCTTCATCAGGTCACCTCCTGGATGCCGACGGCTGCTGACGGATCCGAGGCAGCCTTCGCCCTCTATGCTGCCCGCTATAAATGTTATGGTCCGAAGTTGATTGACTTGTTGGCTGAGTACGCGTTGAGGCAGCAGGGAGAGGCCAAGGGGAGGCAGTCCGGCTCCGAGGCTACTCAGGATGCAGATTCTTAGGCCTTGTAGTTGTAGGGTAGTTTTTGTTTCCTTTGTTGTAATTATATCTATGAATAGTCCTTGTGCCATGCAGTGGCTTTTTGCTGCACATAATGAATTTCCGAGTTCTGTGTTCCTTCGTCCGCTTGTTCTTATCCTTGTCTTCTTTTACTCTAGGGGCCTTTCGATGATGATCTCGTTGACACTTCGTCTGCACCACAGCTGCAGCCATCCCTGGATGGTGCGTCGTAGCTTGTGTTTCTTCGAGACCGCATCCATGGCCTTGAGAAAGAGTTGCTTGGGGTGCGTGGCCACGTCGATGTTTGGAAATCGAAGGCGGAGCAAGGTGCTGCCAGAGAGGAGTGTTTGATGGGGGAGTTGCGTCGTTTGTCCGAACAACTTCAATGTGAGTTTTTCGAGCTGCTGCTCATTGTTTCGGATGCGCCTGTTGGCCTTTCATCTTACTTTTTGCGAGTATTGCAGGTGCTAACCTTGCTCCGAGGGAGGAAAAGGAGCGTGTTGCTGTTCGGATCAACTGCTTGACCCAGCAGGACATGGAGGCCAGCGGGTTCTTCTGGATGGACCGTGATCGTGCCATGGTCCTTGCGACGGTGCAGGATCGTGTCCACCAGGTATCGCGGGTGCTGCGTCAGGTGAAGTCTTTGTTGGCGTCGGTTCTGCATGTGATGTTTCCGCTGGATGAGGCGCCGTCGACTCTCTCTGGCTTGCTGGTGAATTTTCGAAATGTGCATCGTGTCAGGGAACTGGTGCGACATCACCTTGTCGCGGGGGTGAAGGCCACGCTCTCCCTTGTGCGGTTACATCATCCTGATGTAGATCTGTCTGTTGTAGCGGCTGGGCCGCCTCTTCGGCCGGATGGTGGCGAGTGGGATATGCGTCCACATTATGCGGCTGTAAGGCAGTATGCCGAACAAATTGTAGGTCTGTTTGAGCAGCGTGCGCAGGCTATTCTTCAGGATAGGTAGGACCTGTAAAAAAGATAGATGTAAAACTTGTATATGTTTTACTGGGCGTGTTGTGCCCTTTTATTGTAAAGGTTTTTGTGTTGTTTAGCACATAGTGCTTTGTTTGTATACGTTTCCTTTTCGTTAGCCCGACGCTGTCAGCTACTCAGGTGTACACGCGTTATCCTCAGTCGACGAAGTCGTGAGGTGGGGGGAGCCCCCGAGTGTGTTGTAACATGGAGTAAAATGCGGACAATAGACAAAATTTTGAGGCGAGGCACTTAGCTTTATACATATGGTAATGTAGGAGGTACATTGTTCGGGTGAGTAGCCTTGGATGAATAGCCTTATTGAAAATAAAAGGAGGGGGGTTAGCTAGGGGTAGAAGCGTCGCAGTTGTGCAACGTTCCACGGGTTGGAGTATGCGACTCCAGACTCCACGTGCTTGAGGCGATAGGCGCCACTTGGGATGACTTCAGTGACGATGTAGGGTCCTTCCCATGGTGACTCAAATTACTTTAGTCGCAAGACTAGGTCTCCTTCGACGAAGGACCTTGGGCGCAGCCGTCGGCTGTGGTAGTTGCGGAGGCTCTGTTGGTACACCGTCGATCGAGCTGCTTCTATATCATGCGCCTCATCGAGTGTGTCAACGACGTCTTAGAGTGCGGCCGTCGATTTGGCTTCACTGTAAGCGATGACCCGTGGGGCTTTGTGGCGTACCTCTGCTGGTAGCACAGCTTCGGCTCCGTGCACCATGAAGAAAGGCGTGTAGCCAGTTGAGCTGTTTGGCGTTGTGCGTAGGCTCCACAGGACCGAGGGTAGCTCTTGTGTCCAGGCTCCTGCGAGTCGCTCAAGTGGGCTCATTAGGAGCTTCTTGATGCCGGTGCCGACGAGGCCGTTGGCCTTTTCGACCTGCCCGTTCGTTTGCGGGTACGCCACAAAGGCGTATGTGATGTTGATTCCAAGGTCTTCACAGAAGTCCTAGAATTCTTTGGAGATGAAGTTTGACCCATTGTCGGTGATGATGCTGTGCGGCACGCCAAAACTGTAGACAATGGATTCGAAGAACTTGACGGCCGTTTTGCCTTTTTGGTTAGTAACGGGCATAGCCTCAATCCACTTGGTGAATTTGTCGACTGCGACCAGGAGATAGACGTGACCTCCTTTCGAGGACCTTGGCAGTTTGCCGATCATGTCGAGTCCCAATTGGGCGAAGTGCCAGGCCAGAGGTATGGGCCTGAGTTCTGTCCGAGTGCGTGCGGTTTGTCGGCGAACCTTTGGCACCCGTTGCATCTTCGAACGATGTCCTTGGCGTCGTTCATGGTCGTTGGCCAGTAGAATCCAGCTCGTAGAGCTTTGGCGACGAGGGAACGGCTGCCCGCATGATGGCCACGGATGCCCTCGTGGATGTCTTGGAGGATAGTTTTACCATCACCGATGGTGACGCACCTTTGTAGTACACCCGAAATGCTGCGCTTGTACAGCTCGCCGTTAATGATGGTGAAGGCCTTGGACCGGCGAGATATGCGCCGGGCATCTGTCGGGCTATCAGGCAGTTCCCCGTCTATCAAGTACCTGAGGTATGGCCGCGTCCAAGTTTCTTTGACTGCCATGACCTGCATCAGGTTGACCACTGGCAACCTCTGTGTCGAGCTTTTCGGGTCCTTCCTGTCCTTCGGGTAGCACAGCCGCCGAGTGTTCTGCTTCTTCGGGTGATCCCTTGGGGAATTTCCTTTTGATGGACGGTACGCAGATCTGTTCGAGGAACACACCTGGTGGCACCCGCGCGTAGGTGGAGCTGATCTTGGAGAGTCTGTCGGCCTCTTTGTTGCTTTCTCTTCCAACGTGCCGAAGCTCGCAGCCATCAAAGTCTCCTTCGAGTGCGTTGTAGAGTGCGCGGTACGCAATCATGTTGGCGGCGTGCGCGTCACACTCGCTCATCGTCTGCTGGACGACGAGGTTGGATTCACCGTAGATGACGAGGCGCGTTGCGCCGCAGATCTTGGCCATCCTCATGCCGTGGATGAGGGCCTCGTATTCGGCTTCGTTGTTGGAAGCTCGAAACTTCATTCGGAGGACATACTTCATCTTGTCGCCCTGCGGGGAGGTCAGTATGACCCCGGCTCCTGCTCCGGCCTCGCGCTTGGAGCCGTCGAAGTGCATTGTCCATGATTGTGTCATGTCTGGGGTGTCTGGCAGCTGCAGTTCCATCCAGTGTACGAGGAAGTCCGGGAGGACCTGAGACTTGATCGTGTGGCGCTTCTCATAGACGATGTCTAGAGGTGACAGCTCGATGCCCCCACAGGGCCATGCGTCCTGTGGCCTCTGGATTGTTCAGGATGCTGTTCAGGGGTGCTTCGTTAACGACCATCACTTGGTGCTCCTGGAAGTAGTGGCTCAGCTGTCGAGCCGTCATGAACACGCCGTAGGCGAGTTTCTGGTAGTGAGGGTACCTCTGCTTTGTCGGCGTCAATACCTCGCTGAGGTAGTAGATTGGGCGTTGGACCCCATGGGTCTTGCCTTCTTCGGGTCGCTCGACCACCAGTACGGTGCTTACCACCTGGTGTGTGGCTGCAATGTACATCAGTAAAGGCTCGCGCTCCTTTGGCATGACCAGGACCGGCGAGGTAGAGAGCAGCCGCTTTAGATCTTAGAATGCGTCGTCCGCCTCAGGCGTCCACTCGAATTTGTCTGCTTTGCATAGCAGCAGGTAGAACAAGAAAGCCTTTTCGCCCCTGCGGCTGATGAACCTGCTCAATGCCGCGATTCGCCTGACAAGCTGCTGGACGCCCTTGAGGTTCTTCGGTTTTTCCATGGCCATTATGGTCCGGATTTTCTTTGGGTTCGCCTCGATCCCTCGCTGGGAGATGAAATAGCCGAGCAGCTGGCCAGATGGGACACCGAAGGCGCACTTTTCAGGGTTGAGCTTGATCTTGTAGCGGTCAAGATTATCAAATGTCTCGCGGAGATCGTCGATGAGCGTCTTCGCCTCCCTTGTTTTGATGACTATGTCGTCGACATAGACTTGAATATTGCGGCCGATCTGGTCCTTCAGGCATGTCTGCATGCACCGCTGGTACGTAGCACCTGCGTTCTTCAGCCCAAAAGGCATTGTGTTGTAGCAGAACACTCCGAACGGCGTAATGAACGCCGTTTTTTCTTGATCTTCGACCTTCAATCGAATCTGGTTGTAGCCTGAGTAGGCGTCGAGGAAGGAGAGATTTTCGCATCCTGCAGTTGAATCGATTATCTGATCGATCCAAGGGAGAGGAAAATGGTCCTTTGGGCAGTGCTTGTTCAGCTATGTGAAGTCCACGCACATCCGCAGGATGTTCATGTCCTTTTTGGGGACCATCACGGTGTTGGCGAGCCACTCGCTCTCCTTGATCTTCCTGATGAAGTTTGCATCGAGTAGTCTGTTGACTTCGACTCCTATGGCTTCGGACCGAGGTTTAGACAATAGTCGGATGGACTGTTTGACGGGCTTGGCGTCTAGAAAGACGTTGAGTGCGTGCTCGGCGAATTCCCTGGGAACTCCTGTCATGTCCGCAGGACACCAGGCGAAGATTTCCCAGCGCTCACGGAGGAATTCGACGAGCGCGCTTTCCTATGCGGGGCTGAGATCATTGGCGATCAGCACCGTCTTGGAGGCATCCGTCGGGTGGACTTGCACCTTCTTTGTGTTAACGGTGGAGTCGAAGGACACGTCTGGTGTGTTTTGTCTTGCGACTGGGGGTGCCCCGTTGTCCGTCACCTCGCGGAGCCTTACGAGCTCCTCCTGCATGCCAAATGGCTGGGAGATTCTGTTGAAATCCCCGTCGCAGTGGTCCGATCGGGTGAAGCCCCCGTGGACCGTGATGACACCCTGGGTCCTAGCATCTTGAGTAGCAGGTACGCGTAGTGCGGTACTGCTAGAAATCGTGTGAATGCCACACGGCCGAGGATGGCATGGTATTGTGATGGCCAGTCCACCACTTCGAACTCGAGTCGCTCGCATTGTAAGTTATTCGGCTTGCCAAAGATGACGTCGAGCCATATCTTTCCTAGGGGGAATATGCCCTTTCCTGGGACGATGCCATGGAACGTTGTGTCGGACTATTCCAGGCTGCACAACAGGATCCGCATTGCTGCTAGGGTGCTAGCGAACATCAGGTTGATAACGTTGCCATCGTCCATGAAGACGTGGCTCATGTCAAACCCTATGATCTGCGCCTCAAGCACCAGGGCAGCATGGCCTGGGCGAGGGACTTGGCAGGGGTGATCCGAACGGCTGAACGTGATGCAGGACTCCGATCCGCTGAGGTACTCAGGGATGGCGGGTGGGGCTGTCACAGCCAGATTGATCTGATGGGTGATTTTCTTCTGCACCCTGTTCGTTGGGCGCCCTTTTTGGATCATCAGTGATCCTTTCGATGCGGGGTACCCGTGCCCACCATTATTCTGCGCGGGTGCGATTGGGTGGTTAGAAGGTCCCACAGGTGGTGGTGGAGGAACTCCATGTGCGATCTCTCCTGGTGCGGGTGCGTTCCCGTATCCAGGGTTCGGGGCTTGCTGCCTCATCTGGGTCATGCTCTCGCTGAGTTTCTGGAACTCACGGCAGTCCTTGAGCATGTGACTTGCTTTCTTCTTACCATCCCGCTTGTCGATGTAGAAGTGGATGGTGCATGGGCCCGATAGTTTTTCGTATGCTGAGGGTCCTTCATTGCGGCCGCGGCGCTGCCATGACTGCGTTGGGCGTCCTCCGATGCGGAAGTTGCTTCCGCGATATCCGCCGCTGTTGCGATTGTCGTTGCTGCGACGGTCGGCGTAGCTAGCCGCGACCATGTCGGGTCCATCGCGATCGTCATAGACGCGCGATCTTCTCTTGCTACGGCGTTCACGTCGCCGGCCGTAGTCATCTTCCTCCTCCGAGTGCGCTCGGTGGACGGAGTCCTCGCCATCGGCCCACCTGTTGGCGATGTCCATGAGGTGGTCAAGTGTCTTGGGCATGACGCGCCCAAGTTCTTCCTTAAAGTCCTAGCATTTGACGCCGTCTTTGAAGGCGTCGATAGCTCTCTCGTCGGAGATGTGCGCCGCGGAATTCTTGGTGTTGGACCAGCGTAGTATGTACGAGCGAATGGATTCGCCCGTTCGTTGGGTGCATGCCCGCAGCTCCTCGATCGAGGCTGGCCTCTTGCTGGTGCCCTTGAAGTTCCGGATGAAACTGTATGCCAGTTCCTCCCAACTTCGGATGGATCCCAACGATAGGCTGCTGAGCTAGATTCGGGCTGCGCCTGTCAGCTACAGCTGGAGGCATCGCAGGTCGGTGTCCTTGTTCCTGCCGTGTAGCTTGACGGACGAGAGGTGGTCGCTGAGCCACGCCTTGGGGTCCTGTGTGTCGTCGAACTTCGGAGTATCCGAAGGAAGTTTGAAATTCCGCAGCATCCGTGTTCGCCAAAAAGATCTGCTGAAGCATCGGGCTCCGTAGAGTTCTCCTTCGTCTTTGTCCATCTCTGATTCAAACGAGCATGCGCGCTTGGCGCGCGCTTTGTCGATTTTGTGCTAGGTGAGATCGCTTCGGGCGTCGTATCGCGGCTGCAATGGCGCGAGCTCTTGTGCCTTCGAGGAAGGTCGTGCTCTTCATCTTCGGATGAAGGTGTGGGGCTACGGTTGAACTTGACCGTAGCCTTCTTCTTTGGCTCCGCAGGAGCTTCTCCGCGGAGCGCAGCTCCAACGAGTCCGAGTCCGGTAAGTGCGGACTTGTGCATGGCCCTTTTCAGGTCCCCCTCCGGAGGTGGGTGGGACGCGAGGTACGCGGTGGCTGCCATGATCGCAGCTTGCGGCGTTTTCGAGATGACGTTGCCGTCGGCATCCATCTCCATGAAGGACGCGTTGAGGGCCCGGGTCACTTCGCGACGCTCTTTGGGGTCCATGTTCTCTGTCCGAGAACGGTGCTTGTTGCCATGGTTGCCGTGCGAGGTGGAGCCAATTCCCATGGCGGAGAGCGCAGCTCGTTGCGCACTGGACTCCGAGGCTGCTTGCTTGCGTTTGTCAAGCACCTCCTGCATCTTGACTTGCTTCTTGTGCTCCTCAATTAGGAGCATGTGGTATGCCATCAGCAGGTCCCGTGAGGCACCCACGGGCAGGATCTTGTTGCCTGCCACGGCTTTGCGTGCTTGAGCCCATCCCTCCTTGCTGAGGTGGATGACCCGATCAGTGTCGTCCCCGTTGGGTGGGGGGGACTGGCTTCTTCTGTTTTCGCCGCTCCTACCCTGCAGGTTAGGTGGCGGATTGGGCGCGTGATGTTCCGCGTCGCTCTGTATGACTACGGCGCATTGGTAGCGATCGTAGATTGGATCGCTGCTGCCGCAACTTTCGGATCCGGAACCGTAGGTCCCTTCCTCCGATGGTGGCTCACACAGATCTGAGTTGCAGCTGCTGCTGTCATAGGACTCATCTGTCGATGGCGATGTGTGTATTACGGGGTGTGGAGCCGATGAAGCGGGCCTGATCGATGGCAGGGGCACCCGCTCTGGGAGGCGGAGGGTGCCGGTTTGCCCCACTTGGAAGCAGAAGCTCCCGAACAGGATCTCGAGTCCGTCGCCAACGGGCTCGAAGTCCTTCATGGTGGCTGGTGAGTGGGCGGTGAAGTCGAAGGTGCCGAAGAGGAGATGACTCTCCGTCGCCGCGGAGTTGTAGATCGCTCGGGTTGGAACCGTCACGATCGCACAATCAGCGTCCCCAGTTCCCATAGACGGCGCCAATTGACGAGGTTTAATCTCGTCAATGCCCATTGTTATGGACTTGGGTTTTTGAGAAGATGGGGATGCTGGAGATTGCGGAACGGTTAGCAAACAAGCTACGAGGGGACACGAGATTTACCCAGGTTCAGGCCCCCGGAGGGAAAACCCTACTCCTGCTTGTCTGCTCTTGATTACGGCGGAACCGAAAGTTACAGGGGTACGCAGATACAATCTGGCGTGGAGGTGTGTATGCAGTGGTGTGTGTAAGAGAGCCTCCTCGTCGTGCCCTCCTGCCGTTTATATAGAGATAGGCAGGTCCCAGGCATAGACCGAGTCGGTTACAGGTTTTAGGGTTTACCCCTTTGAATTTTCTATCTACTCTACTCTTACTCTCCAAGGATCCGAAGGCGTCATGGGCACTGGCCACCCGAAAGTCTTCATGGGCTGGCGTATATTTGTAGTGGGCCTTCCTTGGGCTGGACCAGGTATGCTAAGGTTGTGTACCCGCAGGGTATAACCATGTCAGATGGGAGATAAACATACACTTATCAGGTTTCTACCACATTTGGATCCATATTTTTTCTATGTTCAACAATAAGTTCGGAGTTTGGAGTCCTACAACTTGCAGAAGATAGGCTCAATGTTGCAAGGTCAGATGTTTGAATGCTCAAGACAAAAATCATGGTTCCAAGAAATTTCTCCTACATCTTGTTTGGAGATGTCATTAGTAAGGAGACACATACGGAAAAGCTTCACCATTATGCTCAAATTCATTACATAAGTATACATTTTATTTCCTGTAAAGGAAAAAACAACAACAAACTAAGATTTGTAATATGAGAAACCTTAGAGGTAGGTAAGGGATCAATTTGAAATGTATAAACAGAGATGTGTTGATATCAGTTTAAAACATATACTTTGTATTTTGTATCCAAAGAAAACCAAAACGGACTATTAAAAATATAGGGGAAACAGACGCCGTTGCCATTGAAAAAGGAAAATAAGGGCATTGTACTTTTAGTCATGACAAGTTTTTCAACGCGTCTAAAGAAATTTTTATAAGGGAAATGTTAAGCCTGCTGGCTTCTACAGAAGTTACATGGATCATATACAAAAAACATTGTTAGTTCCGTACGTGCCATATAATCAGTTTGAAAGCTATAAGGGAATATTTGCAGTGCTCCACGATAATATGCCTCGTCCTTCTTTTACACTAGCGAATTACGCACATAGACGAATTACGGTCAGAGTTTACCTGACGATATGCCTCGTCCTTCTTTTACACTAGCGAGAACCTACCGACCGTCCATGTCATCTTGTGCCAGCAAGCCGTAGCCGTCGCCTACTAGACCTCCTCAATCCTTATTATCGTCTACCGTTGCTCTCCCGCATGTCATCGCCATCCCCATAATCCCTGGGGAATCACAAAAAGGGAGCAGCGATTAGCACCTATACATACCGCCATACCGGGGAAATAGGTGCAAGAGAAATCAAAAAAATTGCAAGGAAGGAACCTAGACGTCAAGCATGGCTGCTGCAAGGAACAAGAAGAAGAGGAGCGAATCCACTACAACCAGAAGGAAGAAAATACAAGGGCAGCGGCTGCATACCTTTTACACCATTAATTTAATTACACGAAGAAACCCAACGGTATCACTCCGCATGTCATCATTTATTTATTTTTCTTTGTTGAATGCAGCTCCGCCTGTTGGCCTTCTATGCAAATCATAGTAGGAACAGAGGCCCAGCTAACAAGTATCGGCCCGGTTGATGAGAGGGGTTCTAACTCAATTCTGGGAGTAGCGGCCCGGAGATGTCGGGCAAGGCGTAACGTATGAGATGGTGAGTAAAAACAACTTGGCACACACCCGGTGAGACAATAGAGTGATATAGTGCATTCATATTTTGATCTAACGATTGAGAGTGTCAAATCGCCGTGATAGATTCTAGATGGTTAAGTTTTACTGTTTCTTAAGGTACATAAGTGCTAGCACTGAACATATAGACAATCGTCGTCACCACCTATTCAAAATTGATAGTAAAGACATCTGCATTGCTTTTTGGGACAGAAGACGTATATACTAGTATTTTAGTATCAACATTTTTTATTTACTAGCAAAATACGTGCGCGTTGCTGCGGAAGAAGTTAGTATTTGTTGTGTCGGTGATGAGTTTTTTTAAATAAGTGGAACGTCGCAGCATAGACAGTTTTTTTAAACTTGCTTGGTGATAATTAACCCAGTTTATTATCAGTGCGTTGCAGCGGGAAAGAAAATATTGAGGTCACGGAAGCCGACAAATTATATTGGCCCGTGCATTACACTAAGGTGAAAAAATTGATTAAAAAATATCAGCATGAACAAATATTGCCCCAAAGTCGGTCGGCTTGTAACTCTTGTCTCAGTTTGTCCTTCCGCCTTAATTTTTATTCATGTTTATATTTTATTGTTTTTATTTAACCTACTATTTGGAGCAAGATGAAATATAGCAGAAAAGGAGTAACATTTGTTTGTGCTAATCAGAACTTGAGCCTATTGTTGCTATCAGCTACATAGAAACTGTCTCTCTGCTCAAACCACCACCTTGAGGCATATATCCATTCCTTTCTCCAAATTCTCTCTGCTCATACCACCACCTTGAGGCATATACCCATTCTTTTCTCCAAATCGTGGCATCAAACATCCCGGAGTCATCCTTTGCGGCATCATGTTTAATTAGTGCCAAGGGCAGCGCCCATCAGCGCATCATGTTTAATTAGTGCAAAGGGCAGCGCCCATCGGCCCAATTATATTCATTCCTTTCTTCAAATCGTGGCATCAACATCCTGGACTCATCCTTTCAATCCATATTCTCTTGTCCCGGGCAGCGCCCATCAGCCCAATGGTAAGCTTATAATTTCCGATCGTTAGATTTCCAACCACGGTGGATCCTCTTGCGGATTACAGAGAAGTATATAAACTGATAGAATTTGATGTAAGAGAGCAAGGTGAGACTATTCAATACAAAATATCCATGTGTGTTGTTTCTTTTACTAATAAAACGAAAATCTCCCGTGACCTCCATGGACTAGCAAACCCAGACGACCGGGCCAAGTTAATCCAACTTCGTACGCAGCCCCTCGGCCATCAAATTGACGACCAGGACGTTTAATTCGTTTCCGGCCAATTCCATCCCAGGCGCTAGCCGCCTCGTGCATGAGCCGGTGTGTCCGACTACGTACGTGTCACAATGGACTTTGGGACAGGACGGCGCAATCGGCAATAACATGTTTTTAACGAACCGTTTTTTAACCTACAGATGGCATTGCTGGTAATATAAGATATGGTGGAAGGGCAAATCTGTTTAGAAAAATGTTGGACCGGAAGAAACATTTCGTCCTTTATTATTATTAGGTATAGATATAGATGTATGGATATGTTACATGTATTATTTGCAGCAATATAGTAATAATTTTTTTTGAAAGGGTATTCATATTGTAGTGCATTTAATGAATCAGATAA
Organism: Avena sativa; assembly: GCA_916181665.1. Classification (NCBI taxonomy): domain Eukaryota; kingdom Viridiplantae; phylum Streptophyta; class Magnoliopsida; order Poales; family Poaceae; genus Avena; species Avena sativa. The sequence goes on along the minus strand of OV702289.1, from coordinate 34,707,307 downwards.
TGGGAATATTTTTTTGTAGATATACAAATTAAATTCTCAAGATCCTCCAAGAAATTAAATGCTCAAGGTTTCACACAATAAATTTGATATATTCTGTAAATATTGTATTTATACTACACCATTTATTTTGCGCACACAGATTTGGATGTTGTGTGCTAGGAGATTTTAAATGCTCCAGGTTTCACACAATAAATGTGAAATATTCTGTAGATATTGTATTTATACTACACTATTTATTTTGCGCACACAGATTTGGATGTTGTGTGCTAGGAGATTTTAAATGCTCCAGGTTTCACACAATAAATGTGAAATATTCTGTAGATATTGTATTTATACTACACTATTTATTCTGCGCACAGATTTTGATTGTGCTAGGGATTTTGATTGTGCTACAGATGGCACAGATTCTGTAGATTTTGATTTAAATGCTCAAGATTTCACAAAATAAAGCATTATTCAAATTCGATGCTATATATTCTCCTTAAGGAGTTGCCTTAGGCTCATTGCTCTCGGTGCCTCTCTCCTCTCAAGATGTTTCAGTTTTGTATTGGATTGCACATCTTGGTCCTAAGCATAACTTCTCTTGCTCATCAAACCTTAGGAGGTCCATTTCATCTAACCAACCAAGAGGTAAGTTGTGATAAGTTGTAAGTTTAGCTAGAGGAAAAAGTTGTCATAAGTTGTGAGTTTAGCTAGAAGAAAAAGTTCAGTGGGGACATCGGTGCAATGGATTAGACGAAGGATCTCCAAATTGCCTTTGTACCCTAATATTATAGAGTTAATTTTAAATCTATGCTCCTAGTTTTGTTCTACATTCCATGTTGTTTATACAGTGGTAAATGAGACACACAATTACACGCATTTGTACCTTACGATATCTAAGTGCTAGATCAACCTTATTTCTTGTAATTCGTGTTAGATGCAAATACAATGATCTGATGCTCTTTTAAAAGTTTTGGAATCCACAAATATATTCATGGTTGGGTACGTGATTTCTATTTGCCTACTAGTAAATGAAATTCCCTGGTTTAGTACATCACTTTTTAAAAAATAATTTGGATAATGAATATGCTTATGCTTATCTGCTCCCATATGTCTTGAAGGAAAACCTCCGTGTTTCACGGGAGCTCATGAGCACAAATGTAAAAGCCTCATGTCCACAAGATAGTGATCTCAGGTGCAACTCATCACATCATTCCCCAGGCTCCATTCATATGTCGTATGGACATACTTTGCAATCAGAAAAAACTGGACTTCAAACATATGTGAGTTACCTTGCTTGCTACTCTTTACATAACAAAACTGCTTCAAACATATGTCGTATATTATTTTGATTACCAAACTACTTATCGACTAGTTCATTTCCAATTTGGTAACGTGCTAGTATTCATTGGTGCTGATATAGTGAGCTTCGATTCATTATTTATCTTACACTCCTTATCTTATCTATTTTTTTATTGACAAATCTCATATTAAGCTTCTTCTCATTTCACCAGTTTGCTGTACATAGGACGGCTGAAAACCATGGAATTGGATATTATGGTTTAGTTGCCACAATGGAGGTGTATGGGTATAATCTTAATGTTAACCAGTTGAGCGCAGGAGCAATTTGGATTCAGAACCTTGAGGGTGATTTCTATGAAAACCTCAACTCAATCGTTGTGGGATGGGTGGCAAGTTACCTTTCTCTAGTCTCCTCATAGTAATTATGAATTCTAATGATTATTTGTATTTAAAGACTCTAACGGTCTCAGTTAACTATGCAGGTTTGGCCAGCTCACTTTAATGACTCGCACACTCACCTTTTCACGGCTTGGACAGTATGTATATTTGTTTACTTTGACCAAGTTTTTAGATAACAATATGTGCTCTATCACGTTCCTATATTTATGGTGTTCTTGATCTTTAAAAAAGGTGCCATGTTAACAATGCCATCTTGGAAAGTTACTAAAGTAGACTTGTAGTTAAGATCTTGGAAAGATGAAAGAGATTGTTCATTTGATTACTCAAGAAGAAGAATAAAACGAATTTGGGAAAATAAACAAAGTGGGATGAAATAAATAGAAAGGAGTAGTAAAAAATTGTGAGGTTAAATCTGAATGACAATAATTAAACTGCAGAGAGACAGCGATCGAAGTACAGGATGCGTCAACTTGAATTGTCCAGGATTTCGGCTTGTGAGCGGGTCCCCTATATTTCCTGGTGATATCATTGAACCAGTGTCTGATGTTAATGGGGTACGGCAAAATCTTACTATTAAAGTGTTCAAGGTATGTGTGCAACTCTCCCGGCCTCCGTGTCAAAATACATTGCATTCTAGGATTTAATTTTGTAAATCTAAATTGCATGACATGAGAATTAGAGGCTCTCATTCCTCGGTTAATTAAATCCCTCTAATAAGTAAACAAACGAATATATTAGTTACTATGTGGTCCAATATAAGTATTCTTTCGCTCATTTAGCATTGCGGGACTAGTCTAAGTTTGGTTCTAATTCTAATCATAGTTTTTCGGTTTTCTGCATGAATTTAAAACTACAGGACAAATCAAGCGGGGACTGGTGGTTACATTGTGGCTTTAATAGCAACCCAGTCCCAGTGGGCTACTTTCCGGCATCACTATTTAGTAGCTTATCTACGAAAGCGAATGATATCTCGGTGGGTGGTCATGTTCTTAATTCCCGAAGAGTTTCATCACCTCCCATGGGAAGCGGAGCCTTTGCCTCAGATGCTGGCAAAGCTGCATCAGTCCGTGACATTCAGCTCATCGACGAGGATGGCAAAAGCACCCTAGTAAGCAATGATTTGCCAATCACCATGACGGACTACAGGCTCTACTCACTCACGTCGATTGCAGGAGGAAAATTCAACTATGGAGGGCCAGGGGGCCAGTCCGTATAAGGCAAAATTGATGATATATATGTAATGTGATATATGAATAGAAGTTTGGTTACCATCACCAGATGTAAGCTCAAATTTAATTTAGGCAACATTTACAGTACTACCATTTATATACTACTCCTAAAAAGTGACTACTAGTATAATTCAATCCGACGGCTGACAGATATTTGGCCCAATAAGCCCACTTAGTAATTATTACGTGAAAAAAAAGACATAGAACCGATCAGAACGAGACACATGACTGATGAGAAAAAGCCAAGAAAACATGTTAAGTTTACTTTTCCAAATCAGCAAGCAAATCAATGAGGATCCAAAAACTATATTTTCCTGCTGGTGGCACCGAGCTTGTAATGAGAAGAGAACAAGTACCCACCAAAAATTGAGTACTACTAAGTATATGGAAATTTCCCTTTCTGCAGTCCACTGTATCATGGGAAGTCTTAAAAAACTGCTTGTTAATGGTTAGCAATGGTTCACTGATTTGGTTAGCAAATGATACATGGTTGCACTGAATGTATCATTCTCTTTATTATGAAGTTGCACTGCATCCTGATTTGGTAACCAAATCAGTCTACAAAAAATTACTGAATGTATCATTCTCTTTATTATGAAGTTGCACTGCATCCTGATTTGGTAACCAAATCAGTCTACAAAAAATTACTGAATGTATCATTCTCTTTATTATGAAGTTGCACTGCATCCTGATTTGGTAACCAAATCAGTCTACAAAAAATTACTGAATGTATCATTCTCTTTATTATGAAGTTGCACTGCATCCTGATTTGGTAACCAAATCAGTCTACAAAAAATTACTGAATGTATCATTCTCTTTATTATGAAGTTGCACTGCATCCTGATTTGGTAACCAAATCAGTCTACAAAAAATTACTGAATGTATCATTCTCTTTATTATGAAGTTGCACTGCATCCTGATTTGGTTTTATTTGTTGTGGAAGCTAGGCATTTGAACATGGACTAGTGAAGTTTTACAGTTCAGGTCGGGTGATCCAGTTTTCTGACAAAGGGCGCCGACTTGGAAGCAATGGTTAGCACTCATCTTAGCTCACACGTTGAGACACCTGTTTATACTAATAGATTTGAAGAACCTAAAACTTAAGCCATTGATCATTGCAGAAAGTGGATACCAGCTTTCTCAACTTTGCCATAGATGATCCAGCTAAAAAACCCCACATTGGTTCGATGGGTGTTTATGTTTTCAAAAGAGAAGTTCTTATGAACCTTCTAAAGTAAGAACCTAGTCTTGCGATGTGTCATTTCTCCTTGGGCTGTATATTCTAACGTTGGAGTTCTTAGGTCAAGATATACGGAAACTTTGGATCCGAAATCCTCCCGAGAGCTCTACATGGCTACAATTATATTTGCATAATGCGATGATGATGGGCGCGGACCCTGTATGAAAGCGAGGATGAGATCTCGAGGCTTCTGTCAGTGGGCAAGGTCCCCATCGGTGTCGGGGAGAACTTAAAGCTCAGGTGACCCTGTACAACCGTGACTGTAAACTGCAGAGCGGCTGAAGGCAGGCAAGCTGCAGCTAATTGTCTTGGACTCTTGGTCATCATGACTAATGGTGATGCACCTCCGAGCTGCACTCTAGCACCGGAAAATCAACATCACGAGTGACACGCAGGTCACTGAAAGGTGGTACTTTCTGCTTGATTCATCCATGTAACATTCACTCCTTTCAGTACTAATTGAATCAGAAAGCTATTCGCCTGGACCCTGAAACAGTTATGTATTGTTGTTTAGCACATGATCTGATCCATTTGTTGATGTGTTGTATATGTAGAAACTGCAGCATCTATATGAACGTGAGGGAAGATACTCCATCAGTCAGAGCTCAAAATCTTTTGAACCCAAAGTTCTTAAAAAGGAACACTCCTCTCTCTAGAACCATCTGATTACTCGTCCAGGAGGTGGACAGACCAGAGGAAGGGTACTACATCAAATCCAGGACCGTCGGGATACTGAAGAACGGGATGGTGAAAGACGGTACTGTTGTGTAGACTGCCACCTGCACCGCAGCCCAGAGTGACCTGGATTTCACTCGGACGAGAAAGAAGAGACGGCGCAGGAAGCAAGCATCAGTAGCAAAGCAAGTAGTAGTAGTAGTCATTCTTCACCTGTAATAGTAAGATGCGTGCGTCCAGTGAAAGTGGCAGTAGACTCTTGCGGGATAAATCCTGTAAAATATATCTTGAAAATATGGGATTTTTCCGTTGCCTGACATCTACAGTTCCTGAATGACTGAATGGTCGGCTAGGTTACGTTTGGTCTTTTTTTAGAGAGTTTTTAATTGCCCTCCATGAGTTGGACGTTGGTCGATGTTATCAGAAAAACAAACTAGGGTAGACAAAGAGGCATCAACATGACTAAACATAATACCACAGTTTGGAGGCACAGGTATTCAAATTCAATAAAGTCAGAAGTTCAGAACAAGATAATCCAGGGCCGAAACAAGAACAATGAGTTTAGTTTATCACTGCCTGTGCAGCTTGTCCTGCTAGGCTGATTACCTCCCGTGAAACAAATAAAGAAAATGGCAACAGGCTACCTGTCCTGAAACATAACTTGTTTTCAATAGCCGATCATAACAAAGTATTGAACTGCTTCGAGTCAACATAAGGAACTACTACTAATTAAGGAGCAACATGCAGCGTTAACTTGGCATACTACATAATACCTAGAGCTGCATATTTACAACAATATTGAATGCAAGAACTAACAATATGGCTATGCAAATTGCTAATAAAATAATCTGGCTTCTTCGCTTCCAACCATTCATCCTAACGCTCCTCCGAGGTGAACTTGTTCCGATCATCCTGCAAGATTAGACCGAAAAATATATGCTTTAGTTTTGATTTCCATACTATAGTCTGAATAGAGAGATTAATTCCCATAGCTTCAGATCATTAGTGTAATACACAAATACAGAAGAGAAACACCATGCTTTAGTTTGATTTTCAACACATATTATTGTTCTTGTAGCACCTGAATTTTATCATGTAGAATCCTTGGAGTTAGTTCAAATCAACTGAAGATTTAGTGTCCCGCTATGGAGTTAAACATATCTGGAAATTTATTGTGTTACACTCTGCTTGATCGATCTGAAGACGGACAACATACATCTCTTGGCACTCTAGTTGTAAATCATAATTAGATCAACACGTGCTACTCATTAGCTACAAGCCTACAACCACAACACACTATCTCGCCTCCAATGATTGTTCAAGCTTGCTGAGCATAGCACACCATTCTGACTCTCCTACACTCCCCCAAGTTCTTGTTCTATATCTCTATTTCACATTGCAAAATTCCCATTTTACTAACTCTGTTTAAGATATGCACACATCAATGGGTGCATTTACAAAGCATCAGGTTTCTTACTTTCATTGGTACCTTTGTTTGGGAAAAAGCTTGATCTGCTTTAACATTTCTATCTATAATACCATGATATAGAAATGTTCTTCCATTTCAATTATGTAGTCCGCACTTGGTACAAATGTTTTTAGCTACTGATATTTTATTTTGGTTGCAGATTCATCCATTCACAGGTCAATTGGTTAACGTAAAATATAAGTGCGAGAAGTAGCGTTCAGGAAATGTTATCAGAAATCGACCAGAAACTAAGTGTAGAATTCCAGGTATTTATCATGTTGAAATGAACCACAAACTATGTTTAGACCTCAACTGAATAATCAGATATCTAAGAAATTAAGTTCAACTCCATGTTGCATGCATTGGAGAACATAGCAGAACTCACCACAATGGCCTTAGGGCGTCGCCGTAATGCTGGACACCCTCCCCGTCACCGTCAATTTCGCCCTCCATTCCCTGACTCCTATTCTCAACATCGACGTGCTGTTGACACAGTGCTATCCATAGATCGCACCCTCATGCATTCCCACCTCGCCTACTTTGATGCTGCCCTCCATTCCCCACCCCGTCGTCGTTGAACCCCTGCTCCTGGAACCGTGACGAACTCCTGCTCCTGGAACCGTGACGAACTCGACCGCCATGGAGATGGAGGAGGACGGTGTCGTGGGATTTGGGATCGGATGAGGCTAGGGGCTATTTTGGGGACGGCGGAGGGTGGTAGGTGGCATAGGAGTCGTATACCCGGCGGGAGGGGCCGAGGCGGCGGTGGCGCCGGAGCAGAGCATCGGGAATCGAAGGCGGCGATCGCGAGGAAGGCTGTGAAACCACGCACCAGAGGTTGGGACGAGGGTTACAATCTTTTTTTTTTTTTGAGCGGAAGACGAGGGTTACAATCGTTCACAGGAATACCACCATTCATGTGCGAGGCTCTATTGGGCTGGGCCCGTTTAGGCCTTTTTATTTTCTGGTGACGATTTTGTCACAGGACACCACTAGTATAAATTGTACAGTACTATACTCATCTTTTTAGCACTAATATAAAACGATATAAGCCTTTAGATAGACAAAAATAAAGGGCTGTTATTCAATTGAGGGTACCATAAAACTCTTCCAAATTTAATATTTGAACCTTCTTTCAAATTTACCGTCACCAGATGTAAGCTCAAATTTTATCTTTGAACCTTCTTTCAAATAGAAGTTGATACTAAATAATAAAGGGCAAATAACAGAATGATTGTATAATGCTTTGACATTTTAGATCATTTTCACCTACTTATTACTTTAGAAGGTATACTCTGGTCGTTCTAATTCGCATGTTTCCTTATGAAGGTAAGATCATATGTAGTGGATCATATGATGCAACACTGAGGATATGGGACCCGAAAAGTGCACAATGACTGCAGTGGCGGAGCCTGCCTAATAGTTGAGCCTGGGCAAGGTTTAGATGGGGCTGTTTGACTAGAATTTGTCCCAAGAAAATCTTATTTAGACTAAGCTTTTTTGATAGACTACAAAGGAGATTAGGAGCCGAAGCCCGGGCAGCCGCCTGGGCATGCCGGGCTGAAACTCCGCCACTGAATGACTGTAAAAAATATTGACCTCTAGAACATTCTTGTATTGCAATAACCCTTGTGGGAGTTTATATAAAGTTATATGGGGTAGGTGGAGACTTGGAGTACAAGATGTAGAGTCCTAGTCTATCTCTAGCCTATACATGTATACGTACTCTAACATCTTCCTCAGTCGGAGCGAGAGTGAAGCGGACGCTTGCGAATGGATTTGAACTCTTCCGTTGTCTTCACCTTCTTGTCATCATCACCTACGTGGACATGATCATGGATCACACCTAGAGACGGTGACTGCGTCCCCTTCTAGTGCCTCTCTTCCCTCCCGCAGTCACAGCGGGATCCCTCCCGCAGTCACAGCGGGAGTAGCGTGGACGCAAGTGACGACACAGACGCTGCCGACTGGAGTTCTTTAGTTGTTGTAGACGTTGTTTCTTGATGTTGATATAGAGGTAGCCAGTCATGATGTAGTCGTGTCGAGGTTGTCGTGGTCATTGTAGCCGCGCCAGAGACGCAAAAAATTGCACGGTTTGTGTCGTAGGGTTTGAGATTTTCTGTGCGGCGGCGGCAAGGTTTTTATAGCGGCGGCGGCTGATCGCACAGGATCGGCAGCGACGGCGGATTTTTGACCAGGCGGACGAGAAAATTGTGTAATCTCCCTAGCAGAGCGCCGGGCTACGGCGACGGTGGGTTTTGGACCACGTGATGTAGACATTGGCGATGATTTTTGTTGGCGATGTAGAACTCGACGAAGATCTTGGTGTAGTCATACAGTTTGACGTAGATGTTCTAGTCGATGTAGTCTGGCTTAATGCAGTGTAGATCATGATGTCGGTGTAGTCACGTCTCAAAGTAGTGCAGATCTTGATGTCGGTGTAGTCATGTCTCGAAGCAGTGCAGATCTTGATGTCGGTGTAGTGTAGATCGATACAATTCGATGTAGATGTCGTATTCCGAAGTCGATGAAGATCCACGGACCCTCCTGATGTCCAGTGGTGCGAGCCGGACCGGTGAAGATCTAGACGGCGGCGAGTCTTGGTCATCGTCATGTCCGTCACGGCGTAGTTGTCCGAGTCCAGGTACATGTATCCTTGCATCAGATTGTGGATAATTACCTTGATGTTGGGATTGCATGTGACGTGGGCATGACGGCAACGAAGAATTCTCTCCGCTGGCTGCCATGTGCGCGTGTGTAGCCGGGGCACGGCAGTATGGACACAGATAACCTAAAATCAAAAGGATTTTACAAAATGACCTATCTGGAAAACTATTTTTCTGAACTAACCCTTTGAGTAACTTCTAACAGCTAGGTGCTATGTTCTGAGGTGTAGCGCCTATCAGACAGGCGCTATGTTTTGAGGTGTAGCGCCTATCAGACAGGCGCTATACTCTGAGGTGTAGCGCCTATCAGACAGACGCTATACTCTGACTTAGAGTTTTTCCCTGCCAGCGCCTGGGCGTCACACGGCCGGGTGGGGCATAGCGCCTAGCTAAAAGGAGCTACACTGTAGAGTGTAGCGTCTAGCTATTAGGAGTTATCTAAAGGGTTAGTGTCAGTGAAATAGTTTTTCAGATGGGTCATTTCGTGAAATCCTTTTGATTTTAGGTTATTTTTGTCCATACTGCCCCGGGGCACAGTCCTTGAGTTGTGCGCCTATTTCCTTGAGCCGCCTTTGGCCGGTGACACAGGGCTGCACTGTTGCCCATGCATCTGCTAGTTGGAGTCGTGGAGACTCGTCAAGCACTTGGTGGCGTGTGCTGGTCCGGTGGCCACTCGTAGGTGCGTGGAGTGTCCGCCCTCGTGGTAGGGTGCGCGTGATGCGCTTTGAATCCTTGTCATCCAAGTTTGCTTATACAATGAAAAGTTTAATGCAGTTTGTGACCCTAACTATTCTTTGGATTGTAGATAATGTAAAAGTAATTTAATTATTGATTACCTTATTTTGCTTGTAGTGATTTATGCAGAGTATCTATCTATCTATCTATCTATCTATCTATCTATCTATCTATCTATCTATTTATCTCTACTATATAATTTGTTTAGCGGTGGTTTTCGTCGCAACAAGATTTTCGTCCGTCCAATTTTTTATTTCCCGTTTTGCCCCCGATTGTTTTGAGATTTTACAAGCCTTGGCACCGCGTACTGAAAGGTTCGGTTCCAAGCCCGAGCGAAGCCCCTCCGGTATAGAGCCATCGGCGAGCTCCTCCACCGCTCCCCATCACCGGCAAGCTCCCTCCTCCCCCTCCCCCTACCATAGCCGGCGAGCTCCTCCATCGCCAGGCACCCTCCCATCTCCGCTCCCATCCGCCGCATCCCCATCTCCGCCCCAACTACCGGTCTCCCTCCAGATGTCGGCGAGCACACCAGCCGCCGCATTCTCATCGCGATTTGGTCATACAGGTCCTCAATCGATTCAATTGGAGCCTGAACTCCTCGATCGATTCAATCAATTTTGACATGGAGAGCTCCTGGAACTCGCGCGTGGTGCGGAGAAGCTTCCCCGCCCTCGGCCTCCTGGTCGCAGCGGTCATCGGGCCAATAGCAAGCAATAGCGTCATTTGGTTGTACTCCCTCCGTTTGGAAATATAAGATGTTTTAAGTCTATGAAGGAGATGTGTCTAGATACATCTCCTTCACAAACCTAAAACATCTTATATTCGGAGGGAGTATATTGTTAAATCCAGTGATTTGTCCATGAAGCTTCAGTGACAATTAATTTGAGACGCGGCAGCTTCCGAACAGGCACCTGGAATCCCGGTGATGGAGGAGTTGCACTGCGCTACAGCAATACAGCATCGCTAACCCAACTGATACCCCAAATTTCTGCAATCTCCCTTGTTCATGTTATCCATCTCGTGTATCTTATCCACCTGAATTTATCATGTAGACCTACAAGATTTTAGACAGTACCAATGGTGTTTGCTCCAAGTCAGATCTTGGGCACATATTTTTCTCATAAAGAGGTATCCAATCTGGGTTAGGCCAGGTAGTTGCTTACCTGAACCCACGTTTCTTCGTAGTGATTTTTTGCGCAATCTTATACTACTTTGTGTTTGTTCTCGCGATATTTTTCTTGCTGATTTTAGTTAAATCTTTAGTAAATATTAACTGGTACATGTTATTATGATATGGACTTGTAAATTGTTGCTCTGGTGTGCTTCCTTGCTTGTCTGATCTATTCATTCTCTTTATGTGATTTACATGTTTCGTCAAGTACACCAAAATGTGTATTGTTGTAACCGTTGCCTTATATTTCTTACTCTGATATTATATACTTAATGTGTACGATACATGAGAACTAATAGATGACTTTTTGGTTTAACATTTATATTGCTTATAGCTATTTACGTCTGGTGGACCTCATTGTATTATTTCAGTTTGCAACTTTGCATTGTTGTTGGTCTCCTGCTTGTTGTTTTTTAGTTTGTAGGTTTCACAAGGTCCACCATCTATAATAAATCTAGCCCCTAGGAATACAAGAGGCACGACTGCACGAGCTAGAGCGCCGGGTGGCCGGAGCTTGATACATGGAAACCACATCGTGTGACTTTGTTTGAACTGTCACATGTGTGTTGAATGGTTTATTTTTTTATCATGTCAGCGAGCATTCGCCTCAGCTATGGTATCAAATCTGCTATCGTTTCTGGGACGTTTTATTTCATTCCCCATTGAAACTAATTGAGTGACTCTCAAATATATTTAAAGAATGTTTTGTTTAGGAAGACATGTGATGGTGGAGCCGGGTAAAGGAGGAAGACACGATGTGTTGTAAGGCGAGCGAGAAAAGAAGGTGGAGTAAAAGCTAAATGTATTCATGAAATAAGACATGATCTACTTATTATTCGTAGCAACGCACGGACATTCAGCTAGTATCTACTAATTTATGGTGCGGTGGGTACGTCCTCAGAATTTTCCGTCCGACTTTTCGCTGGACGGATTTGCCCCTGATGGTTTGGTGGTATTACACCACTTGCCACCGCCAAGTGGAGTATACTGAAAAAGAAAAGAAAGAACAACCGTCGCGGTCTGACTCTCCCTCTCCATCACCGAGCGCAGCACCCCTCTCGGGCACCACCACGCTGCCGACCACCCACCCCGCAAATCCCCGACCTCGGAACCTCCCCCAATCCTGCTATTCGTCGGCACAGCCCAGCAACCTCTCCGCGGATGATTTCCCAAACGACATAGCCTCCCTACGCCCCCAATCCAGGCGGGTGCCGCGGGAGCCCCTGGCGAGGTGTCGATCCGGATCATGGGGGCCGACGAGGCGGCGGGCTGTCGTCGTTCGAGAGGGGCGGCGAGGAGGGGGTCGTCGAGGAGTGCAGCTCAACCCCTCCCCGCGCTGCAACAACCACCACAACGAGGGAACCGCGGGCGCTGCCGCAGAGCACTCCGTCGAGGTCATCGGGCGCGTGCGGAACCTGACGGCGTCGGCTGCCGGCGCGTCGGTGCTGGAGGTCCCATCGGGCGGCGGCGGGACGACCATGCGCGTGCACGGGGACGCGGGTGGCTGCCACAACTTCAGTGCCAAAGGATCTTCGGTCACCGGAGCAGCCGACCTCCAGAGCATTCTGCCGCCGCCGTCTAATTTGAACCATAGTACCTGATCCCAAACTTGAGCCACTGCGTTCCTTATCTCCTCCCGGATTCATTCTAGTGACGGCCTGGATCCACCTCCAGAAGTTCCTGACACGTTTAGGCCATGTTCGGTTGTCATGGTTTAGATCCCCACAGGGAACTGATCACCACGGGGTCCGAGTGGAGCACACGCATCACTCTAATCCCTGACGGGTTCAAAACCTCTCTATACTTGTCATCTGCTGACCGTTCGGTTATAAGAACATGACATGGAACTGCTCACAACGGGGTTGCTGACTTTCTGGGATTTGGAAAGAACAGCACAACAAGTCAAAATATATATTCAATAAAAGAACATAAAAAAATGGATGATAACCACAAGGAAAATATTACCTGATATTACCGACCTCATATTATCAGATTATTACGAATAAATTACAATAATATTACTACCAGAATAATTTACTGAAATATCATCATAATAATATTAGGAATATCTTGCGCTGCATTTACATTCAACATGATATTACGAGAATAATGGCATGCATAGTTTCTGCATAAATAACAGAGCCTTTTGGAAAAAAATATAGCTGCTACTTGAGTGACAGTGAACACTCTAGACATTAACTAAAACAAAGCTAATCTATGCAAACAAGAGGATCTCGGCAACTTGAAGTTCTTGATGACAAGCACATTTCCATCTACAACCTCCTTATGCGTCGATGGCATCTTAACCTGAATGGCACAAAGACGAGTCAGACAATTTCTTTAAGCCAGTGATCTTCGATAACTGAATTTCACATGAACATAAACATTACAGAATTACTTGTATACAAATTTCTAGGAACATTACTCCAATTTTGTAGGTAGAAGCTAGTACAAAATCAAAATAAATATATAACATGGTAGAACATAAAGACATGGAGATTGGTTTTATTTAGTAGCAAACTGGTCACGGTATATTCCCAAGTGTGAGATAGAAGTGAAATGAGCTGGGAAACAAAAATAAACAACACAGCTATATATAACCAGCATGTTCTAGTAAATCTAACTAAGTACTGCTCCTGCAGAAACGAATCTATTAATATTGTACACCATAAGATCATAAAAAAAGCTCCAGGAAAGAAAATAAAAAGAGCCAGAACCCACCACTAGCCTGACTAATGTACTAATATTCTAGACCTGAAAAGCAGTACCATTTTACTCCTACTGATAATATAGTTAGAGCATGTTATGTCCAACATATAGCGAGCTAACTAAAGCAATATTGATTTGCACTATGATCATCAACTATGCACAATTAACGAGCAAGGTAATTAGGGACCAGGTCAGATACATTTGCATACCTTTAGACCACTTGTGACAGCTTGGCCACCTCATTCCTTAACCAAACCAGCGCCACATCTGGATCATCTTCTTTCGAGCTCATGAAAATTTCTCTGTTATCTGGATCCTTGAATACAATAAGAGATGCGGCCTTCTCATTGGTCGACAATGACAGTTTTAGCATTTCAGAGATGCATCTCTTGATCGAGTAATCTCCACCTTGAGCAACCTTATTTTCACCCGCCCATTGAGCAGATTCTATTGCAAACTGTCTTTCCCTCATTTCGATGAACCTGTCCATACTTCCTGCGATCTCGTTGCTACTCTGCTTCTTTGGCCTCTTAGGCTCTTTCTCTTCCTTGTTACTTGTTGTAGCAGCAGCTCTCTTATTCTTCTTCGGTTCAGTCCTTGCCACACTTTCATCTTCAAGATCTATTGTGATTTTTTCTCTTGAATCTGCATCAATCAAGATCGGTTCAGTCCTTTCCACACTTTCATTGTAAGCCCAAGTCTCTTCAAATTCTGGAAATGTAGCCTCGGCGTGACTGAGCTCTTCTCCATTATCAATTTGTGTAAGATCTGGATGTTGGGGTGGCTGGGTAGAATTAACATTGTAGTTCCCTTCGGCTATTTGCCCATCATATAGATTTCCAAGTGCCTCAAACAAAGGGAATGACTTAGTTTTGAACTTATTCATTTTGGGGAATGAAATGAGCAGATTGTCCCAAAGAGCATCTTCTGCTTCAATCATAGACCTTGAGTCATTCCAGCCTACCCCACTTTGCTTTCTTGCTTCTTTGATCATTTTATACTCTCGTTTTAGCTCCTTCTCTTTTTCTTGAACTTGACTCTTTGTGTAAGACACGTATGTGTTTCTTGCGTGAAACTCTTTCACCATTTTGTTCCAAGCTTCCGAAGACCATCCATTCTGACCCCTGTAATGAATGGTGTTGTGTTCATGCAGTAGATCAACAAGGGACTTCTCCAAGAGTGAGTTCCAAGACGCTCGAGGTTTGTTCTCTACATAAAACAAGGTAACATAGCTGAATCGAGACAAGTGATATTAGAACTATGAGACAAATAAAACAACAATGAGTTAAACCGTTACCTTCATTGTTAGCCTTTTTTGTCGAGCGAGCTTTAGGAGATTTTTTTTTGTATGAAGTAGTCTTGTTCACGATCATGTTGAATCTGGGGGAACCTTTTGAAATCATTGGGGAAGCTCCTCTAACCATGTTAGCTGTAGAAAACAGTCATAAGAAAAACAATACACAATTTTCATAGCATAAACAGTATACAATTTTTATAACATAAACAGTACTTAATTTTCATAGTATTCATTACAGAATTGCCAATGCATAAATATTACACAACATTCATAACACACAACTCTCTTAATGCAGCAACCACTACACTAATTTCTATGCCTTTGGTAGTCAATCCACATCTGTTGGGCTATTGTATCTCTAAGATTGTTGCCTTGATAGTCACCATGATCATCATTGCCCTCGTCGCCATCAGGTAGATCAACAAATTTTTCTGGAGGGATGTTATCTTCCTGATGATCCAACCATTGCTCATCTCCCTTGAGTGCTTTAATAATATTGTGTAATACGGCTGCAGCCATGGGTATCTTGACTTGGTTTTCCATAATATGAAATGTTGAAACCTTGAGGATTGAGAACCGCTTCTTTAGGACCCCAAATGTCTTCTCAATAGCATTTCTAGCTAGTGCATGCTGGTGGTTAAATAGCTCTTTATGATTCTGAGGTCTTCGGTGCCTTGCACCAAACTCCTTGAGATGGTATCGTACTCCACGATACGGTGCAAGGAAAGAAGATGTGTTTGCATACCCACCGTCCACTAGATAGAATTTCCCTGGAGGTACATGGAAACCACTATTCATTGCTGATCTAAGGACTCTAGCGTCAGTGGACGATCCCTCCCATCCCGCAAATACAAATGTGATATTTTGATCAAAATCACAAGCCATCATTACATTCTGACTAAGTGTTCCTTTTCTATTTCTAAATGGAGCCGCTGCATCAGGAGATACGGAAACGGGTATGTGTGTGCCATCTATTGCACCAATGCAATTCTGCACAAAAAGAAACCTAGATGTGATTTCATTGTTGAAATTTGTAAGAACAAGTATTTACCAAGATAGAAGTTTTAAGATAAGCACCTTGAAGTAGGGATAGAACCTAGAATCACTCTGAATTTTATAATGTACTTCATTAGGATTGGGAAGCTTCAAAAATCTGTTGCAGAGTGTAGGGACAACTATATTGAAAAAATGCTTCATGTGGTGATGATAGCTGTCATTGCTATGTCCAAATTGTACTTGGAGGCCCTCAAATGATGTATTATGACTAAGCATGTACAAGAAAAAGGCCAGCTTCTCCTCAACCTTAATTCTGGTGTCACGGACCAACCGCTCCCTTCTAAGGTAATTGGCCAATGATCTAAAGAGTCTAGGTTCTATTCTGAACGCTACCCTGCAATTCTTGACATGCCCTTCAAGTAGCTCTAGAACCCTTTCCTCTCCCGTTAGCACTGATGTGTGACGTTGTTCCCTTCCTCTTCCTCCCCTAGAACCCAATGTATATAGTGCAGGCAAAATGAACATCATCATATCATCGTCTTCCTCATCCCTCCTCTTTCTAATGCGATCCCTTATCGTCATAGCCATTGCAAAACTAACAAAACATAAGGAAATTATTGAGGAATGCATGGAGTACATGACAAGAAAGTGCATATTAAAAAGTACAGTACTTGATAGAATTTAGAACAAAATACAGATTTTTCCTAGGTTTAGGCCAATCTGCATTTTGCATAACATACCCCGAGATTTTATGCTCATGCTGATCTTACTTTAACCGTTATGCTCATGCGGCGGGACGACCATGCGTGTGCACGGGGACGCGGGTGACTGCCACAACTTCAGTGCCAAAGGATCTTCGGTCACCGGAGCAGCCGACCTCCAGAGCATTCTGTCGCCGCCGTCTAATTTGAGCCATAGTACCTGATCCCAAACTTGAGCCACTGCGTTCCTTATCTCCTCCCAGATTCATTCCAGTGACGGCCTGGATCCACCTCTAGAAGTTCCTGACACGTTTAGGCCAGTATCCATCGCAGCTGCCGACCTTTGCAGGTAAAATTGCTTTCTCTGTCAGACCCACAAAATTGGTCCCATCTCTTGTGTTATATGTACCAAATCAACGAACTAACTTCATGATAAAATCAGCACCAAGCGAATCTAGCATGGAAATCATGGAAACTTCTACTTCATTGATGGGTTATTAGGTTGGGAGTAATAAGTGCTTCAGTGTGGTGCTAGATGAGAAAAAGGTGCAGCTCTTGTGGCATTCTGTACGTCCCATAAGAGCCACTGGATTCTGATTTGCTATTGAATATTCACTTATTCAGATTTTTGTAGGACACTTATTAAGATTATTATTTAACTATTTTGTTGTATAAGGTATTGCTCTTGGCGAGAAACTAGATGGTGTATAACAAACTTGGTGCAGGGGAAAGAGTAGATTTGGATTGTAAAATGTCTTCTAAAGTCTGAACTATAGAAGTTTGTATTTCCATCATTTGAGGAAGATAAACTTCTGCTCGTTTGATGTAGTATATCTAGGGATGGGCAAAACCGGTTTGACTGATTTCACCGGTTTGGGTTAGTTTATTTTTTTTGAACCACATTCGTGAAGAAAAATGAGCTAGCACCACATCAGCCGGTTTAGATGGGTTGTCCGGTTTCAGTTTTTTCCCACCCCTAAGCATATCATTGAATTACGCCTTCCACATTATTGTGGATTCGATGCTTCTAAAGTAATTCCTTCCATTGGCTCCGGCATTGCTGCCATAAATAATATTGCCAGACGATGTCACCTCGGGTTCATTTTGTTCTGCAATTAGTTATTGGTAATGCATATCAGACGGTGCTGCCTCTAATGATCCTATTTAGTTTTCGTTGGGTGAATGCAAATTTTATTTCTGTTTATGATCTGTACTGGGCTTTTTCTTTCTAATTTCTGAAATTGGATCTGATGATTCATGGATTTTTGATCCTTTGTTTCCTCAGGGAGTTCGTGTCCAACGCATCCGATGTACTCCATATGTGTTTCTCTGTTTATTCTTCTTGTCCTCTGACTTGTGTGTTCGTCGTATTTATCAAAGATGGACAGTTCGTAGCTCACTATTGCGATGCCAAATTTAGAGCTTGCACATATCCAAATTATGACTGCAGACGCTTGATAAAACCCGAATTTAGACCCTGACGGACACGAGCAAGCTGGACGCGCAATAAGACGCTCTCCATCATCAACAGCGGTGTCAGCATGAGTCATTATGAAGACATATCATTATGGGAGGCGCCGGCTTGCCCAAATTTTTCTGGCGAGCGGGAAGAAGGTGTGCGGGCTGCAGTAGAGGTGGGGAGTGGTGGCGAGGTAAGGGCCATCTCTATCCCGAATGCTCATCTCCATCCAGCACCGACGAACTGCACTTCGAGAAGAAACTTCGGAAGATGATTGCACTGAGTATCGAAAAATCGGAAAAGTACTCAACTCAAGCTCGAGGAAGGCGTCAGCGACGAGCATTCCATGATCAACATCAGGCTCACGGAATAGCTGGATGATATGGTCTTCAATGGTAGGCTCCTCCGAGATGGCCATCCGTTCATCCTGCAGTTTGACCAGGGTCTCTAACTGGTGTAGGTTCGAAAAAGTAATGTGTCACTGTCTGTTTTGATCTGACCGCATGGTCTTGTTTTAGTCCCTAGCTAATGTATCAGCACTATACAAAGCTTAATCCTTTCCTTTGTAACAGTAAAAGAGGAACAAACACACTACTACAAATTCAGTGGATTCTGGATTGAGTAAACGCTGATGAATCCTTGAAGCAATTGCTGTATTATTGACATGCTCTGATTGGATTCACTTTTTTAAATCACTTATCTTAATTGGAAGTACTTGCTTTTCTTATTTGGTGTCGCCGACAGCTGGTTATGTTATTGGCATCGGTATGTGCAGAAGCACTGAATTTTTTAAGACCAGCGTCAAGCTGCCCATGCATATTTTATTAGTGAAGGAGATTTTAAAATTCATAAGCATAGGCAGTGCGTTGTGCATATGCCAGTGTAGAATTTCCATTTCTTCCAAATTTGCAAAACTTCCCAACTTATCCTTACCTGCCAATATTCTTTTCTCCGAGCGAGTGGCATTTCAAGGGCCGGTTAGTACAATGCCCCCTACCTTGTGGTAATGAGATACTAAGTGTCACCGTTGAAGGAGCGAAAACTGCAAAGATATTTTTTGTGTTATCTATGACATGTTTTGTTTTTTAGAAGTGTACGGAGGTAAGTAATTGTAATTTGACTACCATGTCAAAGATATATTTTCTTTTTGTGTTTTGTAGCATACAAGGATGCAGTATCTCTTTTGAAATATGCGACTAGGATACAATGGAATTATCCAACATGTCCTCCAAAAAATAATTATTCACCATGGCAAATCGCTCTCTTCATGGAACAAGACAGCTGCTATCTATTATATGTATTATTTTCACTCACTGCAAGGGAACGTTTATGTGATGAGTCGGGGAACTAGAACTACTTTGATGCCAATCCTGGGCAAAAAGGCCCCAAAATTCGAGGTTATTGATCAAAAGGAAGCAAAGGGACTAATTTTGAATGTAAAACAGAACATGGTAATATGTTTGCTGCAAATTGTGTTTGAAACTTGTATACTGAGAAAACGCAATGGGATATCGCCAAGGAGTTTGGTTGTCAATTAAAATGATGAGAGACCATAGCAACGCACGGGTGTTCAACTAGTCTTTCCTAAGATATACTGTAGGATTTTGTTTTCCTAGGAAAGTTACGTTGGTAGTTTGAAAACTTTTGGAGACATGTGCCATGACTTTGAAGGTAAGATCTGAAGGTAACAAGTATTGTTGGTTGTTTCTGCATGTTGTCGGTTCATTAGTTGGCCACACTAATTCCGTCGAGTGCACTGGCATCTCACCGAGGTACGTTTTCGTGATAAGTTATTTGGTCCTTGGTGTCTGTGTGGTAACTACGCTGCAAAATGCACATTGCATTCCAGCTGCAGGTAGCTTTGCCCCTGGAAGGTACAACTGGGTGGCCACATTGAGCATTGATCAAACTCTAATTATCTGGGACCTCACCCATCATGCAATCCGATCTACTTGCGAGCATGATTTACTTAGACTAGGTCGTACCCCTCGCTCCCCTCGCGTCGCCTCCTCCTGGCGACCGAGAGGGCCTATCCCTTGCGCCGCCGCCACCTCCCCCTCCTTGCCCCTCCCTCCCTCGTCGCCCCTGGAGGCCCGTCGTCCTAAGAGCGCGACACCGGTGATGGGGGCGGCGGGGATCCGGCCTCCCGACCCCAGCGTGGTGGAAGGGAGGGATTCCCTGGCGTTGGACGGGGCCTGCGTAAGGAGCTGGTGCCGTGGCCGCTCTTGGCGAGGTGGAGGGGCGGCGGTTGGTGTGGAGAGGCGATGTGGTGACGTGCTCAGATCCGGTTGGCGGCGCAGTGGACTAGCGGACCATCTGATCCGATCTGGGACGGTGGGCTATGGGTCGGTGCTCGTTCATCTAGTCTCCACTTGCGGTGTTGTCTCTTCGTCGAACTAGCGGTCATGGCGGCCTGGGTCACCATGGATCTGCTGCTCTATTCCGACGGGTCTTGGTGACCGGTGAAGACCGGCGGTGTGGGGGCTTCCGGTCTGGCTTTGAATAAAGGGGGTTGGTCCTAGGACCCCTCTCGCTCCAGGACAAAGATCTACCTGCTTCATGACTTCATCGATCTGGTCGGAGTGTTGTGTTCCCGAAGATTTCGCTCGTGAACTCTAATGGACGACATGCCAGAGTTCGCCAGATTGGATGGATCTCAGTCACGCGCAACCATGTTTTATTTGACCGTTTGGTTTCAGAGGGAGTGTTGTGAAGCTTTATAGACTGTTGCCATCAAGGACATGCCATTAGTGTCATGGTGAAGTCAGTCGTGGAGAATGACATGAAAGCCAAGGTCTGAAGAATGGTAATGGTGGTGTGAATCCTGTTTGCGATGAGGTTTTTCCTTGGTGTTCTAGGTCTTGGAGCAGCGACATTGGAAAGTGGGGGCGACAGTACAAGAGATTTTCAGAGTTCAAGCTGCAGGGTGAAAATCCAAGGTCTGGTCTTAATTGGTTGTGCCTGGCAATGACCTTGTTGAAGGCATTGTTTTGTCAACACGAACTTTCTCCAGGGTGAAAACCTATGATCGATGATCAGGGCGATGATGGCGCTGGTGTACTGTTCCCTTCTGGTGCTGCCTTGGTGGTGTTTGGTCGCTGTTGTAGGACATACTAGATCACTAAAGCGGGACTTTTTTTCTTGTAGTTCTTTTTTATTTTTTGAATGTATGCATCCGTAATGCCATTAGGGTAATACGCTGTTGCAGAAGCTGTATGTAATTGGTATCTTGCAATATTAATATATGCTCCTTTCCAAAAAAATATGATGTCATTCAGAAATCAGCTGATCTGTTTCTTTCTCTTGTATATTTTACGTTGCTATGAACTTACGTTGTTTGGTGTTTGACATGGCACTCATGCCAGTGAGACACATTCTAGAGGGGGTGCTGATTCTCCACGAAACGGTCCATGAAATTCACTAGAAGAAAATGGATGGAGTTCTACTGAAAATCAATTTTGAAAAGGCATATGACTTGGTGAAAAGGCCTTTTTTGCAGCAAGTAATGCATATGAAAGGTTTTCATCCAAAATGGTGCCGTTGGATAGAAGATTTGGTTAGTCGTGGAAGTGTTGGAATTAAAGTCAATGAGAACATAGGTTATTATTTCAGAACTTTCAAAGGTCTAAGGCAAGGAGATCTGCTTTCTCCTATGCTTTTCAACTTAGCGACGGATATGTTAGCAATTTTGATTGTCAGAGCAAAAGAGGATGGACAGGTTGACGGTGTCATACCTCATTTAGTGGAGGGTGGGATATCGATCCTACAATACGCTAATGATACCATCATTTTTATGGAACACAATTTTGAAAAAGCTCTAAACATGAAACTCGTTCTTTGCATATTGGAGCAACTATCAAGACTAAAGATGAACTTTTATAAGAGTGAAGTATTTTGTTTTGGTAAAGCTAAAGATCACCAGGAAGATTATATTAATCTCTTTGGTTGTGAGGAAGGATATTTCCCTTTAAGATATTTAGGAATCCCAATTCATTTTCGCAAACTTAAAAATGGTGAATGAAAGCCGGTAGAAGACCATTTTGAACGAAAGCTTGCAAGTTGGGTCGGCAAATGACTTTCATATGGGGATCAGTTAGTGCTAGTTAATTCAGTATTAACAAGCTTACCGACTTTCATACTTGGCTAGGCGATACACCACTTTCTCATGAGTATCCATCTTTATATAATATTGTGCAAAGGAAACAAGTCACTATAGCCCAGGTCCCATCACAAACTCCGTTGAATATTGGTTTTGGACAAGCTGTTACGGGCAATAGAGGGGCAAGATGGTTTCATCATCTAGTGCGTTGTTTCATGGACATCAAATCTGACCCTTCAGCCAGATGTTTTTGTTTGAAAGTTAACTAAATCTGGCTCATACATGATAAAATCACTCTACCTGGACCACATGAATGGTCATACAAAATACTTGCGCAAATATATTTGGAAAATGAAATCAGGATTTTTTTGTGGTTACTTCAACATAAAGTACTTCTCACAAAATACAACTTGAGAAAAAGAAATTGGCAAGGTTGTAAAAATTGTTGTTTTTGCTCTCAGGATGAATCAATACAACACTTGTTCATAACGTGTCCTCTTGCAAAATAAGTGTGGTGTATTGTGCATATGGCTTTCAATATTACCCCTCCTAAGAGTACTAACAATCTGTTTGGTAATTGTCTTATGGGGATACCGGAGAAAAAAGAGTATAAATCCAAATGGGTGCATGTGCTTTACTTTGGGCCACATGAAACATACGAAATGATTATATATTTAACAGTGCAAAAGATACTTCTTTTATACAGGTTATCTCATAGGCTATTCATTGATCTGTATGTAATCCTTCCTGCAACCTATGGAGAAGCGCGAGGCTATGGATACTGGCTGTAGCGGGCTCGAGTCGGTAACCCGAGTCTTATACAGCCAATACAACTAGTGTTTTGATTTTAGAATAATATGTTGATGCAGAGCCACCACATGTTGTCTTTTTTATTTATATGGTTGATCCATGTTTTAGCCCTAAGTGACCTATGATGTAATCTTGTGTAAACTTTCAACTCTAATAAGTTAATAAATGGCCGAATTGATCTACCGATGCAGAGATCAAGGCTAAGTCTCTATTTTGAAAAAAAAAATTGGTGTTTGATAAGCAGGAGAGCGTGACGTGCCTGGCGTGGCTGGGTTCGTTGAAGTATGGGTGCGCATCTGGAACAGCCTCTCTGGCGACTTGGCTCGCACGTTCAGCTTGCACAACGACGTCGTGCAGTCGCTGGCCGTCTCTGTCGACGGCAACTCCATCGTCTCGATGTCCTCGGATAAGTCTGCCGTGTCTTTGACATATCCATGTTCAGGTAAAAACATGCGTAGAGGCAAGTCAGGATTGGTTTCCTCGAGACTTGCATGGTTAGCAGAAGTACTTGTGGTCATCGTGGGGATTTCTAAACTTTGCATTGGTCTTTCTTTGTCACAGCCTCTAGACTGATTGTACACTTGTTGATTTGTTTTAATAAAGCAAGTGTTTACCCTGAAAAACAGAGTTCATACAATGTCGTCGCCGGTCGTGGAAGTCGTGACGCCATTGCTAAACGAGCAGGACGAGCGAGGTGGACTCTCTCTGTTCTTCTTCTTCGCCATCGATGGATGATCGTGCCACAGCCTCTGCAGACGAGATGCTGCCACGAGGAGGAGGAGGAGGAGGAGGAGGGGGGGAGGAGGAGGGGGTGCATTGCCCTCCTATCACCCTATGGTCCCATGAAGTTCTGCCGCCGCCAGTAGGCCTTGCAATTCATTGCGTTGTCCGAACTAGAGAAAGTATGGGATCGTACGTGGGGGACCTCTGAACTTCGCACTGGTCTTTGACATGTAGTAGTCAGTGGTGCACAAGCTGCTCAAGGGCCTCCCTCCTAAGTTAAGAGACCTGATATTGATGCTTGTAATGGCTTGGTATTTGGCTGTATTCCATGTATCCCTGCTGTACACCCTCTCCCTCTCCCTCTCCCTCTCCCTCTCCCTCTCCCTCTCTCTCTCTCTCTCTCTCTCTCTCTCTCTCTCTCTCTCATGGAAGCAATTATGCTTACAATTATTGTTGATGCTGCGTGGTGTTGAACATGGAACAGCTAATATCTATTTCTGGCTACTAGATATATCGAAGAACAATTTAGCTAAAAGTTTCCGCATTCACAGACATGAGACTACAAATGTGTCTACTTGTTCCGCCGTGAAAGGGATGATTCCCAGTACATCAATATCAGTATGTGCATGTCCTCAATCTCCCTTCTTACTTTTTGCTGGCTTGATTATTACCACCATTATGGATCAATTCTAAATGATGTCCTAAATGTAAATCCTTCGTAAAAATGTCAAGTTAACATGAATTCGAAAATTTCAGACTAGTTATGTACAGGCATTTGGACATTGACTATCTGTCTAAAACCCTTGAGCAGGAGGACATGTTAACTCTGACAGGCCCAAGTCGAGGATTCGTGGTATCTGACATTATGTTTTTCGAGATCAATCTAAAGATCAAGGGTGACGCGACCACCAGCGACAGAGATCTTAAAAAAGGTGTGTGATAGAATACTCCTGTGTCCCCCTCATCCTTTCCAAGCGACTGGTGAGCTAGCTGCTAACTAGCTGGCGGAGCACGATGGAACTGGTGTTAGCGACTGTTCCATATCCCATGGCAGCTAGTACACTCGAAGTCAATTTTGGATAGGCCGCCTGACGTTCGTTTCAACAGCAAAGTTACCGCTTGGACTACTGGAAATGGCGACGATCACGTCGTTCTAAACGAATAAGATGGTAATAAATCTACGGAAAATCAGAAATCAACTGAAGATGTTGGTGGCTCGGTTGCGTTAACTCGTAATCTTGTTGCTGTCCCTGTCCCCATTCCCCCGGCCGTTTGATGAGGATGAATTATTACCGGTGACGCCGAGGATGAGCGCACCCCGGTCACTGTACAATGCCCTCGGGAGGAAAAGGTTTGCAGCCACGGCCTGTATGAGCTTCAAGTGAAGGTTTAGTGGACAGCAATGGTAACAAGACCGATAGCAAGGGTATTCATAGAAGATGGTCTTCTGTGCCTAGGAAACCATTATCCTTCTCTGTGCCTCTGCGCTAGAAGCTGTGTTGAAGTTTGTGGAGATCAAAAGTTCAGCCGAAGATCCGGCTGTCCAAAATTGTGCACTGAAATAGTCAGCAAGCTAGGTTGAAAATTGGTACTTGTGTTTACATGCGAAATACATTTTGGGATGCTTATATGACTTCTGTAAAATCTAATTCGCTGTTTTTCTTTTGGCTGAACCATATACTATGTCACTGGAAAATCAAGTACATGTATTTCGCATGATACTATGTCACTGGAAAATCAAGGTCAAGTTGCATTAGTACTCTTTGTTTATGTGTTAGGTAGCAGCTGTGCGATGTCTATGAGGATGCATGATATCATTTGCCTTGATCATATGCAACGCAGGCTTAAGGTTATTCCCTCTTTTTTCGAGAAAATAAACACTTCAAATTTTTCTTAATACATGATGATAGGAATTATAAATAGTATGTTTCTGGAACTGTTACCTGACGACTGTATGTCCAACATTCAGTTAAGTTTCTCTGGTCATGTTCTCCGGTATCCCTTCATCCATGATCATCCTCAGGAGAACTTACCGCTTAGCCCCAGAAGGTGATGACGACAGCCGCAGATCTTCGATCCGACAGTCACAAGTGTTCATTAACTTTGTACCTGCTCCCTCGCTTGTTGTGATTCGCCATGTATATATATTTTCCTCCTTTTGGGTTGAATAACTCATCTTGTAAGCTTTTAAACCCTAGCCAATCGGCCTTCTGAAAGTAGCTATTAATCGATGCCTCTGAATATTTCTGCACTTTATTTTCTCTGAAGCCTACGTATGTGTCCAGAAGTTTCCACCTACACAACGTCCCACGTACCTTGTAGCCAAAAAAACTAAATTATTTAACCCCACCTCACCAAAACTAACTTATCCAATTTCCACTTGCCTATAGCAGACAATAAAAGTGCAACGTTGATACAGCATATGATGCTGATCAGGGTAGGGAAGGTATGGGAGTAATAGCTAGAGATACTACTGGAAAATTTGAGGCCGGCTTTATGTCCGCAGTAGACCCCTAAAAAAACTACTGGAAAATTTGAGGCCAGCTTTATGCCCGCCGTAGACCCCTAAAAAAAACTACTGGAAAATTTATCTTATTATGGATGCTATGATGGAAGAGGCATACACCCTTAGGGAAAGTCTCAGTTTGGCACAACACCTGGGATGTAACAAATTTACCATCCAGTCAGATAATAGGCTGGTCACAGAGACGATGTTGGCTGGTGAGTTCTCGTTTCCAATTTTCGATGATTGAGGAATTCTATCATCATGTTTTGGGAAGATCACCTATGAACATTGTCATAGGGAAGACAATGTGGTACCTCATGAGCACAACATTGTGATATAACAGAAGCAATTATAATTACATAAATAAGGAAATAAACGACAAGTTTATTGAAACTCAAATTACCAGCACAACACTTTCAGTCGGCACAATTCTGTGCAAGGTACTAAACCTAAACACTTCCAGTGACATAGTATTATGCAAAGCAAGCTACCTGGGCACTCGTTATATGCAGTACCCATGCCATAAAAATTCACACCAGTAACCTTTGAACCAAAACACCAAGAGGTCGTTTGGCATTTAGGTATTCATTTCATTTAGTAGAAATGAAATGTATATATGAATTCATTTTATTTATATTATAATTCCAAAAATACCCACATGTTTGGCTACCACTGAAATTTGAAAATGATAGGTCTGAGATAGAAATCAGGTTTACACATGGGAATATTTCAATGGATTTGCTAAATAAAATGACAGCTCAATTCCGTGCCAACCATACAGCTTAGGGATAGAATTGCAAAATGAATTCCAGAATTCCAGGACCAAATGATGGATACCAAACGACCTCCAAGAAAATTTGGTTCTAATTTGGTTCAGAGGAGGTACTCCACTAGATCATCCACCGGCCAGCAATCACAAGGTTCTTTTGTAATACCAGCAGCAACCGTCCCTTTTAAACCAAACTTCCTCAATAGTTTCAGAATCTTATTACTTGGTAGGTAAGGAGTTTCTTCCATGTCACAGAAGTTCATGCCAACAATGTCCCCATTAAAATCAACAAGGAGCCCTCCAATCCCAGCCTTAGTAATTTTACAGCTGGAGACCTTAAGCTTCTTACGACCAAATCTGCTTTGTTTGCCGGTCACAACACCCCCCGTGGCCGTAAAGTTGCCCGATTCAAAGACACGACCTAGAGCTACTACTACCTCATTTCGAGGCTCTAGAGAGAATTTTGCTGCACGGTTACCACCAGAGTCGATGATGCTGACAACAACAGCATTATATTTTAAACTACAATGTTGCAGCATCCCAGCCTTATGTGCTCTATTTGGAAGGTACACTTCAATCCTCAAGTTCTTCTCAATCTTGTTTCCAATTCTAACCAAATCTGCTGAAGTTAGAACTCTTATGGACTGGTTACGGTTTATTAATACACCCGAGCAAGCGCAATATCTTCCCTTGTCGCTGAAGGAGGCAAGTGCGACGACACTTTGACAGGTCTTCAAAGCAATTCTTTTTGTAGTTTTGTCCCTACAGATATCTACGCTAAATTCTTCTTCAAAGTCACGTTTGAAACGGATGCCTCCACCATACTTTGGCAAGGTATAACCACTAGACCTTAATGACTTTTTTATCTCACCTGTGAAGTCATCAGATGGCCATGGACCTACAGTACGCCGACGCTTACGTTTATCGCCAGTGCACTCTAGTGCTTGTGGCTCATCAAGTTCCTTCACTTCATCACTCCCACTTGTAACTTGCTTCGCTGATGAGAAACCTAGTGGACGGCATGGCATGCGTAGTTGTGGTACACCTCCATCTTTGTATAACAAAACATACCTCAAATGTTCCAGCAACTGATCCGCCGGTATATATCGGGTCATGTCGGTATCAAGGTACTCATTCATCCCAACGATATTCCCATCGGAATCAACGAGAGGGCCACCCACTCCCATCCATTGAGATTTTGCAGGTCGATAATGTCAACCCTTCATAGCCAACACCGTCTGGACGGTCGACGATCACCCTACTTGAGGCCCTCAATTTTCTCGAGTGGAAACAACGCCTTACGGCCTTGGCATGCGAATCAACCTGCAGCATGTTGTTGCTGATCAGACGCGCTGCATGAAGATCAGGGAAGATAGTAGTAGTGGTAAACACCATATTGCATCTCAAATTCAAGGTCTTGAACCACCAGGGAATCACTTGGTTGTTTGGAAGGCGGATCTTTATCTTCGGAAGTGGACGGATCACCTTGCGGTTATCATCTTCTGTTGTAACCAGATTCAACAAAGTGAGGATAGTTCGACCATATGGCCGTTCTTCAATGACTATGCATGTGCATCTACGGTGACTCTTGTCTCCATCATCGAATGAGGCGGGTGAGACTATGCTTGGGGGATTATAGATCCCATGCGACGTCTTTACATGGAATTAGAAGGAACACGACATCGTTGCAAAGAATAGCTCGCATGCGACGCTTCTGAAGCGGCAAATAGCTCCCGTGCGACACTTCCACTTAACCTCACGAGACCGTCAACGAATTCGAATCAGCTGAGCAGAGCAGGACCCACAGCCTCCACGTCACGGCGAAACCCACCTGATGTCCACCTCATATTGTGGGACCCACGCTATGGTAGAAGAGAGCCGTTGGCCCGATCCGTCCCCGCACCCGAGCCCTCCCGCCACCGTTCCAGCATCTCATCCGCTTCCGTTTTCTTCTCTGGCGAGCAAGTGCGGCAACACCGACGAGGGATGTCAAGCTCTGCTTCAGCCTCCCTCCGCTCATGGCCTCGGTATGGTGCGATGACGATGACGAGGTGCCCCGATTGCCACCGTACCGCGCCCCTCAAGAGGCTTGTCACATCCACTGATAAGAACGGCAACATTGGCCGGGAATTTGTGAAATGTGAGAGCAAGCCCGAGCCGGGGAAGGTGAGATCTGAGTGTTCCGAGCGCCAATTTTTCGCTTTTCTTTCGAAATTTCATGCATTTCATCGAATTTGGGATTTAGGGTTCATCTCTGCGATTTCAGGAACTGCCAAAATGTGGGAATTTTGAGTGCCTTGATGAGTACATCGAGTGAATTGGGGTGGAGGTAGCATCCCGGGAGCTTGAAAACCCGTCCATGGTGGAGCAATTGGGATCTGGCAACCCCATTTCCGCTGGTACTACGGTGGATGTGGAAATGAAGGCCGAGCTAAAGAAGATGAACAAGCAGCTAAGGCAAATCATTGAATTGAAGAAGCAAGACAATCTGATAGCCGTTTTTTTTTATTTTTGTGTAATTTCTCTCAGATTTGTTTATCTCCTGATCATTAGTCATTAGACAGCGCAATCAGTGTTCGAGTGATGCTTTGCTATCGTAGAACTTGCGGAGATAGATGTAATGGTCTATGTCTTTGGCTTGAATAAAATGCAACACAAATTCGGGAAAATTTTGAGCTGCTCTGTTTTCGAAATCAGTGTTCCTTCAGTTTCGTCAATTTCGTCAGTGTTCCTTCAGTTTCTTCAGTGTGCAGGGGAGGGGGAGGGGTTGAAAGGTTAAAAAAATTTGACGAGGAGTGATTAAAAAGGCCAGACCCAAATAGAACTTAGCCAGGCCAAAATGGTCGTATCGAGGCCCAATAGTAACTACATGTAGATTGGGCAAAAAAATAGTACTCATGTTACAATCTAACTAGGGACAATTGGATCTGCAGATACTCGTGCTCAGGTCGCAATCTTTTATTTTTGCGAAAGTAAATATATAAATGAAAGCCAAGGGCATCCATTTAACTAACAAGCCGAGCACTTTAACTTGGGCGTCCCTTTAACTTATGTAAATATGTAAATGTGTTGTTTGAAAATGAACCATGTGTTGCATGAAAATAATCAACCATCATAACGTTAACTTATTCTTCCTTTTGAACTTTTCTAATTTCACTCATTTTATAAATATTGCACGAGTATTATATGAGAATTTTTTTGTGTGTCTTTTGTTTTATGCACTTGTTGTTTTGGGTATTTTGACAAATGACAATACAATAAAACACAAGTCGATGACATAGATAATATATTAGATAATATAAGGGGTACAATATAGAGAGGGGCCCCACATTACATAGAGGGCCCCACATTACATAAACCCTAAGGGAAACTAATCCTAAGGGCCCGGCGCCTAAACCCTAACCCTAGCTACTACGTGGGTTTAGGGCTACCGGCCAACCTCGCCGTCGGGAGGCTGCCCTACTCCATCAGCAGTGGGGGCGGTGCCGTCGCCCTCTCCCGTGTCTCCCGCCGTCTCTGCTCCTCCTCGAAGGCCTAGCGAGCTGCCTCCCATCGGTCCTCCTCCTCCCATTGCCGCCTTTTCTTCCGGGCGCGCACGACCTTCTTCTCCTCCCACTTCGCGGCAGCAGCCAGCTCCTTCGCCTCCTCCTTCGTCGCCTTGAGGGCCTCGTCGGAGGGGCCAGAGTCGGGGAGGTTGCCTCCGTGGCTGGGGAGGGGGTTGTGGACGATGTGGCCTTGGGCCCAAGTGTATGTCAGGGCTTTGTGTCGCCCCACCTTGTTGCCACTCCTCGGGCGCGTGGGAGCCTCCTTCTCCCAGACCTGCCTGTGGTTCGGGTGGTTGTCCTCGTTGCTGACCTCTGGTTCTGAAGGCAAGCGGAGGGGGAGGTCGCCATGGTCGCCGGAGAGGTGTTTTTTGGGGCTGGGGGAGGCAAAGGGACTCGAGGTTGAAGATTAGGAGGCAAAGGCGTTTTGCCACTATTTATTGAGGGCTCAGCGTGAAGGGCGGCGTGGGAATTCTGCGTTGCGCAGCCGTGTGCGCTGCGTTGCGTGTAGGAAGCGGGCGTAGCCGTGTGCGTGATCAATGTGGACAGTGCAAAAAAATTGCTAGGATGTGACGTGACCCTGCCATGCACCGTCGCCCCCCTGCATGCATGCATGCATTAATGGGAATGAGAGAAAAAACGTCCAAGGTAGTTGTTCATTGGCGATGAAAAATAAAAGAGAAAATAGAATTTGGCATTGATTTACTCGGTAATAAATGCAGAAATCTAGGACCAAGGTAGTTGTCACACGACATGCAGCAAACTCGTTCATTTTTACACACCGCATGCAACAAACTCACACATGGAAACTCAACGGGTGAGAAGAAAAATCGGTGGGAGTAATCAGAGGGATGTCAATTGGAGCAATCAATGCATATATAAGCCTAATTTTTTGGAATCTATACAATCTGGTAATTTTCCCTATAATCCGGAATAGAGGGAGTATGAAACTAGTTTAAAAACAAAATACTAGTATTTATAATATCAATTTTATATAATATAAAAGTATGTGTTATGGTGAATCTAATTATATTTATTACATATTTTAGATTTTGATATTTTTTTATATATACGTAGTCAAAGTTTATAAATATTAACTTTTACTAAACCCAAAATGCAGAGTATTTGGGACAGACGGAGTAGAATGGAGGCAATTAATGCATAAATTAGGGAGTATTTTTTTTGGAATTGCATGTTTTTCTATGGCGCATGAACCGGAGGCGAGTAAGTTTGACTGAAGAAAGTTGTTAGACGTACACTTATTTAATGTGATGGAGGGAGTAAATACGCTGCAGCGCTGCTGCGTCGGTTGGCTGCACGCAAAATAGCTAGACTGCGACGCGAGATGCAGCTGCATGGAATACATGCATGGTGCAGCTCGTCCCGTCCAGCGCCCTCGCATGCCACGCTCGGTCCAACGGTCAATGGAGTGTGTCACGCTGTACCTTATCTGTTTATGGAAAAATGATGTGAGCCAATCAGATTCCAGAATCATCCATCCCACGGATCGCCAAGAGCTAGCCGCGAAATTCTTCTAAGAGACGCCAACCAATCAGGTTGCAGAACAAGCCCTCCCACGAATCGCCCACAACCACCTGCGGAATCCTTCTAGAAGACGTGATCGGACGACCATAGTGTCGCGCAAGGATTAGATCTATGTTCCTCATTCGGCCTTAGGGTTAGCTGGGTTTAGAATGCAGTCAACAGGGTTTTCACAAGTTTGACCAGACATTCAAATGTGCATAACTAATTCAAAAAATCAAAAAAATACAAAACCTTCGCATGGTGTCATGTTATGTGACATAGTTGTGAAGAAAATTATCAAAATTGGTATATTGATCATATTTCAAAAAACCCTTCACAAAATGACCTATCTCCTCCGAGGTTTTCTGGCTTTCGGGTCAAATGACCAATGATATGGCTAGAATCAAGGCATAGTTTGTGATAATGTGCCCATATTGGGCTTGCATGTGTATAATGGGATTACCAACAATGTTGTAGTACAAAGTTTTCCTTTTCGACGCAGAGAAAATCCATTTTCTATTTTCTAAGTGCTGAAAGAGGGGGGGATTTGTGAAGCAACCACCAAATTAAAGTTTCAAAATGGTAACATCCTATTTTTTAAAAATACTAGACCACCTAGAATGTACAATGTCCCAACTTGAGTATCTCAAACCTTTTATTCCATCCCTGGTGAAAAAGACAAATCCTGTCGAATCGGTTGGAAGTGGGTAAGATATGAACTACAGGTACATGATTTCATGCTGATGATTTTTTATAAAAAATATTTTTAGGTTCACAACATGCTATTTCATCAGAGATCCAATACTAATTTTGTGAGCCTCAGCCCCTAGGTAATAATATTTATGAAAACCCTTCAAAAAGTTTGACCAGACATTCAAATGTGCATAACTAATTCAAAAAAATCAAAAAAATACAAAACTTTCGCATGGTGTCATGTTATGTGACATAGTTGTGAGGAAAATTATCAAACTTGGTTTTAGAAATGGTAGAAAAAAAACTGGCTTAGAAATGGGGTGGTTTACTTCACAAATCTTTGGAGCCCATTTCTACCTCATTTTGGGTGAAGGTGAGTTGTACTTCACAAAAGGAATCAGGGTGAGGATGAGTTGTACTCTACATATGAGAAAAACGTTGGAAGGTCATACAAACATACAAAATTACACATAGATACATTGGTTTAAATTCAAATTTACCATCATATTTGAATTTCGGCCAAATTATAAACAACAAGTGCCAAATTATTACAATAACAAATTTTTACAACAATAAAAAGTGCCAAATTATTATAATAACAAATGTTTACGACAACAACAAGTGCCAAATTCAAAGTCTATTTCTTTTGCCTCTTCTTACCCCTCGTTTTCTTCTCCTTCACAAGTTTCACACCACACAACAGGTTTATGCTCTTCTTTTTCTTACCATAACCATCTGGCCTCCCCACAGCACGTCCAAGAGTCTCCTTCACCTCCTACACCTCCTCAACAACACAATCTGGCACCAGAGCCTCATCAACATGGTCACTTTGCACCAGAGCCTCATCAACATGGCCAGTTTGCACCACAGCCTCATCAACATGCTCATTTTTCACCAGAGCCTCAACAACATGCTCATTTTGCACTAGAGCCTCAACAACATGCTCATTTTGCCCCTCATTTTGCACCAGAGCTTCCAAATCAGAAACGGTGTGCCGTAAAGCCTCAACAATTTACACATCATCCTCAAAAACAAGTTCAGATTGCACCTCAGCAGCACCAAACATGATCTGGTTAGTTCTTTTCTTTCTTTGGTCATTGATTCTTGCCCTTTTCACTGGCCAGCATTTTTCAACAACAAGAGGTGGGCCTTTTTCTCCACGCTTCCTCCTGAAAACAAGCAAGTTAGCTGGGGGAGAAAAATCATCAACAAGAAATACATAGATTTTGGATGAACATACTTTGGATTTTTAGCAGTGTATCTGCACTTGGTAGAGCCAGCTCGGTGTCCAAGTTCTTCACAGAGTTTGCATCTATTCTTGTTACCTTTTTGGGCCCTTTTTGGCTTGGCATCTTTCTTTTTATCTTTCTTTCCCTTCTTGCTGCTCCCACCTTTCTCAAACCAAGCCTTGAATCTACTTTGCTTGGGCCTGCCAGCCTTTCTTTTCATCAAAGGAGGACACAAGGAGAACTGAATGTCCACTTCAGGCCACTGAGACTGATCTGTAAGTGTTAGAATTGGTGTTCCATATGCAGCCTTGAATTTTGCTATAGAATAATACTCATGCAAATATGGGTGCATATTTAGCTTGTGTTTGGAGGACAAGAAAAGTATGGCATGCTCACAAGGCTTTCTAGTGTGTTGCCACTCAAGGCATGTGCATTCATGCAATTGAGTGTCAACAACATGCCTCCTGCCAGTCTTTGTATCTCTAACTTCAGCACCCCACAATGAGGATTTCTCAACACGCAAATGTGCAAGATTTCTGCTCCTGTTGACCACCTACTGCACAACATCAGGAAGCTTATCTCCTTGAAGAACATCACCAAGCCTTCTTCTCAATTCCCACAACCTCATGATCATAATCCCGATCTAGTCAACCATGTCATGGACATGCAAGTCTTTTAACTCCTCCATTTTGTTGTTGAAACTTTCTGCCAAATTATTGTTCATATGATCACATTTGATGGCAGTGTTAAAACCTGACCTATACCATAAAAGAGAATGGTAGGTTTCCAACCATGTACAAAACTTGACCCTATCCTCCTCAGAGCATGCCGCCTTAATCTTGTCAAGGTGATATGAATGTGTCTGTCTGGTGTAAGATCTTGCTGCTGGCCACATGCGTCCAAAATCATCTCCTCTGAATTTTTTGATCAAATTCATCCATATATGGCCGAAGCACTCCCTCTTCTTAGCATGAGGGAAAACAATCTTCACTGCATTTTCTAAACCTTTACATGCATCTGTGTGCACTGCCAATGGAGAGACTGGCCCTATGCATCTTTTCAACTGCGTCATGAACCATGTCCATGATGCCTCTGTCTCAGACTAAAACATGCCAATAGCTACAGGGAACATTCAATTGTGTCCATCTAAAGCATTGCATGCTGCTAGTTGACCATTCCACTTTCTAGTCAAGAAAGATGAGTCTATATTCAAATATGGACGGCACCCTGCTTTGAAGCCATCGATGTAAGGCTTTAAAGCCATGAAGAATTTAGAGAAGAAGACTTTCCCATCAGCTGTTACCTCAGTATTTATCTCCACAACACTTCCAGGTGACCTCTTCTCTACTTCTGCTTTGAAGTTATAAAGCATTCGAAAGGTATTTGCCCAATCACCATATAGCTCTTTCATTGCCCTTTGCTTTGCCTTCCACACTGTAGTATAATTCAGCTTAACGGGGTACTGCTTTTCTAAGTCTATTTTCAGTCTCTTTGCAGTGTTGTTTGGTGTTGTGGCTAAAATAGGCTTGATTTTTTCTGCAACCCATAATTGTGATGTCATCTTTGTAACTGTTTGAGAACTTGTAATGCAAGTATGAGGTTTTGGAATTTGATTCACTCTTATTATCCTTCCATCAGACTGGCGTCTAGCAAATATATACCACTTGCAAGGCCTGTCACCACCATCAAAACCTATGCATTTTGCATAGAACTTCTTTTTATCAGTCCACATAGTCTTGGTAGCAAACTCACGTTTGATTGCATATGTCCTGAAACACATCCTGAATTCATCCATGCTTGGAAAAAATCTCCCAACTTCAATAACTGGGTCCTCTTTGTCATAAACTATTACTAGCTCATCATCATGTGCATCATCTACATGAACTTCAACATTTTCCAACAACTCTAGATCTATATCTGCCTCTTCATCTCTTAAATGGTTGTCACCATCATTTGCAGCTTCATCCCTCTTCTTCTCCTTGTCTCTGTCATCTATAGGAATGCCAAAAATATTTGCCATTTCAATGTCATCTATTGGTGCAATGACCAAATCAGTCCGGTCATGTATCTCAACTGAATTCCAACCAACAGTTACAATCCTTTGTGCATTAGCATCTGCAGCCTCCACTTGTGCATTAGCATCATCCTCCGCTGTTAACACTTCCAACTCAGCAAGTATAGGCATTCACTACAACAGGACATAGCTTTGGTAACACAACCATGTAACACACGACTGTTGGAGATATGCCCTAGAGGCAATAATAAATATAGTTATTATTATATCTTTGTGTTTATGATAAATGTTTGCATTCATGCTATAATAGTATTAACAAGGAAACCATTAATACTTGTGTGAATTGTAAACTTAATTTGAAGTCCCTAGTATAGCCTCTATACTTCACTAGCTTGTTGGTTGATTGATGATGTGGTTTCTTTGTCATGAACATTGAGATGTTATCAACAACAAGATCATATCGTTAGGAGAATGATATGGTGGACATACTCCTATAGATAAGCGTAGCATAAAGATCAAGTCATTTCAATAGTTCAATTGCTATATGCTTTCTGATACATAGTAACCTAATTCCTTCGACCATGAGATCATGCATATCACCTTTACTGGATGGATGCTTTGATGTCATCAAACACCACACCGTAACAGGGTGGCTATAAAGGTGGTATTGAGTGTTTGGAAAGTATTGGTTGAAACACATGGATCAAGAGTGGGATTTGTCCATCCACATGACGGATAGATATTCTCTGGGCCCTCTCGGTGAAATGTCATCCAATTAGCTTGCAAGCATGTGACTGGGTCACAAGGGATCACATATCACGGGAACGAGAAAAGAGTACTTATCAGTAACGAGGTTGAACTAGGTATGCAGAGATACCGAAGATCATAACCTCGGATAAGTAACATATCGTGAGACAAAGGGAAATTGGTATCGTATGTAAGTGGTTCATTCGATCGCAAAGTAATCGTAGAAATATGTGGGAGCCATATGAATTTCCAGATTCCTCTATTGGTTATTGTTCGGAGAAGTGTCTCGATCATGTCTGCATAATTCACGAACCGTAGGGAGACACACTTAAGGATTCGACGTTGTTTGAGTAGTTATGGTATTATGAGAAAGAGACCGAATGTTGTTCGGAGTCTCGGATGGGATCCGGGATATCACGAGGTGATCCGGAATGGTCCGGAGAATAAGATTCATATAAGGAAAGTCCCGTTTCGGAGTTCGGGAATGATTCCGGTGTTTTCATCGGGAACATTCTAGAAGGTCCCGGAATGTCCGGCACTCCGGGGGGGAAGGGGTACATGAATGTGTCATTGCATGTTGGAATGATTGCATCATGTACTAAGTGTTCTCGCTGTCCGAAATAAAGGGTTAATTCAAATCCTAATTGAAAAAGTCAAACTGCCAGTTTTCGGTCAAACTGCCAGTTTTCGGAAAGAGGAGAAAGAGGAGGAGAGGTGGAGGCCGAGTTGGAGGAGGGTTCCTCCCCTTGGCCGGCGCACCTCCCAAGGCCGAGTTGGGGAGGAACTCCTCCCCTTGGCCGCCGGCCCTCCCACCTATAAAGGGAGGGGCAGGGCTCCCCTCTCTACACAACACTACTAGTTCCTACCCTCTAAACTAAACCCTAGATCTAAACCCCGGTTTAGAGCTATTTTGGTTTAGAGCCTTCTAATTGGTTTAGAGCCCTCTAATTGGTGTGTCTAATTACTAGACCACTAATAGCCTCTCTCATAAGCTCCACCATACTCGCACCGGCTTAAGGCGAAGCCCTGCGGGATCTCCCCTCTACTTCCGGTACCACGCCGTTGTGCTGCCGGAATCGCGAGGAGAGTGCTACAACCTCCGCTGCCTGCTGGAACAAGGGAGAGGAAGGTCTTCGTCGAGTACCGAACGTGTGACCGACTGCGGGGGCGCTGCTGGAACGTGGCGCCGGAAGGATCGTCTACACGATCTTGAGATCGGAAAGAGTACGACTACATCACCCACGAGAATCTGCTCTCGTTAAACACTTTGGAATCTTCGAGGGTGAGTTATTCCATCGACTCGTTGCTACAATCTAGTAGATAGATCTTGGCTTGTTTGTTTGTATGCGATAGAAAATTTTTGTTTTCCATGCTACGAACCCCTACAGTGGTATCAGAGCCGTGTCTATATGTAGATCTGTTGCACGAGTAGAACACAATGGTCATTGTGGGCGTTGATGCTTTTATTGTAGATTGCTTTTTGTGTACTTTGCATCTTGCGGTATGTTGGGATGAAGCGGCCCGGGCTAACCTTACATGACATCGTTCATGAGACTTGCTCCACGCTTAACATGCAACTTGTATTGCATAAGTGGCTTTGCGGGTGCCTGTTTCTCCTAGCATAGTAAAGATCCAATTTACAACGGGTAATCAACAATGCTAGTATCAATGTTGTGGTTCTTGTTCGTAGGTTAGAACGACACTTATGGAAAGCCCCAAACCACGTAAAATATGCAAAGAAAGTAGAAGCGTCTAACTTTGTTTTGCAGGGGTGTGCAGTGATGTGATATGGCCATGATTGTGATTATATTTGATGTATGCAATGTTCCTTATTGTAAGTTGGCAACCGGCAGGAGCCATATGGTTGTCTTTAATTTCTGTTAAGACCTGCGTGTCTATTCAAAATAGTTGTAATAGTTGAAGCTGGTGGACGACAACCATGAAGAAGCGTCATTGACCTTGATGCTATGCCGGTGATGATGGAGATCATATTCGTGCTTGAAGATGGAGATCGGAAGCACAAAGAAGAAAGGCCATATCATATCACATATTATGAATTGCATGTGATGTTAATCCTTTATGCATCTTGTATTGCTTAGTAGACGACGGTAGCATTATAAGATGATCCCTCATGCACATAAATTTCAAGTTCTGAAGTGTTCACCCTTAGTATGCACCGTTGCCAAAGCTTGTTGCTTCGAAGCACCACGTGATGATCGGGTGTCTTTGATTCCGCGGGTGAATACAACGTAAGCAAGCCAGATTTGCTTATGCGGTAACTAAGGTTTGATCTTGACGAGCCTAGCATGTACAGACATGGCCTCAGGAACACGGATCGCCGAAAGGCAAAGCATGAATCATATAGTAGATATGATGAACATGATGATTGTTCGCCATTAAAACTATATCGGCTCTCGTGATGATCGGTGTTGATATAGTAGTTTTGGTTCGTGTGATCACTAAAACAATGTGAGGGATGTTGTTTTGAGTGGGAGTTCACCTAGTTTAATTTCATTAATTAATTTGAACTCAATTTGTCATAAACTTAGTCTAAACTATTGCAAATATGTTGTAGATCAATGGCAGCCCCTACCATCAATTTTAATGCGTTCCTAGAGAAAGAAAAGTTGAAAAACAATGGAAGCAACTTCGCGGATTGGTTCCGCAATTTGAGGATTGTCCTCACAGCTGGTAATTTGACCTATGTGCTGGATGCACCGCTAGGTGACCCACCTGCAGCTGATGCTACCGATGAAGTAAAGAATGTTTACCTCGCTCGGAAGAATCAGTACTCCATAGTTCAGTGTGCTATCTTGTATGGTTTAGAATCGGAGCTTCAGAAAAGGTTTGAAGAGTCAGATCCATATGATATTGTCGAGGATCTCAAATTAATTTTTGAGACTCATGCGGCAATTGAAAGTTATGAAGCTTCTGAAAAGTTCTTTAACTGCAAGATGGAAGAGGGTAGCTCCGTCAGTGAGCATGTGCTTAAGATGTCTGGGCACGCAAATAAACTTCAAAGTTTGGGTATAGTGATTCCTAATACTTTGGGAGTTTACCGCATCCTCCAATCACTACCACCAAGTTACAAGAACTTTGTGATGAACTACAACATGCAGAACATGAACAAAGAGTTGCCAGAACTATTTGCTATGTTAAAATCTGCAGAAGTGGAGATCAAGAAAGAGCACCAAGTGTTGATGGTCAATAAGACCACCAAATTCAAGAAAGGCAAGTCTAAGCAAAAGGGACACTTCAAGAAGGGTGGTAAGAAAGTTACCATGCCAACGAAGAAGACCAAGGCTGGACCTAAGCCTGAAACTGAGTGCTTTTACTGCAAGGGAGAAGGTCACTGGAAGCGGAATTGCCCAAAGTACTTGGCGGATTTGAAGAACGGCAACATCAAGAAGAAAGGTATATTTGATATACATGTTATTGATGTGTATCTCACTAGTATTCGTAGT
The DNA here is from genome assembly GCA_916181665.1 of Avena sativa. Classification (NCBI taxonomy): domain Eukaryota; kingdom Viridiplantae; phylum Streptophyta; class Magnoliopsida; order Poales; family Poaceae; genus Avena; species Avena sativa. Next base: position 34,667,158 of record OV702289.1, on the reverse strand, counting down.
AGTGCCTGGGTATTTGATACTGGTTCGGTTGCTCATATTTGTAACTCGAAACAGGAGCTGCAGAATAAACGGAAGCTAGCGAAGAACGAGGTGTCGATGCGTGTGGGAAACGGATCAAAGGTTGATGTGATCGCGGTCGGCACGCTACCTCTTCATCTACCATCGGGATTAGTTTTATACTTAAATAATTGTTATTTGGTGCCTGCGTTGAGCATGAACATTATATCGGGATCTTGTTTATTGCGAGACGGTTACTTGTTTAAATCAGAGAATAATGGTTGTTCGATTTATATGAGTAATATGTTTTACGCACATGCACCTTTGATAGATGGTCTATTCTTATTGAATCTCGATAGTAGAAATACACATCTTAATAACATTGAAGCTAAACGTTTGAAATCAAGCGATAATTCGACCTATATGTGGCACTGTCGTCTTGGTCACATTGGAGTGAAACGTATGAAGAAACTCCATTCCGATGGACTTCTTGAATCACTTGATTTTGAATCACTTGAAAGATGCGAAGCATGTCTGATGGGTAAAATGACTAAGACTCCATTTTCTGGTATAATGGAGCGAGCTACGGACTTATTGGAAATCATACATACCGATGTGTGTGGTCCAATGAGTGTAGCATCGCGCGGTGGTTATCGTTATGTTCTTACCTTCACGGATGATTTGAGTAGATATGGGTATATCTATTTCATGAAACATAAGTCCGAAACTTTCGAGAAGTTTAAGGAGTTTCAAAGTGAGGTAGAGAATCAACGTAACAAGAAGATTAAATTTCTACGTTCTGATCGTGGAGGTGAATATCTAAGTTACGAGTTTGGCGAGCATTTAAAGAAGTGCGGAATACTTTCACAATTGACACCGCCGGGAACACCACAGCGTAATGGTGTGTCCGAACGTCGTAATCGAACTCTCTTAGATATGGTTCGTTCTATGATGTCACTTACAGATTTACCGCTATCATTTTGGGGTTATGCATTAGAAACAGCCGCATTCACTTTAAATAGGGCACCATCTAAATCCGTTGAAACGACACCGTATGAATTATGGTTTGGGAAGAAACCTAAATTGTCGTTCCTTAAAGTTTGGGGATGCGAAGCCTATGTAAAGAAGTTACAGCCGGACAAGCTTGAACCCAAAGCGGAAAAATGCGTCTTCATAGGATACCCAAAGGAAACTATTGGGTATACCTTCTATCATAGATCCGAAGGCAAAATCTTCGTTGCCAAGAATGGATCCTTTCTAGAGAAGGAATTTCTCTCGAAAGAAGTGACTGGAAGGAAAGTAGAACTCGACGAGGTTGTCGAACCTTCTCTCGAAATTGCGAGTAGCGCAGCACCGGAAGAAGTTCCTGTGGTGCCTGCACCAATAAGAGAGGAAGCTAATGATAGTGATCATGAAACTTCGGTTGAAGTTGCTACAGAGCCTCGGAGGTCAACGAGAACTCGTACCACTCCAGATTGGTATGATTCCGTTATGAATGTCATGTTGGTGGACAACACCGATGACCCCGAGACATATGAGGAAGCGATGATGAGCCCAGATTCCAATAAATGGCAAGAAGCCATGAAATCCGAGATTGGATCCATGTACGAAAACCAAGTATGGACTTTGGTGGACTTACCGGATGGCCGGAAGGCTGTCGAGAACAAATGGATTTTCAAGAAGAAAACAGATGCTGATGGTAATGTTACTGTCTATAAAGCTCGACTTGTCGCAAAAGGGTTTCGACAAATTCAAGGAGTTGACTACGATGAGACTTTCTCACCAGTAGCGAAGCTAAAGTCTGTGAGGATTATGTTAGCAATCGCTGCATATTATGATTATGAGATATGGCAGATGGATGTCAAAACAGCATTCCTCAATGGAGACATTGATGAAGAGTTGTATATGATGCAACCCAAAGGTTTTGTCGATCCTAAAGATGCTAACAAGGTATGCAAGCTTCAACGGTCCATCTATGGATTGAAGCAAGCATCCCGAAGTTGGAATCAACGTTTTGATAAGGTAATCAAAAGTTTTGGTTTTATACAAACTTATGGAGAAGCTTGTATTTACAAGAAAGTGAGTGGGAGCTCTGTAGCATTCTTAATACTGTATGTGGATGACATATTGTTGATTGGGAATGATGTAGACCTTCTTAATAGTGTCAAGGAATATTTGAATAATAGTTTTTCAATGAAGGATCTTGGCGAAGCAGCTTACATATTAGGCATAAAGATTTATAGAGATAGATCGAAACGCCAAATATCATTGTCACAAAGTACATATTTGGACAAAGTTCTAAAGAGGTTTGGAATGGAAGATAGCAAGAAAGGGTTCTTGCCCATGTTGCCCAATACGACCTTGAGTAAAACTCAAAGTCCGACATCGGCAGAAGATAGAGAAAGGATGAGTAAGACTCCCTATGCCTCAGCCATAGGATCTCTAATGTATGCCATGCTATGTACTAGACCCGACATTGCATATGCTGTTAGTTTAACTAGCAGATATCAAAGTGATCCAGGAGTGGATCATTGGACAGCGGTCAAAAACATCCTTAAGTACTTGAGAAGAACTAAGGATATGGTTCTTTCTTATGGAGGTGATGAACAGCTCGTTGTTAATGGTTACACCGATGCTAGTTGGAACACTGATCCGGATGATTCTAAATCACAATCTGGATACGTATTTATTTTGAATGGTGCAGCAGTTAGCTGGAGGAGTGCAAAGCAAAGCGTTGTGGCGAGATCTTCAACTGAATCGGAATACATGGCTGCTTCGGAGGCTTCACAAGAAGCGATATGGATGAAAGAGTTCATTACAGAGCTGGGTGTGGTTCCTAGTGCGCTGGACCCAATGTCTATCTACTGTGATAACATGGGCGCCATAGCCAATGCGCAAGAACCAAGGTCACACAAGAAGCTGAAGCATATCAAGCTACGTTTTCACGCTATTCGAGAACATATCCAGGATGGGGATATAAAGATTTGCAAAGTACACACAGATCTGAATGTGGCGGATCCGTTGACTAAACCTCTCCCGAGGGCAAAACATGACCAACACCAAACTGCCATGGGTGTTCGGTATATTACCATGTAATCTAGATTAGATGACTCTAGTGCAAGTGGGAGACTGTTGGAGATATGCCCTAGAGGCAATAATAAATATAGTTATTATTATATCTTTGTGTTTATGATAAATGTTTGCATTCATGCTATAATAGTATTAACAAGGAAACCATTAATACTTGTGTGAATTGTAAACTTAATTTGAAGTCCCTAGTATAGCCTCTATACTTCACTAGCTTGTTGGTTGATTGATGATGTGGTTTCTTTGTCATGAACATTGAGATGTTATCAACAACAAGATCATATCGTTAGGAGAATGATATGGTGGACATACTCCTATAGATAAGCGTAGCATAAAGATCAAGTCATTTCAATAGTTCAATTGCTATATGCTTTCTGATACATAGTAACCTAATTCCTTCGACCATGAGATCATGCATATCACCTTTACTGGATGGATGCTTTGATGTCATCAAACACCACACCGTAACAGGGTGGCTATAAAGGTGGTATTGAGTGTTCGGAAAGTATTGGTTGAAACACATGGATCAAGAGTGGGATTTGTCCATCCACATGACGGATAGATATTCTCTGGGCCCTCTCGGTGAAATGTCATCCAATTAGCTTGCAAGCATGTGACTGGGTCACAAGGGATCACATATCACGGGAACGAGAAAAGAGTACTTATCAGTAACGAGGTTGAACTAGGTATGCAGAGATACCGAAGATCATAACCTCGGATAAGTAACATATCGTGAGACAAAGGGAAATTGGTATCGTATGTAAGTGGTTCATTCGATCGCAAAGTAATCGTAGAAATATGTGGGAGCCATATGAATTTCCAGATTCCTCTATTGGTTATTGTTCGGAGAAGTGTCTCGATCATGTCTGCATAATTCACGAACCGTAGGGAGACACACTTAAGGATTCGACGTTGTTTGAGTAGTTATGGTATTATGAGAAAGAGACCGAATGTTGTTCGGAGTCTCGGATGGGATCCGGGATATCACGAGGTGATCCGGAATGGTCCGGAGAATAAGATTCATATAAGGAAAGTCCCGTTTCGGAGTTCGGGAATGATTCCGGTGTTTTCATCGGGAACATTCTAGAAGGTCCCGGAATGTCCGGCACTCCGGGGGGGAAGGGGTACATGAATGTGTCATTGCATGTTGGAATGATTGCATCATGTACTAAGTGTTCTCGCTGTCCGAAATAAAGGGTTAATTCAAATCCTAATTGAAAAAGTCAAACTGCCAGTTTTCGGTCAAACTGCCAGTTTTCGGAAAGAGGAGAAAGAGGAGGAGAGGTGGAGGCCGAGTTGGAGGAGGGTTCCTCCCCTTGGCCGGCGCACCTCCCAAGGCCGAGTTGGGGAGGAACTCCTCCCCTTGGCCGCCGGCCCTCCCACCTATAAAGGGAGGGGCAGGGCTCCCCTCTCTACACAACACTACTAGTTCCTACCCTCTAAACTAAACCCTAGATCTAAACCCCGGTTTAGAGCTATTTTGGTTTAGAGCCTTCTAATTGGTTTAGAGCCCTCTAATTGGTGTGTCTAATTACTAGACCACTAATAGCCTCTCTCATAAGCTCCACCATACTCGCACCGGCTTAAGGCGAAGCCCTGCGGGATCTCCCCTCTACTTCCGGTACCACGCCGTTGTGCTGCCGGAATCGCGAGGAGAGTGCTACAACCTCCGCTGCCTGCTGGAACAAGGGAGAGGAAGGTCTTCGTCGAGTACCGAACGTGTGACCGACTGCGGGGGCGCTGCTGGAACGTGGCGCCGGAAGGATCGTCTACACGATCTTGAGATCGGAAAGAGTACGACTACATCACCCACGAGAATCTGCTCTCGTTAAACACTTTGGAATCTTCGAGGGTGAGTTATTCCATCGACTCGTTGCTACAATCTAGTAGATAGATCTTGGCTTGTTTGTTTGTATGCGATAGAAAATTTTTGTTTTCCATGCTACGAACCCCTACAACGACAAGATATGTTCTAGGTAAAATTACAGTAACACATCATTTGTTTGCCAACGACCGACAGTAACACAAACATATAAGGCCTAAAATTGTGTTACATATGTATCAACACAGTAACATAAAAATATATGTTAGAGGCATTATGTTACAAGTTTATTGATGTAGTAACACCTATGTATCTGTGCTGAGAATGCGTTACAAACTTTAGTGCCAAAAGTAACACATAATCATGCACAATGGGAGCGATGGATCTATCGGATGGTTAAAACCAGGGGCAGAGTTAGTCGGTGCTACCCGGGTTGTAGCACTGGTCCAGTCAACCTTCCCAATAGATTAGGCATTAGGAGGAAGGTTTGCCGGGAAAGAGCTACGCTTCCCGGCCAAACAAGGCTCCATACGCCTTGGATAACTCATGGGATCTGCTACCAGAGTTAATGTGCTCGAGTAGTTGCTTCTAGAGTGCTCGTCACTCAAATCACTCGAATTCCCAGTTGCCACCTTCCAATCTGATACGCCATCCTACTTCCCTTCTAGAGCGATGATGGCCACCAACATCTCTTGGGAAGATAAGATCTTCGAGCTTATTGACCGAGATGCCAGATCTACATGACCTCAAATTCATCTCCCACCCCGGGAGGTCAACTCAAGGACGAGAGCCTAGCACTCTCCAATCGTAGCTCGGATGCGCGTGAGGAAAGCTCGAAGAAGATGTATTAATGATGGAGATCCCTTCCCCCGGTTCCTCTACCAGCAACATCACCCTACAAAGCAACCACCGCCGGGAAGAACAAGATCAGGTTGCTCCAGATCTGCTCGGAAAGATCTGGAGCCCTACTCCAACACCACAACACGAGGCTGGAAGACGGGTTAGAGCCCAAACCTACTCTACTCCTACCTACAGACAATCAACATCAATCTTGCACCCCGTCCAGCCGACGAGGCCGCTGGATAAGAGGAGGGGAGGAGTCGGGGATGACATGAAGACTCTCAATGAGGGAGGCTACGTGAGAGCGAGAGGAGAAAGGATGCTAGTTTGTGGTGCTAGTGACTTCAGTTAGCTTGGCCTTGTGTCTTGGTTCATAGAGTTAATAATTATCATCGGAGTTTAACGTGAAGAAAGGAAACGCAAAAGATATGCTTTTGGTCGTATGGTATACCTTGTTATCTAAAATAGACTCGCTAGCTAACCACATAGGTAGATGCGGTATATGATGATTTAAGCCATGTGAATCTATTTTAGTTTGTTTTTATAATAGAACATGAATATCTGATGTATAAAAGTGGTTGCGGAATTTTGGTTAGATTTTTTGTCAAAGTCAACTTGCATACAAAAATTCAAAGCATGGGTTGACTTTGTCAAAAAAAACTCGAACCAAAATTTTGAAACCACTTTTGTATACTAGAAATCGGTGTCATACTAGGAAAACAAGATAAAATCGATGTAGGGAGCAAACCATATATTTTGGTGTAAAATTTATTGGATTCTATCCGGAGGAGGAGACAATCACCTAGGGACCTTGACGTAATTTTATTTTTGGATAGCTATTCCGCTAGTTTGATAAATATATTTGAGATTTTTTTTTAAAAATAAAATTCTTTTGCCGCGCTAACCTCGTTTTTTGGCGTAGAAGAAAAACCAGCGGAGGGAATTTTTTTAATCCATCCTGCTAATGTACACTCTTTCCTCCATTATTAGCTCCTATATATGAAACCGGATCTAATTAATCAACGACAAATCAATACGCCGCAATTATCTCATCTGAAACCACCGAGTCGCCGCCACAGCCTGCACGGCGCCGCCCCCACCGTCCTCCCCCCACCGCGCCGCCCCCACCACCGAGCTACCACCACGGCGCTCTCCCCCCGCCCCCTCTCCTTCTGCTCTCTGTCACGCCGTCCGGTCCGTCCTATTGTTCCCTGTCGCGCCGGCCGCTCCATCCTGTTCTTCCCCGTCGAGCCGGCCGCTCCATCCTGTTCTTCCCCGTCGAGCCGGCCACCCCATCAACTGCTCCCCATCGTGTCTTCTTGCCGAGGCTTGGCCTCCCCGCCCGCTGCTTGCCATCGTGTCTTCCTGCCAAGGCTCGGCCACCCTCCTACCACGTCCCCCTCGCTGCTCACCCGATGTACAGGCATTTATTCAGGCATCTTCACCACGAGGTACTTAACCAGCCATGAGTGCTTCCTCTCTTCGATTCTTGAAGTTGACTTGGGTTCTTTGGTACTTGATTGCACGCACATGTTTCTATTGATAAGATTACACGGTTCTGCCACCCAAATTGTAGAGGGGATGTCCACACTACTTGATTTCCCTGTCAGATACTACAAACTTTTCCTAGGTAATTCTCCTTCCTCTTCCCTCATATTTTTGTTGGAAATTTGTCGCTAGCATTCTAGGCTCGTGAGCATTTCAAGGCCGCCTGCTACTATGGTAATGGCCTCTAGCGATGGAGACCATAGGCCGTCGGTTGTGAAACATGGCCAGATACCTCTTCAGCTTGTTGATCCCTGCCACACTATTCCACCGTTGCTTGAACGAGCCATCCCGCTCGTTGTGTCGGCCGGCAGCGTGTGCCAGCGTAAGCCGCGCATGAAAGTATCAGTGGAAGGAGAACCACAGAAAGCAGGTTCATCACCTAAAATGTTGTTCTTGGCATGTTTGGTTGTATGGTTGAAAGGTTCTGGGCCCAATGTTCACCATCAGCATGGTGATTGCTGGATGTCGCCGGTGTTATTTTGGCATGCCGACATTCTGTGGATTCTGAATGTCCGCAAGCCACTTATGTTAGGAACTGTCATTATATTGATCGACATCTATTTGTACGGAGTAGTATTATTGGTAAACAGAGTTTTGGGTTATATTTAAATTATTGAATTGTATACACACCCTCTAAATACATCCCCACTATAGGAGATGCATGTGGTGTTGTCTAAAACGGATGTGGCAGAGACTTGTAGATAGTAGCCGTCTAAACCTCTGAAAATTTATGAATGATATCAACTCTTTCTTTGTTCGGACTAACTACAAGCAACATATGAGTAGCAGTAAATATATAGATATGCATCAAACCTGATTGAGATAATAAAGCTGGGAGATCGCTGGAATAAACTAGATTATGCTGCAACAAAATATTTCTGTCTTTTTGGCATTGTTTAGTCTTTTAAGGTGCAGAAATACACTATAAATTATGGGGGCATGTTTTTTGCTTTATTATTAAATATATTTATCCATTGTTCTAATTGTTGGAATAAAGATGTATTGTCTATTTTGCAGGACAGTTGCGTAGGTAAAAAAGGTTGAATGTGATTCAGATCACTAATCAAGAAGATGATGAAGATGGAGATTTCAATAATGGTGAGCAACATGTGATGAACCACAAGAATTGGAAGATAAAGAGGACTGAGTTCACAATTAAGGTAATGACCTATTAAAATTATGTTCTCCTCTTAATTAACCTTGTAAATGATAACTATTGAAAGAGTAAAAAGTGGGCGTAACTAAATTAGTGCTTTTCTGAATAAATCTTGTAGTACACATGGAATTAGTCAATCGGAGGAGAAGAAGCTTGCCAATTGTTGCCGTGATATCAAGAAGAATAGTCATGAGCAAACAATATTGCGGTGTTTACAAGTACTTCACAATTAACAAGAAAACACAATATGTTATTTTTCCCCTTCTATTCATCTCTAACGTCTCTACTTTAAATAAATGCTGGAATAGAAAACAAGGCTATGAGAATATATAGAAGAGGTAAATGAATTCATTTTCTCTTCCTTTTGTATGCATTTCTATCAATATTTTTCTCAAACTTGTTAGTTCTGTAGGAATATCTCCAATTAAGAAATAATGTTGTTTCTGCCTTACCAATACTACATGGTAAAACAAAGGTAATTTTAATACATGGTGCAGCTATATCACTGCTTGTCACTTGAAACCGTCGTATTAATATCTTAGTTTGTAGAGAGTCCAATGTGGAACTGTTGAAGCATGCTTGTCTATGCAGCATGACATGTCAAAGGATAATAATTTATTGCTTTCTCGCGAAAAGGTATGACTGCTCTTACTCATGTGCTTTTGAGTTTTGAAGCTACAACTTTCTCTGTCTCGAGGATATGAATATGATTCCACGTACTATTATTGTCTGTAGGTGAGGGAAACGGGAGATGAGCCGGATGAATCTTCTGCAAAATTGCACAAGCAAAGGACTAGAAGTAAACGCCCACACTCAGCTCCCTCAAAAAGAAGAAGTACTTATTTATTCAAGGTAAATATCCACTACAATTTATTTAGTTCTTTGGGGGTAATCTATGCTGGGTTTTAATTAAAATAGAGCTCATCGCTGATGATATAGAAGGGTTTTTATTTCAAGTTTCATGATTCGTCTAAGTTTACTAGAGTGCATAATTGGTAGGGAGATATGATATCTCCTTGTATTAGAGCAAGTATCATGTGTCTTATCACATCCGAGAACCTTGGAAAATGTATAGTTTGTAACAGTTAGATAGTTTCAATTTTCTTTTGCTCGCTGCTTAGGATTTGTTAAGGGGAAATTCAGTTAGTGATTTGTTGAGGGTAAATTCAGTTAGTATCTGTACCGTGATGAAAAGGAACTTTGTATACTGACCTGGTATGGTATATGATCATAAATATTCTAAGAATGTACTTACTCTTCCTTATTTGTTAATGCTATTCAAGATACAAATAGATTTACGTTCTGGTACTACTTCCACTCAAATTTGGTAGAATAGCAAGTTGTATTCTGGTACTATTCAGAATATAAATGGAGCAGATCTACATATATGCCATACTTAAATATGTGTTATATAATAACTTAGAAGGTGTACTAGTCTCGTAGATATCCTACATTTTGCATGTAGCTAGAACATGTTGTGATCACATTGAGGTACCTGATCGTTAGTTGTTAGTTTGGAGTTCTGACTTGCACACCAAGATTAGAAAGTAGTACTAGCGAGACACTGAGTATTCTTTTAAAAACTAGTATACTTGCAGCTAGTGACGTTGCATATTATTGAGATTAGCAATTGGTACTAGCGAGACACTGGGTAGTCTTGTAGCTGAGTTTAGCATCAGGTAGTTACGTTGCATATTAATTGTGTATACATATTCATTGACATCGGTGGAATATCTATTGTTGGCATTTTCTCTTATAAAATCTAGTGCATGTATGTGTATCCCTAATCTAAGTGAGTGTTTATGACAACCTTCCTCAACTATGACCATGTGTATATGTTGACATATTGTACATGCAAATGATATCATCCTTCTTGTCGAATGTTAATATTGATAATAATGCAGTATGGTTCCAAAGTATTCCTAAAGACTTCAACATATCCAAACAAGCAAAATAAATCCATAGTACGGACCCTGCAACTAAGGCTGGTGGTATTGAGTTAGGTGCCGCATTTGCACTTGTGCGCATAGATGAGCCTATTCGCGAAAAATGATGAGTTGGTAAGAGAAGTATGCGATTGAAAGATAATTGGTGATGATTTTGCTAAAGGACTCTTAATTGCTTGGCGATTCAGCCTTTGTAAGTTAAACCATTTCTTCCAAATTCTAGAATCATATGGGTACAATTAGTCATATAACTGTTAGTTTCCATTTTCTCTTACAGATACGAAAGAAGGATGATTGAGTTGCAGCTGAATTCTCCGGTTGGATCAAGGGCAAATAAAATTCAAGATTTTCCTTATCAATAATTGTAGTTTATATTGAAAAATGTAATATCATTCACATTATCTTATTCTTTGGTTGTATTGATGCAAATGGTATCGTGTAATCTTCTTGACAATTATGTTTTGTATGGTCAAATTTATGGATACTATGTTGTGGCACCAATAGTATTGGTATTTATTTAATGTGATGCATATGTATTCTACACTTGTGTATTTCTAATAATATCTTGATATGTTCAATTAGTTTATGTGATGTGCTTTAGATTCTCTGTCTTCTTAATGGCGCCAAGCATCATAATAATTGAGCATGTGCAGTGATTTATTAATTAAATGTATATTCCATAAACTGATTACCTAAATTCGTGTTGAAAAATAAAAAATACAATAATGATGATGCAATAATAATCTAGTAGCGTTATCGATGGTGTTACTGTAGTTACGAGATGTGTTACTATGGTAGTTGGCAACTATAACTTGTAGTGTTACAACATATGAATATTATGTTACCAATTGTGTTTTCGAGCTAAAAATGGTGTTACTAATTATGTTACTATAGTAGTAAAAATATGTTACCGCCAATGTTCTATGTCTATGAAAATATGTTACTCTTGGTGTTACTATAGTAACAAAAACATGTTACCGACATGTTTAGTAGCACATAATATGCGTGTTACTACGACATAAGGTGTAACACAATTTTTAGCATGTGGTAACAATTACAATGTGTGACTGGGAAGAACACTTAGTAACACGACCTATTGGAACACATCAAGAAATATGTTACTATATGTCCCAGTAACACAATTTTGGACCTGTAGTAACATAAAACCATGTTACGAAAGCTTTGTCCTGTTGTAGTGATTACTTGCGTTTGTGCAGCCCAATCATCCTCGACCATCTGAGCAGCCAGCTTCGAGGCCACATATCCAACCCTCGAATCAGGTTCTAGATCAATGATCTCTGCTAAAAACTGAACAGTTTTGCTTGTCCAACCATTTCGCTCATCGATTTCATCAACTATATGTTCCCCTATCTCAACCCTAACATAGTCACATTTGCAATCATCAAATCGTAACAAAGAAACTTCTTGCTCTGGCCCCCAAACCACACTATCCCCAATTTTTTCCACCATTTTCCTCACCGCCTCCTCTCCCATGTTTATTAGCTCTTGGGGATCAACATGTTCTAATTCCACCTCCCATTTAACAACCGTGTCTCTCTCAATGATCTGCGTGCTGCCATCAACTAAAACAGCCCTAGAGCGAAAGAAATTGATGCAAAATTTGAAGTTTTGGCGCGCATCATCGTCTCCCCTGTTTTTGGCGGGCACTGTGAGCTAGAGGAAGCGAACAAAGAGCTCAACCCTAGAGAAATTAAGTATAGAGATGCAGGATATACCGATTAGAAGTCCCCTCTCCATGCTCCATCTCGTTCCCCCTCGCCCCGTTCAGCACACCCCGGCCTCCACAATCTAGCATCAATGGGCACGCTCAGATCTCGAATTGAGAAGAATGGGAGAGGAATTAGGTTTCAAATGGCACTCACCACCTTCGCCGTCGAACGAAAGCGCTGCTGCCTAAAATAATTTCCCTACCGCCGGCGTCGGCGCCGAGAACGATGGGTGAGGTCCACCGCCGCCGTCGGGGAAGCTACAGTCAGTGTGACACGCGCTCTCGGTCGAAAGCGGCTGGTTTGACTGGCTTGACTGGCTGTCCCAACCTTAACCCTAATCTTGGAACAAAGTTAAATGTGTCCTTAACGACCCATGGGCTATTAGTTGCCTCACAAACGTCGCATGCGAGCTATTCTTTTCAATAATGTCGTGTTCCTTCCAATTCCGCATAAAGACGTCGCATGGGAGCTATAAGACCATGCTTGGGGATAAGTTTTCTGCCAGTACTTGACTGAGAGTCTCGGTCATCATGCCTTCGCCCAAATCGCTCTGGATTCTAGATACTCGTCGTTTTTACGAATTTTATGACTTTCGTCTGAGCCTCTTGCTCTTAGCTTTGCCTTCAGCATCCTTCCTTTTGCAGACGGTGGTGGAGGCTGGAAGGAGGCGTGTTTATGGACGGACGGCAGAGCTGAGGCAGGGATAGAGGAGATGGTGCAGATCATCCGTATGAGGTGTGTCCGTCTGGCTCGTGGAGTTCCCGGTCGGCGAGCTCGGGGGGAGGGCTCGCGCGCTACCACGCCGTCATGAATGGTTCTTAGAGGGCGTGGGGAGGTGCTCAGCGGCGAGGGGCGGCGATGGCCCCTGGGAACCCTAGCACGCAACAGAGAAACGAGAGATGCTCTATTTGCTTTGTGGAGCTGAAACTTTGGTGTGATATACTGCAAATTCAAGAACTCGGGTCGGACCGTGAAAGTGCGTTTCAGCGGTATTGTCCCATCCGGAACGGTATGCGCAGTCAGGAGGGCGGACCGCGCGTGCACTAGATTTCTGCGCGACGAGCGAGTCCTCCGCAAGTCCTTTCCAGCTTGATCTAGCTGGCTAGGTTTTTTTTGAGACAATCCAGCTGGCTAGATAGATAGCTAGCTAGGGCCACCAGGCCCACTATTTGGTGATCATAGTGGTAGTATCATATGATACTAAGCGTATGATACTATCTTCCTAATGCATAGTATCATCTAGTGTATTATTGTTGATTTATATTTAATTATTGTAGAATTTCCATGCAAACTAGTGTACAAGATCTATTTGTCATTAAATATTTTAGTTTTACGTGTTATGATATTGTATCATGCTAGGAGCAAGTATAATAAATTCTATTCAGCTGGGTACAAAAAAATCTACGTCAGCAAAATCGTAGTTGGATGTGAGAGAAAGCAAAAGAGAGAGTGAGGCGGGCGCTTCAGCTGTCGCCGACGGCAGCACACAAAACAACGAAGTATAGCTCGCATACAGCCAACCATCAACGCTTGGACAAGCTGCATGCATTTAATACTAGTACTAATATGCTGAGTCTCTTGAAGGGCACCACAAAAATCCAAAGAATCAAATATTTAATTATTCTATATAATCATCCTAATAGCCAGCCTATTGTTAGTAGTACTTATTTGTGGTGACTCTAGCTGACATGGCATAAGGTATACAGCCGACACCTAACTATACTATTGTTCTTGCTCTAGTATGATACTACAACCACTTCTCTCTTTATTAATTGAGGTGCCACGACAGCTTTTGCCAACTTAGCATGCATATGATACTTCTTATGATACTACCATTAGGAGCAACCTGCAAAACCAGTTTTTGCTGCTTATTCCTATAGGGGTACTCAATCACCTGACGTAAAAGCTGACACCTCGGGATCTCTGTATTCTTCATCCTCACGCCATGGACCAAGAGGGGACCCAAAATAACACGTCGACACCATGGCCCGAGATCTGCCATCAAAAAAGTCAACTACAAGTACTTGAAAACATCTCCCAAATCTCACACTACTAACCTACTTCACTAGGTTCTGTTTTCCAAACAAAATCACTATCTAGAGGCCTAAATAATTTCTCCTTCCCCGTGATGCTTCTCCCTAGGGATAGTACCCGCATGCTATGGGTACGGGTGGAGCCATCCCATATCCGTACTCGTCCCCTCCGACCTCACCCGTCATCTATAGTTATACCCGCCAACGGTTACAATTTTTTCATACCAATCATATGGAAGGGTAAATGGGTACCCACACGTAAAAAATATATATGTGTTTATAACAAATAAATCTACTAAAATTATATGTCAACACATCAAGTCAATAATTGGAATATGATCGCGTATTATGGAATACGAAAGTCACGAAACATGAGTTGAAGCGAACCTAAGTTACCTGCCGGCAATTATGGGACTAGGAAGAGAAGCTCCAATTATGAAAGTTTGGATGGGTACACGGGTTTAGTTTCTATGACCCCTTATCCATACCCACTTTACTCGGTGGGTTTGATATTTTCTCATTTACATACTCATGGATATTTTTCTGTCTCATACCCATAGTCCTATTGGGTTTTTATCCGTCGGGTACATGGATAATGGTACACATTTCCATACCACTTCCCTAACCTAAAATAGATAAAAAGTTAGACAAAAAAAAACTATCACAGGTAGCAACTGCCACCTCCACATGTTCCCCTGTTTACCCACCCACCCACCCCACCACCACCACCCATTTTTTTCAGTGGGATCTGAGTAACCTAACTGCAACATCATTCATGAAAGCATCTAGTAAGATGCATTTGGAAATAGGATCTGGGTAGCGTAGACACATGAATTAGGTAAAAAATAAGCATGAAAAGGAAAGTAGAACCTTGAAAACTTAAAGAGTTTAGGAATCAGAACCTGGCAACCTAAGAAACTGTCAACTAAATCTTTTTGCTGTTCACAACATCCTCCATCCATATAATACACGCTAAATTTCTGTGCTCTTTCCTTTATAACCCTACCACATGATCTGAAAAAACACTGATTTAGATACATCCTTTAATGAAATAACAACTTTTTCTGTTTTGTACCTCAAAAAAAAACTTTGTCTGTTTTGTGCAAATTGGAGATAAGATGGTTGTCCATATGCAAAAAGATGATAACAATGGAGGGATGCTGAAGCAAGCCATCGAGAATTACAATTCATGGTAGCAAGGTAGCTAAAAAATTATCACGGTCGAGGCTCCTCTTGGGCATGCGCCTTTTTAGTTTCGGCTTGGGGTCTTAGACATTGCAATTCTAAAACTCTGTTGTCACTCGGTATAGCATGTATACCCGTGAGCAGTCATCGGACATAACCCCAAAGCCATCCACACGACGAGGCTCCTTGAATGCATGACAGTGCCATGCCTTGATGGAGAACGCCAGCGAATCCAACACCTCCATCGATGAATCCACAGTGGGAGCGGAGGAAGGAAGCGCGCGCCTTCACCGGGTAGCAAGAATACCGGGACCGCATTGGCCCGTACTCTGCCAGGCGGTGCTGCGGACGATGGATCCCTTAGCTCCATCTCCATCCGTGTATGTGTGCGGAAGTGCTTCTTGAGCCCTATCATCTTTGTGGCGGTGTGTCTGTGTGCGAAAGTGCTTCTAGAGCCATATCATCTTTGGAGAGGTGAGACATCGTTCTTGGAGTTTTTTTTCAATCTTTCTTTGTAGGTATAAGCTATAGGTAGCACTCACTTAATTTATAGACGAGCATGGGCGGTGGAAAGACGGCTAAACAGCAGGAAAAGAAAGTGGCAAATGGAAAAAGAAATGGAAAGACATCACACACGTGTTGGAGGAAATAAATTGTCTAGAAAGAACTAGGAATGCACAGGAGAAATTTATCAGTAATTGTTTGCGTTGAGAAAAAACAATTACATTTTTCGGGAATGTGTGCGATAAAGGACAACTTCACTAATGTTTTCTTAAATGTTGACCATGTGCTATGTATTTGTTACGTTCATAAAAAAACATTTTATGTGCGATGTCGCCGCGATAAAGCCTACAATCGAAATTTTGCATCGTCGACAATCTTCCACACCACACATGAAAAGAGCCTTCCCTGTACGACGGAGGCCTTAAGATGCATGATTTGTACTAGTGTAGTCATGGATAAAGTTGAGTATTACATATGTATAAATATCGATAGTACCTCTTTTATTTCCTCCGCCACCAGCAAGGCAAAATAGGTCCAGTGTCCCAAAGTTCCATTCATTCAGACAATCGGATTGGAACAAGTGCAATGCAACGCTACTGACCCAACAGAGTTGAAACAATGTCGTCGCCGGTCGTGGAAGTCGTGACACCTCCATTGAACGAGCAGGAAGACGTAGACTTTCTATGTTCTTCTTCTTCTTCTTCTCAATGGATGATCTTGCGATGACCGCTGCAGACAAGATGTTGATCCCACGTGTGTCGTTGACGGATGATATCCTGGCATGTATTATGGTCCTCGTGCCGCCGGTAAGAAACGACTCCGAGTCATCCTCCATAGCTTCCTCTCAAGTGCGTGCGTTGCCACCGTCGCCACCTATGTCCCGACCATGATTCCTACCACCGCAACAATGCCCACCCTAAACCCTATATATACATAGCAAGTTATAAATTCTCAATTCTAAACCTAATAATGAGGGTATATTTTAGGATAACTATAAATGGGGGTTGGGGGGGGGGGGGGGGGGGGGGGGGCATTGCCCCCCTATCACCCTGCGGTCCCAGGAAGCTGTCGCCGCTAGCAGGCCTTGCATTGAATAGCGTTGGCCGAATTAGAGAAAGGGAAGAACATCGTAAACCCTAGTCTGATATTTATTAGTCTGGCGGAGGGAGATGGAGAAGGTTGCTGGGCTGATGCAAAACTTGAGGCTATCGGATGAGTTACAGGGAGTTAAGATCACTTGGTCAGGGGAGAAAGGGGGTGAGAGTACCAAACCGTAGGCCATGCATGGGTAAAATGTTGTCGGAGAAGCCGGCTCACCCGGACGCAATATGCTTGGCCAAATCTGGTGCCCACTCCGTGGGATCGACTGCAGGGACATGGGTGATAATATTTCCTTGATCACTTTCAAGCAAGATGCAGGGTCCTTGGATGTTTGAAAAGGATCTTATCATCATGGAGGATTTTGTACCAACCAAGAAGATACATGAATATGAATTTAAAGAGTAAATTCCAGTTTTTATGCTCTAGTTTGACATTTTCGACGCTAATTACCCAGTTTAGCAAGTTTTCATCCTAATTACCCCATTTAGCAATAGTTTTGACAATCTTTACCCCTTCTAAATTTTTTATCCCATGCCCGTCGAATCACTGATTGCAAAGAGCTTCTGCTGCTATATACTACCAACAGAATGCACGCGGTGAATGACGATAACCTGCTTGGCTGGCCATGCTTCACGCGACGACGACAATCCTAGCCTTGTCGGCCAAGATGTTACCGTGCATGGTACAGTCGTTTGAACCGTCGCACATAAATCTACTATGGTGTTTAAGCAACTCTGCGTGTGGGTTTGCTTGTTGTGGTTTGAATAAGAAATGATCTATCGGCTTTTGCTTAACAGATCAACTGATCAGGACTTGCGTTCAGTTAGACATAGCATAGGGTTTGGTTGGTTTAAGCAAGACACCATTTGTTCTTTTTTTAAGGGAAGACACGATCTGTCCTTCATGTCAGAATTAGAATAAATGAGAGAGAACATTCCTAACGCATCGTGTTCATGGGGGCGGTACTACTAGACTCAAAGGAAGAGCAGTTTATTGTGGTAAATTATCTTTAAGCACTTGAACATGGTACACTAGTGTGGTTAATTGCTTGATTTTCTTTTTTTTTGTTTAATAATTGCATAATTAAAAATTTTGGCATGTCACGTGTACCTAACACCCGGGACTCAGCAATCAAAATGCCACAAAATTTTAGAAGGGGTAAAGATTGACACAAATTTTGCTAAATGGGGTAATTAGGATAAAAACTTTATAAATGGGGTAATTAGCGTAAAAAATGTCAAACTTGGTGGTAAAATTTGGAATTTACTCGAATTTAAAACAATTCCAATATGGATTCGAGTCTTTGGAATGCCTCTTGGTATGATGGACCGCCCCGATGGTATGCTGTTAGGGAAGAAGCTTGGTGTGTTTGAGGAGATGGAGACTGGGGTTGATGATATAAGGCTGTTTGGAAAATATTTGAGAGTGAAGGTTCGGATCCAAGTTCCTAAGCCATTGTTCCATGGTGTAATGGATGAACATGGTAAAACATTGTGGTGCCCCATAGAATATGAATTTTTACCTGACTTTTTCTTTATTTTCGGAATCTTGGGTCATAGTATGAGAGGTTGCTCAATCAAGTTGCGTGAAGGGGAGAAACCACAGTATGGAAATTGGCTAAAGGGACATGGGGAGGAGGATAATAGGGGAGGGGGATAGTGGGAGAAGATATGACGGTCATGGGGGCAGTGGCAGCCATGGTTCTGGAGGCAGTTGGTGGAGTGGAAAGTCAAGAAGTGACAGTGTTTCATGGCGCAAACCGCAAAGAAAACTTTAGATAGGTAGGAGGCAAAGGTGGTAGTCATCGGGAGAAGAGTGAGAAGGTTAATAGTCAACCAGGAGATAGGCTTGACATCAGAGCCACATGGGAACCCGAAGAATCTATTTGGAGGGGAAAACATTGTGCACAAGGATGTTGAGAAAAACAAAGGTGCGGTGGTGGTGTTTGTGGAACCAAATTTAAATAGGAGGGGGCAGGATATGGAGGTAGATGTGGATGCAAATTCGGGAAAGGGAGGGGAGATGAAGAGTAATGTTGGAAATGCCACACAAACTAACAATCGTGGAGGGGATCCTAAGCAAGAATGGAAATAAAAATAAGGACGGGAAGAAATTCAAGAAGGTCAATGGTGAGAGGGTACAGAATGTTAGTATGTACAGGTACGTATATTAGGTGTATGTAATTACCTTTTTACCCTTTGTAACCCTAACCCTAATTGGCCTTGAGCCCATTATGTAAACACTGGAACCCCACGTATTATGCGAGGATTTCCCCAAACATCTCTCTCCCGCCCTACATGGTATCAGACTAGATCCTAAACCTAGCCGTCGCCCCCCATCGCACCCCGCGCCCCCGCCGCCCCTTCTTCTGCTGCCACGATGTCAGGTCCCGCCACCTCCCTCGATGGCATGTCCGGGGAGATTGTCCCGGCCGCTCCCACCATTCCCGCTGGCGGCGCCCCCGTAAAAAAAAGTATCATGACTAGTTCCTGGTACTCTTCTATGGATTCTATATAAAATGGATTCACCTCAGAATCCAACATTTTAACAGTCTAGATGGATTATGAATAAATATTGTTTTTTGTGGTTTTGTGTGCTGGTTCAGCAGGAATCAGGATAATAATTTGGATTGAAGTGGTGATGAGAATATTTTAGAGATAAGGAGATGAAAAGATGAAGGTTTAGATAGGTTTATTTCTAGGCATTTTCCATTTTTAGCTTTTACTTAGTTCATTTTGTAACTTCTCTATTTTGTAAATATTAAAATCTTTTATCCATTGCAATATGAATAAAGATGTCTTTGAATATTACCTATGCCAACTTTTATTTATGCAACATTCTTATAGTTTTTGTACTTGATCCCATGTTTGACTAATTCAAACTTCCATTTTGAAATCATTGGTTTGAATTTGGGCTACTTATAATCTTCTTGTCCATGAGTGTGTGTATGAATATGAACACTTGTTTAGGGTGAATAGTTTTTGATTTGAAATGACTCATAATCAAATTACCTTTGAAATTTGAATTTCAAATCCAAGTGTTTACTTGAGTCAAACTCAACACTAGATTCAATATTTCAATCACTTGACCCTATAAACACAAAAAGTTTAACCCCCCTCCCCCACCTCAATTTTAAGATGCATGAGATGCAATGCACAATATTGACATCAGTCCTTTTTCCCTTTCCTATTGTTTGGATGTTAAAGCGCCCGACCGAATCTCATCCGATCCAGCAAACTCCAGGCATAAGGCGTCCATGGAAGTTCGCCGGCGGGGACTTGCAGAACTTAACACTCCGGCCAGATCAGCGAGAGAAGGCATCAAGTAGATCTTCATCTTGGTGTGAGATAAACCAATGCCACCTTTATTCATGCCGAGCCCCCACACAACTAGCCATTCCGGCCGGCCGACCCACCGGAAAAGGCCAGCAAATCGATGGCGACCTTGGCCGCCACGCCCGCTCGGCGACGAGCGGCACTGTAGTAGAGGAGACCGGGCCACCCCGGACTGCCGCTACCGTGCCGCCATGTCGCATCAAGGCCAGTGCCACTCCACGATCACCCGACGATAGACGAAGGGCAGCGTTGAGATCACGACCAAGGTCGAGGCCTCTGCTGCCAGAGCAATGCCACGAGGATCACCACCGAGCCGTCGTGAGAGGAGACGAGCACTCCCCCCCCCCCCCCCCCCCCCCCCCCCCCCGCCCTCGACAACGAGCAGGCTGCGAGGCCCTAGTGGCGGCAGGGTAGGGGTGGAGAGGTGGTGGGGTGCTTGGGTGGCGACGATTAGCGTTTGTCCCGCCATCGCCTCGAGGGGACGAGAGGAGAGGGGCATCGAGAAAATGCATACAAACTTCCATTGAGTCTAGATGGCTTATGCTTGCGTAATTTCAGTAATCAGTATTGGTCGAACCTGGTCAGTCCACTGTGACGAACATGTTGGGACAGATGGATTTGATAGCTGCCAATTGAATTTTGTTAAGTATATCAAAAGTCCGGCTGTCTGGCATCAAGGACTGGAACTTTCAAGTTTCTTGTTCCCACGTAGAATCATTCTCCGTCATTATAATTTATGCTCTCGAGCACTACTATTATTGGTGGAAAGACTTGTTTTGCCTTAGCATTGAAACTGTAATTAAAAAATCAAAGTTATAACTAAGTTACTTGTATCTACACACTAAAATGCATCTAGTTATAGTATATAAATCTAGATAAATATAAGTCACTTTCAGGACAAGGGGTATTTATAGTACTACTGCAATAGTCGTTGCTTTGTTTGGATCACCATGTCTAAACTGCAATTGGGATCTGTTCTTTGACGAAATCAGGATCAGAATTTTCTTTTACATTACAGGCCTGCAGCGATGGATTGTTCTAGACTAGTAGTAGTACTAGTGTAGTATAATACGCAGCGAACGCGATAATAGTAGCAAGAAAGCATTTTGTAATCGCTGTCATCTCCTACTTGTCAAACCCCCGCCTCTCTCTCTCTCTCCAGCCCACGGTCAGCGCCAAGCCAAGGACGGCAATGGAGAGCAACATCAGCACCTGCGCCATCTGCAATGGCGACATGCGCCGTGGCGTCGGCGGCAGCGGCAGCGGCGGGGCCAGCGGCTTCACGGCCGACTGCTCCCACCAATTTCACTTCCGCTGCGTCCTTGCGAGCAGCAGCAGCAGCAAAGCCTGCCCGCTCTGCAGCGCGCGATGCCGCGATGTGCCGTCCTTCCGCTCCTCCAAGAGCACGCGCGACGCGGGGTGCCGTGAGCTGCCGTCCTTCGGCTCCTCCAACAACAGGCCGCCGCCGCCCGCGTCGCGCCAGCCAGCGCAGCCATTCTTCCGGCCCATGGAGCCACGCGTATTCGACGACGACGACCCGGTCGTCCGGGCGCCTCGGCCTCTCGGCGACCGACACCATGGCGCGGGCTCAAAGTCCAGCGGATCAATAGCGGTGGAGCTCAACACGCACTGCGAGTACTCGTCTCTCCCGCAGGACGCCACCCACGAAAACTTTGCCGTGCTCGTGCACGCGAGAGCTCCGGGAAGCGGCGGCACAGCCATCGCCGACGCGCCACCGCGCGCTCGGGCGCCGCTCGACCTTCTGACCGTGCTCGACGTGAGCGGAAGCATGGTGGGGAGCAAGCTGGTGCTGCTGAAGCAGGCTATGAACTTCGTCGTCGACAGCCTCAGCCCCGCCGACCGCCTCTGCGTCGTCTCCTTCTCGTCTGGTGCCAACCGCCTCATGCGGCTCGCACGCATGTCGGAGTCGGACGACGGGAAGGCCCTGGCGAAGCGCGCCGTGGAGTCCCTCGCTGCCGGCGGCGGCACCAATATCGGCGCCGCGCTCCGAAAGGCCGCCAAGGTGCTCGATGACCGCCTCCACAGAAACGCCGTCGCGAGCGTGATACTACTCTCGGACGGGCAGGACACATACACCGTGCCCAGACGTGGCCGCGACGCCGACTACGACGCGCTCGTGCCGCCTTCGTTCGCTTACACAGGCGGCGGCGACGACCGGTCCGCGCCTGTCCACACCTTTGGTTTCGGTACCGACCACGACGCGGCGGCTATGCACACCATCGCTGAGGCGACTGGCGGCACCTTCTCCTTCATCGAGAACGAGGCGGACATCCAGGACGCGTTCGCGCAGTGCATCGGTGGCCTTCTCTCGGTCGCCGTGCAGGAATTGCGCGTTGACGTCGCGTGCGCAAACACGGGCGTGCGCGTACGGTCGGTCAGCTCCGGCTGCTACAGGAGCCGCATCAACGTGGACGGACGCTCCGCCTCCATCGACGTCGGCGACCTCTACGCGGACGAGGAAAGGCGCTTCTTGCTGCTCATGGATGTGCCCAGAGCGCGCGTCACCTCAGACGTCACCCACCTGATGCAAGTCAGCTGCGCTTATCGGGACATGGCTACTGGACTGGCAACGAACGTGGACGGAGAAGACGCAGTGGTGCTCAGGCCGTCGCGGGCGTCGAGCCTGGATCGCTCCGCGGAGGTCGAGCGGGAGCGCGTCCGGTTGGAGGCGACGAACTGCATCGCCGCGGCTCGGGCGGCAGCGGAGCGTGGCGCGCATGATGAAGCGGTGGAGATACTCCGGAAGGGGCAGCGAGCCGTGGTGCGCTCGGCGGCGGCCCGAGCGGGGGACTCCATGTGCGTGGAGCTTTCGCGAGACCTTCAGGAGATGCGTGCGCGCGTGGTGGACCGGCGGCGGTACGAGCTGTCCGGGCGCGCGTACGTGCTCGCAGGGTTGAGCTCGCACGCGCAGCAGCGCGCGACATCTCGGCAGATGTCTTGCGACGGCGAGACGGCGCGGCGCAGAGCAGAGGCTGGCGGCGGCACGACGCTGATATCTACGGCGTCGTTCTCGTACGTGACGCCGGCGATGATGGACATGCTGGACCGATCGCGGAGATCACGACAGCTGAGGAGTGAGGAGCGGCGAAGGAGCGGAAACTACTGAACCCACCGTGGTTGACGATTAGTAGATTGAAAAAATATAGTAGATCTGACTTTTCAAAAGTTCAATAAAAATAATTTAAAACTGCCAGCTGAGTGAAATACATCCGTGTTAAACGGTCCGTGTCTAGGATGCCAATGGGTATCCGACACCCGCTAACCGACGGGGCCTCGTTATATATGGGGAGGGTCTGATAAAAAATAATATCCATGGGTCTAATTATTGGTAAAATCATACACCCATCAAGTCTGACGGAGGTGGGTATGGAGGTTCCAGAACCAGACCCGCATACCCGCTATGACATGAGGACCCCACCTGTAAGCCTGCTCGGCCACTCCCCCCCGCCCCCACCGCCCCACGTATCTCCTCCCGAGCCCGATACCCCGCACCGCAACTGCCCCGCCTCCCGCATCTCGCTCGCTCCTCGCTTCGCATCGGCGCCTCCCGCATCTCGCTCTCGCTCGCTCCCCGCATCACGCCCCCCTCCCACATCGCGCTCCTCGCCTCCCCCTCCCACATCTCGCCGTCTCGCCGCGCCCTGTCCCTGCCTCCCTACGTCGCTGGTCGCCGGTCCCTCTAGTCCCTCCCTACGTCGCTGGCCGCCGGCCCCTCTAGCCCCTCCCTACGCCACTGGCCGCCGTCCCCTCTAGCCCCTGCGTCGCCGGCCCGCCATGGAACATGAGCTCAACATCGAGGGGGAAGGGGACATCGACGGTGATGTCAACCCGATGCTGCCACCATCGGGAGAGGAGGAAGAGACCCCCCAGATCCCGCCACATGGAAGCGGTGCGCGACTGGGGTTTCTCCTCGGCGTCAACCCATCCTCAAGCACCAGGGTAGCAAGAGGAGGAGGCCACGCTGCTGGTTTTCCGCCGGTGAGCAGTCGAAAGCAGGGTCGTGCACCGCCAGGTGCTGGCTCCTCCAGTGGCAACCGACGAGTTGAGGAGAAGGGGATGGGCAAGCAAGTAGAGAAGAAGAGCAGACACACCAACTTCGACCAAACACCACAAAAGTCTGCAAGCCCAGTGTAAGTGTAGGATCTGGACATATTAGTTTAGGATCTGAAAATGCTAGTTTACAATCTGAACATGTTAGTTATGTGAGTTGTAGGTGTTGCAGCATTAGGTTCTTGTTTAGTATCGATTGTTTAGGATGTTGATTGCATGTTTTGCAATGCTCCATGGCATTGAGTCAACCTCTTATGAATGCATAGAAAAGGTTGATGAGATAGTTGCTAATCTCCATAAATTGACCGAGGAGTATGAAGTGGAAGGAGATGGATACCAAGCAGAATGTTCCTTTTCTTCAATGCATGCTCCTGCCATCATGACCTTTTTCCATGATATTGTTGCACAACAAAGGCCTGCAACAGCTAGACTTCAAGGTGAGATGGAGCATTACTTGTCTGATGACTTGGTGCCATATACCGAGAAGTTTAATATGTTGGATTGGTGGAAAGTGGCTGGAACAAGGTACCCAACACTAAGAAAGGTTGCAAGTGATGTTTTTGCTATTCCGGTCACAACGGTTGCTTCAGAATCTGCATTTAGTATTAGTGGAAGAATAGTAAATGAACATAGGAGCCGCCTCACTTATCACATACTTGAGATATTGATGTGCTATCAAGACTATCATAGAAACAAGTATAAAGGTGAGCAAATCATCCAGTTTGTTAACATTTATCTCTTATGTCTCTTCTTATTTATGCTTGTGAGCTTATCTTCTTGTGTGTGCAAAATTATTTCTTTGTAGATGCTCATATTGGTGAAGGCAGCTTCTGGACTTGTCTTCAAGACAAACAAGAAGATGAGGTTAGTACGATATGAGATGTCCTACACACCAGCAGTCCAGCCCTCAAGCTTGGAGCTTGGACATGGTAACCTGGAGGCTGAAGGCGTACTGCTCTTGTTTGTCTATGTGTGTGTGCCTGTGTGCGTCTATTGTTATTGTCGTCTACTCGTATTGGAGACTTGAACTATTTGTTGTAAAACTTGTAATATGTCCCTACTATTTTTTGTTGAATGTTTGAACGCATGGACTACTTGTAGTTGTTGTTGTCATGAACTCGTTAAAAATGTTGTTGTTGTCAATTTTCTATATACTTGCTGAAAATTATTTCCTGTTATTGTTGCCAGTTTTCAGCTGTATGCTGTCATTTTTTTACGGGTCTCGAGTACCCGTCGGGTCCTGTATACCCGTCGGGTGGCGGTCTAGGCGAGATCTGTACCCGCCGGTGTAAATGGGTCAGGTCGCGGGGATGGGGAAACGGGGCGGGTGCGGGTATGGGGGGCCTGGACCCGGCCCCGAACCCGGCGGGTGCCATCTCTAGTCCCTGAAATTAGAAAATGTATCATTATGGTTCTCAAACTCGCTATGTATGTCCACATACAGTCCGATATCATATTCCCCCGTATTTTGCGTGTTGCCACATCGCCCATCTGCAACTCGTCTGGACCCGCGTTGCAGCAAATTGAATCGCTTCATCTCTTTTTTTTTCTCTAAACATGCAAGTCGTGTAGTTGCCATGCTCGAGGATAAGGACATACAAACTGACCGTCTTAATTTCTCGCCCAACTCATCTTTTCTCTGTGTCTATTGAGTTCCCGCGCGTGCACTAGAAGTGGACATCGTCCATCGCGACGACGACGTTGTCATCGTTCTTGAGACAAACATAGTGTAAAATCACATCTGACTCGTCGCGCCGCTCCTCCCTCAATCAGAATCGAGACGGGACACACAGGAATCGATATTGCCGTAATTATTCTAAAAAAATCGATGTTGCCGGAAAGATCAGCTTCCTCAACTTTGTCTGGTAGTCTTCGTGTGCTCTTCCTTGCTGCAATGGTTGTCGTTGGTTGTTCCGATCACCTCCTACCGGTGTGGTGCAGCTAGGTGCAGGGAGAGGACGAGAGGCGGCGCTCAGGCTCGTGGCTTTGGCTCCATTGACTGGCGCGAGTGTATGAGCTGGTCGCCGCACATGACGTGCTCAACATAATGCTCAGGAGAGAGCGACGGCCACGAGAGCTTGAGCAGGGCAGGCGATGCTCTGCCACGATCATGGGGACTAAGCTCGACCACGTTCAGGGGCAGCGATGCTCAAGGCATCCTGGGCGGTGCGGCACCTCTGGCTTGCTGATGGTGCTACCTGCCTTGTTACCATTGTGATTTCTTGTATTACGTCACTCATACTGGTGTGGACGTGTAGGACACCGGCCGTCTAGCTTGGGCGCCTGAGGGTTGCAAGATGGAGTTTTCCCAATTGAGGTCGAGGAAGCACAAAGTTCGTAAACAGTAGCCGGCAGTTCCTGATGAGGGAGCACGACGGTCGTGGGGAGCACTGATTTAAGGATTTGTAATGGTGGAAGACAATGATGTGGGCCTAATGATTTAAGGAAACGTTGGATGTGTTTGGTAGCCTCCTCTAATTTTTGGCCAAGCCCGAAAGTATTAGGGTAGCATGGCCAGCCGAGAACATCCTCTGGATCATGTTGTGTAGCACGTTTGATAGTACGTATGAGGATAGGTGCATGGGTTGGACTACTTCCCCACTCCATTTGGTTGCGTGCACACAACACTTTTGACCCACTTTCATGCAAGAACAACTTGTTTGTTAGCCTATATTTCAGCTCTTATATTTACCTTGCTCAAATTTCTGTGTGGTTACCACAAAGAAAGACTACTATATCCGACCATAAACCTTAAACCATAGTATAAGATCAACAAGAGAACGTATGATAAAATCCTTAAAGCTAGCTTTTCGGACATGAAGTTGTTCTCTCTCTGCAACAAACTCTACCCGATGTTCTTCATGGGTAGTAATGTGGACTTGTTGTTCTCCATCTCCATCACTCCCTACCTGATGTTCTTGCTCAGCAACTATGTCCACCTGTTGTTGTTCTCTGTCAGCAACATTTCCTACCTAATGTTGTCCATGATCGTTGCTGATCCCATCAACCTGGTAGTAGTTGACCTCATCAGCCTGGAAGTTGTTCAAAGCCTCATATGCCTCCTCCATACTGTCAAACCCTTTATAGCTGTTGTTGGAGTAATATGTCACTTGATCCTGGCACTGCCTCCATCGTGTGTACACTCCTGGATGCCTACCCCTTATACCACATAATAGTTTCTCTACAAGCCAAAATACAAACATGTCAAGGTGCAACATACAAGATCATCATAAGCACCTAGGTATGATAGCTACCATGAGAACTTCATAGTAACAGATATGTGTATGATCATTTTCAAATGAGATCACAAGTTTATCCTAACACTACATGGTGTTAACCTACCACCACAACAAAAGTGGGTATCATCCTACCACTGCATCAAGTTCATAAATGCATGAGGGGTTAGTGTATACCACCTTATCGATTCATATAAGCCAGAGGAAGTTTTTGGGTCCTAGCTACAACCAAAATGTACAACACAAGTTGTTAGTTCATCATCGACATCACTATGCACACCAGCGGCGAGGCTCCCGGTAGGGTGAGGTATGGCGCCCGCCCTACCTCAGCTAGCGACAAAAAAATTTCTACAGGCATCCAGCGTACATACGATTGAATTGTTTGAACAGAAGGTAAATAGATAAAGAAAACTAGGCCTTGTGGCCGTGTCGTTATGGGCCTTACACGCAGGGGCTGCTTAAACGTTTCCTGGGAATTGGCCGACTTGTGAACTGCCTTCCGATCGCGATCGATAGAGCACAGAACGAACAGAACTTTGGCGGCGTGACCTCCAGGCTCTAGTTTGAAGGAAGCTGGACAGGGTACTGAAGAACGGAGGAGGCACCTCCATATCAACCACTCGCCAGGTGCTGTGTGTGTGCGTCTTAGAAATCTTGGCCTTGACTTTTAACTAGATTGAAGATGAATAGAAAGGGAAAGGGGCCAGCAAAGGGGAGAAAGGTACATTCTGTGTGAATTTTTGTATTTGGGTAGAAAAGTAGCGTGTATTTGATGGAATTTTCAATTATTGCAGATTTGACATGGTATTTTGTGCCACTTTCTAGAGGCAGCAACTCTAAACCAATCACACATGAGAGTAAAAATATTGGGGACCTTATTGTACATCAAGAACAAGAGCAAGAAGTGGAACAGGAGGCAGAAAATTCTATGGCCACTGAACAAGTGGAAGAACATATTGAAGATTTAGCCGAAACCGTTGTCGAAGAGAATGTTGATGTTCAAGAAGATGAAGGTATATAACTCAATTTGGTCTAGATGACATCAAATTTGATCCAACACTTCACATTCCAATTCATCAATTTTTTTACCGTGTCCAATTGATCAATTCCACCTCAATATTAGAGATGATGTTATATTTTCTTACCTATAGAAAAGTTCGCCCGACCTCAAAAAAATTTTGTCCTTTGCCACTGATGCACACCACTCTAGGACCGAAGCAACCAAAGCTCTTAGTCGCGGTACTTGGTCAGGAAGGTACTGAGCCAGAGGTTCATGTGTGGCTCACCCATGCTGACGAAGCTGGTGCCATGTTCCTTGTGGTTAGTGATACTGGCATTTTATATCATCATAATAGCCACATACAGGACTAATTTATATTATTACTAGACTTCTCTATGCCCCCCCTTGCGGCCAGAAGGCAGAACACTGGATGATATGGTCGCACCACATTTACGTTTAAGAGCGAAGACCGGTAAGTAGAAGGACTGATGACATAGTCTAAATATCGCGGACACACATTTAGAGCGAAAATGTTAGCTATATAATGCTTATGTGTTCTAGATATTGGTAAACAGATAAATCATGAATGAAATAGTTAGACAATTCTTTTATGAACATGTGTTTCCGCAAATTCATATTTCGCACATCTTACATACAGAATTAGGCACGTCTACACCAAGTAATGTGTGTCGGTCGCATCCCAGGACATGAATACAAACTTAACCGTCTCTCACATGTTTTAGTCTTACGCGTGTTTACGAAAGCATTCTGTCGTCAGCATGTGACACCGACAACAAACATAATGTTCATGGATGCTCTTTTATCCGTTTGAGCCCGACCTCGACTCCGTTTAAAGATCACATTTTAGCATTCTGTCACACTAGCATGTGGCGCAGACAATGAACAGAACATTTATGGATGCTCTTATCCATCCGAGCCTTGACCACGACTCCATTTAAAGATCTCGTCTTATTTCTTAAAGATCGAGCATGACTCCGTTTAAAAATATTGTCTTATCATTTCAATCCCGAGCATGGGTCACATCTAGGTGACATACACGCCAAAAACAGTATAAACAAATACACATTAAAAAAGATAAAGATCGCAAAATATATAACCATACGAATATGATGAAGAGATAAAGGTCAAGGAGGAAAGCGTTTGAATATTTGAAGGATAAAATTTGCGCTCGGACACAAGGTTGGTTGGAGAGGCTACTGTCAAAGGCGGGTAAATAAGTGCTTATTAAAGCTGTTGCTCAGGCTATCTTGACATATGCTATGTCATGCTTTTATTTGACTCGGGTTTTTGTGATGAGTTAAGCAGCATGATCGGAAGGTTTTGGTGGAGCCAGCAAGACAAAACTGTCAAGCTTCATGCACTAGCCAACGCAACCAAAAGTCCGAACTGATGGAAAGGGCTAGTGCAATCCACTTATACACTTCAACACCCCCTATCACGTGTGACAGGGAGAAGTCGGCACGTGCAACCGGAAGAGAGCGACGGCGCGCGAAACTCACGTATGACTCAAGAGGCCTATACGTGGACATAGAGGGGTCAACAACAATTTTAGGATAAATTGCGAAAGCCAGGACTCGAACTCGAGACCTTAGGCTCTGATACCATGTCAAGCTTCATGCACTAGCCAACGCAACCAAAAGTCCGAACTGATGAAAAGGGCTAGTGTAATCCACTTATACACTTCAACAAAAACAAACAAGATCCATTGGATTGGATGGAAAACTTTAACCAAAGCAAAGTAAATGGGAGGTTTGGGGTTTAGGAATATCCATGATTTCAATATTTCTATGCTAGCGAGGCAGGCTTGGAGACTCTTACAACAACCTGACAGCTTGTGTGCCCAAATTTTGCGAGCTAGGTACTATCCAAACAGGGATCTTCTCAATGTGGTTCGTGCATAGGGTATATCTTATGCATGGAGGAGCATATTACATGGGATTGATCTAGTTAAGCAAGGATACATCTATAGGATCTGTAATGATGAATCGGTAAAAATTTGGGAGGACCATGGATTCCTAAGGCTTGGGACAGAAAAATATCTTCACCATGTAGTAGGAATTTGCTTGAGAAAGTGGCAGAGCTGATCTGTCCTATTACCGGTTCATGGGACGGACATTTAGTCACCGATACTTTCAGCGTAAGTGATGCGCGGCTGATCCAAATATGTGGGTTAGAGTTGAGGTGGATGATTTCATGGCCTGGCATTATGACTCTAAA
The DNA here is from genome assembly GCA_916181665.1 of Avena sativa. Lineage (NCBI taxonomy): Eukaryota > Viridiplantae > Streptophyta > Magnoliopsida > Poales > Poaceae > Avena > Avena sativa. The sequence goes on along the minus strand of OV702289.1, from coordinate 34,636,329 downwards.
GGATTGTTTTCAGTAATAAAACAATCTTACAAACTCATGGTTCAGCTCGGTGAGATAGAACGGAGTGGCGGACAGGCGAGAAGCACTGATGTTATTGGCAATTTAGATGGAGGAGGTTCATATCAGTGGCATCGGCATCGTGTATGGAAGATACCTTGTCCCCCGAAGATCAAGATGTTCATGTGGAGGATGTCACAAAATTCCCTTGCTCTTAGGCCGAACCTGGTGAAGTGTGGAGTCAAGTTGGATAACGTCAAATGTCTGTTTTGCAACAGCGATGTGGAAGAAGGAGCACATCTGTTCATAAAGTGCAGATACGTAAATGAATTATGGCATAACCTTGGCATGGACAATATACGGCGGGAATTGGCCAAACCGTACTCGATTGAAAATGCTCTGGATATTATATGGAGAGGGCCGGTGGAAATGCGAGTACAAATTTTCACCTTTTGAATATATATGGAGTACAAAGTGAAGGCGAGGAGACAATGGATGTTGCTGCTATTGCTCATCAGACTAGGTGTTCTACTCTTGAATATATGGAGTTTTTAGGGAAGAAACAGAGAGACAAATCCCAGGAAACGGTTAAGTGGATACCACCTGATCGAGACGTCCTCAAGTTCAACACGGATGGGGCTTACACTCCTGGTAATAACCATGCAGGTTGGGGTTATATTGCCCGCAATCATCAAGGAGAGGTTGTGGCAGCAATGGCTGGAAAAAGTGAATTTATATCTGATGCGTGTCATGTAGAGTTAACGTAGTAGTTCAGGATGTGAACCTGGCCGAGCAGCTAGGAGCGATTCATGTCGTCATCAAGAATGATGCACAACTCCTGATGATGGCACTGAATAACCATAATGCTGACGCTTCTCCACTGAGTGCGATCATCGATGATTTGAAGTTCCAAATTAGAACAAGATTTTCCTCTTGTGATATTCTTATCCTGTAGGCGTGAGTGCTCTAGTAGAAAATAGGCCATCCGTTCGCGTCCCCTCAGAGCATTAGTCCTGGTTGCGCCACGAACCGGGAATAATGCTGGCACGCGTCTCGGTTCAAGCGGGCACAGACCCGAAGGCATGCATCCCGGTTGGTAAGGGGGCATACGTCCCGGTTTGTAAAACCGGGACTAAAGGTTGGGCGTCAGCCACGTGGCGTGGCACACACCTTTAGTCCCGGTTTGTATGCTCTCGCCCTCTATAAATGCAACGCCCCAGCTCTCTGCCTTCACTCTGTTTTTTCTTGGTGGAAGGTGTGAGGGGTGTGCTAGTTTTTTTCCCTATGCATGCATTCAAGGTGTTTGATGAAATGTTTGAGTGAATGATCCCGTTCAATTTCTCATAAAACAAAAATATAGAAGGTGTCCGAGACGCACTTGAGCTTTCTCCTCTTTATTTTCCTCGATCGAGGTTAACAATCTTATCTTTTCTCTGTCATTGATACAATGCATGTGTCGATGTGAATTGGTCATTTCACTATTTATGATGTCCTGTTTTTTGATAAACTTACTTATATGATGTAGATGAACGGTCGGGAATGGATGTACGGTGACCGGCGCGTAGCCGGGTATATGAAAGGCGTGGATAAATTTATCTATGTGGCTACGGCAAACAAAGAGAATGGTTTTATACGTTGTCCATGTGTTCAATGTCGGAACAACAAGGAGTACTCTTCCTCGAAAATCATTCGCGGCCACCTGATTATGAAAGGTTTCATGCCCAACTATAATTGCTGGACCAAGCACGAGGAAAGATGGGTTATGATGGAAGATGGTGAAGAAGAAGATGATGATAACAACTATCATCATATGTTTTATGAATACAGTGATACTGCAATGGAAGACAATTGAGAGAAAGGAGGTGAAGAACGGGCATCAGATGAGCCGGCTGATGAACTTGGTAGGGTCATTTCTGATGCAAAGCGAGACTGTGAAACAGAAAATGAGAAGTTAAAGTTAGAGGGCATGTTAGAAGATCACAAGAAATTGTTGTACCCAAATTGTGAAGATGGCAGCATAAAGCTCGGTACCACACTGGAATTGTTGCGATGGAAGGCAGAGTGTGGTCTAACTGACTCCTCATTTGAAAAGATGCTGAAAATAATGAAGCCGAAGTTTCCAAAACATAACGAACTTCCCGAGAGTACCTACGAAGCAAAGAAGACTCTCTGTCCTTTGGGATTAGATGTGCAAAAGATACATGCATGCATTAATGACTGCATCCTCTACCGCGGTAAGGAGTATGAGAATTTAGATAAATGCCCGGTATGCAATGCGTTGCGGTATAAGATCAGACGAGATGAACCTGGTGATGTTGAGGGAGAGCCCCTCCGGAAGAGGGTTCCTGCTAAGGTTATGTGGTATGCTCCTATAATACCAAGGTTGAAACGCATGTTCAGAAACAAAGAGCATGCCAGGTTGTTGCGATGGCACAAAGAAGACCGTAAGAAAGACGGGAAGTTGAGACACCCTGCTGATGGGTCACAGTGGAGAAAAATCGAGAGAGACTTCCCAGACTTTGCAGGTGACGCAAGGAACTTATGGTTTGGTCTAAGTATGGATGGCATGAATCCTTTTGGGGAGCAGAGCTACAGTCACAACACCTGTCCCGTGACTCTACGTATCTACAACCTGCCTCCTTGGTTGTGCATGAAGCGTAAGTTCATTATGATGCCAGTGCTCATCCAAGGCCCGAAGCAACCGGGCAACGACATTGATGTGTACCTTAGGCCATTAGTTGAAGAACTCTTACAGTTGTGGGGCAAACCAGATGTACGTGCGTGGGATGAGAACAAACAGGAGCCATTTGATCTACGAGGGTTGTTATTCGTAACCATCAATGATTGGCTTGCTCTTAGTAACCTTTCAGGACAGACAAACAAGGGATATAAGGCATGCACACACTGTTTAGATAAGACTGAAGGTACATATTTGCATAAATGCAAGGAGTTGTGTACCTGGCGAATCGACGATTTCTTCCGACCAATCATCCCGTAAGAAAGAAAGGCAAGCATTTCAAAGGTGAGGCAGATCACCGGAAGAAGCCTGAACTCCCAGCTGGTGATGATGTATTTGGTATGGTCAAGGACATAGAAGTAATCTTTGGAAAGGGTCCCGACGGTCAATCAGTTTCGAACGACGTCGCTACAGGACACGCACCCATGTGGAAGAAGAAATCTATATTTTGGGCGCTGCCATATTGGAAAGTCCTGCATGTCCGCTCTTCAATCAACGTGATGCACGTGACGAAGAATCTTTGCGTGAACCTGCTAGGATTCTTAGGCGTGTATGGGAAGACAAAAGATACACCAGAAGCACGGGAGGACCAACAAATTATGAAAGACCCAAAGAACATGCATACACAGAACAAGACGGATAAAGGGCGTCACTTAAGTCGTGCCAGCTATGCTCTTACCAAAGCAGAGAAGGAAATCTTTTTTAAAGTCCTTTACAGTATCAAGGTTCCGTCGGGCTTCTCATCTAATATAAAGGGGATAATAAATATGGCAGAGAAAAATTTCCAAAACCTGAAGTCTCATGACTGTCACGTGATTATGACGCAGTTGCTTCCGATTGCATTGAGGGGGCTTCTACCGGAAAATGTTCGAGTACCCATTGTGAAGCTGTGTGCATTCCTCAATGCAATATCTCAGAAGGTAATCAATCTAGATATTCTGCCAAGGTTACAGAAGGATGTGGTACAATGTCTTGTTAGTTTTGAATTGGTGTTCCCACCATCCTTCTTCAATATTATGACACATCTCCTGGTTCACCTAGTGGAAGATATTGCCATTCTCGGTCCGGTATTTCTGCACAATATGTTTCCCTTTGAGAGGTTTATGGGAGTCTTAAAGAAATATGTTCATAACTGTGCTAGACCAGAAGGAAGCATCTCCAAGGGATATGGAACAGAGGAGGTCATTGAGTTTTGTGTTGACTTTATTCCTGACCTTAAGCCGATTGGTGTTTCTGACTCGCGGCATGAGGGAATACTAAGTGGAAAAGGCACGCTGGAAAAGAAAGCAATGATATGTAGGGACGGGGATTCTTTCACTAAAGCACACTACATAGTTCTACATAATTCCACCTTGGCAGCTCCGTATATCGAGGAACACAAGAATATTGTACGCTCCAAAAACCCGGGGAAGCCTGAATCATGGATTACAGATGAACACATGAAGTCTTTCGGTGGTTGGATGCAGACACATCTCTTGAATGACACCACTGTTGGAGATCAGCTATACTTGTTGGCAGCGTCACCATCTTCTACTGTACTGAATTTCCAAGGGTACGAAATAAATGGGAATACATTCTACACGATCGCCCAAGATAAAAAGAGCACCAACCAAAATAGTGGTGTCCGCTTTGATGCAATATACGAGAATAGACAAAAGGACACATATTATGGTTACATAGAGGAGATATGGGAACTAGACTATGGAGTCTCTTTTAAGGTCCCTTTGTTTCGCAGCAAATGGGTCAACCTGAATGGGGAAGGGGTAAAGATAGACCAGTTGTACGGAATGATAACAGTGGATCTCAACAATCTTGGTTATAGAGATGAACCATTCGTCCTAGCCAATGATGTGTCTCAGGTTTTCTATGTGAAGGACATGTCCTCCAGACCGAAAAAAGAAAAAATATGCAAATGAATACATCATATGATGAGCCAAAGCGTCACATAGTTCTTTCAGGGAAAAGAAACATCGCGGGAATCGAGGACAAGACAGACATGTCAGAAGATTATAATAAGTTTGATGAAATTCCGCCCTTCACAGTGAAAACTGACCCAAGCATTCCATTAAGTAAAGAAGATGCTCCATGGTTACGTCTGAAGCGATCATAAGGAAGGACATATGCCAAGAAGTTCATGCTCATATTATGTAACTCTAGTTCATGTCTTTCGTGGTTTGTGGCTTCACCAAAGGATATCTTTCGCGGTTTGTGGCTTGACCGGAACTATATATAGGGGGGCCTTTAGTCCCGGTTTTGTAGTCTCAGTTTTTAATATTAATAAATGTCTTGAGTGTTAGTCCCATTTTGTGGCTGGACCGGGACTATGAAGAAGTTGTCCCGATTCGTACTTACCATTAAGATCTGATCTCCAAACGCGCGCGGTCACATATTAGGGAGTGCCTCTATGACCAGTGTCTTGGATATGCCGGAGGACTGGGATCCGGCGACATCTCCCTGAAACTGGTCGTAGTGGTGTCTCTGCTCTCGAAAACCATCTTGCAGCTTGTAACTTCTCTAATTAGATCAATACACCTAGGAGCTAACTAATTTCACATATTAGGGAGTGCCTCTATGACCAGTTTCTCGGAGATGCCGGAGGACTGGGATCCGGCGGCATCTCCCTGAAACTGGCCGTAGTGGTGTCCCTTCTCTCGAAAACCATCTTGCAGCTTGTAACTTCTCTAAATAGATCAATACGCCTGGGAGCTAACTAATTTCACATATTAGGGAGTGCCTCTATGACCAGTTTCTCGGAGATGCCGGAGGACTGGGCTCCGTCGGCATCTCCCTGAAACTGGCCGTAGTGGTGTCCCTGCTCTCGAAAACCATCTTGGAGATGCCTCAAACCGGCTGGAGGACTGGACTCACAAGGATGCCTATTTATAGTACAAGCAGCTCGGCATAGTGTCGACACTTACGAAATAATGTCAACACTCACCCCTATTATTAGTGCCGACTCGTGTTTTGTCCCGGTTGGTGTCTCCAACCGGGACTAAAGGTTCATCTTTAGTCCCGGTTGGTGACACCATCCAGGACAAGGTACACGCCGCACGACATAATGTCGACACTCACCCCTATCATTAGTGCTGCCTGGCCCAGCCTGCCAAAATCCCTCCAATCGGGACTAAAGATGAACCTTTAGTATATTGAAAATCCGAACAATGAAAATACTTCGCGTGGTGTCATATTATGTGACATAGTTGAAAGGAAAAATACCAGACTTGGTATATTGACCATGTCTCGAAAAAACCTTCACCAAATGACCTATCATGTTCGAGGTTTCATGGCTTCGGTCCAAATGACCGATGTTATGTGCTGAATCACGACATAGTTTGTGATGCTGTGCCCATATTATGCATGCGTGTGGACATTGGTATGGAGAACAATGTTGCAGGAGGAAGTTTTCCTTTTTGTCGCACGGAAAAGCCCTTTTCCATTTTCCGAGCGCAAAAAACGGGTCATTTTGTGAAGTAACCACCAAAATGCCGTTTCAGAATGCTACCGTACCATTTTCCTAAAATACTAGACCACCTTACATGGACTATCTCCCAACCGGGACATCTCAAACCTTGTCGTCCATCCCGGGCAAAAAGGACAAATGTTTGCCGAATCGGTAGGAAGTGGGTCCGGTTTGTACTACAGGTACATGATCTATCGCCCGTGATTTTTTGAAAAAAATCATTTTTAGACTCGCAATATGTGGTTTCTTCAGAGATCCAATGCAAGTTCTAACGATGCTCATCCCCTATCTTCATGCACGTCGGTTCGACCATAGTTAGAAATTCAGATAATTCAAAACGGGCATAATAAATTAAAAAAAATCCGAACAATGAAAATCCTTCGCGTGGTGTCATATTATATGACATAGTTGAAAGGAAAAATACCAGACTTGGTATATTGATCATGTCTCGAAAAAACCTTCACAAAATGACCTATCATGTTCGACGTTTCATGGCTTTTGGTCCAAATGACCAATGTTATGTGCCGAATCACGGCATAATTGGTGATGTTGTGCCCATATTATGCATGCGTGTGGACATTGGTATGGATAACAATGTTGCAGAAGGAAGTTTTCCTTTTTGTCGTACGGAAAAGCCCTTTTCCATTTTCCGAGCGCAAAAAACGGGTCATTTTGTGAAGTAACCACCAAAATGCCGTTTCAGAATGCTACCGTCCCATTTTACTAAAATACTAGGCCACCTTACATGGACTATATCCCAACCGGGATATCTCAAACCTTTTCGTCCATCCCGGGTAAAAAGGACAAATATTTGCCAAATAGGTAGGAAGTGGGTCCGGTTTGTACTACAGGTACATGATCTATCGCCCGTGATTTTTTGAAAAAATCATTTTTAGACTCGCAATATGTGGTTTCTTCAGAGATCCAATGCAAGTTCTAACGATGCTCGTCCCCTATCTTCATGCACGCCGGTTCGACCATAGTAAGAAATTCAGATAATTCAAAACAGGCATAATAAATTCAAAAAAATCCAAACAATGAAAATCCTTCGCGTGGTGTAATATTATGTGACATAGTTGAAAGGAAAAATACCAGACTTGGTATATTGATCATGTCTCGAAAAAACCTTCACAAAATAACATATCATGTTCGAGGTTTCATGGCTTTCGGTCCAGATGACCGATGTTATGTGCTGAATCACGGCATAGTTTGTGATGTTGTGCCCATATTATGCATGCGTATGGACATTGGTATGGAGAACAGTGTTGCAGGAGGAAGTTTTCCTTTTTGTCGCACGGAAAAGCCCTTTTCCATTTTCCGAGCGCAAAAAAGGGTCGTTTTGTGAAGTAACCACCAAAATTCCGTTTCAGAATGCTACCGTCCCATTTTCCTAAAATACTAGACCACCTTACATGGACTATCTCGCAACCGGGACATCTCAAACCTTTTCGTCCATCCCGGGTAAAAAGGACAAATGTCTGCCGAATCGGTAGGAAGTGGGTCCGGTTTGTACTACAGGTACATGATCTATCGCCCGTGATTTTTTGAAAAAATCATTTGTAGACTCGCAATATGTGGTTTCTTTAGAGATCCAATGCAAGTTCTAACGATGCTCGTCCCCTATCTTCATGCACGCCGGTTCGACCATAGTTAGAAATTCACATAATTCAAAACGGGCATAATAAATTCAAAAAAAATCCGAACAATGAAAATCCTTCGCGTGGTGTCATATTATGTGACATAGTTGAAAGGAAAAATACCAGACTTGGTATATTGATCACGTCTCGAACAAACCTTCACAAAATGACCTATCATGTTCGAGGTTTCATGGCTTTCGGTCCAAATGACCGATGTTATGTGCTGAATCACGGCATAGTTTGTGATGTTGTGCCTATATTATGCATGCGTGTGGACATCGGTATGGAGAACAGTGTTGCAGAAGGAAGTTTTCCTTTTTGTCGCACGGAAAAGCCCTTTTCCATTTTTCGAGCGCAAAAAACGGGTCGTTTTATGAAGTAACCACCAACATGCCGTTTCAGAATGCTACCGTCCCATTTTCCTAAAATACTAGACCACCTTACATGGACTATATCCCAACCGGGACATCTCAAACCTTTTTGTCCATCCCGGGTAAAAAGGACAAATATCTGCCAAATCGGCAGGAAGTGGGTCCGATTTGTACTACAGGTACATGATCTATCGCCCGTGATTTTTTGAAAAAATCATTTTTAGACTCGCAATATGTGGTTTCTTCAGAGATCCAATGCAAGTTCTAATGATGCCCGTCCCCTATCTTCATGCACGCCGGTTCGACCATAATTAGAAATTCAGATAATTCAAAACGGGCATAATAAATTCAAAAAAAATCCGAACAAAAAAAATCCTTGCGTGGTGTCATATTATGTGACATAGTTGAAAGGAAAAATACCAGACTTGGTATATTGATCATGTCTCAAAAAAACCTTCACAAAATGACCTATCATGTTCGAGGTTCCATGGCTTTTGGTCCAAATGACCGTTGTTATATGCTGAATCACGGCATAGTTTGTGATGTTGTGCCCATATTATGCATGCGTGTGGACATTGGTATGGAGAACAGTGTTGCAGGAGGAAGTTTTCCTTTTTGTGGCACGGAAAAGCCCTTTTCCATTTTCCGAGCGCAAAAAATGGTCGTTTTGTGAAGTAACCACCAAAATGCCGTTTCAGAATGCTACCGTCCTATTTTCCTAAAATATTAGACCACCTTACATGGACTATCTCCCAACCGGGACATCTCAAACCTTTTCGTCCATCCCGGATAAAAAGGACAAATGTTTGCCGAATCGGCAGGAAGTTGGTCCGATTTGTACTACAGGTACATGATCTATCGCCCGTGATTTTTTGAAAAAATCATTTGTAGACTCGCAATATGTGGTTTCTTCAGAGATCCAATGCAAGTTCTAACGATGCTCGTCCCCTATCTTCATGCACGCCGGTTCGACCATAGTTAGAAATTCAGATAATTCAAACGAGCATAATAAATTCAAAAAAATCTGAACAATGAAAATCCTTCGCGTGGTGTCATATTATGTGACATAGTTGAAAGGAAAAATACCAGACTTGGTATATTGATCATGTCTCGAAAAAACCTTCACAAAATGACCTATCATGTTCGAGGTTTCATGGCTTTCGGTCCAAATGACCGATGTTATGTGCTAAATCATGACATAGTTTGTGATGTTCTGCCCATATTATGCATGCGTGTGTACATTGGTATGGAGAACAATGTTGTAGGAGGAAGTCTTCCTTTTTGTCGCACGGAAAAACCCTTTTCCATTTTCCGAGCGCAAAAAACGGGTCGTTTTGTGAAGTAACCACCAAAATGCCGTTTCAGAATGCTACCGTCCCATTTTCCTAAAATACTAGACCACCTTACATGGACTATCTCCCAACCGGGACATCTCAAACCTTTTCGTCCATCCCGGGTAAAAAGGACAAATGTCTGCCGAATCGACAGGAAGTGGGTCCGGTTTGTACTACAGGTATATGATCTATCGCCCGTGATTTTTTGAAAAAAGTAATTTTTAGACTCGCAATATGTGGTTTCTTCAGAGATCCAATGCAAGTTCTAACGATGCTCGTCCCCTATCTTCATGCACGCCGGTTCGACCATAGTTAGAAATTCAGATAATTCAAAACGGGCATAATAAATTTTTAAAAAAATCCGAACAATGAAAATCCTTCGCATGGTGTCATATTATGTGACATAGTTGAAAGGAAAAATACCAGACTTGGTATATTGATCATGTCTCGAAAAAACCTTCACAAAATGACCTATCATGTTCGAGGTTTCATGGCTTTCGGTCCAAATGACCGATGTTATGTGCTGAATCACGGCATAGTTTGTGATGTTGTGCCCATATTATGCATGCGTGTGGACATTGGTATGGAGAACAGTGTTGCAGGAGGAAGTTTTCCTTTTTGCCGCACGGAAAAGCCCTTTTCCATTTTCCGAGCGCAAAAAAGTGTCGTTTTGTGAAGTAACCACCAAAATGCCGTTTCAGAATGCTACCGTCCCATTTTCCTAAAATACTAGACCACCTTACATGGACTATCTCCCAACCGGGACATCTCAAACCTTTTCGTCCATCCAGGGTAAAAAGGACAAATGTTTGCCGAATCGGTAGGAAGTGGGTCCGGTTTGTACTACAGGTACATGATCTATCGCCCGTGATTTTTTGAAAAAATCATTTGTAGACTCGCAATATGTGGTTTCTTCAGAGATCCAATGCAAGTTCTAACGATGCTCGTCCCCTATCTTGATGCACGCCGGTTCGACCATAGTTAGAAATTCAGATAATTCAAAACGAGCATAATAAATTCAAAAAAATCTGAACAATGAAAATCCTTCGCGTGGTGTCATATTATGTGACATAGTTGAAAGGAAAAATACCAGACTTGGTATATTGATCATTTCTCGAAAAAACCTTCACAAAATGACCTATCATGTTCCAGGTTTCATGGCTTTCGGTCCAAATGACCGATGTTATGTGCTAAATCACGGCATAGTTTGTGATGTTCTGCCCATATTATGCATGCGTGTGTACATTGGTATGGAGAACAATGTTGTAGGAGGAAGTCTTCTTTTTTGTCGCACGGAAAAACCCTTTTCCATTTTCCGAGCGCAAAAAACGGGTCGTTTTGTGAAGTAAGCACCAAAATGCCGTTTCAGAATGCTACCGTCCCATTTTCCTAAAATACTAGACCACCTTACATGGACTATCTCCCAACCGGGACATCTCAAACCTTTTTGTCCATCCCGGGCAAAAAGGACAAATGTCTGCCGAATCGGCAGGAAGTGGGTCCGGTTTGTACTACAGGTACATGATCTATTGCCCGTGATTTTTTGAAAAAAATAATTTTTAGACTCGCAATATGTGGTTTCTTCAGAGATCCAATGCAAGTTCTAACGATGCTCGTCCCCTATCTTCATGCACGCCGGTTCGACCATAGTTAGAAATTCAGATAATTCAAAACGGGCATAATAAATTCAAAAAAAACCCGAACAATGAAAATCCTTCGCGTGGTGTCATATTATGTGACATAGTTGAAAGGAAAAATACCAGACTTGGTATATTGATCACGTCTCGAACAAACCTTCACAAAATGACCTATCATGTTCGAGGTTTCATGGCTTTCGGTCCAATGACCGATGTTATGTGCTGAATCACGACATTGTTTGTGATGTTGTGCCCATATTATGCATGCGTGTGGACATTGGTATGGAGAACAGTGTTGCAGGAGGAAGTTTTCCTTTTTGTCGCACGGAAAAGCCCTTTTCCATTTTCCGAGCGCAAAAAAGGGTCGTTTTGTGAAGTAACCACCAAAATGCCGTTTCAGAATGCTAGTGTCCCATTTTCCTAAAATACTAGACCACCTTACTGTAGGGTTTCGTAGCATGGAAAACAAAAAATTTCTATCGCATACAAACAAACTAGCCAAGATCTATCTACTAGATTGCAGCAACGAGTCGATGGAATAACTCACCCTCGAAGATTCCAAAGTGTTTAACGAGAGCGGATTCTCGTGGGTGATGTAGTCGTACTCTTGCCGATCTCAAGATCGCGTAGACGATCCTTCCGGTGCTGCGTTCCGGCAGCGCTCCCGCAGTTGGTCACACGTTCGGTACTCGACGAAGAGCTTCCTCTCCCTTGTTCCAGCAGGCAGCGGAGGTTGTAGCACTCTCCTCGCGATTTCGGCAGCACAATGGCGTGGTACCGGAAGTAGAGGGGAGATCTCGCAGGGCTTCGCCTTAAGCCGGAGCGAGTATGGTGGACTATGAGAGAGAGCTCCTCGGCGATCTAGGGTTTAGACCCACCAAGGAGGAGGCTTGGCCGGCGGCTAGGGTTAGCTAGGCGGTGGCGGTGGCTTGCCCTAGGGCGACGGCGGCTGTAGGAGGGGCCAGCGGCTAGGGCTAGGGTTTGCGGGGTGGTGGTGTTGGGTGCTTGGAGGGGCAGCCCTGCCCCTCCTTATATAGGTGGAGGGGGCGCGCCAGGGGAGGGGAGTCCCTCCCCAACTCGGTTTCCCAAGGGGGCCGGCGGTGGAGGGGAGGAACTCCTCCCCAACTCGGTTTCCACCTTCCCCTCCACTTCCCAAAATAGCCGTTTGACTTTTCAAATTGGCGTTTGACTTTTCAAACTAGGATTTGATTAAACCCTTTATTTTGTTCAGCGATGACACCTAGTACATGATGCAATCATTCCAACTTGATATGACACATTCATGTACCCTTCCCCTCCGGAGTGCCGGACATTCCGGAACCTTCTAGAACATTCCCGATGAAAACACCGGAACCATTCTCCAACCCCGAAACAGGACTTTCCTTATATGAATCTTATTCTCCGGACCATTCCGGATCTCCTCGTGATATCCCGGATCCCATCCGAGACTCTGAACAACATTCGGTCTCATACTCATCATTCCATAACTACTCAAACAACGTCGAATCCTTAAGTGTGTCTCCCTACGGTTCGTGAATTATGCGGACATGATCGAGACACTTCTCCGAACAATAACCAATAGAGGAATCTGGAAATTCATATGGCTCCTACATATTTCTACGATTACTTTGCAATCGAATGAACCACTTACATACGATACCAATTTCCCTGTGTCTCAGATAGTTTACTTATCCGAGGTTATGATCGTCGGTATCTCTGCATACCTAGTTCAACCTCGTTACTGATAAGTACTCTTTTCTCGTTCCCGTGATATGTGATCCCTTGTGAGCCAGTCACATGCTTGCAAGCTAATTGGATGACATTCCACCGAGAGGGCCCAGAGTATATCTATCCGTCATATGGATGGACAAATCCCACTATTGATCCATGTGTCTCAACCAATACTTTCCGAACACTCAATGCCACCTTTATAGCCACCCAGTTACGGTGTGGTGTTTGATGTCATCAAAGCATCCTTCCGGTGAAGGTGATATGCATGATCTCATGGTCGAAGGAATTAGGTTACTATGTATCAGAAAGCATATAGCAATTGAACTATTAAAATGACTTGATCTTTATGCTACGCTTATCTATAGGAGTATGTCCACCATATCATTCTCCTAACAATATGATCTTGTTGTTAATAACATCTCAATGTTCATGATAGGGAAACCACAATCATTTATTAACCAACAAGCTAGTATTATAAAGAGGCTTTACTAGGGACTCTATTTTAGTTTACAAATCACACAAGTATTAATGTTTCCTTGTTAATACTATTATAGCATGAATGTAAACATTTATCATAAACACAAAGATATAATAATAACTACATTTATTATTGCCTCTAGGGCATATCTCCAACAGTCTCCCACTTGCACTAGAGTCATCTAATCTAGATTACATGGTAATATACCGAACACCCATGGCAGTTTGGTGTTGGTCATGTTTTGCCCTCGGGAGAGGTTTAGTCAACGAATCCGCCACATTCAGATCCGTGTGTACTTTGCAAATCTTTATGTCCCCATCTTGGACATGTTCTCGAATAGCGTGAAAACGTAGCTTGATATGCTTCAGCTTCTTGTGTGACCTTGGTTCTTGTGCATTGGCTATGGCGCCCATGTTATCACAGTAGATAGACATTGGGTCCAGCGCACTAGGAACCACACCCAGCTCTGTAATGAACTCTTTCATCCATATCGCTTCTTGTGAAGCCTCCGAAGCATCTATGTATTCCGATTCAGTTGAAGATCTCGCCACAACACTTTGCTTTGCACTCCTCCAGCTAACTGCTATACCATTCAAAGTAAATACGTATCCAGATTGTGATTTAGAATCATCCGGATCGGTGTTCCAACTAGCATCGGTGTAACCATTAACAACGAGCTGTTCATCACCTCCATAAGAAAGAACCATATCCTTAGTTCTTCTCAAGTACTTAAGGATTTTTTTTGACCGTTGTCCAATGATCCACTCCTGGATCACTTTGATATCTGCTAGTTAAACTAACAGCATATGCAATGTCGAGTCTAGTACATAGCATGGCATACATTAGAGATCCTATAGCTGAGGCATAGGGAGTCTTACTCATCCTTTATCTATCTTCTGCCGTTGTCGGACTTTGAGTTTTACTCAAGGTCGTATTGGGCAACATGGGCAAGAACCCTTTCTTGCTATCTTCCATTCCAAATCTCTTTAGAACTTTGTCCAAATATGTACTTTGTGACAATGATACTAGCATTCTCGATCTATCTCTATAAATCTTTATGCCTAATATGTAAGCTGCTTCGCCAAGATCCTTCATTGAAAAACTATTATTCAAATATTCCTTGACACTATTAAGAAGGTCTACATCATTCCCAATCAACAATATGTCATCTACATATAGTATTAAGAATGCTACAGAGCTCCCACTCACTTTCTTGTAAATACAAGCTTCTCCATAAGTTTGTATAAAACCAAAACTTTTGATCACCTTATCAAAACGTTGATTCCAACTTCGGGATGCTTGCTTCAATTCCTAGATGGACCGTTGAAGTTTGCATACCTTGTTAGCATCTTTAAGATTGACAAAACCTTTGGGTTGCATCATATACAACTCTTCATCAATGTCTCCATTGAGGAATGCTGTTTTGACATCCATCTGCCATATCTCATAATCATAATATGCAACGATTGCTAACATAATCCTCACAGACTTGAGCTTCGCTACTGGTGAGAAAGTCTCATCGTAGTCAACTCCTTGAATTTGTCGAAACCCTTTTGCGACAAGTCGAGCTTTATAGACAGTAACATTACCATCAGCATCTGTTTTCTTCTTGAAAATCCATTTGTTCTCGACAGCCTTCCGGCCATCCGGTAAGTCCACCAAAGTCCATACTTGGTTTTCATACATGGATCCAATCTCGGATTTCATGGCTTCTTGCCATTTATTGGAATCTAGGCTCATCATCGCTTCCTCATATGTCACAGGGTCATCGGTGTTGTCCACCAACATGACACTCATAATGGGATCATACCAATCTGGAGTGGTACGAGTTCTCGTTGACCTGTGAGGCTCTGTAGCAAATACAACCGAAGTTTCATGATCATCATCATTAGCTTCCTCTCTTATTGGTGCAGGCACCACATGAACTTCTTCCGGTGCTACGCTACTCGCAATTTCGAGAGAAGGTTCGACATCCTCGTCGAGTTCTACTTTCCTTCCAGTCACTTCTTTCGAGAGAAATTCTTCTCTAGAAAGGATCCATTCTTGGCAACGAACACTTTGCCTTCGGATCTATGATAGAAGGTATACCCAATAGTTTCCTTCGGGTATCCTATGAAAACGCATTTTTCCGCTTTGGGTTCAAGCTTGTCCGGCTGTAACTTCTTTAAGGAACGACAATTTAGGTTTCTTCCCAAACCATAATTCATATGGTGTCGTTTCAACGGATTTAGATGGTGCCCTATTTAAAGTGAATGCGGCTGTTTCTAATGCATAACCCCAAAATGATAGCGGTAAATCTGTAAGTGACATCATAGAACGAACCATATCTAAGAGAGTTCGATTACGACGTTTGGACACACCATTACGCTGTGGTGTTCCCGGCGGTGTCAATTGTGAAAGTATTCCGCATTTCTTCAAATGCTCGCCAAACTCGTAACTTAGATATTCACCTCCACGATCAGAACGTAGAAATTTAATCTTCTTGTTACGTTGATTCTCTACCTCACTTTGAAATTCCTTAAACTTCTCGAAAGTTTTGGACTTATGTTTCATGAAATAGATATACCCATATCTACTCAAGTCATCCGTGAAGGTAAGAACATAACGATAACCACCGCGCGATGCTATACTCATTGGACCACACACATCGGTATGTATGATTTCCAATAAGTCCGTAGCTCGCTCCATCATACCAGAAAATGGAGTCTTAGTCATTTTACCCATCAGACATGCTTCGCATCTATCAACTGATTCAAAATCAAGTGATTTGAGAAGTCCATCGGAATGGAGTTTCTTCATGCGCTTCACTCCAATGTGACCAAGACGATAGTGCCACATATAGGTCGAGTTATCGCTCGATTTCAAACGTTTAGCCTCAATGTTATTAATATGTGTATTTCCACTATGGAGATTCAATAAGAATAGACCATATATCAAAGGTGCATGTGCATAAAACATATTACTCATATAAATCGAACAACCATTATTCTCGGACTTAAATAAGTAACCGTCTCGCAATAAACAAGATCCCGATATAATGTTCATGTTTAACGCAGGCACCAAATAACAATTATTTAAGTATAAAACTAATCCCGATGGTAGATGAAGGGGTAGCGTGCCGACCGCGATCATATCAACCTTTGATCCGTTTCCCACGCGCATCGTCACCTCGTTCTTCGCTAGCTTCCGTTTATTCTGCAGCACCTGTTTCGAGTTACAAATATGAGCAACCGAACCAGTATCAAATACCCAGGCACTACTACGAGTACTAGTGAGATACACATCAATAACATGTATATCGGATATACCTTTCTTCTTGATGTTGCCGTTCTTCAAATCCACCAAGTACTTTGGGCAATTCCGCTTCCAGTGACCTTCTCCCTTGCAGTAAAAACACTTAGTATCAGGCTTAGGTCCAGCCTTGGTCTTCTTCGTTGGCGTGGTAACTTTCTTACCACCCTTCTTGAAGTGTCCCTTTTGCTTAGACTTGCCTTTTTTGAATTTGGTGGTCTTATTGACCATCAACACTTGGTTCTCTTTCTTGATCTCTACTTCTGCAGATTTCAACATGGCAAAGAGTTCTGGCAACTGCTTGTTCATGTTTTGCATATTGTAGTTCATCACAAAGTTCTTGTAACTTGGTGGTAGTGATTGGAGGACACGGTAAATCCCCAAAGCTTTAGGAATCACTATACCCAAGCTTTGAAGTTTGTTTGCGTGCCCAGACATCTTAAGAACATGCTCACTGACGGAGCTGCCCTCTTCCATCTTGCAGTTAAAGAACTTTTCAGAAGCCTCATAGCTCTCAATTGCCGCATGAGTCTCAAAGATAAATTTGAGATCACAGACAATATCATGTGGGTCTGAATTCTCAAACCTTTTCTGAAGCTCCGATTCTAAACCATACAAGATAGCACACTGAACTGTGGAGTACTGAGTCTTCCGAGCGAGGTAAACATTCTTTACTTCATCGGTAGCAGTAGCTGCAGGTGGGTCACCCAGCGGTGCATCCAGCACATAGGTCAAATTACCAGCTGTGAGGACAATCCTCAAATTGCGGAACCAATCCGCGAAGTTGCTTCCATTGTTTTTCAACTTTTCTTTCTCTAGGAACGCATTAAAATTGATGGTAGGGGCCGCCATTGATCTACAACATATTTGCAATAGTTTAGACTAAGTTTATGACAAATTGAGTTCTAATTAGTAGTTAAATTAATCTAGGTGAACTCCCACTCAAAACAATATCCCTCACATTGTTTTAGTGATCACACGAACCAAATCCTCCACATCAACACCGATCATCACGAGAGTTGATATAGTTTCAATGGCGAACAATCGACATGTTCATCATATCTACTATATGATTCATGCTTTACCTTTCGGTGATCCGTGTTTCGAGACCATGTTTGTACATGCTAGGCTCGTCAAGATCAAACCTTAGCTTCAGCATGAGCAAATCTGGCTTGCTCACGTTGTATACACTTGTGGAATCTAACACACCCGATCATCACGTGGTGCTTCGAAACAATAAGCTTTAGCAACGGTGCTAACTAAGGGTGAACACTTTATGACTTGAAATTCATGTGCATGAGGGATCATCTTATAATGCTACCGTCATTAACTAAGCAATACAAGATGCATAAAGGATTAACATCACATGCAATTCATAATATGTGATATGATATGGCCTTTCTTCTTTGTGCTTCCGATCTCCATCTTCAAGCACGAACATGATCTCCATCATCACCGGCATTGCATCAAGGTCAATGATGCTTCTCCATGGTTGTCGCCACCGGCTTCAACTATTACAACTACTTTGAATAGACACGCGGGTCTTAACAAAAATTAAAGACAACCATATGGCTCCTGCCGGTTGCCAACTTACAATAAGGAACATTGCATACATCAAATATAATCACAATCATGGCCATATCACATCACTGCACACCCCTGCAAAACAAAGTTAGACGCCTCTACTTTCTTTGCATGTTTTACGTGGATTGGGGCTTTCAATAAGTGTCGTTCTAAGTTACGAACATGAACCACAACATTGATACTAGTATTGTTAATCACCCGTTGTAAATTGGATCTTAACTATGCTAGGAGAAACAGGCACCCGCAAAGCCACTTATGCAATACAAGTTGCATGTCAAGCGTGGAGCAAGTCTCATGAACAATGTCATGTAAGGTTAGCCCGGGCCGCTTCATCCCAACATCCCGCAAGATGCAAAGTACACAAGAAGCAATCGACAATAAAAGCATCAACACCCACAATGACCATTGTGTTCTACTCGTGCAACAGATCTACATATAGACACGACTCTGATACCACTGTAGGGTTTCGTAGCATGGAAAACAAAAATTTTCTATCACGTACAAACAAACAAGCCAAGATCTATCTACTAGATTGCAGCAACGAGTCGATGGAATAACTCACCCTCGAAGATTCCAAAGTGTTTAACGAGAGCGGATTCTCGTGGGTAATGTAGCCGTACTCTTGCCGATCTCAAGATCGCGTAGACGATCCTTCCAGCGCTGCGTTCCGGCAGCGCTCCCGCAGTTGGTCACACATTCGGTACTCTACGAAGACCTTCCTCTCCCTTGTTCCAGCAGGCAGCGGAGGTTGTAGCACTCTCCTCGCGATTCCGGCAGCACAATGGCGTGGTACCGGAAGTAGAGGGGAGATCTCGCAGGGCTTCGCCTTAAGCCGGAGCGAGTATGGTGGACTATGAGAGAGAGCTCCTCGGCGATCTAGGGTTTAGACCCACCAAGGAGGAGGCTTGGTAAGAAAGCTAGTATTATAAAGAGGCTTTACTAGGGACTCTATTTTAGTTTACAAATCACACAAGTATTAATGTTTCCTTGTTAATACTATTATAGCATGAATGTAAAAATTTATCATAAACACAAAGATATAATAATAACTACATTTATTATTGCCTCTAGGGCATATCTCCAACACTTACATGGACTATCTCCCAATCGGGACATCTCAAACCTTTTCTTCCATCCCGGGTAAAAAGGACAAATGTTTGCCGAATCGGTAGGAAGTGGGTCCGGTTTGTACTACAGGTACATGATCTATCCCCCCGTGATTTTTTGAAAAAATCATTTTTAGACTCGCAATATGTGGTTTCTTCAGAGATCCAATGCAAGTTCTAACGATTCTCGTCCCCTATCTTCATGCACGCCGGTTCGACCATAGTTAGAAATTCAGATAATTCAAAAAAATCCGAACAATGAAAATCCTTCGCGTGGTGTCATATTATGTGACATAGTTGAAAGGAAAAATACCAGACTTGGTATATTGATCATGTCTCGAAAAAACCTTCACAAAATGACCTATCATGTTCGAGGTTTCATGGCTTTCGGTCCAAATGACCGATGTTATGTGCTAAATCACGGCATAGTTTGTGATGTTCTGCCCATATTATGCATGCGTGTGTACATTGGTATGGAGAACAATGTTGTAGGAGGAAGTCTTCCTTTTTGTCGCACGGAAAAACTCTTTTCCATTTTCCGAGCGCAAAAAACGGGTCGTTTTGTGAAGTAACCACCAAAATGCCGTTTCAGAATGCTACCGTCCCATTTTCCTAAAATACTAGACCACCTTATATGGACTATCTCCCAACCGGGACATCTTAAACCTTTTCGTCCATCCCGGGTAAAAAGGACAAATGTCTGCCGAATCGGCAGGAAGTGGGTCCGGTTTGTACTACAGGTACATGATCTATCGCCCGTGATTTTTTGAAAAAATCATTTTTAGACTCGCAATATGTGGTTTCTTCAGAGATCCAATGCAAGTTCTAACGATGGTCGTCCCCTATCTTCATGCACGCCAGTTCGACCATAGTTAGAAATTCAGATAATTTAAAACGGGCATAATAAATTCAAAAAAAATCCGAACAATGAAAATCCTTCGCGTGGTGTCATATTATGTGACATAGTTGAAAGGAAAAATACCAGACTTGGTATATTGATCATGTCTCGAAAAAACCTTCACAAAATGACCTATCATGTTTGAGGTTTCATGGCTTTCGATCCAAATGACCGATGTTATGTGCTAAATCACGGCATAGTTTGTGATGTTGTGCCCATATTATGCATGCGTGTGGACATTGGTATGGAGAACAATGTTGCAGGAGGAAGTTTTCCTTTTTGTTGCATGGAAAAGCCCTTTTCCATTTTCCGAGCGCAAAAAGGGTCGTTTTATGAAGTAACCACCAAAATGTCGTTTCAGAATGCTACCGTCCCATTTTCCTAAAATACTAGACCACCTTACATGGACTATCTCCCAACTGGGACATCTCAAACCTTTTCGTCCATCCCGGGTAAAAATGACAAATGTCTGCCGAATCGGTAGGAAGTGGGTCCGGTTTGTACTACAGGTACATGATCTATCGCCCGTGATTTTTTGAAAAAATCATTTTTAGACTCACAATATATGGTTTCTTCAGAGATCCAATGCAAGTTCTAAATGAGCCATTTTTCTTCCCGCTATTTCTTCCCGCCATTTTTCCTCCCGCCATTTTTCTTCCCGCCATTTTTTCCCGGCATTTCTCCCGCTAGTTTTTCCCGCCAGTTCTTCCCTCTAGTTATCTTCCTGCCATTTCTCACTATATATATGTAGGGTTGGCCTCGATTGTCATTGCACATCTCTAGACTCATATCTGCAACCTCATCACTCTTTCCCATGACTTCCACCGTAGCACTAACTCCCAGGAAGGCGGAGGCGCTTTGTGCCTCGAACTACCCCTGCCCGCCGGGCTACTGTGTCCCCGTCGGCTGGATGCTGAGCACCGGAGGCCTGCCGGTTCCTCCTGTCCCTCTAGGTGTGGCGCGTCGGATGGCCATCACGAACCACTACTACTTCGAGCTCACGCCGGAGCAGCGGAGGAATCTCAGATGGCATCCCGACTATTTCTCGACTTGGGAAGCCTTCTTCGTGGATCGGCGTGAGAGGGCGCTCGCCAGGCATGAGTAGGATGGCCCACATCCTCTGAACTTCAACGAGGCCGGTCGTCGGTTGTGGTGGCGCGGTTGGACTCTCCAGAGCGTCATGGCCTACGACACGGCCGCCGACTCTAGCCCCCGTCTGCGCTACCCTCAAGTCCATCCCACTCGTACTCAGCCTTCAAGGTTCAACTACGGCAACCCCGACGATGGCCGCGACGAGTACGACGACTATAGTGGCGAGTATTACAGGTGTAGGAAGGAGCATGACTCAATCACTCCAACATTGCAAAACAAGTTCGGCATATTGTGGCTTAATCTGGCCATGTATCTTAATTTCCAGTTTTTCTATGTAACTTTGTGCTAGTTGCGTTATGTACTTTAATTCCAGTTCTATCCTAGTTGCGTTATGTCCTTTTTTTCCCGCCCATTAATATATAAAAAATATAAGTTAATTCAAATCCAAATTAAAACACAGAAAATAGTTTTGAATTATTTAAAAATAGAAAATGGTTTTGAATTATTTATTCAAATCGAGACACTTTTTATGTTTAAAGTTTTTCTAAATTCCAAATTAATATTCAAAAAATATAAGTTAATTCATTTTTAATTTTAAATGGTTCATAGTTTAAATGGTTACATTAATTATTTTTTAAAAATAGAAAATGGTTTTGAATTATTTATTCAAATCCAGACACTTTTAATGTTTAAAGTTTTTCTAAATTCCAAATTAATATTCAAAAAATATAAGTTAATTCATTATTAATTTTAAATGGTTCATAGTTTAAATGGTTACATTAATTATTTTTTAAAACAGAAAATGGTTTTGAATTAGTTATTCAAATCGAGACACTTTTTATGTTTAAAGTTTTTCTAAATTCCAAATTAATATTCAAAAAATATAAGTTAATTCATTATTAACTTTTAAATGGTTCATAGTTTAAACGGTTACATTAATTATTTTTTAAAAATAGAAAATGGTTTTGAATTAGTTATTCCAATTCAAACACTTTTTATGTTTAAAGTTTTTCTAAATTCCAAATTAATATTCAAAAAATATAAGTTAATTCATTTTTAATTTTAAATGGTTACATTAATTATTTTTAAAAACAAAAAATGGTTTTGAGTTAGTTATTCAAATTCAAACACTTTTTATGTTTAAAGTTTTTCTAAATTCCAAAGTAATTATCATTTAAAAAAATTACAAATTTAAACCCCAAAATAAAAAATAAGGCGGGAACAGATAGAAAATTGCTGAAAGTTTTTGAAAACAGGGTCATATGTCCCGGTTGGAGCCACCAACCGGGACTAAAGACCCCTGCGCGCGCCAATCCTGGGTCTTCTGAAAATAGTGGAGTATACGTCCCGGTTGGTGGTTCCAACCGGGACGTATGACCCTTTAGTCCCGGTTAGAGCCACCAACCGGGACAAAAGGTCCTTTGGTTATAACTGACGCGCCTCCTCTTCTTCTTCCCCATCTCACTTCACTGCTTCTCCCCGACGCGCGCATAGGAACCGCCCCCGACGCCGGCAGGCTGTCCGAGCTCGCCGCCACCCGCGCGTTCCGTCCGCCACCACCGCTGCCTCCATTCGCGCGTGCCCCGGCTACTTTTCCCCCTCGCGCGTGACCTCAATCGCCTGGATTGGAAGCTCCGTTCGCCGTCTGTCTCCATCGATTCCGGCATCTCCCGAGCTCGCCCGGCCTCGCCACCACCTCTGTCGTGTTCCTGGTGAGCTGCTGATCCTCACGTTGCTCTTCTTTCTCTCCCTCTCCTCCTATACTATTCTCCCCGCGTGTGCCCGACGCCGCCGCTGCTCGAGCTCGACGGAGGCGACGCTCCGGTGACCAAGAAGGAGCGGCGCCACCACTCTCTTCCTCCCTGCATCGCCCTCTCTCTAACGCGCCCATCCATGCGTCCAGGCCTGCCCGCTATCGCCATCGCTGCCGCTGCCTGGGAGCTCACCGCCAGCGTGACGTCGTGCTGACGTCACTCGTGCGTCACCTTGCTCGCGTGGCAGCTGATGTGGCCTAGGGCCCATCAGTCAGCCTCAGTGGGTAGGCTCCGCTGTGGTATGAAAAGTATCTGATGCGTGTGCTGACATCAGCATGCGTGGAGGCTGAGTTAGCACTGGGCCCTTCTGTCAGTCTCACTGGCTAGGGGTCGCCCCGGTGTAAAAACTATTTGCCTTTTTGTTTTTAATTCCAGAAAATGATTTAATATTGTAAAATCAATAACTTATTGTTTATAAGTCAGAAAAATACAAATAATATATCAAATTGTTCAGAAAAATGAAACCTATCTATTTAACCTATAATCATGTATTGTTCAACAACTTAAATGACAAGTATAATTAGAAGAACAAATGTACCCCTCTTATATGTTCCGGAGTTTCCCCAAGTTAGAGTTTTCACCCCCCGGAACCCCGATTAAATCGTCGAGCATGTCTTAGGGTTACATTCCAATGCAAATTAACTTGTCATATCATCATACTTGCTTGAGAATTGCATCGATGCCATGTGTTGAACAAGCTAGGCGTTCGGTTCTTCACGGTAGAATACGAGATCGAGATCAAAGACCGAGGTCAACACCATCGAAGATCAAAGATTTCTTGATAGCCATCGCATTGTAGATGCTTAGCCATGATATTAGTTGTCATAGACCCCAGTTGAATTGATGTTGCACCTAGGGTTAGCCGGTGTGTCCTCGCCAGGGCATCCCGAACCCGAGGGTTGATTGATTGCCGCCTTTATTTTTGGTATTGGTTCTTCGTGATAGGATCCGAGCCCGATGGTTTCTCCGAATTAGGGTTTCTGATATTGTAAATTCATTTTTATTTTTGTGTATGTATATATTAGGGTTTCTCCGAATTAGGGTTTATATCTCTCAACATCATACCTAACATTCTCCCTTAGCCGCTTTGACTTATCCATTTTTCCACCTATGCAGAAAATATGGACCCACACGACAGAGACGAAGAAAAGGAAGAGTTGATCCAAGGTGTGATCCACGGGGAAGAAAATTTAGATGTATCGACGTTTCTGAACAACTCCGGTGAGGGTGATCCTCTTTTTGCCGGAATAGACGACTTGTTTGAGGTTGAAGGTGATGCCTTCCGCAAGGGACAAGGAGATGCCTTGTGTAATCGAGAAGACGATCGCTCTGGCGAGTTGCATGTAATATAATTAATTCATTAATTAATCATCTGCTATCCTTATAGAAATAGTAACGACGATCTTTCTTCTTTTAGCCCTCCGGATCGAACAAATCTACTGAAAAGAGCGGATGAGGCCCAACCAAAAAGTTGGAAGACCATGAGAGGTTCAGGATCGAAGATATCGCTGAAGACAGCAAACCGACGGCTCCCGAAGTTGTTGCAATCAAATTTGTGTCACAATGCGGAGTAATCGTTAGGGACTTAATCCCAATCACCATTCAAAATTGGAATAGGCCCGCTGATGCGAAAGAAGAGGGCTGGCATTCCTAAGTGGGAGAAACTTGAGAATGAACTGCGTGCTAAAAAGATCACCCCAGAGACAGGCGATTGGGTAGAACGTGCAAGGAATTGGTTTTACGGGAATGGGGGCATGTTGGACTCGGAAGGGAAGTGTATATATAACATACGACATAAAGAAGACCCCTTGCCAATCGAGAAGATGAGAAAAGCAGTAAAGGCTGTTAAATATGGGGACTTCATTCCCGATAGAGAGAATGATGAGCTCACACTCGCCCTTGGAAATAAGGAACATGATGGACGAACACGAGGAACAAGCGGCTCCAAACCATGGAGGACTGGGTTTCCCGAAGAGAGGAAGAAATATCCTGATAGAAGCCGTTAGAGGAGAAAGGACAGGGCGGAAGTTGAAGTAGATATTCAAAAAGAGCGAATGCGTATAATTGAAGAACGAATAAAGAAACAACAAGATAAAATTAATGCACTTAAAGAGCAAAGTACTACCGGCCCTTCTCAGCAGCACACTGCATTCGATGCTACCGGCCTATCGAATAATCAAAAAAGCAGTGTGGCTTCCACCGAGGTCCCGGGTGATGACAATGGCGATGACGATGGTGCACCGACGATGGCTCCTGATGGCTACCCAGTGGATGATATCACATAGATAACACACTGCGAGCTACATGTCAAAGTTGTGAACATATCAATAAAGGTGGCGGTCGGCTATGCCTTACCAATTGGACCCACACCAACTTACCACTGTCGTTCGGTTCCAGAGGGCTACGCTGTTGTCGGGGTGGATGAAATCATGCCCACCTTTGAAGTTTTGGATCTTCACTACCCTGCAGGTGAAGGGGATGAGACTGTAATGGGAGACGCAACAAACGTCACCATTCTATGTCCAAAGGAATGTATCGTGCTTCGAAATCACACGCCAAGGCCATCTTCGCCGCCGCCTCACCCGTCTCCAGCGAGGTCGTCGCCACCGCGGCAGCCGTCTTCGTCGCCTCACCCGGCTCCGTCGCCTCACCAATCTCCAGCGCAGCCATCGCCGCGGGAGCCATCGCCGGCGCCTCAGGATAAAAAGCGTAAGCGTACCGCTACTCTGGGTCGTGGTAAGCGATCGCCGAAACGTAAACAAGAGCCTCTTCCAAAAGTACCAAAGGTTCCTCCCAAGAGAGCGTATGATTGTACTGAAGAGGAGACTGCGGCGATCGTTGATGCGGAAACGACAACGTTTTTCGCTAAGCTGAGGTGGCTAAAAGAGCCAGAGTTCCCCAGCACCAAAGAAGAAAAAACCAGAGTGTTGAAAATGCTAAAGACTCTTCATCAACCCGAGCCAAAGCAGTCATCAGACTATGAGCGTTCTATTCTCAAGTCACATGCGGCACAACAAGCCTCGAAGAGCAGTACTGATGCAAGCGAGAAATCTGTTGCCCATCTCGGAGAAAAGCAAAACAGTCTTGCGCCCCTCTCAAGGTGATTTCCCAAACCAATGTGGGGTCGAGCAAATATGGGGCCGAAGAGCAGTATGATCCAGAGGTAGTTGCACAATACGGAGAAGCTACCGCTGCTCAAGGTATGAGTATTGCCCAGTACTTATCCCAGTTAGAGTACTTCCCCGTGAGTGAAGTAGCATACAAATACCAGTACGACAAACCTCTCGTCAAACCGGAGGAGGTAAATAATCTTCCAACAAAAATGCGAAGATTGCATAACTGGTACATGCATGCCACAAAGTCCGGGGCTAACTGGATAGTGCTGAGGGTTACAAAAAAGCATCATGGGAAAGAAAAGGATGACATGATATCCATTGAATTTGATGAACTATTTCAATTATTCAATCAAGACGCCTTGGACAAATCGATCATCAGTGCCTATTATCTGTGAGTAATAATTCTGTAATTAATTTAGTCTCCAGCTATCTCACCTTGTTTATTGCATGTATATAATCATACTGTAATATGCAGAATGAAGATTCTCGAATGCAGCAGAGGACAAATCTATGACATTGGCTTCATTGACCCATATTGGGTTCATGAAGCTAATCTCAAAACAAGCCCCCAGGATACGAAGGATAATATAGTACACGCGTTAAGGTTTCAAGAAACCAGAAGGGAAATACTTTTTCCTTACAACTTCGAGTGAGTGTTATTGTCTTCTATACACTTTCTATTTCGCTTACTCGATGTTAAGTATATAATTGATTAGTTATGCATTCGCAGCTTCCACTATATTCTGTTAATCATTCAACTTGACAAAGGATGTGTACTAGTCATGGACTCGAAACATAAACCCCTTGAGCAGTGGAAGGACATGCAGATGCTTCTCCAGCGGTAATTCTAATCATTACGACACTATATCAGCAACGTTTGTGAATTTTATGATATCAAGTAATTAATAACTTATTTTATTCCTTTTCTTCGCCGGACAGCGCTTGGAAACGGTTCACCAACAAGGCTAGGGGTGTTTGGAAAGCGGAGCTTACATTTCAAGCACTAGATGTAAGAACCACTAGCTATATCCGCGCATCTCTTTGATTCTAGTTTTGATACAGTTATTATCATGCTTGATTATTATTTTGATTGAACTATGTTTTCGTAAAGTGCCTGACACAGGGACCAGGTAACAATCTATGTGGATACTATGTTTTCGAGTTCATCCGGAAGAAGTGCGATGAGAAGGGCATAAATTTAGAGCAACTCCACGTACGTAAACAATTTCTATAGTTTTTAATTACAATCAAATTGTGTTTAGTTTCATTAATATAGGCTGACTCCTTTTTTAAATCAGATCGAACGTCTATAGGATGGTCTTCTGCCAAAGGATCGTGTACGAGCAATTCAGGAGGAATTGGCGGGATTCTTGGATGCAGAAGTCCTAAACCCAAAAGGGGAATACTATTCGGCTGTGTATAGACAATAGGGATTGTAAAAAGAGCAACTTTTGTATGTAGTGCATGAACTCGATCCGTGTATCGAATGTAATATTGTCATGATGATCTTGTGTAATATAATGGTTCCTTCATTGATGAGTGCAAAACACTAAATAAACAATAAAACAACCTAAATGAATTCTCTGTCGCGGCACAAAAATGGGCGAAAATGCTGCCGCGGCAACAAAAGTTGTCAAAATGAATTCTCTGCCGCGGCAGAGAAATATGCCAAATCTCTGCCACGGCAGAAGGTTATTTGTCCCGGTTCGTGCTACGAACCGGGACGGTTGCTCCACTCCTCCCCCCTCGCCCTTTGCCGCCGCCACGTGTAACCCCATTTGTCCCGGTTCGTGTGACGAACCGGGATGGTTGCTCCACCCCCCTCGCCCTCTGCCGCCGCCACGTGTACCCCCTTTAGTCCCGGTTGGTGGGGCAACCGGGACTAAAGGTTGGGGCTTTAGTCCAGATTGCCCTGTCCCGGTTGGGTAACCGGGACTAATGCCCCTTACCAACCGGGACCAATGGGCGTTTTCTACTAGTGGTGGAATCAACCAGCACATGAACTAGCCAAGATTGGGTTTCCTTGTGATGTAAACAGAGTGTTGCTCTATCAGTATGATGTACCAACAGCTATAGCTGGTCTTGTGTCGGGTGATATGCCCTAATAAAGCTTAGGCTTTCTCCCTAAAAAACAAACAAGGAACATGTCAGAATGAAGCACATGAAAGCACTCTGAGATCACCAACGACTCTAAAAGAAACTGATCATATCTAAACCGTCCACGCTTCAAGAAACGAAAACGACAAATTGGTAACAACTTTAAATACTATAAGCCGACTGTCACAAATGCCATCATGACTCTGATAACTCCGTGCGCGGATTTATGCTCCGTTTGGATCTCTCCTTTTTATTTACTAGATTTAGTAGTGCGCCTTGGCGCACGATCCCGTTGGTTTAGAGTGCAACTATAATCAGCATAAGTATTTCTAAAATTGTGAATGTCTATATTCAGTAGCTCAATTAAGCATGATCTGACAGAAAGAAAGAGTAGTAGCAAAATCAAAAGGCGGCAGGGTACTTAGAAATAGAAACATACATGGAATGTAAAAAAGAGGAGCATAGTTGTTTTCGAGACAGTAGTAGATCCATCTATACAATCTAACAACAGAAAGGGAGGTAGCAACGTCAGAAGGGGGCAGCATACTTGGTTCGGAGAGACCAACATATCTACCTGTACAAACTAAAGCCTTAGTCTAGCAACAGATTTGTTCAGCATACACCTGCTTAGGATGACAACAGAAACGTTCAAGAAACAATAGCTAAACCCGGATACCATGAACGTCGGAAGCTATCTTGCGGCAGGCAATGGTCTTAATTAGTGCCATACTTCATGTTGTCAGTGCTATGGATAGCACTTCCGCTATTACTGTTCTGGAATTGTATAAAACAGTCCATTTAGTTTGTGGCAACACATTTTCTATGCTAACATGACATTAGTTATCATGTAAGGAACACATACCTGGGGCTTACAATCACCTGCTGAAAGTGTTTTAGAAATAATCCTCTTGACATTGGTGTCATAGGAGTTCAATCGCTTCTTGTGCTGCAAAAGTCTATTAAATGTTAAATCAGGACAACATGTTTTTTAATGTTTATAGATAGTCAACTGCAAGCAAGATCTGATGCAAGTTCCAATCAAGTACATAATTCTATAATTGATTTGCAATTCTATAGCATTTATTTTATGAACTATATCTATGTTTTCAATTACCATGATTGTAATATCTACTGAGCACTTGACTGATGTTAGTGAGTAGCAATGGACTTACCTATGATTAGTGTGGTGATTGATTGATGGTGGAGTGGATACTTCCTTCGTAGTGTCGAATGTTTTTGAAGTGGCCACTTCCTTCCTAACATCATATGCATGTGGATCAACACTTCTTTTTTAACGCTGAATGCATGTTAGTAAAAACAAACGAGTAAGAAAGTCTTTAGCAAAGACAATTGCAAGGATATTTTTCCATGTAAGGTATCAGGAAAAGATACTACCTTCGTCGTATCAGCAGGTTTTCCATTTTACTGGTAGGCACTGCCTAGCTTAGCTTTAAGAGACTCTATTTCCTTGATGCATCCAGTAGCTTTCGCTGGCACTCTGCAAGTTTGGTTTCATATTTTGTAATCTCACTCAGATTGATGTCATCTAAAAAGATAATACCTATCTTCTGTAGATAGAGGAGAGTGGCAAGTATTGCAGACACGAGAGCATCTTCTGCTGTTAATTTATAATCACCAAAGATCTTCTGGTATAGCATAGAATACTGACCACACCGCAGGTCAGTGACACACACGAAGGCAATCATCTGATTATTACCAACATCAAAAGATTTGGATTCTTGTATCTCCAGAGCTAGCTTCTCCAAGGCCTACAAAAGAACATTTTCTCTGAGGAGATACACACGCATTTTTCTCCTGCCTAAAAAAGAGGATTAGTATAAAAAAATAAGTGACACACCATGAATTTACTGGCTTCACAGTGCTTCCAAAAGAAACACTCCCTCACTCTCAAAATAGATGTCGAAGGTTTTTAAAAATTTAGATGAATCTATATACCAAATAGTTCCTAGATTCATCCAAAATTTAACAAATCTGCGACATCTATTTTGAGACGGAGGGAGTATATATTGTCTTAGTGTTGGGTAGAAAAAAGTAAACAAAGTCGATTACTTTACAATACGATAGACCAAAAGAGAACGACATGTGAATAAGCTACTTCAGTACATAGCAAAACCAGGTTGCTTACACCTAGCAGAGGGACACGGACTACACGTAGCAGAACGACACATTCATTTATTGGAAATGAGAACCCAATTTGCAAATGTATAATAAATTGAGAAACATAAAAGGGAAGGCCTAAATAAATCTACAAGCACGTTGAGATGTCTAGTCAGAGTTGTTACTAAGCATCTCCTTTTCGGCAAACACAATCAATATGAAGATCGACGGTAAAAATAAAATGAGCGATGCAATGTAAACAGAAAAATGAAGAAACCATAGGGAGGAACAAGAAGAACCAGGTCATACCATGCATATAAAGCTAAATTGACCGTGAAGGCATCTTTTGTTCGTCATCAACCACCAATATTGGATCTGACGATCCCTGGTTGTGGGCTCCTCCATCGGACATTATCACTGAACTATCTTGCTAGGTTTTTAATTCCGTGGTTTTCTTGAGCGGCTGGAAGAAGAAATAACTTGATAATTATTCTAACTATAAAAAGATTTGCCGGAAGAATTTTGTCAGTGACAGAGCTTGAAAGAATATAGCTGGACACCTCCAATATCCAAATCAGAGAAGTACCTAGGATCAACGAACCAAGATTAGAATAGAGCAAGCAATGGTTCAACCAAGAGCAAGCAAGAGAAGAAACAGAAAAGGAGAATTATTTCATGTACGGAGCTTGCATAAAAAAAGACGCAAACAGTTATTCATAGGGGGGCAGTTGCATGGCTAAGGAAAATTGGACAGTATTATCTCTATTATGTAACCATGTTTAGTTGTTAAAATAAGTCGATTGAACATCTATCTGGTCCTAAATCGTTAATGGCACCAAATATATTACTCAGGTGAAAACTAAGTACCTGCTATAGTAATGCTTTGGTAAGACGCCTAAGAAATATGATAAGTTTATTGTCGACAATGAATCTCACTGGCATAACAAACACATGGCCCGAACAAAGAGTTGGCAGGCAAAAACAACGCATCAAATGGTTCTGATCCTAAAGCCACAAATTAAATCTCTAGAGAAGAAAATTAATATTCTCGCTACAAAAGGGTTACCAACATCTGGCTTAGATAGTGTTAGGTTAGGTGTTATCTAGCTAGCTCTAGATTTTAGCATGCTTCATCGGTCAGTTTGGGCACATGTGTTCACAGAAGAAGAGCAACCAAATTTGTACAGTAAAATAATTGCAAAATCCTAACAATGAAAAGTATGGATGAAAACAATCCCACCCAGGTCCAAAACCAAGAACAAACTGTAGCATTATATATCAACACTAGTCTATTTGGGGTTTATGGTTGTCTCAAAAATTCCATTTATTAGACTAAGTAGCTTTGGCTTATCAGTTGTTGCAAAGGCTGTCTTGGGCATTGCCCCAAAATATTCAGAAACATAAATAGAACTAACTAATTACACAAAAATGTATAAAAGCATCCGTTCATCCCTCCAACAAAAATCGTTAAATTGTTTGAAGAAATAATTGAACTAATCATGTTAAAGAAAGTTAAAATTTTCCTAGCATATTAAAGAATTCTAGGATCAGACGTGACCAATAACACCAGATGAAATAAAGGCAAAAGCAATTACCTTTGAATCAGAAGTGAAGAAATTATGTTGACCTTCATTCCTTAACCCAAAATGAGAATCTAGAATTTAACATAAAAACAAAAGAAAATACGCATGTATCAGTTATCAGTACCAAAGAAAGGGAGGTATCAGAGATGCAAAAGCAAGCAAGCAACAACTATTAATAAAAATAACATTAGTTTTTCTCTGTTTTTGTAACTAATCATCACCGAGAACAACATTATGAGTTATCCGCAGTGCAGGCAAAAATTTATATAGTTGCTCCTATAATAAATATACTAATGCCAATGAGGAAAAGAGAACCATATTTTCTGGACCTATAGGAATAACACAACCAACATAAAGTGTTTCATAAAAAGTTGAGTACTACCAAGAGACTAACTAAATAGAAGTGTATTCTTCCAGAGAGAAAGAGAACATAAAACATCGTCAAGCTTGAAAAATAGTATAAATCAATGTGTCCTTTTTCTACCAGTAATTAGTGAAATCGACAGATAAAGGTAATAAACTACACGGGGTCCTGGCATAGCCAGTCACATTCGTAGATGTTTTTTCCTACCTAGGTTAATCAGTAACCATCAGCCCGAGAGACCAGGGTTAAATTAGCCAACCAATCTTAAAATAAAATACCATTATCTTGGTCTGTAGCAACCAGTGTTCAGCACGAATAATAGGTAAAATCAACTTAGAAGATACATATGGCCTTTCATAGCTAGAATTTAGTGTTGACCTCTCATAGCTGTTCTGGCCTGAGTATACTCTGCTATCTTCAAATCATCTCTCACGCATTTGAACGATTAACCTCTCAGCATTGGAAAATTGCAGAAAATTATAGAGTAATTCAAAAAACAGGACATGTGTATGTTGTACTGTATATTCTAAGAAAACCACTATATCATATATGGTTAAACTTCCTGAGAAAACTAAAAATTACCTCTTGTGAAATGTCAAGAAAATGATGATGTCCATCATGTCTATCAAAAACATGTGATAGATCTTCCCTGGGGACATCATAAGTTGTCAAAACAATATCGACACTGCTTATTTCATCTTGTTCGCCTGAAAGAGAAATTACCTACTTATTCTCATGAGAAAGGTTATAAACATCATAGTGTTTTCTAAGGTGGATAATTAGTAGGAAGAGAACGATTTCAAGAAAATAAAAAATGTGTACGCACAAAATGAGAAGGATACCAGGTCACATAGTTTGCAATACTGAAGTAGTATACCAAATATGATTCTAAAAAAATAAGATCTAACCATATAAATGAGAAAATTCTTGATCTTCTTCAATACATGGATTGCAAATTTGTGAATAGCTAAACTAACTACTTGCTCTTATTATCATTGACTGGTGCTAAATTTCAAAATCAAAAACCTCAACTACACATATGAGTCTACACATGGAAATCTGCTTGGATTTTCATGAAACACACTATATGCCAAATATGTGCACATAAAAAAGTTGAGGAGGGAAAGGCGGATATGTAACCTAGAATCATAAGAAGCTTTACATAGAAAAACACGCATTGTTACTAAACAACTATTATCTTCTTTAAAAACTATCTCCTCATTTGGTTACCTCATGGCAAGAATTAGGAAAACTTTGTAACTATTATTCTAATAATCATCGTAGAGCACAGCATGTAGCTATATGGATCGAATAACTCCACCAAAAAATATAGGCACTTAGACATAGTTACATGTGTATTATTTCAATGTATTCCTTGTACATATTCTTTAGGACATTGTTATAAACTATGTACCCCTAATAATTGTGATAGATCCAATCCAAAAATACATGTACCTCAAATAGCTGAGTGTTATTCCAAAGTCCTTAAAAATCCCTAGAACTAAATAAGTTAGTGTGTCTTTGTTGCAGCTGCACTTGAATGCAACAAATTCAATAAAGGAGTAAATTGCCAAATACATGTAGGTCGTGGTCAGCCTGAATGAACTTAGTTTAACTCTTGTCTACTCCAAACATGTGCATCACACAAGAACCTATATCTCTGAACCAGTATGGAGATGCAGCCAAATCCAGTGGTCAGCATCACACGTACAGAATCTAGGATATGTATTTCTGAACCAATAGCAAACTATTAAACTGACAACTCAAGTTTTCTATCGTTGATTGGACCAAAATTTCAGAAACTTTTTCCGTGCAGGATTTGTGTCAAACACCTTGTAGACATGGATAAAAAGACATAATATGTACAAAAAAGATGGGAATTTCCTGAAAGGAAGTACCGCATGGCAGGAGGGAGACGAGCTGCAGACGATGGCGTTGCTCCCAGCGACGGTGACATCAACACCGCGAGTCGGTGCTCCTCCGAGCGATGGCGAGACATCAGGAGGTTGCGCTACTCCCAGCGATGGCGAGGACTTTGAAGCGTGTGGCAGGCAACCATGAAGTTTTCGCCGGCGGGCACGTGCTCCCAAGTCCCCTCCGCCGCCGACTGGGCCATGGCCTCCCCCCGGTCCCCTCCGCCGCCGGTTGGGCCACAACCTCCTGCATGTCTCCTGCACCCCACAACGGCACCTGGAGCTGCTATGCATGGGAGGAGGAGGATTGCAGAGCCGTCGACGAGGACGTGCTTCTCATGGCGTCGGACGTGCTTCTCTTGTTGAGCTCCAGAAAGGAGAGAGTTGAAGCATGGGGTGCAACGGTAGCTCAGTGTCGGGGCGAGCATGGAGGAGGAGAAAGGAGGGGATTAGCAGAGGCGCGCTACTGCTTGGGCGTCGGGGCGGCTGGACGGCGGGAGCTCGAGTAGGCGGGAGCGGTGTAGCAGCAGGAAGAGGAGGTGTAGCGCCGCGAAGGAGCAGAGGCAGAGCGTGCGAGGGGATTGGGGGGAGAAAGGCGTGTGGGAGGCGGCGGGTAGGGTTTCCAGGCTTGCTTCCGTCTGCCCTTTTATAACACAAGTAGACCTACACTGTTCCATGCCCCATAAGGGCGATCCAACGGCCAGGACGCGCTGAGTGCTGTGGAGGCTCCTTGACCCCTCACCAATTACATCTTTAGATACGAGTCTACTTGATTTTACCTTGAAGCAAGTACAGCAAAATAAATTGACATATATGGTCGATATAGCATTTATACTCGAGAGTGGTCATCGGACATAATCTCGAAGCCGTCCACGTGACGAGGCTCCTTGAATGCATGATGATAGTGCCATGCCTTGATGGAGAACCCAGCGAGCCTCCATCGATGACTCCGCAGTGGGAGCAGAAGAAGGTGGCACGGCTTCACCGGGAAGCAGGAATACCAGGACTACACGGGGCCGTATTCTTCCAGGTGGCGCTGCTGATGTCGGAGCCCTTTTCTCCACACCTGCATCCGTGCTCCGTGCGTGAAAGTGCTTCCTAAGCCATCTCATCTTTGTGGCGGTGAGAAACCTTCCTGGAGTTTTTTCAACCTTTCTTTGTAGATATGAGCTATAGGCCATGCCTACTTAATTTATAGACGAGCGGGCGATGTGGGAAGGCGGCTAAGCAGCAAAAAAGGAAGTGAGCAAACAAAAACAGAAACGGTAGCACGTCACAAACAGGTTGGACAAAATAAACTGTCGGGAGAGAACTAAGGAATGCACATGAGAAATTTATTAATAATTGTTTGGAGAAATTTATTAATAATTGTCTGCGTTAATAAGAAACGGTTACACTTTTTGGAAATGTGTGCGATAAAGGATAAATTCATTAACAGTTTCTTAAACATCGACCATGTGTTATGTATTTGTTACGGTCACAAAAAACTTTCTATGTGCAATGTTGCTGCGAAGGAGCGTACCTGGTTTGCGTATAGATGATCAAAATTTTGCACAGCCAACAATCTTCTGCATCATACACGGAAAGAGCCTTGTGTGTATGACGGGGGCCTTAATATGCATGATGTGCACTAGTGTAGTCATGGATAAAGTTGAGTATTACATATGTAAATATCGATAGTACCTATTTTAGTTCTTTGCCACCAACAACCCAAAAGAGGTCAATTGTCCCACAGTTCCACTCATTCTTTGGAACCAATGGATTGCAATGCTACTGACCCAACAAAGTTCAAAAATGCCATCGCCTGTCGTGAAAGTCGTGACTCCGCCGTTGAACGAGTAGGACGACGTGGAATTTCTTTGTTCTTCTTCTTCGTTGTCGACGGATGATCTTGCCACGGCCGCTGTAGACGAGTCCATCATCGACTGATGATCCTGACACCTGCTCCGGTTCCATTAGCACGCTGCCACCGTCGCCACCGATGTCCGATGGCTATCCCGACCACCGCACCAACGCTCACCTTGTTGTGTCCGGCATCTTCCGGCTTCTGGATGGAGAGGGACCATCACCCTGTCGGCGTGTCATGAGCGAGAGAGGTCATTTTTTCTACTGGCTAGCCTCTCTAGAGGAGAAACAGGGTGCAGTAAGAATACACGGTGTAGGAGACCGAATTCTGAAAACTTGCTACTTGAGACAGCATGGTGGACCAATTAATGCTACATATGTTGTTTTAGTGTATTATTCATTGTGTTTTGTTTAGCGTTGCACCTTATCGTACATCAAAGATGAAAGATGCTAAGCGCCATAGAGGAAGCACTGAGGGGTGTGTGTGTGGGGGGGGGGGGGGGGAGGGGCATTGCCCCCCTATGGTCCTAGGATGGAGGAGAACATTGTAGGAGGTGGAAGAATTAAATAGGTGTCGGGGTTTACATATTTAGTATTCCCTCCGTTTCGGTTTACAAGTCTTGCACGTATATCTAGGTTGGCACTTTGACCACTAAAATTTAAATTGTATAACATAAAAATTATACCATTAGAAAATATAATCTCTAAAGTTTATAATGGTATAATTTTTTATATATAATTTATATTTTATTGATCAAATTGATGACCTAGATATACACGCAGAACTTGTAAACCAAAACAGGGTACTCTGTAACATTATCAATCATGATTGTAGTAGCAATATAGTCAGTATCCTCCTATTCCTGTTATTCTTTATTATATAATAGGAAAAAATGGAGTCCAGGCGCAGCTTCGCTACGTGTCCTTTTTAGCTAGGCCATTCGAGACACGGAGCGTTTTTATTTTTTGCTGGGAGGCACAAAGCTTTTAAGAACATTTAGGGTCACATCTCTAATTGACCTGATTATGTAACAGAGCGATTTCATCAAGCTCGAGATAACTAATTAAGCTTAACTTCAACAAGGAGGGTGTCAAAATGAAGCACATGAAAACACTGTGATATCACCAACGACTCTCAAAACAAATAAACCGATTATATTTAATCTCAGTTCATGCTTCAAGAAACGAAAATGAAAATAACAATTTTAAATACTAAGCCGATCTTCACAAATATCATCATCACACTGATGACTCCCTGCCTAGATTTATGCTCCGTGCGGTTATCTCTGTTTTTTATACGAGGCTACTTGCTTTTATCTTGAAGCAAGCTATTTTAAGTTTGAAGGACTCTACAACAACAAATAAAAAAAACATGACATATATAGTACCAGAATAAATACCTTATGAAAGCATCATCTATGCCAATCCTATAGTGATGCTCATTTTGATAGTGTAGGTTTAATATTTTGTTTTCGTAAACTTACTCAGACTTATAACACTTTGACCAAGCAAAATATTAAGTGGGATTGCATAAAAAGTAGAGGGAGAGTAATATTCCAAAGAACCAAATATCAAGAGTCCTTTATTTATAAAAATAATAACATAATTATGAATATAACTCAAGTAGGATAATGATCAATCTAGATTTGTACTTAGTAATTTCCAAAGTCGGGTTTATCCATTTTTAATACGTACCATCAATCAAATTTGTTGCATTACTAAATGCATGTTATACCATTTTTAAAACATTGTCCATGATTTTTTAGGGTACATTGGGTCGCCCAACCCACCTCGAATTTTTCAGATCACTATATACACCCCATTAAATAAAGCATACATGTTCTCTTAGTTTATTTTTATAGGCTTACTTGATGTTATTTTGTATCTAAGTAGATCGATTTTTGGTGCCAGTAACGGTTGCAAACTTTTATCGGGTAAAATACCTAAGACTCGTAGCTGAGTCGATGCTATGGGACCTTGGGTTAGCGAGGTGGAACTCTAGTCATTGTCTTTCTTTTCCGTGACCATGAGAGGAGGAAAAGATTTTGTTCTATTTCTCTCGATGTTTGAGTCAGGTTACCTTATTGCCTGGTTACATTTCATTCACAAGAAACACTTATATACACTCTAAAACTCTGTATTAATTAAATTTAGGCAACGTAGCCATGTTTTGTGTACCTTTTATCAAAGTATGTTATAGACTCGTGCAGAATAGAAGAAAAATTTGTGATAATTGTACATACTAAAGTACAAAAAATAGTAAACACATTGTACTATATATATGGCATAAGTTATGTGGATAGAAGTGCTTAGTTCCACACTTCCAATTCGACTATAGTATTTTGATATTAGTTTTATCATATATGTGTGAGCTACCGGCAATAAATTGCCATCAATTGAGTAGTAATAACAAAGCTTCATATTTAAACTTATTTGATTCAAAAGAAAAGTTAAATTTAAAACTATATGATAATTTGTATTCCGCCGCGCTAGAGAGCCTTTACAAATTTAAAACTTTTTTGGTTCGAAGAGAGCCTTTAGTCAGTTGGTTATCTGGCGCGGCGGATCTGATGTTTGTGGTTAGTGTGGCATTTATCGTGTCATGCACTGACATGGGCAAATCCAGCATCCCTCCATCCTAGACAGTTGCTCGGGTTTGGCGCCGGCACACGCTGACTTATGTGAGTGTTTCTCATGTCAATATAAATAGAAACTAGCTAGGGCTGCATGTCGCGTCTGTGGATGCCTCTTTGCCGAAGCCACAGCTGGATACCAGCGTGTTTGCAAATGTAGCACCAAAGTTGTCCCACACAAAGCAGGAACTCCATACTAATATCGGCATAGCCACATCACAGCAGTAGCCTAAAACATGAACCATGATTCGGCGCTAAAACTTGTAGCGCAAATACCGCAATGCGTCTCGGTGTGGCAAGCCGAGAAGGCATGAGTCTGGCCCCTACTTCCGCGGGGTCGGGTAGACCCCCTCTTCGCGGGCTTGAAGCTTATGGCGTGTTTGGTTGCTCATTTCCCCATTTCTCGCATGGAGCGAAAAAAATAAAGACGTTTGGTTAC
The DNA here is from genome assembly GCA_916181665.1 of Avena sativa. Classification (NCBI taxonomy): domain Eukaryota; kingdom Viridiplantae; phylum Streptophyta; class Magnoliopsida; order Poales; family Poaceae; genus Avena; species Avena sativa. The sequence continues at coordinate 34,597,054 of OV702289.1, read as the reverse complement.
GTGGCAGATGCAATCTTTGCATCGCATGAGTTTTAAAGCACCCATCAGCCAGGACCAGAGGAACGTCGAAATCGGGCGTTTTCATGGAGCCAAGTTCTTCTCGCGCTCGCGGGGAAAGAAGCTGCATGCGCTCATGCAAGGGAGGGATGGCGGGAGCTCGCAAAATCCGGTGGGAGAAATTGGGGTTACCGCCCGCCGATTCGCCGCGGGTATTTACACCGCCCTTCCGCCGGCTCCAAAATCCCCGCCTTCATTTCCCCCAATTTCGAGATCTCAGTCCAAATCCTCTTCCTCGCCAACAAGCAGGTAAGCGGCGCCTTCTACTCCGGTGGGTCTAGCTCATCTCCGACAAGTCTTCCTCCTCGGCTATGTCGGACATGTCGTCCTCGTCATGCGAGATTGAGATCGTGGTAAGAAACACCTAACCCTAGCTCTCACATCTTAGATCTTGCCATGTTCCAGCTCATAGTTATAAGATGTGAGCTGGTGTTCTAGATCTATACCTTAGCATGTTGTCTTGTGAGGATTGACATGTGTCGTAGGTAGGATTAGTGCTATAAGTATAGTTCTTCCCTGGAACTGAACACATTAGTATCCCTGCTACCATAGGAGAAGGCTGTGTCCCCTGATCTATCCGTAACCTATATGATGCCTCTGCGTTTTGTGTCGATGCCTGATGCGTTGGCCAGGAGGAAGTTGGCCATGTATATCCACCTTCATCCTGAATCGGGTCATCCAATTGATCAAGAAAGGGGGTTCAGTAGTGCGGGGATTCAGACACGCGGGCATGCGCCTGATTTCAGCGGATGTCTTCAAGTTCTGTGCCCGGACAGTCACTCCGAACATGTTTACAACCACATGATGCACCGGAGAGTGTGCTGGATTTGGGTGCTGAGGATCAAGAGGCTTGAGAACATGCGTTGGGTTGAGGAGACATGTGTTATCATGATGGACAATGATGATTACTATGTGCACATCAAGGTATGATATATTTGCACTTGCATCAGTATTTGTAATGCTCACATATGAACTACATGTCATGAACTAACTGTGATTTTCATGTAGGCTCAGCCATTGGACATCGAGTTGATCAACAAGCCCATCGACAAATATGCTCAGATGAAGATCATCTATGGTTCTTGCATTCCCGTTGCGCCCGTATCTGTGATAGCGATACACCGTGCTCTTACCCACATGATGGAGCACAGCGGACATGTAACCAGGTATCTTGCCATGACCCTTGAGCGCAGGTTGAATTGGTTCACGGCCTTCCTGGACAAGCACTACATCTGAGCAGCGGACTGAGCTGTTCGAGGAGGTGCTAGTAGTGGTGTTGATGATGATGTGTATTTTGGAGTAGCTATGCTGATGAACTATGGTTGCAATGACCCCTGAACTTTGGTCTGTATATTTTGAGAGGTGGTATTCAGTTATAATCGCTCCGTATGTGATGAACTAGTGGTGCATCATGGGTAGTTGCTCGTGAACTCGTGCTGCAGCACACACGCCATGACTTATTACGTCGAACCTATGTTAATATAAGCTAGTAGTTCTCTGAATTGCGCTTTTCTAAAATTTGTTTTCTGCCTTGATGATGTTGTGTAAGCTCACCTCACTAGCCAGGAGGTAATGCTAGCAGGGACAATGCAGCTAGCCAAACAAGTGCCAATTTCCTGAAATCCTAGAATGCATGCAACGAAATGACTGGGGCTTGGCTTGTCAACCCCTAGGGAAATGAGAATACATGGAACCAAACGAATGGCCCTTTTGGCACGAGAGGTTGCATTGCCGTGCATAGCTTCTGTGGATCCATGATTTCCAGGTGCGAGTAAAAGCCACGAGCAATCAAACACACCCTTAAGGTATCTCCTAGGCATGTGACCGACTTAGCCAGGGCATTGTCGGGGCTGTGCCCATAGTGCATGGCCGAGGGATCTTGTCGTCTCCTTCATCAGCTGAAATCCCACTTTGGAGCAGAAAAGGAGAGCCTTGATTGTAGCGCATGTAGACAAAAGGCGCACCATCCCTCGGCGCAGCTGCTCGGCTGCTCCGCCTTGTGACATGTTTCTAGGGGAAGTTCCTGCTATCATTGATGTCGCGCTAAGTTAAGACGGTGCAATAGTTACCATGAGAGGGGGATTCTGGCGCAGCGGTTCCCCGTGCCTTGGTTTTAAAAGGGAGGCGGTGCGGCCATTCTACTAACCTCTTTGTTGCCTAGCCAGTTTCTCCTCCTCTGCATCTCGACCAGCGAGTTTCTCTTCTTTCTCCAGCTTTCAGATCCTTGGAACTCTGCCCTCCTACCCCAATTCGGAAATGGCTCCAAAATCCGCGACCAAATGGAGACCGAAAGACGCGAAGATGTCGACGAAGGAGAAGGATAAGCTCCAGGCGGCGATGCGATGCGAGCGGATGTGCTTCCCTACTGGAGCTTAGCAGGCCTCTTTAAGACCGATAGCTTTTGCTGGCATGGCTGGATGGAGATTAGGCTCTTTTGTTTTGAGGAGTTGCCACCTCTTGTTGGCAGCAACTTACCGCTTTGCCGCGTTGTGTGCCGCCTGACGCTTCTTTTATATGATTAATGCACCTTTTTAGGGTATATTCTAGAAAAAAATCTTTCAACTTTTTGTTTGTGTAATCAAAATGAATAGAATTAGTTAAAATTCACAATCATACAAACTTAATTGTAATATAAGGCTGAAATTGACTATTCAGATCTTCAACTTTCAGACTTTGTATGGGAAATTGGCTATTACCTGATACGTCGGCGTATTTTGTGGACCTTGTCACATGATACCAGCTAAAATACTGGCACTACGACGATCGAGTTGAAAATTTCCTGCGCCTGATCCTCTTCTGACCAGGTCAATTGATCCAACCCACGAGTACCCAGCTCTGTGTGGAGTTTTTTGAATTTTGTGACAGTTTCGTTGGAGCTTCCCGCCTGAAGGAAAAATAAATAGAAAAGCAGTAGTACTATGGAGCAGGAATATTAGGAGCGGTACGTTTATCATCTTGTTTTATGAGATGTGGAGTCGGGTCAAATTTCTTGCAATGTTGTGTCGCGTGAACGTGCCTAGATCCAGCCAAATTGACAGCGATGCGCTCCTAAATAAGATCCACCAGGCTATCACGAGGAAATAATACAGTACAAATGAAAGGCTTTGCAACGACTATTTAAACCTAGACTAGGCCGCGAATTCACGCGGTTCATTGACCTAGCGAGCGATGGAGCGAACATGCAGTACCATACAGAATATCCGAAGTCTATTGATTAGTTCTATTTTTCGAATTTAAGACAAGTAGGAGTACTATAAAAAAGGAGTACACGGAGAAGACGACTTATATGTATGGTCAAGCTTGTACAGCTAGGTACTTAAGGGGTGTGCGGGGTGAGTTGAGCGCGCTACACACGAGTGTATACATGCATCGATCATCCAAATTCTGTCCAGAAAGTGTGAAGGCGGGGGAGGTAGTCATGGCGTCGAGCACCGGGGAGGAGCCTCCTAGCTTGCCCATTGCGGGCACTAGTAGCACTAGTAGAAACCGGCCTTTAGTCCTGCTTTATACGGGCAATTAGTCCCGGTTTTCGCATTCTGAGTGTAAATTTGGGACTAAAGATTCATATTTCCGATTCCTGTTTGCTATGAATCGGGACTAGAGGGCACCTCGTGGCCGCTCTCTTGAGCGGAGAGATGGAGGAACTTTAGAGCAACTCCAGCAGTCGCTGTATATTTTAGCGCGCGTGATTCGAGTATAGCGCTTCATGTACGAATCTCTCCGGCAGAGGCGCTAAAATGTGCGCGCTTAATTTGCAGCACCAACCTCGCGCAAACACGATTTTACAACAAATATAAAAAACGAAAATTTACATAAACATAAAAAAATTATATAGTTCGTGTTGCAAGAAAAATAATAAAAACTACTACTAGAGTACGGGAAATTACTAGAAGCTAATCTAGTCCGACGAGGAGACAGAGATGTAGTCATCGCCGGAGGAGACCGGTGTCGTGTCGGACACCGGCGTCGACGAAAACGCGTCCATCCAACGGGGATCGTCGTCGTCGATGGCCGCCGTCCGGCAATTTGCGCGTCGATGAAGGCGCGCTTCTCCGCCTTGTCCACCCGGCGCGCGAGGCAGTCCTGGTGCTTCGCCGCCCTCTTTGCCGCCTCGGCCGCGGCCCGCTCGGCGTCGTGCATGCGCTGCGCTGCGACGTCCTTAGGGAAACGCACCTTCCACTCCTGGCGCAGGCGCTCGTCGCGCTCGAAGATGAGTAGGAGGCGCTGCTCGTCCGTGACGAGGCAAGGCGGCAGCGCGAGCACCTCGGCCTACTCGTGCGTCCACACGTTGGGGAAGTTCATGGACGAGTGCGGGCGTCCGAGCCGCCACGGCACGGCGTCGTAGGCGTGCGTGGCCTCGTGCGCGGTGTCGAAGGTGCCGAGGACGATGCGGTTGTTGCTGGACTTAATCTCGATTTAGAAGTTCTCCGTCGGGCGCGCACATACACCACGGTGCCTGGAGCTTCCGCGGCGCGATGGCACGGGCGTGGACGTGTCGGCACAGAAGAGACGGTGAAGAGGAAGAGGATTCTGCGTGCGCTGAAGTGCTTCGACGGTTGGTTTCACGCGTGGGCGTGACATCTAACAAGCACGCGCTGAGCGGTGCGTCAAAAGAAACGCGCGCAGCCGAGCGCGCGGCAAAGTTTTTCCCGCTCGCCGGAAGATAGAGGAATGTTAAAAGTGCCACGGTGCGGGCTCTCACGTGGGAAAACGCACGGGTTTACAACAACTGCTGAAGTACTTTTGAATTGTTTAACTCGTTAATCCTCTCACTTGAAATATTTTTAACATTAACTATACTTAATCTTAGGTCAAATTATACTCGTGGTTAAACTTCCCGGTCGTTCACTCATCCTAGTACTACTCCAACCCCAGCACGCTTAACTTCTCTATTTCATCAGAATGTCCCTGCGTAAAGGATATTGTACATTATTGTCAAGACTATCATACCAATCCTATTAGCTCATATTAATATGTCACATGTCTTTATTTTTCGAAATTACAAATAACTATTTAAGTAAACAACAATAATTAAGTAATAATAATATTTTATTCCAATGAAAAAAACTAATTAAAATAATATTTTACTCACTTTTTGGCATTTATTCATTTAATATGGCATAAATAATACATTTAAATCTGTAAAACGAAATTCGACAAATAATATATCCATTATTATCAAAAAATTGTGAGGAATCCAAATATGGTATAAAATTGCTAAAAAAATTAATTTTTTAAATAACCTTTTCCCTTTTCGAATTTTAAAAATCTAAAAGAATCCAAAACGGCCAAAGGCCCGTTGAAATCGAACTCGAAAGTTTTTTCTGCATGTTTTGATAGGTTGTACTTTTTTCCGAAATCGCACGCAAAATTTATAGCCATTTGAAATTTTCACGACATCTTTTGGCAAAATATGTCAAAATTCATGTTTGTTAATTTTCGTAACAACTAAATCACTTAATATAACTACAGTTTAAAGATTTTATTTTTGGATATTTTATTATAATTCTGGGCATGCTTTTGAAACTAGAAAATGCGGTCTCGTTTGGGGGGGGGGGGGGTGTGTGTGGACAGAAATCTCCTGCCGTGGCAAGATTTTTGCCCATTATCCTGCCATGGCAGAACCCGCCAAAATTTTCTTGACAATTTTTTTAGTCCCGATTGATGTCTCAAACTCGAAATTTTCATGCCAATCCCTATTCTTCGGAATTCCTGCAAGAATCCCATGTTCCAAACAGCCCCTTAATAGCCTCAAGAAGAAAAGTGGACAGATTTGTTGTGGCTTGTTTTTCTCTCATTCCAAATTGTACAACTAGTCAGCATGGTGAGAGACGCCATCACCTGCGATTTGGAACATGTGAGCTTGACATATTGGTCCACCAAGCATCGATGGATAGGTCCTCCGACTACTAGGATATGGAGGTAGAGAAAAGCGAAAGTCAATGTTTTATCATCACCCAAAGCCTTTCGGACAAGCAGCATTGGAAGAAAAGGTGTGTCGCCCTCTCTTGGGTTTGCTCCCGAAGGGGGCAAAAGCCACAATTATTTCATCCACTTTTCTCAAGACAATATGCTATCTAAAGTCTATTTTAAATGGCCAACCAAGGAAAAATGATTTTTTGCGCCAGCCAATTCTTCCAAACCGTCTTATTCGTATTAATGCTAGTGCCCCCAAAGAGTAGGGCCTTGTAGGAAAATTTCGTTATGTATTCCCCTTTAGCCGTCAGATTCCAAGTTATTGAATCATCAATCTCTTCACGAAGGTACACATTGCTTATCTCAAACCAAAGACAAAAAAACTTGTGAAGGTTGGGAAAATTCAAGTGGGAATCCATCTTTATCTTCGAAACCCAAGTGTTGTCATGCATTGCCTCCTCAACCTTCCATTTCTTTCTTGTGGGTGTATAAAACATGAGAGGAGCAATATATTTGGGCATACTACCATTGAACCAAGGTGGATCCCTAAAAAGGTGTGATCTTCCCGTTACCCATCGTGACGGTGGGACGGGCGTAGAAAAGACTCATGCACGCAATCATATTCTTATCAATTGACTTATATCTACCTAGCATTTTGTTGTCCATACCAGGATTATTTTACTAGATTGTACTTTTTTCTATTTTTTGTATCAACTTATATGTACCGTGTCATTTGGGGGTCATGAATTGCATTCATTGTTTTAATAGGTTTAGGGGCTAATATTTATGCATGTTAACTCCTCTAAAAGAGGCATACATATGTTCAACTAAAAAGGCCTAATAACCGGTAAACAATAATCATCAGAAGAAGTCTAGTTTTTAATGGACAACAAAATGCTCTCTTGGGGATCGAGAATAGACCTTGCATACCCACCGCCACCGTGTCATTTGGGGATCAAATTATGCGGTGGCGGTGGGTATGCAACATCTATTCTTATTGAAGCTGGCATCGCACGGCTTATTAGACATTTCGGATCTACTATCATCACTTCATCACGGAAACCCCATTCTACACCCGGGTGCATATGCACCCAGTAAGAAAAACACATTTTTCAAAAATTTGAAAATTTTGAAAAAAAATATGATCACGTGTAGCTTCATGTTTAAGGTGCACATAAAGTCATTTCACCGAAAATCGATATGTTTTGTGTGCTATGTAAAAAAGACAATTTTTTGCGTCGTGGAGCACGTTACTTTAGCACCAAATTTTGTCTTTTTTGCATAAGCCATCCAAAATGTTTATTTTTCGCGAAACGACTTTGCGCACAACTAAAACTTGAAGTTTTACATGCACATATTTTTTTGAATTTTTTAGCATTTCAAATTTTGACAAAAATCAAATTCAAATAAAGGGTGTATATACACCCGGGAGCAAAAAAGCCACGTCCACTTCATCAGCACTATATATGTCTCTTTCTCTTCAGAAACTTTAGTGAACTTGTTCTTCGAAGAAAAACTGTACTGGATCGTGTCTGTTTTTTTTCTCTTGACTTGTTATTGCTCCATGTGCTCGAAACAATGTAAAAGGTGGTCATTGTAAATTTTCTTGCCACTATTCGGTGGACTGATATTTGTGAGTCATGCAAAGCTCGAATAACCATGTCAATTTCATTAACCAATCGATTAATTTTACAAGGCATTTCCGTCTCAAAATAGATGTCGAAAATTTGTTACAATTTATCTATATAATAATAAATAGTGCCTAGATACATCCAAATATAGACAAATATGTGATATCTATTTTGAAACAGAGATAGTACTATATTTTCAATCTCTTTTACAATGAACGATCATAACCTCTTCTAGTTCATCTGCTACCCTCTTAGCCTCTTTAATAAGGAAGGTATGGCATGGTTTCTCTCGCATATTAAGAGCTATAATGAAAAGATATACTACCTTAATTATGTGGATGTAAGAAAGCAATATACAAACAAATAAATATATTAGAAATCAACCATTCTCCGATAGCTTCTTGTTTGGTGTTCCTTCATGAAACAATTTCACCATAAAAATTTCTCCCGTTATTTTTCTGCGGGATGATGTTAGTGGCATAAAGATAAATTTCTTGTCATGATAAAACCCAAAATAAATTTTAGTTTCAAATATCCATAGAGTTTCTTGAGTAAATAAAATACTAAAATACTAAAAAAAGGAACCAATGCAAAGTTCAAACAGATCACTCTTGCATCAAAAGACAAAATCTGTTCAGAAAAACAGCTGTAGGAAGACGTATTTTTCTCGGCCACTTAAGAATGTCAGAAATTTATGCCAAATTTTGTGCATGATGAGGACTAAAAGTTGTCTATTCAGTATACTTTTTTATATTTTAGGAGCTTCCATTATTTCTCTAAAAATCAGATAGTAAACAGCAACGTGTAGAAAACAATAGCTCCTCATATGTGTTGACATCAATGAATATCTAAATGGATAAAACTTGACACTTTATTCAAAACTTCAGAGAACAAAACTAAAAGCAAATTTTCTTGCTACAGCACAGAGACAAATAAAAAATCAACTAAAAATAACAGGATTGCCTCCCACAAATTGCTTTTCTTTATAATCATATGGCCAGAATCTGTAACTTTGTTTTTTGGATGAGCATGAATCATGAGAGAAATACTTCTTTTTCATTGATCCATCCTTATTCCTTAGAAAGTTCTTCATACACATTTTATTGGAAAACTGAAACTTCACATTACCCTTCTTTGAATCAATGATAGCTCTTATAATTCTTAGAAAAGGTATACCAAGTATTATAGGACTAGAGGAATTATCATCTATGTCCATGACAATTGTATCCACAGGTACAAAAGTCATGTGCAACTTAACCATAATATTATTAACTCTATCTAAAGCATTTTTTAGTAGAATCATCATCAAGTAAAATATTAATGGTGCACTTTTCCATATGACCTATATCAAATAATTCATATAAACTTTATATACTGCAGATTCACTAGATCCTAGATCAAGTATAGCATGTAATGTAACTTTTACAATAGTAATTTGTATCTTGGGAACCCATACATCGCCAAGATTAGTTTGGATCATAGCTTATTTATTGTACTTATAAATCTTTTCTTTTAAGACGCGATTATCAGTATAAGATCTAGAACCTATTTGATGAACACTAATAGAGAGATACTAGAAATTGTTTGTAAGATAAATAAATGTTCGTGCAACACTATAGGAACAGATTGCTAGGCCGACGGCTAAAGCCCTCGGCGTAGCCCCTTTTGCCGTCGGCGTATGCTACGCCGAGGGCTGCCGTCGGCGTAGCTCCCTCGGAGAAGCAAAAGTGGCCGTCGGCGTATCCTCTGACCGTTGGCGTATTCCTTTGCCGACGGCCGTGGCCGGACTTTTGGCGTATTAGCCGTCGGCGCACGGCATCCTCGCCGTTACATGGCCGGCTGACGGCGCGTCACGTACGCCGACGGCCGCGCCCTCGGCGTAGCGGCGACACATGGCCTGCGCTGGGCCTTTCCAGGAGGCGGGCTGGGCCGACAGCCCCAACCCTCGGCGTAGGGACAGGCGTACGCCGACGGCCTGGCCCTTGGCGTACAAGCAACACGTGGCAGGCGCCTGGGCCTCCCCAGGCCGACGATAGGCCGACGGCTACGGCCCTCGGCGTATGGGCCACGCATACGCCAACGGCAAGGCCCTCGGCGTAGCATCGACCAAATGGCACATAGCAGGGCGCTACGCCAACGGCAAGGCCCTCGGCGTAGCACCTGCCCAGAATTTTTTTTTGCTGTTTCACAGCAATATATACCACCTGCACAGTTTTGTTTCACATCAATATATACCAAATTTCATAGCAATACTCACAGCAATATGTGGAAATATATTCCATAGCAATTCAAACAAGATCACATATGTCATACATGTATCAAACAAAGATCACATCATTCATACATCATTCAAACATGTATCAAACACGATCACACCATTCATACAGGGGTATCAACATCATTGCACATGCATAGACAATAAAAACCTACAACTCTCGAGGAGACAGGGTGTACCCGAGATCTTCCCTGGTGAAAAGAGGCGACCTCTGGCGAGGGTTGCGTCCAGTAGAAGCAGCAGAAGAGCCACCTGGCGAGGGAGTAGAAGTGTGAAGCTCAGGAGAACCACCGGCAGAATGGCCAGGAGAAGGACCATTGTCATGAAGCGGTGTGATCTGACGCCCATCCGGCGAGGCTTGGCCAAAGTGTCGGTTTCCAGAAGCTCCCGTTCCCTACATGTTAGCAACTTGCGAGGCAAAGTAAAGCGATAACCAGTGGGTTAGCAAAGAACTTACCGGTGTCGGTACGTAGTATGTCCTAGCGAAGCTGTCCTTCGATGGCAAAAATGGTGCCGGCCCTGGCATGGGAGGCACGGGTCCTAAATCTCTATTCTGTCCAGTTTGAATATTCACCAACATGGCCTACAAGATAGTTTAGATGTCAAGCCGTAGTACAACAAACAGGGGGAAGTTGGACTTGTATCTTTTGCAAAAATAAAGGTTCGGACTTACATTTATGTATTGCATGTAGATCGCATTCGCCTCCTGATGCTGCCGAAAGGCCACCTGATATTCCTCATGAGCGGCATCGTAGACCGCGTCTAACTCAGGCGACAATTTCAAATAAAAAGAATCTCGTCAGCGGTTAGCCATGCAGGAACAAAAGTCATAAAGATGATGAAAACGAGAAAAACTTACATCATCTCTGGATCGATGAGGCTGGCCACGAGGAGGGATAGGGGGCCGTCGGCGGGGTAGGTAGCCTTGAGACGGCTGAAGCTCGTGCTGAGGTTAGGCTTGACATTCAGAATCTTGAGGCATCCATGCTGCAATCCGCGCCCCGACAGGACCAACGACTCCTCGTCGATCTCCGCATGAATGGGGTCATCCACATGGGGGTGAAGAGCCTTCACCATCGTGCTGTAGTTCCCCAATTCGTTCTAGGCAGTGCCAAAGTACACGTGCAACGAGGGTTGAGGCTGCGAGTAATTGGGCTTCTTTCGCCGCATCATCTCATAGACGGCGACGTCATGAATCACCTCCCCGGGTTGTGCCTCGGCCACCTGCATCGCGAAAAGAAATATTATGCATATGAAGTACGAACATGACGAGAAATACACGCAGGTCGTTCCATGTATATACGTACCACCTTCCCCTTGAAGCGGTCAAAGTTGCGGTTTCCCGCGCAGTGTGTTCCACCATCGCCTCGGTTATCCGCATTCCACCTTGACAAGGCTGCAAACTCATTGTCTTCTCTGAGCCACCTCGTCCTAACCAGCTCCTCCCATGCGAGTCGATGCGGCTCGGCCCAATTAGGGATAACCTGAAAATGCAATACTCAACTCTAGACAATGCAATGGCAACTTAGCGGCAATGTAGAATCTCATTGACATTTTACTCACCGATATGTACTCTTCTGGCGTTATCGAGTACTCAGGATTAGGGTTCCTACGGACAATGTCTTCCTTCCTGACCCTCACGCCCCTGTCAGCCTAGAAGTGGCTAGCAGCCGTGACCTTCTGGTTGTACCACACCTGGGGTGCCAACTTCACACAAGCCCCAAGCAAAGTCCTGTCCGCCTTCTCATGGTCCTCCTCAGCCACACAGTAAAAGCACTTCAATCATGCATAAGAGTCATGAGTTAGCACAGTGTGGTCCTCCTCAGCCATGTTGGTTCACAAGTTGGGGCACAATCCTACCCGGTTTCACCGGAACAGGGAGATTCCCCCTTATACGGTCCAGAACCTTCGCTTCTAGGCTAGAGCGCATGCATGCGAGGGGGGACACATGCAAGCACCTATACCAACCTTTCACCACAGTCACACACATATGCTAGGGACACATGCAAGTTTTCATCTGATTCCGTCGTTCTCGTGGTCTTTCTCCGGTGAAACCCTGATCTGTGCACACTCGGATCGTCTACCCCCTAGATGTTCCTCTCATAGGGGTAGCCCGACGTAGCTCTCTCTTGTTTTGTGTTTGTTTAGGTCATAGGATGATGTAAAACCATGTTGGTTCACAAGTTGGGGCACAATCCTACCCGGTTTCACCGGAACAGGGAGATTCCCCCTTATACGGGTCCAGAACCTTCGCTTCTAGGTTAGAGCGCATGCATGCGAGGGAGGACACATGCAAGCACCTATACCAACCTTTCACCACAGTCACACACATATGCTAGGGACACATGCAAGTTTTCATCTGATTCCGTTGTTCTCGTGGTCTTCCTCCGGCGAAACCCTGATCAGTGCACACTCGGATCGTCTACCCCCCTAGACGTTCCTCTCACAGGGGTAGCCCGGTGTAGCTCTCTCTTGTTTTGTGTTTTTTAGGTCATAGGATGATGTAAAACCATGTTGGTTCACAAGTTGGGGCACAATCCTACCCGGTTTCATCGGAATAGGGAGATTCCCCCTTATACGGGTCCAGAACCTTCGCTTCTAGGTTAGAGCGCATGCATGCGAGGTGGGACACATGCAAGCACCTATACCAACCTTTCACCACAGTCACACATATGCTAGGGACACATGCAAGTTTTCATCTGATTCTGTCGTTCTCGTGGTCTTCCTCCGGCGAAACCCTGATCTGTGCACACTCGGATCGTCTACCCCCTAGACGTTCCTTTCATAGGGGTAGCCCTGTTGGAATTATGCCCTAGAGGCAATAATAAAGATGTTATTATTATAATTCTTGTTCATGATAAAGTTTATATTCCATGCTAGAATTGTATTAAGCGGAAACATTAATACTTGTGTGGTTTGTGAACAACACCGTGTCCCTAGTACGCCTCTATGGACTAGCTCATTGATCAATGATGGTTAAGGTTTCCTAACCATAGACATGAGTTGTCAATTGATAATGAGATCATATCATTGGGAGAATGATATGGTGGACAGACCCAAACTAAGCGAAGCAATTAGATCGTGTCATCGTGTTCGTCTTTGCGAAGCTTTTCTTATGTCAAATATTGTATTCCTTAGACCATGAGATAATACAACTCCCTGGTATCGGAAGAAAGCTTTGAGGTCATCAAACGTCATCCTATGAGAGGGTGATCATAAAGGTGTCTCTCAGGTGATCGGAAAGTATCTGTTGGGTTGTATGTATCGAGATGGGATTTGTCCCTCCCAAGTCGGAGAGATATACTTCGGGCCCACTCGGTAATCGATATCAACACCGCTTGCAAGCATGTGGTTAAGGAGTTAATCACAAGGTGATATCGGATTACGGAACGAGTAAAGTACTTGATGTGAACGAGATTGAACTAGGTATGACGATACCGACGATCGAATCTCGGGCAAGTAAAATATCGCGAGACGAAGGGAATATATATATGGGATTGATTGAATCCTGGCATCGTGGTTCATCCGATATGATCATCGATGAATGTGTGGGAGTCAATATGGGTGCCCAGACCCCCCTGTTGATTATTGATAGAAGATCATGTCTGCATATTCTCGAACCCGCAGGGTCACACACTTAACGTGTCTCGACGCTAGGATAGATTGGATAATTGGTTTATGAATTTTTTTTCAGAGTCTCGGATGGGATCCGGGATATCACGAGAGGTTCCGGAATGGTCCGGAGAATAAGATTCATATAAGGCAGTGCAGTTTTTGGAGTTCGGAATTGTTCCGGATTAATCGGTATTGTATCGGAAGCTTCTAGAACCTTCCGGAAGGGGGCCAACGTGGTCCCACCTTCCGGGAGGGGGCATGGGCCTATGAGGGAGTGTCCTGGCCGCATTGGGCCAGGGGCACAAGGCCCCATAGGGCCCAGCCGATTCTAGATAGATTTAACTCGTTTAAATCTAGGGATAGAATTTCTGGATAAGGGGAGAGTTTAAATCGTTTAAACTAGAGATAGGCTTGGAGGAGGGGCTAGGGCTGGCCGCCGCCACCCCCTCTATATATAGAGGGCTGGTGCGCCCCCTTCCCCCCACACACACACACACATCTCCCTCCAAGCCCTAGTAGCCCTGCTGCCTTCCTCTCTCCCTCCCGACTGTTTGTAGGCGAAGCCCTGTAGCAGAAATTCTCCACCATATACACCACGCCGTCGTGCTGTAGATCCAATCCATCTCTCCACCATACTTGCTGGTCCGAGGAAGGAGGAGACGTCGAGGTGCTGCACGTGTGCATCTCACGGAGGCACTGCCACTTGTGGTGCTAGATCGGATCGGATCGCGAGGAGGAGAAGCGAGTACGACTACATCACCCACGTTCCGACGAACGTTCCGCTGTGCGAATCTTCAAGGGTATGAAGATCTAATCCAATCTCTCTCGTTGTTTACATCTCCTAGATTAGATCTTGGCTTTCCCTCTGTTCGCTTCCGTAGAAAATTTTGATTTACTATGCTGCGAAACCCTTCAGTGGTATCAGAGCTAGATCTATGCGTAGATGTGATTCACGAGTAGAACGCAACATGGTTGTTGCGGGCATTGATGTTTTCTGTTGCAAGCCTCTTGTTCGTGTTCTTCTTATGACGCGGGATAGTGGGATTGAAGCGGTCCAGGCCAACCTTACGCGACGTCGTTCGCGAGACCGGCTCCGCACTTGACGTGTGGCTTGTACCACACATGCGGCTGGTGGATGTCAGTTTCTCTCACTATAGTTGTCATGGGATTAACACCGGAGTTTGGCAACCATAATATCACCGTTGTGGCTTTCCGTAGGTAAGAATCGTTCTTAGCATCTACTCCCATAAGCCACGTAAAACATGCAACAACAAAGTAGAGGCGTCTAACTTGTTTTTGCAGGGAGTGTTTTCTGTGATATGGTATGGCCCAAGATGTGATGTGTATATTGTATGCGATGATCATGTTTTGTAATGTTTCACGACTTGCATGTCGATGAGTACACAACCGGCAGGAGCCATATGGTTGTCTTTATAATTGTGTATGACCTGCGAGTCAACTTCTTATACGCCATGTAATAGCTTTACTTTATCGCTAAGTAGTTAGCAATAGTTGTAGTTGCTATTCGTGGTGGAGGCAATCATGGTGGAGTGATGGAGATCATGCCGGAACGCACAAGATGGAGATCATTGCGCGAAGATTGGCTATACCATGTCACATAAAGTTATATGCATGTGATGTTTATCCTTTTATGTATCTTATTATGCTTAGATCGCGACGGTAGCATTATAAGATGATTCCTCACTTAAAGATCAAGATAAAACTGTGTTCTCCCCATGTATGCACCGTTGCGAAAGTTCGTCGTGTCCAAGCATCACGTGATGATCGGGTGCTATAGACTCTACGCTCACATACAACGGGTGCAAGCCAGTTTTGCACACGCGGAAATACTTGGGTCTAACTTGACGAGCCTAGCATGTACAGACATGGCCTCGGAACACAAGAACCGAAAGGTTAAGCATGAGTCATATGAATGATATGATCGACACTTCGTTGTCCACCATTGAAACCACATCTCTTCTCGTGATGATCGGATTAGGTGTGGTGAATTTGGATCGTCTTCACTAAGCAACTTGAGAGATGTTGAATTTAGTGGGAGTTCATCTAGTAATTTGATTAAGTTGAACTATTTATCATGAACATAGTCTAAATTGTACTTGCAAATACTGTAGATCACATGGCCAAGTCCAACTTCAACTTCAACGTTTTTGCTGAGAAAGAAAAGCTTAGAAACAATGGGTCTAACTTCACCAACTGGTTCCACAATCTAAGAATCATTCTGTCTGGCGGACAAAAGGACTATGTCCTTGAGAAAGCGTTAGGTAACCCCCCTGCTGCAACTGCGCCGGCTGATGAGAAAGCCGTCTATCAGTCGCGCAAAGATGATTATGGTGTGATTAAGAGCACCATGTTGTTTGCTATGGAACCGGAACTTCAAAATCGTTTTGAAAACTATCCCGGGCCCTTTGAGATTCTCGAAGAGTTGAAAACCATGTTTCAGACTCAGGCCCGTTCTGAGAGATATGAGATCTCTGAGAAGTTCTTTAACTGCAAGATGGAGGAAGGGAGTTCCGTTAGTGAGCACGCCATTAAGATGCCGGGCTACACTCAACGCCTTGAGCAACTGGACTGCAAGATTCCAGAGGAGCTCAAGATTGACAGGGTTCTGCAATCACTCCCTCCCAGCTACAAAAGTTTTGTAGTGACTCATAATCAGATTGGTTCCACTGATACGATCACCGAGCTCTTCGCAAAGCTGAAGGCTGCGGAGGTGGACATCAAGAAAGATAATCATGTGTTGATGGTCAACAAGCCCTCCTTTAAGAAAGGCAAGGGTGCAAAGAAGCCCTTCAAGAAAGGAGGCGGCAAACGTGTTGCCCCTGCTGAGAAGAAGCTCAAGTCTGGACCCAAGCCGGAAACTGAGTGCTTCTATTGCAAGGACAAGGGTCACTGGAAGCGCAACTGTCCGAAGTACTTAGCGGACAAGAAGGCTGGCACCATCAAAGGTATATTTGATATACATGTTATTGATGTTTTCCTTACTAGCCCTCGTTGTAGTGCCTGGGTATTTGTTACTGGTTCGGTTGCTAATATTTGTAACTCGAAACAGGAGCTACGGAATAGACGGCGGCTTGCGAGGGATGAGGTGACGATGCGCGTTGGAAACAGATCAAGAGTTGATGTGATGGCCGTCAGCACGCTCTCCTTAGTTTTACCTTCGGGATTAGTTTTAAACCTTAATAAATGTTATTATGTGCCTGCGTTGAGCATGAACATTATTTCTGGATCGTGTTTATTGCAAGACGGTTATTCATTTAAATCGGAGAATAATGGTTGTTCTATTTATATGAGTAACATCTTTTATGGTCATGCACCTCTTGTGAATGGTTTATTTCTTCTAAATCTCGAAAGGGATGAAACACACATCCATAACATTGAGGCTAAGAGATGCAAAGTAGATAGTGATAATACTACTTATTTGTGGCACTGTCGTCTAGGTCATATTGGTGTAAAGCGCATGAAGAAACTCCATTCTGATGGACTTTTGGAGTCTCTTGATTTTGAATCATTTGACACATGCGAACCATGCCTCATGGGCAAGATGATCAAAACCCCGTTCTCCGGTATGATGGAGCGAGCAACGGACTTGTTGGAAATCATACATACCGATGTATGCGGACCGATGAGTGTTTCGACGCGCGGTGGATATCGCTATTTCTCACTTTTACCGATGACTTAAGTAGATATGGGTATATCTATTTAATGAAACATAAATCTGAAACGTTTGAAAAGTTCAAAGAATTTCAGAATGAAGTGGAGAACCATCGTAACAGAAAGATTAAGTTTCTACGATCCGATCGTGGGGGCGAATATTTGAGTTATGATTTTCTCACGCATCTCAAAGCAAGTGGAATCGTTTCACAACTCACGCCACCCAGAACACCACAGCGCAATGGTGTGTCTGAACGCCGGAATCGAACCCTATTAGATATGGTCCGATCGATGATGTCTCTTACTGATTTGCCGTTATCATTTTGGGGTTATGCATTAGAAACCACTGCATTCACTTTAAATAGGGCTCCATCTAAATCCGTTGAGACGACACCGTATGAACTGTGGTTTGGTGCTAAACCTAAGTTGTCGTTTCTTAAAATTTGGGGATGCGAAGCTTACATCAAGAAGTTGATGCCGGACAAGCTCGAACCCAAAGCGGAGAAATGCGTCTTCATAGGATACCCTAAGGAAACTATTGGGTATACCTTCTGTCACAGAACCGAAGGCAAAGTGTTTGTCGCAAAGAACGGTTCCTTTCTTGAGAAGGAGTTTCTCTCGAAAGAAGTGAGTGGGAGGAAAGTAGAGCTAGACGAGGTTGTTGAACCTTCTCTTGAATTGGAGAGTAGCGCAGCACCTGAAATTGTTCCAGTGCCGCCTGCACCAACAATAGAGGAAGCTAATGACAAGGATCATGAAGCTTCGGACGATGCTGCTACTGAACGTCGCAGGTCGACAAGGTCGCGTGCCCCTCCTGAGTGGTACGGCAACCCTGTCTTGACTGTCTTGTTAGTAGAAGACAGCGAACCTGTGAACTATGAGGAAGCGATGATGAGCCCAGACTCTGAGAAATGGCTAGAAGCCATGAAATCCGAATTGGGATCCATGAGCGAAAACCAAGTATGGACTTTGGTGGACCCTCCTAGCGACCGAAAGGCCGTTGAGTGCAAATGGATCTTCAAGAAGAAAACAGACGCGGATGGTAATGTTACCGTCTATAAAGCACGGCTTGTCGCAAAAGGTTTTCGACAAGTTCAAGGTGTTGACTACGATGAGACTTTCTCTCCCGTAGCGATGTTTAAGTCCATTCGGATTTTATTAGCAATTGCTGCGTTTCATGATTATGAAATATGGCAAATGGATGTCAAGACTGCTTTCCTCAATGGCAACATTGATGAAGAGTTGTATATGATGCAACCCGAAGGTTTTGTCGATCCTAAGGATGCTGATAAAGTATGCAAACTTCAGCGTTCCATTTATGGACTGAAGCAAGCATCTCGGAGTTGGAACCTTGGTTTTGATCAAGTGATCAAGAGCTTTGGATTTGTTCCAAATTGCTACGAAGCTTGCATCTACAAGAAAGTGAGTGGGAGATCGGTGACGTTTCTGGTACTATATGTGGATGACATATTGATTATTGGAAATGACATCAACATGCTTAGCGATGTGAAGAGTTATTTGAACAAGTGTTTTTCAATGAAAGACCTAGGTGAAGCTGCTTATATATTGGGCATCAAGATCTATAGAGATAGACAAAGACGCCTGATAGCTTTAAGCCAGAGTACATACCTAGACAAAGTTCTGAAAAGGTTCAGAATGGATAAGGCATTGAAAGGTTCAGTGCCTATGTTGTCAGGGAAGATATTGAGCAAGGCTCAGTGTCCAGCTACGGTAAATGATAGGGAAGCTATGAGCAAAGTGCCTTATGCCTCGGCCATAGGTTCCATCATGTATGCCATGCTGTGTACTAGACCGGATGTGTCCAATGCTCTTAGTTTGACGAGCAGATATCAAAGTGATCCAGGAGTGGAACACTGGACAGCCGTGAAGAACATCCTAAGGTACCTAAATAGGACTAAAGAAATGTTCTTAGTCTATGGGGGTGATGAACAGCTCGTCGTAAAAGGTTACGTCGATGCTAGTTTCGACACCGACAAGGATGATTCTAAATCTCAGACAGGATACGTGTATATTTTGAATGGAGGAGCTGTGAGCTGGAGAAGCTGCAAGCAAAGCGTGATCGCGGGATCTACAGTAGAAGCGGAATACATGGCTGCTGCAGAAGCGTCAAGTGAAGGAGTTTGGATCAGAAACTTCATCACTGAGCTTGGCGTGGTTCCAAGTGCATTGGACCCACTGGAGATATTGTGTGACAAGACTGGCGCCATAGCACTCGCTAAGGAACCAAGATATCATCCAAAGACCAAGCATATCAACCGCAAGTTTCATATAATCCGAGATTATATAGCAGATGGAGATCTGAAGATCAGCAAAGTACATATAGATCTGAATGTTGCAGATCCATTGACTAAACCTCTTCCACGTGTAAAACATGATCAGCACCTCAGTGCCATGGGTGTGAGATTGTTGCCAAATGTAAACTAGATTATTGACTCTAGTGCAAGTGGGAGACTGTTGGAATTATGCCCTAGAGGCAATAATAAAGATGTTATTATTATAATTCTTGTTCATGATAAAGTTTATATTCCATGCTAGAATTGTATTAAGCGGAAACATTAATACTTGTGTGGTTTGTGAACAACACCGTGTCCCTAGTACGCCTCTATGGACTAGCTCATTGATCAATGATGGTTAAGGTTTCCTAACCATAGACATGAGTTGTCAATTGATAATGAGATCATATCATTGGGAGAATGATATGGTGGACAGACCCAAACTAAGCGAAGCAATTAGATCGTGTCATCGTGTTCGTCTTTGCGAAGCTTTTCTTATGTCAAATATTGTATTCCTTAGACCATGAGATAATACAACTCCCTGGTATCGGAAGAAAGCTTTGAGGTCATCAAACGTCATCCTATGAGAGGGTGATCATAAAGGTGTCTCTCAGGTGATCGGAAAGTATCTGTTGGGTTGTATGTATCGAGATGGGATTTGTCCCTCCCAAGTCGGAGAGATATACTTCGGGCCCACTCGGTAATCGATATCAACACCGCTTGCAAGCATGTGGTTAAGGAGTTAATCACAAGGTGATATCGGATTACGGAACGAGTAAAGTACTTGATGTGAACGAGATTGAACTAGGTATGACGATACCGACGATCGAATCTCGGGCAAGTAAAATATCGCGAGACGAAGGGAATATATATATGGGATTGATTGAATCCTGGCATCGTGGTTCATCCGATATGATCATCGATGAATGTGTGGGAGTCAATATGGGTGCCCAGACCCCCCTGTTGATTATTGATAGAAGATCATGTCTGCATATTCTCGAACCCGCAGGGTCACACACTTAACGTGTCTCGACGCTAGGATAGATTGGATAATTGGTTTATGAATTTTTTTTCAGAGTCTCGGATGGGATCCGGGATATCACGAGAGGTTCCGGAATGGTCCGGAGAATAAGATTCATATAAGGCAGTGCAGTTTTTGGAGTTCGGAATTGTTCCGGATTAATCGGTATTGTATCGGAAGCTTCTAGAACCTTCCGGAAGGGGGCCAACGTGGTCCCACCTTCCGGGAGGGGGCATGGGCCTATGAGGGAGTGTCCTGGCCGCATTGGGCCAGGGGCACAAGGCCCCATAGGGCCCAGCCGATTCTAGATAGATTTAACTCGTTTAAATCTAGGGATAGAATTTCTGGATAAGGGGAGAGTTTAAATCGTTTAAACTAGAGATAGGCTTGGAGGAGGGGCTAGGGCTGGCCGCCGCCACCCCCTCTATATATAGAGGGCTGGTGCGCCCCCTTCCCCACACACACACACACACATCTCCCTCCAAGCCCTAGTAGCCCTGCTGCCTTCCTCTCTCCCTCCCGACTGTTTGTAGGCGAAGCCCTGTAGCAGAAATTCTCCACCATATACACCACGCCGTCGTGCTGTAGATCCAATCCATCTCTCCACCATACTTGCTGGTCCGAGGAAGGAGGAGACGTCGAGGTGCTGCACGTGTGCATCTCACGGAGGCACTGCCACTTGTGGTGCTAGATCGGATCGGATCGCGAGGAGGAGAAGCGAGTACGACTACATCACCCACGTTCCGACGAACGTTCCGCTGTGCGAATCTTCAAGGGTATGAAGATCTAATCCAATCTCTCTCGTTGTTTACATCTCCTAGATTAGATCTTGGCTTTCCCTCTGTTCGCTTCCGTAGAAAATTTTGATTTACTATGCTGCGAAACCCTTCAGTGGTATCAGAGCTAGATCTATGCGTAGATGTGATTCACGAGTAGAACGCAACATGGTTGTTGCGGGCATTGATGTTTTCTGTTGCAAGCCTCTTGTTCGTGTTCTTCTTATGACGCGGGATAGTGGGATTGAAGCGGTCCAGGCCAACCTTACGCGACGTCGTTCGCGAGACCGGCTCCGCACTTGACGTGTGGCTTGTACCACACATGCGGCTGGTGGATGTCAGTTTCTCTCACTATAGTTGTCATGGGATTAACACCGGAGTTTGGCAACCATAATATCACCGTTGTGGCTTTCCGTAGGTAAGAATCGTTCTTAGCATCTACTCCCATAAGCCACGTAAAACATGCAACAACAAAGTAGAGGCGTCTAACTTGTTTTTGCAGGGAGTGTTTTCTGTGATATGGTATGGCCCAAGATGTGATGTGTATATTGTATGCGATGATCATGTTTTGTAATGTTTCACGACTTGCATGTCGATGAGTACACAACCGGCAGGAGCCATATGGTTGTCTTTATAATTGTGTATGACCTGCGAGTCAACTTCTTATACGCCATGTAATAGCTTTACTTTATCGCTAAGTAGTTAGCAATAGTTGTAGTTGCTATTCGTGGTGGAGGCAATCATGGTGGAGTGATGGAGATCATGCCGGAACGCACAAGATGGAGATCATTGCGCGAAGATTGGCTATACCATGTCACATAAAGTTATATGCATGTGATGTTTATCCTTTTATGTATCTTATTATGCTTAGATCGCGACGGTAGCATTATAAGATGATTCCTCACTTAAAGATCAAGATAAAACTGTGTTCTCCCCATGTATGCACCGTTGCGAAAGTTCGTCGTGTCCAAGCATCACGTGATGATCGGGTGCTATAGACTCTACGCTCACATACAACGGGTGCAAGCCAGTTTTGCACACGCGGAAATACTTGGGTCTAACTTGACGAGCCTAGCATGTACAGACATGGCCTCGGAACACAAGAACCGAAAGGTTAAGCATGAGTCATATGAATGATATGATCGACACTTCGTTGTCCACCATTGAAACCACATCTCTTCTCGTGATGATCGGATTAGGTGTGGTGAATTTGGATCGTCTTCACTAAGCAACTTGAGAGATGTTGAATTTAGTGGGAGTTCATCTAGTAATTTGATTAAGTTGAACTATTTATCATGAACATAGTCTAAATTGTACTTGCAAATACTGTAGATCACATGGCCAAGTCCAACTTCAACTTCAACGTTTTTGCTGAGAAAGAAAAGCTTAGAAACAATGGGTCTAACTTCACCAACTGGTTCCACAATCTAAGAATCATTCTGTCTGGCGGACAAAAGGACTATGTCCTTGAGAAAGCGTTAGGTAACCCCCCTGCTGCAACTGCGCCGGCTGATGAGAAAGCCGTCTATCAGTCGCGCAAAGATGATTATGGTGTGATTAAGAGCACCATGTTGTTTGCTATGGAACCGGAACTTCAAAATCGTTTTGAAAACTATCCCGGGCCCTTTGAGATTCTCGAAGAGTTGAAAACCATGTTTCAGACTCAGGCCCGTTCTGAGAGATATGAGATCTCTGAGAAGTTCTTTAACTGCAAGATGGAGGAAGGGAGTTCCGTTAGTGAGCACGCCATTAAGATGCCGGGCTACACTCAACGCCTTGAGCAACTGGACTGCAAGATTCCAGAGGAGCTCAAGATTGACAGGGTTCTGCAATCACTCCCTCCCAGCTACAAAAGTTTTGTAGTGACTCATAATCAGATTGGTTCCACTGATACGATCACCGAGCTCTTCGCAAAGCTGAAGGCTGCGGAGGTGGACATCAAGAAAGATAATCATGTGTTGATGGTCAACAAGCCCTCCTTTAAGAAAGGCAAGGGTGCAAAGAAGCCCTTCAAGAAAGGAGGCGGCAAACGTGTTGCCCCTGCTGAGAAGAAGCTCAAGTCTGGACCCAAGCCGGAAACTGAGTGCTTCTATTGCAAGGACAAGGGTCACTGGAAGCGCAACTGTCCGAAGTACTTAGCGGACAAGAAGGCTGGCACCATCAAAGGTATATTTGATATACATGTTATTGATGTTTTCCTTACTAGCCCTCGTTGTAGTGCCTGGGTATTTGTTACTGGTTCGGTTGCTAATATTTGTAACTCGAAACAGGAGCTACGGAATAGACGGCGGCTTGCGAGGGATGAGGTGACGATGCGCGTTGGAAACAGATCAAGAGTTGATGTGATGGCCGTCAGCACGCTCTCCTTAGTTTTACCTTCGGGATTAGTTTTAAACCTTAATAAATGTTATTATGTGCCTGCGTTGAGCATGAACATTATTTCTGGATCGTGTTTATTGCAAGACGGTTATTCATTTAAATCGGAGAATAATGGTTGTTCTATTTATATGAGTAACATCTTTTATGGTCATGCACCTCTTGTGAATGGTTTATTTCTTCTAAATCTCGAAAGGGATGAAACACACATCCATAACATTGAGGCTAAGAGATGCAAAGTAGATAGTGATAATACTACTTATTTGTGGCACTGTCGTCTAGGTCATATTGGTGTAAAGCGCATGAAGAAACTCCATTCTGATGGACTTTTGGAGTCTCTTGATTTTGAATCATTTGACACATGCGAACCATGCCTCATGGGCAAGATGATCAAAACCCCGTTCTCCGGTATGATGGAGCGAGCAACGGACTTGTTGGAAATCATACATACCGATGTATGCGGACCGATGAGTGTTTCGACGCGCGGTGGATATCGCTATTTCTCACTTTTACCGATGACTTAAGTAGATATGGGTATATCTATTTAATGAAACATAAATCTGAAACGTTTGAAAAGTTCAAAGAATTTCAGAATGAAGTGGAGAACCATCGTAACAGAAAGATTAAGTTTCTACGATCCGATCGTGGGGGCGAATATTTGAGTTATGATTTTCTCACGCATCTCAAAGCAAGTGGAATCGTTTCACAACTCACGCCACCCAGAACACCACAGCGCAATGGTGTGTCTGAACGCCGGAATCGAACCCTATTAGATATGGTCCGATCGATGATGTCTCTTACTGATTTGCCGTTATCATTTTGGGGTTATGCATTAGAAACCACTGCATTCACTTTAAATAGGGCTCCATCTAAATCCGTTGAGACGACACCGTATGAACTGTGGTTTGGTGCTAAACCTAAGTTGTCGTTTCTTAAAATTTGGGGATGCGAAGCTTACATCAAGAAGTTGATGCCGGACAAGCTCGAACCCAAAGCGGAGAAATGCGTCTTCATAGGATACCCTAAGGAAACTATTGGGTATACCTTCTGTCACAGAACCGAAGGCAAAGTGTTTGTCGCAAAGAACGGTTCCTTTCTTGAGAAGGAGTTTCTCTCGAAAGAAGTGAGTGGGAGGAAAGTAGAGCTAGACGAGGTTGTTGAACCTTCTCTTGAATTGGAGAGTAGCGCAGCACCTGAAATTGTTCCAGTGCCGCCTGCACCAACAATAGAGGAAGCTAATGACAAGGATCATGAAGCTTCGGACGATGCTGCTACTGAACGTCGCAGGTCGACAAGGTCGCGTGCCCCTCCTGAGTGGTACGGCAACCCTGTCTTGACTGTCTTGTTAGTAGAAGACAGCGAACCTGTGAACTATGAGGAAGCGATGATGAGCCCAGACTCTGAGAAATGGCTAGAAGCCATGAAATCCGAATTGGGATCCATGAGCGAAAACCAAGTATGGACTTTGGTGGACCCTCCTAGCGACCGAAAGGCCGTTGAGTGCAAATGGATCTTCAAGAAGAAAACAGACGCGGATGGTAATGTTACCGTCTATAAAGCACGGCTTGTCGCAAAAGGTTTTCGACAAGTTCAAGGTGTTGACTACGATGAGACTTTCTCTCCCGTAGCGATGTTTAAGTCCATTCGGATTTTATTAGCAATTGCTGCGTTTCATGATTATGAAATATGGCAAATGGATGTCAAGACTGCTTTCCTCAATGGCAACATTGATGAAGAGTTGTATATGATGCAACCCGAAGGTTTTGTCGATCCTAAGGATGCTGATAAAGTATGCAAACTTCAGCGTTCCATTTATGGACTGAAGCAAGCATCTCGGAGTTGGAACCTTGGTTTTGATCAAGTGATCAAGAGCTTTGGATTTGTTCCAAATTGCTACGAAGCTTGCATCTACAAGAAAGTGAGTGGGAGATCGGTGACGTTTCTGGTACTATATGTGGATGACATATTGATTATTGGAAATGACATCAACATGCTTAGCGATGTGAAGAGTTATTTGAACAAGTGTTTTTCAATGAAAGACCTAGGTGAAGCTGCTTATATATTGGGCATCAAGATCTATAGAGATAGACAAAGACGCCTGATAGCTTTAAGCCAGAGTACATACCTAGACAAAGTTCTGAAAAGGTTCAGAATGGATAAGGCATTGAAAGGTTCAGTGCCTATGTTGTCAGGGAAGATATTGAGCAAGGCTCAGTGTCCAGCTACGGTAAATGATAGGGAAGCTATGAGCAAAGTGCCTTATGCCTCGGCCATAGGTTCCATCATGTATGCCATGCTGTGTACTAGACCGGATGTGTCCAATGCTCTTAGTTTGACGAGCAGATATCAAAGTGATCCAGGAGTGGAACACTGGACAGCCGTGAAGAACATCCTAAGGTACCTAAATAGGACTAAAGAAATGTTCTTAGTCTATGGGGGTGATGAACAGCTCGTCGTAAAAGGTTACGTCGATGCTAGTTTCGACACCGACAAGGATGATTCTAAATCTCAGACAGGATACGTGTATATTTTGAATGGAGGAGCTGTGAGCTGGAG
Source organism: Avena sativa (assembly GCA_916181665.1). Lineage (NCBI taxonomy): Eukaryota > Viridiplantae > Streptophyta > Magnoliopsida > Poales > Poaceae > Avena > Avena sativa. The sequence goes on along the minus strand of OV702289.1, from coordinate 34,570,865 downwards.
AAGCTGCAAGCAAAGCGTGATCGCGGGATCTACAGTAGAAGCGGAATACATGGCTGCTGCAGAAGCGTCAAGTGAAGGAGTTTGGATCAGAAACTTCATCACTGAGCTTGGCGTGGTTCCAAGTGCATTGGACCCACTGGAGATATTGTGTGACAAGACTGGCGCCATAGCACTCGCTAAGGAACCAAGATATCATCCAAAGACCAAGCATATCAACCGCAAGTTTCATATAATCCGAGATTATATAGCAGATGGAGATCTGAAGATCAGCAAAGTACATATAGATCTGAATGTTGCAGATCCATTGACTAAACCTCTTCCACGTGTAAAACATGATCAGCACCTCAGTGCCATGGGTGTGAGATTGTTGCCAAATGTAAACTAGATTATTGACTCTAGTGCAAGTGGGAGACTGTTGGAATTATGCCCTAGAGGCAATAATAAAGATGTTATTATTATAATTCTTGTTCATGATAAAGTTTATATTCCATGCTAGAATTGTATTAAGCGGAAACATTAATACTTGTGTGGTTTGTGAACAACACCGTGTCCCTAGTACGCCTCTATGGACTAGCTCATTGATCAATGATGGTTAAGGTTTCCTAACCATAGACATGAGTTGTCAATTGATAATGAGATCATATCATTGGGAGAATGATATGGTGGACAGACCCAAACTAAGCGAAGCAATTAGATCGTGTCATCGTGTTCGTCTTTGCGAAGCTTTTCTTATGTCAAATATTGTATTCCTTAGACCATGAGATAATACAACTCCCTGGTATCGGAAGAAAGCTTTGAGGTCATCAAACGTCATCCTATGAGAGGGTGATCATAAAGGTGTCTCTCACGTGATCGGAAAGTATCTGTTGGGTTGTATGTATCGAGATGGGATTTGTCCCTCCCAAGTCGGAGAGATATACTTCGGGCCCACTCGGTAATCGATATCAACACCGCTTGCAAGCATGTGGTTAAGGAGTTAATCACAAGGTGATATCGGATTACGGAACGAGTAAAGTACTTGCTGTGAACGAGATTGAACTAGGTATGACGATACCGACGATCGAATCTCGGGCAAGTAAAATATCGCGAGACGAAGGGAATATATATATGGGATTGATTGAATCCTGGCATCGTGGTTCATCCGATATGATCATCGATGAATGTGTGGGAGTCAATATGGGTGCCCAGACCCCGCTGTTGATTATTGATAGAAGATCATGTCTACATATTCTCGAACCCGTAGGGTCACACACTTAACGTGTCTCGACGCTAGGATAGATTGGATAATTGGTTTATGAATTTTTGTTCGGAGTCTCGGATGGGATCCGGGATATCACGAGAGGTTCCAGAATGGTCTGGAGAATAATATTCATATAAGGCAGTGCAGTTTTTGGAGTTCGGAATTGTTCCGGATTAATCGGTATTGTACCGGAAGCTTCTAGAACCTTCCGGAAGGGGGCCAACGTGGTCCCACCTTCCGGGAGGGGGCATGGGCCTATGAGGGAGTGTCCTGGCCGCCTTGGGCCAGGGGCACAAGGCCCCATAGGGCCCAGCCGATTCTAGATAGATTTAACTCGTTTAAATCTAGGGATAGAATTTCTGGATCAGGGGAGAGTTTAAATCGTTTAAACTAGAGATAGGCTTGGAGGAGGGGCTAGGGCTGGCCGCCGCCACCCCCTCTATATATAGAGGGCTGGTGCGCCCCCTTCCCCCCCCCACACACACACACACACACATCTCCCTCCAAGCCCTAGTAGCCCTGCTGCCTTCCTCTCTCCCTCCCGACTGTTTGTAGGCGAAGCCCTGCAGCAGAAATTCTCCACCATATACACCACGCCGTCGTGCTGTAGATCCAATCCATCTCTCCACCATACTTGCTGGTCCGAGGAAGGAGGAGACGTCGAGGTGCTGCACGTGTGCATCTCACGGAGGCACCGCCACTTGTGGTGCTAGATCGGATCGGATCGCGAGGAGGAGAAGCGAGTACGACTACATCACCCACGTTCCGACGAACGTTCCGCTGTGCGAATCTTCAAGGGTATGAAGATCTAATCCAATCTCTCTCGTTGTTTGCATCTCCTAGATTAGATCTTGGCTTTTCCTCTGTTCGCTTCCGTAGAAAATTTTGATTTACTATGCTGCGAAACCCTTCAAGCCCAGCGTAGCTCTCTCTTGTTTTGTGTTTGTTTAGGTCATAGGATGACGTAAAACCATGTTGGTTCACAAGTTGGGACACAATCCTACCCGGTTTCACCGGAACAGGGAGATTCCCCCTTATACGGGTCCAGAACCTTTGCTTCTAGGTTAGCGCGCATGCATGCGAGGGAGGACACATGCAAGCACCTATACCAACCTTTCACAACAGTCACACACATATGCTAGGGACACATGCAAGTTTTCATCTGATTCCGTCGTTCTCGTGGTCTTCCTCCGGCGAAACCCTAATCTGTGCACAGTCGGATCGTCTACCCCTTAGACGTTCCTCTCACAGGGGTAGCCCAGCGTAGCTCTCTCTTGTTTTGTGTTTGTTTAGGTCATAGGATGATGTAAAACCATCTTGGTTCACAAGTTGGGGCACAATCCTACCCGGTTTCACCGGAACAGGGAGATTCCCCCTTATACAGGTCCAGAACCTTCGCTTCTAGGTTAGAGCGCATGCATGCGAGGGGGGACACATGCAACCACCTATACCAACCTTTCACCACAGTCACACACATATGCTAGGGACACATGCAAGTTTTCATCTGATTCCGTCGTTCTCGTGGTCTTCCTCCGGCGAAACCCTGATCTGTGCACACTCGGATCGTCTACCCCCCTAGACGTTCCTCTCACAGGGGTAGCCCGGCGTAGCTCTCTCTTGTTTTGTGTTTTTTTAGGTCATAGGATGATGTAAAACCATGTTGGTTCACAAGTTGGGGCACAATCCTACCCGGTTTCACCGGAACAGGGAGATTCCCCCTTATACGGGTCCAGAACCTTCGCTTCTAGGTTAGAGCGCATGCATGCGAGGGGGGACACATGCAAGCACCTATACCAACCTTTTGCCACAGTCACACACATATGCTAGGGACACATGCAAGTTTTCATCTGATTCCGTCGTTCTCGTGGTCTTCCTCCGACGAAACCCTGATCTGTGCACACTCGGATCGTCTACCCTCCTAGACGTTCCTCTCACAGGGGTAGCCCGGCGTAGCTCTCTCTTGTTTTGTGTTTTTTAGGTCATATGATGATGTAAAACCATGTTGGTTCACAAGTTGGGGCACAATCCTACCCGGTTTCACCGAAACAGGGAGATTCCCCTTTATACGGGTCCAGAACCTTCACTTCTAGGTTAGAGCGCATGCATGCGAGGGGGGACACATGCAAGCACCTATACCAACCTTTCACCACAGTCACACACAAATGTAGGGACACATGCAAGTTTTCATCTGATTCCGTTGTTCTCGTGGTCTTCCTCCGGCGAAACCCTGATCTATGCACACTCAGATCGTCTACCCCCTAGACGTTCCTTTCACAGGGGTAGCCCAGCGTAGCTCTCTCTTGTTTTGTGTTTGTTTAGGTCATAGGATGATGTAAAACCATGTTGGTTCACAAGTTGGGGCACAATCCTACCCGGTTTCACCGGAACGGGGAGATTCCCCCTTATACAGGTACAGAACCTTCGCTTCTCGGTTAGAGCGCATGCATGCGAGGGGGGACACATGCAACCACCTATACCAACCTTTCACCACAGTCACACACATATGCTAGGGACACATGCAAGATTTCATCTGATTTCGTCGTTCTCGTGGTCTTCCTCCGGCGAAACCCTGATCTGTGCACACTCGTATCGTCTGCCCCCCTAGACGTTCCTCTCACAGGGGTAGCCCGGCGTAGCTCTCTCTTGTTTTGTGTTTTTTTGGGTCATAGGATGATTTAAAACCATGTTGGTTCACAAGTTGGGGCACAATCCTACCCGGTTTCACCGGAACAGGGAGATTCCCCCTTATACGGGTCCAGAACCTTCGCTTCTAGGTTAGAGCGCATGCATGCGAGGGGGGACACATGCAAGCACCTATACCAACCTTTCACCACAGTCACACACATATGCTAGGGACACATGGAAGTTTTCATCTGATTCCGTCGTTCTTGTGGTCTTCCTCCGGTGAAACCCTGATCTGTGCACACTCGGATCGTCTACCCCCTAGACGTTCCTTTCACAGGGGTAGCCCAGCGTATCTCTCTCTTGTTTTCTGTTTGTTTAGGTCATAGGATGATGTAAAACCATGTTGGTTCACAAGTTGGGGCACAATCCTACCCGGTTTCACCGGAACGGGGAGATTCCCCCTTATACGGGTCAAGAACCTTCGCTTATAGGTTAGAGCGCATGCATGCGAGGGGGGACACATGAAAGCACATATACCAACCTTTCACCATAGTCACACACATATGCTTGGGACACATGCAAGTTTTCATCTGATTCCGTCATTCTCGTGGTCTTCCTCCGGCAAAACCCTGATCTGTGCACACTCGGATCGTCTACCCCCCTAGACGTTCCTCTTACAGGGGTAGCCCGGCGTAGCTCTCTCTTGTTTTGTGTTTTTTTAGGTCATAGGATGATGTAAAACCATGTTGGTTCACAAGTTGGGGCACAATCCTACCCGGTTTCACCGGAACAGGGAGATTCCCCCTTATACAGGTACAGAACCTATGCTTCTAGGTTAGAGCGCATGCATGCGAGGGGGGACACATGCAAGCACCTATACCAACCTTTCACCACAGTCACACACATATGCTAGGGACACATGCAAGTTTTCATCTGATTCCGTCGTTCTCGTGGCCTTCCTCCGGCGAAACCCTGATCTATGCACACTCGGATCGTCTACCCTCCTAGACGTTCCTCTCACAGGGGTAGCCCGGCGTAGCTCTCTCTTGTTTTGTTATTTTTTAGGTCATAGGATGATGTAAAACCATGTTGGTTCACAAGTTGGGGCACAATCCTACCCGGTTTCACCGGAACGGGGAGATTCCCCCTTATACGGGTCCAGAACCTTTGCTTCTAGGTTAGAGCACATGCATGCGAGGGAGGACACATGCAAGCACCTATACCAACCTTTCACCACACACACATATGCTAGGGACACATGCAAGTTTTCATCTCATTCCGTCGTTCTCGTGGTCTTCCTCCGGCGAAACCCTGATCTGTGCACACACGGATCGTCTACCCCCCTAGACGTTCCTCTCACAGGGGTAGCCCGGCGTAGCTCTCTCTTGTTTTGTGTTTTTTTAGGTCATAGGATGATGTAAAACCATGGTGGGGCATAATCCTACCCGGTTTCACCGGAACAGGGAGATTCCCCCTTATACGGGTCCAGAACCTTCGCTTCTAGGTTAGAGCGCATGCATGCGAGGGGGGACACATGCAAGCACCTATACCAACCTTTCACCACAGTCACACACATATGCTAGGGACACATGCAAGTTTTAATCTGATTCCGTCGTTCTCGTGGTCTTCCTCCGGCGAAACCCTGATCTGTGCACACTCGGATCGTCTACCCTCCTAGACGTTCCTCTCACAGGGGTAGCCCGGCGTAGCTCTCTCTTGTTTTGTGTTTTTTAGGTCATAGGATGATGTAAAACCATGTTGGTTCACAAGTTGGGGCACAATCCTACCCGGTTTCACCGGAACGGGGAGATTCCCCCTTATACGGGTCCAGAACCTTCGCTTCTAGGTTAGAGCGCATGCATGCGAGGGAGGACAAATGCAACCACCTATACCAACCTTTCACCACAGTCACACACATATGCTAGGGACACATGCAAGTTTTTATCTGATTCCGTCGTTCTCGTGGTCTTCCTCCGGCGAAACCCTGATCCGTGCACACTCGGATCGTACCCCCCTAGACGTTCCTCTCATAGGGGTAGCCCGGCGTAGCTCTCTCTTGTTTTGTGTTTTTTTAGGTCATAGGATGATGTAAAACCATGTTGGTTCACAAGTTGGGGCACAATCCTACCCGGTTTCACCTGAACAGGGAGATTCCCCCTTATACGGGTCCAGAACCTTCGCTTCTAGGTTAGAGCGCATGCATGCGAGGGGGGACACTTGCAAGCACCTATACCAACCTTTCACCATAGTCACACACATATGCTAGGGACACATGCAAGTTTTCATCTGATTCCGTCGTTCTCGTGGTCTTCCTCCGACGAAACCCTGATCTGTGTACACTTGGATCGTCTACCCCCTAGACGTTCCTTTCACAGGGGTAGCCCAGCGTATCTCTCTCTTGTTTTCTGTTTGTTTAGGTCATAGGATGATGTAAAACCATGTTGGTTCACAAGTTGGGGCACAATCCTACCCGGTTTCACCGGAACGAGGAGCTTCCCCTTATACGGGTCCAGAACCTTCGCTTCTAGGTTAGAGCGCATGCATGCGAGGGGGACACATGAAAGCACTTATACCAACCTTTCACCATAGTCACACACATATGCTAGGGACACATGCAAGTTTTCATCTGATTCCGTCGTTCTCGTGGTCTTCCTCCGGCAAAACCCTGATCTGTGCACACTCGGATCGTCTACCCCCCTAGACGTTCCTTTCACAGGCGTAGCCCAGCATAGATCTCTCTTGTTTTGTGTTTGTTTAGGTCATAGGATGATGTAAAACCATGTTGGTTCACAAGTTGGGGCACAATCCTACCCGGTTTCACCGGAACGGGGAGATTCCCCCTTATACAGGTACAGAACCTTCGCTTCTAGGTTAGAACGCATGCATGCGAGGGGGAACACATGCAACCACCTATACCAACCTTTCACCACAGTCACACACATATGCTAGGGACACATGCAAGTTTTCATCTGATTCCGTCGTTCTCGTGGTCTTCCTCCGGCGAAACCCTGATCTGTGCACACTCGTATCGTCTACCCCCCTAGACGTTCCTCTCACAGGGGTAGCCCAGCGTAGCTCTCTCTAGTTTTGTGTTTTTTTAGGTCATAGGATGATGTAAAACCATGTTGGTTCACAAGTTGGGGCACAATCCTACCCGGTTTCACCGGAACAGAGAGATTCCCCCTTATACGGGTCCAGAACCTTCGCTTCTAGGTTAGAGCGCATGCATGCGAGGGGGACACATGAAAGCACCTATACCAACCTTTCACCACAGTCACACACATATGCTAGGGACACATGCAAGTTCTCATCTGATTCCGTCGTTCTCGTGGTCTTCCTCCGGCAAAACCCTGATCTGTGCACACTCGGATCGTCTACCCCCCTAGACGTTCCTTTCACAGGGGTAGCCCAGCGTAGCTCTCTCTTGTTTTGTGTTTTTTTAGGTCATAGGATGATGTAAAACCATGTTGGTTCACAAGTTGGGGCACAATCCTACCCGGTTTCACCGGAACAGGGAGATTCCCCCTTATACAGGTACATAACCTTCGCTTCTAGGTTAGAGCGCATGCATGCGAGGGGGAACACATGCAAGCACCTATACCAACCTTTCACCACAGTCACACACATATGCTAGGGACACATGCAAGTTTTCATCTGATTCCGTCGTTCTCGTGGTCTTCCTCCGGCGAAACCCTGATCTATGCACACTCGGATCGTCTACCCTCCTAGACGTTCCTCTCACAGGGGTAGCCCGGCGTAGCTCTCTCTTGTTTTGTGTTTTTTTAGGTCATAGGATGATGTAAAACCATGTTGGTTCACAAGTTGGGGCACAATCCTACCCGGTTTCACCGGAACGGGGAGATTCCCCCTTATACGGGTCCAGAACCTTCGCTTCTAGGTTAGAGCACATGCATGCGAGGGAGGACACATGCAAGCACCTATACCAACCTTTCACCACACACACATATGCTAGGGACACATGCAAGTTTTCATCTGATTCCGTCGTTCTCGTGGTCTTCCTCCGGCGAAACCCTGATCTGTGCACACTCGGATCGTCTACCCCCCTAGACGTTCCTCTCACAGGGGTAGCCCGGCGTAGCTCTCTCTTGTTTTGTGTTTTTTTAGGTCATAGGATGATGTAAAACCATGGTGGGGCATAATCCTACCCGGTTTCACCGGAACAGGGAGATTCCCCCTTATACGGGTCCAGAACCTTCGCTTCTAGGTTAGAGCGCATGCATGCGAGGGGGGACACATGCAAGCACCTATACCAACCTTTCACCACAGTCACACACATATGCTAGGGACACATGCAAGTTTTCGTCTGATTCCGTCGTTCTCGTGGTCTTCCTCCGGCGAAACCCTGATCTGTGCACACTCGGATCGTCTACCCTCCTAGACGTTCCTCTCACAGGGGTAGCCCGGCGTAGCTCTCTCTTGTTTTGTGTTTCTTAGGTCATAGGATGATGTAAAACCATGTTGGTTCACCAGTTGGGGCACAATCCTACCCGGTTTCACCGGAACGGGGAGATTCCCCCTTATACGGGTCCAGAACCTTCGATTCTAGGTTAGAGCACATGCATGCGAGGGAGGACAAATGCAACCACCTATACCGACCTTTCACCAAAGTCACACACATATGCTAGGGACACATGCAAGTTTTTATCTGATTCCGCCGTTCTCGTGGTCTTCCTCCGGCGAAACCCTGATCTGTGCACACTCGGATCGTCTACCCCCCTAGACGTTCCTCTCATAGGGGTAGCCCGGCGTAGCTCTCTCTTGTTTTGTGTTTTTTAGGTCATAGGATGATGTAAAACCATGTTGGTTCACAAGTTGGGGCACAATCCTACCCGGTTTCACCTGAACAGGGAGATTCCCCCTTATACGGGTCCAGAACCTTCGCTTCTAGGTTAGAGCGCATGCATGCGAGGGTGGACACTTGCAAGCACCTATACCAACCTTTCACCATAGTCACACACATATGCTAGAGACACATGCAAGTTTTCATCTGATTCCGTCGTTCTCGTGGTCTTCCTCTGGCGAAACCCTGATCTGTGCACACTTGGATCGTCTACCCCCCTAGACGTTCCTTTCACAGGGGTAGCCCAGCGTATCTCTCTCTTGTTTTCTATTTGTTTAGGTCATAGGATGATGTAAAACCATGTTGGTTCACAAGTTGGGGCACAATCCTACCCGGTTTCACCGGAACGAGGAGCTTCCCCTTATACGGGTCCAGAACCTTCGCTTCTAGGTTAGAGCGCATGCATGCGAGGGGGACACATGAAAGCACCTATACCAACCTTTCACCACAGTCACACACATATGCTAGGGACACATGCAAGTTTTCATCTGATTCCGTCGTTCTCGTGGTCTTCCTCCGGCAAAACCCTGATCTGTGCACACTCGGATCGTCTACCCCCCTAGACGTTCCTTTCACAGGGGTAGCCCAGCATAGATCTCTCTTGTTTTGTGTTTGTTTAGGTCATAGGATGATGTAAAACCATGTTGGTTCACAAGTTGGGGCACAATCCTACCCGGTTTCACCGGAACGGGGAGATTCCCCCTTATACAGGTACAGAACCTTCACTTCTAGGTTAGAGCGCATGCATGCGAGGGGGAACACATGCAACCACCTATACCAACCTTTCACCACAGTCACACATATATGCTAGGGACACATGCAAGTTTTCATCTGATTCCGTCGTTCTCGTGGTCTTCCTCCGGCGAAACCCTGATCTGTGCACACTCGTATCGTCTACCCCCCTAGACGTTCCTCTCACAGGGGTAGCCCAGCGTAGCTCTCTCTTGTTTTGTGTTTTTTTAGGTCATAGGATGATGTAAAACCATGTTGGTTCACAAGTTGGGGCACAATCCTACCCGGTTTCACCGGAACAGAGAGATTCCCCCTTATACGGGTCCAGAACCTTCGCTTCTAGGTTAGAGCGCATGCATGCGAGGGGGACACTTGCAAGCACCTATACCAACCTTTCACCACAGTCACACACATATGCTAGGGACACATGCAAGTTTTCATCTGATTCCGTCGTTCTCGTGGTCTTCCTCCGGCGAAACCCTGATCTGTGCACACTCGGATCGTCTACCCCCCTAGACGTTCCTTTCACAGGGGTAGCCCAGCGTATCTCTCTCTTGTTTTCTGTTTGTTTAGGTCATAGGATGATGTAAAACCATGTTGTTTCACAAGTTGGGGCACAATCCTACCCGGTTTCACCAGAACGAGGAGCTTCCCCCTTATACGGGTCCAGAACCTTCGCTTCTAGGTTAGAGCGCATGCATGCGAGGGGGACACATGAAAGCACCTATACCAACCTTTCACCACAGTCACACACATATGCTAGGGACACATGCAAGTTCTCATCTGATTCCGTCGTTCTCGTGGTCTTCCTCCGGCAAAACCCTGATCTGTGCACACTCGGATCGTCTACCCCCCTAGACGTTCCTTTCACAGGGGTAGCCCAACGTAGCTCTCTCTTGTTTTGTGTTTTTTTAGGTCATAGGATGATGTAAAACCATGTTGGTTCACAAGTTGGGGCACAATCCTACCCGGTTTCACCGGAACAGGGAGATTCCCCCTTATACAGGTACAGAACCTTCGCTTCTAGGTTAGAGCGCATGCATGCGAGGGGGGACACATGCAAGCACCTATACCAACCTTTCACCACAGTCACACACATATGCTAGGGACACATGCAAGTTTTCATCTGATTCCGTCGTTCTCGTGGTCTTCCTCCGGCGAAACCCTGATCTATGCACACTCGGATCGTCTACCCTCCTAGACGTTCCTCTCACAGGGGTAGCCCGGCGTAGCTCTCTCTTGTTTTGTGTTTTTTTAGGTCATAGGATGATGTAAAACCATGTTGGTTCACAAGTTGGGGCACAATCCTACCCGGTTTCACCGGAACGGGGAGATTCCCCCTTATACGGGTCCAGAACCTTCGCTTCTAGGTTAGAGCACATGCATGCGAGGGAGGACACATGCAAGCACCTATACCAACCTTTCACCACACACACATATGCTAGGGACACATGCAAGTTTTCATCTGATTCCGTCGTTCTCGTGGTCTTCCTCCGGCGAAACCCTGATCTGTGCACACTCGGATCGTCTACCCCCCTAGACGTTCCTCTCACAGGGGTAGCCCGGCGTAGCTCTCTCTTGTTTTGTGTTTTTTTAGGTCATAGGATGATGTAAAACCATGGTGGGGCATAATCCTACCCGGTTTCACCGGAACAGGGAGATTCCCCCTTATACGGGTCCAGAACCTTCGCTTCTAGGTTAGAGCGCATGCATGCGAGGGGGGACACATGCAAGCACCTATACCAACCTTTCACCACAGTCACACACATATGCTAGGGACACATGCAAGTTTTCATCTGATTCCGTCGTTCTCGTGGTCTTCCTCCGGCGAAACCCTGATCGGTGCACACTCGGATCGTCTACCCTCCTAGACGTTCCTCTCACAGGGGTAGCCCGGCGTAGCTCTCTCTTGTTTTGTGTTTTTTAGGTCATAGGATGATGTAAAACCATGTTGGTTCACAAGTTGGGGCACAATCCGACCCGGTTTCACCGGAACGGGGAGATTCCCCCTTATACGGGTCCAGAACCTTCGCTTCTAGGTTAGAGCGCATGCATGCGAGGGAGGACAAATGCAACCACCTATACCAACCTTTCACCACAGTCACACACATATGCTAGGGACACATGCAAGTTTTTATCTGATTCCGTCGTTCTCGTGGTCTTCCTCCGGCGAAACCCTGATCTGTGCACACCCGGATCGTCTACCCCCCTAGACGTTCCTCTCATAGGGGTAGCCCGGCGTAGCTCTCACTTGTTTTGTGTTTTTAGGTCATAGGATGATGTAAAACCATGTTGGTTCACAAGTTGGGGCACAATCCTACCCGGTTTCACCTGAACAGGGAGATTCCCCCTTATACGGGTCCAGAACCTTCGCTTCTAGGTTAGAGCGCATGCATGCGAGGGGGGACACTTGCAAGCACCTATACCAACCTTTCACCATAGTCACACACATATGCTAGAGACACATGCAAGTTTTCATCTGATTCCGTCGTTCTCGTGGTCTTCCTCCGGCGAAACCCTGATCTGTGCACACTTGGATCGTCTACCCCCCTAGACGTTCCTTTCACAGGGGTAGCCCAGCGTATCTCTCTCTTGTTTTCTGTTTGTTTAGGTCATAGGATGATGTAAAACCATGTTGGTTCACAAGTTGGGGCACAATCCTACCCGGTTTCACCGGAACGAGGAGCTTCCCCTTATACGGGTCCAGAACCTTCGCTTCTAGGTTAGAGCGCATGCATGCGAGGGGGACACATGAAAGCACCTATACCAACCTTTCACCACAGTCACACACATATGCTAGGGACACATGCAAGTTTTCATCTGATTCCGTCGTTCTCGTGGTCTTCCTCCGGCAAAACCCTGATCTGTGCACACTCGGATCGTCTACCCCCCTAGACGTTCCTTTCACAGGGGTAGCCCAGCATAGATCTCTCTTGTTTTGTGTTTGTTTAGGTCATAGGATGATGTAAAACCATGTTGGTTCACAAGTTGGGGCACAATCCTACCCGGTTTCACCGGAACGGGGAGATTCCCCCTTATACAGGTACAGAACCTTCGCTTCTAGGTTAGAGCGCATGCATGCGAGGGGGAACACATGCAACCACCTATACCAACCTTTCACCACAGTCACACACATATGCTAGGGACACATGCAAGTTTTCATCTGATTCCGTCGTTCTCGTGGTCTTCCTCCGGCGAAACCCTGATCTGTGCACACTCGTATCGTCTACCCCCCTAGACGTTCCTCTCACAGGGGTAGCCCAGCGTAGCTCTATCTTGTTTTGTGTTTTTTTAGGTCATAGGATGATGTAAAACCATGTTGGTTCACAAGTTGGGGCACAATCCTACCCGGTTTCACCGGAACAGAGAGATTCCCCCTTATACGGGTCCAGAACCTTCGCTTCTAGGTTAGAGCGCATGCATGCGAGGGGGACACTTGCAAGCACCTATACCAACCTTTCACCACAGTCACACACATATGCTAGGGACACATGCAAGTTTTCATCTGATTCCGTCGTTCTCGTGGTCTTCCTCCGGCGAAACCCTGATCTGTGCACACTCGGATCGTCTACCCCCCTAGACGTTCCTTTCACAGGGGTAGCCCAGCGTATCTCTCTCTTGTTTTCTGTTTGTTTAGGTCATAGGATGATGTAAAACCATGTTGGTTCACAAGTTGGGGCACAATCCTACCCGGTTTCACCAGAACGAGGAGCTTCCCCCTTATACGGGTCCAGAACCTTCGCTTCTAGGTTAGAGCGCATGCATGCGAGGGGGACACATGAAAGCACCTATACCAACCTTTCACCACAGTCACACACATATGCTAGGGACACATGCAAGTTTTCATCTGATTCCGTCGTTCTCGTGGTCTTCCTCCGGCGAAACCCTGATCTGTGCACACCCGGATCGTCTACCCCCCTAGACGTTCCTCTCATAGGGGTAGCCCGGCGTAGCTCTCACTTGTTTTGTGTTTTTAGGTCATAGGATGATGTAAAACCATGTTGGTTCACAAGTTGGGGCACAATCCTACCCGGTTTCACCTGAACAGGGAGATTCCCCCTTATACGGGTCCAGAACCTTCGCTTCTAGGTTAGAGCGCATGCATGCGAGGGGGGACACTTGCAAGCACCTATACCAACCTTTCACCATAGTCACACACATATGCTAGAGACACATGCAAGTTTTCATCTGATTCCGTCGTTCTCGTGGTCTTCCTCCGGCGAAACCCTGATCTGTGCACACTTGGATCGTCTACCCCCCTAGACGTTCCTTTCACAGGGGTAGCCCAGCGTATCTCTCTCTTGTTTTCTGTTTGTTTAGGTCATAGGATGATGTAAAACCATGTTGGTTCACAAGTTGGGGCACAATCCTACCCGGTTTCACCGGAACGAGGAGCTTCCCCTTATACGGGTCCAGAACCTTCGCTTCTAGGTTAGAGCGCATGCATGCGAGGGGGACACATGAAAGCACCTATACCAACCTTTCACCACAGTCACACACATATGCTAGGGACACATGCAAGTTTTCATCTGATTCCGTCGTTCTCGTGGTCTTCCTCCGGCAAAACCCTGATCTGTGCACACTCGGATCGTCTACCCCCCTAGACGTTCCTTTCACAAGGGTAGCCCAGCATAGATCTCTCTTGTTTTGTGTTTGTTTAGGTCATAGGATGATGTAAAACCATGTTGGTTCACAAGTTGGGGCACAATCCTACCCGGTTTCACCGGAACGGGGAGATTCCCCCTTATACAGGTACAGAACCTTCGCTTCTAGGTTAGAGCGCATGCATGCGAGGGGGAACACATGCAACCACCTATACCAACCTTTCACCACAGTCACACACATATGCTAGGGACACATGCAAGTTTTCATCTGATTCCGTCGTTCTCGTGGTCTTCCTCCGGCGAAACCCTGATCTGTGCACACTCGTATCGTCTACCCCCCTAGACGTTCCTCTCACAGGGGTAGCCCAGCGTAGCTCTATCTTGTTTTGTGTTTTTTTAGGTCATAGGATGATGTAAAACCATGTTGGTTCACAAGTTGGGGCACAATCCTACCCGGTTTCACCGGAACAGAGAGATTCCCCCTTATACGGGTCCAGAACCTTCGCTTCTAGGTTAGAGCGCATGCATGCGAGGGGGACACTTGCAAGCACCTATACCAACCTTTCACCACAGTCACACACATATGCTAGGGACACATGCAAGTTTTCATCTGATTCCGTCGTTCTCGTGGTCTTCCTCCGGCGAAACCCTGATCTGTGCACACTCGGATCGTCTACCCCCCTAGACGTTCCTTTCACAGGGGTAGCCCAGCGTATCTCTCTCTTGTTTTCTGTTTGTTTAGGTCATAGGATGATGTAAAACCATGTTGGTTCACAAGTTGGGGCACAATCCTACCCGGTTTCACCAGAACGAGGAGCTTCCCCCTTATACGGGTCCAGAACCTTCGCTTCTAGGTTAGAGCGCATGCATGCGAGGGGGACACATGAAAGCACCTATACCAACCTTTCACCACAGTCACACACATATGCTAGGGACACATGCAAGTTCTCATCTGATTCCGTCGTTCTCGTGGTCTTCCTCCGGCAAAACCCTGATCTGTGCACACTCGGATCGTCTACCCCCCTAGACGTTCCTTTCACAGGGGTAGCCCAGCGTAGCTCTCTCTTGTTTTGTGTTTTTTTAGGTCATAGGATGATGTAAAACCATGTTGGTTCACAAGTTGGGGCACAATCCTACCCGGTTTCACCGGAACGGGGAGATTCCCCCTTATACAGGTACAAAACCTTCGCTTCTAGGTTAGATCGCATGCATGCGAGGGGGGACACATGCAACCACCTATACCAACCTTCCACCACAGTCACACACATATGCTAGGGACACATGCAAGTTTTCATCTGATTCCGTCGTTCTCGTGGTCTTCCTCCGGCGAAACCCTGATCTATGCACACTCGTATCGTCTACCCCCCTAGACGTTCCTCTCACAGGGGTAGCTCGGCGTAGCTCTCTCTTGTTTTGTGTTTTTTTAGGTTATAGGATGATGTAAAACCATGTTGGTTCACAAGTTGGGGCACAATCCTACCCGGTTTCACCAGAACAGGGAGATTCCCCCTTATACGGGTCCAGAACCTTCGCTTCTAGGTTAGAGCGCATGCATGCGAGGGGGGACACATGCAAGCACCTATACCAACCTTTCACCACAGTCACACACATATGCTAGGGACACATGCAAGTTTTCATCTGATCCCGTCGTTCTTGTGGTCTTCCTCCGGCGAAACCCTGATCTGTGTACACTCGGATCGTCTACCCCCTAGACGTTGCTTTCACAGGGGTAGCCCAGCGTATCTCTCTCTTGTTTTCTGTTTGTTTAGGTCATAGGATGATGTAAAACCATGTTGGTTCACAAGTTGGGGCACAATCCTACCCGGTTTCAACGGAACAGGGAGATTCCCCCTTATACGGGTCCAGAACCTTCGCTTCTAGGTTAGAGCGCATGCATGCGAGGGGGGACACATGAAAGCACATATACCAACCTTTCACCACAGTCACACCCATATGCTTGGGACACATGCAAGTTTTCATCTGATTCCGTCGTTCTCGTGGTCTTCCTCCGGCGAAACCCTGATCTGTGCACACTCGGATCGTCTACCCCCCTAGACGTTCCTCTCACAGGGGTAGCTCGGCGTAGCTCTCTCTTGTTTTGTGTTTTTTTAGGTCATAGGATGATGTAAAACCATGTTGGTTCACAAGTTGGGGCACAATCCTACCCGGTTTCACCGGAACAGGGAGATTCCCCCTTATACAGGTACAGAACCTTCGCTTCTAGGTTAGAGCGCATGCACGCGAGGGGGGACACATGCAAGAACCTATACCAACCTTTCACCATAGTCACACACATATGCTAGGGACACATGCAAGTTTTCATCTGATTCCGTCGTTCTCGTGGTCTTCCTCCGGCGAAACCCTGATCTGTGCACACTCAGATCGTCTACCCTCCTAGACGTTCCTCTCACAGGGGTAGCCCGGCGTAGCTCTCACTTGTTTTGTGTTTTTTTAGGTCATAGGATGATGTAAAACCATGTTGGTTCACAAGTTGGGGCACAATCCTACCCGGTTTCACCGGAACAGGGAGATTCCCCCTTATACGGGTCCAGAACCTTCGCTTCTAGGTTAGAGCACATGCATGCGAGGGAGGACAGATGCAAGCACCTATACCAACCTTTCACCACACACACATATGCTAGGGACACATGCAAGTTTTCATCTGATTCCGTCGTTCTCGTGGTCTTCCTCCGGCGAAACCCTGATCTGTGCACACTCGGATCGTCTACCCCCTAGACGTTCCTCTCACAGGGTTAGACCGGCGTAGCTCTCTCTTGTTTTGTGTTTTTTTAGGTCATAGGATGATGTAAAACCATGTTGGGGCACAATCCTACCCGGTTTCACCGGAACAGGGAGATTCCCCCTTATACGGGTCCAGAACCTTCGCTTCTAGGTTTGAGCGCATGCATGCGAGGGGGGACACATGCAAGCACCTATACCAACCTTTCACCACAGTCACACACATATGCTAGGGACACATGCAAGTTTTCATCTGATTCCGTCGTTCTCGTGGTCTTCCTCCGGCGAAACCCTGATCTGTGCACACTCGGATCGTCTACCCTCCTAGACGTTCGTCTCACAGGGGTACCCCGGCGTAGCTCTCTCTTGTTTTGTGTTTTTTAGGTCATAGGATGATGTAAAACCATGTTGGTTCACAAGTTGGGGCACAATCCTACCCGGTTTCACCGGAACGGGGAGATTCCCCCTTATACGGGTCCAGAACCTTCGCTTCTAGGTTAGAGCGCATGCATGCGAGGGAGGACACATGCAACCACCTATACCAACCTTTCACCACAGTCACACACATATGCTAGGGACACATGCAAGTTTTTATCTGATTCCGTCGTTCTCGTGGTCTTCCTCCGGCGAAACCCTGATCTGTGCGCACTCGGATCGTCTACCCTCCTAGACGTTCCTCTCACAGGGGTAGCGCGGCGTAGCTCTCTCTTGTTTTATGTTTTTTTAGGTCATAGGATGATGTAAAACCATGTTGGTTCACAAGTTGGGGCACAATCCTACCCGGTTTCACCGGAACAGGGAGATTCCCCCTTATACGGGTCCAGAACCTTCGCTTCTAGGTTAGAGCGCATGCATGCGAGGGGGGACACTTGCAAGCACCTATACCAACCTTTCACCACAGTCACACACATATGCTAGGGACACATGCAAGTTTTCATCTGATTCCGTCGTTCTCGTGGTCTTCCTCCGGCGAAACCCTGATCTGTGCACACTCGGATCGTCTACCCCCCTAGACGTTCCTTTCACAGGGGTAGCCCAGCGCA
The DNA here is from genome assembly GCA_916181665.1 of Avena sativa. Lineage (NCBI taxonomy): Eukaryota > Viridiplantae > Streptophyta > Magnoliopsida > Poales > Poaceae > Avena > Avena sativa. Next base: position 34,553,021 of record OV702289.1, on the reverse strand, counting down.
TCTCTCTCTTGTTTTCTATTTGTTTAGGTCATAGGATGATGTAAAACCATGTTGGTTCACAAGTTGGGGCACAATCCTACCCGGTTTCACCGGAACGAGGAGCTTCCCCCTTATATGGGTCGAGAACCTTCGCTTCTAGGTTAGAGCGCATGCATGCGAGGGGGGACAGATGAAAGCACCTATACCAACCTTTCACCACAGTCACACACATATGCTAGGGACACATGCAAGTTTTCATCTGATTCCGTCGTTCTCGTGGTCTTCCTCCGACAAAACGCTGATCTGTGCACACTCGGATCGTCTACCCCCCTAGACGTTCCTCTCACAGGGGTAGCCCAACGTAGCTCTCTCTTGTTTTGTATTTGTTTAGGTCATAGGATGATGTAAAACCATGTTGGTTCACAAGTTGGGGCACAATCCTACCCGGTTTCACCGGAACAGGGAGATTCCCCCTTATACGGGTCCAGAACCTTCGCTTCTAGGTTTGAGCGCATGCATGCGAGGGGGAACACATGCAACCACCTATACCAACCTTTCACCACAGTCACACACATATGCTAGGGACACATGCAAGTTTTCATCTGATTCCGTCGTTCTCGTGGTCTTCCTCCGGCGAAACCCTGATCTGTGCACACTCGTATCGTCTACCCCCCTAGACGTTCCTCTCACAGGGGTAGCCCAGCGTAGCTCTCTCTTGTTTTGTGTTTTTTTAGGTCATAGGATGATGTAAAACCATGTTGGTTCACAAGTTGGGGCACAATCCTACCCGGTTTCACCGGAACAGAGAGATTCCCCCTTATACGGGTCCAGAACCTTCGCTTCTAGGTTAGAGCGCATGCATGCGAGGGGGACACTTGCAAGCACCTATACCAACCTTTCACCACAGTCACACACATATGCTAGGGACACATGCAAGTTTTCATCTGATTCCGTCGTTCTCGTGGTCTTCCTCCGGCGAAACCCTGATCTGTGCACACTCGAATCGTCTACCCCCCTAGACGTTCCTTTCACAGGGGTAGCCCAGCGTATCTCTCTCTTGTTTTCTGTTTGTTTAGGTCATAGGATGATGTAAAACCATGTTGGTTCACAAGTTGGGGCACAATCCTACCCGGTTTCACCAGAACGAGGAGCTTCCCCCTTATACGGGTCCAGAACCTTCGCTTCTAGGTTAGAGCGCATGCATGCGAGGGGGACACATGAAAGCACCTATACCAACCTTTCACCACAGTCACACACATATGCTAGGGACACATGCAAGTTCTCATCTGATTCCGTCGTTCTCGTGGTCTTCCTCCGGCAAAACCCTGATCTGTGCACACTCGGATCGTCTACCCCCCTAGACGTTCCTTTCACAGGGGTAGACCAGCGTAGCTCTCTCTTGTTTTGTATTTGTTTAGGTCATAGGATGATGTAAAACCATGTTGGTTCACAAGTTGGGGCACAATCCTACCCGGTTTCACCGGAACGGGGAGATTCCCCCTTATACAGGTACAAAACCTTCGCTTCTAGGTTAGATCGCATGCATGCGAGGGGGGACACATGCAACCACCTATACCAACCTTCCACCACAGTCACACACATATGCTAGGGACACATGCAAGTTTTCATCTGATTCCGTCATTCTCGTGGTTTTCCTCCGGCGAAACCCTGATCTATGCACACTCGTATCGTCTACCCCCCTAGACGTTCCTCTCACAGGGGCAGCTCGGCGTAGCTCTCTCTTGTTTTGTGTTTTTTTAGGTTATAGGATGATGTAAAACCATGTTGGTTCACAAGTTGGGGCACAATCCTACCCGGTTTCACCAGAACAGGGAGATTCCCCTTATACGGGTCCAGAACCTTCGCTTCTAGGTTAGAGCGCATGCATGCGAGGGGGGACACATGCAAGCACCTATACCAACCTTTCACCACAGTCACACACATATTCTAGGGACACATGCAAGTTTTCATCTGATCCCGTCGTTCTTGTGGTCTTCCTCCGGCGAAACCCTGATCTGTGTACACTCGGATCGTCTACCCCCTAGACGTTGCTTTCACAGGGGTAGCCCAGCGTATCTCTCTCTTGTTTTCTGTTTGTTTAGGTCATAGGATGATGTAAAACCATGTTGGTTCACAAGTTGGGGCACAATCCTACCCGGTTTCACCGGAACAGGGAGATTCCCCCTTATACGGGTCCAGAACCTTCGCTTCTAGGTTAGAGCGCATGCATGCGAGGGGGGACACATGAAAGCACATATACCAACCTTTCACCACAGTCACACCCATATGCTTGGGACACATGCAAGTTTTCATCTGATTTCGTCGTTCTCGTGGTCTTCCTCCGGCGAAACCCTGATCTGTGCACACTCGGATCGTCTACCCCCCTAGACGTTCCTCTCACAGGGGTAGCTCGGCGTAGCTCTCTCTTGTTTTGTGTTTTTTTAGGTCATAGGATGATGTAAAACCATGTTGGTTCACAAGTTGGGGCACAATCCTACCCGGTTTCACCGGAACAGGGAGATTCCCCCTTATACAGGTACAGAACCTTCGCTTCTAGGTTAGAGCGCATGCATGCGAGGGGGAACACATGCAAGCACCTATACCAACCTTTCACCACAGTCACACACATATGCTAGGGACACATGCAAGTTTTCATCTGATTCCGTCGTTCTCGTGGTCTTCCTCCGGCGAAACCCTGATCTATGCACACTCGGATCGTCTACCCTCCTAGACGTTCCTCTCACAGGGGTAGCCCGGCGTAGCTCTCTCTTGTTTTGTGTTTTTTTAGGTCATAGGATGATGTAAAACCATGTTGGTTCACAAGTTGGGGCACAATCCTACCCGGTTTCACCGGAACAGGGAGATTCCCCCTTATACGGGTCCAGAACCTTCGCTTCTAGGTTAGAGCACATGCATGCGAGGGAGGACACATGCAAGCACCTATACCAACCTTTCACCACACACACATATGCTAGGGACACATGCAAGTTTTCATCTGATTCCGTCGTTCTCGTGGTCTTCCTCCGGCGAAACCCTGATCTGTGCACACTCGGATCGTCTACCCCCTAGACGTTCCTCTCACAGGGTTAGACCGGCGTAGCTCTCTCTTGTTTTGTGTTTTTTTAGGTCATAGGATGATGTAAAACCATGTTGGGGCACAATCCTACCCGGTTTCACCGGAACAGGGAGATTCCCCCTTATACGGGTCCAGAACCTTCGCTTCTAGGTTTGAGCGCATGCATGCGAGGGGGGACACATGCAAGCACCTATACCAACCTTTCACCACAGTCACACACATATGCTAGGGACACATGCAAGTTTTCATCTGATTCCGTCGTTCTCGTGGTCTTCCTCCGGCGAAACCCTGATCTGTGCACACTCGGATCGTCTACCCTCCTAGACGTTCCTCTCACAGGGGTAGCCCGGCGTAGCTCTCTCTTGTTTTGTGTTTTTTAGGTCATAGGATGATGTAAAACCATGTTGGTTCACAAGTTGGGGCACAATCCTACCCGGTTTCACCGGAACAGGGAGATTCCCCCTTATACGGGTCCAGAACCTTCGCTTCTAGGTTAGAGCGCATGCATGCGAGGGAGGACACATGCAACCACCTATACCAACCTTTCACCACAGTCACACACATATGCTAGGGACACATGCAAGTTTTTATCTGATTCCGTCGTTCTCGTGGTCTTCCTCCGGCGAAACCCTGATCTGTGCGCACTCGGATCGTCTACCCTCCTAGACGTTCCTCTCACAGGGGTAGCCCGGCGTAGCTCTCTCTTGTTTTGTGTTTTTTTAGGTGATAGGATGATGTAAAACCATGTTGGTTCACAAGTTGGGGCACAATCCTACCCGGTTTCACCGGAACAGGGAGATTCCCCCTTATACGGGTCCAGAACCTTCGCTTCTAGGTTAGAGCGCATGCATGCGAGGGGGGACACTTGCAAGCACCTATACCAACCTTTCACCACAGTCACACACATATGCTAGGGACACATGCAAGTTTTCATCTGATTCCGTCGTTCTCGTGGTCTTCCTCCGGCGAAACCCTGATCTGTGCACACTCGGATCGTCTACCCCCCTAGACGTTCCTTTCACAGGGGTAGCCCAGCGTATCTCTCTCTTGTTTTCTATTTGTTTAGGTCATAGGATGATGTAAAACCATGTTGGTTCACAAGTTGGGGCACAATCCTACCCGGTTTCACCGGAACGAGGAGCTTCCCCCTTATACGGGTCCAGAACCTTCGCTTCTAGGTTAGAGCGCATGCATGCGAGGGGGGACACATGAAAGCACCTATACCAACCTTTCACCACAGTCACACACATATGCTAGGGACACATGCAAGTTTTCATCTGATTCCGTCGTTCTCGTGGTCTTCCTCCGACAAAACGCTGATCTGTGCACACTCGGATCGTCTACCCCCCTAGACGTTCCTCTCACAGGGGTAGCCCGACGTAGCTCTCTCTTGTTTTGTATTTGTTTAGGTCATAGGATGATGTAAAACCATGTTGGTTCACAAGTTGGGGCACAATCCTACCCGGTTTCACCGGAACAGGGAGATTCCCCCTTATACGGGTCCAGAACCTTCGCTTCTAGGTTTGAGCGCATGCATGCGAGGGGGAACACATGCAAGCACCTATACCAACCTTTCACCACAGTCACACACATATGCTAGGAACACATGCAAGTTTTCATCTGATTCCGTCGTTCTCATGGTCTTCCTCCGGCGAAACCCTGATCTGTGCACACTCGGATCGTCTACCCCCCTAGACGTTCCTCTCACAGGGGTAGCCCGGCGTAGCTCTCTCTTATTTTGTGTTTGTTTAGGTCATAGGATGAGGTGTAAAACCATGTTGGTTCACAAGTTGGGACACAATCCTACCCGGTTTCACCGGAACGGGGAGGTTCCCCCTTATACGGGTCCAGAACCTTCGCTTCCGCATGCATGCGAGGGGGGACACGCACATGTGATTGAATCTTTGAACAACTTTACAAAGATTTGTGACATATAAATTTCACGCACATGTGATAATAACAAACAAACCTGCAAATTTCTCAACTTGTGAGAAGATTCGACATTTCATGTGGGAGTGAAGACTATTATTCGGAGGCTACGAATCCATCCAATTGATAAAATAGAAGCTAAATAATTGATACTAATAAATAAATACAAATAATCTGGTAAGAAAAAAAATGTGTAGCTGTACGCCGAGGGTCACCGTCGGCGTAGGAAAGACGTACGCCGAGGGTCACCGTCGGCGTAGGAAGGACGTACGCCGAGGGTGACCATCGGCGTAGCCTATGCCGACGCGGCTCTCGGCGTACTGCTGACCCCGTTAGGGCCCGTCCCGACCTGGCCTCTCTAGTGCCACGTGGCCACCCCCGTACGCCGACGGCTACATTACGTCGACGGTCACCCTCGGCATACCTGCGCTACGCCGACGGCTACGCTACGCCGAGGACTCGGAAGCTGGGCTGGCCTGGCCCGGTGCTACGCCGACGGCCCCGACCTTTGGCCGTCGGCGTAGATGCCGGCCGTCGGCACACAGCGCCATTCCTCTAGTGCAAGATATATTTATCAATATAGATTAGGTGTTCAGTAGTAACACCACTAGGAATTTTTTCTCTACTTTCCTTTCATTATCATTTACATGCTCTTTCACTACCATACTAGTTTGTTTTTATTTCTTAGCATTACTCTATCATTCTAAGAGTTTTGCATGACTTATATATTATGTCTTGGACATATTTTATGGTATCTTCATGGGACCTTTGTGCCAACACCAAATTCTTTAAAGAAACTACTTCCTTTGATAACTGATCTACATTATCATATAAAGCATCAAATTTTCTGAACTTAGCAAGCTCAAAAGCGTTGTTTGATGAGCTTGCGTAGTATTAGGTAGTTGGTCAGGTAAAGGCCCTCTACCGCTTCTCCTACTGTTCTGGTTGAACTAGGGATTTGGCCGAGCGACCACCTTCTTCCAGTATTCATAGCTTACTGCTTGTGCACTTAACACAAATTGGTGGTGTACGAGCCTATATCACGAGTCTCACTTGGCTTTAAAGCACCGTCATCTTCACACTTTACCTTTCCAAACATAAGATTGCTATCGATAGTTGGCATTCATTATGTCGCGTTTGATTGGCCTATTTCTTGCGCGTACCAATTGAAGTATTTTGAGTACATATGAAAGATCTAATGGTTCTCTCTGTGGATTCGATAAACCTAGGGTCCTCAAAGGAAAAAAACTATAATGCATCTGTAATCTGGAGCGAATGTAACGGAAGCCCCACATATGTTGTTTGAAATATTTGAGACCATTTTGAATGTATTTACATAGGGAAAAGTATTAATAGGCAAAATAGGGTTTTCTTCTTTTTACTAATGCAAGATTTTCTCAAGTTCAGCATAGATGCCCAACATTGATTTTAGAGATCGACACCATGATGGAGCGATTGATTGGAGTCGGTCTTGGATGGTAGCCATTAGAGATGACGTGACAAAGACCACCGATGGTGATCATCTGGCCCTTCGCGATCTAGACACTGATAGAGGAAAGAGATCTCGCCGGGAATATCGCACCAGATGCCTCACGCCCCATGCATGGTGGGCGCCAAATGTCGTTAGTTTGTCATGCCATATACCATAGGGGGTGGCTTTGTGAGAGGTGGAAGACGAGGATGACATCGATATTCTAAGATAGAGATTGGGCGAGATGAGTATACCTAGGTTTGGCCCCTCGCGATGGAGGAAAAGACCTACTCCTTCTAGATTATATTGCTTGGTGAGATTACAAGATCACTTGAGTCAGAATGGCATCGCATATGAGATGTGGTGGTTGCTTGAGAGCATGTGTCCTTCTAGGGTTCCCTCGAAGGTTTATATAGTCACCTTGGCTAGGGTTTACAGGATGCATCCCGAATTAGATTAGTATCAGAGTAGCCTATTAGGCCAAGCGGGCCATAGCTTGCACCTCAAGTCGACTTGTCTATGCCTTCCAGGATTCGTCTATCTTCGTTTGGGATTTCCTTAGGTCCCGCAGTCTCCTCAGCGACTCCACGCCTTGGACCTACCCGGTCGAGCATTCCCCCATCACAAAATCCCCTTCCTTTGCGGTGGCTTGATCAGCGAGTTGGATGGGGATCCATCGATCGTGGCAGGACTATTCGCTGATGGGCAATGAGGGCGGCATGAAGGTAGACGAGCGTCAACCATGGTAGGCAACTCCGAATGGGGTGCGAAAGTGGGGTTTCTGATGGTAAGATGAATGGAGTGAGAAGTTATGTAGAAACATCCAATCTCTCACACTTTCTAATGAGTGGAGAGACAATGCACGTTGCCCCCACCGTAGGTAGGTTGAGTGGAAACCGCTGATTCCTCTGTTACTCCTCGACCAACATTTGGACTGCTTTAGAAACTGTGCGATGCTGAAATTTGGTGCATGCAATTTTTAGCCACGTAAAACCTGTTTAAGGAATTGCTAGCTATCAAGCGTGTAAATAGCCTGCGATAATCAAGCAGACCACCCCAGAACGCTATGATATTAAGGCCTTTGACAACAGAAGTGTCTTAGCACGATATCATAGACAACAATTCTTATCTGACACCATATTTAATGAGGAAATATATTGATTATATCTTAGCTAAGATACACCTCTTGCAGACCTTAACTACACTGTCTATTTGCTTTGAGGTTGTTAAATTTCTCTCCTACTTTCTAAGTTTCTCAAATCATTCCCGAAACGAACGGATCGGATAAAGCTCGGGCGCCCTAACATCGGAGAGAATCCGCGTTCAATATTATTCATGCATGTACCTTCAATTATAAAATTTAGATAAGAGACAATGCTTTGAAGTTTTTGTGAGTAGCAACACTCTCACAACCAATGCACTGTGAAAGGGTTAAGACTACTCATAGAGGAGTAACTAAGCTAGTAACACTGGTCATAGTGCTATATAACTTAGACTAGTAACTTGCACATGTTACTATCTTTATAGTGGGTAATAAAACATGTGTGCAGTGTCATGCAAGGTCTAACTAATTAGGTTATACACTCATATAGTCTTGGTATATATGATATTATGGTAACTAGCTAAGTTACTAACTCTCTCTCTCTCTTTATTAATTATCATGCCATGTCACTAATTTTCTTAGTACGTATTGCATGGACTTACATGTTACTAGCTAAGTTACTCCCACTATGACTAGCCTAACATGCAGCCTCATGCATTGCCAAGTTTTTAGGCATTTGGATGATATGACATGTAATTTAATGAGGTGAGAGATACTTGTGGTAACTAGCTAATGCCTTCCACAATGGAGTTTATCTTAGCATGTTATCGTAGGAGTTATAAATACATAATAGACAACATCTCCAATGCATTGTATCTTTAGAGGTTGTATCTTAATTTAATGTTTTTTTCTCTCATGCAAGCATTTGATTGGGATATCAACTATTTTTCCTATGATTACGTCTAGGGGTATATCTTAGCTAAGATACAACAACCCGCTTTCCTCCTTAATTGGCATGCCACATAAGCAATACATGTAGGACTATATTACTACCCAAATCACTCCCACTATGATAGTGTAAAAGTAAACTCATACAATAGATTAGATATAAGAATGATTTTAGCATTAAATGGTTTGCATGTAAAGAAGACATATACTACTAATTGGTACTAGGAAGTAAAACCCGCCAACTAAAAGCCCTCACATTGGCTATATGCGGTCTCTTGCTTCTTGATTAAGGCTAGTCATAGTGGGAGTAACTTAGCTAGTAACATGTATTTACATGCAATGCCAAGTAAGTAAATTGGTGACATGGCATGATAATTAAGGCATATAAATTTTTTAAAAAGTCAAGCCATGTAAAGTTTGACCAAACTTTTAGAAAAAATTATCAAAAACTATTATATTATATAGATACCATGTGAAAATATGTTTTATTATGTATGAAAGGGTATGGATTATATATTGTAAATATTAATATTTTTCTCTAAAAACTTGGTCAAACTTTAGTTGATTTGAGTTAAAAAAAATATGCCTTAATCCTTGGAACGGAGGTAGTAATGAAGAAAGAAAGGGAGGTACTAGTAACTTAGATAGTTACCACAACATCACACATACCAAGACCATATGAGTCTACAACCTAATTAATTAGTCCTTGCATGACATCACACACATATTACTATCTACTATAAAGGTAGTAACATAAACTAGAAACATGTGTATTTTACTAATCTAAGTTACTTAGGCCTTTTACAGTAGGGTGTATCTTAGCACGTTGTCATGTGCGTAATTATTATCTAAGAGACACCAGCTCCAATGCATTGTATCTTAGGGGTTGTGTCTTAATTTAATGATTTTGCTCTCATGCATGTATTTGATTGGACTATAAACATTATTTGCCTATCATTACGTGCAAAGGGTGTAGCTTAGCTAAGATACAAGAACCCCCTCTCTCCTCCTTAATTGACATGCCATGTCAGCATTTTGCCTAGGATGACGCGCTAAGAGACACTCATTGTGAAAGGTCTTAGCACTATGACCAACCTACTGTGCTATATATAGTCTCATTTAACTAGGATTTTGCTGACATGAAACATACTACTTCCTATATTTCAAATTACTCTGCATTCTGGATTTAGTCAAAGTCAAATATAATTTTGACCTAGTATATTTAACAAAGGGAGTGCCTAGATCTCAGGCACCTGAAAACTTTTTATGCCTAAGTCGCTGATGTCATCCTAATATTTCTCCTAAAATCTCAGTTGCAACCTAGTTGCAACTCATAATATTTGTACTAATTCTCATTAAATTCTCAGTTACACCCTAGTTGCAACTCATGTGTAACTTTCTCTTTGCACGAATCACGAGGTAAATCAAACGGTGAAAGAGGCGACTGAGAGCTAGGAAGTTCTCGGGCACCTGATGAGTAGTACTAACATTTGTAATATCAATTGCATGTACTAATATAAACTATGTTTTATGATGAGTCTTAATATTTATTATATATTATATATTTTAGATGTTAATATTTTTTCTTAGTATGTAGTCAAAGTTTATAGAGTTTAACTTTGACTAAAGCTAGAAGGCAGAGTAATTTGAAATAGAGGTAGTATAGTTAGCTCCCTTGTCCCTACAATCTATTGTACTCCCTCCTTCACGGTTTGCAGGGAACTTCGTCACCTTTCGATCAGTCGTGCGTGTGGAACGACTTCACCCCGGAGAACAAATCATGGGGTTTCAGCAAGTTTCTCGAGATAGAGATGAGTCGGAATACTTGATGGATGACTGCCTCTGCCTTACGGTACGTTGCACCGTCGATGTTCAGAAGGAATCGAAGACCGGAGCAACCAGAAGCCACTTCATCACGGTGCCACCCTCCGGCATCTGCGAGGATCTTGCGCAGCTCATGGACAGCAAGCTGGGGTCGGACGTGACCTTTCAGGTCGGACGGAACGACTACGACGCGCACAAGGTGGTGGTGGCGATGCGGTCGCCGGTCTTCAGCGCTCAGTTCTTCGGCTCGCTGGCCGACAAGCCGGCCGCCGGCGGCGGTGGCCGCTACGTGAGAATCCACGACTTGGCACCCGCGACCTTCGAGGCTGTTCTGCACTTCATCAGTTCATCTACACGGACACCTTGCCGCCTGTCAAGGATGACGGTGATTTCCTGCTGAGTGATTCTTCCAACTACCAGGGTCTCAGAGAAGTTGCTGCAGATTGTTCGGAGGAAAGCCACAGAGAAATGGTCTGTGATTGGCTTGCAGCGGCGGACCGGTTCGATCTGGAGAGGATGAGGCTCATGTGTGAGAGCGCGCTCAGCAAGACAATCGACGTGCAGAATGCCGCGGACACGCTGGAGCTGGCCGACCGCCACCATTGCCCGCAGCTCAAGGCTTCTGTGTAGATTACATCGCATCTCCTGGAGTGCTCACGGCTGTGCTGGCAACAGACGGCTACAGAGAGCTCAAGGCGAACTGTCCCTCTGTTCTTGCCGATGTCCTGGAGAAACTTGGAAGTTGGAAGCTACGGTAGTTAGTAATGCAGAACATTACACCGTAAGCCTGAAATATTTGCTGATGATGGAGTCCATTTTGCTGCTCAATAATCGCATCTTATCACTGTTTCCCGATTTCTTACTTTCACCAATGTACGGCACTGTTGTTTATCACTACTACTTGCTGTCGTCGTTATCTACGAGTCATCTCTCTTATCGAAAGATCTACGAGTCATCTTCTTTCCTAAGGCCTCTTTGATTCATCGGAAAACTAGAGCACAACGTAATACAACAGTTTTTTTTTTGTCGCACGTGGAAAGAAATTTTTTCTCCTAGGCAAGATGGGCATGGCACAAGAGATTGGCTTCGACTCAGACTGGGAAGGTACACCATGCACAAAGTGCCATTGCCGCCATAGCCTGGAGAGATTATAATAGGATGTTTCTCCAGATCTGGGGCGTCTGTGTCAGAAAGAAATGGCAATGCGGAGATACATCACATCCATTGTCAAATCAGCGCCTTTGTTCAAAGTGTGAAGAACAACCGTAGTCGACAAAAAAACACTATGATGTGCCTAATGTTCGTCGGAGCACTACATTCAAAATTAAAAGAGAAAATATCTTAAAAGATGCATGGTTTAAAAGAAAAGACATGGAACGGTGATGGTTTTAGAGACCCAGCTAAGCATCTTTTTGTTCAAGAAAAACTACAGGAAGAGTGGTTAGATTGCATTGTCTTACTAGAGATAGGGAGATCTAATTCTTGTTGTGCTTATGGCATAGACTTTACATGGTTTTGTCTAGCTACCACCTCATAGTGTGGGGTTTTAGTTGGCATTAACATAGCAACCCTTATTGTCAAAATGTTAAAACATGGGTTTATTGTGTTAAGTTTCACATGAGGTCAAGGAAGGATTGTTTTGAGTGGGTCCTGGTTCCACTATATGGTGCTGCCCAAGACTCGGACAAGCCGGAGTTCTTAACTGAACTAGTGCATATGTGCAAACCCGGAAATTAAAAAACTGCGAGTGAAAATGAATTGAAGGTTAGGTTTGAGCGAAAACTAGCAAACTAGCTAGTTAGGAAAGTTGTTGTCATATGATGATAGGTTAATCCTGATTAACTATGTACTTACACTTTCAAAAATTAAAAAAATAGCGAGTGGAGATCAATTGAAGATAGGTTTGAGCGAAAACTAGCAAACTGGTTAGGAAAGTTGTTGTCATATTGTGATAGGTTAATCCAGATTAACTCTGTACTTACAAGCCTTCCCATGTTTATGTTATCCTTTTTTGAGATACCCAAGGGGGTACGGAAGAGTCTAGACTTCTATATAGTTCTCGATTCTTTTGGCAGAACGATGATCACAAGTGTAAGTACAGACTTACAAAGTGGGAAATGATGAACAGACCTAAGGACCAAGGGAGACTTGGAATAGAGGTCCTTGAATTAAAAAATAAATGCCTCTTAAGTAAGTGGTTTTATAAGATTCTTCATGGGGAGGGGGTGTGGCATGAGATAATTCACAATAAATATTTACAATCCAAGAGCCTATCACAAGTTAAGCGAAAGCCTTAGATTCTCCTTTTTGGAAGGGTATAATGAAAGTTAAAATTGACTTCTTGAGTAGAGGAAATTTTCAGATAGGCAACAATGAATCAACTAGATTCGGGGAAGACACATGGCTAGGCACAGAGCCTTTAGCATCTCAGTATCCTTTGCTTTTTAATATCTTCCAGCATAAAGAGGTCACAATGGCCAAAGTTTTAGCGAATAACTCTGTAAATATTCAGTTTAGACAAGTTCTAACTGGTAACAAATGGAATAGATGGATTCATTTAGTCGTGAGGTTAATGAACATTCATTTAACAAATCAAAGAGATATCTTTTATGGAATTTGACAAATACGAATGCTTTTACAGTTAAATCATTGTATTTGGATCTTATGAACGGGCACACGCCGTTCCTAAAAAAATAAGTTTGGAAGTTAAGAATACCACTGAAAATAAGAATTTTCATGTGGTTTCTCTTTTGCAAAGTCATCCTCACAAAAGACAATCTTAAAAGACGAAATTGTCAAGGAATTATAAAATGTTGTTTTTGTAATGATGATGAATCGATAGAACACATGTTCTTTAATTTCCCTTTGTCTAAAATAATGTGGCGCATTGTTCATATTTCGTTTAATATAGCACCTCCATCTAATGTAGCAAACTTGTTTGGTAATTGGCTACAAGGGGTTAGCAAGATTGAAAAGGCACAAATCCGAGTGGGGGCATGTGTTTTGATTTGGGAAATTTAGAATGTGCTCGGAATGACTTTGTAATTAACAAAAAAAACAAAAACTTTCTTCGTGCAGGTTATCCCTCAAACTACACATTGGATCCGTAGGTGGTCTTTACTTCAACCAATGGAGCGGCGATCGGACACAGAATATGGGTGCAATCTTTTGGAGACGGTAAGATGGGATTTTTTCACCCTATGCAGTTGGCGACCTATTTCTAGAATCACCATGTGATGTATCAATACTTAGTACTTAGGAGCTAATGATTTATGTCAAGTTTTTGCATCTCCTCCTAAAGAGAAAGGGAACAATTTTAAGAAATAATAGTGTTGTTGTATCTTAGTTTTTCCAAATAGGCAAGCAATATCTTCTAGATTCATTAAGTGCTCATAGGGAAATTCTTCTTCTTTACCATAGAACTTAGATGCTTCAACTCTTTCTATTATTTTAGGGTTAACTTCAAAATCATAATCCTTATCTTTAATCAATATATTATTTCAGGGTTCATTACATTTACTAGCAACAGGAAATAGTTTTCCTAGAGAAAAGGTACTCAATGTTTCTTCAAATTTATCCAAGTCATCTAGATAAAGACTCATAAAAGATTTAGTGAAAGCAATATCCTCTTCACTAGGTGTATATTTAGAACTAGTGGCAATATATTTTTAATTAACATGTTCATATTTATCATCCATAGTAAAATTTATAATAATTTTTATGCGTTTTTGATATAAGGAAAGTAAAACTGAAAGTAAATCTAATGAGAAACTCACAACCAAACAAGTTAAAGAAACCTCCCCAAGCTTTGATGATTGCAAGATATAAAACAAACTAAAACAAATATAAATTTTAGTGCACACAAGAATAGAACTTAAGCGTTGCTCTCCCCGGCAACGGTGCCAGAAAAGTATCTTGATAACCCCCAAGTGAAGGGGATCACCGTAGTACCTCTCAATGTGGAGTAGGGTATCGATCCGCAGGATCAAGAAGGAAAAGCTATCTATTCTCTACAACTAAAGTGTCACAAGTTTTAGTTTATTATGCGCTAAACAAGTTTTAAGGAATAAGATGGTTGTTTTAATGGTTGGAAGTTTAGTGTAACAAAACAAGAATATAAAAGTGTCCCAATCCTCTTCAATGCAAGAGGACAAGACAATGGTTTTTTTTATAGGAACAATGGACATGGGTTCATGGGTTCACTTAATCCTCTCTTCTCTATCTATGGTGATTATCATGTTATAGATAGTAAAGATAAACACAATTGCAATGTTTTAATGGTACTTTTATGGTAGCTACATATTGTAAAACACATAGGTGAAAGAAGTACTCCTTTGTGTTGCTAGGTCACCCTTGCAATAAGGCTAGCATTTGGTTTGTGTCACGCCACACATCATACTTCTCCCCTTTTACCCCTAGATAAAGGATGTTGGGATGCATTGTTGTCACTCAATACATATACCGATGTCACTCGGTCACCCATTACCTACATACATCATACTTCTTAATGGAAAACATTCTAAACACTAGTGCAATGATTCATATGCTATGATATGTTGAGAGTATTATCACATCTCTCTCATCTACACCCCCCACTTGGTGGTGTCAATCACCTCTCATGATATGGATAAACAAGGCATTATGTATAGATCTAAACCATTACATGCATCATAGAATATTCCCAAAGTATGACAGACCATACAAGATCCAACACAACGGTAAATGAATAACAAGTACTATCTCATAACACAATATCCACCATAGGAATTACATAGATAGATCCATACTCATGCAAGGCACATCATATGGACTTCAACAATGATCATACATGGAGAGATTAGATCAAGTTACCACCATAAAACCAAAGTCCAGGGGGTGTACTACTCCCCTATCATCATGGAGAGTGATGAGGAGGCGTTGGTGAAGGAGGAGACGCTGCCCGAGGCGATTCTGGCAGTGGTCCCACCTCCAATCTTACTCCGGGCGGCGGCCTACTGGCTCTCTGTTACTTGTTTTTTGATCTCTGCCTACGTGTGTCTCGAGAAAGGCGCCAGGGGTATATATATGGTTTTATGTCAAAACGAAGCAAATGACGGTGGAATCAATGGCATCGGAGTTTCAACGACTAAGATCATACTGGTGGCGCGCCCAGTAGTATATGGGCTCTCATTTTTAGCTTGTTGGGCTCCTTGGGCTCTACTTTAGCTCGTTGGATTCATATGAAAATTATCTAACGGCTACCGTTGACCTAGATCATTTTGGAGTTCTTTAGATACTGTAAGTTAAAAACACTAACATGAGATTTTTCTTCCAGAATAAGTTAGAACCAAAAGAGAGGGGATTGTTTAGAAAATCCCTGAAATCAATGTAAAACATGGATCTAATATTATATATGATGCAAATATGTGGGTAAACATGTTAACAAACTACAATGTTTATGTATGCATTTTACATGCATCAGTTGTGTACTATGGTACTTGTATTAGGTGCAAAACTCAAAATTTGTGTTATTGGCATTTGTCAATACTTGTGGAATTTGTGTTATTGGCATTCAAGACTTGTCTTGTTGACATCTCTCGAAACTTGCAAAAAGCTACTAGTTTGCCACTGAGATGATTGAGAGAGCAAACCTGAGGAAAGGGAGTGGGATCGAGATCCTTAGAGTAAATCTTCAGATCTGAAGATTTGATTGGGCCAAATCAAAGGAGGCATCGAACCCTAGCCAGCTTTGACCTTCTATGTTATTTGCTGGGTAGGGAATGAAGGTCGGGTCGGGTTAGGGCTAGTCGCGCGCTGTTTTGGAATATGAAAAGTGTGGCGCCATCGCCCACGGTGCTACACAACACACTGTAGCGTCGTCTAGAGTGGCGCCGCACTTATGGAAATAGGCACATGGCGCCACACTATCAGTCGGCGCGGCACCACGTAGATGGTGTTGCACTATGTAGAGAACATTATTGAACAAAGTTTAATTACATTTTAGTGACAAGGCGATGTAAGAAGTAAAAAAATAGTATAAACGGATGACAAACTTAGAAATACATCAACTTGGAGTTCGTATACAATGATTCTAAAGAGAACAAAAGGTATAAACACTACAACAGAAATGGTATTTATTGATAGACCCCTTTTGTCACTTAATATCCATATTTTGTCAATAAATAGATGTTGTTGACAAAATGGGTTGTCACTAATTTTTTCATAAAATCCGCGTCATAAAAAATCCATAACCATGGTTTGTATTTTTTGTCATTGTTTAACTTATTTTAGTTGATGATGTTAGTTTGTCAACAATCGTGTGCAATAGGTGACTGAAATATTTGTCATGCTATATATGAAAAGTTTGTTATTTTAAAATAGAAGGGAGTGTAGGACATGTCATCATTACAGATGTGGCATTTTGTTAATTACGACGTAATTTACTAACGTGGCATTATGACCAGTGGGACCAAGTGGTTCTTATAGGTGGACCAACGGTGGGTCCGAAATGGTTCGGACAGGTGGGACCCGAAGGGTTCGGACAGTGGGACCCAGAGGGTTCAAATAGGTGGGACCAAGAAGGTTCGGACAGGTAGGACCCGGAGGGTTCGGACAGGTGGGACCCATAGGGTTCAGACAGGTGGGACGAAGAGGGTTCGGACAGGTGTGACAAAGAGGGTTCGGACAGGTGTGACAAAGAGGGTTCGGACAGGTGGGACCGAGATGGTTCTGACAAGTGGGTCCACGTGTTGCTGACAGTGTCACTAATTTCACACGTTAATAATTATGCAGAAAATGAAAAAAAATGATACCGACAAATCAAATTTGGGACCAATATATAAAATGGCGGCGATAAAATCATGTGCAATATTTTTAACATGACATAAATTGCTGAATAGAAGCACACTGAAATAAAGATACAACTAAGTATATCATATTGATGAACAATTTCATCAAGATGGACGTGTTGTTGAGTTGTTGCCATGTCCTTGCTGATGTGATGTCCCTAAGATGAAACTAAGCATGGCTTCTAATTCTTGTTGCTTCTTATCAGTTGATCTGTTTTTATATTCATGTGCTTCCATTAGAGCTGCATGGTCCTCTTCTTGCTTTTTTTCATTTCTTCAATTTTTTTTCCCGGGCTTCCATCTTTTCCTGCATATCTTGTTTGTACCTTTCAGCTACGAGGAGTGATTGTTTCTCATGTTCAGCAAACTTGTTTTCTAGTTCTCGGGTGTGTACTCTGGACACAGAGCTCTTCCTTGAGATTGATCCAACTCCCAAACTTGAGAGGAACGTGCCTGTGCTTGATCTCATTGTGCTCTTCTCCTTCGAGACTTCTTCATAATCCGCACTTTCGTTTTTCTAGTATCATCTTCTAGGCATGGTCTATTTTTCATGTTCATCATTGCATCCTGAAAATAAGTTCAAATGAAAGCATAAGAAATATTGAAATATAAAGCTTATTCATTACAAAATATTAACAGTATTAAAAATGTCTTACATAAGCATCTTTGGCTTCCGTAGTCATGATGCCTTCCTTATTAGTGTGGATAGGTCTATATAATTCAATTGGAGATGTCACCTCCTCCAAGTTTTTCGAGTTCTATAAAAAAATTGGAATTACGAACATGAGTTAGCAAAATTTCTACTGAGCTTGGAAGAACAATTGTTTCATATATGAACTAGAAAACTTATAAGAGCTTCGTGGTGTGCAATGAAGCATCTCGATCCAGTTGTATGGTTCTTCTTCATAGCTTCTCTGTTCACTTGATTCTTCACACACATTTCCTAAATTGGAGTATTAACTTGTGAGTTTTATGTGCAGCAGAGATTTTGTGCTGAGTATTTGTAAGTGTAAATTTTAGTACCTAATAGTGGGCATCAAACCATCTGTCCAAAAGATATTTCCAACTTCTCTCTAGTACATTTGCTAGCTTAAACTTATATGCTTCTTGGGGGCTCATATTTTTAATCTTGACCCAATTCTCTTTATTAATATTGAAACGTAGTTGGTGCATATTACTCTGTATAATATTAGTGCACACTGTCTTGGTCATATCATCATTTGTGTCCATTTCAAAATTTCCTTGTAAAATGGAGATGCATATTATGTAATTACATATGTAGACAAGTTAAATAGCTATGATGTAAAACTATAGAGTTAGGTCACACTGCTACTTTACGAATAGCACCTGGAATAACATCTTTTAGAGTCTCAACTTTTTTGTATCGATTCCAGTTGGTTGCCATATGCACTTTGTCTCGGATTTGTATTCCGACCTCATAGCTTAGTTTTGCTGATTGAAGAGGATTTTGGGCCTTCTAACCCCCTCAGTGAATTAAAATTTCATTTTATTCCCACCATTTCTTATTGTAGTCATGTAGACCATGGCCCATGAAAATTCCATGTCCCCCACGCTTTTACTTTGAACCGGAAGAGGTTGCCTTTGAAACATGGTAGGAAGAAAGTTAAAATTAGAGTATATATTATAGGACTAACCATCAGTACAATTATTTAAGTGCAGTTGTTAATACCTTTCTGTTTTGTAATAACAAGTTGATTGTCATCGAGTGATTTGATTACTCTAGATGTTAGGTTCAACATTGGTGAGATTTGAACTTCTATGTTCTCACCCTCTAGGCATGTATGGGTATGACATGCGATAGTTTCAGTTGCTTTAGTGACATGAGGTGCTCTTGATCTAGTTGTTACGATAGATTGAGGTACATTTGCTATTGTAGACTTCTTCTGTGCTGCAGTTGATATACCATCATTAGCATGTTTTTTAATAATAGTTAGTAACAAAACTGTAGTACTTTACATGGATTAAAATTCAATGAAAAGAAGATATGATAACCTTTGTCTTGGGATTACCGACGTTCTAGTCCTTATCATATGAAGTCGACTCGTTATTAGTTGTGGCCATTTATTCTGCACTAGGTTTATATGTATGGTCTGGTTGAGTGTTGTTAGCATCCTTTTGTTTATCTTTTTATGGCCTTTGTCACCGTGCAAATGCCGCTATAGGCGAATTTACGTGCTTCCTCTTCAACATTTTCTATAGGAAAACTTGTGCGGCTTGTGCTTCTTTAAAAACTTCCATCATACGAGCTTGATTTTCTTCCAAATTTTTGTACTTGTTTGCCTCATATGTATTAGTTGGTTTTTTTGGGTGACTAACAAGGGATGTTCAAAACTGAACTGAATCTTTTTTTGAAGGTGCCAGGGGCACCAAAACTTGTATTAGAACTCAACAACAGATTAGATCATGAATTAGAAAGTCCTGCCAATTTTTATTTCTAAAATAATCTATCCAAGGGCATGCATATTGAGAGTGTGCGGTTGAAGAGCAAACTAAAGTAGGTATAACAGAAATAGTTCTCTGTACCTTATGAGCACAGGAGTGAGCTATATTGTTTCTATCTCTACAATATTTACTCTAGCATTTGTCTTTCTGCCTGAATTATTTTTTGCTAGGATGACTCTAGAATTCCAATGCATGTATTTCGAGTCAAGCCTGTTGCTAGCAACTATCTTTTCCACGAGAATGTTATTAGTATAGATCTAGGGCTCTTTTATGTTCATTACTTCTGCTATTTCAGCTGCCAATAACAATGCTTTAGCCTCAGCTTGAAGAGGAGAGACAGCATAAGGAGTAGAGGCATGGATTTTTTTTCCTGGATGTAGCCATTGCTAACTTTTGATTATATAAAAATAAACTAAACTGAATCTATCTACTGCCAAACAATATCATTGCATGTGCGGGGAAACAATGTAGGGAGTAGATCGCTAGAATTATAACTAGAATGACGAAAAAATATGTTTAACCACTTTGTAACAAATGGTTCTAGCAGATCTACTGCATATGAGAAGGTGATGGCAAAAATCGTGGCCTATTTTCATTGGGACTCCAAGTGCAGAGTGTTGTAACTGTCAAGCTTCATGCACTAGCCAACGCAACCAAAAGTCCGAACTGATGGAAAGGGCTAGTGCAATCCACTTATACACTTCAACACCCCCTCTCACGTGTGACGGGGAGAAGTCAGCACATGCAACTGGAAGAGAGCGACGACGCGAGAAACTCACGTATGACTCAAGAGGCCTATACATGGACACAGAGGGGTCTACAACAATTTAGGATAAATTGCGAAAGCCAGGACTCGAACTAGAGACCTTAGGCTCTGATACCATGTCAAGCTTCATGCACTAGCCAACGCAACCAAAAGTCCGAACTGATGGAAAGGGCTAGTGTAATCCACTTATACACTTCAACACCCCCTCTCACGTGTGACGGAGAGAAGTCAGCACGTGCAACCGGAAGAGAGCGACGACGCGCGAAACTCATGTATGACTCAAGAGGCCTATACGTGGACACAGAGGGGTCAACAGCAATTTTAGAATAAATTGCAAAAGCCAGGACTCGAACTCGAGACCTTAGACTCTGATACCATGTCAAGCTTCATGCACTAGCCAACGCAACCAAAAGTCCGAACTGATGGAAAGGGCTAGTGCAATCCACTTATACACTTCAACAGTAACAAGCTTCTTTTCCCCACAAGGGTGACTCGAGGGTTTATATCGAACTCTCGGGGAATTGGTTGTGGAAGTTTTATTCGTCTTCTCCTCTTTAAGCAACCTATAAAGTAAAATAATTTGTCTTGTGTCCTCAACTCCACCAAGTGGTTGTCATGCACAAGGTTTCGTATTAGTAATATGAAATATAATATAAATTAAACTGAAATAAATAAAGTAAAATAATGCAAACTATATGATATGGAAGGTAATAGAGTTATTTTTGGGGTTTTATGAGTGATTGCAAGTAGGGAAAGTATTTTTGTATTTTCTAAATAATAAATTATAGAAAATATAAAAAATAGTAGTTGCAATGGAAAGGTGTTTCTTATTATTAAAATTGGACCGGGGTTTATGGGTTCACTTGTCTACTCTCTTTTTAAGTTGTAGTGATCATAAAACAATTCATAAATGATAAATATTCATGTAACTTTTATATGTGTATGATAAGCATTCATATAGGCATCACGTCCTAACATAATGATGAAATACATCTCTCTTTCTCAAAAAATGGAAACTCCATGCAATCTTGAATTAAGAATAAATCAGAGTATAGCTTTAAGTTCTCGGGGATCCACTACTTCCGCTGAGCGGCTAGAGCGAGGGTTCAGGAGTCGCCGGCACACCGTGTGACCGATTGCGGAGGCGCTGCCCGTCTGTGGCGCTGATCGTCTACATTTCCTCGAGGACGGTCGTGTACATCTACATCAACAATGTTTGTTTGCTGGAATGTTATCCCGCTTACGGTCTATGAGGGTGAGTCCATCTATAACCATTACAAGTATCACCTAGATTTGATCTTGGCAGTTGCAATCATAGGATTTTTTTGTTTTCTATGCAACGAATCCCACAAAAAAGAAATGATTTTTCAGAGTGTTTTCTGCAAATTATGAAACTACTTGCACGAAACTCAAAACCGTAGTGGATGTCTAGGATAAGCTTGGAACGCCCATATATATGTAGAGTTGTATTTTCGCTAGAGGACATCAATGCTCTGTAGCGGTTGAGCTACCATAGCAACAACAGCCTTGTGACGGCGGGTCTATACCTTGGTTCGCAAAGCCCTCACATGAAATGCTGCTTCTTCCTTCCGACGATGACAAGTGGCAAGGAAAATGGTTGCACAAATATCTAAGGTCTTTGTTGTAATTTTGTTTTTGTGGGTACGCTTTCTACAAATAGAACATGCGCCCTCTCGATGTTCCTCATGGTTACGCGGATTCATGTTGTAATTTGACTGTTTACTGGCACACAGAAATTTATCAAAATTCAAATGCATAGTAGTATCACCTTCATGTTTCCAAGCTCATATGCACCCTTGCCATCGCCAGCCAACAATGTAATTTTTGTCAACGACCCTTCTTATTAAAAATAACTTCAAGATATTCATTATGCAAACCTAATTGGTCCATACGGAGCTCAAGGTCTTCTACATAATTTGAGTCTGAACCAGACACACCATTTGACATTGTTTCCCGCTCAAGCAAAAAATGATCAACAAAAGATGTCTCACCGCCGACGAATTCATAGGAGAAGAAAACACTAGATGGAAAGTTGCTTTAACACGACACTTATTTATTTCCTCTACCTCATGCAAGTATTTTCCCCCAAAGCAAGGCTCACTAGCCCATTGATACCTTCGATCCGGATTACGGCTGTAGTATAGCTCTTTTTCCCTAGTAGACCTAGGTTATCGAATCCTCAGGAAGCAGAAAGCGTAGTAAAGTTACTTTAACGGACCTTCGGGAGTTTTAGATTTTTTTGTTTTACCGGACCAAGAGTTTGTTGTATTTTGTTTTTGTCGATGATGGAGAGAGAGGGTCTAGGGCTTTCGGTTTCACCTATAGCTATGCAAAGCATCTGATGGGAATAAAAGATAATAATAAAGTATGCATGTAATTGTTAGAGCAAGATAATTATATGTGGGCAGTGCATCCATAATTGTTATTTACTCAGCAACCGCCTATAGAAATAACTTACTAGTCTCATCCATAGAAGAAATAGCACTAATGATATTCATAGTGACATCACTATTAATCCCAAGTAAATCCCTCATATACAGTCGTATTACCCTTTCTGTCACTGGGGTTCCCATCCTGTAGATTAGTCATTACTCACGCTCCCTATACCTGGATCAATCCTTGGGGTCTTGGGTACCTGACAAGTCCTTAGATTGAGGCAAGATAGGTTACACTAATCATCATGTCATACAAACTAATACATGATCTCATCTATGATAAATAACATGCACATACTACATGGCTAGGCCAAAGTCATTAGCCCAAAGAGAATTACTTACACATAGAGATGAAATCAACAATCATAAACATTGAAATTGAAATCATGGGATTGATAGCAATAGTCTTACAATGTCGCCAATTGGAGATGAGATCTACTATTACAAGTGGTGGAATATGGCTATGGTGGTGGAGAAGGGTTTGGAGATCTATTCCTCCAGCGGTGTGGTTTCTTGAGTCTGGAGGAGTCGGGGGCGTTTTCCTCCTCGCTCGAGGCCTCTTTATATAGGGGTCCCTTTACAAAAGTTCTTCTATTTGACCTAGCCGTGTCGGTGGCAACTATAGAGCCGGAATTTTATTCCTGCTGTATAGTTGGTCATTAAAGCTTCTGCCTCCACTTCCGACCCCTGGTTTCTTTGGGTTGTTGGAAATCTTGTATCTTTGACTTTAATGTTGTGATTCCCATAATCAAACATCATTATCTATGCAGGGAAAAATAGAAAGAAAGGATTGCATACCCCTTTGATCATTAGGCATTAGTGGCAGGGTTTAGAGAGATATTTCATCAAAATATGAATAATATCCAGTTTAAATGTGAGTGTGGATGGCTATATTTCACAGCCATCGACCTCCCCAAGCTTAAACTTGATCGTCGTCGAGCAAGAAAACCAAAATCAAAAAGGAACTCAGCATTTAAACTGAAATAACGAGATGATAATCTTACTCATGATTGGTAGTCTCATGTTTCATCCACTTTATTAATCCGAAAAACTTCAGCATATATAGAGTAATGTCAAGCATATTATACGGGTTTTAATGAATTCTTATAGCGCAGCAAGATTATTGTTAGCATGGATGATTCAAATGAGTAAACTTTATTCCATGTCATGTAATCAACTCATAAGCTTGCCTTTGAAAAATAAAGTATAATCATATAAAATTGAGAGTGTGAGAGTTTTTCATGAAAAGCATATACACTAAAGTAGCTCAATTCTCCCACATCAATAAGTCGATACTTTTCAAGCACTACTTTTCTATTCATTTTCCTTCAAGAATTTCAATTCTTAAGTAATTGAGAGCATGCCAAAAAAAAAATTAGTTTATCGGGCTGTGATGGACACTCGTGGCAACACCAAGGTTTTTGTTCCTTTTGCATAATGATTACTCATATCATCCAGAGGAGTGATTCCATCATGAACACAGATACCCGAGAATGCCAAGAATCTTACCCATTATAGCATTGCTACTACATATGTTTAATCAACTCATAGCCAAAATCTAGGAGTTTCCTCCATGAATATCGTCCGTAGGCTAGCGGAGCTGTTGGCATCCCATGAAGTTTGACACGCATAAAGCTATATCATTCTTATGATTCCCAAGTCAAACTTTGGCATGCTCACAAAAACCTCTAAACATTAATTCAATTAAACAAATACTTTCAAAGAGAGCTATCAAGTCAATTATTATTTTCTGTGGTGTTGAGTGTCTCTAGGAATAAGCTTTCAAGACTAAACACTACAACACCCAAGCCTTCAATTGTGAGACTTTTTCTTATTACAATTTTTTAGAAAAAATTTAGGCAAGACTTGGTTAACTACAAGAGCTGGAACAAAATGTACTCAACTAAATACCCATGCAAAACAAATTACTCCAATATAAGGACTCACTCCACCAATATAATATCTTAACATCTACTACTAACTAGCATGGGTTTATCAAACTTCAAAAGTTGGGAGTCATAAGGCATACCTCTCATGTTCCACTTCTGTCTTCCCTTTTGATTTGTTTCTTGGAAACTCAAAGTAAATCACTCTCCTGCAAATATGTAAGAGCCACAAGGAGAATATAAAAGAAGAAAGAGGGAAAATAAAGATAAATGGACAAATATTTTTATTGTTTTGAGAGAGGGAATTGAAGAATAGAAAATTGGCGGCAAAGCTCGGCTAGAAAATCTCGAAAAACAAATAAAAATAACTAAAGATAAAGTGTTGGGGAAACCAACACGAGTGCTTATAAACTTAAATTAAAAGCATAACCTCAAAATAAATAAAAATAAATGAACACCAAATAAAAATAATGGGGAAACTTCCCCAAGCTTAGGCTTTTGCAAGCCCTTCGAATCATTGTGGTGGCAGGAAAAGTTGTAACTCCAGTTCGCAAATTCAGTTGATAAATTACTAGTGGTTTCTCGGATGTTCAGGGCGAGATTATGCATCCCCTCCATACTTCCTCCAAGTTCTTGGAAGTCTTGATATTTAGCAAACTGGGTTGGTGGGTGCTCGTCTTGATCAGGAACTTCTTGCTCCTCTTCTTGGTCCTCATCCTTATCCGGGACCTCCTCTTCGGGTTGGTGTTGTTCAACCTACACATCATATAGCAAATGCCCTTCCTCGATAGAGAAAAGACCATTAGGCAAAGGAGCAGGGTAGAGACACCCAGCTCCTGCAATATGCAAGTAATACCCACCACCTCTCCTAGTGAGCATTCCACAAGCTTTTAAAGTAGAGAAACCAACACGTCGCTCACCTAGCAATGTTTACAACTCATCCAGGTCGATGTAGAGGGCAATGGAAAGCACGATGATGATGCCTCCACCTATGATTGGTCCTTGGCTTTGGGAGGATTGGTGCTCCAAGTAGCACAAAAGAATTGCGCCCAAGTTGAGTGACAAATCGATGTTGTTGAAAGCGGATTTTGCGAGGAACAAGATGTCCTCCTCATTGAGTCTTGTGAACTCATTTCGTGCTTGAAAGGTGTTATCAATTACATAGAATAAATAGCTAATAGTAGGATGCTGAATATTCTTCCCCTTATTGACTCTAGAAGTGAAACTCATTCCATTATAATGAAGATCTAGAGAAGGGTGTATGCCAGTAAAGGATGCACGTAAAGCATTAGAATCATTGTTTGGTAAACTAAGACAATTGCACCATTCATCAAGTGATAATGAATAATTGTTGTTCATAAGTCGGAAAGAAATCATGTCCTCTCCGTGCCATGTTTTAACGGTGCTTTTCAAAGAACTTAAAAATTCAAGAGTTAACCAGCAATAGTAGGCACATCATGGAATACAAAGTTTTGCAGGCCAACTCTATTTCAAAGTAAATTGAAGTCATTATAAATACCGAATCAATTTAATATAATGGGGCAAGCCCACTTGGTTGCCTTCACTTCTTGGTTCTTGATCTTGTTGAAGCAATCACGTTGGAGCTCATCCTTTAACCGTATCCCCATGCGTTCCTGAGCTGCAGCCCGAGAAGAACTAGCGGCATCACAAGAATGGGTTTGGCTCCTTGTGTTCATCGTCTAAAATAATAATAAAATATAAAAATAAAACTTTTTGATCCAATAATAATAAGCATAACATATTCCTCATCATAGCACACTAAAGAATCTCCTCAAAATAATAATCTAGGCAAGATAAAACATGGCAATTGGTTCATAGTAGGTCTCACCCTAGATTGATAATGACAATATATCAAAGATGAATTTGTAAAAAGTAATTAGAGGATCGGAGGAGAAACATACCGTAGATCACTTGTGTGGGAGGAAATCGAACGAAATTGAGTAGAGATGAAGATCTCTTGAGGTTTTGAGAGAGTTTGGAGGTAGAAGAGAGAAAAAGGATTGAAGTTTTGGTGTTGGGGGTACCTTCCCGTGGTGTTTTTGTGGTCGGGCGAAACTATACAGCCAAACTATATGGCCGGAACATTTTGTTCCCGCTGTATAGTTGGTCTGACGTAAAAAAAATTAGGGTTCCTTAGGGTTTTCTCCTGGTGGCGCAACTATACGGCCGGGAGTTTTATCCCCACCGTATATTTTGTCGTTAAACCTTATGTACCTGGGAAACAAAATTTGGTGATGGCATAGATATCTATACGACCGAAACTATACGGCTGGAATTTTAATTCCCGCCGTATAGTTGGTCGTTAAACCTATTGTACTCGTCAAAAAATTTCTGTTTCTTCGAGAATTCTTTCTGAACCTGTAATTTAGTGAAACACCATGTTTTGACAGAAAAATGACAGTCTAAATTGTCGACCAACATCAGCATGTATAAAACAGGATTTTTTAGTACTACCAAACTTCTCCTCCTTAACTGGAGTTTTATAGCACTATTTATTCAATATGAAACTTAAACTAAAACTGAAAAACTTTACTCAAATCTTTATTTCACATGGGTTGCCTCCCATGAAGCGCTCTTTTATGGTCAATAGCTTGACCTTGATGTTGCTCACTTAAGCTAGATGAGTGGAACACCCACTCCAAAATAGTTGGCCTTCAAAGTGATGGCCTTCTTCTCATCATGCTTGGCTTTCTTTCTCCTGGGAAAATGAATAACAAAAGGATACCGCAAAGACATTTGAAGCTGCACGTTCCCTTCATGTAGATTAATCAAAGCCTTAATAGTTTTTAAAAATGGACGGCCTAATATGATAGGAGCAGTAGCATCTTCAGGCATGTCAACAATAACAAAATAAATAAGAGCATGACAACCTTTAATGTATACTAAAGTATTCTCTTTAGTTCCTACATCTTGTTTATAGGTAGAATCTGCTAGATGTAATTTTAACTCAGTAATTTCAAATGAGCCAAGATTTAACTTATTAAAAAGACTATTTGGAATTGTTGAAACACTTGCACATAAATCACAAAGTGCAGCTATCTCATTAGTCCCAATTTTAGTTTTAATAGTAGGCTCAAATATATTATCAAACTTCATAGGTAATTTTTTAGCAATTTTCTTAAATTCTTCCTCAATCTGACGTACCTTTATTATTACCTGATTAACGAAGTGTTGATACATAGATTCCTCATTTCCTTCACTTACGGGGATCTTGATATTGATCCTTATCACAAGATCTTCAACTGTGTATTTTGGTGAAGGAGCATTGCTATAGTCAAGTTCTTCAGGCTCCTCCCTTTGGATTCTTATCATCTTGAGGTCTTCAATCGGATTGGGAAGCTTTACCTGCAAATTTATCTAGAATGATAGTTTGACTCTCGGTTATCTTATGTAGTTGTGCCTCAACAATCCTTGTTCTTTCTTGGAGAGCCGGCAAATCATTCCTCAAACTCATAGCTTGGTTAGACAATTTACCAAGCATATTATCATGGTTCTCCGTTATCTTAACTAGGATATTGTTTTGCTTATTTTGTGAGTCCATAAAGGACTTAAGAGTTTCTTGAAGACTACCATTACTTGATCCCATATTATTGTTAGAGTTACCTGTAGGACTAGAATAATGTTTCTAGAAATTAGGATTACAGTTCTTCTTCCAAGCATGGTTATAATCATTACGAGCTATGAAGTCTATTTCTTCATTATTTGATTCTAGGATAGCTATTACCTGGGTTTCCTTACATTTGACGTCTAATATGATCTCATCCAACTTAGCATTGAGTTCTTCATTTTCCTGAGGTGTGACGGAGTTCACCCTCTTTCTGTTTGATCTATCCACATGCCATTAGGCATGGTTGTCTTGCATATTGTCTAGAAGCTGCTTTGCTTCGGTAATTTGTTTTCCCATAAATGTTCCTCCGGCTATAGTATCAAACATAGACTTAGACACAGGGTTAAGAGCATTATAAAATAAATGAAGAATTAACCAATCTTCCATCCCATGGCTGGGAAAGTTCCTCATGCATTCTTTCATTCTCTCCCATGCAAGCGCTAGTGGCTCACGCTCTTCCTGTTTAAAACCAGTAATATTAGATCTTAGTTGCATAGTCTTTGCAGTTGTGAAAAATTTAGTCATAAATAAAGAAGTACACTCCACCCATGATGCAATAGTATTTCTAGGCAAAGATAGCAACCATTCTTTTTCATTCCTCTAAGAGCAAAAGGAAATAAGTGCAACTTGACCGCATCAGGGTCAACATCTTTAATGCGCATCATGTCACATATTTCAGTGAAAGTGTTCAAGTGCATACCTGCGTCCTCAATAGCAGAGCCTCCAAATTGATTCTGTTGAACCAAACTTAAATATTGGGGCTTGATTTCATAGTCTTTATCAGTAATTGCTGGCTGGGTAATAGGAGTATGCAAATAATCATTTTTGGGAGTTGCAAAGTCTCCAAACTTATTTTCAGCCATATTTCCTATATTTTTGGGTTTTTTCTTTAAAAAACTTACGATAGTAAAAACAAGAATTTAAAGACTAGCTAATTTTTTTTGGTTTTTCAAATAAAGACTGAAAGCAAACTAACAAAAAAATAAGAATTAAAACTAGCAAGGTTCCTACTAACCTTACTAGGATAGCTATTGCTTCCCCGGCAATGACGCCAGAAAAAGGGTTGATACCTTCGATCCGTATTACGGATGTAGTATAGCTATTTTTCCCTAGTAGACCTAGATTATCGAATCCTCGGGAAGCAGAAAGCATAGTAAAGTTACTTTAACGGACCTTTGGGAGTTTTAGAATTCTTTTTGTGTTTTACCGGACCAAGAGTTAGCTGTCTTTTGTTGTTGTCGATGATGGATAGAGAGGGCCTAGGGCTTTCGGTTTCACCTGTAGCTATGCAAAACATCTGATGGGAAAAAAGATAATAATAAAGTATGCATGTAATTGTTAGAGCAAGATAATTATATGTGGGAAGTGCATCCATAATTGCTATTGCCTCAGCAGCCGCTTATAGCAATAACCTACTAGTCTCATCCATAGAAGAAAGAGAACTAATGATATGCATAGTGATGTCACCGTTAATCCCAACTAAATCCCTCACATACAGCTGTACTACTCTTTATATCACTGGGGTTCCCATCCTGCAGATTAGTCATTACTCATACTCCCTATACCTAGATCAATCCTTGGGGTCTTGGTTACCTGACAAGTCCTTAGATTGAGGCAAAAGATGGTACAATAATCATCATGTCATACAAACTAGTACATGATCCTGTTGGAGATATGCCCAAGAGGCAATAATAAAGTGGTTATTATCATATCTTCATACTTATGATAAATGTTTACATACCATGCTATAATTGTATTAACTGGAAACATTAATACTTGTGTGATTTGTAAACATAAAAGAGTCCCTAGTAAAGCCTCTTGTTAAACTAGCTTGTTGGTTAATATATGATCATGGTTTCCTGATCATGAACATAGAGATGTTATTAACAACAGGGTCATATCATTAGGGAATGATGTGATGGACATACTCCTATAGTTAAGCATAGCATAAAGATCAAGTCATTATTATATTTCATTTTCTATAAGCTTTCTGATACATAGTAACCTAATTCCTTCGACCATGAGATCATGCTTATCACCATCACCGGAAGGATGCTTTGATGACATCAAACACCACACCGTAACTGGGTGGCTATAAAGGTGGCATTGAGTGTTCGGAAAGTATGGGTTGAGACACATGGATCAAGAGTGGGATTTGTCCATCCATATGACGGATAGATATACTCTGGGCCCTCTCGATGGAATATCATCCAATTAGCTTGCAAGCATGTGACTGGCTCACAAGGGATCACATACCACGGGAACGAGAAAAGAGTACTTATCGGTAACGAGGTTGAACTAGGTATGCAGAGATACCGACGATCAAAACCTCGGATAAGTAAACTATCGTGAGACAAAGGGAAATTGGTATCGTATGTAAGTGGTTCATTCGATCGCAAAGTAATCGTAGAAATATGTGGGAGCCATATGAATTTCCAGATTCCTCTATTGGTTATTGATCGGAGAAGTGTCTAGATCATGTCCGCATAATTCACGAACCGTAGGGAGACACACTTAAGGATTCGATGTTGTTGAGTAGTTATGGAATGATGAGTAAGAGACCGAATGTTGTTCGGAGTCTCGGATGGGATCCGGGATATCACGAGGAGATCCGGAATGGTCCGGAGAATAAGATTCATATAAGGAAAGTCCTATTTCGGGGTTGGAGAATGGTTCCGGTGTTTTCATCGGGAATGTTCTAGAAGGTTCCGGAATGTCCGGCACTCCGGAGGGGAAGGGTACATGAATGTGTTATATCAAGTTGGTACGATTGCATCATGTACTAGGTGTCATCGCTGAACAAAATAAAGGGTTTATTCAAATCCTTGTTTGAAAAAGTCAAACGCCAATTTGAAAGTCAAACAACTATTTTGGGAAGTGGAGGGGAGTTTGAAACCGAGTTGGGGGAGGAGTTCCTCCCCCCACCACCGGCCCTCCTTGGCCGAGTTAGGGAGGGACTCCCCTCCCCTGGCGCGCCTCCCTCCACCTATATAAGGAGGGGCAGGGCTCCCCTCCTAGACACACCTCTCACACACCCAAACCCTAGCCTCTAAGTCGCCGGCCACTTCCAAGCCGCCGCCTAGGGCCTCCTCTAACTCGGTGAGTTAGGGTTTCCCCAAACCCTAGCCTCCGACCAAGACCTCCCCTTGGTGCCCTCTAAACCGTAGATCGCCAAGGCCTCTCTCATACTCCACCATAATCGCTCCGGCTTAAGGCGAAGCCCTGCGAGATCTCCCCTCTACTTCCGGTACCACGACGTCGTGCTGCCGGAATCGCGAGGAGAGTGCGACAACCTCCGCTGCCTGCTGGAACAAGGGAGAGGAAGGTCTTCGTCGAGTACCGAACGTGTGACCGACTGTGGGAGCGCTGCCGGAACGCAGCGCCGGAAGGATCGTCTACGCGATCTTGAGATCGGCAAGTGTACGACTACATCACCCACGAGAATCTGCTCTCGTTAACCGATTTGGAATCTTCGAGGGTGAGTTCCTCTATTGACTCGTTGCTACAATCTAGTAGATAGATCTTGGCTTGTTTGTTTGCATGCGGTAGAATATTTTTGTTTTCCATGCTACGAACCCCTATAGTGGTATCAGAGCCGTGTCTATATGTAGATCTGTTGCACGAGTAGAACACAATGGTCATTGTGAGCGTTGATGCTTTTGTTGTCGATTGCTTCTTGTGTACTTTGCATCTTGCGGGATGGTGGGATGAAGCGGCCCGGGCTAACCTTACATGACATCGTTCATGAGACTTGCTCCACGCTTGACATGCAACTTGTATTGCATAAGTGGCTTTGCGGGTGCCTGTTTCTCCCAACATAGTTAAGATTCTTTTTACAACGGGTGATTGACAATACTAGTATCAATGTTGTGGTTCTTGTTCGTAAGTTAGAACGACACTTATTGAAAGCCCCAAACCACGTAAAACATGCATAGAAAATTAGAGGCGTCTAACTTTGTTTTGCAGGGGTGTGCTGTGATGTGATATGGCCATGATTGTGATTATATTTGATGTATGCAATGTTCCTTATTGTAAGTTGGCAACCGGCAGGAGCCATATGGTTGTCTTTAATTTCTGTTAAGACCCGCGTGTCTATTCAAAGTAGTTGTAATAGTTGAAGCTGGTGGACGACAACCATGGAGCGGCGTCATTGACCTTGATGCAATGCCGGTGATGATGGAGATCATGTTCGTGCTTGAAGATGGAGATCGGAAGCACAAAGAAGAAAGGCCATATCATATCACATATTATGAATTGCATGTGATGTTAATCCTTTATGCATCTTGTATTGCTTAGTTAACGACGGTAGCATTATAATATGATCCCTCAAGCACACAATTTCAAGTTTTAAAGTGTTCATCCTTAGTAAGCACCATTGCTAAAGCTCGTTGTTTCGAAGCACCACGTGATGATCGGGTGTGTTAGATTCTGTGAGTGTATACAACGTGAGCAAGCCAGATTTGCTTATGCGGAAGCTAAGGTTTGATCTTGACGAGCCTAGGATGTACAGACATGGTCTCGGAACATGGATCACCGAAAGGTAAAGCATGAGTCATATAGTAGATATGATGAACATGTTGATTGTTCGCCATTGAAGCTACATCAACTCTCGTGATGATCGGTTTTGATGTGGTGGATTTGGTTCGTGTGATCACTAAAACAATGTGAGGGATATTGTTTTGAGTGGGAGTTCAACGGCAATATGATTAAAAGTTGAACACTATTTATCATAAATTAAATCAAAGTGAATTTGCATAGTTGTTGTAGTCATTGGCATCCGTTTACCACCTTGCGCTTAGTTATAATTGAGATGATAGAACTATAGAATTCTGGTTAGTTACTTTACGAACTGGTATCGTATTGTTTTGAAGTGTTAATCTAAAGTTTAAAAGTCCTATTGCAAACTTTCAGTAAGTTCCGGTTACTCCATGAAGTTTAATAATTGGTATTAAAATCGAGAGTGACAATTCCAAGAGTTAGTGTATGAGTATCATGTTTGTCTCCTTGATTCTTGATATTCAAAGAATTGTCTTAATATCAAGGTTATCTAGGATCTGAAAGAGTTGTTTTAGAAACCATGATGTGTGGAAGATATTGTGATATCTAAAACAAAGTTTTGGTTGCAACATGATAGAGTATAATATGGCAAAAGTCATGTTCTCATATTTGATGAGAATTTGCAAAGGTTGGAGACATTAGTTGTCCTAAACCTCCAAAAGGTTTTTGAGAGCAACATTATACTCGTGATTCACCGTTATAAGCTAAAAGTAGCTTGATCATGGATGATTCCATGATAAGGGTGAATATTTGATGTAGGTAAAATGTTTACTACACCAAGAGATTACTAAAGAAAGGAATTTGAAAGAACACCAAACATTTGATGATGGTGATCTACTTCAAAGTGCAAGTCCAAAGACATTGGTATTTTAATATACATGTTTTGGACTATGTGTCATGTATATGGCTCCACTATTGATGTTGATAGATTCTTTCAAACAGAAAAGGAAATACTGAAAGAGAATCTCATAAGTATATGGCAGAAAAGAAAAGACTAGAATTGTTCAGCTTAAGTATATAGATGATATACATGTTATGGATATATTCTTTGCTTATTAAACAATGTGGTTCTTAAGTATTTGATACTGAATTTGTTGGTGTGAATCATCATACAAAACAAGACAATTCATGAACTACAATGGCCTAAGTAACTAGCAAAAGAATATGTGATGATGTTTATTGAGAACAAATAAAGGGTTATTGTGTTGCTCGTTAAAAATCAAAGCTTGCCTTCAAGATTTGTTTTATCAGGTATTATGAGAACAAAAGGGTTGTTCAATTAATTGCCGTAATCCATAAAAGATGGATGATTCACAAATCTTGTTGGAGAAATCACATCCATAAAACTAGTGCTAAAAATGTCGAAAGACAAATTGATTGAAAGATCATTCAGGAAGTGACATCGCCGTTTAAATTATATTGGAAAGAAAACATGAAGAAACTCCATGTGGATGGAATTTTGGAGTCCTTTTGATTTTTGATCAAATGACGCTTGTGAAACTTTCCTAGAGATAATTAAAACTTCGTTCATAGGCCAAAAGGGAACGAATGACTAGCTTATTGGAACTTGTACATATTGTTGTATGAAGTCCATTATGTGTAGTCAAGAGCGATGGATTTCAACTTCATATGTTTTCTCCGAATTTGAGTGAATATACGAATATTTACTTAATAAGGATGAAGTATGAAACATTTGAAAAGTTCAAAGATTTTCAAGATGAAGTGCAAAATCATTGTAACAAGAATATAAATAGTTTATGATAAGATCATAAAGGAAGATATTTGAGTTACAAGTTTAGCATAATACCTAAGATTTAAGGAATCGTTCCATGGATTTGCATTTTCCGAAACACCATAAGAGTATGGAGCGTTCGAGATATGTAATTAGACCTTGTTTGACATGGTAAGATCAAAGGTGTAATTCATAAAACTGTCATTATATTTTAAAGATTAAAAGCTTTAGAGACTACCGTTTTTCCACTGAAAAGAGCTCCATCATAATCTGTTGAATTGACACCATATAAAGTTATGGTTTGGGATAAAACCCAAGTTGTCCTTTCTTAAACATTGGTATGCTATGCATAAGAAAGATGTTTGCAACCAAAGTCGGATGAACCTATCTTTGTATGTTATTTCGAATAACTGTTCCTCCATAACATCGGAGACAAAAATGTTTGTCGCTTAGAACGTCAAGTTTCTTTAAGAAGGAATTTTTCGTGAAAAGTTAAGTGGGAGGACAATAGAACTTTGATAAGGTTAAAAGAACCTTAGCTATATGTGCAGAGTTGCGCAGCACCGAAAAGTGTTCCGGAGGCAGCGACAATGCTCATTGCTCACGTGCCTCAAAGGTTGTGGTTACGGAGATCTAAGTTCCTATTAAAACAAGTAGGTCGGGTGAACAATCAAATACCAAGATTTGAGAGTTAAATCATTATTTGACAATAATGATCCGACTACATGCAAAGAAGCGATGATGGGCCCTGACTCCGTCAAATGGCTTGAAGCCGTAAAATCCGTGATAGTTCCATACACGAGAAATCAAGTTTTGAACTTGAAGGACCCTTGAGAAAGGTGTAAGACCTTACAGTTGTGTTTGGATCTATAAAGAAATAGACATGGATGTTGCACATCTATGAAATTATCGACATGTTGGGAAAGATTTCACAACAATGTTCAAAGAGTTGACTATGACAAGATCCGATCTTTCATTAAGCGATATTTAGTCTAGACGGATTAATGTAGCAACTACGACATATAATTTTGTTATGTGTTGAATAAACAAAACAAGTTCTTCTAATAGAATGGTTACCAAGGACGTGTGCATGACACGGTCCATAGGGTTTTGTTAATTCAAAGGATGCTAAAAGCATATGCAAACTTCAATAGTTGAAGTAAGCATCGCGGAGTTGGAATCTTCACCATGATGAAACTATTAAAAGAGTTTAATTTCATCAGAGACAATGAAGATGCTTGCATTTGCAAGAAATTAAGTGGGAGCGCTAAAGACATGTTTCTAATACATTATGTGGAAGACATATTATTGATTGGAAATGATGTATCTTTTATTAACACATATTAAGAATTTCATCTTGATGAAAGACTTAGGCAAAACCCAAATATTTGGCATCAATAGACGCTAATATGGTTGTGCCGAAAGTACATAGATAATGTATTGAATAAGTTCAATATAGAAACTACAAGAAAGGTTCTTGTCGCACAGAAAGGATTGAATGAGTTCAATATTGATGATATATTCAAGTGTATTGACACTTGGTAAGTGAAACAAAGATTCAAGTATAGATTGATACTTGATGTATGAAATAACAAAGAGTATTTATATCAATCATACTGTGATATGTACAAATCCAGATATGTCCTATGCTCTAAATGTTATGAGCATATACCAGAATGATTCATAAGATGATTATTGGACGATAGTAAAGATATTCTTATGATCTTGCAAAAGAACTAAGAATATATTATTTTGTAGAAGTGACAAATAGATGGTTAGTTCATTGTAAATGAATTACATTGATACTAGTTTTGTCACAAAGTACAAATTAAGTTTATCTCAATTTAAACTAAGGGTGGCACAATATGATGGAATGAGAGTTCCATAATGAATTTGGATGAGTTCCAAAGTTAAGACATTGTGACAGATACTACAACAAAAGGCTAAGTATATGACTGCTACTATAGCAGTTAAAGAGGGCATTTGTGTCAAAGTAGTTTGTTATCAAACTAGGTGTAGTTCACAGCGGGATAGTACTATGAAGATATATTGTACGACAATATTATCAACATGTTTTAACCCCAAAGAACTAAAGGTCTCACCAAAGGACCAAATTTATACAAAGCCATATCATTAGAGAATGAGTGATGCGTAGAGACGCAAAGACATGCAATTACACACGGACCTGGAAGTGTCAGATCCGGAGATCAGTTGACCACTAGCAATCGTGTACATACGACACCAGAAAGCCATAGGTGTTGAATACACAAAGGTTTGAAACTAGATTATTGACTCTAGTGCAAGTGGGAGACTGTTGGAGATATGCCCAAGAGGCAATAATAAAGTGGTTATTATCATATCTTCATACTTATGATAAATGTTTACATACCATGCTATAATTGTATTAACTGGAAACATTAATACTTGTGTGATTTGTAAACATAAAAGAGTCCCTAGTAAAGCCTCTTGTTAAACTAGCTTGTTGGTTAATATATGATCATGGTTTCCTGATCATGAACATATAGATGTTATTAACAACAGGGTCATATCATTAGGGAATGATGTGATGGACATACTCCTATAGTTAAGCATAGCATAAAGATCAAGTCATTTAATATAGTTCATTTGCTATAAGCTTTCTGATACATAGTAACCTAATTCCTTCGACCATGAGATCATGCTTATCACCATCACCGGAAGGATGCTTTGATGACATCAAACACCACACCGTAACTGGGTGTCTATAAAGGTGGCATTGAGTGTTCGGAAAGTATGGGTTGAGACACATGGATCAAGAGTGGGATTTGTCCATCCATATGACGGATAGATATACTCTGGGCCCTCTCGGTGGAATATCATCCAATTAGCTTGCAAGCATGTGACTGGCTCACAAGGGATCACATACCACGGGAACGAGAAAAGAGTACTTATCGGTAACGAGGTTGAACTAGGTATGCAGAGATACCGACGATCAAAACCTCGGATAAGTAAACTATCGTGAGACAAAGGGAAATTGGTATCGTATGTAAGTGGTTCATTCGATCGCAAAGTAATCGTATAAATATGTGGGATCCATATGAATTTCCATATTCCTCTATTGGTTATTGATCGGAGAAGTGTCTCGATCATGTCCGCATAATTCACGAACCGTAGGGAGACACACTTAAGGATTCGATGTTGTTGAGTAGTTATGGAATGATGAGTAAGATACCGAATGTTGTTCGGAGTCTCGGATGGGATCCGGGATATCACGAGGAGATCCGGAATGGTCCAGAGAATAAGATTCACATAAGGAAAGTCCTGTTTCGGGGTTGGAGAATGGTTCTGGTGTTTTCATCGGGAATGTTCTAGAAGGTTCTGGAATGTCCGGCACTCCGGAGGGGAAGGGTACATGAATGTGTTATATCAAGTTGGTATGATTGCATCATGTACTAGGTGTCATCGCTGAACAAAATAAAGGGTTTATTCAAATCCTTGTTTGAAAAAGTCAAACGCCAATTTGAAAGTCAAACAACTATTTTGGGAAGTGGAGGGGAGTTTGAAACCGAGTTGGGGGAGGAGTTCCTCCCCCCACCGCCGGCCCTCCTTGGCCGAGTTGGGGAGGGACTCCCCTCCCCTGGCGCGCCTCCCTCCACCTATATAAGGAGGGGCAGGGCTCCCCTCCTAGACACACCTCTCACACACCCAAACCCTAGCCTCTAAGTCGCCGGCCACCTCCAAGCCGCCGCCTAGGGCCTCCTCTAACTCGGCGAGTTAGGGTTCCCCAAACCCTAGCCGCCGACCAAGCCCTCCCCTTGGTGCCCTCTAAACCGTAGATTGCCAAGGCCTCTCTCATACTCCACCATACTCGCTCCGGCTTAAGGCGAAGCCCTGCGAGATCTCCCCTCTACTTCCGGTACCACGCCGTCGTGCTGCCGGAATCGCGAGGAGAGTGCTACAACCTCCGCTGCCTGCTGGAACAAGGGAGAGGAAGGTCTTCGTCGAGTACCGAACGTGTGACCGACTGCGGGAGCGCTGCCGGAACGCAGCGCCGGAAGGATCGTCTACGCGATCTTGAGATCGGCAAGTGTACGACTACATCACCCACGAGAATCTGCTCTCGTTAACCGCTTTGGAATCTTCGAGGGTGAGTTCCTCTATTGACTCGTTGCTACAATCTAGTAGATAGATCTTGGCTTGTTTGTTTTCATGCGGTAGAATATTTTTGTTTTCCATGCTACGAACCCCTACAGATCCCATCTATGATAAATAACATGCACATACTACATGGCTAGGCTGAAGCCCTTAGCCCAAAGAGAATTACTTACACATAGAGATGAAATCAACAATCATAAATATTGTATTGGGAATCATGAGATTGATAGCAATAGTCTTACAATGTCGCTAATTGGAGATGAGATCTACTATTTCAAGTGGTGGAATATGGCTATGGTGGTGGAGAAGGGTTTGGAGATTAGATCTAGATATATTCCTCCAGCGGTGCGGTTTCTTAAGTCTGGTGGAGTCGGGGGCATTTTCCTCGTCGTCCGAGGCCTCTTTATATAGGGGTACCTTCACGAAAGTCGTTCTGTTTGACTTAGCAGTGTCGGTGGCAACTATACAGTCGAAACTATACGGCCGGAATTTTATTCCTATCGCATAGTTGGTCATTAAAGCTTCTGCCTCCACTTCACGACCCCTGGTTTCTTTGGGTTGTTGGAAATATCATATCTTTGACTTTAATGTTGTGATTTCCATCACCAAACGTCATTATCTATGCAGGGAAAAATGGAAAGAAAGGATTGCATACCCCTTTGATCATTAGGCATTAGTGGCAGGGTTTAGAGAGAATTTCATCAAAAATATGAATAATATCCAGTTTAAATGTGAGTGTGGATGGCTATATTTCACATCCATCACCCATACTTCCATTTGTTCGGACAACATGATGGAGCGAAAAAGCTTTCTAGGGCTAGAGGGGCCCATGCCCCCCTCCACTTTAGAGATATCCTCTAAAATATCTTCAGTATTAGGCTTAGATTTGAGATATTACTCAAACTTTAAGTGTGACTTACCTTCTTAGCCTCCTCAACTCCGCTTGACCCCCTCGACAATCTTTGAAGAAGAAACGTCTGCCACACCCTCCTCACAACTTTGAGTGTTGCCACCGTGGCCACTGATGCACCGATTGCGATACCCCACCACAATGATGACACCCAAATTGTCATGTTTGCCATCCTCCTTGTCCTTGTTAGGGATTGACATGTTCATTGTCAGCATGACAGGCATGAGTGAAGTGAATTTCATTGTGGCTAGGATAGACAAGAGAGAAAAGGGTACAACCCCCATTCAAAAAAGAACAAGGTACAACAGAAACACTTGCAGGATCATAGTATTGAACTCTGCAAATTCTGATCAACTACTTAAACCACAACTAGCTAATTAAGAGGATGGTCCATTGAGTTGCACTCCCTCCGTTTGAAAATGTAAGAAGTTTTAGCTTTGTGAATCAAATGTATCTAGATGTCTTTTAGTGTATAGGTTTGTAGAGGTTTGGAGTGAACCTATATCTAAAAAGAGTAGATATACATCCATTTCACAAATCTAAAATGTTTTATATTTCTAAAAGGAGGGAGTAGCAATTAAGCTATGTTATTTTAGCATCTTGTTCCTTGCGTGAAACTATATTCCTTTCCAACAATAATCCCCATCATTTTCAGTGGGCGCGATGCACCTTAATCATACATAATTATTGGTGGAAGACTCTCGACACACACATAAAAAGAACAGTTTTCCTACAAGAGGAAGTAAAACATAATGATATATGGTTGATGACCCACAAGTGTAGGGGGTGTATCGTAGTACTTTCGATAAATAGGAGTGGCGATCCCAACGAGGAGCAGAAGGTGTTGACTAGTGGTATGGAGCAGGAAATCTCTATAAATACTTAGCAAACGGATTTTTAGGGGTTTTCTCATAAAGCAAAGAAACAAAGTGCAAGTAATAAAGACAACAAAAAAATGCAGAAAGTGTCCTAATCCTTTCTTAGCAAAGGACAAGGCGGTGGAAATACTTATAAGGACCAACCATTCTCGAGGACACATGGGAATTCTGTCAAGTGCTTTCGCTTCAAATAGTTGAGTAGTCTTCATTGGTGTTGTAAGTGTTGTGTGGGTGAACCTGTGCTAATGTACCGACCTTATTTGGACTAATACATACTTGTTATTAAACCCCCTGCAAGCATCCGCAACAACATGAAAGCAATTAAGATATAAACCTAACCACAGCCTTAAACTCTGACATCCTACGCTCCCTTGTGCAATGGTGTCCTAACGGGGGTTCAGGTTTCTGTCACTCCGGCAACCCCACAATTAGTATCGAAATACACAATGCATTCCCCTAGGCCCATAAATGGTGAAGTATCATGTAGTCGACGTTCACATGACACCACTAGAAGAATAGCACCACAACTTAAATACTAAACCATTGAATAATATCTCAACACAAATCCACTACTAACAACATGACTTCTCTCCTGTGCTCAAGAACTAAACGAACTACTCACAAGACATCATATGGATCAAGATCAAAGATGATATGGTGATGGATAACAATCTGAACATAAACAATAATCTAATGGTTCCACTCACAAGTATCAACTACAATAGTAATCAACACCGGGGAAGTTTCCCCTAAGAACTATGCAAGTATTCAACACAATTGTTACAGCGGGATGGAGTGGTGATGATGGTGCTGGTGGAGATGATGGTGTGGATGATGATGATGATCCCGATGAAGCCTAGCTTGATGATGGTGTTGATGGCGACAATCTTCCCTCTACGGGAAGGAATTTCCACGGCAAAAATTTGTCTGCCGGAGAGCTCTTTCACTGTCGGTGTTTTCTGCCCCGCAGAGGCGACGGAACCTTTCTGTGGTCACTCCCCTTGTTTTAGGGTTTTGAGGAGAAGATATAGGCGAGAGGGCAGAGCCAGAGGTGGGCCAAGTGGGCCATAGGTGGGCCAGGTGGGCCACACCCCCTGTAGGCGCGGCCAAGGGGTGGCCCGCGCCTGGGGGTGTGGTCCCCCTGTGGCCCATCTCCTCCTCCCCTTCTAGCTTCCTTCGTCTTCTGGGAAAATATGATTTTCCATAATTTTTCGGGTATTTTTCTGGTCTTCATGAAATTGCATCAAAACACCTCTTTTTCCATCAGAATCCTGACTCCGGTAGTCCATCCTCCAAGAATCATCCAACATGCAAAAACAGATCAAAAGACATAAGTAACACCTCTTAATAAGAAATATATCAATAAATAGAGGCAAATTATGATATAGAATGGTGATGCAAATTGGACGTATCAACTCCCCCCAAACTTAGACCTTCGCTTGTCCCCAAGCGAAAACTGAGCTCAGTAAACATGTCCACAGGTTTATGGAGTGAAGTGTCGATAAAAGAATACTGACAAGAAGCATCACACTTACCATTGCACAACTCATAGAAGAAAGAAACTCACCATTATATAACTTTGTTCTTGGTCAGAGAACAGCTGGCAAACAGTTTCACAAAAAGCTTTTGAAGAAGTTTTATAGCAGGAGTACTCTTTGCTCAAACATAAAAGGTTTTTCACAATGATAGCTTTCAGAGTAATACTCAATAGATAAGAGTCTTGTGCAAACAAGGAAGATAAAGAACATGATTGAATAAATTATTATATGAATGCTTGAAACACAACAACTCAAATGCTTGTTGGAGATAGAGAGGAAGTAGGTTTACTGATTCAACTTAGAAATAGGAGAAAGGCCCTTCATAGAGGGAAGCAGGGATTTCAAGTTCATAAAGAGCTTTCAAAATATTATGGTACTTACTAGCTTTGAGCCCTCATTGTGAAGGGAATATGCCCGAGAGGCAATAATAAAGTGGTTATTATCGTATTCCTTATTTATGATAAATGTTTATTTTACATGCTATAATTGTATTAATACAGAAACGTTAATACATGTGTGTTTAATAAACAAAAAGGAAGTTCCTAGTTATGCCTCTCTTATAAACTAGCTCGTTGATTAACAAGATGATCAAAGGTTTCCTGATCATGGACATTGGATGTTGTTAATAACGAGGTCACAACATTAGTGTAATGGTGTGATGAACATTCATCCTAAGTATAGCATTACGATCAAAGTCATTGAGTTTATATTGCTATAACAACTTACGAAGTGATCCTAATCCTTAGACCATGAGATCATGTCAATCACTAACACCGGAAGAGTTTCTTGATAACATCAAACATCACACCGTAACAGGGTGATTATAAAGATGGATTCAGAACTAATAAAGTGTTATGTTGAGGCCCATGGATCGAGAGTGGAATTTGTTCATCCCGATGACGGATAGATATACTCTGGGCCCTCTCAGTGATATCACATTGATTAGCTTGCAAGCAAGTGATTTGATCACTAGAATGTTATATCACGGGAACGAGAAAAGAGTGCATGTCAGTAACGAGATCAAACTAGGTATGGAGATACCGATGATCGAATCTCGGACATGTAATATATCGTGAAACAAAGGGATTAAGATACTAGCGTAAAAGGTTCCGACGATCACAAGAAAGTCATCGTTGAATGTGTGGGAGTTAGTATGGGTCTCCAGATCCCGCTTCTGATTATTGATCTGAGAAGGGTCTCGATCATGTCCGCATTATTCACGAACCGTAGGGTGACACACTTAAGAGACACCGACATCCAATTGGATCAAAAGTTTCATGCCGAAAGAATGAACAAGCGCAGGAATTTATTTCACTAGATACCGAAACAGGTTTTCGGGTGAAATTGCATAAAGTGGTTATGCATGTGAAATAGAATTCTAGCAAGGGGTTATTTGTGAATGTTTGTCATTAAAGTAATTGACAAAATTCTGAATAAAATAAAAGAGTTTTATTTAATGAGAGTTTGCATTAAATTTGGTGGAAATTTAATGGGAATTTGAGTGGGTTTTTTAGTGGAGAAAATTGAAGGGCCATTTTGTGAGTGGAGTGTCCACCCACATGAATGAGGGAGAGGTGGGGGCACCCTCCATGGCCGGCGGCCATGCCCCCTTGGGCTGCCCCCTCCCCTATATAAGGTGCTCCTCCTCTCACTTCTCACTTACACCTCCTTGTGAAGGATCTCTCTCCCCCTCTAGAATTTATCCCCCGTGGTCTCAGACTAGCGAGATACATGTTCCCGGTGGCTATTCGGCAAGAAAGAGTTGTGCTTCCGCTGCATCGCTGGAGCGAGGAGGCGGAGGTTGCTCGGTGCCTCGAACGTGTGTGCGAGCACGAATGCGCTATTGTTTTGCGGCGCTAGGACTTCCTCTCGATCTTGAGATCGGCAAGAGATCGTCTACATCAACCACGAGTTTGGACTCGTTAAGCTTTGTCGGTCTTCAAGGGTATGTTCTCTACGGATATACATTCGCCCGTTGTTTGTATCTAGTAGATAGATCTTGGTACATAGTTGTTCCCATCGTAGGAAATTTTTTGTTTTCTATGCTGCGAACCCTACAGTGGTATCAGAGCCGGATCTATGCATAGATACTTTGCACGGGTAGTACACATATGAGTATGTGGGCGATGATGATCATTTTATTGCTTCTTAGTTGTACTTTGGATATTGGTGGCATAGTGGGATGAAGCGGCCCGGACAAACTTTACATGTCCTCGCACATGAGACCTGTTCCAC
Organism: Avena sativa; assembly: GCA_916181665.1. NCBI lineage: Eukaryota > Viridiplantae > Streptophyta > Magnoliopsida > Poales > Poaceae > Avena > Avena sativa. The sequence goes on along the minus strand of OV702289.1, from coordinate 34,508,742 downwards.
GCTTGACATGCAACGAGTTTTGCATAAGTGGCTAGCGGGTGTCTGTCTCTCCTACTATAATCAATATCTAATTTGCAATGAGTTGTCAACAATTTGGTTATCCTCGTTGTGGTTCATGTTCGTAGGTAAGAACGGTTCTATCTTCGAAAGCCCTAAGCCACGTAAAATTTGCAATGGATAAATTAGAGGCGTCTAGTTTAGATTGTTGATGGGCTAGTATTATGATATGGTGATGTTTTAAGTAGAAGTATGAGATGATACTCTTACAACACACATAGCGTGTAAGTTCCATAGACCTTGGCCTTACACATAAAGTTATGATAGAGATCATACCACGGTGCACATGATGGAGATCATATGCGGGAACCATATCATTTCACTAATAAACATGAGATGTTTTGATTGCATTTTATATTGCTTGTTTGGCGTTTTATTAGCATAATAAGATGATCCCTCATTTAGATATCAAGATAATAATGTGTTCTTCCTTAAGTATGCACCGACAATGTTTCGTCGCTTCAAGACATCACGTGATGATCGGGTGTACTTGAATCCACGAGCATATCTCGGGTGTAAGACAGTTACACACGCGAATACTAAGGTTCTTACTTGACGAGCCTAGCATGTACAGACATGGCCTCGGAACACGGACCGAAAGGTTAAGCATGAGTCATATGTTTTTGATATGATGACCATATGGATGCTCGCCTTTGAAGCTACACCGACTCACGTGATGATCGGACTTGGTGTAGTGGATTTGGTTCATGTAATCACCAAAAAGACACGAGGGATGTCGTTTTTGAGTGGGAGTTCATTTCTAATTTGGATTAGTAGAACCCAATTTATCATAAATTAAATCAAAGTGAATTTGCATAATTTGTTGTAGTCATTGGCATTCGTTCACCAGCTTATGTTTAGTTATAATTGAGATAATAGAACTATAGAATTCTGGATATATACTTTACGAACTGGTATCGTATTGTGTTAAGTGTCAATCTAAAGTTTAAAGTCCTATTGCAAACTTTCAGCAAACTCTATTTACTCCGTGGAATTTAATAGTTGGTATTAAATCGAGAGTAACAATTCCAGTGTTAGTATCTTAAGTATCATGTTTGCCTCCACGATTCTTGATTGTTTTAATATCAAGTTTATCTAGGAGCTGAAAGAATTGTTTCAGAAACCATCATGTGTGGCAGATATAACGATATCTGAAACAATGTTTTGGTTGCAATATGATAGAGTATAATATATGTTCTCATATTGGATGAGAATTTATGAAGGTTGGAGATGCTAGACATCCTAATCATCCAAAAGGGTTTTGGAAAGTAATGTTATACTCATGATTCGCCTTTATAAGATACAGCAGCTTGATCATGAAAGTCGTCATGATAAGGATGAATAGAATATGTATGTAAAGTGTTTACTACACTAAAAGATTACTAAAGAATGGATTTTGAAAGAATATCGATCATTTTGATGATGGTGATCTACTTCAAAGTGCAAGTCCAAAGGTATTATTATTTGAATATACACGCTTTGGACTATGTGTCATGTATATGGCGCCACTTTTGATGTTGATAGATTCTTTTAAAAAGGAAAAGGAAATGCTGAAAGAGAATCTATAAAATATATTTGGCAGAAAATAAAAGATTGGAAACATCCAATTTAGGTATATATATGATATACATGTTATGGTTGTATTCTTTGCTTGTTAAACAATGTGGTTCTTGGGTATTGGATACCGAATTGGTTGGTATGAAATTCATACAAAACAACGCAATTCATGAACCACAATGGCCTAAGTAACTAGCAAGAGAATATGTGATGATGTTCATCGAAAACAAACAAACCTTTGTTTGTATTTCTCGTTGACATCAAAGCTTGACTTCAAGATTTGTTTTAATAATTGTTATTTGAATCAGGTATTATGAGAACAAAGGTTGTTCAAATAATTACCGTATTCCATATAAGATGGATGATTTACAAATCTAGTTGGAGAAATCACATCCATAAAACCTAATGCTAAAATGTTGCAAGACAAATGATTGGAAGATCACTTACGAAGTGACATCGCCGTTTAAATTATATTGGAAAGAAAACATGAAGAATCTCCATATTCATGGATTTTTGGAGTCTTTGATTTGATCAATTGATGCTTGTGAGACTTTCCACATGATAATTAAAACTTCGTTCAAAGGCCAAAGAAGAACGAATGACTAAATTATTGGAATTTATACATATCGATGTATGTAGTCCATTATGTATAGTCGTAAGCGATGGATTTCAACTTCATATGCTTTCTCCGAAAATTTGAGTGAATGTTCACTTAATGCGAGAGAAGTATGAAATATTTGAAAATGTTTCAAAGACTTTCAAGATGAAGTGCAAAATCATTTTAACAAGAAAATAAATGGTTTATGATTTTATCATAAGGGATTTGTTTGAGTTACAAGTGTAACAAGAAAATAAATGAATTTTGATTTTATCATAAAGGGATTTATTTGAGTTGCAAGTTTAGCAAAACACCTAGATTTACATCTCCCGAAACACCATAGGAGTATGGAGTGTTTGAGATTTGTAATGAAACCTTGTTTGACATGGTTGGATCAAAGGTGTTATTTATAAAACTGCCATTATGTTTTAAAAGATTAAAGCTTTAGAGACTTCCACTTTTACACTAAAAAGAGCTCCATCTTGATCCGTTGAAATGACACCATCGAAGTTATGGTTTGGGGTAAAACCCAAGTTGTCATTTCTTAAATTTTGGTATGCTAAAATAAGTAAGATGTTTACAACCGAAGTCGGATGAGCATGTCTTTGTAGGTTATTTCGAATAACAATTGGTTATTCCTCAATAACACCAAGGACAAAAGGGTTTGTCGCTTGAAACGTGAAGTTTCTTGAAGAAGGAATTTTTCATAAATGTTAAGTGGGAGGACAATAGAACTTTGATAAGGTTAATGAACCTTAGCTATATGTGCTGAGTTGCGCAACGCCAGAAATTGTTCCGGAGGCTGCCATAATGCTCATAGCTTATGTGCCTCAAAGGTTGTGGTCACGGAGATCTAAGTTCTTATTGAACCAAGTCGGTCGGATAAACAATCAAATACTAAGATTTGAGAGTAAATCATTATTGTTTGACAATGATGAACCGACTATATGCAAAGAAGCGATGATGGGCCCTGACTCCGTCAAATGGCTTGAAGCCATAAAATCCGTGATAGTTCCATACACGAGAAATCAAGTTTTGAATTTGGAAGACCCTCCGGAAAGGTGTAAAAACCTATCGGTCATATTTGGATCTATAAAGAAACAGACATGAATGTTTCACATCTATGAAATAGTCGACATGTCGTAAAGTATTTTATGACAATGTTCAAGGAGTTGACTATGACAAGATTTGATCTTTCATAGCGATATTTAGTCTGGACGGATTAAAGTAGCAACCACTACATATAATTTGGTATATGGTAGATGAATAAACAAAACAAAGTTCTTCTAATAGAATGGTTACCTAGGACGTGTACATGACACGGTCCAAAGGGTTTTGTTAAATTCAAAGGATGCTAAAAGGGCATGCAAACTTCAATGGTTGAAGTAAGCATCGCGGAGTTGGAATCTTCACCATGATGAAAAATGAGTTTTTCATCTGGAGACGATAAAGATGCTTGCATTTGCAAGAAATTAAGTGGGAGCGTTGAGACATATTTCTAATACATTATGTGGAGGACATCTTGTTGATTAGAAATGATGTATCTTTTATTGACCAAAGGTTAAGAATTTCATTTCGATGAAATACTTAGGCAAAACCTGAATATTTAGCATGAATGTCTATAGTGGATAGACTGTGACGCTAATATGTTTATGCCAAACGTACATGTATGAGATATTGAAGGAGTTCAATATAGAAACGAATAAAAATGGTTCTTGTCGCATGGAAAGAAATTGAATCAAGATTCAAGTGCATCGACACTTGATAAGTGAAACAAGATTCAAGTGCTTTGACACTTGATGAGTGAAATCACGAGAATGTTTTGATCAATCATACCATGATATGTACACATCCAGATATGTCCTATGCTCTAAGTGTTATGAGCAAATACCAGAATGAATCATAAAATGATCATTGGACGATAGTAAGGATATTCTTATGATCTTTTGGAAAGAACTAAGAATATATTTGTGTAGAGGTGACAAACAATTACAAATAGTTCATTGTAAAGAGTTACATTGATACTAGTTTTGTCACAAGATACAAATTAAGTTTATCTCAATTTAAACTATGGGTGGCACAATGTAATGGAAAGGAGATTCCATGATGGATTTGGAAGAGTTCCAAAGTTAAGATACATTGTGACGAATACTACAACAAAAGGCTAAGTATATGACTGCTATAGTAGCGGCAAAGGAGGGAATTTGTGTCAAGTAGTTTGTTATCAAACTAAGGTGTGGTTCGCAACGGGCTAACACTAAAGATATATTGTATGACAATAGTATCGACGTGTTTTAACCCCAAGGAACTAAAGGTCTCACCGAAAGACCAAATTTATACAATGCCATCTCATTTGAGAATGAGTGATGCGTGAAGACGCAAAGACATGCAAATACACACGGACCTGAAGCGTCAGATCCGTAGATTATGTTAACCACTTGCAATTGCGTATATGGAACACCGGAAAGCCATAAGTGTTCAATACGCAAAGTACTCAAACTAGATTATTGTCTCTAGTGCAAGTGGGAGACTGAAGGGAATATGCCCGAGAGGCAATAATAAAGTGGTTATTATCGTATTCCTTATTTATGATAAATGTTTATTTTACATGCTATAATTGTATTAATACGGAAACGTTAATACATGTGTGTTTAATAAACAAAAAGGAAGTTCCTAGTTATGCCTCTCTTATAAACTAGCTCGTTGATTAACAAGATGATCAAAGGTTTCCTGATCATGGACATTGGATGTTGTTAATAACGAGGTCACAACATTAGTGTAATGGTGTGATGAACATTCATCCGAAGTATAGCATTACGATCAAAGTCATTGAGTTTATATTGCTATAACAACTTACGAAGTGATCCTAATCCTTAGACCATGAGATCATGTCAATCACTAACACCGGAAGAGTTTCTTGATAACATCAAACATCACACCGTAACAGGGTGATTATAAAGATGGATTCAGAACTAATAAAGTGTTATGTTGAGGCCCATGGATCGAGAGTGGAATTTGTTCATCCCGATGACGGATAGATATACTCTGGGCCCTCTCGGTGATATCACATTGATTAGCTTGCAAGCAAGTGATTTGATCACTAGAATGTTATATCACGGGAACGAGAAAAGAGTGCATGTCAGTAACGAGATCAAACTAGGTATGGAGATACCGATGATCGAATCTCGGACATGTAATATATCGTGAAACAAAGGGATTAAGATACTAGCGTAAAAGGTTCCGACGATCACAAGAAAGTCATCGTTGAATGTGTGGGAGTCAGTATGGGTCTCCAGATCCCGCTTCTGATTATTGATCTGAGAAGGGTCTCGATCATGTCCGCATTATTCACGAACCGTAGGGTGACACACTTAAGAGACACCGACATCCAATTGGAGCAAAATTTTCATGCCGAAATAACGAACAAGCGCAGGAATTTATTTCACTAGATACCGAAACAGGTTTTCGGGTGAAATTGCATAAAGTGGTTATGCATGTGAAATAGAATTCTAGCAAGGGGTTATTTGTGAATGTTTGTCATTAAAGTAATTGACAAAATTCTGAATAAAATAAAAGAGTTTTATTTAATGAGAGTTTGCATTAAATTTGGTGGAAATTTAATGGGAATTTGAGTGGGTTTTTGAGTGGAGAAAATTGAAGGGCCATTTTGTGAGTGGAGTGTCCACCCACATGAATGAGGGAGAGGTGGGGGCACCCTCCATGGCCGGCAGCCATGCCCCCTTGGGCTGCCCCCCCTCCCCTATATAAGGAGATCCTCCTCTCACTTCTCACTTACACCTCCTCGTGAAGGATCTCTCTCGCCCTCTAGAATTTATCCCCCATGGTCTCGGACTAGCGAGATACATGTTCCCGGTGGCTATTCGGCAAGAAAGAGTTGTGCTTCCGCTGCATCGCTGGAGCGAGGAGGCGGAGGTTGCTCGGTGCCTCGAACGTGTGTGCGAGCACGGATGCGCTGCTGTTTTGCGGCGCTAGGACTTCCTCTCGATCTTGAGATCGGCAAGAGATCGTCTACATCAACCATGAGTTTGGACTCGTTAATCTTTGTCGGTCTTCAAGGGTATGTTCTCTACGGATATACATCCGCCCATTGTTTGTATCTAGTAGATAGATCTTGGTACATAGTTGTTCCCATCGTAGGAAATTTTTTGTTTTCTATGCTGCGAACCCTACACATTGCCCCTATCATAAGCATCTTGAAGTGATTAAGGTTAAAGTGAACAAAGATGGAGTATATCCTTGGCGAAATATAAGTTGGCAATATCATCTCCCTTGAGTACGAGGGCCGCTCCTCATGCTACTCAACTTTAGTTACCGGTAAGTTCTTGTCATTGTAAGTACATGTGTATCATAAAGAACCGCCAACGGGTACCCCTTGCACATGATACAGGAGCTATACCATAATCAAAATGACAAGGCAAGCAGACAGTGAGCATCTCATTAATCACTTATTTGCCATGGGAAAATGGCGCTTTTTTCTCTCTTTCCTCTTTTCAATATGTCTCTTCTTTTTTTTATATAAGAGGAAAGCTTCATAGATTGCTCACTGTGGTGATGCTGCAAGTTTCCACCATGATTAGGCATGGCTTAGCCTAGTAGCCTAGGCGTTTCTCTAACACACATACATAACTCCATGGACTTACAAGCTCCCCTTTTATTTCACACCGAGGACATCCGCAAACAAAAGAGCATGATATCAACTAGGTATGTATTTACAGGTGTTGAAAGTGTCCCCGTGACAGCACAGTTCTGCTAATCCCAACATATAACTATAAGCATATACAACTTCGATGACACAATGGTTCAAGTTTATTAGGGGCAAGAAAATAAGGTGTGCCATCAAGTTCGTGTGAGCTTTACTAACTAGTTTTCACATAAAAAATAATTTTTAATTCAAAAGATAGATGAAGCTTGAGAATTTGCTTGGAATAGCAATAATGCTATTAGGTAGATATGGTGGACACAAATGGCACAGGTTTGGTTCAAAGGGGTTGGATGCATGAGAAGTATGCCTTCTCAAAATAGGTTTTTGGGTAGCAAGGCTGGGTAGCAAGCAAAAGAGTTGAAGAAAACAAGCAAACATACAAGTAATAAAGCCAAACATGCAATCTTCCTTGAAGACACAAAAGATCTTAAATAAAGAATACTAAGCTTATGAGACAATCAAGAAATAAAATAAATGATACAAAATACCTGTAAGCTTTTCTCTTTTCCTTTAAAACCTCAAAAAGTGTTGCTACTGACTAGAGCTCGGTTTGCCAAAACCAATTTAGATCTACTTGATGCTCCCAAAGTGATGCCAATACTGATCAACAAGATCAATCATATAATAGAGATTGCAAACTAAAATAAGAAGTGAAAAAGGTAAAAGATGAAACTTCTCATTAATATTCCATAAAGGCACTCACACCAAGGGATACATAGATAATCAACTAAAGGAGAGATACTTCCTCATTCAAACCAACCTATAAGATAACTTCTCTACCAAAGATATGAATCTAAAAAGGTAAAAGATAAAATATAATGATGTGATACCGCGACACTCCACCAAGCTTGGAACAAGCCAAGGGGATGCCAAACCTGATGACGAATTACTCCTTCGGTGGTGGTGGTGTTCCCTTGTTTAGGGTCAGAAAACCCTCCAGCATCTTACGAAGCCTGTTATTCTCCTGTTGAAGTATATCCACCTTCATCCTTAGAGCACGATACTTATCACAAAACTCATCAGTGGTTCGAAGGGCTTCCATCGCCTTAGGGCAGGATCTGAAGTTTGGAACGGAGGTCATCATCCCCTGCATATTACGAGAAAAAGCACGTCTAGTGTTAATTGCTCCTACAAAAGTAGGTTTCCTTGCCCTTGACCCTGCGATGGTTTGTTCCTTAATGCTTGCTGACACGTTCTTTACTTCCTCCTCGGCGCTCCAATCCATGTCCTTGTCATTGGTGGAGACCATGGTGCTCTAAACTTGAGAGGAATCCTGACAGAAACATATCGAAACGAAAACATGATGCACGAACCTCGAGGGATCCAGGGGGTTATATATTATGAAGTTTCAAAGCATAAGGAAGGTACCGGCGCGAAAACGAGGCAGGGACGGAGCTCGGGGGGCTCACACCCCCTCTAGGCGTGGCCAGCTGGGGCTCGCGCCTGGGGTGGGTGTGACCACCCTGGCCTCCGTTTCCTCCTCTGTTTCGTTTCATAACCTTCCGTATGTAATAAAAACATCAAAAATATAAAAAGATAGGGTTTTCAAGAACCTTCTGTTTTCACCACTTTTACCTATTCAAAGATGAACTCTGCAGACTCCTTTTCTCCTTCTCCTGAAAATTTCTTTCATGCAAGGCTTTACACAAACCTCAATGGCAACATTAGTGTATGCAAAAACAATAAACCTTTAGGTTTACACTTCAACTGAAATCCATCAAAACAAAAGCTACTGTAGAAACTCCTTTCCAAAACCCTAGAAGAATCTGTAAGGGAATCAATATAAGAGGCAAATGCAAATGATGGCAGAAATCTGTAAAACAGACCAGCACGTAAAGATTGATTTTTTCGAAAACCTTCTGTTTCTCAAATCAAAATGTGAAAAACTAATGAAAGTTGGGTAACAACTTGGAGAATAATCACATAAAAATATAGCTCCATCCGAAGTACTGAGCTTCTTCACGAATTTTTACAATGCAGCACAAAAATTTGTCCCAGGACAGCCACTTTTCACAACTCCTCTACTTCTCAAAAGTAGTTGATCTTGACACAAAAACCAAAACAAAAAGGATAAGGAGCAGTTATTACTGAGGTAATAACTTCCAAGACTCGACAAAACTATTGGGTTATCTCCCAAGAAGTACTTCTATTTAATGCCTTTAAGTTAGGCTTGAAAATTTCAAAGATGCTCACATAGGAGATAAATATCTAGAGTGAAAGAGAGCATCAAGAAGCAAATAACCAACACATTTGAGTCTAACCCACTTCCTATGCACGGGGTATCATGAGAAAACAAATTGTTGAAACAAAAATCCACTAGCATAGGAAGACAAAACAAATGCAACTTCAAAGCTTTCAACATAAAACGGGGAACATAAAACCATGTTTCCCTCTCTCATAATAACTTTCAGTAGCACTTTGAATAAAGTTGACAATATAACTATCACTGACAACAACTTTTTCATCAGAATGAGCATACTTACAATCATTAAAAAGAGGTCCAAGGTCATAAACCGGGTCAATAGAAGCAAGTTGTTCCATCCTGAAATCTTTATTAGGCAAGCTATTTTCACAAGGAGCTAAGTTGAACTCATAAGAATCTCCATCAAACTTAGTCAAAACTTTTTCCTTCCTACAATCTATAATAGCTCCACAAGTGTTCAAGAAAGGTCTACCAAAAATGATAGGACAAGTTTTGCTAGCTGCTGAATTAAGCACTAGAAAATCAGCAGGATACTTAACCTTACCGCAGAGGACTTCCACATCTCTTACAATACCAATAGGTCAAATGGTTTCCTTATTAGCAAGGTGAATAACCACATCAATGTCCTCAAGCTCACAAGGACCAATTTCATGAATAATTTTCATGTAAAGCTCATAAGGAATAGCACTAGAACTAGCACCAATATCACATAAACCATAATAGCAATGATCACCAATTTTAACCGAAAGCACATGGACACTAGCTTTTCTAGGATGAGAGACAATATTAGAAGCGTCTTCACAGAAGACAATGTGCTCATCCTCTATATTTTTAGTGACAATATCTTTCACAATAGCTACCACATGTTCAATATTTATTTGCTCATCGGGTTCCACGGTTTTCTTTGTACTTTTGCTAACCACATTAGCTATGATAGAATGTTCCTTTACCTTAGCAGGAAAAGGAATCTTCTCAACATAAGGTTCAGGCAAAATAGGATCAACAGTACAAACTTCTATGCTAGCAGGAACATGGGTAACAATGTCTTTATAAGGAGCATGGTACTTGCCCACTCTTTTTTGGGAATTTCAATATAGGAGGCAAAGTCCTTAAAACAATTGGCAAGAACTTGAGAATCAAGACCATACTCATTACTAATACCATGTAAGTCATCAGTTCCCATAAAGGTTTTATTTATGCATTCATAATCATAGTTTATACCCGATTTTCTTCCTTTGTCATTCTCCCAAGCTTCAGTGTTCTCTTGAATACGGTCTAGGAGATCCCATTTAGCTTCTTCCTTCATACGTGTGAATGATCCAGCACAAGAAGCATCTAGTAAATCTTTATCATGAAGAGAAAGCCTAGCATAAAAGTTATTGATAATAATATTGTTAGGGAGTTCATGAATGGGACATTTAAGCATTAGTAACTTCAATCTCCCCCAAGATTGCGCTGTACTCTCTCCATCACGAGGCCAAAAGTTATATATCAGATTCCTATCCTTATGAATTTCACTGGGAGGATAGAATTTAGAATAAAAGAGAGGTACTATTTCCTCCCATTCCATGGATTGCCCATTCTTCAGTAGCTTATACCATTCTTCATCTCTCCCTTTCAAGGATATAGAGAGTAACTTCTTCTTCACCTATTCAGTCGTGATACCTGCACACTTAAACAACCCGCATAATTCATGGATAAAAAGCAAATGATCACCAGGGTGGACGGTTCCATCCCCTAAATAATAATTATCCATAACACGATCAACAATACTTGTAGGTATCTTAAAAGGATCTATCTCAACAGGTGGTGGTTCATCTACTACCCTAGCAGTGGTAGTAGTTTTCCCAAACAGAAAACCAAGTGGGTTATCCATATTGAAAACAAAGTAACAAACAGAGATAAAAAGCAATACTCACAGTAGAAGTTTCCTTTACCAGTTCCACTCTTCAATAGCGCTTCACTCCCCGGCAACGGCGCCAGAAAATAGTCTTGATGACCCACAAGTATAGGGGGTGTATCATAGTACTTTCGATAAATAGGAGTGTCGATCCTAACGAGGAGCATAAGGTGTTTACTAGTGGTATGGAGCAGGAAATCTCTGAAATACTTAGCAAAAGATTTTTAGGGGTTTTCTGATAAAGCAAAGAAACAAAGTGCAAGTAAGAAATACAACGAACAAATGCCGCAAGTGTCCCAATCCTTTCTTAGCAAAGGACAAGCCGGTGGAAATACTTATAAGGACCAAACGTTCTTGAGGACACATGGGAATTCTGTCAAGTGCTTTCGCTTCAAATAACTGAGTAGTCTTCTTTGGTGTTGTAAGTGTTGTTGGGTGAACCTGTGCTAATGTACCGACCTTACTTGGACTAATACATACTTGTGATTAAACCCCCTGCAAGCATCCGCAACTACAGGAAAGCAATTAAGATATAAACCTAACCACAGCCTTAAACTCTGACATCCTATGCTCCCTTGTGCAATGGTGTCCTAACGAAGGTTCAGGTTTCTGTCACTCCGGCAACCCCACAATTAGTATCCAAATACACAATGCATTCCCCTAGGCCCATAAATGGTGAAGTATCATGTAGTCGACGTTCACATGACACCACTAGAAGAATAGCACCACAACTTAAATACTAAACCATTGAATAATATCTCAACACAAATCCACTACTAACAACATGACTTCTTTCATGTCCTCAACAACTAAACGAACTACTCACAAGACATCATATGGATCAAGATAAAAGATGATATGGTGATGGATAACAATATGAACATAAACAATAATCCAATAGTTCCACTCACAAGCATCAACTACAATAGTAATCAACACTGGGAAAGTTTCCCCTAAGAACTATGCAAGTATTCAACAAATTATTACAGCGGGATGGAGTGGTGATGATGGTGCTAGTGGAGATGATGGTGTGGATGATGATGATGATCCCGATGAAGCCTAGCTTGATAATGGTGTTGATGGCGACGATCTCCCCTCTCCGGGAAGGAATTTCCTGGCAGAAATCTGTCTGCCAGAGAGATCTTTCTCTCTCGGTGTTTTCCGCCCCGCAGAGGCGGCGTAATCTTTCTGTGGTCGCTCCCCTTGTTTTAGGGTTTCGAGGAGAAGATATAGGCAATAGGGCGGAGCCAGAGGTGGGCCACACCCCTTGTAGGCGCGGCCAAGGGGTGGCCCATGCCTGGGGGTGTGGGCCCTCTATGGCCTATCTCCTCCTCCCCTTCTGGCTTCCTTCGTCTTCTGGGAAAATATGATTTTCCATAATTTTTCTGGTCTTCACGAAATTGCATCAAAACACCTCTTTTTCCATCAGAATCCTGACTCCGACAGTCCATCCTCCAAGAATCATCCAACATGCAAAAACAGATGAAAAGACATAAGTAACACCTCTTAATAAGAAATATATCAATGAATAGAGGCAAATTATGATATAGAATGGTGATGCAAATTGGACATATCAATGGTTCATTCTATTTTGTGCACTGAAACAAACCGCACAAAGATATACACTTGGGTGGCATTAATACTATTATCCCTTAATTTCTATGGGTTTCCTTCATTATGTGCTCCTTCCCCGCCCATGGTTTTCTTCATGTATCTGTCACGCACTTCCTTGGACGGGAGAAATATATGTTTACCATCACTGCGCACGACACAGCTTATTGAAACTCAACTCTCACATGGCTATATATATGTTTAGCCCTAGCTAGCATTACCAAGTGATCAATACATTACAAGCTTACACATAACATAGCCATTTCATCAAGGGTACGGTTGAACAACAGTTTAATTGAGCTTAACTTCCACTAGAAGTATGTCAGAATTGAACACATGATAAAACCGCGAGATCACACAACAGTTCTCTCAATTATAAATAAACCAATTATATCTAAACCGGTCCACCTTTCAAGAAACAAAAATGATGAGTTGCTTTTAACTTTTTGAAATGCTAAGCCGGTAGTCGCTAATACCATCATAACGCTGATAACTCCAAATTTATATTCCGAACTGATCTCTCCATTTTCTTGATGGGATTTCTATTTTCATGCCCTGGTTCCTTAGTTATACTCACTTTTGCCCCAGACGCTAAAATTTTTCTCACTTTTGCCTCACATCTTGTCTGAAACTCTCACACAGTCTCAAACTCATTGTCCGTCAGCCTTGTCATTACGTGCTGATGAGTGGGACCATTTTTGGTCGCGTCTCGTAGTGGACACCTCTCTCCACTTATCCATATCAGCGTGGGACCCACAGCTTATCCACGTGAGCATCGGACCCACAATTTGTCCAGGTTAGCATTGCAAGATGGGACCCGAGCCAGCCCCGCGCCTGTGCCCATGTCGTTGCCTCCCTTTTTGTTCTTCTCTAGCGACGGCAGCCCTTCTCTGGCCGGCGAGTTATGTCTAGCTTCACTTCGGCCTTCCTTTCGTCTTGGCCATAGTATGGTGTCGTGTCGTTGACCTATATGAAGGATGACAGTGGAAACCATGACACGCTGAGAAGGTTAGATCTCACACAAAATTATTCTGATTAGAGGGGACCGATTGTTGTGGAGAATCAATTGGTGCAACTCGAGAGCTCAATTAGGGCAGCGCTTGCTATGGAGAATGCGGTAGATGAAGGAGACGTTCCTATGATTTAATTTTTTTATCGAGTTAGTGTCTCGGTTACAATCAAGTAAATCTATGAGATGAAAATCAAATTTTAAGTAGGAAGATGGAAGTATTAAAAAAAAGAAAATGACACAAGTCTTGAACACTTTCAAATTAAAAAATATATAACTCTTTATGTAAAAGAGAGTTTATAATTTTTAGAGGGTGAAAAGTAATGCATTCACTAAAATCTTTTTGTCTCATGCATATACAAAAATTATACAACTCTTGAACACTTTCAAATTACACTTTTACCATTTTTAGAGCATGAAAAGTAATGCATAAACTGAAGGGGTCCCTAAACTAAAATCTTTATATCTCATGCATATACCAAAATTATACACCTTTGAACACTTTCAAATCGCACTTAGGACATGATAATGGCGTGCTAAGAAAATCTTGAGAGTTTATCAATTTCATAGAGTGAGAAGTAGTGCATAAACATGCATATATGAAAATTATACACCTTTGAACAATTTCTCTTCAAATCACACTTAGGACATCATAATGTTGTGCTAAGAAAAGCTTGAGAGTTTATCATTTTCAGAGAGTGAAATGTAATGCATAAACATGCATATACGAAAATTATACACCTTTGAACACTTTCCCTTCAAATCACAATTAGGACATGATAATGGTGTGCTAAGAACATCTTGAGAGATTATCATTTTTATAGAGTTAAAAGTAATGCATAAGCATGCATATAACAAAATTATACAACTCTTGAACACTTTCCCTTCAAATTACACTTGGACATGATAACGTTGTGCTAAGAAAATCTTGAGAGTTTATTATTTTTAGAGAGTGAAAAGTAATGCATAAACATGCATATGCCAAAATTATATAACTCTTGAACACTTTCCCTTGAAATTACACTTCGGACATGATAATGTTTTGCTAAAAAAATCTTGAGAGTTTATCATTTTCAGAGAGTGAAATGTAATGCATAAACATGCATATACCAAAATTATGCACCTTTGAACACTTTCCCTTCAAATGACATTCAAATTCATTTGTTTATGGGGTTAAAGTATCGGTGGCAAACTCGTTATTTCTCATAGATAGAGGGGTGGCCACCGATAGAGAAAGAGAAGGGTTATCCTGCCCGCTAGATCATCGAAGATCAATGGTTGGTGGACATGATCCGGGTGACAACTTTCTCAATCAATAAGAGTGTAGCAACCAAAATGAGCACAAGTTTGGCCTTTTGTGAGAGTTGTGACTAAGAGGGAGGGAAAAACTGAGAACTATTAAAAAATCAAGGGAAAAACAAACCAAGGAATTCAAATAGAAAATATAACAGATTTAAAAAATGGAAAATTCGTGTTTTACACAATGAAATACATCTTGGCCTACATCAAATTATTTGAAATTCAAATATACATGAGTGTGCTAATTATTGCCTCATTCATACAAACTATGTTTTGGGTAAGGATGTTTTGGGAAGGGGTTTGAGTCGAAATCCATGCACCTTCATAGCTAGTAGGTGATTGATACGTCGGAAACATATATATAATTTTTGATGCTCCATGCTTGTTTAGTATCTACTTTGCTTTACTTGTCTACACTTTGAGGTGCTTTTTACATGTTTTCTGGTACTAACCTATTAACAAGTTGCCACAGTGCTAGTTGCCTGTTTTCTGCTGTTTTTGGTTCCAGAAAAGTTAGTAAAGAAATATTCTCGGAATTGGACGGGACAAACGTCAAAGTCAATTACTTTCCATGGGGAACAAGAAGTCCAGAGGGGAGACTGAGAAGCGGGTCAGGGTAGCCAGACCCCCCCTAGGCGCGGCCAGGGGTGGGCCCGTGCCAGGGAGGGGTGTGGCCCCTCTGGCCACCGCCTCGGCCTCTCCCTTCGCCTATAAGAAGCCCCCGATTCAGAAACCCTAAGCACCCTATCAAATCTCCACGAAACCGTCTATAGCCGCCACCACCATCGTCCCTAGATCGGGGGATCTGAAGTTCTTCCCGGCACCCTTTGGTAAAGCGATCGACACGGCCAAGTAGTGCGATGCAAAAGCACTGAGTCACCTCAGGTTTTGCATCGTCCACGAAAAACGCCTACCCGGAGCCCCATTGGAGTCGCCTAGCCCGACTGGCTCTACGAGCCAAGACAACTGCCTTCGCTTCTCACAGCGACCATGATCCTCCGCATCCTCGACATAGCGACTCGAACGGCCACGTACCACGCTCGGGGACTGACGACCAGTTCAGCACGAGCGGCTCGGGAAAACGCCAAGTATGAGAGCATGCCCAGGACTCGCCATGCGACTGACCCAACGGGCCAGGCAGGAGTGATGCGCTCAAACCAACGCGCCAAGACCTCACCCACCCTCGAGTCGCGCCTAGAACAACCAAGTACCACGCTCGGGGACTCGGCCACCCGACCTCGTTCGCGCAAGGGAAAACGGTGAAGTACAGAGCGCTCAAGGAAGTCGCCTAGCGACTGGCTCTTCGAGTCCGGGCGAGTCGACCACAATAACAAAACATTCAAAAACCACAAACAGATCACACACGTGGTAAACCCCACAAAAGGGCGGACGCGCTGGGGGACTCGTTCAAACCTCAATCGGAAAACACATGACAAGTCAGAAAACAAACATGATATCACATTACTAGCATGTTGCAATTGTCTCAGAATACAAAATATGCCCAAACGGCAGATCTGCTACTAACACCCCAGGGCAACCTACTCTATTCCGCAGGCTTCGATGACGACTCGCCAGCACCCTTGCGATTGCGGATGAACGGCGTGTACGGGTTTGACGGGTACGCCGTTAGCTCACCCGCCATCTCCGCGCGGAAGGGCTGCTCGACCTTGAAGTCCCGGTGCTGCGGCTCGGGGTCGTTGGGCGCGACGACTGTTTCCTGGTAAGGAAGGAGGTCGCCCATCGCCCAGACGCGCTCGGAGTACACCGCGGCGCGACCCGTCAACCTGAGCACCTCGGAGATCTCCACCTCGCCAGTCGACGACGGGTAGCCACTCGTCACATCGTCCAGATCGAAATCTTCTGGAAAATGAGCAAGCCCAAGGCTAAGCGCCGTCGCTGCTCCACGCCGAAATGCCGATCGCGTCATGAACTCAACGACCGACGGCGCCTTCTCCAAGTACTTCCACACCTCGACGAGGTCGCTGGAAATTACTTCCGTGGGCGATATCTCCTGGAGGTAGGCTCGGATGCATGTCGCCGACAATGTCGCCGAGTCAACGAGCGTGGCCACACATTGCCGCGCGTCGAACGAGATCGCCTCTTCCGCGCTATCAATGATGCGACCTGCGGATAGAAGATAACAATGAGTGCATCGGATATTACGAAAAGACACATGCAATAGGCAAGGGCAGACAAACTCACCAATCAAGGGGCTGGAGAGATCCGTGATGAAGCTCTGAAGAGAAGTATAGTCGTCCTGAAGCCCAGCAACAAGGGCGTCAGAAACTTTCCGCTCTTCCACGGCGGCCGTAACGGCGGCCTTGGCTCGACCATCCACCGAACTCGCCTCCTCTTTCGCCTCCCTCAGCTCGCGCTCGAGCTCGGCGATCCGCTTCTCAGCCGAGGTCAACGCCGAGTGAGCCGTTGCCAACTCACCCGCGGGGACATGTCCCTGGCGAGCCTCCTCCGCCTTCACGGCAGCTGCCTGAAGCCCCTTATTCGCTTCTTGAACGGCGGCCAGTTCTTTCTCCGCGCGGTGTTTCGCTGCCAATCGGTCAGCTGACTCATGTTGCAGACCCTGCACACAATCCAAACAGTTAACCAAGGCGAAATCCTAAGTGCCCACCCGCTGAAATTCAGCGAGTGCGCACTCGGGGACTGGCAATCAAGAAATCCTAAGTGCCCACCCACTGAAATTCAGCGAGTGCGCACTCGGGGACTGGCAATCAAGAAATCCTAAGTGCCCACCCGCTGAAATTCAGCGAGTGCGCACTCGGGGACTGAATGCGAAAAATAATAACAAGACACTAAAAGAATCAGACCGCTACAGCACACCGGCCTGATCCTCGGGGACTGGAAATACCTGGATAGCTGCGCCAAGCATGCCGTGAAGTTGTATCGCATCCACGGACGCGAGGAGAGCTGGCGTGTGCCCACGACGCTGCTCGACCTCCGCATCGGTGACCCCAGGTGCACGGCTCGAGGGCAAAGTCCCACTCGCTGTAGCCGATCTGGCCATGAAGCGCGGGAACGTGGCTATGGAGGCACCGGCACCAAAGGAAACCGGCTCGGTCACTCCAGGCGAAGAGCACCCTCCTTTGTGGGTACGGCCGCCTCCATTGCGGGTTCATTCGGCGCGACCGCCGTGTCGTCGGAGATTGTGACGACATCGTCCCCCTTGGCCTTCTTGGCGCCATCCGCAGGGACGACGACTTCGTCCGCCTTCCTCTTCCGGGAGGGATCCTCTTCGCCGACGACGGGTGGCACCTTAGCTACGGTCGGATGGCCTATCTTCTTCGCTCCGGTCCTACTAATCGATCGCGTGAGAAAGATAATTCAAGCTGCTATGAAAGACAAAGGTAGGCGAGTGAACTCACTTGGCGACTGGAATGAAGCGTAGCCCGGTGCGGATGCCGGCCGGCTTCTCCAGTTCAGGGCCTAGTCGGCGGCTAAGCCCCATCTCCAGGACGTCACGTGCCCAAGACACGGACGGCTTCTTCATCGTCGAAGCCGCAACGGGAGCCTCTAGGACATCTTCGGCAGGAGCTTCCCTGCGAGGCGAAGCCGCCGCAGCCAGAGCGTCCCCTCGCCCAGAGACTGGGGCGAATGGCGGAGGCATCGAGGCCAGTGGCACCTCGACAGTGGTCGTGTCTAGCACGGCTGCCGTCGGCGGTGCCTCGTCCTTGGCCGGGCTGGGGGCGTCAGAGCTGCTCGCCGAGTGCGGTGGCGAAGCCGGCCTCATCGGCTTCATTTTATTCTTCGGAGGAGCCTTTGCTTCCTTATCCTTCTTCTTCTTCTTCTTCGACGGAGTGGCCTGGCGGCGCGAGGTGGTCTCCGGAAGTTCGTCATCGTCATCGTGACGCTCGAGGCTTTTGCTCGCCTCAAGCTCACGCTGACGCTTCCCGCGGGTCTTGCGGACCAGCGGGGCGACCTCCTCCTCGGACTCGTCGTCGCTGTTGCTCTCGTCGCTCCCGGAATCGCCCTTGGCGGGAGGCGATTCTCCCATGTCCTGGACGGACGAGCTCGAATTCTCGTCATCTGAAGGCGGGAGCCATCCTTCCACCACTTGGAATAGCTGCAATGAACACAAAATGAAGTTAGAGCGACCGCGACTGCAAAAACTGCGACTGCGAATGATGCGAGGTGACTTACCGTTGGGGCTGGATGCTTCGCGGTGTAGGGGGCGACCCCAGCCTTTGCGTCCAGGTACACCGCCTGGGTGATCTTCTTCAGTGCTGGGGTGTAGTCCTCGAGCTTCCACTCGGCGAGGCAGGACTTCGTCGAGTCCTCCCGGCCCGTGTACTGGTACATGTAGTGGTCGCGCCGAGCCAGAGGGACGAGCCGCCGCCCGAGCCAGCAGTTGTATAGGTTGATCGTCTGGAGGCCCTTCTTCTTCAGACCACAGATGGTTTGAAGCATTTCGTCCACGACCATCCGCTGGTCGCTGGGGAGCTTGCCGACCTGAAGTCGGCGCGGTTCGGACCGGTTGGCGGAGTATCGTGGAATCGCCGTCTCGCCCTCCGAGGTCGCCTCGGCAACATAGAACCAAGATTTTTTCCAGTCGCTCGCCGCCTTGGCGGGCAGCATCAAGTCAAAGAACGAAGCCTTCGAGTTCAGCTGGAAAGTTAGGCCGCCCGCGGCAAGCATTGGGCCGCCCGCTTCCTCGCGGCTGATCCGTCCGTGGAACAGATCTTGCCATAGAGGGAAGTAGGGCCGGTAGCCCAAGTAGCACTCGCAGAACGCCATGAAGATGGCGAGCTGCTTGATGCTGTGAGGACCCAGGTTCGACGGTTGGATCCCGTAGTAGGCGCAGAAGCGCCGGAAGAACAGGGACGTGGGGAATCCTAGCCCCCGCTCTAGGTGGCTGGTGAAGCAGATGAACTCCCCTTCGCGCGGGTTCGGGGTCACCTCTCCGGCCGCGGGGATGCGCCAACAGCCGGCGCACAGGATCCCGGCCTCCTCAAAGGAAGCCAGTTGCACCCTCGTACACTTAGATCTCTCCCAAGGTTCAGTGGAGAGGGCCATGGCGGAAGGATTTGTGGGGGGTCGGAGGATTTCGGGTCGTCTGGATCGCGATGCGAAGGAAGGCGATAGTGCGCGCAATCGGAGGAAATGGCGAGAAGATGGTTCACTGATCGCCTACCATTCCCCTTATATAGCGGTTGTTACCCGCCAAATCAGGGAGCCGTTACTATGCGGTGATTACGCCAAAAGTTACCGTTGGATTACCCCAACGGCTAGTTTGACCACGTTTAACGGTCCCACTTCAGCCACTCGGCTCGCCGACCCGATCACTATGACAGTGTTTCGCTGACTCGACTCGCCAAAGCTGCGATCAGGATGACTAGTTTTCTCCTTTATAAAGGAGCCCGCCGACGATTCGACTGGATGTCTACTCTGAAGCCGTATACTCCGACTGCCAGCAGCCACCTACGCCTAATCGACGACGGCCTCGGGGACTACTGATGGGGATGTGCCTACCGGGGTATACCCAGCAGGACGTTTCCGACTGGCCCAAGAACTGGCGAGTGGGCCTGCAAGACGGCGACTGGATCAAAGCCTGGCGAGGATCCAAGCGACTGGAAGCTGAAGGCTCAGGCGAGTAGATAGGCCCAGTCGGATTAGGGTAAACAAGTACCAAAGCCTTAACTGATTCGGTTGAGATATGTAAACCCTAGGGGAGGTGAGCCTATATAAACCTCCCTGCGGGGCGTGTACAGATACGTTCCATCATACACCCAAGCGACTTGCCGCCTAGCCGCCGAGCTCGCCCATTGTACCACCTTCATAATACAATCTAGCAGGAGTAGGTCTTTACCCTCCGGGGGGCCAAATCTGGGTAAAACCCTGTGTATCCGCCCTCATCTCGCACCGCAGATGGCAGGCCGCCCTTGCCCCTTGTTCTACTACTCGCTGCCGATTGCAGCATCTGCCGTGACCATTCCCACGACACTTCTAGTCATAGATGCAGTTGGATGGCGGTCTATGTATCTTGTTTTATTGCCCAATCGAATCTCATAGGATCTTTCTGACTAGTAATTGCATTGTTATGCCTTGCTCAGTTCCTGTCAATTGCCCTGCTGTAATTTGTTTACCCTTCATGCCATGTTGTTTATCTAAGGAGAGCACCTCTAGTGAACTATGGACCCCGGTCCAATCTTTACCATTGATACATCTTCCACTTTTACTTGTTTACTTGCTACAAACCATTACCTTCCACACCATACGTTTAATACTTTGTTACAGCAGACCTGTGAGCTTGACAACCTCATTGATTCGTTGGGGAAAAGTCTTGAGTTTGTGTTGTGCAGGTCTCCGTGTTGCTTGCAACACCTGTGTGACATTTCCTTCCTCCTACTGTTTCGATAACCTCGGTTTCTTACTGAGGGAAACTTGCTACTGTGCTGCTTCATACCTTGCTCTTGGGGTTTCCAACGAAGCGTCCCATGACAAGTGCTGGGTGCCATCAAGCTATTTTCTGGCGTCATTGCCAGGGAGGCTAAGGACGTCTTCACTAGGGGAGTCCTTCACTTCCTTTCTCTTTACTTTGTTTTTAGTTTTCTTTGTTTCTTTTGCTTGGTTTTGTTTGCCTCTTTTCAAAAAACCCCAAAAAATAGTCTAGTTTGGTTTTCTTTCTTTATTCAAAAACACAAAAAAATAGTTCCTACTTTAGTTGCTACCATGTCTGGTTTTGGACCAACCTTTATTTCCCCTATGGTAGAAATCTCCACTTTTAAGCAAAAAAGTGAAGAAAGTTTTAAAGAAGCTTGGTCCAGAATCTCTACTTTACAGAGGGAAACTGAGCCTAAGGTGAGCCTTAGCTTGGTTATTAATAGTTTCTACCGCGGTATTGCTCTTCGTTATAGTTATGCTTTGGATTCTGTGGCTGAGAAAGATTTTTTGCTATGTACTGAGGATGAAGCTTTTGATGCCATAAAGAAATTAATCATGATTTATGGTACATCTGGCAAGTCTGATTCCTATTTCACAAATATTTTTGCTAGGTTGAACACTCTTGAGACCGGTATTGCTGCTATGAATAGTTGCTATCACACGCTTAGGGCTTACCATGATTATGTTCCCATAAATTCTGAGCCTTCAAAGTGGTTTCCCACAATCAAAGTCTCAATAAACACTACACTTTTTGATGCTCCCTGTGATATCATGTCTGAATTTTGCCTCATGACTAAAGATATTTATGATTCCTTGAGTCTTTGGGGGCTTACTGAAGGAGGAGAGGAAATCTCTCTTACCAAAAATGCCACTATATTGCCCATGGGAATAGCTGAAGGTGTGTTTACAAAAATCTCAGGGAAAATGGTGTCTACTGATTATCTTGTTATTGAATGTGTAGGCAAGGGACAGATTACACTTGGAAGATCCCTACTGAAACACTTTGGAGCGGTAATAAATGTGGGAAAAGTCATTATGCACTTTTATCCTCCAGTAAGCAATCATATCTTCCCTAAAGAGAAGAAGAAAGGTAAGAAAGGAAAAAGAACAAGAGGGGCAATTCTTCATTTGAAAATACTTGATTCTTCTTTCTTCTTGTGCCTAACTTAAAGGCGTTAAAGAAAAGTACTTGTTGGGAGATAACCCAAGAGTTTTCTTGAGTCTTGGAAGTTATTACTTCAGTAATGACCTCTCCTTATCCTTTTTATTTGCTTTTTGTGCCAAGAATGACCTCTAATGAGAGGGAAGTAAGATTTGGGGAGTTGATGTCCCGAAATAGATTTATGTCCTCCACCAAACAAATTCGTAAGGAGTATCTGTAACTCTTATTAAGCTCAGAATTTACTAATAAATTCCCCAGTATGTTAGCTAACTTTCGTTAGTTCAGCACTTTTTGATTTGAGCAACAGAAGATGTTTGAAAAAATCGGTTTCTACCTGCTGATTATTTTGACACATTCCTGCCATTATTTGCATTTGCTTCTTATTGATTCCTTTTTGAGTTCTCTTTAGGTGAATTGAGCTTTTTGAAGGAGTTACTACAGTAGCTTGTGTTTTTAGTGAAAAGCCTTGCAGTTTCAAAGCTTTGCTAGAGGTCTAATATCTTTTGAATAAAGTAATGTTCCTAATGAAGATTGTGTGAAGTTTGGTGTGAAGGAAAAATTTCAGGTGTAGAGAGAGAATGGTGCAATGAGATGAAGAATGGACAAAAGATCAAGCTTGGGGATGCCACCATGGTGTCAACCCGAGAAATATCCAAGTGGTACAAGCGTCAAAGCTTGGGGATGCCCAAGGCATCCCCTTCTTCATCAATAAAAAGCTCAGGTCTGTCTAGACACTTCGTTTTTATTGTTTCATGCACAGTTGTGTTGTTCTTGGAGCGTCTTAGTTGTTGTTTGCTTTGCTTAGTTTGTTTAGTTTGCTTGAGTAGTTTGGACCCCCGTTCTCGCTGTGTTGTTTTGCAAATAAGTTGCTTGGTGTTGGAAAGGAGTAGTAAGTTCTTGCTTGAAGTGCAAGAGGAGCTTGCATTGACTGTGACTTAGACTTTAGCATGACATGCTAGGTGTTTTTTTGACCTTATGCTTAGTGATTATTGTTGTATCATGTCTTGTTCCAAACAATTGGGATTTCTTAGTGTGCCTTGAAGAAATTATGCATTGTTTTAGAATGCAAAAGCATAGTATTATGGTATTCTCCTTTGATGCTTTGTTTGGGTTGACTTGGCACATGCTCACACCATGTTATGACTCTGACAAGTCACCATTAGCCTCTATGATCATTTAGGCCTTGACTTGTAGTACCACTCTATGCGTTGATTAGTAATGCTTTGTTGCACTGTATGATTATGGCCATTGTTGCTCTTTTAGTTGGTTGCTCCCAGTCTTTTGCTAGCCTCCACTTGTATGAGTAAGTTCTACTCATGCTTCCAACTCCCAAGAAACCAAGTTATTCCAAAGTGTCCACTATAAACTCCTATGCATGGTGTGTTACACCATTCCAAGTATATTCTTGTTTTCAGCTATCTTCCAATTAAAATCTATTTTGTTATGTGAAAACTTAGTGATTAAAGCCCTCACAAACTTGATGGCACACTTTATATTATTTGCCCCTAATAAACTTGAACCATTGTGTCTTCTATGTTGTATATGCTTGCACTTATACGTTGGAATTAGCAGAACCGTGCTGTCCCGGGGAACGTTTTCAACATTGCACTCGTACTTTGTACTCAGTTGATATCATGCTATTTTGTCTATGGATGTCACCGGTGTGAAATAAAGAGGGAACTTGTAAGTCCATGGAGTTTGTATCCTGTGTTAGAGAAATGCCTGGGCCGCTATCCTAAGCCATGCCTAATCATGGTGGAAACTTGCAGCATCACCATAGTGACATCTATGAAGCATTCTTCTTATAAAAAAAGAGACACATTGAGAAAATAGGAAAGAGAGAAAAAAGCACCATATCCCCATGGTACATAAGAAGATTGCTGAGATTCTCATTGTCTGCTCGCCTTGTCATTTTGGATATGGGATAGCTCCTGTACCATGTGCAAGGGGTACCCTGTTGGCGGTTCTCAATGATATGCAAATACTTACAATGACAAGAACTTACAGGTGACTAAAGTTGAGTAGCATGAGGTGTGGCCCTCGTATTCAAAGGACTTAAGATTTCCAACTTATACTTCGTCCAGCATATACTCCATCTTTGTTCACTTTTACCTTAACCACTTCAAGATTCTTATGATAGGGGCAATGAGGGCTGAAAGCTAACAAGTACCATAATTTTTGGAAGCTCTTTTTAAAACTTGAAATCCCTGCTTCCTTTATAAAAGGCCTTTCTTCCACCATTATTTGAGTCTCCACCTTCTACCTTTAGGCACCATTAAGAGAGCATAGTTGTCATTCTGTGTGCAGTGTTCCAAAGCTTATTGATTAATGCATATTGTGATATTACTTGTTCTTGTGCTATTTGTTTCTAGTCACCCTTGTGAACTTTGAAGGTGTCCTATGCATCTATTTGCTACTCTATGAGGGACAAGATGATTGCCACTATGCTATGTTTTCTGTATGTGAAACAAACAAACGTTTTTCAATACATGTTATTCATGATCTTTGTTTATAGATTGTCATGTTGCATGCATAGTTACTATGTCCTATTGTTAGAACTCCATCTTTCATGCACATGTTTAGAGTTCTTTGATCCCATCTTTCAATGCTTGCAAATGGTTGGATCTTTATTGTGAGGGTGCATGTCACCTCAAAAATTATTCTTTTTATCACTTACCTACTCGAGGACGAGCAAGAGTTAATCTTGGGGATGCTTGATACGTCGGAAACGTATCTATAATTTTTGATGCTCCATGCTTGTTTAGTATCTACTTTGCTTTACTTGTCTACACTTTGAGGTGCTTTTTACATGTTTTCTGGTACTAACCTATTAACAAGTTGCCATAGTGCTAGTTTCCTAATTTCTGTTGTTTTTGTTCCAGAAAAAATTAGTAAATAAATATTCTCGGAATTGTACGGGACAAACGTCAAAGTCAATTACTTTCCGTGGGGAACAAGAATTCCAGAGGGGAGACAGAGAAGCGGGCCAGGGCAGCCAGACCCGCGCTTGGGAGGGGTGTGGCCCCTCTGGCCACCGCCTTGGCCTCCACCTTCGCCTAAAAGAAGCCCACGATGCAGAAACCCTAAGCACCCGATCAAATCTCCACGAAACTGTCTGTATCGCCGCCACCATCGTCCCTAGATCGGGGGGATCTGAAGTTCTTCCCGGCACCCTGCCGGAAGGGAGATCATCCCGGAGGCCTTCTCTACGGTATGGTGCGTGAGTAGTTCCACCTTGGACTATGGGTCCATGTAGTAGCTAGATGGTTGTATCTCCTCCTTTGTGCTTTCATGTATAGATCTTGTGAGCTCCGTTCATGATCAAGATCTAATCTGTTTGTAATCATGCATGTTGTGTTTGCGGGGATCCGATGGATATTGAGATTATTATGTTAGTTTGATTAATGGTTTTGTCTTTATGATTCTATCATGTCTATGTTGTTTGTGATCTTGCATGCTCTCCGTTGTTAGTAGCTATCTTGGCCAAGTAGTTGCTGGTGACTCCAAGAGGGAGTATTTATGCTCGATAGTGGGTTCATGCCTCTAGTTTCCAAGGGAAGTGACAATAATCTCATCGGTTGTAGATGTGCTGTTGCTACTAGGGAGAAAATAATGGTCTCTTGTTCATGGAACATGTGGACTATTTACCTTACACACTTTGCTTAAACCAGTTGTCTGTTGCTTCCAACTTAATACTAGAGGGGCTTCGGATGATAACCTGAAGCTGGACTTCTAGTCATAGATGCAGTTGGATGGAGGTCTATGTATCTTGTTGTATTGCCCAATCGAATCTCATAGGATCTTTCTGACTACTAATTTTTCACATCCCAAAAAAAAATCAAATTTTGAAATGTGAAAAAATAAATATATAAAAGAATTAATTTTTGAAATTTAGGGTGAAAAGAAACTTTTTTTTCAAAATGGAAACATCAAAAACCCTTCTTGAATAAAATTTGAATGAAAAGGGAATCCAACAAATTTCAATTAAGTGAAATGCATTCATCAATGAATGTATCTTGAAACCCTAAAACCCTAATGGAAGAAAATCATTTCCAAGATCTCTCTAAGACTATGGATTTGATCCATATAAAAATTCAGCAACAAACATTTATAAATGATCAAAAATGATAAATAAAAATATTATAAAACCATAGAAATTGGTTTCATTTAATTTGGAGCCATGGATAAAAACTTATGAATTTAATAAGATAAAAAGAATTAATTTCCAAGCCTAACAAAGCTCCTATCTAAAAGTCCATACCAAATTATGAGCAAAATAATCCCGAAAGGATTTAAAAGGATAAATAAATATTAAATAAAATTTTACAAATTGGAATCACCAATTTTGGATCTATAAATAAAAGATATGGATTTTATAAGATAAAGAAAGAAAGAAAGAAAGAAAGAAGGAATATTTAAAAGCCAAAATTAACTCTTGGCCAAAATCATAAATAAATGAAAGTTATTAATAATAAAAAGGAGTAAAAGATTATTTAAATAAAATCATAAGGATTTAACAATATCCAATTTTATTTAAATAAAGACAAATTGCCTAAACTAAATAATAAACTCCAAAGAAATTATTTAGAAGACAATATAAATCTTGAATCAAATCCATAAGTAAATGGAATAAAGATAATCCAAATAAAATAAAGCGATACAGACTAATCAAATAAAATTGTATGGCATTAATCAAATTCAATTCTAATTAAATAAAGACAAATACCCAATTTAAATGAACATTAAATCATATTAAAATATTTTAAATAATAATTCAAGGTGAATTATTTGCACTAATGAATAAATAAAACCTAGTGAAAAAGGTTTGGTAAAAAAGGAATTCAAATAGAATTTTGGAAATATATTTAAAATCTTATTTAAATAAAGGCAAGTGCCTATTTTAAATAAATAATAAACCATAAATGAATAAAAGGATTATTCCAAAATGGTCTTTAAAATACAATAATAAACAGTATTAAAAGTTTGCTGAAAGTTTGGTAACGATCTGAATTCAAATGGTGTTTGAATTATTTGAACAAAAATCAAAACAGAAAAATAGAAAAGGAAAAAGAAACGGAATAAAATAAAGGGAAACAAACCCCAGCCCAGCCCAGCAAAGCCCCAGGCCCAACTCGCAGCCCATCTCTCTCTCCCCTGGCGAATCGTTTTTCTACTCGAACTCACACCCGCACCGTCCCTGACCAGCGGACCCCTCCATACCCCCTTCCCACTCGCTGACAACGGACCCCACTGCCGCGTCATCGTCTTCCTCACCCAGCGCGACCCGTTCCACCCCCTCTCTCGCCGTTTCTAGCTTTGATTCCGCAGACTTAATTCGCCATAATGCCGCGTTGAATTAGCCCAGTAACCTCACCCATTTAATCGCCCATGCTCCCTCCTTCTTTCCCCTCAAACCTCACCGAATGGAGCCACCAGGCTGCCTTGATTTCTCGCTTGCAGCCCACTGCTCCGACGAGCTCCTTTTCCCGATTCCGGCGAGCACGACCCTCCCCTTGCCTCCCAGTTCCCATGAGCCTGCTCCCCATCCCCATACGCATCTACCAGCATCCCTAGCTAGCTCGCGCGTGCTCCGAATCGTCGGCAAGAACAACACCATCTCGCCACTAACGACTGCGTCCACTCCGGCGAGCCACTGACGCCAACCCTGTACTCCCCTCGAGTTTTGGTAAGAGCCCCTACGACCCTCGAGTCTGTGTGCATCTTCCTAACATATTACCTTGCTCGATTTCGATCTAGACGCTCGCCTTCGACCACTGTCGTGCATGCCCGAACCAGTGAGCAACTACGGCGAGCAATCCCCGTCATCTTCATGCGCCCCTTCGCTGACAAAGACAACCTCGAGCATCAGCAATGCATAGAGAGTCTGGTGAGCCACTTCCCTCTCTCTCTCGCTTCCTATATCACCGGCACCATCACTGCCCGAGCGCGCCACCGCCATCCACCGTCAGAGCGTCGCCCATCCTTGGTCGAGCTGCTAGGAGTCGTTATATCTTGATCGCATGGCCAGGAATAGATCACTTAAGCGAACATGTTATGTTTGATCTGTGCCGCTCGGTCTACTTTTAATCCAACGCAACACGTTGATCGATCCTGCTGAACCGGTTCTGTCTAATAGGATACAAACACGTGGCCCAGACTCTGTTTTAAAAACCAGATTTGTTCTATTAGATGATTGAATTTGAAAAATTCATAACTTTATATCCACACGTCCAAATTTTGCAAATTGTATATCATCGGAATTAGGAAAAATAATACTTTCCAACCATGCCCTTTGTTTAGTGATTTTCTTCTGTAAAATTGGTTGTTTTTGCAAAAACATGTGTAGACATATTTTGTGTATAAAATTTTTTCTAAAAATGATTTTAGGGTAAAATCTTTTGTAAATGATTTTTTTAACCTACTAACCATAAAAACCAACTTTTGGATTTAAAAATATATTTTGTGACACTAAGGAATTATTCCTTTGAATAAGAAGCTTTTCTAGTTAAATAAAAATGTTCATTATGGTTTAAAAATGCGTTTTGAGTAAAACCTTTGGAAAATGATTTGATTTAAACTCTCTGACCCTAAACACTAAGTTTTGGATTTTAAAATGTATTTGATTAAACCCTAGTGAATGATTCCTTTGAATAAAGGCATTTCTAGTAAAATAAAATGTTGCATTAATTTAAAATGGTTTTGAGTGAAACCCTTTGAAAATTGATTTGTTTTAAAACACTTTGACCCTAATTATTAATTTTTGTGTTTAAAAACATTTTGTCTAACACTAGAAATTATCACTTTGATTTAAATCATTTCTAGCAAAAAAAATGATTTAAATGGCCATTTTCAGTAACTTGATTTAAAATGGTTTTGCCACTTTTATAAATGACCAATAGGTGTTTTAAAATGTTTATAGCCTATTAGAAACAACTTTTCCAAATAAAACATTCTTTTTGCATGCTTGCATGCATTGTTTTGTTTTCATTGTTTTATGTGGTGAATTGTTTGAATGCTAGTTTGAATTTGTGCCTTGATTGAATTGTAGAGAAATTTGAAGAGTGTTCCTATTGCAACATCAAGGAGTGAATCTATATTCTTTACTAAAAAGGCAAGTGGTGCTTCATACTTTTGTCCTATTATTTTCACTATGCATTAGTGATGTTTTGAGTAGGACTTGCATGTAATTTTTACTAAGTATAAGCTATGCCTTGGGAAATCCTAGTAGATGATGCCTTAGTAGATTTTCCCTAAGATAATATTCTTGCTACTAATATGCTTAGCCTAGCTAGTAGAAAACAAGGGTGGATTATATTCATGCTATGAAATATTTCTAAGTCAATGACTTGTGTTTTGTTTAATAAAACAACTATGTGAATGAATCACATGGGTGGAATGGGACTTGTATGGATTATGTTGAGTGGTTACACAGGGCCCCATATTTATGGCCTACCCTAGTGTATCTCACTTGTGGAAAGCCACCCAGGAACAAAGAGATTTGAGATGTCAAATGTTGATAAGCTTCAAGTGCAGCCACATGACAATATGGGCTCTGCCTGGATCATATAGGTTGCAATAACTTAGCCAAATGGACAGTTGGTGGTAGGGGGTGATAGGTTTGGGAACGTGTCCATTATGGTCTAAGGGAAGGCTTCTGAAAGATCTTGTCTCAATGCATGTCGAGTCTTGTGGGGAAACTGCACCACCTCTCGAGAGAGTAAAATCTAAGTACTTAGTCATGTCCCCGGCAATGGACAATTTGAGCATCAAGACATGGAAGCTATCAAGGATCTCCTCATCCTAATTTCTAAGTTAAAAGCTTGTGGTTGAACAAGCGTTAAAGGATCTTCAATCTTTGATTGGTAGATGCCTTGGGTGATTTTGACAAATAAAAACTTAGTGTTTTCAAATGATAAGGAAAATCTATTTTGAGCAAAGCAAGCCTCAACTCCACTTAGCCAAATGCATATAGATGATAGATACCACTACTCTACCATAGTATCTCTTGTCAATACAATTCAAATGTATTGACCCTTGTGGCTGTAACTTATTATGTTGCAGGTTTGTTTGATGTTAGTGAAGTGTGTTGAATAGGATTACAAGTCTATAACCAACATGATTGCATGTGGCACTTTGAAGATGAAGGACTCCATGCTATATAGTTATTTCTGCTGCATTGTAATGAGATAGCCAAATGAGCTATGTAAGATGTAATGAATTATTTTATTCCTGGTTATAAAGTTGTATTATGACCTTTGTTTCTTGATATTACATCTTAAATTGTGGATGCTAGCTATTGATCCAGGGACTAGCATTGTAAACACAGGGATCTCTACCTTATCAGGTTGGGACCTCTACATAATTGCATTGTTATGCCTTTCTCAGTTCTTGGCAATTGTCCTGCTGTAATTTGTTTACCCTTCATGCCATGTTGTTTATCTAAGGAGAGCACCTCTAGTGAACTATGGACCCCGGTCCAATCTTTACCATTGATACATCTTCCACTGTTACTTGTTTACTTGCTACAAACCATTACCTTCCACACCATACGTTTAATCCTTTGTTACAGCAAACCGGTGAGCTTGACAACCTCACTGATTCATTGGGGCAAAGTCTTGAGTTTGTGTTGTGCAGGTCTCCGCGTTGCTTGCAACACCTGTGTGACGTTTCCTTCCTCCTACTGGTTCGATAACCTCGGTTTCTTACTGAGGGAAACTTGCTGCTGTGCTGCTTCATACCTTGCTCTTTGTGTTTCCAATGAAGCGTCCCACGACAAGTGTTGGGCGCCATTAGTGATTTGAGAAGGGGTGATTTAGTGTAAAACTTGATTTCTCTATGTTTCTTATGGTTTCCTAGGTGGCATGTCACATAATAAGACTCCATGAGTAGGTGCCACTATGTTTTGATCTTTTTTTTTGAATTTGTTGTGCATAAAATGACTCAATTAGCTAGCTAAACCCCATTCATTGACTCTATGTTAACCAGTCACCAGGGGTAATACTGAGTATATTGCACACGTTAGTGTTAGCACTTGAGGGTAAAAGTGAGTAAGCTAAATTGCTAGTGTTACTCTCGAGGGTATAACTGAGTACACCTAACTCTCCAGGCTTAGACACGAGGGAAAACGTGACGCACAGTACGCGTGTCGTGATGCACGGTGATGTAGCGGACGCTTGTCGTGGTGTACGGTGCAGTAGCAGACGCGGTTACACGATGCACGATGGTGCAATGAAACATACCTTCCCTTTACCTTTATATAGGCACCCTCCCTCTCCCTCTCCATCTCTGCCTCCTCACTCTCACTCACTTACTCGCTCACTCACGCAACTATCTCCATTATCCCATCACCTTCTACAAACCCCTAGGAAAACCTCGAAGAAACCCCAACCGCACTAGCGATAGGGAAGAAGGGCGTGGTGGCCATTGTCGCCTCCAAGGCCGTTAGCGAGGAGTCCCCCCATCCCAATCCACGCCCCCATTGAGGCATCGAAGGCAGCCGTCGTCCCCGTCCAGGCCCACATCCCTGCTTTAGCCATAGCCGCTGATGCATGTAAAATGCATACATGAACTTTGTAGTTTGTTAACATGTTTTCCCACATATTTGCATCATATATAATGTTATATCCATGTTTTATATTGATTTTTGGATATTTACCAATGAACCTCTTTATTTTAGCTATAACCCAGCAGGGCAGAAAAACCCTGTTTCAATGCTTTTGATGTTTCAGGACCTATACGAAGTCAAATGGATTTGCACTTTTGGGAATGCCAATACTTATCCACGAGAAGCATCTAGAGCACAAGAATCCACCAGGAGGTCCGAGAGGGCCAAACGAGCATGGGTGGCGCGCCTAGCCCAGGTGGGCGCGCCACCCATGCTTGTTTTCTCCCTATCCGTCCGATTGCCTCGATTCTTTTGCCCATGGAGTTCTCTTGACCTAAAAATTCCTATATAAGGACCCACCAGGGATTCCTCGAGATGGAGCACACTAGAGACGAAATCCTCACCAAATAGAGTCATATCCAGTGAATATTGGAGGGGGAAACTCCATCGGAGCCACCTCTGGGGAGATCTCCACCCTCTCCAACATCTCTAGCATCATCACCATGATGAAGAGGGAGCAGTCCACATACGGGCTATGGGTTTGTGGCAGTATCTTGATCTATTTATCTCTCGTTCTTCATAGATCTAGTACCATATGAGCTTCCCTACATGATTATGGTCATATTTGTAATTTCTATGTGGTGGATCTTTGTTCTATGATTTGATATAGATGTTTTGATAGATGCATATATGTACCCATTCTTAATTGCTTGTTTTGATCTAACTTGTATGTAAGAACGTGTATGGGAATAAGTGTGTTAGATGGAGTAGCATGGTGGTAGTGATTGAATTGTGACACATAATATTCAAGATCAACTTTGGTTTTTACCTTTCTTTTGCTGCCTCGCTAGGGATAAAGTAAAATCATGTGCTATAGTTATCATGTGCCAGTGTGATAACCTTGTTAGATCAAGGTAGCATATTTGTATTTGAAACATTATATAATATTGCTTAAAGCTATACTCTGATTTGTTCTTAATTCAAGATTGCATGGAGATTTCCCTTTCTTGAGGAGCATAAGAGAGATGTACTCCATCTCTATGTTAGAATGTGATGCCCATATTAATTCCTTTATCAAGAACATATAGAAATTCCATGAATCTTTATCATTGGTGAATTGTTTTGTGATCACTACAACTTAAAAAAGAGAGTAGACAAGTGAACCCATGAACCCCGGTACGATTTTTATCATAAGAAACACCTTTCCATTGCATCTACTATCCTTTTTAATTTCTACAATTTATTATTTCGAAAATACAAAAATACTTTCCCTACTTGCAATCACTCATAAAACCCCAAAAACAACTCTACTATCTTCCATACCATCTAGTTTGCATTTCTTTACTCTACTTTATTTACTTTAATTTATATTTTATTTCATATTACTAATATGAAACCTTGTGCTTTACAATTGGAGTTGGGGACACAAGAAAAATTATTTTAATTTACAGGTCGCTTGAAGAGTAGAAGACAAATACCCTTCCATTACCAATGCCCCGAGAGTTTGATATAAACCCTCGAGTCACCCTTGTGGGCAAAAGAAGCTTGCTACAACACTTTGCACTTGGAGTCCCAACAAAAAGTGGCCATGTTTGTTCCATCAGCTGCCGGCATGAAGGCCCCCGTCGGTCGTGGACAGATCCCGCTCGACTGGGACCCCTACAAGAATAAGGAGTACATCTGGCCGGAGAACCCCTACGACACCAGCATCATCGACCCATGTTCGGAGGTAAATAGGGTTTTCTCCACTTCCCTTGTTCTTACCCATTCCCATTGTTGAATGTTATATATTGTTTTATTAGGGTTTGGCTATTCGCATTTCAATTGTTGGATGCTAGATCTTTTTACATCAGCTAATCCTCTTGTGTTAGATTTTGTGTTTCAATGAATCCGTATATTAGCATTTCAGTATTATTTTATTTGTGCTTTGAGTTGTAGTTAAGGGATTCCCAAGTTAATACCAGCATCAATCTATAGTTGGGATCAGTATTTGATTTTGTTTGAGATTTTGGGATTGGGGAATTTAACCCACTCCGTTAATTTATGCAAATAATCATGGGATTTCAATCGGTTAATTTATGCAAATAATCAATCCCAATAATGAAGGGATCTCAATTATGTTCTTATTGCATGCTAATATTTTTCCAACAGGTGCAGAGCAGCGACATCTACAGCGACGACGAGTCCAGGAACACCAAGACTCGTCAGGTACCGAGGAAGATGAAGTTTGGCCAGTATGATGCCTACTTTGCTGGTGATGTCTACATGTGCCCCTTATGCACAAGGAGACTCGGCGGCACCGACTTCAACTGCCTCGTGATGCATGCCGAGGATGTGAGCACCTGGAAACCTAATGTTGGCCAAACTGTGAACGTCCACGCCTTCTTCACTAAGCATAAGGCTCTCGGCATTCACTTTCGAAAACTCCTTAAGGTGGCCATCACAGAGGGTTGCATGCCCCCGATCAATCCCAAGGTTCCCAAGATCAAGGGACAATGCATCAAGAAGCTGAGGAAGCGCCAGAGGGAGGAGGCGGAGGCCAGGAGGTGCTGAACTTGTGTGATGTTGCTACTGATGTAAAGCAGCTTCTTTTGTTTGTGTTGAACTTGTGAACTGCTGATTAGCAGCGAATGTGTTGAACCTCATTAAGTACCTGATGGCAAAAACTCCGTGTACCAATTCGTTGGGACTCAAACTGTAGAGTGTTGTAGAAGCGTCTTTACCCACAAGGGTGACTCGAGGGTTTATATCGAACTCTCGAGGAATTGGCTTAGAGATTTATTCTTCCTCTCCTCTTCAAGCAACCTACAAAGCAAAGTTTTGTCTTGTGTCCCTAACTCCACCATGTGGTTGTAAAGCACAAGGTTTTGTATTAGTAATATGAAATAACAATAATGAACAAAGTAAAGTAAATGAATAAAAACTAGGAAAGCAAGACAATAGCAATAAAAGATAGTTGATGTTGGGTTTTGTGTGTGTGCAAGTGAGGAAAGTGTTTTTGTATTTTCGAAATAATAAATTGCATAAAATATAAAGTGTGATAGTGGTGTTGGAAAGGTGTTTCTTATGGTTTAAAATGGACCGGGGATCATGGGTTCACTTGTCTACTCTCTTTTTGGGTTGTAATGCACACAAACAATTCATCAAAGACATAATATTGGTGGAAATTTTACATGTGTTTCATAAGCATTCATATGGGCATCATTTCCCAACATAGATATGATGCAACACTTCTCTCTTATACTCCTCAAGAAAGGGTAAAGTCCAAGCAATCTTGAATTAAGAATCAATAGAGTACATCCTTAGGTATTTTAACATGATATTTGAATCACAAATATGCTACCTTGACCAAACAAGATTATCTAGTTGTCACAATATAATTATAGAACATGAATTCACTTTATCCTTACTGAGGCGGCAAAAAAAAGGTAAATACCATGGTAGAACTTGAATTTGTTGTCACTATTCAATCACTACCATCATGCTACTCTGTCTAATACACACTTCTCCCCACACATGCTCTTGCATACAAGTTGGATCAGAACAAGTACTTAAGAATGGGGTACATCAGATATGCATCTATCAATGCATCTTACACATAATAGGTTCCAATATCATATACCAAATCATAGAATAAAGATCCACCACGTAGGAATTACAAATATGATCATAATCATGTTGGGCAACTCATATAGTACTAGATCTATGAAGAACAAGCGAGCTACTACCACAAACCCATAGTCCATAGGTGGAGTACTCCCTCTTCATCATGATGATTGTGGTGGAGATGTTGGAGAACATAGAGATCCCTTCAACGTCGACGCCTGTGGAGTTTCCCCCTTCAATCTTTGTTGGTTTTGGATCTGTTTTGGTGTGTCTCGATGCTTCTACAATGCCTACCTCCAGGAACTCCCAAGGGCCCTTTATATAGTGGTATTTAGGTCATATAAAGGCGTTGGGCGAAAGATCAAAGTAAATCTATGGTTGAGGAGGAAAAGATCATGGGTGGCGTGCCCACCCTTACTAGGCGCGCCACCTGGGCCCTTTTGGCCCTCCTGCCTCATCTGGTGAGGTCCAAGTACTCTAGGTGCTTCTCTTGATGAAATTTTGACGCTTCTAAAAGCCCAACTTCATTTGACTTCGTTTAGGTCCCTGAAAGGCAAAAATACACAAAACAGGGTTTTCCTATCCTGTAGAGTTATAAAAAAATAAAGGGGATCATTAGTAAATCCCCATAAATCAATGTAAAACATGAATATAACATCATATATGTAGAAAATATGTGGGAATTCATAGCAACAAACTACAAATAAGTTCATGTATGCATTTTACATGCATCAATATCCCCAATCTTAGCCTATGCTCGTCCTCGAGCATGAAGGTGATAAAACTAACATGGGATTTGGAGTTTGGTGCTTCTTTTCACTAGCAAGTATCACAAAAAGTTAAACGGTTAATTTCTTAAGAGAATAACAACAAGTAAGCATAGCATAAAGTGATACTCGTTATAATATCATACTTGACAACACAATGTTTATAATGACTAACACACATGCATATAGTAATATGATGCAATAGTGCATTCTTCGCATAGAGGAGATTATATATATATATATTGGTGGTCCTATGGTCAGAATATTTAGCAAAGTAGGTTGGAAAGAGTGCATGGCTGGCAAGTAGGGAATATCATATGTGATACACCAACTATCTTCTAAACACTTTCCATTAAGTTTATGGTTGAAGCATAGTTCATCATTAATGTTTGGTTCCATTTCCCCTCATTACTTGATTCTTTTTGGCATTCTTGTTCTGGCACCTTTTGCTTCTTTCCTCTTTTTTTATTTCTATTTATATGTCACTTTTTGCTTGTTTTGATTTTTGGGAAGGCCTAGCCTCTGCATACTCACTTTTCTCACCTTTTGATATCATATAAATACTTGGAGGGTTTTTGCCCTAATCTTGCCCTCATCATTTAGCATATGCATCCTCTTATTGCTTTTTGGGAAGGGATACTCTATGTCCATTGAGTTTATGGTCACCCCATGACTAACTTCTCCATGTCATCCATACTCATAATAATAGTATTTGGAAAGTAAATAATGTCTCACACATGACAGTATACTTTGGGATATAGCTTGAGCTATTTGTGTAGGTGTCTGAAAGCCTAGCTTATGCTTTTATCAGTTCCCAAGCGTCTTTTGAGGCATCCAGCATTGGTGCCCTATGCTGCAACAACCGCCATCTTGTCCTCTGCCAGCCCTTCCCCTCGCGCAATGCTCTGTGAGCCGAATTAGCAAGAGGATACCACAGACGATGGCCACCACCTATTGGGTGGCCAATGTAGGTAAATACTAAGTTTATTTTGCTAAAGGAGATTGTTTCTAGCAATGGTAACCATTTGAGCTTCTACAAGAATGCAAAGTGCACATAGTACTAAGTCATTTCTAGAAGACAATACAAGCATTGAGCATCATTTATGTTGAATATAATAACTAACACAAGATGATACCCTTATAATCCATCACAACTTAAAGCATATGCACATTTGAAATTAAAGCAAAAAACATGCATAGTTTGGTCTCCCCCCTTCTCTACTTCAAGAAAGGCATTCAATCAAGCATGTCATTCATTCATGGGATAATTTATCCTAGTAGATCTTTCCTAAACATGAAAAATATCTATCATGGTGGTCCTATTTATTTCCAAATATATCAAGCAAAACTAAACATAACACTAAACAAAGACGCTCCAAGTTTCTATGATCATTCTATGTTGCTCAAAAACAAAGTTTAGAAGTTTGAAAATTGAGAGTTTAATAGGTCCAATGGGTGCCTTGGGCATCCCCAAGATTATGGTTTTCACCATTCTTGGATAGCTCGTATTGTGGTGTTCCTCCATTCCCTATCGAAAAACTTCAACACAAAACTTTCTCCCATTTCTTTTCTATGGGGTGACATTAGTGGGTATGAAGATATCATGCTCGCTGTAATAAAATATCCAAATAAAATTTGGTTTCAAATGTCCAGAGAGTTACTTAAGTGTCCAAGATCCATAAGATATAAACATACTCAAAAGGAATCAAATAAAAATCCAAAGAGACCACTCTTGCAACAAAAGACAGATTTTGTCCAAAAAATAGTAGCTGCAGAACGCATTTATTTCACCCACTTAAACATGTTAGGAAATTTTTTCAATGTTTGGGCATATAGAGGATGAAAATTTTCAACTACAGTATAAATATTAAATCAATCGGAGTTACAAAAAAATCAGAGAATTGTATTTACTAAAACAAGTTCGTGCTGGAATTTTTTGCTCCGTATGTTTTGTCAACTTTAAAACATCCAAATGGGTTCAACTTGTTACTTTATTGAAAACCGTAGAAACAAAACTCTCTTTCTACAGAAAGTGTGTAAAAAGAAAATCCAAAAAGAACAAACTGGGTTGCCTCCAGCAAAGTGCTTTCTTTATAGACATATAGCTAGGCTTACTTACTTGTTTCAAGTGATGTGGAGATCATGTGGTAGCTTGTACCTTGGTGCTACCTCCTTATTCCTTGGGAAGTGTTCCATGCATTTCTTATGTAGGAAATGAAACTTTACATTCCCTTTCTTTGAATCAATGACTGCCTCTGTAGTTCTCAAAAAGGGTCTTCCAAGAATTATATGACTAGAGGTTTTTCTCCCCATGTCCATTACAACAAAATCAACAGGCACAAAAGTCATATGTAACTCAACCATTATATCATTTAATTTTCCTAAAGCATGTTTAGTTGAGTCATCAGCAAGCAGAATATCCATTGAACCTTTTTCCATGGTTTTGAGTTCAAGTAGTTCATATAGTTCTTTGGATAAAACAGAGGCACTAGATCCTAGATCTAGAATAGAATGATAGGTCTCTTTGCCAATAGTTATTAATATCTTGGGGATCCAAGCATCCCAAAGCTTCGGTGGTATCATGGCCTCATTATTGTATCTTTCTACCTTTTCTTTGATGACATGGTTTGCTATAAAAGATCCAAAACCTGCTTGATGAATATTAATAGGTGGGTCATTAGAAAAAAATTATGATATATTGATGAGTTCATATAAGCTACATTTGTCAAGGTCAAGTAGAGGTTCTTTTGTTTCACTTAGAATTTTAACTTCCTCTATTTGTTTATCATTTGTGATTATTGGTGGCTCAAGCATAGTGGTTTCTTTCTCTTCTTTCATTGGTTCTTTTATAGGGATTCTATATTGTAATAAGAGTGGTTCAAAAAGATCATTATAGTTCATTAATTCATTGTATGTTTCTTTAAAAGTAGATGGTATACTTGTAGTTATACAAATAGAGTTCATACCAA
The DNA here is from genome assembly GCA_916181665.1 of Avena sativa. NCBI lineage: Eukaryota > Viridiplantae > Streptophyta > Magnoliopsida > Poales > Poaceae > Avena > Avena sativa. The sequence continues at coordinate 34,469,284 of OV702289.1, read as the reverse complement.
TAGTAGGTCATCCTTGTGGCTTTCCTATAGACATGCTTAACAAGGTTGCTTGATTATCATCTAGTTTAGATAAATCTTTTTCTAAGCCAGCCACTTGGTGTTGCAAGCCCTTAATATCAAAACTTATGTATGAAAGTGACTTGTGTAATTCTTCTATCATGGTATCATGGCTATCTACTTGTTCAATTTCATTTTGCCTAACTGATATGATACTATTTCTATTTTGTAGGATCTTAATAGGTGGGTAGTATTTCTCTATAAAAACTTCTTTAAGGTTATCCCAAGAATTTATACTAGAAGTAGTAGTGATAATAGCCATTCTTTAGCTTTACTCCTGAGTGAAATTGGGAATAGTTTAAGTTTGACAATATTATTTTCCACATTTTTAAATTTTTGCATATAAAAAATTTCACAGAAGTCATGCAAGTGCATGGAAGCATCTTCACTAGAACTTCCCCAAATTGTTCTTTAGCCATGAGTTTTAATAGGCCAAGACTTACTTCAAAACTTTTAGCAGTTATTTCAGGTGTTGTGATAGGCCTAGCAATGAATTAATCATTGGGAGTGTTGTTGTAGTCACAAAGTTGGGCATTTCTTTATCCCATGTTTACCAATAGAGTTGATACAAATTTTTATGTGTTTTTGTGTTTTAAAAGAAAACTAAAAATAAGAACACATAAAATTAATTTTAAAATCTAAAGGAGAAAGAAAAACTCATAGTGGTGCAAACTCCCTAAGCTTAGGTGTTTGCACAAAGTTGGTGTTGACGATGCTAGAAAATGTTCTAGTAGTTGTAGTGGAAATTATCCAGACACTTCCCACTATGAAATATCTCTAGCAATTCCCCAGCAACGGCGTCAGAAAATGTTCTTTATGGCAACAACTCTGTGTACAATTCGTTGGGACTCCAAGAACAGAGTGTTGTACCAAGCGTCCGTCATGACCCGGGATCAGGGCTAGACAAATACCAGATCCTCATCTGATATAAGCCTAACCTAAATTCCAAAACGCATAGGGAAAGATCGGTAACATTACAGAACATACAAACCATACATTAATAAGGTAAACTCTTAAAAGAGTTACAAACCAGTCATACAAGCCAGGGGTCACAGACCCATCATTACAACAAACAACGGAAGCAAACAAGTTGTTCTAAACAACAAACTTAGCAAAGGGCCTAAGAGGCCTTAAACAGAAGTAGCGACCCTTCCATAGATCCTAGGCTGCTGCCCGGGAACCCCGACTACTCGTCGACTTCGACGTAGAAACCACCTTCAGTTGGAGTAGTTTCATCTGTAGAAAACATCAACGAAGCAAGGCTAAGTACAGGTTGTACTCCGCAAGTATTATGGCTAGTGGAGTTATTTTTCATAAAGCCATCTTTTGTTTTCAAAACAAGAGGGAGAAGAAACTCGTCTAGTCAGATCATTTTAAAAAGGGGATAAGAAGAGTACAACTCTGGCTCTTCGGAGTCATATTCGATACCCACCAAGCATCGATATCAACTGAACCTCTCTCCCCAGACTACCCCCTCAAACAACCCCGAGGAAGTACTCCGGATCTCACATTAGTTGGCAAGTTTTATCATTCGGTTATAGTTTTCTATGATCACAGAATCCGTTCCCAAGTCGTCCATAACCGTGGACACGGCTTTTCGAAAAGATTAATAACCCTGCAGGGGTGCACAACTTTACCCACACGTACCAACCGATTCTTAATGCCTAATTTTTAGCCCTCTTCCTTGGAAGGCCGGCAGAGAGTGGTTGACCACGACCTTTACCTTTATTTCGCCGAGACCATGAGTCACGCACTAAGGAGATGTCGCCGTAACGGGTTGAGTCCTGAAGTCGGTCACTAGCGATGTGAACTGGGTTTGAGATTATGGATGCCGGGCATCTCCCATTCCCTGCCACGCTTACCTACCTGTATGAATGCACCTCCTTCACCTCCATTCAAGAAAAAACCAAGATGTGTATGTCGAATGGAAAGCCCGAACTATGTGACTCATGGAATCTACTAGGCAAGTTAGTTGGTCGAGGGGGTTTCCAGGCCCCTGTGTGGTTGTACGCTCGTCTTGGTTCAAGAGGCGAGAACATCAGGTCCTATGGGTGGCAAGTATGGGACTACAAAAACCACTACCCACGTGGCCTCCCATACAAGCCTTAGCATGTTTATTATCCATCTCTGATCACATCACCACATCCTACCATACTAGATTCATTCGCATCTCCGGTGCATCACCTGAATGATCAGCATCAGACCACTAAGCATGGCTAAGCTTGACTGCACTGTGGTACTAGCGACGCTCGTAAGCCAAACCCTAGTTATGCTAGGAGCAGTGGATAAGTTCACAAAGGGAAACATGCATCAGATAGGATTACTCTATCTACTGATAAAAGACTGTTGAACCGAATTCATATGACGAGAATGAAATACTTTGTAAACATAGGATTCATATGTATGAGTGGGGCTTCGCTTGCCTTGTCCGTTGTTGGACTGATACTGCTCTTTGGTGGCGTTGACTTCAGCTTCGGGTTCGGTTCCTATTCGCGAGAACCAATCACCAGAAAAGAGAAAGCAACACTCAACACATGGCAAGTGCAATGCTCATACAATATGGATGATATGACAAGTTGAATAGTGTTGAATTGAACCCTAAAACATGCTTGGTCACCGAGATGTGCAAACCCTAAATTCAATTGGTTATTCTAATTAAATTGCCATCAAAGTTGATTAACAATGTATGATTACAGCTTAGTTAGATAGGTTTCATTTTTCTAATCATTTTGGTATATTATTTGTATTTTTATGGTTTAAAATGAATTAGGAATGAATTTCCCAAATTTTAATTCATTTTAAATCATTTTTTGAATATTTGAAATAATTTCCAAACTTGGGCCCACATGTCAGACTTTTAGTAATTTCAGAAAATATTTACAGAAAATGTTAAAATCCTGAAAGGTATGGCCCACCTGTCATACATTTTCCATTTCAGAAATAATTACAGAAATAATTAAAGAAAAAGAAAAGGAGAGATGACATCAGCATGACATCACGCTGATGTCATCTAGGCTTGATCCTTAGATCGATGCTCGATCTGTCGATCGAGCGCGCGTGGGGATGCGGGGCTGGGTGCGCTGGACTCAGCGCATCGTGTTGAGCCAGAAAGTGGTGGCGCGGTGTGCAGGGGGTTGCCGGAGTGGCGAGAGCGACGGCGACCGACGGCGGCGGTTGTAGGTGGTCGACGGGGAGGGGGTGAGAGAGAGGAAACGGAGTGGTCTGTGAGGACCAGAGGCTCACCCTGAGCATGATGGAGGTGGTGGCAAGGCGAGGCGAGCACGGGAGAGGCCAGAATCGAAGAAGAATGCGGCGGTCGGAGCTCGAAGAGGTGAGGTCGAGGGCGACGATTCCGAGCGCCCGCGTCCGATTCCTTCGGGGAGAAGCACCAGGGCGACGAGGCGGAGCTCAAGGAGGGTTCGACGGGGCACAAGGAGGCTTCGAACGGCGGCGGCGCGAAGCTCTGGACGGACTAGGGTTCGGCCATGGCGCGGGAGAGCTAGGAAGAGGGGAAAGTGGAGGTTTAGGGTTCATCATTGGCGTCCAGCAGGGTCTTGTAGGCGCTCGGGGGCGGCGACACGAATCGCGGCGCCGGCGAGCATCGCAAGCCGGCGGGCGGCAGAGGCAGCGACACCGAGCTGCTTCTGTCGCAAGGAAGACGACAGGCGGAGGGGTACGGGCCTGGTGGGCTGCGCTTGGGCCCCGGGTGGGTTGGCTACTGGCTGCGCTGGCGACAGAGAGAGAGGGAGAGAAGTAGGCTCGGCCCAATAGCTAGGTTAGGTTTAGATTTTTTTTTCTGTTAAACCTTTTTCTTTTCTATTTTCTATTTATCTATTTGTATTTTCAAACTCCAAACTGTTTTGAATATTTCAAAATTACAGAAACTTTCTATAGAGTACATAAAATATTGTGGTACCCTTTTTATTCATTTTGGGTTCCATTCTTTTGGTTAGTTTTCAAAATACAAAACCATTTGAATGGTTTTGAGAGGGAAAGAAATTAGGGCTTTGCTTATGTTTATTTGATTTAACCAAAATGAACTATTATGCATGCATGCAATGCTCAAACATGTCTTTATTAATATTACACAAGAGGTAGTATGTTACAGCATCTTTTCCCCACAAGGGTGACTCGAGGATTTATATCGAACTCTCAAAGATCTTGAATTTGTTGTCACTATTCAATCACTACCACCATGCTACTCCATCTAATACACACTTCTACCCACACATGCTCTTGCATATAAGTTGGATCATAACAAGTACTTAAAAATGGGGTACATCATATATCAATACATCTTAAACATAATAGGTTCCAATCTCATATATCAAATCATAGAATAAAGATCCACCACATAGGAATTACAAATATGCTACCTTGACCAACCCTCTTTTGCAATCAGTTTCGCTACAGCACCTGCTGCTCTAGCTAATTACCCACCCCTTCCATGTGTGATTTCTATGTTATGAATGGCTATGCATAAGGGCGGCTCATATGGTACTAGATCTATGAAGAACAAGAGAGAGATCAAGATACTACCACAAACCCATAGTCCATAGGTGGACTACTCCCTCTTCATGATGATGATGATCGTGGAGATGTTGGAGAAGATAGAGATCCCTCCAGCGGTGGCTCCGGCAGAGTTTTGCCCTACAATGTTCGCTGGTTCTATCTCTATTTTTGTGTTTCTGTGGCGCCTCCCTCCAGGAACTCCCGATGGACCCTTTATATAGTCGTTTTAAGGTCATACGAAGATGGTGGGTGAAAGATCGAAGTGAATCGATGGTCGAGAAGGAAAATAGCATGGGTGGCGCACCCACCCTTTCTAGGCGCACCACCTAGGACCTTTTGGCCCTCTTGGCTTATCTGGTGAGGTCCAAGTTCTCCAGGTGTTTCTCTTGATGAAATATTGAAGCTCCCAAAAACCCAACTTCATTTGACTTTGTTTATGTCCCTGAAAGGAAAAAATATACAAAATAAGTTTTTCCTGTCCTACAGAGTTATAAACAAAATAAAGGGGATCATTGGGTAAATCCCTATAAATCAATTTAAAACATGAATATAACATCATATATGTAGCAAATATGTGGGAATACATAGAAATAAACTACAAAGTTCATGTATGCATTTTTACATGCATTGGTTGTAGGGTTCGTTGCATGGAAAACAAAAAAAATCTACTACAAGAACGAACAAAACCAAGATCCAATCTATGGCAAAGCCAAGATCTAATCTACAAGATAGGTGCAACGAGATAGAAGAGAACTAACCCTCTTAGATCCAAAGCGTTAATGAGATCAGATCTTGTGGTTGATGTAGTCGATCACTTGCCTATCTCAAGATCGCGATGACGATCCTTTCGGTGCCACGTTCTGGCAGCGCTTCCGCACTCGGTCACACGTACGGAGCCGATGAAGACCTTCATCTCCCTGTTCCAGTAGGCAGCAGAGATATTAGATCCCCTCGGAATCCCAGCAGCACGACGGCGTGGTGGTGGTGGTGGAGGAGGAGAGAATCCTGCAGGGCTTCGCCTAAACCGGAGCAGGAAGACGGAGGAGGGAGAGGTGGTGGCTAGGATTTAGGAAGAAGGGGCAGAGGGTGTGCCCTACCCTCCCCACTTTATATAGAGGGGGTGCGGCTAGGGTCCCCCCCTTGGCCAGCTCCTCCTAGGGCTGGCGCAAGAGGGAGGGGAGGAAACTTGCCCCCCCCCCCCCAAGTCCCCCCCAAAACCCTAGGCTGGACGGTTTGGCCTCTTGGGCTTGATACGGCTAGCCCATGAGCCCCCGCAGCATATCTTTAGCCCGTGTGGCCCCTCCCGGGGTGGTGGACCCACTGGTGGCCCCTCTAGAACATTCTAGAAGCTCCGGTCAAAATACTGAAAAAAATTCCGAATCCCGGAAGATGACTTCATTTATATGAATCTTATTCTCCGGATCATTCCGGATCTCCTAGTGATGTACTGGATCCAATCCGAGACTTTGAACAATATTCGGTCTCAACATCATATTCCATATCTACTTAAACAACATCGAACATTAAGTGTTTCACCCTGCGGTACGCGAACTATGCAGACATGATCGAGACACCTCTCCGATCAATAACCAATAGTGAGACCTAAAGATCCATAATGGCTCCCACATATTCAACGATGACTTCGTGGTTGAATGAACCATTAACATACGATATTGATTCCCTTTGTCACGCGATACTTAACTTATCCTTGGTTCAATCGTCGGTATCTCCATACCTAGTTCAACCTCATTACCGATAAGTACTCTTTACTCATATCATGATATGAAATCCCTTGTGACCTAGTCACATGCTTGTAAGCCAAGTGGCTGACATTCCACCAAGAGGGCCCAGAGTATATCTATACGTCATTTGGATAGACAAATCCCACTCTTGATCCATACGCTTCAACACATACTCTAAAAATACCCAATGCCACCTTTATAACCACCCAGTCATGAAGTGGCGTTTGATGTCATCAAAGCACTCATCTGGTGATGGCGATTAACATGATCTCATGGTCGAAGGATTAGGTTATGATGTATTTGAAAGCTTGTAGCAAAACGAACTTAATGACTTGATCTTATGTTATGCTTACTATGGGTGTGTGTCCATCACATCATTCTCCTAATGATATAATCTTGTTACTAAAAACATCCAATGTCCATGATCAGGAAACCATGATCATCTATTAATCAACAAGATAGTTTAACAACAGGCTTACTAGGGACTCTTTTATGTTTACAAAACACACAATTATTAATATATCCTGTTGGGGATATACTTCCCGGGTATACCCACAGGACTCGCTGACCACGGTGGCCCACCAACGGGTTAGAGCTTTGCTTCACGGGCGGCCTAGTCAGAGAAAGAGGATGAGATAGTTCCAGCTACAACAAGGCCCAGAAGAGTTACCGACTTAGGCATGTAATATTACTTGTAGTCCAAGCTGCATCTAGTTACCGACTCTGTAACACAGCCGGATAGGTCTCTCCTATAACCCTAGGCCCTGGTATCTATATAAACCATCCCTATGGGAGCCATTAGGGCACAATACCAACAACCAATCTTACTACCACAATCACAACTCGCATAGGCGAACCTCTCTTGTAATCCGCTGTAACATCCGGCTTACGCTGATATATTACTGTATTTCTAGCAGGAGTAGGATCCGATCACCGCAGTCGGATCTAAACCTGGGTAAACTTGTGCTCACCTCTTCTGGAACATCCGACGTCTCACACCCCATCTTTCCAATGCCACTAGGACCCCCTATGGCATACTTGTCGACAATCTGACGATAGTAGGCGCCCACCGTGGGGCAGGTGACCTTTGGAGCTTCGTTCCAGGCAGAATCTGCGCATGCAGGAATCAGCAAAACTATTGCCATGGGTCGCGTGGTCTATGCCAGTGATGTCCCTCTCGTTATTCTCGATGAGACCTGGATTCCGGCTTCAAAACCCATGACGACCTACACGATCATGTCTATCGGCAAGATCGATATTTATCTCAGCTTTGCTAAACCCACCCAACCCAACCTTGAGGTGATGACCATGGTGGAAGAAAAATCCGGATCTACTTTGTCCGCAGAGGCGGAATAGTTCAAGATCCCGGAAAAAATCGATCCTACCCAACCCTCTCCTAATGTGGAAGAAGCGGTGGAAGAAAAATCCGGATCTACTTTGTCCGCAGAGGCGGAAGAGTTCAAGATCCCGGAGAAAATCGAGCCCACCCAACCCGCTCCTGTAGTGGAAGAAGCGGTGGAAGAAAAATCCGGATATGATCTCCCTGACGAGATCGGATACACGGATGAAGACTACATCCGCTACGGATTCGGCCCTGCCGATGTCATAGCATAAAAACTACTCTTGAGGATCAAGATAAATAAGATGACGAGACGCCCCTACATTGATTACGAAGCAATCGCAGATATCAAGGAAAGCTTTAAGATAGAGTTGGCGGAAACCCTACTGTGCCACTACCTCAAGAACATGAACAAGAAGACGCACTGATTCATGTACCACATAAGCTCTGGATCCGACTCTGTCGATGCTAGAGCCGGCAGTGATTGATACGTTGTAAACGTATCTATAATTTGTGATGTTCCATGCTTGTTTAGTATCCACTTTGTTATTGTTGTCTACACTTTGAGATATTTTTATACACTTTCTGGAACTAACCTATTGACAAGATGCCACAGTGCCAGTTGCCTGTTTTCTGCTGTTTTTGGTTCCAGAAAAGCTAGAAAATGAATATTCTCGGAATTGGACGGGACAAAAGCCAATCTTCATATTTTTCTCGGATCGATACGGAAAATCGAAGCAGAGACGGAGTAGGGCACCAGGGTGGGCACACCCTAGGGTGGCGCAGGCCCACCCTAGCTACGCCACTAGTGGGTGTGGCCCCCTGGCTTCCTCCTCTCCTTGTCCCTTCGCCTATAAGAAGCCCCGGAGGAGAAAACCCTTGATAATCCATCATACATCCACGAAAAGGTCCGCAGTGCTTCTGCCATCGAAGGGGAGATTCGGGGGACAGAAGTATCTGTTCTGGCACCCTGCCATCTCCATCGCCATTGTTGATTCCCATGACGAGGAGGGAGTAGTGTAGGGTTCGCAGCATAGAAAACAAAAAATTTCCTACGATGGGAACATCTATGTACCAAGATCTATCTATTAGATACAAGCAACGGGTGGATATACATCCATAGAATTCATACCCTCGAAGACCGAATAGCGTTAACAAGGTTGTACTCGTGGATGATGTAGACGAACGCTTGCCGATCTCAAGATCGTGATGAAGTCCATCTGGTCCAGCCGGTCCAGCACGATCAAGTCCAGCACCTCAAAGCAGTGGTGCATCTGTGATCGCACACACGTACGAGTACCCCGACAACCTCCGCGCCCTCGCTCCAGCGAAGCAGCGGAAGCAACAAATCCTTCCAGAAAAAGCCACCGGGAACATGTATCTCGCTGATCCAAGACCATGGGGAAATTCTAAAGGGGGGAGAGAGATCCTTCGCGAGGAGGTGTGCTTTGAGAGGAGGAGAGGGGGGCCTTTTATAGGGGAGAGGGGGGCACCCAAGGGGCATGGCGCCCAGCCATGGGGGCTGCCCCCACCTCTTCCACATTCATGTGGGTGGAGCTCCCACTCAAAATGAAAAGCCTCCACTCCCATTAAAAAGCCTCCACTCAAAAATCCACTCACATGCATTAAATTTCCACCAAATTTAATGCAAGCTCTCATTTAAATAAAACTCTTTTATTTATTTATTCAGAATATTGTTAATTACTTTAATTAACAAACATTCACATAAAACCCCTTACAACATTTCAATTTCACATGCAGAACCAGTTTCAGCAATTTCAACCGAAACAGTTCCGGTGTCTAGTGAAATAAATTCCTGCGCTTTCCTTTTTCTTTTTCTGGCATATCATTTGCTCTGAATGGTGTCGGCATCCCTTAAGTGTGTCACCCTACGGTTCGCGAATAATTCGGACATGATCGAGACCCTTCTCCGATCAATAATCAGTAGCGGGACCTGGAGATCCATACTGACTCCCACACATTCAACAATGACTTCTGTGATCGTGTGAACCTTTTACGCTAGTATCTTAATCCCTTTGTTTCACGATATATTACATGTCCGAGATTCGATCATCGGTATCTCCATACCTAGTTTGATCTCGTTACTGACATGCACTCTTTTCTCGTTCCCGTGATATAACATTCTAGTGATCAAATCACTTGCTTGCAAGCTAACCAATGTGATATCACTGAGAGGGCCCAGAGTATATCTATCCGTCATTGGGATGAACAAATTCCACTCTTGATCCATGGGTCTCAACATAACACTTTAGTAGTTCTGAAGCCATCTTTATAATCACCCAGTTACGGTGTGACGTTTGATGTCATCGAGAAACTCTTCCGGTGTTAGTGATTGACATGATCTCATGGTCTAAGGATTAGGATCACTTCGTAAGTTGTTATAGCAATATAAACTCAATGACTTTGATCGTAATGCTATACTTCGGATGAATGTTCATCACATCATTACACTAATGTTTTGACCTCGTTATTAACAACATCCAATGTCCATGATCAGGAAACTTTGATCATCTTGTTAAGCAACGAGCTAGTTTATAAGAGAGACATAACTAGGAACTTCCTTTTTTTAATAAACACACATGTATTAACGTTTCCGTATTAATACAATTATAGCATGTAAAATAAACATTTATCATAAATAAGGAATATGATAATAACCAAATTATTATTGCCTCTCGAGCATATTCCCTTCAGTCTCCCACTTGCACTAGAGACAATAATCTAGTTTGAAAACTTTGCGTATTGAACACCTATGGCTTTCTGGTATTCCATATACGCAACTGCAAGTGGTTAACATAATCTACGGATCTGATGCTTTCAGGTCCGTGTGTATTTGTATGTCTTTGCGTCTCCACGCATCACTCATTCTCCAATGAGATGGCATTGTATAAATTTGGTGTTTTGGTGAGACCTTTAGTTCCTTGGGGTTAAACCATGTCGATACTATTGTCGTACAATATATCTTCAGTGTTAGCCCGTTGCGAACAACACCTTAGTTTGATAACAAACTACTTGACACAAATTCCCTCCTATGCTGCTACTATAGCAGTCATATACTTAGCCCTTTTGTTGTAGTATTCGTCACAATGTCTTAACTTTGGAATACATCCAAATCCATCATGAAAACTCCTTTCCATTTCATTGTGCCACTCATAGTTTAAATTGAGATAAACTTAATTTGTATCTTGCGACAAAACTAGTATCAATGTAACGCTTTACAATGAACTATTTGTAATTGTTTGTCACCTCTACACAAATATATTCTTAGTTCTTCCAAAAGATCATAAGAATATCCTTACTATAGTCCAATGGTCATTTTATGATTCATTCTGGTATATGCTCATAACACTTAGAGCATAGGACATATCTGAATGTGTACATATGATGGTATGATTGATCAAACATTCTCGTGATTTCACTCATCAAGTGTCAAAGCACTTGAATCTTGTTTCACTTATCAAGTGTCGATACACTTGAATCTTGATTCAATTCCTTTCCATGCAACAAGAACTATTTCTTGTCTTTTCTATATTGAACTCCTTCAATATCTCATATATGTACGTTTGCACAACCATATTGGCGTCATAGTCTATCCACTATAGACATTCACGCTAAATATTCGGGTTTTGCCTAAGTTTTTCATTGAAATGAAATTCTTAACCTTTGTCAATAAAAGATACATCATTTCTAATCAACAAGATGTCCTCCACAAAATGTATTAGAAATATGTCTTAGCGCTCCCACTTAATTTCTTGCAAATGCAAGCATCTTCATCGTCTCCTGATGAAAACTCTTTTTCATCACGGTGAAGATTCCAACTCCGCGATGCTTACTTCAACCATTGAAGTTTGCATGCCCTTTTTAGCATCCTTTGAATTAACAAAACCCTTTGGACCGTGTCATGTACACGTCCTAGGTAACCATTCTATTAGAAGAACTTTGTTTTGTTTATTCATCTACCATATACCAAATTATATGTAGTGGTTGCTACTTTAATCCGTCCAGACTAAATATCGCTATGAAAGATCAAATCTTGTCATAGTCAACTCCTTGAACATTGTCATAAAATACTTTACGACATGTCGACTATTTCATATATGTGAAACATCCATGTCTGTTTCTTTATAGATCCAAATACGACCGATAGGTTTTTACACCTTTCCGGAGGGTCTTCCAAGTTCAAAACTTGATTTCTCGTGTATGGAACTATCACGGATTTTATGGCTTCAAGCCATTTGACGGAGTCAGGGACCATCATCGCTTCTTTGTAGTCGGTTCATCATTGTCAAACAATAATGATTTACTCTCAAATCTCAGCATTTGATTGTTTAACCGACCTACTTGATTCAATAGGAACTTAGATCTCCGTGACCACAACCTTTGAGGCACATAATCTATGAGCATTATGGAAGCCTTCGGAACGATTTCCGGTGCTGCGCAACTCAGCACATATAGCTAAGGTTCGTTAACCTTATCAAAGTTCTATTGTCCTCCCACTTAACTTTTATGAAAAAATCCTTCTCCAAGAAACTTCACGTTTCAAGCGACAAACCCTTTTGTCCTTCGTGTTATGAAGGAATAACCAATTGTTATTCGAAATAACCTACAAAGACATGCTCATCCGGCTTCGGTTGTAAACATCTTACTTATGTTTAGCATACCAAAATTTATGAAATGACAACTTGGGTTTTACCCCAAACCATAACTTCCATGGTGTCATTTCAATGGATCAAGATGGAGCTCTTTTCAGTGTAAAAGAGGTAGTCTCTAAATCTTTAATCTTTTTAAAACATAATGGCAGTTTTATAAATAACACCTTTGATCCAACCATGTCAAACAAGGTTTCATTACAAATCTCAAACACTCCATATTCCTATGGTGTTTCGGGATATGTAAATCTAGGTGTTTTTCTAAACTTGCAACTCAAATAAATCCATTTATGATAAAATCATAATTCATTTATTTTCCTGTTACATTGGTAACTCAAATAAATCCCTTACGATAAAATCATAAACCATTTATTTTCTTGTCACAATGATTTTCACTTCATCTTGAAAGTCTTTGAACATTTTCAAATATTTCACACTTCTTTTTCATTAAGTGAATATTCACTGAAATTTCCAGAGAAATTATATGAAGTTTAAACCCATCGCTTACGACTACACATAATGGACTACATACATCGATATGTATAAATTCCAATATTTTAGTCGTTCGTTCTTCTTTGGCCTTTGAACGAAGTTTTAATTATCCCGAGGAAAGTCTCACAAGCGTCACTTGATCAAATCAAAGACTCCAAAAATCCATGAAAATGGAGATTCTTCATGTTTTCTTTCCAATATAATTTAAACAGCGATGTCACTTCGTAAGTGATCTTTCAATCATTTGTCTTGCGACATTTTAGCATTAGGCTTTATGGATGTGATTTCTTCAACTAGATTTGTAAATCATCCATCTTATATGGAATACGGTAATTATTTGAACAACCTTTGTTCTCATAATACCTAATTCAAATAACAATTATTAAAACAAATCTTGAAGTCAAGCTTTGATGTCAACGAGAAATACAAACAACGGTTTGTTTATTTTCGATGAACATCATCACATATTCTCTTGCTAGTTACTTAGGCCATTGTGGTTCATGAATTGCGTCGTTCTGTATGAAATTTCATACCAACCAATTCGGTATCCAATACCTAAGAACCACATTGTTTAACAAGCAAAGAATACAACCATAACATGTATATCATATATATACCTAAATTGGATATTTCCAATCTTTTCTTTTCTGCCAAATATATTTTTATAGATTCTCTTTCAGCATTTCCTTTTGCCTTTTAAAAGAATCTATCAACATCAAAAGTGGTGCCATATACATGACACATAGTCCAAAGCGTGTATATTCAAATAATAATACCTTTGGACTTGCACTTTGAAGTAGATCACCATCATCAAAATGATCGGTATTCTTTCAAAATCCATTCTTTAGTAATCTTATAGTGTAGTAAACACTTTACATACATCTTCTATTCATCCTTATCATGACGAATTTCATGATCAAGCTATTGTAGCTTATAAAGGCGAATCGTGAGTATAACATTACTTTCCAAAACCCTTTTGGATGATTAGGATGTCTAGCATCTCCAACCTTCGTAAATTCTCATCCAATATGAGAACATATATTATACTCTATCATATTGCAACCAAAACATTGTTTCAGATATCGTTATATCTGCCACACATGATGGTTTCTGAAACAATTCTTTCAGCTCCTAGATAAACTTGATATTAAAACAATCAAGAATCGTGGAGGCAAACATGATACTTAAGATACTAACACTGGAATTGTTACTCTCAATTTAATACCAACTATTAAATTTCACGGAGTAAATAGAGTTTTCTGAAAGTTTGCAATAGGACTTTAAACTTTAGATTGACACTCAACACAATACGATACCAGTTCGTAAAGTATATATCCAGAATTCTATAGTTCTATTATCTCAATTACAACTATGCATAAGGTGGTGAACGAATGCCAATGACTACAAAAAATTATGCAAATTCACTTTGATTTAATTTATGATAAATTGAGTTCTACTAATCCAAATTAGAAATGAACTCCCACTCAAAAACGACATCCCTCGTGCCTTTTTGGTGATTACATGAACCAAATCCACTACACCAAGTCCGATCATCACGTGAGTTGGCGTAGCTTCAAAGGCGAGCATCCATATGGTCATCATATCAAAACATATGACTCATGCTTAACCTTTCGGTCCGTGTTCTGAGGCCATGTCTGTACATGCTAGGCTCGCCAAGTAAGAACCTTAGTATTCGCGTGTGTAACTGTCTTACACCCGAGATATGCTCGTGGATTCAAGTACACCCGATCATCACGTGATGTCTTGAAGCGACGAAACATTGTCGGTGCATACTTAAGGAAGAACACATTTTTATCTTGATATCTAAATGAGGGATCATCTTATTATGCTAATAAAACGCCAACAAGAAATATAAGATGCTATCAAACATCACATGTTTATTGGTGGAATGATATGGTTCCCGCATATGATCTCCATCACGTGCACCGTGGTATGATCACTATCATACCTCTATGTGTAAGGTCAAGGTCTATGGAACCTACACGTTATGCGTGTTGTAAGAGTATCATCTCATACTTCTACTTACAACATCACCATATCATAACACTAGCCCAGCAACAATCTAAACTAGATGCCTCTAATTTATCCATTGCAAGTTTTACGTGGCTTAGGGCTTTCGAAGATAGAACCGTTCTTACCTACGAACATGAACCACAACGAGGATAACCAAATTGTTGACAACTCGTTGCAAATTAGATATTGACTATAGTAGGAGAGACAGACACCCACTAGCCACTTATGCAAAACTAGTTGCATGTCAAGCGTGGAACAGGTCTCATGTGCGAGGACATATAAAGTTTGTCCGGGCCGCTTCATCCCACTATGCCACCAATATCCAAAGTACAACTGAGAAGCAATAAAGTGATCATCATCGCCCACATACTCATATGTGTACTACCTGTGCAAAGTATCTACGCATAGATCCGGCTCTGATACCACTGTAGGGTTCGCAGCATAGAAAACAAAAATTTTCCTACGATGGGAACATCTATGTACCAAGATCTATCTATTAGATACAAGCAACGGGTGGATATACATCCATAGAATACATACCCTCGAAGACCGAATAGCGTTAACGGGGTTGACTCGTGGATGATGTAGACGAACGCTTGCCGATCTCAAGATCGTGATGAAGTCCATCTGGTCCAACCGGTCCAGCACGATCAAGTCCAGCACCTCAAAGCAGTGGTGCATCCGTGATCGCACACACGTACGGGTACCCGACAACCTCCGCGCCCTTACTCCAGCGAAGCAGCGGAAGCAACAAATCCTTCTAGAAAAATCCACCGGGAACATGTATCTCGCTGATCCGAGACCATGGGGAAATTCTAAAGGAGGGAGAGAGATCCTTCGCGAGGAGGTGTGCTTTGAGAGGAGGAGAGGGGGGCCTTTTATAGGGGAGAGGGGGGCACCCAAGGGGCATGGCGCCCAGCCATGGGGGCTGCCCCCACCTCTTCCACATTCATGTAGGTGGAGCTCCCACTCAAAATGAAAAGCCTCCACTCAAAAATCCACTCACATGCATTAAATTTCCACCAAATTTAATGCAAGCTCTCATTTAAATAAAACTCTTTTATTTATTTATTCAGAATTTTGTTAATTACTTTAATTAACAAACATTCACATAAAACCCCTTACAACATTTCAATTTCACATGCAGAACCAGCTTCAGCAATTTCAACCAAAACAGTTCCGGTGTCTAATGAAATAAATTCCCGCGCTTTCCTTTTTCTTTTTCTGGCATATCATTTGCTCCGAATGGTGTCGGCATCCCTTAAGTGTGTCACCCTATGGTTCGCGAATAATGCGGACATGATCGAGACCCTTCTCCGATCAATAATCAGTAGCGGGACCTGGAGATCCATACTGACTCCCACACATTCAACGATGACTTCTGTGATCGTGTGAACCTTTTACGCTAGTATCTTAATCCCTTTGTTTCACGATATATTACATGTCCGAGATTCGATCATCGGTATCTCCATACCTAGTTTGATCTCGTTACCGACATGCACTCTTTTATCGTTCCCGTGATATAACATTCTAGTGATCAAATCACTTGCTTGCAAGCTAACCAATGTGATATCACCGAGAGGGCCCAGAGTATATCTATCCATCATCGTGATGAACAAATTCCACTCTTGATCCATGGGTCTCAACATAACACTTTAGTAGTCCTGAAGCCATCTTTATAATCACCCAGTTACGGTGTGACGTTTGATGTCATCGAGAAACTCTTCCGGTGTTAGTGATTGACATGATCTCATGGTCTAAGGATTAGGATCACTTCGTAAGTTGTTATAGCAATATAAACTCAATGACTTTGATCGTAATGCTATACTTCGGATGAATGTTCATCACATCATTACACTAATGTTGTGACCTTGTTATTAACAACATCCAATGTCCATGATCAGGAAACTTTGATCATCTTGTTAATCAACGAGCTAGTTTATAAGAGGCATAACTAGGAACTTCCTTTTTGTTTATTAAACACACATGTATTAACGTTTCCGTATTAATACAATTATAGCATGTAAAATAAACATTTATCATAAATAAGGAATACGATAATAACCACATTATTATTGCCTCTCGGGCATATTCCCTTCAAGTAGTTCTTCCTCGAGGCTAAGGGCTCTATCGGTAGCTATGTGTTCATCTCTCTCTATGCGTGATCATATTGTGATCATGAGCTTTGTAATCTAGTAGATCTACTCTGCTACTCAAGTGCTTTAATAGATCTCTGGCTCTCCCCACGTGTGTGAAAGTGATAGTGTGCATACCGTTGTGGCACTTAGGCTAGAGTCTACATAAATACTCAAGTGCTTTAATAGATATCCGGCTCTCCCCACGTGTGTGAAAGTGACAGAATGCATGTCGTGGTGGCACTTAGGCTAGAGTTCATAAATATTTATCATGAGTATATTTGGAGCTGGATGTCTTTATGAAATTGTGGTGTTTTTTGTAACCATCTAGCGCTCAAGGTGACAGTGTGGGGTTATCTAGATGGGGAAGGTAGACTTTGAGGTGTGCTTTTGTAGCCCTGCCGTGGATTAGAGTTATCCAACCGGAGAGTAGTTCAGGGTAGCATTATGAAGAGAATATATTTATATGAGAGTGTTCACTAGTGAAAGTATGATCCCTAGGCCTTGTTTCTAAACATTGAGACACCATTCACAACTAGATCTGTTACATGTTTGCTTGCTTCCATGTTTTTGCCCTTAGTCTTTTCCTCCCCATCAAAAGCTCTTTTCTGGCACCGTTACCACTTATAATCATCCATATTACTTGTATTTCACTATGTCTTCGTCGAACTAGTGCACCTATACACCTTACAAGTGTATTGGGTGTGTTGGGTACACAAGAGACTTCTTATATCTTGATTGCAGGGTTGCTTGAGAGGGATACCTTTGACCACTTCCTCCCTGAGTTCGATAAACCTTGGGTAATCCACTTAAGGGAAACTTGTTGTTGTTCTACAAACCTCTGCACTTGGAGGCCCAACAACTGTCTACAAGAAAAGAAGTACGTAGACATCAAGCTATTTTCTGGCGTCGTTGCCAGGGAGGTAAGGTAAAAGGTACTCACATCCTCCGGTGTGAGTTCCCGAAGTTATTTCCTTTAGATTCTGCAATTTTTTCTTTTGTTTCTTTTTTTCACTAGTTAGGCTTAATGGAAAAAAACAACAAAATTAGAGAGATTTTTAGTATTGTTCCTAAGTTAGAACATGAATGGTCTAGAGAGAAAATTTAAAAACCTATGGAACTTCCTTTGCATGCTAATAGCAATGTCATTAGTATGAATTTTTTGAACACCATTGTTACTAATTGTAACATCCCTAAAATCATAATTTCAAAGTTTGCATATCATTCATGCATGCATATAGATTTGAGGTAAATTTCAAACTCATTTCAGAAAACAGAAGCACATGGTGCTATGATTTTATGTGAGCAGATTAAATTCAAATGGCCATCATCATTTAAAAATTTGAAAGTTTAGAAACTTGGTTGCTTGCCTTCTATGAGGATAGATTTGAGTGTAGAATTTAAACCAAGGTTTTCAAATTGGAAATAGATTCAAAAACCATTTTTCAATTTTTGCAAACCAAATGCCTAGTCTCTGTTATTTTGATCCCCAAGCTTGACCAAGCCCTTACTTAGCAAACCACCTGTTTGTGTGCCTAAATTGGAGACTACTGCACCCTGCAAAAACCCAGAAAAAGTTTGAATTCAAAAGAGTTTGAATTCATATCAAAACCAATTCAGAAAATCGTTTCAGAAAAAGAAAAGAAGCAAACAAATAGAAAAGGCCGAGCGCTGCCATTTTAGCCCAGCAACGGAGCAGGCCCAGCAAGCCCACCCGGGGCATCTCTTTTCTTCTCTCACGCGCGAGCACACCCATTCAGCCACTGACAACCAGACCCCACGCCCCTTCTGTTTATTTCGCTGACCAACGGGCCCCGTCCACGTCACCCTCGTCTTCCCCAAACCACGCCCGCGACCACGTCGCTGCTGCTGTCAAGGCCGGTAAAGGCGCGGTGTAATTGCCCCATTATTCCGCAAGCGTTTCCTGTCGCACCTAGGCTTACTTAAACCCCTCTGCCCCGCAAGCATCCCCCCTCTCCTCACTCACTCCGCCACCAGGCTGCGCGCAATTGCCCTCGAAACCCTGCAGTACCGACAACTCCGGCGGCCAATTACGGTGAGCCTCGACCACCCCTCTCTCTCTGGTTCAAACGAGGATGTTCGGAATGATCTCGCGCTTACGCTGATACCTTCCTTTTGCCTGCTCGTGACCCAGGTCGTCGTCTCCGTTCGCGACCGAAACCACCTGCACCGCTGATAAACTCCGGCGACCAATTAAGGTAAAACCCGAGCGCCCCTTGCCCCCTCCTTCACGCGAGCTTGTTCGCCTATGTCTTGCGCAAATCCTGATGCCACTGGTTCGTGCTAGGGCGACGCCAAACCTCGGCAAGGACCACGACTGCAAGCTACCGACGCCGCCCGCAACTCCGACAAGCTCTCGAGACCGTTCCCGCGCACCCCTTCGCAAACCAACACCACGTCGAGCTTCAGCACGCCATAGCGGTTCTGGTAAGCGCCTCCCTTCCTTCCCAGGCGACCTAGAGCGCCAGCACCGCCACGGTCAGACGCGCCGCCGCCAGTCAACGCCGCTAGCGCCGCTCGTGTATGGTCAGGACGATTAGGAGCGTCAGATGTAGATCCTACGGCGTAGATTAGAACGTGGGCGAAGAGGTAAGCGTGCATCTGAGCCGCCAGATCTCACTTAGATCCTACGGCCCGCAGAGCTCGATCCAGCCGAAGCGGTATGCGCCAATAGAAACAAGACGCGTGGCTAGAGTTTAAATCAAAAACAGAATTCAAATCAGATTTGGATCCAAATTTCAATCGGCTATAACTTTTGATTGCCACGTTAGAATTTTGCAAACTTTATACCGTTGGAATCAGTGAATCAAGGCCTTTCTGAATCTGCAATGTGTTTAACAAATAGTATCTGTTAAAATTACTTTGTATGCAGAAACATGTTTAGGTCCATTTTGAGTATAGTTTTTGTTTAGCAAATTGTTTTAGGGCTAAATAAGTTTAGTTAGCAAACTTTGTGACTTGTTATGTTTCTGTATCATGCACTTGCTTGGTAGAGTTTTCAAAATCATCACTTAGTAATTTCTTGCATGCATGCATTCATATTTTTGATTGTATATAAATTGTGTGTAATTATATGCTACAAATTTTTGTGTAGATTTTGCTAGTGACTGTGATTGTGAAGAGTGCTACTCTCCCCATTACCAAGGCAAGTGATACTTCATGATATTTCCACCCTTTATTTTGGATAAGCATTAGAATTATTTTTTGCTAAGTCTTGCATGCTACTTTTTCCAAATGCTATGTTGGGAAATCCTATGTAGTTGTAGAATTGTAGAATTGCTAGGGAATTTTCCTAAGTTAAGATACTATGCCATGCTTAGCCTAGCTAGTAGAAAACAAGGGTTGGCAAAGTAAGTACATGCTATGGTGAAATAATTCTAAGTCCTTTGGGACTCATGCTTTTCTTAATAAAACAACTAAGACAATGAACTTCCTGGGTGGAATGGGACTTGAATGGTGGTTTTTGGTTGAGTGGTTACACAAGGCCATGGATTTGGCTTGTGTATCTCACTTGTGGTATGCCACCCAGGCACAAAGGGATTTGGAGGCCAAGTATTGAGAAAGCTTACAGTGCAACCACTTGGCAATATGGGCTCTGCCATGATCATATAGGTTGCTAGAACTTAGTCACTTGGACAGTTGGTGGTAGTGGGAATGATAGGTTGGAACGTGTCCATTTGACTAAGGAAAGGCTTCTGAAAGGTCCTGTCTTGGGAAACCAAGTCTGGTGGGGAAAGTGCACAACCTCTGCAGATGGAAAATCTAAGTACTTAGCCAAGTCCATGGCAATGGACAACTTGAGCATCAAGACATGGAAGCTACAAGAATCTCATCACTCCAACTTCTAAGTAAAACTTGTGGGTGAACAAGGGTGAAGGACTCCAATGTCTATTGGTGGTTTCTTGGGAAGCTTTTTGACAAAGAAAAACTTAGTGATTTCAACTAATAGGAAAAATCTATTTTTGAGCAAAGCAAGCCAAGCTACACTTAGCCAAAATGCATATAGTAATAGAGTCCACCTAAAATTTACTAAGGTATCACTTGCCAATACTATTCCAAAGTATTGACCCTCTGTGGATGTAACTTGTGATGTTGCAGGTTACTCCGATGATGAGTAGGAGTCATGAGTCTACACTCAACATGCTTGCCTGTGGCACATGAAGATGAGGACTTATGTTTATTTACTTATTCCATAAACTCTTGTATTAGGCCTTTGGCCCTGAGTTGTAAAAGACTATGTTTTATCTCTAGAATGAATGTAATAAACGACCCTTGTATCTGTGTACTTCATCTTAAACTGTGGATGCTAGCATTGATCCAGGGACTAGCATTGCAATCACAGGGATCCTTTCCTTTACAAAGGAGGGATCTTACAGATGGTATCAGAGCACTGTGTTGCCTGTAGGATTATGACCCTAGGATTGGAAACCACTAAGGAAAATTTTTAACTACTTCTACACTTGTCTATTCTTCTCGTAAACTTTTCTAATCTTCTCATTCTCATCTCTATTTGTAGATGAACTCCATCAACGAAGCCGTGAAGAAAGGACCACTCATGACCATGACCTTGGAGTGTGAAACTGAGTTTCCCAAAATTCTCAAGGACCTCATGGTGGCAATGGAAGCACATGGTGCAGCTGTGTATAAGGGCTTTCCAGTGATGGATGAAGGAGTGGAGTATTGGTGGATGCAACTTCACTTGTACAAAAACAAGGAAGACAACCACAAAGAAAGAGGCTTCTGCATGTACACCAACACTGTAATGCACACCACATTCTTTGAGTCAGCCAGAGAAGCAGCTTGGAGGACTATCAAAGAACTAAGTGCAAGAGTCAAGTGCAGAATGCTCAACCTCCAAAAAGACTTAGAGAAAGAGAAGGAACTTACCCAAGAGTTGGAAGCCACCAACCAAACTTTAAGGGGAGATATTATAGACTTAGTGATGGAATCATGTGAACAAGATAGGTGGGTTGCCTCTAGGAACATTGTGTTAGCCAACAGATCCAGTGAGATAGGATTGTAAACGCACTTCGTTAGTTGGACCACCACCTATCACCTTATTTTCCAAAATGATACCTTAAATAAGTTTGGACCTTGATGGATGTAATGGAATTATGTATGCATGACTTGTGTGATTTTGTGTTCCAAGGATATGTATGAAATGTTTGTCTTGTTTTATCTTAAAATGTGTTGTCCTAACTTTTCTATCTTATAAATAGATGCCTATTACCATCAGCACTCTTGAGGAGTTCCAGGGTACCCGTTTTGGTCCGCGTATCGTTGAGCTTACCACTTTACTCAATCTCCCTCTTCCCACCATTATGGTGCACCCACTCACCAAGTTTGAGAGGAAGGACCTCTGGGGCTTCAAGGTGAACCAGCCCGGACGCCAGACGGAGCCTACTACAGAGGCCATCGTCTTCAAGCTTATGCACGATGACAGGGAGAGAGGCATGGAGGTCGTCATGCAGGACCTGATAGGACGTCTGTTAGGCTGTCACTCCCGACAGGTTAGGGGCACCCACTTCCACATCTTCGGAAGACGTGATGACGATGGAGAGTCCATCGACTTTGAGGACGACTCGAGGGACGCAGCAGAGCCGATACGTCTCTATCTCCAGGACTTAGAGTCTCTTATTAGGCACGTGGACACGGGCAGGACCAACGTCATGCTCAACAATGACGAGCTCCAGGTGCAGCTTCGCGAGAAGGACAAGCTTTTCGCACAGCAGGACGAGATAGTCAAGGATATGGAGGCGAAGTTCGAGACCCAGAACCGCAAGTTCAAGAGTCAGGAGAAACGCGTCCAGGATAGGAACAAGAGGATCCGGGACATGACCGAGGAACTGAAGTCCAAGGATTTCGAGCTAGAGCAGCAGCAGATGGTGATTGAGAGGCTTCGCTCCCAGAAGAGGGCTCTCAAGACCAAGATCGAGTCCTTGACCACTACCATTGAGGAGAACAAGACCACGATGGAGAACGCAGGTCTTACTTTTGTCGAGGAGGAGATTGATGCTGATGAGTAGACTTGACTACTCGGTTATCTTTTATTTATCATACTTGTTATTTGCGAACTTATTATTGGACCATCCGACATGTGGATGGCTTGCCACTTGTGTGTTTTTTACTTTGAGACTTTGTTATCTTGTTGTTGAACTTTTATCCTTGTGTTGCATGCTATGTGTTTGCTTATGTGATGTAATGTGCATGAATCATGTAAGGGTATCTCATTCTTATCTCTATTTGAACAAACCACAGATGCCTCCCCGTCGCGCAAACCCCAACCCCAACAACATCACCCCAGAAATGCAACAAATGATGAACGCGCAAACACAGCTTATGCAGATGATGACAACATTCATCCAAAACCAGAATAACAACAACAACCACAACCCTAACAACAACAACAACCCCAACAACAACAACAACCCTCCGGGTTTTGATATGCTCACCAGATTTCTGCGTTTGAGGCCAGCTAAGTTCTCGGGGACGACTGATCCCATGGTGGCCAATGACTGGCTATGTTCTGTGAACAAAGACTTAGTGACCGTGGGCTGCACGGACGCTGAAAAAGTCAGATTTGCAGCACATCTGTTGGAAGGACCAGCCGCCACATGGTGGGACAACTTCCAAATCACCACTCCTTTAGATGAGGTGACTTGGGATATCTTTGAAGATGGCTTTCGCACTGCTCATATCTCATAAGGAATGATGAGCCTGTAAAAGAAGGAGTTTCACAACCTGAAGGAGCGCACCGCAGCGTGGCTGAATATATAGAAGAGTTCAACAATCTGGCGCGCTATGCACCGGATGAGGTTGACACAGATGCGAAAAGAAAGGAAAAGTTTCTGGAGGGCTTGAATGATGAGCTAAACTTACAGTTGTCTGTGGCATATGTTCCAACTTATCAGTCTCTATGTGACAAGGCTGCTATTTTGGAGAATAAAATGAAGCAAGTCGAGAGTAGGAAGAGGAAACACTCCGACAAGCACAGCTCGGGATCGTCTCACAAGCGATCTCACTATGATGACAGTGGCAGCTCGGGATCCCATAAGCATGGGAAATTCAACAAGCACAACAACCACAACTGTCATGACAACAAGCATCACCGCAGTCATGACAATGACAAGTACAAGAACCACAAGAGTGGACACAAGAGCCACCACAGTGGGAATGGTAGTGGAAGTGGAAGTCAGCCTGCCAAAAGAGACATCAGTCAGGTTGAGTGCTTCAAATGCAAGAAGCTGGGGCATTATGCTAATGAGTGCTCTGAGAAGAAAGTTGAAGGACCTAACAAGCCCAATCCTTTTCAGAAAGGACAGGTTAACCACATCAATGTGGAGGAGGTCTATGAGGAGCCTGATGCTGTTGCTGGTAAGTTCAGACTCAATTCCATTCCAGCATTTGTACTCTTTGATACTGGTGCATCTCATTCATTCATATCAAGAGCATTTGTTGAAAGAAATGAACTACCGGTAGAAACTATTGGGTGTCCTATAAAAGTAAGTTCTCCTGGTGGAGAAATGATAGTGAATTCGGGATGCCATGACCTAGTCATAGAATTCGGGAAGTATAGGTTTCCCGTTAACTTGATAATATTGAACTCCCAAGGTTTGGATGTCATTCTGGGAATGGACTGGATGACTAAGTACAAAGGAGTGATAGATTGTGCCAGCCATACTGTCTCACTCACAACTCCGGATAATAAAAGGATCAGATTCAAGACCAGCTTTGGAGCAAAGAAGAGTATGCTAAATTCTCTTAAGGGGGTTAGCCTGGACAGTGTGCCAATTGTATGTGAGTATCCGGATGTATTTCCGGAAGAATTGCCAGGAATGCCACCAGATAGAGATGTGGAATTTCTGATAGATTTGTTACCAGGTTCTGGACCAATAGCAAAAAGACCATAAAAAATGTCAGTTGATGAACTGAAAGAGCTCAAGAAGCAACTAGGCGAACAGTTGCAGAAAGGATTTATCCAACCAAGTTCTTCATCCTTGGGAGCCCCAGTATTGTTCGTGGAGAAGAAAGATAGAAGCCAAAGGTTATGCATAGATTACCGTTCACTCAACGAGGTAACTATCAAGAACAAATATCCTTTGCCAAGGATCAATGACTTGTTTGATCAGCTAGAGGGAGCTTGTGTGTTCTCGAAGATTGATCTCCGGTCGGGCTATTTTCAACTCAAGATAAGAGAGCAAGACATACCTAAAACAGCATTTACCACAAGGTATGGATTATATGAGTATACCGTAATGCCATTCGGCTTAACCAATGCTCCAGCATACTTCATGAATATGATGAACAAGGTGTTCATGGAATTTCTCGACAAGTTCGTTGTCGTTTTCATCGATGACATCTTAGTTTACTCTAAGAGCAAAGAAGAACATGAAGGACACTTGCGTTTGATACTTGAGAAGTTGAGAGAACATAAACTTTATGCCAAATTCAGCAAGTGTGAGTTCTGGTTAGAGGAAGTTGGTTTTCTTGGTCATGTTATGACAAAGGATGGTGTAGCAGTTGATCCTGCTAAAGTGTCAGCTGTGACAGAATGGGAATCTCCCAAGAATGTGAAAGAAGTTCGCAGTTTCCTTGGCTTAGCAGGTTACTACAGAAGATTCATTGAGAATTTCTCAAAAGTTGCTAAGCCCATGACTGAATTATTAAAGAAAGATAAAAAGTTTGTTTGGTATGAAGGTTGTGAGGTCAGCTTTCAAGAATTGAAGAAGAGACTTGTGACAGCACCGGTTCTATGTCTGCCAGATTTGGAAAAGGATTTCCAAGTATACTGTGATGCGTCTCATCAAGGTTTGGGAGCCGTACTTATGCAAGACGGTAAAGTTGTGGCCTATGCCTCAAGACAACTCAAAACTCATGAAGTAAACTATCCTACTCATGATTTGGAGTTAGCCTCTGTCGTCCATGCACTCAAAACATGGAGACATTACCTTTTGGGAAAGCGTTGTGAAGTGTTTACCGATCACAAGAGTTTGAAATATATCTTCACCCAGAAGGAAATCAATATGAGACAAAGAAGATGGTTAGAGCTTATCAAAGATTACGACTTAAGTTTGCAATACCACCCCGGTAAAGCAAACGTTGTAGCGGATGCTCTAAGTCGTAAGGTATTTGTAAATGGCCTTACCAAAGGAGAATTGCCAGATGATTTGTGTAAGCAATTCAAAGAACTCAGATTGGAGATTGTGCTTGAAGGACATCTCATGTCTTTAGAAGTCCAACCCACTTTGTTGGACAAGATTCGAGAAGCTCAAAAGACTGATAAAGAAATTGAAGAGATTAAGGTAAATATTAGCCAAGGGAAAGCTAAAAATTTCCATGTAGACGAACAAGGTACTTTATGGCACGGGAAACGTATTTGTGTTCCACAAGATCCGGAAATGTGGAAACTGATTTTACAAGAAGCCCACAACTCTCCGTATTCTATTCATCCGGGTAACACCAAAATGTATATGGACATGAAAGAAAGATTTTGGTGGAACAATCTCAAGAGAGACATCGCCGAGCATATTGCTTTGTGTGATGTGTGTAGTAGAGTAAAAGCAAAGCATCAGAAACCAGCAGGTTTGCTTCAACCACTACCTATTCCTGATTGGAAATGGGACAAGATTGGTATGGATTTCATTACCGGATTACCAAGGACCAGATCAGGATATGATTCCATATGGGTAGTAGTGGATCGCTTAACTAAAGTGGCCCATTTCATACCCGTGAAGAAAACTTATACAAGTGCCAAGTTAGCCAAAATCTACATGAGTAGAATTGTATGCCTTCACGGTGTGCCTAAGAGTATTGTGTCCGATAGGGGAACCCAATTCACTTCCCATTTTTGGAGACAGCTACATGAGTCATTGGGAACGAGGTTGGAATTCAGTACTGCTTTTCATCCTCAAACCGATGGACAAACTGAAAGGACTAATCAAATTCTGGAAGACATGTTGAGGGCGTGTGCCCTAGATTATGGAGCAAGTTGGGATGAAAGTCTGCCTTACGCAGAATTTTCCTATAACAACAGCTATCAAGCCAGCATTGAGATGGCACCGTTTGAGTTTCTCTACGGAAGAAAATGTACCACCCCATTGTTATGGAATGGTGTGGGAGAAAGAAGTTTTTTTGGGCCAGATCTTATCAAAGAAGCCGAAGAGAAGGTCAAATTGGTTAAGGACAGGTTGAAGATAGCACAGTCCCGACAGAAAAGCTACGCAGATCCTAAGCGTAGAGAAGTCACCTACGAAGTCGGTGATAGAGCCTACCTTAGAGTATCACCACTCCGTGGAGTGAAAAGATTCGGAGTCAAAGGAAAGTTGGCACCAAGATATGTTGGGGCATTCAAGATTCTGAGTCGCAAGGGAGAAGTGGCTTATGAAATTGAACTGCCAGCATCTTTATCAGCAGTCCATAATGTATTTCATGTGAGTCAGCTTAAGAAATGTCACCCAGAAATGGAAGAATCTTCTTTGAAGGATACCATACCTTTGGAAGAAGTTCAACTAGAAAGTGATCTCACTTATGAAGAAAAACCTATCAAGATTCTTGAGACGGCATAAAGAGTCACGAGAACAAAGACTATCAAATTTTGCAAAGTGCAATGGAACCATCATACCGAAGAGGAAGCAACATGGGAAAGAGAAGATGGTCTTTGGAAAGACCACCCTCACATATTTGCTAGCCAATCCGAATCTCGAGGGCGAGATTCACCTTAAGGGGGTTAGATTTGTAACATACCTAAAATCATAATTTCAAAGTTTGCATATCATTCATGCATGCATATAGATTTGAGGTAAAATTCAAACTCATTTCAGAAAACAGAAGCACATGGTGCTATGATTTTATGTGAGCAGATTAAATTCAAATGGCCATCATCATTTAAAAATTTGAAAGTTTAGAAACTTGGTTGCTTGCCTTCTATGAGGATAGATTTGAGTGTAGAATTTAAACCAAGGTTTTCAAATTGGAAATAGATTCAAAAACCATTTTTCAATTTTTGCAAACCAAATGCCTAGTCTCTGTTATTTTGATCCCCAAGCTTGACCAAGCCCTTACTTAGCAAACCACCTGTTTGTGTGCCTAAAATGGAGACTACTGCACCCTGCAAAAACCCAGAAAAAGTTTGAATTCAAAAGAGTTTGAATTCATATCAAAACCAATTCAGAAAATCGTTTCAGAAAAAGAAAAGAAGCAAACAAATAGAAAAGGCCGAGCGCTGCCATTTTAGCCCAGCAACGGAGCAGGCCCAGCAAGCCCACCCGGGGCATCTCTTTTCTTCTCTCACGCGCGAGCACACCCATTCAGCCACTGACAGCCAGACCCCACGCCCCTTCTGTTTATTTCGCTGACCAGCGGGCCCCGTCCACGTCACCCTCGTCTTCCCCAAACCACGCCCGCGACCACGTCGCTACTGCTGTCAAGGCCGGTAATGGCGCGGTGTAATTGCCACATTATTCCGCAAGCGTTTCCTGTCGCACCTAGGCTTACTTAAACCCCTCTGCCCTGCAAGCATTCCCCCCCTCTCCTCACTCACTCCGCCACCAGGCTGCGCGCAATTGCCCTCGAAACCCCGCAGTACTGACAACTCCGGCGGCCAATTACGGTGAGCCTCGACCACCCCTCTCTCTCTGGTTCAAACGAGGATGTTCAGAATGATCTCGCGCTTACGCTGATACCTTACTTTTGCCTGCTCGTGACCCAGGTCGTCGTCTCCGTTCGCGACCGAAACCACCTGCACCGCCGATAAACTCCGGCGACCAATTAAGGTAAAACCGAGCGCCCCTTCCCCCTCCTTCACGCGAGCTTGTTCGCCTATGTCTTGCGCAAATCCTGATGCCACTGGTTCGTGCTAGGGCGACGCCAAACCTCGGCAAGGACCACGACTGCAAGCTACCGACGCCGCCCGCAACTCCGACGAGCTCCAGAGACCGTTCCCGCGCACCCCTTCGCAAACCAACACCACGTCGAGCTTCAGCACGCCACAGTGGTTCTGGTAAGCGCCTCCCTTCCTTCCCAGGTGACCTAGAGCGCCAACACCGCCGCGGTCAGACGCGCCGCCGCCAGTCAACGCCGCTAGCGCCGCTCGTGTATGGTCAGGACGATTAGGAGCGTCAGATGTAGATCCTACGGCGTAGATTAGAACGTGGGCGAAGAGGTAAGCGCGCATCTGAGCCGCCAGATCTCACTTAGATCCTACGGCCCGCAGAGCTCGATCCAGCCGAAGCGGTACGCGCCAATAGAAACACGACGCGTGGCTAGAGTTTAAGTCAAAAACAGAATTCAAATCAGATTTGGATCCAAATTTCAATCGGCTATAACTTTTGATTGCCACGTTAGAATTTTGCAAACTTTATACCGTTGGAATCAGTGAATCAAGGCCTTTCTGAATCTGCAATGTGTTTAACAAATAGTATCTGTTAAAATGACTTTGTATGCAGAAACATGTTTAGGTCCATTTTGAGTATAGTTTTTGTTTAGCAAATTGTTTTAGGGCTAAATAAGTTTAGTTAGCAAACTTTGTGACTTGTTATGTTTCTGTATCATGCACTTGCTTGGTAGAGTTTTCAAAATCATCACTTAGTAATTTCTTGCATGCATGCATTCATATTTTTGATTGTATATAAATTGTGTGTAATTGTATGCTACAAATTTTTGTGTAGATTTTGCTAGTGACTGTGATTGTGAAGAGTGCTACTCTCCCCATTACCAAGGCAAGTGATACTTCATGATATTTCCACCCTTTATTTTGGATAAGCATTAGAATTATTTTTTGCTAAGTCTTGCATGCTACTTTTGCCAAATGCTATGTTGGGAAATCCTATGTAGTTGTAGAATTGTAGAATTGCTAGGGAATTTTCCTAAGTTAAGATACTATGCCATTCTTAGCCTAGCTAGTAGAAAACAAGGGTTGGCAAAGTAAGTACATGCTATGGTGAAATAATTCTAAGTCCTTTGGGACTCATGCTTTTCTTAATAAAACAACTAAGACAATGAACTTCCTGGGTGGAATGGGACTTGAATGGTGGTTTTTGGTTGAGTGGTTACACAAGGCCATGGATTTGGCTTGTGTATCTCACTTGTGGTATGCCACCCAGGCACAAAGGGATTCGGAGGCCAAGTGTTGAGAAAGCTTACAGTGCAACCACTTGGCAATATGGGCTCTGCCATGATCATATAGGTTGCTAGAACTTAGTCACTTGGACAGTTGGTGGTAGTGGGAATGATAGGTTGGAACGCGTCCATTTGACTAAGGAAAGGCTTCTGAAAGGTCCTGTCTTGGGAAACCAAGTCTGGTGGGGAAAGTGCACAACCTCTGCAGATGGAAAATCTAAGTACTTAGCCAAGTCCATGGCAATGGACAACTTGAGCATCAAGACATGGAAGCTACAAGAATCTCATCACTCCAACTTCTAAGTAAAACTTGTGGGTGAACAAGGGTGAAGGACCCCAATGTCTATTGGTGGTTTCTTGGGAAGCTTTTTGACAAAGAAAAACTTAGTGATTTCAACTAATAGGAAAAATCTATTTTTGAGCAAAGCAAGCCAAGCTACACTTAGCCAAAATGCATATAGTAATAGAGTCCACCTAAAATTTACTAAGGTATCACTTTCCAATACTATTCCAAAGTATTGACCCTCTGTGGCTGTAACTTGTGATGTTGCAGGTTACTCCGATGATGAGTAGGAGTCATGAGTCTACACTCAACATGCTTGTCTGTGGCACATGAAGATGAGGACTTATGTTTATTTACTTATTCCATAAACTCTTGTATTAGGCCTTTGGCCCTGAGTTGTAAAAGACTATGTTTTATCTCTGGAATGAATGTAATAAATGACCCTTATATCTATGTACTTCATCTTAAACTGTGGATGCTAGCATTGATCCATGGACTAGCATTGCAATCACAGGGATCCTTTCCTTTACAAAGGAGGGATCTTACACTAATGCTATGGAAACATCTAAGCTTGGGGAAGCTAGTTTTTATGAAAGAGATCTTTTTAGTTCCCCGGCTTTAGGGAAGAAAATTTGCTCTGATGATACTTTGTCTCGCATATGTGGTAATTTTAATGATGCTTGTGATATTTTAAAGCCACATACTGAAAGTGTCCCTTTTAAAATACCTACAAAAATTGTTGATTATGTTATGGATAACTATTATTTTGGGGATGGAACTGTCCATCCTGGTGATCACTTGCTTTTTATCCATGAATTATGCGAGTTGTTCAAGTGTGCAGGTATTTCAATGGTCCAAGTTAAGAATAAGCTATTATCTTTATCACTTAGGGAAAAGCAAGGGAGTGGTATGAGCTACTACATGATCCTCAACATTTGGAGTGGAAGGAACTTGAATCTCTCTTTTTGTAACATCCCTAAAATCATGTTTCAAACTCATGCATATCATCCATGCATCCATGATCATATGAATTTCATTCCAAACAAATCATTTCAAAACAGAAGCATATATGCTTATTATTTCATGTAAGTTGCTCTAGCCTTAATGCTATCTTCCAATGAGAAGAGTACCTTGTTTTGTTCAGTAAAGTTTGAATTCAAACTTAGGCACCTTCAAAAGCTTGAGCAAAGTTTTTAAAACAAAAGGAGTAAATAAAACCAATATTATGCCTATTGTATATATCACATAAAGGCTTGGTTTTATTTTTATTTTCATTTGATCAAAGTGTTTTAAATAAACAGTAGTGTTTGACACACATTTGAGTGCAAGGTTTGCAGTATAAAACCTAGAGAAGATTTGAATTCAAAATCATTCGATTTGAAGTTGAAAATCATTTCAGAAAATCAAAACAGAAAAAGAAAAGGAGAAAAGAAATAGAAAAGGGTCGGCGCCACCTATCTAGCCCAACTACGAATCCAGCCCAGTAAGCCCACCCGGGTTCCCCCTCTCTCTCACACTCACGGACGAACCCACCAGGTCACTGACCACACGACCCTACCCCCTCTCTGTTTCACTCGCTGACTGATGGACCTCGCCAGCTCATCCTCATCTTCCCCAAATCGCGCCCACGACCACGTCGCCGCCGTTTCCTCCGTCCTTCACTGCCGCGTTGATTCCTCGCTTAAATTCCCTTGATACCGCGCGCGATCCTTGCCCCCGCTCTGGCTATAAGACCACCTCTCCCTCACGGCCATTTCCCCCAACAAAGCCAGACAGAAATGCCCCCAGGCTGCCCGCAATCATCCTCGCACCACCGCAGACAGAGCTCACTCCGGAGATCGATTCCGGTGAGCCCCGTGCGCCCCTTCCTCTCTGGTTCTTGCAGACAGCTTTGCCACTTCCTTGCGCACCTACTGACACCACTTGTTCCTTCTATATCGCCCCAGGTCGTCGTCTTCGACAAGCACAACAAGGTTCCGACAACATCCTCAACTCCAGCGATAAAATTCGGTGAGCCCCTTGTTCCCTTTCGCCTCTGATTCACACGATCGTGTTCGCCGTAGTCTTGTGCGTCTCCTGGTGCAGTTTTTTCATGCTAGGAAGACCAGGAGCATCGCCAACGTCGTCGTCCACCCGAGCCCAACGCAACCAGCAACTCCGACGAGCCCGTGCAGCCGTGTCCGTGCGCCCCTTGCCAAGCCATCGCCAGGTTGAGCATCAGTGCATCGCCACGATCCTGGTAAGCATCTCCGATGACCCCAGAGCCACTTGTAGCGCCGCGCCGCCGTAGGCAGAGCTCGCCACCGCCAGTAGCCACCGCCAGCGCCACCCAGCTATGGTCGTTTGATCCAGGACCGTTGGATCTATATCCAGCGCGTGAAATTAGATCACTTATCGAAGCGTTACGAGTAGATCTGGGCCATGCAGATTAAGTAGATCTAACGGCTCACAGACGCGATCCTGAGCGAACCGGTACGCACCAATCAGATTAAGACGCGTGGCTAGGGTTTAGGTTTAAAAAACAGAATTTGAATCTATTAGATGTTTGAATTTGTTTTAGCTATAACTTTTGATTCCCACGTTAGAATTTGACAAATTTTATATCATTGGAATCAGGAGAAGAAGACCTTTCTATTTATGCAATGTGTTTAATGTTTTGCTTCTGTTAAAATGGTTTTATTTACAGAAACATGTGTAGGGATAATTTGAGTATATGAATTTTTTGAGAAATTTTTTAAGGTTTAAATAAATGTTGTTTGGCAAGTTTTTAACTTGTTTATGAACCAGCATTGTACACTTGCTTTGTTGAGTTTTAAAAATCATCACATATCATATTGCATACATTCATATATTTTTGTTTGTTTATGTTTTGTATATGATTTGTGGCTATGATTCTTTGTGTAGATTTTGGTGCCAATAGTGATTGTGATTGTGAGGAGTGTAGCTACTCTCCAAACTACCAAGGCAAGTGGTGCTTCATGATATTTTTATCCCTATGTTTTCTACTAAGCATTAGAATTATTTTGCTAGTCTTGCATGTTATATTTTGCTTATATGCCATGATGGGAAATCCTAGTAGTTGTAGAATTGCTAGGAAATTTCTAAGTTAAGATGCTTATCTATGCCATGCTTAGCCTAGCTAGTAACAACCAAGGGTGGTGAAATATACATGCTATGATAAAATATTTCTAAGTCTTTGGACTTGAGTTTTGCCTAATAAAACAACTAAGTAAATGAAACACCTGGGTGGAAGGGAAGGAATGGTTTATGTTGAGTGGTTACACAAGGCCCATTTTTATGGTTTACCTTGTGTATCTCACTTGTGGAAAGCCACCCAGGAACAAAGAGATTTTAGAGGCCAAATGTTAAGAAGCTTCTAGTGCAGCCACTTGGCAATATGGGCTCTGCCAGGATCACATAGGTTGCTAGAACTTAGCCATTTGGATAGTTGGTGGTAGTGGGATGATAGGTTGGAACGCGTCCACTTGGTCTAAGGGAAGGCTTCTGAAAGGTCCTGTCTTGGTGAAAATCAAGGCTTGTGGGGAAATTGCACAACCTCTGCAGATGGAAGAATCTAAGTACTTAGCCATGTCCCTGGAAAAGGACAACTTGAGCATCAAGACATGGAAGCTATCAAGAATCTCCTCATCCCAATTTTCTAAGTAAAAACTTGTGGGTGAACAAGGGTGAAGGACCTCAATGTCCTTTGGTGGTTCCTTGGGAGAAGTTTTGATAAAGAAAAACTTAGTGATTTCAACTAATAGGCAAAACCTATTTTGAGCAAAGCAAGCCTAAGCTACACTTAGCCAAATTGCATATAGTATCTAGTCCACCTAAATTATACTAAGGTATCACTTGCCAATACTATTCCAATGTATTGACCCACTGTGGCTGTAACTTGTGATGTTGCAGGTTACTCTGATGAGGATTAGGAGTCATGAGTCTACACTCAACATGTTTGCCTGTGGCACATGAAGATGAAGACTTTTATCTATTTACTTATTTAAAACTCTTGTAATAGGCCTGTGGCCATGGAGTTGTAAAGACTATGTTGTCTTTGGAATGACTGTAATAATGACCTTTGTTTCTGTGTACTTCATCTTAAATTGTGGATGCTAGCATTGATCCAGGGACTAGCATTGCAATCACAGGGATCCTTTTCCTTTATAAAGGAGGGATATTACAGATGGTATCAGAGCACTGTGTTGCCTGTAGGATTATGACCCTAGGATTGGAAACCACTAAGAAAAAAAATTCAACAACTTCTACACTTGTCTATTCTTCTCGTAAACTTTTCTAATCTTCTTTCTCATCTCTATTTGTAGATGAACTCCATCAACGAAGCCGTAAGGAAAGGACCACTCATGACAATGACTTTGGAGTGTGAGACAGAATTCCCCAAGGCTCTCAAGGACCTCATGGTTGCAATGGAAATACATGGTGCAGCTGTGTACAAAGGCTTTCCTGTGATGGATGAAGGAGTTGAGTACTGGTGGGTGCAACTTCACTTGTATAAAAACAAGGAAGACAACCACAAGGAATCAGGATTCTGCATGTTCACCAATTCAGTGATGCACCCTACATTCTTTGATTCAGCAAGGGATGCAGCTTGGAAGACCATCAAAGAACTTGGTGATAGAGTCAAGTGCAGAATGTTCAACATTCAAAATAGCCTAAAAGAAGAGAAGAAACATACCCAAGAGTTGGAGGCTACCAACCAAACCTTAAGAGGATACATTATAGACTTAGTGATGGAATCATGTGCTCAAGATAGAGTGATTGCTTCTAGAAATATTGTGTTAGCCAACATATCTAATGAGATAGGATTGTAAGCGTACTTCGTTAGTTGGACCACCACTTATCACCTTATTTTCCAAATGTTGCTTAAAATAAGTTGAACCTTGATTGTTGTAATGGATCCATGTATGCCATGACTTGTGTGTTTTGATTTCCAAGGATATGTATGTGATGCTTTGCCTTGTGTTTTATCTTAAATTGTGTTGTTTCTAACTTTTTCTATCTTATAAATAGATGCCTAATGTTACCATCAGCACTGTTGAGGAGTTCCAGAGAACTCGCTTTGGTCCTCGTATTATTGAGCTCACTACTTTGCTCAATCTCCCTCTTCCTACCATCATGGTGCTTCCCCTCACCAAGTTTGAGAGGAAAGACCTTTGGGGTTTCAAGGTCAATCAGCCCGGACGCCAGACTGAGCCTACCACGGAGGCTATCATCTTCAAGCTCATGCATGATGACAAGGAGAGAGGCCTTGAGGTAGTCATGCAGGATCTGATAGGACGTCTACTAGGGAGACACTCTCGACAGGTTAGAGGTACTCACTTCCACGTCTTCGATAGACGTGATGAGGATGGAGAGGCCATCGACTTCAAGGACACTTCGAGGGAGACAGCGGAGCCGATTCGTCTATACCTCCAGGACTTAGAGGCTCTCATTAGGCACGTGGACACTGATAGGACTAATGACATGCTCAACAATGACGAACTCCAGGTGCAGCTTCGTGAGAAGGACAAGCTCTTCGCGGAGCAATATGAGATAGTCAAGGAGATGGAGGCAAAGTTCAAGAGCCAGGACAGAAAGTTCAAGAGTCAAGAGAAGCGAGTCCAGGATAGGAACAAGAGGATTCGGGACATGACTGAAGAACTGCAGGCCAAGGACTTCGAGCTCGAGCATCAGTAGACGGTGATTGAGAGGCTTCGTTCCCAAAAGAGGGCTCTCAAAGCCAAAGTAGAGACCTTGACCGCCAATGTCGAGGAATACAAGACCGCTATGGAGAATACAGGTCTTACCTTTGTTGAGGAGGAGGTTGATGCCGAGGAGTAGAGTTGAATACTCATTTATCATTTATTTATCATACTTTATTTGTGTCACAATGACCATCGAACATGTGGATGGCTTGTTATTGGTGTGTTTACTTTACAAACATGTCATTTTTGTTGTTGAACTATTATTTTTATGATGCATGTTTTGTGATTGTTTATGTGATGTATTGTGCATGAAAGCATCTATGGGTATCTCATTCTTATCTCTATTGAACAAACCACAGATGCCTCCCCGTCCAACAACAACATCACTCCTGAGATGCAGCAAATGATGACAGCTCAGACTCAGTTGATGCAAATGATGACTACGTTCATCCAGAACCAAAACAACAACAACAACAACAACAAAAACAATAACAACAACAACAATAACCCACCGGGTTTTGACATGCTTACCAGGTTCTTGAGATTGAGGCCAGCAAAGTTCTCAGGAACAACTGATCCCATGGTGGCCAATGATTGGCTATGCTCTATGAACAAGGACTTGGTAACTGTGGGTTGTACTGATGCAGAAAAGGTCAGATTTGCAGCACATTTGCTGGAGGGACCAGCCGCCACTTGGTGGGGTAACTTCCAGATCACCACTCCCATAGAAGATGTGACATGGGCTATCTTTGAGGATGGCTTTCGTACTGCTCATATCTCATCTGGAGTGATGAGTCTGAAAAAGAAAGAGTTCCATAATCTGAAGCAGCGCCACCGCAGCATGGCTGAATATATTGAGGAGTTCAACAATCTGGCGTGTTATGCACCGGATGAAGTTGACACTGATGCTAAGAGGAAAGAAAAGTTCCTCGAAGGGTTGAATGATGAACTGAACCTGCAGTTAGCTGTGGCATATGTTCCCACATACCAGTCTCTTTGTGACAAGGCTGCTATTTTGGAGAACAAAATGAAGCAAGTTGAAAGCAGGAAGAGAAAGCACTCGGACAAGCACAGCTCGGGATCGTCTCACAAACGTTCCCATTACGATGACAGTGGAAGCTCAGGATCCCACAAGCATCAGAAATTCAACAAGCACCACAACCACAACCGTCATGACAACAAGCATCACCGTAGTCATGACAATGACAAGTACAAGAACCACAAGGGTGGATATAAGAACCACCACAGTGGTAGTGGAAGTGGCAGTGGAAGCCAGCCTGTCAAGAAATACATTAGTCAGGTTGAGTGTTTCAAGTGCAAGAAAATGGGGCATTATGCAAATGAATGCCCAGAAAAGAAAGTTGAAGGACCCAACAAGCCCAACCCTTTTCAGAAGGGACAAGTGAACCACATCAATGTGGAGGAAATCTATGAGGAGCCTGATGCTGTTGCTGGTAAGTTCAAACTCAATTCTGTTCCAGCATTTGTTCTCTTTGATACTGGTGCATCTCATTCATTCATATCAAGAGCATTTGTTGAAAGAAATGAACTACCGGTAGAAACTATTGGGTGTCCTATAAAAGTAAGTTCTCCTGGCGGAGAAATGATAGTAAATTCAGGGTGTCATGATCTAGTCATAGAGTTTGGGAAGTATAAGTTTCCCGTTAACTTGATAATCCTAAACTCCCAAGGATTGGATGTCATTTTGGGAATGGACTGGATCAATGACTATAAAGAACAAATACCCTTTGCCGAGAATCAATGACTTGTTTGATCAGTTAGAAGGAGCTTGTGTGTTCTCAAAGATTGATCTCCGGTCAGGATATTTCCAACTCAAGATAAGAGAACAAGACATACCTAAGACTGCTTTCACCACAAGGTATGGATTGTATGAGTATACAGTGATGCCATTTGGATTAACCAATGCACCCGCATACTTTATGAATATGATGAACAAGGTGTTCATGGAATTCCTTGATAAGTTTGTTGTCGTTTTCATCGATGACATTTTAGTCTACTCCAAGAGCAAAGAAGAGCATGAAGGACATTTGCGTTTGATACTTGAGAAGCTTAGAGAGCATAAACTATATGCCAAATTCAGCAAGTGTGAATTCTGGTTGAATGAAGTTGGATTTCTTGGACACGTTGTGTCAGGAGAGGGTGTAGCAGTTGATCCTGCTAAAGTTTCAGCTGTAACTGAATGGGAATCTCCCAAGTCAGTGAAAGAAGTTCGTAGTTTCCTTGGCTTAGCAGGTTACTACAGAAGGTTCATCGAGAATTTCTCCAAGGTAGCTAAGCCTATGACAGAATTGCTAAAGAAAGACAAGAAATTTACTTGGTCTGAAGGATGTGAACTCAACTTTCAGGAATTGAAGAAGAGACTTGTGACAGCACCAGTCTTATGTTTGCTAGATTTGGAAAAAGATTTCCAAGTATATTGTGATGCGTCTCATCATGGTTTGGGTGCAGTGCTTATGCAAGACGGGAAAGTTGTGGCTTATGCCTCGAGACAACTCAAAACTCATGAAGTGAACTACCCTACTCATGATTTAGAGTTAGCCTCTGTTGTCCATGCACTCAAAACATGGAGACACTACCTTTTGGGAAAGCGTTGTGAAGTGTTCACCGATCACAAGAGTTTGAAGTATATCTTCACCTAGAAAGAAATTAACATAAGACAAAGAAGATGGCTAGAACTCATCAAGGACTATGACTTAAGTTTGCAATACCACCCCGGTAAAGCAAATGTTGTAGCAGATGCTCTAAGTCGTAAGGTTTTTGTGAATGGCCTTACTAAAGGAGAATTGTCAGATGATTTGTGTGCCCAATTTAGAGATCTCAGATTGGAGATTGTGCCTGAAGGACATCTCATGTATTTGGATGTTCAACCCACTTTGTTGGACAAGATCAAAGAAGCCCAGAAGATTGATAAGGAAATTGAAGAAATTAAGGAAAATATTGGCAAAGGAAAAGCCAAAGGATTCCATGAAGATGAACAGGGTACTTTATGGCATGGGAAACGTATCTGTGTTCCACAAGATCCGGAGCTTCAG
This sequence comes from Avena sativa, assembly GCA_916181665.1. Classification (NCBI taxonomy): domain Eukaryota; kingdom Viridiplantae; phylum Streptophyta; class Magnoliopsida; order Poales; family Poaceae; genus Avena; species Avena sativa. The sequence continues at coordinate 34,430,125 of OV702289.1, read as the reverse complement.
AAACTGATTTTGCAAGAAGCACACAACTCACCATATTCCATTCATCCGGGTAACACCAAAATGTGCATGGACATGAAGGAAAGATTTTGGTGGAATAATCTCAAGAAGGACATCGCCGAACATATTGCTTTGTGTGATGTGTGTAGTAGAGTGAAAGCGGAACATCAGAAACCAGCAGGTTTGCTTCAACCACTACCTATTCCTGATTGGAAGTGGGACAAGATTGGTATGGATTTCATTACCGGATTACCAAGGACCCGGTCAGGATACGATTCTATTTGGGTTGTAGTGGATCGCCTAACTAAAGTGGCTCATTTCATACCCGTGAAGACAACCTATACAAGTGCTAAGTTGGCCAAGATCTATATGAGTAGAATTGTATGTCTACATGGAGTGCCCAAGAGTACTGTGTCTGATAGGGGAACTCAATTCACTTCCCATTTTTGGAGACAGCTACATGAGTCATTGGGAACGAGGTTGGAATTCAGTACTACTTTTCATCCTCAAACTGATGGACAAACAGAAAGGACTAATCGGATTCTTGAAGACATGTTGAGGGCATGTGCCCTAGACTATGGAGCCAGTTGGGATGAAAGTCTGCCTTACGCAGAATTTTCTTATAACAATAGCTATCAAGCTAGCATTGAGATGGCCCCATTTGAGTTTCTCTACGGGAGAAAATATACCACCCCATTATTATGGAATGGTGTGGGAGAAAGAAGTTTGTTCGGGCCAGAACTTATCAAAGAAGACGAAGAGAAGGTCAAGTTGGTTAAGGACAGATTGAAGATAGCACAATCCCGACAGAAAAGTGTAGGGTTTCGTAGCATGGAAAACAAAAAAATTCTATCGCATACAAACAAACAAGACAAGATCTATCTACTAGATTGTAGCGACGAGTCGATGGAATAACTCACCCTCGAAGATTCCAAAGCGTTTAACGAGAGCGGATTCTCGTGGGTGATGTAGTCGTACTCTTCCCGATCTCAAGATCGCGTAGACGATCCTTCCGGCGCTGCGTTCTGGCAGCGCTCCCGCAGTCGGTCACACGTTCGGTACTCGACGAAGACCTTCCTCTCCCTTGTTCCAGCAGGCAGTGGAGGTTGTAGCACTCTCCTCGCTATTTTGGCAGCACAACAGCGTGGTACCGAAAGTAGAGGGGAGATCTCGCAGGGCTTCGCCTTAAGCCGGAGCGAGTATGGTGGACTATGAGAGATCCCTCGACGATCTTGGGTTTAGACACGCCGAGGAGGGGGGCAAGCCGGCGGCTAGGGTTAGCTAGGCGGCGGCGGTGGTTTGCCCTAGGGGGCGGCGACAGTGGAGGTGGCGGCGCCGGCGGCTAGGGTTTAGAGGCGGAGGAGTTGTGTCTAGGAGAGGAGCCCTACCTCTCCTTATATAGGTGGAGGGGGCCGGCCAAGGGGAGGGGAGTCCCTCCCCAACTCAGCTTGGTGGTGCACCAGCGGTGGGAGGAGGAACTCCTCCCCCAAGTCGGTTTCCACCTCCCTCTCCACTTCCCAAAATTAGCCGTTTGACTTTCAAACTTGGCGTTTGACTTTTCAAACTAGGATTTGAATAAACCCTCTATTTTGTTCAGAGATGACACCGAGTACATAATGCAATCATACCAACTTGATATAACACATTCATGTACCCTTCCCCTCCGGAGTGCCGGACATTCCGGAACCTTCTAGAACATTCCCGATGAAAACACCGGAATTATTCCCCAACTCCGAAACAGGACTTTCCTTATATGAATCTTATTCTCCGGACCATTCCGGATCTCCTCGTGATATCCCGGATCCCATCTGAGACTCCGAACAACATTCGGTCTCTTTCTCATCATTCCATAACTACTCAAACAACGTCGAATCCTTAAGTGTGTCTCCCTACGGTTCGTGAATTATGCGGACATGATCGAGACACTTCTCCGATCAATAATCAATAGAGGAATCTGAAAATTCATATGGCTCCCACATATTTCTATGATTACTTTGCAATTGAATGAACCACTTACATACGATACCAATTTCCCTTTGTCTCACGATAGTTTACTTATCCGAGGTTATGATCGTCGGTATCTCTGCATACCTAGTTCAACCTCGTTACCGATAAGCACTCTTTTCTCGTTCCCGTGATATGTGATCCCTTGTGAGCCAGTCACATGCTTGCAAGCTAATTGGATGACATTTCACCGAGAGGGCCCAGAGTATATCTATCCGTCATATGGATGGACAAATCCCACTCTTGATCCATGTGTCTCAACCAATACTTTCCGAACACTCAATGCCACCTTTATAGCCACCCAGTTACGGTGTGGTGTTTGATGTCATCAAATCATCCATCCGGTAAAGGTGATATGCATGATCTCATGGTTGAAGGAATTAGGTTACTATGTATCAGAAAGCATATAGCAATTGAACTATTAAAATGACTTGATCTTTATGCTACGCTTATCTATAGGAGTATGTCCACCATATCATTCTCCTAATGATATGATCTTGTTGTTAATAACATCTCAATGTTCATGATAGGGAAACCACAATCATTTATTAACCAACAAGCTAGTGATGTATAGAGGCTACACTAGGGACTTCAATTTAAGTTTACAAATCACACAAGTATTAATGTTTCCTTGTTAATACTATTATAGCATGAATGTAAACATTTATCATAAACACAAAGATATAATAATAACTACATTTATTATTGCCTCTAGGGCATATCTCCAACAGTCTCCCACTTGCACTAGAGTCATCTAATCTAGATTACATGGTAATATACCGAACACCCATGGCAGTTTGGTGCTGGTCATGTTTTGCCCTCGGGAGAGGTTTAGTCAACGGATCCGCCACATTCAGATCTGTGTGTACTTTGCAAATCTTTATGTCCCCATCTTGGACATGCTCTCGAATAGCGTGAAAACGTAGCTTGATATGCTTCAGCTTCTTGTGTGACCTTGGTTCTTGCGCATTGGATATGGCACCCATGTTATCACAGTAGATAGACATTGGGTCCAGCGCACTAGGAACCACACCCAGCTCTGTAATGAACTCTTTCATCCATATCGCTTCTTGTGAAACCTTCGAAGCAGCCATGTATTCCGATTCAGTTGAAGATCTCGCCACAATGCTTTGCTTTGCACTCCTCCAGCTAACTGCTGCACCATTCAAAATAAATACGTATCCAGATTGTGATTTAGAATCATCCAGATCGGTGTTCCAACTAGCATCGGTGTAACCATTAACAACGAGCTGTTCATCACCTCCATAAGAAAGAACCATATCCTTTGTTCTTCTCAAGTACTTAAGGATGTTTTTGACCGATGTCCAATGATCCACTCCTGGATCACTTTGATATCTGCTAGTTAAACTAACAGCATATGCAATGTCGGGTCTAGTACATAGCATGGCATACATTAGAGATCCTATGGCTGAGGCATAGGGAGTCTTACTCATCCTTTCTCTATCTTCTGCCATTGTCGGACTTTGAGTTTTACTCAAGGTCATATTGGGCAACATGGGCCAGAACCCTTTCTTGCTATCTTCCATTCCAAACCTCTTTAGAACTTTGTCCAAATATGTACTTTGTGACAATGATATTAGGCGTCTCGATCTATCTCTATAAATCTTTATGCCTAATATGTAAGCTGCTTCGCCAAGATCCTTCATTCAAAAACTATTATTCAAATATTCCTTGACACTATCAAGAAGGTCTACATCATTCCCAATCAACAATATGTCATCTACATATAGTATTAAGAATGCTACAGAGCTCCCATTCGCTTTCTTGTAAATACAAGCTTCTCCATAAGTTTGTATAAAACCAAAAATTTTGATTACCTTATCAAAACGTTGATTCCAACTTCGGGATGCTTGCTTTAGTCCATAGATGGACCGTTGAAGTTTGCATACCTTGTTAGCATCTTTAGGATCGACAAAACCTTTGGGTTGCATCATATACAACTCTTCATCAATGTATCCATTGAGGAATGCTATTTTGACATCCATCTGCCATATCTCATAATCATAATATGCAGCGATTGCTAACATAATCCTCACAGACTTTAGCTTCGCTACCGGTGAGAAAGTCTCATCGTAGTCAACTCCTTGAATTTGTCGAAACCCTTTTGCGACAAGTCGAGCTTTATAGACAGTAACATTACCATCAGCATCTGTTTTCTTCTTGAAAATCCATTTATTCTCGACGGCCTTCCAGCCATCCGGTAAGTCCACCAAAGTCCATACTTGGTTTTCGTACATGGATCCAATCTCGGATTTCATGGCTTCTTGCCATTTATTGGAATCTAGGCTCATCATCGCTTCCTCATATGTCTCAAGGTCATCGGTGTTATCCACCAACATGACATTCATAACGGGATCATACCAATCAGGAGTGGTACGAGTTCTCATTGACCTGCGAGGCTCTGTAGCAACTACAACTGAAGTTTCATGATCATCATCATTAGCTTCCTCTCTTATTGGTGCGGGCGTCACAGGAACTACTTCCGGTGATGTGCTACTTGCAAGTTCGAGAGAAGGTTCAACAACCTCGTCGAGTTCTACTTTCCTTCCAGTCACTTCTTTCGAGAGAAATTCCTTCTCTAGAAAGGATCCATTCTTGGCAATGAAGATTTTGCCTTCGGATCTATGATAGAAGGTATAACCAATAGTTTCCTTCGGGTATCCTATGAAGACGCATTTTTCCGCTTTGGGTTCTAGCATGCCCGGCTGTAAGTTCTTTACATAGGCTTCGCATCCCCAAACTTTAAGGAACGACAATTTAGGTTTCTTCCCAAACCATAATTCATACGGTGTCGTTTCAACGGATTTAGATGGTGCCCTATTTAAAGTGAATGCGGCTGTTTCTAATGCATAACCCCAAAATGATAGCGGTAAATCTGTAAGTGACATCATAGAACGAACCATATCTAAGAGAGTTTGATTACGATGTTCGGACACACCATTACGCTGTGGTGTTCCCGGTGGTGTCAATTGTGAAAGTATCCCACATTTCTTCAAATGCTCGCCAAACTCGTAACTCAGATATTCACCTCCATGATCAGAACGTAGAAATTTAATCTTCTTGTTACGTTGATTCTCTACCTCACTCTGAAATTCCTTAAACTTCTTGAATGTTTCGGACTTATGTTTCATGAAATAGATATACCCATATCTACTCAAGTCATCCGTGAAGGTAAGAACATAACGATAACCACCGCGCGATGCTACACTCATTGGACCACACACATCGGTATGTATGATTTCCAATAAGTCTGTAGCTCGCTCCATCATACCAGAAAATGGAGTCTTAGTCATTTTACCCATCAGACATGCTTCGCATCTTTCAAGTGATTCAAAATCAAGTGATTCAAGAAGTCCATCGGAATGGAGTTTATTCATACGCTTCACTCCAATGTGACCAAGACGACAGTGCCACATATAGGTCGAGTTATCGCTTGATTTCAAACGTTTAGCCTGAATGTTATTAATATGTGTATTTCCACTATCGAGATTCAATAAGAATAGACCATCTATCAAAGGTGCATGTGCATAAAACATATTACTCATATAAATCGAACAACCATTATTCTCGGATTTAAACAAGTAACCGTCTCGCAATAAACAAGATCCCGATATAATGTTCATGCTTAACGCAGGCACCAAATATTAAGTATAAAACTAATCCCGATGGTAGATGAAGGGGTAGCGTGCCGACCGCGATCACATCAACCTTTGATCCGTTTCCCACACACATCGTCACCTCGTTCTTCGCTAGCTTCCGTTTATTCTGCAGCACCTGTTTCGATTACAAATATGAGCAACCGAACCAGTATCAAATACCCAGGCACTACTACGAGTACTAGTGAGATACACATCAATAACATGTATATTAGATATACCTTTCTTCTTGATGTTGTCGTTCTTCAAATCCGCCAAGTACTTTGGGCAATTCCGCTTCCAGTGACCTTCTCCCTTGCAGTAAAAGCACTCAGTATCAGGCTTAGGTCCAGCCTTGGTCTTCTTCGTCGGTGCGGTAACTTTCTTACCACCCTTCTTGAAGTGTCCCTTTTGCTTAGACTTGCCTTTCTTGAATTTGGTGGTCTTATTGACCATCAACACTTGGTGCTCTTTCTTGATCTCCACTTCTACAGATTTTAACATGGCAAAGAGTTCTGGCAACGTCTTGTTCATGCTCTGCATGTTGTAGTTCATCACAAAGTTCTTGTAACTTGGTGGTAGTGATTGGAGGACACGGTAAATCCCCAAAGCATTAGGAATCACTATACCCAAGCTTTGAAGTTTGTTTGCGTGCCCAGACATCTTAAGCACATGCTCACTGACGGAGCTGCCCTCTTCCATCTTGCAGTTAAAGAACTTTTCAGAAGCCTCATAGCTTTCAATTGCCGCATGAGTCTCAAAGATCAATTTGAGATCCTCGACAATATCATATGGGTCTGAATTCTCAAACCTTTTCTGAAGCTCCGATTCTAAACCATACAAGATAGCACACTGAACTATGGAGTACTGAGTCTTCCGAGTGAGGTAAACATTCTTTACTTCATCGGTAGCAGTAGCTGCAGGTGGGTCACCCAGCGGTGCATCCAGCACATAGGTCAAATTACCAGCTGTGAGGACAATCCTCAAATTGCGGAACCAATCCGCGAAGTTGCTTCCATTGTTTTCCACTTTTCTTTCTCTAGGAACGCATTAAAATTGATGGTAGGGGCTGCCATTGATCTACAACATATTTGCAATAGTTTAGACTAAGTTTATGACAAATTGAGTTCAAATTAATAATAAAATTAATCTAGGTGAACTCCCACTCAAAACAACATCCCTCACATTGTTTTAGTGATCACACGAACCAAATCCACCACATCAACACCGATCATCACGAGAGTTGATATAGTTTCAATGGCGAACAATCGACATGTTCATCATACATACTATATGATTCATGCTTTACCTTTTGGTGATCCGTGTTTCGAGTCCATGTCTGTACATGCTAGGCTCGTCATGATCAAACCTTAGCTTCCGCATGAGCAAATCTGGCTTGCTCACGTTGTATACACTTGCGGAATCTAACACACCCAATCATCACGTGGTGCTTCGAAACAACAAGCTTTGGCAACGGTGCTAACTAAGGGTGAACACTTTATGATTTGAAATTCATGTGCATGAGGGATCATCTTATAATGCTACCGTCGTCTACTAAGCAATACAAGATGCATAAAGGATTAACATCACATGCAATTCATAATATGTGATATGATATGGCCTTTCTTCTTTGTGCTTCTGATTTCCATCTTCAAGCACGAACATGATCTCCATCATCACCGGTATTGCATCAAGGTCAATGACGCTTCTCCATGGTTGTCGTCCATCGGCTTCAACTATTACAACTACTTTGAATAGACACGCGGGTCTTAACAGAATTTAAAGACAACCATATGGCTCCTGCCGGTTGCCAACTTACAATAAGGATCATTGCATACATCAAATATAATCACAATCATGGCCATATCACATCACTGCACACCCCTGCAAAACAAAGTTAGACGCCTCTACTTTCTTTGCATGTTTTATGTGGTTTGGGGCTTTCAATAAGTGTCGTTCTAACTTACGAACATGAACCACAACATTGATACTAGTATTGTTAATCACCCATTGTAAATTGGATCTTAACTATGCTAGGAGAAACAGGCACCCGCAAAGCCACTTATGCAATACAAGTTGCATGTCAAGCATGGAGCAAGTCTCATGAACGATGTCATGTAAGGTTAGCCCGGGCCACTTCATCCCAACATCCCGCAAGATGCAAAGTACACAAGAAGCAATCGACAATAAAAGCATCAATGCCCACAATGACCATTGTGTTCTACTCGTGCAACAGATCTACATATAGACACGGCTCTGATACCACTGTAGGGTTTCGTAGCATGGAAAACAAAAAAATTCTATCGCATACAAACAAACAAGACAAGATCTATCTACTAGATTGTAGCAACGAGTCGATGGAATAACTCACCCTCGAAGATTCCAAAGCGTTTAACGAGAGCGGATTCTCGTGGGTGATGTAGTCGTACTCTTCCCGATCTCAAGATTGCGTAGACGATCCTTCCGGCGCTGCGTTCCGGCTGCGCTCCCGCAGTCGGTCACACGTTCGGTACTCGACGAAGACCTTCCTCTCCCTTGTTCCAGCAGGCAGCGGAGGTTGTAGCACTCTCCTCGCGATTCCGGCAGCACAACGGCGTGGTACCAGAAGTAGAGGGGAGATCTTGCAGGGCTTCGCCTTAAGCCGGAGCGAGTATGGTGGACTATGAGAGAGCCCTCGATGATCTAGGGTTTAGACACACCGAGGAGGGGGCAAGCCGGTGGCTAGGGTTAGCTAGGCGGCGGCGGTTTTCCCTAGGGCGGCGGCGGCAGTGGAGGTGGCGGCGCCGGCGGCTAGGGTTTAGAGGCGGAGGAGTTGTGTCTAGGAGGGGAGCCCTGCCCCTCCTTATATAGGTGGAGGGGGCCGGCCAAGGGGAGGGGAGTCCCTCCCCAACTCGGCTTGTTGGTGCGTCGGCGGTGGGAGGAGGAACTCCTCCCCCAAGTCGCTTTCCACCTCCCTCTCCACTTCCCAAAATTAGCCGTTTGACTTTCAAACTTGGCGTTTGACTTTTCAAACTAGGATTTGAATAAACCCTCTATTTTGTTCAGCGATGACACCGAGTACATAATGCAATCATACCAACTTGATATAACACATTCATGTACCCTTCCCCTCCGGAGTGCCGGACATTCCGGAACCTTCTAGAACATTCCCGATGAAAACACCGGAATCATTCCCCAACTCCGAAACAGGACTTTCCTTATATGAATCTTATTCTCCGGACCATTCCGGATCTCCTCGTGATATCCCGGATCCCATCCGAGACTCCGAACAACATTCGGTCTCTTTCTCATCATTCCATAACTACTCAAACAACGTCGAATCCTTAAGTGTGTCTCCCTACGGTTCGTGAATTATGCGGACATGATCGAGACACTTCTCCGATCAATAACCAATAGAGGAATATGGAAATTCATATGGCTCCCACATATTTCTACGATTACTTTGCGATCGAATGAACCACTTACATATGATACCAATTTCCCTTTGTCTCACGATAGTTTACTTATCCGAGGTTATGATCGTCGGTATCTCTGCATACCTAGTTCAACCGCATTACCGATAATCACTCTTTTCTCGTTCCCGTGATATGTGATCCCTTGTGAGCCAGTCACATGCTTGCAAGCTAATTGGATGACATTTCACCGAGAGGGCCCAGAGTATATCTATCCGTCATATGGATGGACAAATCCCACTCTTGATCCATGTGTCTCAACCAATACTTTCCGAACACTCAATGCCACCTTTATAACCACCCAGTTACGGTGTGGTGTTTGATGTCATCAAAGCATCCATCCGGTAAAGGTGATATGCATGATCTCATGGTCGAAGGAATTAGGTTACTATGTATCAGAAAGCATATAGCAATTGAACTATTAAAATGACTTGATCTTTATGCTACGCTTATCTATAGGAGTATGTCCACCATATCATTCTCCTAATGATATGATCTTGTTGTTAATAACATCTCAATGTTCATGATAGGGAAACCACAATCATTTATTAACCAACAAGCTAGTGATGTATAGAGACTACACTAGGGACTTCAATTTAAGTTTACAAATCACACAAGTATTAATGTTTCCTTGTTAATACTATTATAGCATGAATGTAAACATTTATCATAAACACAAAGATATAATAATAACTACATTTATTATTGCCTCTAGGGCATATCTCCAACAAAAAGCTACGCAGATCCTAAGCGTAGAGAAGTCACCTACGAAGTTGGTGATAGAGCTTATCTTAGAGTGTCACCACTTCGTGGAGTGAAGAGGTTCGGAGTCAAAGGAAAGTTGGCCCAAGATATGTTGGATCGTTCAAGATTATGAGTCGTAAAGGAGAGGTTGCTTACGAAATTGAATTGCCAGAGTCTTTGTCAGCTGTCCATAATGTGTTTCATGTGAGTCAACTTAAGAAATGTCATCCAGAAATGGAAGAAACTTCTTTGAAGGATACTATACCTTTAGAAGAGGTTCAGTTGGAGAGTGACCTCACTTATGAGGAGAAACCTATCAAAATTCTTGAGACTGCAGAAAGAGTCACACGGACTAAGACTATCAAGTTTTGCAAAGTGCAGTGGAACCATCATTCCGAAGAGGAAGCAACATGGGAAAGAGAAGATGATCTTCGGAAAGACCACCCTCACGTATTTGCTAGCCAATCCGAATCTCGAGGGCGAGATTCACCTTAAGGGGGTTAGATTTGTAACATCCCTAAAATCATGTTTCAAACTCATGCATATAATCCATGCATCCATGATCATATGAATTTCATTTCAAACAAATCATTTCAAAACAGAAGCATATATGCTTATTATTTCATGTAAGTTGCTCTAGCCTTAATGCTATCTTCCAATGAGAAGAGTACCTTGTTTTGTTCAGTAAAGTTTGAATTCAAACTTAGGCACCTTCAAAATCTTGAGCAAAGTTTTTAAAACAAAAGGAGTAAATAAAACCAATATTATGCCTATTGTATATATCACATAAAGGCTTGGTTTTATTTTTATTTTCATTTGATCAAAGTGTTTTGAATAAACAGTAGTGTTTGACACACATTTGAGTGCAAGGTTTGTAGTATAACAACCTAGAGAAGATTTGAATTCAAACTCATTTGATTTGAAGTTGAAAATCATTTCATAAAATCAAAACAGAAAAAGAAAAGGAGAAAAGAAATAGAAAAGGGCTGGCGCCACCTATCTAGCCCAACTACGAATCCAGCCCAGTAAGCCCACCCGGGTTCCCCCTCTCTCTCTCACTCACGGACGAACCCACCAGGTCACTGACCACACGACCCCACCCCCTCTCTGTTTCACTCGCTGACTGGTGGACCTCGCCAGCTCATCCTCATCTTCCCCAAATCGCGCCCACGACCACGTCGCCAGCCGTTTCCTCCGCCCTTCACTGCCGCATTGATTCCTCGCTTAAATTCATTTGATACCGCGCGCGATCCTCGCCCCTGCTCTGGCTATAATACCACCTCTCCCTCGCGGCCATTTCCCCCAACAAAGCCAGACAGAAATGCCCCCAGGCTGCCCGTGATCATCCTCGCACCGCTGCAGACAGAGCTCACTCCGGCGACCGATTCCGGTGAGCCCCGTGCGCCCCTTCCTCTCTGGTTCTTGCAGACAGCTTCGCCACTTCCTTGCGCACCTACTGACACCACTGGTTCCTTCTATACCGCCCCAGGTCGTCGTCTTCGACAAGCATAGCAAGGTTCCGATGACATCCTCAACTCCGGCGATAAAATTCGGTGAGCCCCTTGTTCCCTTTCGCCTCTGATTCACACGATCGTGTTCACCGTAGTCTTGTGCATCTCCTGATGCAGTTTGTTCGTGCTAGGAAGACCAGGAGCGTCGCCAACGTCGTCGTCCACCCGAGCCCGACGCAACTAGCAACTCCGACAAGCCCGTGCAGCCGTGTCCGTGTGCCCCATGCCAAGTCATCGCCAGGTTGAGCATCAGTGCATCGCCACGATCCTGGTAAGCATCTCCGACGACCCCAGAGCCACCTGTGGTGCCGCGCCGTCGTAGGCAGAGCTCGCCGCCGCCAGTAGCCACCACCAGCGCCACCCAGCTATGGTCGTTTGATCCAGGACCGTTGGATCTATATCCAGCGCGTGAAATTAGATCACTTATCGAAGCGTTACGAGTAGATCTGGGCCGTGCAGATTAAGTAGATCTAACGGCTCACAGACGCGATCCTGAGCGAACCGGTACGCACCAATCAGATTAAGACGCGTGGCTAGGGTTTAGGTTTAAAAAACAGAATTTGAATCTATTAGATGTTTGAATTTGTTTTAGCTATAACTTTTGATTCCCACGTTAGAATTTGAAAAAATTTATATCATTGGAATCAGGAGAACAAGCCCTTTCTATTTATGCAATGTGTTTAATGTTTTGCTTCTGTTAAAATGGTTTTATTTACAGAAACATGTGTAGGGCTAATTTGAGTATATGAATTGTTTGAGAAATGTTTTAAGGTTTAAATAAATGTTGTTTGGCAAGTTTTTAACTTGTTTATGAACTAGTACTGTACACTTGCTTTGTTGAGTTTTAAAAATCATCACATATCATATTGCATACATTCATATATTTTTGTTTGTATATGTTTTGTATGTGATTTGTGGCTATGATTCTTTGTGTAGATTTTGGTGCCAATAGTGATTGTGATTGTGAGGAGTGTAGATACTCTCCAAACTACCAAGGCAAGTGGTGCTTCATGATATTTTTATCCCTATGTTTTCTACTAAGCATTAGAATTATTTTGCTAGTCTTGCATGTTATATTTTGCTTATATGCCATGATGGGAAATCCTAGTAGTTGTAGAATTGCTAGGAAATTTATAAGTTAAGATGCTTATCTATGATGCTTAGCCTAGCTAGTAACAACCAAGGGTGGTGAAATATACATGCTATGATAAAATATTTCTAAGTCTTTGGACTTGAGTTTTGCCTAATAAAAGAACTAAGTAAATGAAACACCTGGGTGGAAGGGAAGGAATGGTTTATGTTGAGTGGTTACACAAGGCCCATTTTTATGGTTTACCTTGTGTATCTCACTTGTGGAAAGCCACCCAGGAACAAAGATATTTTAGAGGCCAAATGTTAAGAAGCTTCTAGTGCAGCCACTTGGCAATATGGGCTCTGCCAGGATCACATAGGTTGCTAGAACTTAGCCATTTGGACAGTTGGTGGTAGTGGGATGATAGGTTGGAACGCGTCCATTTGGTCTAAGGGAAGGCTTCTGAAAGGTCCTGTCTTGGTGAAAATCAAGGCTTGTGGGGAAATTGCATAACCTCTGCAGATGGAAGAATCTAAGTACTTAGCCATGTCCCTGGAAAAGGACAACTTGAGCATCAAGACATGGAAGCTATCAAGAATCTCCTCATCCCAATTTTCTAAGTAAAAACTTGTGGGTGAACAAGGGTGAAGGACCTCAATGTCTATTGGTGGTTCCTTAGGAGAAGTTTTGATAAAGAAAAACTTAGTTATTTCAACTAATAGGCAAAACCTATTTTGAGCAAAGCAAGCCGAAGCTACACTTAGCCAAATTGCATATAGTATCTATTCCACCTAAATTATACTAAGGTATCACTTGCCAATACTATTCCAATGTATTGACCCACTGTGGCTGTAACTTGTGATGTTGCAGGTTACTCTGATGAGGATTAGGAGTCATGAGTCTACACTCAACATGTTTGCATGTGGCACATGAAGATGAAGACTTTTATCTATTTACTTATTTAAAACTCTTGTAATAGGTCTGTGGCCATGGAGTTGTAAAGACTATGTTGTCTCTGGAATGACTGTAATAATGACCTTTGTTTCTGTGTACTTCATCTTAAACTGTGGATGCTAGCATTGATCCAGGGACTAGCATTGCAATCACAGGGATCCTTTTCCTTTATACTTTTACTATAAATTTTATCCTCCTCATGAAATTCATAAAGATAGGAATTATATTTATAATTTTCATCCTCATGATGGAGAAAGTATTGCCAAAGCATGGGGGAGATTGAAGTCACTAATGCTCAAATGTCCCATTCATGAGCTCCCCAGTAATATTATTATTAATAATTTTTATGCAAGGCTTTCAGGACATTACAAGGACTATCTAGATAGCTATTTAGAGGGATCCTTCACCAATAAGGAGGTCAAAGCTAAGTGGGATCTTCTTGAAACAATTCAAAGCAATACCTAAGATTGGGATAATGACAAAGGTAAACAACCAGGTATAAACTATGAGTATGATTGCATTAAGTCTTTCACTGAAACTGCTGATTTTCAAGAGCTTAGTGCTAACTATGGTCTTGATCCTCAAATTCTTGTTAAATATTATAGAGACTTTTCTTCCCATATTAATGATCCTAAAGAAAAATGGGACATGTATCATGGACCTTTTAAAGACACTTGCATGAAAAATGAAACTGTTATAATGATTGCAATAAACATCCTCAAACTTTTGAAAGTACTATTTCTTATAAGCATGTTAATTTTTGTGGAATGCATAGACCTTGTGAAAAGAATCAAAATGAAGAATATTATTGTATCACCCACTGGAATGAAAAAACTGGAATGTGGTATAAGTCTCTAAATGATCTTGGTAAAAAAGTTTGTGCCCTCTATCCTTTTATTTGTGAACTCTGTTATGAAGTGGGTCATTTCAATTTTCAATGCTCAGGCCATAATAATAACCTTTCTAATCCAATGAGTACTGCAAGTTTGTATTGTGATAACGCGATCACTGATAATCAACATGATGAACTTACATTGTTTTTGGGGTGTGAAGAGTTATCAAGAAAAACTTCTTTGGTAGACATGAGTGCTTTTGGTATGAATAGCGTCATGCATGGGTGTCATCTTTCTTGTGTTGATAATTGCCACGCAAATACTTACATACAAAATCTTATAAAATATGATATTTTACCAAAATATGATAGGACTGATATGAGTTTTGTTCTTATTAATGAAAAGGAGGAATCCTCCAAAGTTTCTTTTATTGTCTCTAACAATAAACTAGGGTATATGGAGAATCTTCCTTTCAAGCCTCTACCTCCTAAAGAGGAGAAGAAGAAGAAGAAGAGGAAGAAGATGAGTAAAAGGAGAGAGGAAACGGTATCTTCCCCTAAGCATGTTTCTCCTATCATAGTTTTTGCTGATGAGTCTGAACTAGATGATGTTCATATGCTTGTTACCTATAGTAGTGATCATGATTGGGAAAAGCATGCTACTTTTGATATTGAAAATCTCTTTGGTACCAATGCTAAAAATGATGATATTAATAATTGTTGTGCTATTAGTGCTATCCGTGTTCTTCCAATGATGATATGTTTACAAATGAACACACTTGGGAAGATAGCTATTCTATTGCTTATGATGATACCAAACCTCCAATATATGATGATTACAATGATGAATATGATATTTTCAGTCCACCTAGTATTGAGGAGAAAATTATTTATGATTACAATATGCCTCCTATATTTGATGTCTATGGTGATGAGAATAATAGGGATAACTATTTTGTTGAATTTGCTCCCACTACAATTAATAAGAATGACTATGCTTATGTGGAGAGTAATAATTATTATATTCGTGTGGCTCATGATAAGAATGTTTTATGTGATAGTTATATTGTTAATTTTATTCATGTTTCTACTGAAAGTTATTATGAGGGAGGGAAATATGGTTTTATGTATCTCAACAATATTAAGTTTCTCCTCTTTATGTTGAAAATTTTGAAGTTGCACTTGTTTTATCTTCCTATGCTTGTCACTTTGTTCTTTGAGAATTTATTTGTATACAAGATTCCTATGCATAGGAAGTGGGTTAGACTTAAATGTGTTTTGAATTTGATTCTTGATGCTCTCTTTTATTTCAATTCATATTTCTTATGTGAGCATCTTCTCAAACTATCAAGTCTAACTTAAAGGCGTTAAAGAAAAGTACTTATTGGGAGATAACCCAAAAGTTTTAGTTGAGTCTTGGAAGTTATTACCTCTGTAATAACCTCTCCTTATACTTTTTGTGTGGTTTTTGTGACAAGAATAACCTCTAATGAGGGAGAAGTAAGATTTGGGGAAGTTGTTGTCCCGAAACAGATTTTTGTGCTTCACTGTAAAAATTCATAAACAATCTCTGTATGTCGGATTGAGCTGTAATTTTCTAAGTAAATCCCCCAGGTTGTTATCTAATTTCATTCGTTCAACACTTTTTTATTTGATCATCATAAGGTCTTCGAAAATATCGGTGTTTACCTGTTGGTCTGTTTCGACAAATTTCTGCCATTATTTGCATTTGCCTCTTTATTGATTTCTTTTTGAGTTCTCTTTGGGAAATTGAGTTTTTTAAGGAATTGCTATAGTAGCTTGTGTTTTTAATGAAAGTTTTGCTGTTTTTAAACTAAACCCGAAAGGTTTATTATCTTTTTAATGCACTAATGTTCCTAATGAAAATTGTGTGAAGTTTTGTATGAAGGAAAATTTTCAGGTGTAAGGAAAGAATGATGTAATGAGATGAAGAATGGACAAAAGCTAAAGCTTGGGGATGCCACCCCGTGTCACCCCAAGAAATATTCAAGAGGTACAAGCGTCAAAGCTTGGGCATGCCCAAGGCATACCCTTCTTCATCAATAAAAATCCCAGGTCTTTCTAGACACTTTGTTTTTATTGTTTCATGCATTGTTGTGTTGTTCTTGGAGCGTCTTAGTTTTTGTTTTTAGTTTTCTTTTGCTTGGTTTGCTGAAATAAGTTGGTTGGATCCTAGCACACTTCTTTTGGAGAGAGACACACTCTGTTTTCATTGCCTAGAACACTCTAGTTTTCACTCTTATTGTTCTATGAGTGTTCTCTTTTGCTAGCACTATGTTTAGCCTTAGTTTTCTTGTTCTTTCAGTTTAGAAATTTTTAGTTCTTCTTTGTGGATTTGTGACACAAGCTCACTGATCTTTGTTGATTATTATCTTTGTGAGTTGTTTCAAATAAGTCGATTGGTGTTGGAAAAGAGTAAGAAGCTTCATGCTTAGGTAGTACAAGAGGAGCTTGCTTTGACTGTGACTTAGACTTTATTATGCCATACTAGATGTTGTTTTGACCTTATCCTTAGTGATTATTGCTGTGGCATGACTTGTTCCACACAATTGGGATTGCTTAATGTGCCTTGAAGGAATCATGCGTTGTTTTAGCATACAAAAGCATAGTATTGTGGTATTCTCCTTTGATGCTTTGTTTGGGTTGACTTGGCACATGCTCAGACCATGTTATGACTATGAACCAGTCACCATAGCCTCTATGATCAATTAGTTTTTGACTTGTGGTACCACTTTATGCTTTGATTAGTAATGTTTTGTCGCTCTGCATTATTATGGCCATTATTGCTCTCTTAGTTGGTCGCTCTCAATCTTTTGCTAGCCTCCACTTGTATTGAGTAAGCTTTACTCATGCATCCAACTCCCAAGAAACCAAGTTATTCCAAAGTGTCCACTATAAATTCCTATGCATGGTGTGTTACGCCATTCCAAGTATATTCTTGTTTTATCTATCTTCCAAATTAAACTTGTTATGTGAAAATTAGTGATTAAAGCTCTCACAAACTTGATGGCACACTTTATTTTTATTGCCCCTAATAAACTTGAACCATTGTGTCATCTATGTTGTATATGCTTGCACTTATAAGTTGGGATTAGCATAACTGTGCTGTCATGGGGAACGCTTTCAACACATGTAAATATCTAACCAGTTGATAGCATGCTCTTTTGTTTATGGATGTCGTCGGTGTGAAATAAAAGGGGAGCTTGTAAGTCCATGGAGTTATGTATATGTGTTAGAGAAACGCCTGGGCCGCTAGCCTAAGCCATGCCTAATCATGGTGGAAACTTGCAGTATCACCATAGTGAGCAATCTATGAAGCATTCTTCTTATAAAAAAAAGGAGAGATAGAAAAAAGAGATTGAGAAAAAGAAAAAAAAGAGATGAGAAAGGAGGAAAGAGATAAAAAAGGCACCATTTTCCCATGGTAAATAAGAAGATTGTTGAGATGCTCATTGTCTGCTTGCCTTGTCATTTTGATATGGGATAGCTCATGTATCATGGGGCAAGGGGTACCCCGTTGGCGGTTCTCTATGATACACATGTACTTACTATGACAAGAACTTACCGGTGACTAAAGTTGAGTAGCATGAGGAGAGTCCCTCGTACTCAAGGGACATGAGATTGCCAACTTATATTGTAACATCCTAGCATTAGAGCTTAGAAATAAGCTGAACACAGATGTGTGCATTGCATTCATGCATAGAAAATCCGAATAATTTTAGCGCTTTTAAATAAAACTTGTCAAAGTGATTGAAACCTCTCTCAACTTGATGTAACTAAAGTAGATCATCAAGTTGACTGTGATATGTTTCAGAATGACCTTTGCTAAGACCTTATTTGGGAGAACATGATTTGATCTAAGGGTGGATCAAATATAATCAAATTCAATCCTAATGCATTGCTTGATGATTTATATTTGATCCTTAGGGGATCACATCATAATATTCATCACAACAATTCATGAATACTAAGTTATAAATATAACCTAAATAATAGGAATGTAACAACTAAATCTTGATCTATCTTAACCTCATCCACTTATACCATGAGTATCATGGTAATATCTAACATTAACTCTTTAGTGAGATTGAGTAGGAAAGAAACCAAGTCAAGATCATTCACCATCTACCTTTCTTTCCATATTAATATTTATCATCTCTAATGAACCCTAACTTAATATCTGATGATTCATCAATGTTGATTAATCAACTATTGAATCACCAATTCATAACCTATCAATTCTTGATCTATTAACCCTTGTCCTTATCATAGCATTCACTTAAAGTCCTTTAGAGAAAGAAGTAAGAAGAGGTAGATGGTAATGCTAGTTATACATATCATCTTTAGGATGGGAGTGTTGGAAGTGAAATAGATCAATGTGATAATTGATGGAGTTAACCCACTTCTGTAATGATAGAATAATTAATTGGAATATATGTTCATATGGTAACAAAGAGGATTCCAAGGATGAATATTGGAGAGAGTTACCAAGGAGCAATCCTATTGGATCAAGTAAGTATAGTCAATGAATATTATCTCTTGGTCCAATAAGGATAAACAGAAGATAATTTCAATACAACTATAATGTTGTATTGATGAAGGCCTTGATTAGCCAACTGGAAACCTAAACCATCAAGGATCAAAGGATTATAATGATCATGCTTTAGTCACCAAGATTGAATGCTTATATCAGGTATAAGTGACATTGATGGATATAACATGATTCAACCCTAGTATAGATATGTTATTATAGGTTAGCCATGACAAGTCATCATGATGCGATGTAAAGTTTGTATATAAGATACTGGAGTTAAGTAGATACAAGACAGTATAATTAAACTGAAGCTAGAGTAGTATGGAGTTATTGAAGTAGTATTACACCTCTTATAGGATAGTAACCTTTTGAGGAGAATAGAATTTGACATATACATTTACTGGAGTAATGTTGGTAATGGATTATAAAGGAAGAGTATGAATGGAGGTAACTATAATCATCTGTTGGATTGGAGATTATTAGTAGTAGAATAATTTGATAACCAAGTCTGGATATGAGAAGATTATGAAAGCTTTAGTGTTAAGCCCATTGGATTAATAATTGGGTTTAGAAGAATAAAAGGTGGATAAGAATATTTTGTGAAGTAAAGCTCATCATGTTAACACATGATGATGCATAGGAAGAAGTAGAATATCTAGGTAAGGAATTCCTTAATCAGAAGTCCAGGATTGTGAATTATGGAAAATAGGAATTCTTGGTAAACACTCAACTTTAGATCTTTAACCAAACATAATATCCAATTCATATAATTGATCTATTATCTTATTCCCACAAAGCTTTATAGGAGTATTTCCCTATAGCAAATCACTTAAGACATCTTTGTCATTTTCAATTACCATAACCATATGTGCTGAGGAGTTATCTTTATCAATTCTTTTCCATAAGATCTTCCAGAAGATAACTTTCTATTTGAAAGGGGATATCATTAAAGATCAAAAACATGAAGACAATTCATTTAGTCATTAATCTTTATTCACAACAATAAAAAGATATAAGTATATTAAATTATCTAAAACTCATACATGATGCTGGTAATTCAAAACCCTAAATTTATTAATGAGTTTAATCATCAACACCTCATAAATATTCAATTTATATTCATTAGGCAAATTCTTTGAACCATTTCCCTAACCACTCATCTCATATGAGCATAGAATAAGTGGGGATGCCAAAATTATAAATCACCTATGAATTACCCCATAATAAAATTTATAGAAATAAAACCTATAGCTATCCTATAAAACTTTAGAACTACATTACTCTAAATAAAGTGAAAACAATGTTGTAGTGAAGCTTTCACATCTTAAACAAAATTCTAGAACCTTAAACCCTAGTTCTTAAGTATTCTACATAATAAATAATTTCTAATGTAATTATGAGTGTTGAAAATACAAACATCATTAGGGAAAATAACTAGTATAGTTACCTTTGGAATATTTAATATACTGTACAGAATTTCTGGTATTCAAACCATTGAGGAAATTTAAATTCAAAACTAGTTATTAAAAACAATATACAGAAATGAATAAATAAAAAGTTTCTGCTTCATAAAAAAAGAGACAGAGCAGCAATGGCCCATGGCCCACTTCCTCACGGAACTAACTGCCGCTCACGCGCGTTCCACCGAAGCCCAGTAGCAGCCCATCAACTAGCTCGATCTGTCTTTCTCTCTGGCTAACTAGTGGGGCCATGGAGGGACTACGGAGCAAATCAGAAGAACGCCAGGGGGTTTTCCACAAAACGTCATCGTCGTATTCCTCCACCGTATGTCGTTGTTGCTCCGCGATTCATGCAGTAGCCGACGTCACTTGGGAGGATAAGAATGCCACCGTGACGCCCTTCTCATCTTCATCCTCTCCCACTCGCCCGCTCTCTTCTCCGCTGCTCTCCTGTGGCAACCGAACCCTAGCTCAGATGCCCCGGTGTTCCCGATGCCTCCGGCCGTCCCGTACCTCGTCGTGATGCCAGGGAGCTCCACCTCGTTCGTCTCCGTCCGCAATACAACCCTCGTTCCCCGCCTCCGGCCGTCGCGCTCGCCATCTATTCCGGCCACCTCGCTCCTCGATGACCCCTCTGTCCGCCTCATGGTGAGCTCCTGGTCCTTAGGGATCTCCCCTTTGCCTCTCTCTTTTCCTCTACTGAGGCCGTGTCATGTAGTTGTCGCCGCCGTCGCCGTTCGCCGCCACTGGCTGCGCTCCGACGACCAAAAAATTGCGGCGCCACCACCACAAGGTTCCTTCTAGCCGCCCAAGTCTAGCGCACCCATTCTCGCTAGCCCGCGTGCCTTCAATCGTTGAACCCGAGTGTCACCAGTGAGGATTGCCATTGCTGACGTCAGGCTGAGATCACCCTGGACCTGGGTCAACGTGTTGACTGGTCGACACCAAGGTGGCATGCCAACGTGGCTACTGGCCCACATGTCTGTGACCTTAGGGCTAGGTTTGCTTCGGTATCAAAAGTTTTATCCACACAGCTATGTTATGCTGATGTCACTCTGACGCAATAAGTCCTTTAATGATTAGTTTATTAATTCCAGAAATTGATTAAACTTTAGAAATTCAATATCTTTTGTTTTATAATTCAGAAAAATATGTTTAATATATGAAAATTTTCAGAAAAATAAAATCTACAACTTAAAACTATTATCAAATATTATTATGATAATTATTTAAATAAATATTATTTAATAAAGGCTTTATAAGTAATAAAACTTAGATAACTCATAATTAAATAATGGTAAATGATAAAAATATAAATAATACATCAAAAATCTTAGAAAAATAAGAACTATAATTTAAAACTATAATCATGTATTATTATTTCACCTAAATAAATATTTATTATTTATTAAGTATTTATAAAGTGATAAACCTTATAAAAATCATATCTTATTATTTATAAATCATAAAAATAAATGTAATATACCAAAATGATCACAAAAATAAAAACTACAGGTTAGAAGTACGATATTCCACTTTTGAGGTAAATAAAAATTTAAACACTTTAATAACTTGAAATTAAACCTATTTCCTTAATTGATAATTCATATAAGGGTAAATAAAAATTGCTAATATTTCTAAATTTAGTTAATTGAGTCTAATAAATAGTATTAGTCTTCAATAATGATAATATGAAGTAAAAATGGTTCAAACACATTTTAAATACAATTTTATTGAATTATCCTTAACCATAAGTGTAGATTATTTTATAAAAGTATCCTTATCCAATATAAAATCTCCAAGAATAATTTGTAGTGAAATAAAAATCTATTCCTTTACTTTAACCACACCTTTATAAAAAGATAAATGATTCCCTTCCATTTAAGAATCAAGAAACCACTACACCAAATAGAAGTATAATCATTCTTAAAGTATCCTTAGGGAAACCTTCTGAAGTGAACAAAATACAAATATCATATGCATTACACCCTAAGTTCATCTATGTCTTTAAAGTTAACTTTAGTTTACAAAACTTTAAGTATAAGATAAAAACTTTATTAGGTATTTTATATTTAACTTTGGTCTGTTATAATTAAGTTATAAGGCATCTTAATACCAAACTAATCAAGTTCAAAACCAAGATAGATAAGTCTTAAATACTACTAATATCATTATTCAAATAAAGTAATCCTTTCTTACTTAAAGATTATAACTTGAAAGAAAACTTAATAAGGTTAACTTAAAATTTAAATACTTTCCCTTAGCTAAGTAACATTTTCTTCAAAAGTTATTCTTTTAATGAACATTATAAAGCAAGACATAAGCATTTTTATGAAAGCTCTAAATGATGAACAAACCTTACATACATAGTCTACAGATACATTTCCCACTTGAGTATTCCATTATTGTGTATGCTTTATTATACTTACATGTTGTTTCACACACACTCACAAGCCTTAATAAGAAGCACATGTGTGAAACTTAATCTAAAAGGGCAACACATTCCAAGGAAACCCTTTCCAGTATCCAAACCCTAGAACAACGTTATCCTCGGGATTCAAGTTTATCAACTTGCATTATACATTACTTATGCATAAAGCATTATGCTTCTTTAAACATTAGTCCTTACCGGACTAATGATGTTGATTTCAGATGTTGGATCTTATATTGTCTTGAAGACCGTGAGTTCATAATCTTGCAATCACAAAAGGCAAGTTCACACTTGCTCATGTCCTTTGGTTATTTTCTGTAAAGTATTTTACAAATCCAATGTGGACATCGCCTGCATTTGAAAAAGGTCCGAAAACACTATTTTCATAATAATGTGATTATAGGTTATTACCATAAGGTAATAACTTACTATGAAAGTTCCGGTGGTAAAGGAACATATTCTCTAGGACTTAACAACCAATGTCGCCAGTGATTCTTGCGCCGTATATTACGCGTTAACCATGAGATTTGGAATGGGACGGAGAAGTCAGTTGTATCTTCTTCCTCTCGCATGTAGCCGGATGTGCAGGTTGTGGCTGTTATCCTCGTAGCGTGCATATTAATTGGTAATTCATAGAGGATATACCACATAAGGGTGGGAACCCTCAACGTCCCACGATAGTTCTGGCATCTAATGGTATGTACAAACCATTGCCGTAATTCAATATGTGGGCATGGTTTACACCAAGGAGGCATGCGAGGTCGTGAAGGGGGCAGTGATTGGCTTGGATCGTCTACTGGGCCCCACACCATAGGAAGTGTGGACGGGAAAGATCGCCTGGTTGTGCAACAAGGATTTGATCTCTCATGGGTAAAGTAACGCACCTCTGCAGAGTGTAAGAACTGTAACTTGTTACTCCCTGTTTCGGGAAGGAGCTGTGAACGCGGCGGGAAAGGAACTCCATGAAAGTTCTGGTAAATCCGTGAAGGCTAACGGACATAGCTTTTCAGAATAAAATCAACCTTTGAAGAAATGTTTATGAAAACTTGCATTGCCTACGACCTACGGTATGTGGCTGTAGATATAGTGCATCAAACACTCCTTTTCTAGTGAACTTGCTGAGTACGCTCGTACTCAACATATCTGCTTAACCCTTGCTAGGTTCTAAAGACAGTATAGGCGACGTCTACATCAAGTCATGCTCCGGAAATCATCATCAAAAGCTAAAGTTCTTCAAGGAAGTCAAGAAAGTCAACATAGACACCAACTCAAGTGAAGACGAAGTTACTGATTAGATAGGAATATAATCTCTAGCCATAGAACCTATTTCTGTAGTGTATTGTGAAAGCAGCAATGCCAAACCATTAGTTAAGATACTATTTTTCATAGTATGATAGTTTTTGAGTTGTTTATTTCTGATTCTTCTTTGTAAGAAGTTTCTTTCTCTCTCTTTAACCTAGAGTGTTCTATGGATCTTGTGTAAAGAGTTGAGTTGTAACCTATAGTCATGTCTTGGACCTGTTGTGTTTCTGTTGTACTACTCTGAGGGATGTAATACTAGTGAACGGTGTTTCATTGGTGTTATGTCAACGACTATAGTATACTACATCATGTAGTGGTATGCTAGGTCACCGCATATACTTTGTCAAGCATATACTCCATACTTTGTTCACTTTAACCTTAATCACTTCAAGATGCTTATGATAGGGGCAATAAGAGCTGAAAGCTAACAAGTACCATGATTTTTGGAAGCTCTTTGTGAGACTTGAAATCCTGCTTCCCTTTTGAAAGGCCTTTCTTCCAGTATTATATTGAGTCTCCACTTTCTATACTTAGGCACCAATTAAGAGAGCATAGTTGCCATTCTTAGTTATATGTGCATTGTACCAAAACTTATTGATTGATTCATATTGTTGATATTACTTGCTCATGAACTATTTGTATCTAGTCACCCTTATAAACTTTGAAGGTGTCCTATGCATTTATTGCTACTCCATGAGGGACAGGCTGAATGCCACTATGCTATGTTTTCTGTATGTGAAACAAACAAACATATTTCAATGCATTGTTATTCATGAAACATTGTTTGTATCCCTTCTTATTATAGCATAGTTACTTTGTCTTATTGTTAGAACTTCATCTTTCATGCTCATGTTTAGAGTACTTTGATCCCAGCTTTTAATGCTTTACAAATGGTTTGATCATGATTGTGATGGTGCATGTCACCTCAAAAATTATTCTTTTTATCACTTACCTACTCGAGGACGAGCATGAGTTAAGCTTGGGGATGCTTGATATGTCGTAAACGTATCTATAATTTTTGATGTTCCATGCTTGTTTAGTATCCACTTTGTTATGTTTTGTCTACACTTTGAGGTATTTTTATACACTTTTTGGAACTAACCTATTGACAAGATGTCAAAGTGCCAGTTGCCTGTTTTCTGCTGTTTTTGGTTTCAGAAAAGCTAAAAAATGAATATTCTCGGAATTGGACGTGACAAAAGCCAATCTTCATATTTTTCCCGGATCGATATGGAAAATCAAAGTAGAGACGGAGTAGGGCACCAGGGTGGGCACACCCTAGGGTGGCGCGGGCCCACCCTAACCGCGCCATCAGGGGTGTGGCCTCCTGGATGCCTCCTCGCCTTGCCCCTTCGCCTATAAGAAGCCCCCGGGGAGAAAACCCTTGATAATCCATCATACATCCATGAAAAGGTCCGCAGCGCCACCGCCATCGAAGGGGAGATTCGGGGGACAGAATTCTCTGTTCCGGCACCCTGCTGGGATGGGGAAGTGCCCCCCGGAGCCATCTCCATCGATCTCCATCGCCGTTGTTGATTCCCATGATGAGGAGGGAGTAGTTCTTCCTCGAGGCTAAGGGCTCTACCGGTAGCTATGTGTTCATCTCTCTCTCTATGTGTGATCATATTTTGATCATGAGCTTTGTAATCTAGTAGATCTACTCTGCTACTCAAGTGTTTTAATAGATCTCTGGCTCTCCCCACGTGTGTGAGAGTGACAGCGTGCATACCGTGGTGGCACTTAGGCTAGAGTCTACATAAATACTCAAGTGCTTTAATAGATCTCCGTCTCTCCCCACATGTGTGAAAGTGACAGCGTGCATGCCGTGGTGGCACTTAGGCTAGAGTTCATAAATATTTATCATGAGTATATTTGGAGTTGGATGTCTTTATGAAATTGTGGTGTTTTTTGGAACCATCTAGCGCTCAAGGTGACAGTGTGGGGTTATCTAGATGGGGAAGGCGGACTTTGAGGTGTGATTTTGTAGCCCTACCATGGATTAGAGTTATCCAACCGGAGAGTAGTTCAGGGTAGCATCATGAAGAGAATATATTTATATGAGAGTGTTCACTAGTGAAAGTATGATCCCTAGGCCTTGTTTCTAAACATTGAGACACCGTGCACAACTAGATATGTTACATGTTTGCTTGCTTCCATCTTTTTGCCCTTAGTCTTTTCCTCCCCGTCAAAAGATCCTTTCTGGCACCATTACCACTTATAATCATCCATATTACTTGTATTTCACTATCTCTTCACCGAACTAGTGCACCTATACACCTGACAAGTTTATTGGGTGTGTTGGGGACACAAGAGACTTCTTGTATCTTGATTGCAGGGTTGCTTGAGAGGGATACCTTTGACCACTTCCTCCCTGAGTTCGATAAACCTTGGGTAATCCACTTAAGGGGAACTTACTGTTGTTCTACAAACCTCTGCACTTGGAGTCCCAACAACTGTCTACAAGAATAGAAGTGCATAGACATCAACGATTCAGTCCTCGACGCAATCGAAGAAAACACCGACTTACCTGGCTCACCTCAAGAGTCAATAACATCGCACGAACTTCGAGACTTCGATAAGGAGATGGAGGAGTACGAATAATAACATGCCTCCAATCCAACGCAAGGTGATCCGGAAAATTCTCCTAGTCCATATGATACCATGGATGCAAGCTATACCTCACAGGACGAGATGGATACCGGATATTCATCCGATGTCCACAAGCCAACCACTACGAAAAGTACCAACAGAAGATTATCCCCCGGTACCGGACCAAAATCCGTCTTTGCCACCAGTACGCACATTAAGGCTACTAGGCGGTCAAAGAAGAAGAAGAGGAACAACAAGAATCCGACACCGAAAGAGCCGGACGTCGAAGAAACCAACAAAGAAAAAGTTGATGAAGAGATCGAGATGGAGAATCAGGATGGAGATCCGATTAATACCATGCTGATCGACCCTCCTGTGGATGGACACGTCGTCACCAAGGGTGCACATGAAATTTACGGAGATGCTCTCACGATTCCAATCCCAACGGCTTCGGATCTTACTCCGGAGGCGCTGGAGAAAAGGGCCGAGGACCTGGAAAAACACCGTCTGTTTCTGCTCGAAGAGGCCGCGCGCATCGTCGAGCTTAAGCAACAGTTAGACAGTGATCCTACCAAATATCAGTCAGATTTCAAGCAACATTCAAACAAAACAAGGGGAGTTCCGTTTCTTGCCAACAAGAACCCGGATATCCACAGAGACCTATTTGACAGAAAAACCGGAGAGAAGATCCGAGTCTACAGCACGCCGTTGGAAAACGCTGCTGCAGCTCGAGCCATCCTCGCCAATAATCCGTCTCCACAACAGGTCCAGCAGTGCGTTGTGTTGCTGAATAAAGGATTAAAGCAGCAGAAAACGGCTGCGTCATTCAGTGGCAAGATGGGCTCAAAGTCGGAATTTTGCCACACTGGCGCCGACCAAAGCGCTGACGGAAGGCTCCATAGGGATACGGATTAGCATTATCGTCCCCGTTGAGAAGAAGAGAATTCAAAACTGGCTCAACAGCCACTCTCGCAGGCCAGCACGTGACTGGGCAAGAGTTATTCCGGCTGCGTCCGAAGATGCCATCAGGGCAATGGTTCCTCATCAGGACCATCGTTGGCAAAACAACTGCCATAGAGAAGACCCAGAAGTGCACCGTCAGTGAGAGCAAGATCGGCTAAGGATGCCACCACCGAGTCGTCCGGCTAGTAATGCTGGATGAAGAGATGACCCGGACCGTCCTGAATCAAGTTGGGACGGAGCCCGAAGAAACCAGCATCGGAGTCAGTATAATGATGCTCCACCACCACCGCGTAACCCAGCCGGAAATAATCCACCAGGGCCACCCTCGCCCCCAGGCAGCGACCATGAAGGATCCCGACGTAGCCATGGAAGCCGTAGGAGCAGAGGCAGCAATGGTGAGAGGAGAAGCAGAAATCTGACTCCGCCGCATAGAAGCCGTGAGCCTCCAAGGCAAAGATCTCTCTTGCCAAACGATGCTCGCCATCGCATTGAATCAAACATAGAGGCGCGGCGATACGAGGAAGAAGATGTGTACGTGGGACCCAAGTGCTTTGTCCCATGCATACTCCGGACCAAATTTCCGGTTGACTTTGGTATTGTCAAACACATCCAGCCCTACGACGGCGCAGCTTGTCTAGATACCTGGCTCCAGGATTTCTTCTAGGCCTGCTGCATCACCAAAGGGGGAAACAACATGGTCGCAGTCTGATATCTCCCGCTTATGTTGAGGAAGACGGCTCGATCATGGATCGATGAACTGCTAGAGAATTCAATTCATAAATGGTATGATATGCAAAGTGCGTTCTTTTCAAACTTCGAGGGAACATATAGGAGGACCTGCACAGTCGGAGACTTGCAGCGTTGCACACAAAGACCCGGAGAAACCTGCCGGGATTACCTCAGACGCTGGATTGACACAAAGAACTCCTCTGAAGGATTAAACGAGCAAACTGCGATAGAAGCTTTCATCGCAGGACTTCTAGTCAGACTTTTGTGTCACAAACAAAGCATGACCACGTCATAGATTTGGGAGAAATGATAGAGATGGCTAGAAAATATGCTGACGCCGACGATGATTCAGAAGGGCTGCTCAATATTCTGGCAAATCTCAATGCGGCCAAATAGCCAAAGAAACAAGCTCAGAAGCGCAAGAACACCTCGGATGAAAAACCGGCTCCGGACAACGCAGCTATCAACGCAACGTTCGGATCTGGCGGACGAGGAGGGCACGAAGGCGGCCGGGGTAGAGGCCGTGGAACTTCCCGAATCCAGGGTAGAGGAGAACAGCAACCAGGAAGAACCTATACCTGGGCTGACATTGCGAATAATCCCTGTGTCCACCACTTGGATAGTAACGGAGGATCTACCCACACAAATGTCGAGTGTTGCTTTAAGGACGACATCAAAAAAGACGAATCTGCTGTCTACAGAGACAAGTGATGAAAAGGAAAGAAAAATCCTGAGAAAGGCAAGGAGCCCAAAAAAGATTTCGACATGGAAGAAACGGATTCCGCATAGCCCAAGTCGGATTGAAAGAAGAAATTTCCGACTAAGAAAGACGCATACGTCTGCTTCCTGGGATCTCAGCCGGCTAAAGACAAGAAGGCGGTTCTCCGTGAGCTTAATGCCATGGTTCCGGTTGTTCCACAGTTTTTGGATTGGTCGGACGTAACCATCACCTTTGATCGCTCAGATCATCCGAGGAAAACACATCGTCGAGGAAAGTACCCTCTGGTCGTCAATCCTCTTATTGATGGCTACGAGTTCTCTAAAACACTCATGGACGGTGGAAGCAGCATTAACATCCTCTACATCGAGATGCTCCATCGCATGAAGATACACGAGAGCCAGTTGAGTTACAGCAGTGTAACTTTCCATGGCATTATACCAGGGAGACAGGAGAATTTTCTGGGTGATTACTCTAGACGTGACATTCGGAACCCGAGATAACTACCGGACCGAGCCACTCTCTTTTAAGGTGGTACCGTTCAAAAGAGCTTACCACGCCATCTTCGGTCGTCCGGCTTACTGGGCGTTCATGGCTCGCCCCTGTTACATCTACAATATGATCAAACTTCCAGGTCCAAAAGGCGTAATCACCATCCGGGGAAATCTGAGGAAGGCGCGAGAGTGCGACAAAGGATCTGATGCCTTCGCCAAAGCCGTGTTGCACGCCTA
The DNA here is from genome assembly GCA_916181665.1 of Avena sativa. Taxonomy (NCBI): domain Eukaryota; kingdom Viridiplantae; phylum Streptophyta; class Magnoliopsida; order Poales; family Poaceae; genus Avena; species Avena sativa. The sequence continues at coordinate 34,400,425 of OV702289.1, read as the reverse complement.
GGAGTACCAGGAGATCAAGAAGACCCTCAACCTGTCCGAGATGCCCGCTATGAAGAACGGGGTGCTGAGGCCAAGTTTGCAGTTCAAGGCATCGGAAGAGACGAAGAAAACGTCGCTGAAGGAAGATGATCCCTCCAAGACGACGAACATAGGGGTAGGCTTAGACCTCGCATAGGAAAGCGCGCTCGTCGAGTTCCTCAAAGCTAATAGTGACATCTTCGCATGGCAGCCTTCTGACATGACCGGAGTACCTAGGGAACTTGTCGAGCACTCTCTTAATGTGTACCCTAATTCTAAACCCGTCAAATAGTCTTTACGACGGTTTGGTGACGAAAAGTGCAAAGCGATAGCCAAGGAATTAGCCCGACTAGAATTAGCCGGATACATAACAGAGGTCATCCACACATATTGGATGGCAAATCCTATACTCGTCCCTAAAAGGACACTATTGATTTAAGGATGAGTGTTGATTATACCTCTTTGAACAAGGCATTCCCAAAAGACCCGTTCCTTTTGGCAAGAATCGATCAAGTTATCGACTCAACGGCAGGGTCCGAATTACTCTGTTTTCTCGACGCATATTCCGGATATCACCAAATACCGATGAAAGAGTCGGATTAAAGGCGTCTTTCGTCACTCCTTTCGGAACCTTCTACTACAAAACTATGCCTTTTGGCTTAAAGAACGCAGGAGCAACATATCAACGTACTATGCAACATTGTCTCAACGATCAAATCGGACGCAACGTCCATGTATACGTAGACGACATAGCAGTTATGTCCAAAAATAAGGGAATTTTAATTTCCGACTTGGAGGAAACATTTGCTAGTATACGAAAATTCAACATGATGCTAAATCCGAAAAAGTGTTTTTTTGAAATTCCAGACGGAAAAATTGTTAGGTTTCATCATCTCAGAGCGAGGGATAGAGGTGAACTGGGACAAAATCAAGGCTATACTCAACATTACCAAGCCGACTCGCCTGAAATACGTGCAACGTCTCACTGGTTGCATCGCAGTAGTGAGTCGTTTTGTCAGCCGGCTCGGCGAAAAAGCTGCACCTTTATACAAACTCTTGAAGAAAACCGACAAGTTTGTCTGGACCTAGGAAGCTGAGACTGCCCTACAAAGTTTGAAATACCTACTTTCAAATCCACCAGTCCTCGCAGCGCCAGAACCTCAGGTGATGAGGGAATACCAATCGGGGTATACCCATGAAGCGGAGTCGCCAACTGGATAGCCAATCACAGAGCGGGACGACTCGCCGGATATGACGACTGGCGCATATTGTATTCAGGCGACTGCGCCGATTGGAGGCCCAAGACGGCGACTCACAAAGCCCACAAGAACTTGTAAACCCTAGCTGGCTGCATATATAAAGCCACCAGGGACACCCCCAAGGGGTATGTCATATTGCATCCTCTCCCATCTCTCATTAGATCTAGACTTCATCCGCTTTCGGCGGCTCCCATGTAAACCAATCTATACTCATACTGGATTGATAGCAGGACGTAGCGATCCTCCACCGAGGGGACGTGAACCTGGTTACATCGTGTGCCAATATCGCTTCCAGATTCTTTTATGTCGCCTTGCCTTCACTACGTAAGCTACCCTCAGTAGCATCTGCCGTGCCAATCCACGACAGTTAGCACCCACCGTGGGACAAGCGGCGCTTGGAGGATGATAATCCAGGTGGGATCCCTCGCCATCAACAGGATCATCCGTGTCAGCCTGCTAGAATTCTTCATCGACATCAAACGGCAGTCGATTTTTCCTCAGATCGATTCGATCCGTCGGCCAAGCACACGCGCGTGCACACATTGATCTGGAAAACCACGCGCGCATGAAGACCAGCGTACACTGATCGGTCCTCTATATCTAGTTTTAAGTTAATCCGTCTCTTGTCGATTGTTCATTGATTATTATATATTTAAATCTAATACTTGCATGCAATTTGTTATACGTATGGAGTCTGGACGGCTGGGCAATTGATTCCATCGCGACCGGTCGTTGTACTGTAAAGCAAGGAGGACCGCCCGGCGGCCTTGGCGACAGGCCTAGAATCAAGAAGGCTTGGCTCATGGCTGCGGAAAATTGATTTCCGAAGAATCCATCCTCTATAGATTGGTATTGTTGTTATTTATTCAGCATATAATTCACGTTTCTTTGTTGTGTTGTTACATGTGCATAAAGGCAATGAAGAAGACGTGTTACACCGTTCCGGACAGACAAAAATCTAGTCGTCCACATGTTGACCTGGTCTCGCCGGATACAAGGCGGCGATCAGAGACTACCCTGCACAGCTACAAGAACCTATTCCAGGCGATAAAGGAGACTACAAGCAAAAGATCAACGCAAACTCCTGCTGCTTGCCATCGGAAGACAGAGAATAGAAACAAGTCTTGGCAGCAGCCACCTAATTTTGTCCCACGCAGCAGAGGATTAGACAAACACATGCGCTCTCAATCGCATGTTGTCCATGCGGCCACGATCAGGATTTTTCTATTTGATTTTATCCTACAGTTTTCTATTTGATCTAATACTTGAAACTTTTATTTTTGTTATACATGCACATCGCGGCCAATCGATCGTGGTTACTTCACCGACTCGTCATGCTCGGTCACGCCCGTCGTGAGCTCACTGGATTTTCCCGCCACGAACTCGCCATGGTCGCGGACTCACCATGTCCGGTGACTTGCCCATCGCCGGCTCGCCACTCTCGGGGACTCTCCCCCGCGGACTCGCAATCATCGCGGACTCGCCACTCTCGGGGACTCTTCCCTCGCGGACTACCTATCACCACGGACTCGCCATTCGCCGTGCTCGGGGACTCGGCGCTCGAAGGTCGCTCGACCTCGCCACTCGCCGCGCTCGGGGGCTCAGCGCTCGCCTGTCGCTCGACCTCGCCACTCGCCAACCATTACTATTTTCAGAATATGCATCTCTAAAGAGCCTCAAGTCACCTCTACAAGCCAACTCGAGCCTCGCGGACTACTCCTAGGCATGTTGTGTGTACGTGTGGTTCCGTGACCGCGGCTTGCCCTCGGGGACTCGCCACCGCGGACTCGCCCTCGTTTACTCAACACGCTCGGGGACTCGTCACCGTGGACTCTCCCTCGTGTACTCAATGCACTCAGGGACTCTCCGCCACGGACACTCGCCCTCGCGTACTCAACGCGCTCGGGGACTCGCCACCGCGGACTCGCCCTCGCGTACTCAACGCGCTCGGGGACTCGGCACTCGCCGGACGCTCGACCTCGCCACTCGCCGCGCTCGGAGACTTGGCACGCTCCACGTTCGGGGACTCGCCGAAACTGGTGGCTTCACCGACACCCCACTTCTATCGCTGGCCATCACCGACTAGCTCACGCCGACCGCCTCCCGCTTCACGATTCTTTTCTCTGTTCAGGAGCTCGTCGCCGATTTGCCACGGCCCATCGTCAAGACTCTACGCGCCCTGCCTCAAGCCCGTGTCGAATCGACAACGCGCTCGGGGACTACTGATAGGGGAATACCAATCGGGGTATACCCATGAAGCGAAGTCGCCAACTGGATAGCCAATCCCAGAGCGGGTCGACTCGCCAGATATGACGACTGGTGCATATTGGATCCAGACGACCGGCGCCGACTGGAGGCCCAAGAAGGCGATTCGCAAAGCCCACAAGCACTTGTAAACCCTAGCTGGCTGCATATATAAAGCCATCAGGGACACCCCCAAGGGGTATGTCATATTGTATCCTCTCCCATCTCTCATTAGATCTAGCCTCCCTCCGCCTTCGGCGGCTCCCATGTAAACCAATCTATACTCATACTAGATTGATAGCAGGATGTAGCGATCCTCCACCGAGGGGACGTGAACCTGGGTACATCGTGTGCCAATCTCGCTCCTGGATTCTCCTACGTCGCCTTGCCTCCACTACGTAAGCTAACCCCAGTAGCATCTGTCATGCCAATTCCACGACATCAGGAGCCTATGTTACTCTACATTGCAGCGACCAACAAGGTCATAAGTGTGGTAACAATAGTGGAGTGCGAGGAAGAAGGCCATGAGCATAAGGTGCAGCGTCCAACTTATTACCTAAGTGAGGTCCTGACAGAATCAAAACAACGGTATCCACACATCAAAAGCTAGCCTATGGAGTGTTCTTTGCATCCAGAAAGCTACACCACTGTTTTAAAGAGCACAAGATCACAGTGGTGAGCACCGCTCCCCTGCGAGATATAATCAATAACCACGACACCACATGACGCGTCGCAAAATGGGAATAGAGATTGTAGCTTTTGACATTGAGTACAAGCCGCGTACAACAATCAAATCTCAAATACTTGCCGACTTTGTTGTTGATTGGACAGAGACGGCAGAAAACACAAGTCCTCCAAACTCGGAATTTTGGACCCTTCACTTTGATGGATCAAAAGCACGACGAGGCTCGGGGGCTGGCGTGGTGCTCAAATCACCGCAAGGAGATAAGTTGTTCTATATGTTGTAAATAAACTTTACGGCAACCAATAATATTTCCGAGTATGAAGCATTTCTGCATGGAATACGCATGGCCAAAAATATTGGCATAACAAGACTCATGTGTTACGGAGACTTAGGTTTAGTTGCTCAACAAGTATCCGATATCTACAATGCAAACAAGAACATGGCAGCGTACAAAGCTGTTGTGGATGAATTATCTAAATCGTTCGAGGGTTTTGAAGTACAACACATCCCTCGAGCAGAAAATGAGAAAGAAGATGCTCTATCAAGGATAGGCTCTGTGCGGAAACAAGTACCAGATGGAGCTTTTTAGAGCATTTAAGGGTCCCCTCCATGGTCGGAGTTGATGAGGACTATCCGATGAAATCCGACTCACCTTCAATAGCAGTTCTGGATGTAATTACTTGCTGGACAAAACCCTATCTAGATTTCCTGATAGACGGAAATTTACCCGAAGACGAAGTCTTGAGCCGGCAGATCGTCCGATGAGAAAAATCCTACACTATAATAAATGGTGAGCTCTATAAGCGGAGTGTTTCTGGCATTTTTCAGCGATGTATTTCTTCGGAAGAAGGAGTGAAAATCTTACGAGAAATCCACGAAGGCGAGTGTGGTCACCACGCTGCAGCCAGATCCTTAGTGGCAAAAGCTTTTAGACACGGATTTTTTTGGCTTACAGCTAAGGCAGATGTCGACAAACTGGTCAAAACGTGCAAAGGCTCCCAAAAGTACGCCCATCAGGCACAGGTTCCAGTTGAACAGTTGCGAACAATCCCTATTACATGGCTATTTGCGGTCTAGGGGCTTGATATGGTAGGGCCGTTTCGTACGGCAAAATCTGGATTTACTCACCTACTAGTGATGGTGGATAAATTTACAAAGTGGATTGAGGCTAAACCCATAACAAGTTGCGATGGAGCCACAACCAGAAAGTTCGTTGAGAACGTAATCATCCGATTCGGATATCCGCACAGTATAACTACTGACAACGGGAGCAACTTTTCCATGAGAGAACTTACCGAATTCTACAAAGAACAAGGGATCTGACTCGATATTGCATCAGTCGCGCATCCACAAGCTAATGGACAAGTCAAAAGAACAAACGGTATTATTTTACAAGGACTCCGACCTCGTCTTGAGGCACCGCTTTGTCGGGCCATAGGGGCTTGGGCGGAAGAATTACCGTCTGTGATATAGAGCTTGTGTACAACACCTAACAGATCAACCGAATACACTCCTTTCTTTTTGTTCTATGGTACAGAAGCAGTTCTTCCAAGTGATATAATTCATCAGTCTCCACGAGTCAAAGCATATATCAAAGAAGATGCAGAAGTTTCTCGACAAGATGATCTCGATATAATCCAAGAAGTACGCGTCGTTGCTGAGCAGATATCTACAGCCTACCAGCAGAAGTTACGCAAGTATCATAGTTAGAGAGTGCAAAATCGTTCTTTCAGGAAAGGCGATTTGGTTCTCCGACTTGTGCAAAAAAGAAAGCACAAACTTTCCCCAATTTGGGAATGACCTTTTATGATTAGTAGAGTTCTGCATAATGGGTCGTATTATTTAACCGATATGAGACCAGTCAAGGAAAGACCAGATACTCGGAAAAGAAAGAGATCTGGCGGTAGTACAGACCCGGATGAGATAGACCGTCCATAGAATATTGCACAGCTACGTCCCTTCTATTCTTAGTTACATTTCCTTGTAATCATAGATGTACATGTTCAAAGTGAAATAAAGTCTTGGTTTCCTCATATATTATTTTTGAGAAGTTTTTTGCCATCTTATTTCCAAAAGAGCATGTCATTTTCAAAAATCCCAGAATGCTTGAAAGTACTTTATGCTCATGTTCGTTTTGGTTATGATTTTTGAATATCTAAAAAATGTTACCTTAGGGTAAAAAATTCAATTTATTGTCTATATTTTGGTTTTTTATCTAATTGCTTAGACGTGGGTATCTTCCGAGTAATGAATTGTTGGTACTGGAAGCCGTCATTGTTTCCGAGTTTAAACTGGTTTAGCAATTGAGTTCCGTTGCTCGGCAAAGTTTCCGTGCTAAAGGTTGGCCGGCTCATGAAAGGGACGAGGTAGAGATCCAGATAAAATGACAAGTATAAGCATAAAAACTAGTGCTTTAGAAAATTTCAAGCACACACATAAAATATAAACAAACAAAAGTGCTATGATAGTAAAAGCATCAGTTTTTATAGACTAGCACAATCAAAACAATTGTTTCCATCATTACATTGCCCAAAGTTCAGAATAATGCATAAAACTATTTATGTTACAGATTCAGGTGGTGGTGATGAAGAAGGTGGAGCGCTGGAGTCGACAACGTTGTCGCCCTGGACCTCAGACTCGGAAGCTGCTTCAGCGAGGCTGTCTTCTGGCTCTTGGGGCGAGGGAGGCATAGTGACGGATTCGAAGAATGGCATCGTGTAATTGGTCATCTCCACCACACGGCAAGCGTAACCTGCACAGGAATCTTGGATTGCCTTGATGTCCTGCGGATTACCCTCATCGTCCTCCTCGGCAATACCCTTGGTGACATGCCAGATTTCCATCTCGCTGTGGTGGCTCATCACCATGGTAAGAGTAGTCTGGGAAGCAGTCCAAGCGTAAGAGATCTTCCAGCCCTCAATAAGCTTTGGAATCTCCTTGGCGTTGTCTCTCACATCTTGCACTGACATCTTGTGCAAGTCGGAAAGTTTGACTGACTCGCCAGACTCTTCAAGACTCTGGCGAAAGTCGAACAAAACATCTCCGACGAGCTTGATGCGCTCGAGACGAGGTTCAGATGTAGTAGAGTCGGAAAGATTCAGGGGGGCTAGGAAAGAACCAAAATTCAAAATTTGACTCAAAAAGAAAGTCAAAAAATCAATCGAAATAAGTCGAAAATCTTACCTAGCACAGAATAATCCCACTAGGAACGCTCCTCGCGGAGGCTGTTCAGCTCATTCTCTGTGGACTTGGCTAGATCCCTCTGGCTATCAAAGTCTTTTCGAAGATCATACAATTGTTTGTATCGGAGGGACAACAGCTTCTCGAGCCTCACGGTCTCATGATTGGTTGACTCGAGGACATCAGCTACGGATTTCTCTAATTCAATAGTCAGCTTCTCAAGCTTGTCAAGGAGCTCAACATTCTCCAATTCCAAGACCTTGAAGTTCTCGGATTGCTCCACCATCTTGCTGGACTCACACAATAGTTCTGCAAAAGGGAAAAATATCAGTCGAACAAAACATGTTTGACTATGACAAATAGCTAATTGACAAAGAGGAAGTCAGAAAAGTTTACCTTCTGCTTCATATTTTTCAACTTTTAACTTTGAATTCTTAAGGCGCGGGGCTTTGATCTCCTTGCACTTATTACAAATGTTCTTGAGCAATTCCTAGTTGGAAGATGCAATTTTCTGTAAGTTTAGAGACGGAATACCGTCAGACGGCTACTAAGACTTGGGTTGCAAATTTAACTAAGTAAAAATACAGCACGAGCCTTGGGGGCTACACTACATCATTCTTTTGCAACCTAGAAGCATCAACTCGGATTCAACGATGTTTATCTGACTTTATGCTTGGGGGCTAGAGGATATGATAATAAAATAAATGCAAATAAGAATCAGAAACTTACAATGTGTTCTAAGTGCAACTTCTCAAATCCGAGTTTAGTGTTGTGAAACACTTTCTCGGCAAGGGAGAGGGAGGGAACATCCGTCGCTAGGAGTTCGCCAGACTATCTTAGCGTCCCAGACCAAAATTTGGTCTAGGAGGCTAACCAGCTTAACGTCCTCCTGCTCTTGGCTTGCTGCCTCTATGGTAAGGGTTTGCTTATCAAGGCTGGACTAAGCCAGCCTGAGGATCTCTTCCTTCTTCTTCCTCTTCAGCCAGAGACAGCAGAGCCGGCCACTTTATCCAATGCTCCTGTAGACATTACCATTGGATCATTACCCTTAATGGATTCACCTTTGTTAGTTGCTTGGCCACCAAAGGTGACCAAGGCTTTCGAGATGTTGCCAGCACCATGAGAGGCGGAAGCCTCTGGTGCTGATGGAGTACTAGAGGGAGTCGGTGGCGGCATGGCAGGGAGATAACAAGCTTCTACTGACGCAGCGGAAGCTTGCCTGGTTTGCTGTCTGGCTTCGTCTTACTCTTCAAAACAACTTTAGCTTTGAAGCATGAAAATCCAAATGTTAGGTATGCTTTGGAAGGAAAGAAAGGTACAAGATACTGAAAACAAAGAGATAGGGTGCTTACTTTTTAACTACTAGCAGCACTTGGATACCAGCAGTGATAACAACTTCCTTCATCTTGCACTTCTTGGAGGCGGAGGCGGAAACTTCTTGCACCTCATCATCCTCCATCGCCTCCGGATCGTCTAAGAGATAGCCCTCTTGTGGAGCTAGCTCAGACTCGGGGAGTTTCTCGAGCTGACAAAGTCATCAATGAAAATAGAGTCAGAGAAAGAAAGAACATAAAAGACCGACAAAACACGAAAGCAGAGTCGAAATATTTATTGGAGTCAGAGGACGGTTGGACGTGAACATCTTCATGGAAACATCCGGAACTTTTCGTTCCACTCTTTCCTTGATCAAATACTGCATGAGGGTCTTGTAATCCTTCACCGGAATCTGGTGTGGGCTCACCCGCAGGCTGTCCTTCTTGTCGCTGGTGAAGGTGTGCATGAGGCGATCTCCATGATGATGTATAGGCTGGATCCGGTGATCCAGCCAGCAGTGGATCAAGTTGGATCCACAGAGGCCCTTGTGCTTCATCAGAAACTCAATTCGCCTCTTGGCGAGGATTAAGATATCTGAAAGTTCTGGCGTTTCCGCGTCCCATGACTTTTGGTGGGGAGCGGCACCATCGACAAAATCCAAAAGACCTTCCGTCTTTCCAGGAGCCGGAATATCCTTCTGATAAAAGAAGGTTCTGGCCCAGCGTTTGACGGATTCGCTAGCGTTAATCCTAGGATAAACTCGGTTTCTCCTAAGTACTAAGCTAAGGGTGCCAGTGGTGTAAGGCACATCGGCTCTAATAGAATTCTTCCTGGTACCATAGTAGTACCGAAAAAGGGTGAGACTTAGCCTAATGCCAAGAAACCACTCGCACAGAGTTGCATGAGTGCTAAGCTTAAGAAGAGAGTTGGGCGGGAGGTTATGGAGATGCACACCGTAGTATTTGAGGACCTCGATGAAGAATTCCGATGGTGGCAGGATGAGGCCGCGGTCGATGTGCGTACCGAACAACACCTGCTCGTCGTCGCACGGGGCGGGAACGGCGTGTCCCGAGGCGCTCCGCTAGACGCCGGCGATGATGAATCCTTCGTCCTCCATGACCTAGAGTTCAGCGTCGTCCATGACGTTGGGGACCCAGAGGCCCCGCATCTTATTCTCATCCGCTACCGACGTACCCGCCGCCGCTCCTGAGCCAGACGCCATCGCTCTTGGAGGAGAAGGATTAGTGGGGGAGAGAGATTTTTTCTTGAGGTGTGTAGATTGGAATGACTGCAGAGTGCTCGAGGAGTACGAGGAGACAATGAACGAAATGGTGTAGTGTAACATCCCAAAAATCGTGATTTATAAAGTTTGCATATCATTCATGCATTCATAAACATTTAGGATCATTTTCAAATAAGATTTCAAAAACAGAAGCAATTGTTGCCTATTATTTTATGTAGGAAAGGCAATGGCTTACTATTCACTCTCTGCTATGAGAATACTTGATTTAATCAGAAAGGTTTCATTATGGGTTTTATTTGCTGTTTCCAAAGCTTGGTCAAAAAATTTAAAACAAAATATAAATTCAAACCATTCATATGCCCATTAAGGAATAAATAACTAAGGCATGATTTTCTGTTAAGATTAAAGGGGCAAAGTATTTTTGAATGAAACATCAATGTTTTATACCCAAGTATATACATGTTCCAATTTACAAAAATCTAGAAAGAATTTGAATTCAAACTCATTTGAAATCATTTGAAAAGGATTCCTGGAAAATCATTTAGAAAAAGAAAAAGGGAAAGGAATAAAGAAAAGGCCGGCGCCATCAATCAGGCCCAGCAGCAGAACCATCCCATTAACCAGCCCACCCGGGACCCCTCTCTTCTCTGTTTCTCACTCTCCCCGCGCACACCCACTCGCTGACTCCCCGGACCCACTTGCCCCGTCACCCTTCGTCCCCAAATCCCGCGACGACCAGCTTGCCGCTGCAGTTTCTTCCCCATTCAAACCCGATGAAATCGCGCTTGATTGCCATTGATTCGCCGAATAATTTCCTCCCCCGCTCTAGCTATTTAAACCTCTCCCTCTCCGCATCATTTTCCCCACCCAGCACCACCAGAGTGCCGCCAGGCTACCAGTATTAAGCTTCACACCGCCGATGTTCCGACGAGCTCCGGCGAGCTATTGTGGTGAGCACCGAGCACTCCCCCCCTATCTCGAGTTCACGCGACTGTGTTCGCCAGATTCTTGCACATATGTTAATGCTTGCCGCTTGTTTCCTTGTGGCCTAGGTCGTCGCCTTCGTCTTCAACCGAGAGCACCAGACGACGAGATGAACTCCGGCGAGCGATTCTCTTCGTGTCCGTGCGGCTCCGCCCCAACCGCGACCACGTTGAGCATCTCCACGTCTTCGCGACCTCTGTGAGCACCAGCGCACCTCCCCTGCACCTCTGACCTCGCCGGCGTGTCACCGCCAGAGGCTTCGCCGCCGCCAGCGCCATTCGCGCCACTGGATCTTGGTCAGTTAGATCTGATCCATTGAATCTAGATCCAAAGGCCTCGATTAGATCTTTAAGTGAAGCGGTACGATTAGATCTGGGTCGTGCATCGTTAGTTAGATCCTGCGGTCCGTGAGCGTGATCCGACCGAACCGGTACGCACCAATCAGAGGCTGCCCCGTGGCTAGGTTTTAGATTTAAAATCTGAATTTAGATCTATTAGTTACTTAAACTTGCAAATTCAATAACTTTTGTTCTGTTTATCCAAAAAATACAAATAATATACCATTGGAATCACAAAAATAAATCCTACACATATGTGGGCTTAGTTTTGTATTTTGTTCCTGTTAAAATAGAATTTTATGCAGAAACATTTGTAGGCATATTTTGTGTATAAAAATTATTTGGAAAATATATTAAAGGCCAAATTAAGTTTATTTAGTGTATAAATGTTTGGTTTATCATTCACTACTGTTTTACTTGTCTTGTTTGAGTTGGAAAAATCATCACATGGCATTTGCATGCATTCATGTATTTTTGCTTTAATTATTTGAAATATGAATTTGGTGCTATCATTTTATGTGTAGATTTTGGTGCTAGTGGTGATTGTGACTGTGAGGATTGTTGCTACTACCCCAAATACGAAGGCAAGTGGTGCTTCATATTTTTGTCCCAATATTTTTACTATGCATTAGTGATATTTTGTATAGGGCTTGCATGTTAATTTTTGCTAAGTATCTATATGATATATTTGGGAAATCCTAGTAGTTATAGAATTGTTAGTATTTTCTCTAAGTTAAGATACTTGCTATTGCCATGCTTAGCCTAGCTTATAGAAACCATGGGTGTATTTTATATACACATGCTATGGAAAATATTGCTAAGTCTTTGACTTGAGTTTTTGCTTAATAAAACAACTAAGTGAATGAAACACCTGGGTGGAATGGTAATTGCATGGATGGATTTTGGTTGAGTGGTTACCAGGGCCCATTGTTCAATGGTCTACCCTGTGTATCTCACTTGTGGAATGCCACCCAGGAACAAAGGGATTTGAGATGCCATATGTTAAGAAGCTTCTAGTGCAACCACATGGCATTATGGGCTCTGCCTGGATCATATAGGTTGCAATAACTTAGCCAAATGGACAGTTGGTGGTAGAGGGATGTTAGGTTTGGAGCGCGTCCATTTTGGTCTAAGGGAAGGCTTCTGAAAGGTCCTGTCTTGATGAAAATCAAGTCTTGTGGGGAAAGTGCACCACCTCTGCAGAAGGAAGAATCTAAGTACTTAGCCGTGTCCCCGGAAAAGGACAATTTGAGCATCAAGACATGGAAGCTATCAAGAATCTCCTCATCCCAATTTCTAAGTTAAAACTTGTGGTTGAACAAGTATGAAGGTTCACCAATGTCTACTGGTGGTTCCTTGGGAGTTTTTGCCAAACAAAAACTTAGTGTTTTCAACTGATAGGTAAAACCTATTTTGAGCAAAGCAAGCCTAAGCTACACTTAGCCAAAATCATGTAGAAACTAGATACTATTATTCTACTAAGGTATCACTTGAAAATACTATTCCAATGTATTGACCCACTGTGGCTGTAACTTGTGATGTTGCAGGTTACTCTGATGAGGATTAGGGTTATGAGTTGTAGAGGGAGTGTCCCAACCTTTAAATATTATAAGGTGGAATCCCCTGTGTTTACAATGCTAGTCCCTGGATCAATAGCTAGCATCCACAGTTAAGATGTAATATCAAGAAACAAGGGTCATAATACAACTTTATAACCAGGAATAAAATAATTTATTACATCTTACATAGCTCATTTGGCTATTACATTACATTGCAGTAGAATAACTATAAGCATGGGGTCCTTCATCTTCAAAGTGCCACAGGCAGACATGTTGGTTGTAGACTTGTAATCCTAATCAATCAACTTCACTAATATCAATCAAACCTGCAACATTACAAGTTACAGCCACAAGGGTCAATACATTTGAATTGTATTGGCAAGTTTCACTACTATGTAGAATATAAGTGGATCCTATCATTACATGCATATTTGGCTAAGTAGGGTTTTAAGCTCATTTGCAGAAAGCAATAGTTTATCCTATCTTTTCAAAATGGTTTTGAACTTTTGTCACCTCTTTCTGAACTCCTTGGAATCCACCAAGTGTTCAAGTTTTCATCAAAATCTCTTAAGCTCCTTGGTAACCCCAAGTGTTCAAGTTTTTATCCAAATCTCTTGAGCTCCTTGGTACCCCCAAGTGTTCAAGTTTTTATCCAAATCTCTTGAGCTCCTTGGTACCCCCAAGTGTTCAAGTTTTTATCCAAATCTCTTGAGCTCCTTGGTACCCCCAAGTGTTCAAGTTTTTATCCAAATCTCTTGAGCTCCTTGGTACCCCCAAGTGTTCAAGTTTTTATCCAAATCTCTTGAGCTCCTTGGTACCCCCAAGTGCTACAAGTCTTTTGTTATCACTTAAAAAAAAATCTTTTAGAAATTGGAATGTCGAGATTTCCCATAGCTTCAAACTTTAGTTGCTCAGTATTGTCCATAACCGGGGACACGGCTAAGTACTTAGATTTTATTATCTTCTGCAGAAGTTGTACACTTTACCCACATGACACAATCTCATCTTGTTGCCACCAATGGCCGCTGGATAGGTACTCACCAAGATGGAGTACTGGTAGATTGAGAATGTGTCGAAGTCTTTCCAGAGAGTCCTCCATACACCATTGCTAGCTTGTCTTCAGTACCCATGTAGGATTCCAAGTTCCTCATTTTCAGTAACCTGAAGACAATGTATGGGTCTTCCCAATGTAGTTGACTAAGCCAGAGCCATAAGTAGCATGTGGTTGTACACGAAAGCCACAATTGGAGAAACATGTTCAATCTCTAAGTTTCCTGGGTGGTTTTCTTCTGGTGCACAACACAAAGAGATTGCCATAGACATGGTTCCTTTTGTTGCCACCTTGTCCAAAACTCAAAGTATCTTTGTCCACCCAGGTGGTTCATTGAGTCCTTGTTTTATTATATAAACCACAAGTCTTTTCTCAACTTATTAAAATCTCAACATGTATCTCTTCTCAAAATATGTTGCATGGCTAAGCATTTCACAACTACATTGTTTTCACTAAGGAATGTATAAGGTATCCTATTAGGATTTAGCATAGCATAAGTTTAGAAATTCTTTTCATGCATGTTTCAAAATCCACTAAGTATAATGAAAATAGTAGGACTTTAGATGATAGTGTAACTTGCCTTTTTGGTAGGGAATGTTGGTTCACTTCTTGATCTTGCTAGCTTCACACTTTTCTATCTTCACTACAAATCAATCAAGCAAACACAATATCACTAGCATTCCAACCAAAATCAATCAAACAATTTAACACACATAAAATATTGGGATCTAAGTTATGCATGCAAGCATGCATAAGATAGTTTTATTTGCAAAGATGGTTTCTACTAGGCTCTAAACTTTGTAAAGTCCAAAGTGGTCATTTTCCAAAGTGGCAAAGTCATTTGCAAAAGATTTTACTTCATAAACCATTTTCAAAACAAGGTATCATTTTATGTGGTGTAAAAATGTTTTTATCAAAGCAACAATTTTTATATTGTTCTCCGAATAAGTTGTTAGTTCACAAAACTTGGTGTTTTGGGTCAGTAGGTTTGATTTAAATCATTTTCCCAAAGTTTTTGCTTTAAAATCATTTCTATAATCAAAACAATATTTTTATTTGGCTAGAAATGGGCTAAATCAATTAATCAATCCTATTCTTCACCAAATACATTTTGAATTCACAAGTTGGTTCCTAGGGTCAGTAGATTCACCACAAACCAATTTGCAAAGATTTCAACCTCAAAAACATTTTTGAATAATTTTTATAACCTAAACAAGCATACAAATGTTTCTGCAAAAACAAACATTTTACCAGAGGCTTTTTACTAAACAAAATGCATGGTTGGCTAGGGCTTGTTCCACTGATTCCATTGATATAAAGTTTGTAATTTTTGGACGTGTGGATCAAAAGTTACAAAGGTTTCAAAATTGAATCTCTAACAGATTCAAATCTGTTTTTAAAACGAAGACTGGCCACGTGGCGCCTTTCTATTTGCTGATACCGTTTTGTCAGGACCACTCTCTTAGGATCATTGGATCTAATGCGAATCGCACGGCTCAGATGCTTCCATACCTGTTCGCTTAAGGCGTTCTGTCTACGCCACTGGATGGGGATCTAACGGCTCACGCGTGTTTGACCAAAAGCTGGCGGCGCAGCGACGGTGGCTGGCGGCGGCGTGGTCAGACGGTGGGCTAGCGGCGGTTCTAGGAGGCAAGGAGGGAAGAGGAAGTGCTCACCGAGTTCGCATGGTCGTGGTGGTGCTCAAGGTGCTCTCGAGGAAGCAAGGGGCGCACAGGGACGAAGGTAATGGCTCGCCGGAGTTGAGTCTGACGACGGCCACGCTCGTTGTCGTCGAGGACGGTGCTACGGGTCACGAGAGGGCAAACAAGGAACACGGTTAGACGCGTAAGATCAAGGCGAAGCTGCGTGCGTGAAGGAGAAGGAGAGGGGCGGTCGGATACTACCTGGAACTTTGCCGGAGTAAGATGCTGACGCGGCGGCGCTCAGAGGTGATCGGAGTCGAGGTTCTGGGGCGCCTGCGAGTGAATGGAAGGCTCAGGCAGATGCATCTAGGTCTGGGGAATAATCTCGTGTGGTTGGGGAGGCAAGGGGTGGTAGTGGTTCGCCGGAATCGAGGAGGGAGCTCGTCTGAGCAGTGAGGGCTCTCTGGTGAAATTCGTGTAGCCTGGTGGCGTGTAGGCTATGGCGACAGAGGGGAAATGGGGAGGAGAGGGAGATGTTTAAGGGAGCGTGGTCGATGGGGGATTAATGGCCGTTAACAGCGCGAATTGATCGCCGGAGTAAAGACAGGAAACGGCGAGGAGGATTCAGCGCGAGTTTGAAGACGATGAATAGTGTTGTGGGGCCTTGCTGTCAGTGAGGGAGTGAGAGGGAAGGAGGGTCCACTGGTCAGCGTCTGTGTGGGTCAGTTAACAGGTGTGAATCGTTTTCTTTCGGGAAGAGAGGGAGTGGGCTAGCTGGGCTCGTTGGGCTTGGCCAGTTGGGCTGAGTCCATTTCTATATTTTTTCCTTCTGAATGCTTTTTCCTTTTCTGATTCTATTGTTTTAGAAATTCAAACAACAATCAAACGTTCAAACAATTCAAACATTCAACACACTTTGCAATTGAATTTGGTTCTGTTCAACAACATAAACCAAAGTTCCAAAATAAAATAATATTTTTATTTTAGGGTCCATTATTAATTAAATAAAAAGACCTTGTTTATTAAATCAAAATAGGATTTGATTCATTTAAAATCTCCTTTTGAGAAATAAAATATTTTCAAAACCAAATCAGTAGGTTTTATTTCAGAATGTAAAATACTTGGAAAACTTATTTGAAATAAATAAATAAGTTTTGATGTTTAATTAAAATAGTAAAACCTTTATTTTAATACACTTGGATATTAAATCCTTATTATTTTATTTAAATAAACTTTTACTATTTTTATCAAATAGAAATATTTTATTTCAAAGGCTTGGCCAAGTTTTAATTTGGCTTATAAAATAATCCTTATTCAAATTTCTTCCTTTTCATTTGAAAACTAAATCTTTTATTTAAAAGATCCAAAATAGTAATTCTAAATATTGTTATTTTCCTTTATAAAATGTTTTATCTTTTTAATCCCTTTAGGATTTTATTTGTTCAAAATAGGTTTGAAGGTTTCCATTTGAATTCAAAAAGTTTCTTCTCACCCTGAAAATCAACAAAGTTTTATTTTATTCATTTTTTTTCACATTACAAGATTTGGAAAATCTTGGGATGTGACAAATTTGGAAAATCTTGGCATGCATATAGAATTGAGATCAATTTCAAAACTCATTTCAGAAAAACAGAAGCACATCGTGCTATCATTTTATGTGAGCAAACTTAAATCAAATGGCCATTCCCATTTGAGGGTTTGAATGTTTTAAACCTAGATTGTTTGTCTTCCTTGTTGAATGGACTAAGTGTGGAATTTGAACCAAGCTTTACAAAATGGAAATGGTTACAAAAAACCATTTTTCAAACATTTGCAATCAAGTGCAAAGTCCCTGTTATTTTACTTCTCCAAAAATGACCAAGCCTTTGCAAAGTAACCACATGGTTTTATGCCTAGATATGAGACTGTTGCACACTGCAAAAACCCTAGAAAGATTTGAATTCAAAAAGAGTTTGAATTCATTTGAAAACTATTCCTGAAAAATCAAAACAGAAAAAGAAAAGGAATAAAGAAAGGAAAAGGGCCAGGCGCTCCTATTCTAGCCCAGCAGCAGAACCGGCCCAGCTAGCCCACCCGGCCTCCCACTCTCTCTCTCGCACGCACAAACGCACCCACGCGGTCGCTGACACCCAGACCCCACTTTCTCTCTGCGCGTTTCACTGACGAGCGGGCCCTCTCCACGTCAGTGTCGTCTTCCCCAAATCCCGCGCACGAACTCCGCCGCTGCCCGTTGCTGCCTTGATTCCGCGAGGTAAATTGCATTGATTCAGTAAGCGTTTCTTGTCGAGCCTCTGGCTATATAATCCCCACTCTCTCGCGACCATTTCCCCTCAAACAATTCCTCCTTCACGCCACCAGGCTGCCCACAACTCGCTCGACGCCGCCGCTGTTCCGACGACCGCGCCGACGAATTCCGGTGAGCTTCGTGTTCCCCTCTATCCTTGACTCATACTATCAAGCTCAGCAAGTTCTTGCGCACCTACTAACACTCCCCATTTGTCCTCGCATGATCTCTAGCTTCGGCAACGACTTCGACAGAGCGCCACCATTCTCAGCACGAACTCCGGCGACCTCTCCTCGTAAGTACCAGCCGCCCCTTGCCCTCTGCCTGATACGCCTAGAACCCCCGTCGTCTTGCGCATCTAACGGTGCCTTTCTTTTGACTTAGCGCGACGCGGAACCTCACCAACGTCAACAACTGACCGTACTTGACGCGTTCGCAAACTCCGGCGAGGAATCTCCGACGACCCCGTGCGCCCCTTCCCAAGCCATCGCCACCTTGAGCATCAGCAGCTTCCTGCGGTCCTAGTAAGCCTCTTCCCCCACTCCCGCGCGACCTAGAACGCCAGCGCCGCCGCTGACAGACGCGCCGCCGCCAGTCGCCGCCGCTAGCGCCGCTCAGTTTTGGTCAAACGAATTGTAGCCGTCAGATCCAGATCCAGCGCGTAGGATTAGTCCACTTATCGAATCGTTATGTTTAGATCTGAGACGTGCGTGTTAGTTAGATCCTACGGCTCGCGAGCGTGATCAGGAGCGAAGCGGTACGCGCCAGTAAGAATATGACGCGTGCTAGGGTTTGATTCAAAAACAGATTTGAAATCTGATTTAGATCCAATTTTGAAATGGCTATAACTTTTGATTCCCACGTTATATTTTTGCAAATTTTATACCGTTGGAATCAGGAAGACAAGCTCTTTCTTTTTGTGCAATGTGTTTAGTGTTTAGTTTCTATTAAAATGACTTTATTTGCAGAAACTTGTTTGAGACTATTTTGAGTATAGAAATTGTTTAGAAAATTGTTTTAGGGTAAAATAAACTTGGTTTAGCAAGTTTTTGACTTGTTTATGGTTCAGTAACATGCACTTGCTTGGTTGAGTTTCAAAAATCATCACTTAGCATTTTGCATGCATGCATATATTTATGTTTGTATATGAATTGTGTGTAATTTGGTGCCACCATTTTTGTGTAGACTTTGGTGCTAGTGATTGTGATTGTGAGGAGTGCTACTCTCCCAACTACCAAGGCAAGTGGTACTTCATGAATATTTCCATCCCTATATTTCATACAAGCATTAGAAGTATTTTTGCTAAGTCTTGCATGTGTTAATATTTTGCCAAATGCCATGTTGGGAAATCCTAAGTAGTTAAAGAATTGCTAGGTGTCCCAACCTTTAAATATTATAAGGTGGAATCCCCTGTGTTTACAATGCTAGTCCCTGGATCAATAGCTAGCATCCACAGTTAACATGTAATATCAAGAAACAAGGGTCATAATACAACTTTATAACCAGGAATAAAATAATTTATTACATCTTACATAGCTCATTTGGCTATTACATTGCAGCGGAATAACTATAAGCATGGGGTCCTTCATCTTCAAAGTGCCACAGGCAGACATGTTGGTTGTAGACTTGTAATCCTAATCAATCAACTTCACTAATATCAATCAAACCTGCAACATTACAAGTTACAGCCACAAGGGTCAATACATTTGAATTGTATTGGCAAGTTTCACTACTATGTAGAATATAAGTGGATCCTATCATTACATGCATATTTGGCTAAGTAGGGTTTTAAGCTCATTTGCAGAAATCAATAGTTTATCCTATCTTTTCAAAATGGTTTTGAACTTTTGTCACCTCTTTCTGAACTCCTTGGAATCCACCAAGTGTTCAAGTTTTCATCAAAATCTCTTGAGCTCCTTGGTAACCCCAAGTGTTCAAGTTTTTATCCAAATCTCTTGAGCTCCTTGGTACCCCCAAGTGTTCAAGTTTTTATCCAAATCTCTTGAGCTCCTTGGTACCCCCAAGTGTTTAAGTTTTTATCCAAATCTCTTGAGCTCCTTGGTACCCCCAAGTGTTCAAGTTTTTATCCAAATCTCTTGAGCTCCTTGGTACCCCCAAGTGTTCAAGTTTTTATCCAAATCTCTTGAGCTCCTTGGTACCCCCAAGTGCTACAAGTCTTTTGTTATCACTTAAAAAAAATTCTTTTAGAAATTGGAATGTCGAGATTTCCCATAGCTTCAAACTTTAGTTGCTCAGTATTGTCCATAACCGGGGACACGGCTAAGTACTTGGATTTTATTATCTTCTGCAGAAGTTGTACACTTTACCCACATGACACAATCTCATCTTGTTGCCACCAGTGGCCGCTGGATAGGTACTCACCAAGATGGAGTACTGGCAGATTGAGAATGTGTCAAAGTCTTTCCAGAGAGTCCTCCCATACACCATTGCTAGCTTGTCTTCAGTACCCATGTAGGATTCCAAGTTCCTCATTTTCAGTAACCTGAAGACAATGTATGGGTCTTCCCAATGTAGTTGACTAAGCCAGAGCCATAAGTAGCATGTGGTTGTACACGAAAGCCACAATTGGAGAAACATGTTCAATCTCTAAGTTTCCTGGGTGGTTTTCTTTTGGTGCACAACACAAAGAGATTGCCATAGACATGGTTCCTTTTGTTGCCACCTTGTCCAAAACTCAAAGTATCTTTGTCCACCCAGGTGGTTCATTGAGTCCTTGTTTTATTATATAAACCACAAGTCTTTTCTCAACTTCTTAAAATCTCAACATGTATCTCTTCTCAAAATATGTTGCATGGCTAAGCATTTCACAACTACATTGTTTTCACTAAGGAATGTATAAGGTATCCTATTAGGATTTAGCATAGCATAAGTTTAGAAATTATTTTCATGCATGTTTCAAAATCCACTAAGTATAATGAAAATGGTAGGACTTTAGATGATAGTGTAACTTGCATTTTTGGTAGGGAATGTTGGTTCACTTCTTGATCTTGCTAGTTTCACACTTTTCTATCTTCACTACAAATCAATCAAGCAAACACAATATCACTAGCATTCCAACCAAAATCAATCAAACAATTTAACACACATAAAATATTGGGATCTAAGTTATGCATGCAAGCATGCATAAGATAGTTTTATTTTCAAAGATGGTTTCTACTAGTCTCTAAACTTTGTAAAGTCCAAAGTGGTCATTTTCCAAAGTGGCAAAGTCATTTGCAAAAGATTTTACTTCATAAACCATTTTCAAAACAAGGTATCATTTTATGTGGTGTAAAAATGTTTTTATCAAAGCAACAATTTTTATATTGTTCTCTAAATAAGTTGTTAGTTCACAAAACTTGGTGTTTTGGGTCAGTAGGTTTGATTTAAATCATTTTCCCAAAGTTTTTGCTTTAAAATCATTTCTATAATCAAAACAATATTTTTATTTGGCTAGAAATGGGCTAAATCAATTAATCAATCCTATTCTTCACCAAATACATTTTTGAATTCACAAGTTGGTTCCTAGGGTCAGTAGGTTCACCACAAACCAATTTGCAAAGATTTCAACCTCAAAAACATTTTTGAATAATTTTTATAACCTAAACAAGCATACAAATGTTTCTGCAAAAACAAAAAATTTACCAGAGGCTTTTTATAAACAAAATGCATGGTTGGCTATGTCTTGTTCCACTGATTCCATTGATATAAAGTTTGTAATTTTTGGACGTGTGGATCAAAAGTTACAAAGGTTTCAAAATTGAATCTCTAACAGATTCAAATCTGTTTTTAAAACGAAGACTGGCCACGTGGCGCCTTTCTATTTGCTGATACCGTTTCGTCAGGATCACTCTCTGAGGATCGTTGGATCTAATGCGAATCACACGGCTGAGATGCTTCCATACCTGTTCGCTTAAGTCGTTCTGTCTACGCCACAGGATGGGGATCTAACGGCTCACGCGTGTTTGACCAAAAGCTAGCGGCGCGGTCAGACGGTGGGCTAGCGGCGGTTCTAGGAGGCAAGGAGGGAAGAGGAAGTGCTCACCGAGTTCGTGTGGTCGTGGTGGTGCTCAAGGTGCTCTCGAGGAAGCAAGGGGCGCACAGGGACGAAGGTAATGGCTCGCCGGAGTTGAGTCTGACGACGGCCACGCTCTGTCGTCGTCGAGGACGGTGCTACGGGTCATGAGAGGGCAAACAAGGAACACGATTAGACGCGTAAGATCAAGGCGAAGCTGCGTGCGTGAAGGATAAGGAGAGGGGCGGTCGGATACTACCTGGAACTTTGCCGGAGTAAGATGCTGACGCGGCGGCGCTTAGAGGTGGTCGGAGTCGAGGTTCTGGGGTGCCCGCGAGTGAATGGAAGGCTCAGGCAGATGCGTCTAGGTCTGGGGAATAATCTCGTGTGGTTGGGGAGGCAAGGGGTGGTAGTGGTTCACCGGAATCGAGGAGGGAGCTCGTCGGAGCAGTGAGGGCTCTCTGCTGAAATTCGTGTAGCCTGGTGGCGTGTAGGCTATGGCGACAGAGGGGAAATGGGGAGGAGAGGGATATGTTTAAGGGAGCATGGTCGCTGGGGGATTAATGGCCGTTAATAGCGTGAATTGATCGCTGGAGTAAAGACAGGAAACGGCGAGGAGGATTCACCGCGAGTTTGAAGACGATGAATAGTGCTGTGTGGCCTTGCTGTCAGTGAGGGAGTGAGAGGGAAGGAGGGTCCACTGGTCAGCGTCTGTGTGGGTCAGTTAACAGGTGTGAATCATTTTCTTTCGGGAAGAGAGGGAGTGGGCTAGCTGGGCTCGTTGGGCTTGGCCAGTTGGGCTGAGTCCATTTCTATATTTTTTTCCTTCTGAATGCTTTTTCCTTTTCTGATTCTATTTTCTGTTTTAGAAATTCAAACAACAATCAAACATTCAAACAATTCAAACATTCAACACACTTTGCAATTGAATTTGGTTTTGTTCAACAACATAAACCAAAGTTCCAAAATAAAATAATATTTTTATTTTAGGGTCCATTATTAATTAAATAAAAAGACCTTGTTTATTAAATCAAAATAGGATTTGATTCATTTAAAATCTCCTTTTCAAAAATAAAATATTTTCAAAACCAAATCAGTAGGTTTTATTTGAGAATGTAAAATACTTGGAAAACTTATTTGAAATAAATAAATAAGTTTTGATGTTTAATTAAAATAGTAAAACCTTTATTTTAATACACTTGGATATTAAATCCTTATTATTTTATTTAAATAAACTTTTACTATTTTTATCAAATAGAAATATTTTATTTCAAAGGCTTGGCCAAGTTTTAATTTGGCTTATAAAATAATCCTTATTCAAATTCCTTCCTTTTCATTTGAAAACTAAATCTTTTATTTAAAAGATCCAAAATAGTAATTCTAAATATTTTTATTTTCCTTTATTAAATGTTTTATCTTTTTAATCCCCTTAGGATTTTATTTGTTCAAAATAGGTTTGAAGGTTTCCATTTGAATTCAAAAAGTTTCTTCTCACCCTGAAAATCAACAAAGTTTTATTTTATTCATTTATTTTTCACATTACAAGATTTGGAAAATCTTGGGATGTGACATGAGTCTACACTCAACATGCTTGCCTGTGGCACATGAAGATGAAGACTTTTATTTATATTGTTAAGTTAAACTCTTATACTAGCCTATGGCTATGGAGTTGTAAAAGACTATGTTATCTCTGGAATGACGATATAAAAATGACCTTTGTATCTATGTACTTCATCTTAAACTGTGGATGCTAGCAAATGATCCAAGGACTAGCATTGCAATCACAGGGACATTTACCTTTATAAAGGTGGGGTCTTACATGGAGAGATAAATATGAGAGAAGGGTTTTCTCCTCTCTTTTATTTGCCTCTACGCCAATATTTGTGTGTTGGTCCAACGATTTACACCACGCGTATAGGAGAGAGGTGGGTAACTTCCTCGCGACTCCTCCGCCCCCTCGATTCTCACATGAGCATTGAAACGGTACTCTGTTTCGTAAGGAGCGGACCAACAATGGTCATGTTGATGGGACTCTTGTCAGTGATAGGACCTGGTCTGAAAAGTTGTTAGCCCGCACGCCGCTGTAAAATCTGGCTCATGTTTCAAACTGAGCAAGGAAAAGACTAAAGTCAGAACAAAACATATCCAACTCAACTGACTCGGAATCCTACATTACTAAATGAAGTTTTCGGGAACCCTTCAAGATTTTCAAGATGAAGAAACCATCAAGCTAGACGATTTATCCGACTTTGGATCTTGGAGACTTCCGGGGGCTACTGTTGGGGATATACTTTCTAGGTATACCAACAGGACTCCCTGACCAGGGTAGCCCACCAAAAGTTTAGAGCTTTGCTTCATGAGCGGCTCAGTCAGAGAAAGAGGATGAGCTAGTTCCGGCTACGACAAGGCCCAGAAGAGTTACTGACTTAGGCCTGTAGTATTACTTGTAGTCTAAGCTGTATCTAGTTACCGACTCTGTAACATAGCCGGATAGGTCTCTCCTGTAACCCTAGGCCCTGGTATATATATAAACCAGACATATGGGAGCCTTTAGGTCACAATACCAATAACCAATCTTACTACCACAATCACAACTCGCACAGGAAAACCTCTCTTATAATCCGCTATAACATCCGGCTTACGCTGATATATTACTGGGTTGCTAGCAGGAGTAGGATCCGATCACCGCAGTCGAATCTGAACCTGGGTAAACTTGTGATCACCGCTCCTGAAACATCTGACGTCTCACACCCCATCTTTCCAACGTCACTAGGACACCCTATGGCATACTTGTCAATAATCCAACGACATTTCCTATTAACACAATTATAGCATGGGATGTAAACATTTATCATAAACATAAAGATATTATAATAAACACTTTATTATTGCCTCTTCGGCATATCTCCAACATTGGTAGAATATCGCTAATATATCTTATATTAGCTGCTGTAAGCAGCTTATCTATATTTATTTTGTTTTCTAAATGTATTTATGCTATTGGTGTGATTTGTTGCTCTAAATTTTCTACCAGATTAGGCAAAAATGAGGGACAAAAGGAACAATGAATGAAGAGAAAAGTTGCTCTAGATTTGCTACTAATCTGGGCAAAAATAACATAACTATTAACGAGAGAGAAAAAAGATGCACTTAAAACTGCCAATTAACAATAAAAAAAGAAAACTATCAATTTAGGCAAGAGGTGCGCACGTAAGTACCAAACGTGGCCCCACATGGTTCCACACGACGCGGCCCCACACATCAGCATAACGGGTCCCGAACAACCGAACCCACATGGCACGGCCCCACACGTCGGCATAACGCGTTTCCAACCAACCAGCCCCACATGGTCCCACATGGCGTGGCCCCACATGTCAGCTAACGGTCAACTTGACGGCAACTGCCATTCGAGATTTTTGTTGAGTTTCAGACAAGGGTTTGGGCATCTGGGCAAAAAGTGAGTACAACTAACGAACCAACGGCAGAAAAATAGAAATATCTTTCTTTATACAAGGCGACTTGATCTTAGCTTAAAGCAATGTTCAAAATAAAATTTTAAAGAAAGCTATTACAAGTTTGATGGAGTCTACGAAAAAAGAGTGACTTATGTGGTACTAACATAAACACATTTTAAAAAAATTCTTTATGCCAAACCTAGTGATGTTCATTTGATAGTATAGGTGTCAATGTTTTTTTCAATAAATTTAGTCAAACTTATAACACTTTGGCTAAGAACAAGATTAAGTCGAGTTGTTTATAATTTTTTTAGAAATGGGGAACTAAGCATCGGCCTCTGTATCGAGCGATGCATACAAACTTTATTTATTATTAAAACATCAAAGTCTCGCAAAAACCATTACAAAGATCATACACATTAAGACCACCAAAACAACGCCACCGAGCATGACGATAGTAGTCCATTGCTAGCTCCCCGGTGAAATCTGGAAAATACCCCACTGCCACATGCTAGTTAGGAACCAAGATCCTTCCAGCATATCTGCAAAACGGCGCCAGTGCACATGTCCTGGATGTTGCCGCCTCTACTATCATCTGCCAACCCATCTTCAACGTGTAGATCGAGCGCAAACTCTCACCACACTAGCCACCAACACCATCGTAGTGCCAAGTAGCAGCACCTCCCCGCGGACTAACTCTGAAGCACGTCACGGTCACCACCAATACATCGCATCACCATGTCGCCAAGTACCACCAACCAACACAACTTGAAGTCTCTAGAGGATCTATCGTGCATAGCACCTGCCAAACAGGCATGATCTAGTGTACTTGTAGCACCTATCGGTCAGGCATGACTTGACATCACCGCCAAAGCTCCCTGCAAGAACAAGCTGATCCACCTCCTGCCAGTGCCATCCAGCGCTACTCCACAAACAATGCTCCCAAGAGAGAATGCGACACTGCAGCACCGCCATCGCCTGATCCCCAATCCAGATCCTAGGGTTTCCCCCGGAGCAGTACGAGCAAGTCAACAATATTTGCACGACGATGCCTTCATCAAGGTAAAGACGTAGAATTCCTCCATCACCCGCCAAGACCGAAGTTGGCTCGGTTTTCACGGCAACTATGTCTTCCCAACTCGCAACCGAGACTAGACGACAAAATGAGATCCGGTAATCTAGCCGTGAACCTGGGCTGCCACTTCCGGCGAAGGAAGAGACCATCGCCCCAAGCCTATGATTGCCGCACTGAGCGTCCTCGTGATGCGAGCGAAACTAGGATCTCCTCCATGGAATGCCACCGCTAACCTAGACAAGAAGGTGACAGGCGCCTCTTGACGGACACCACCAAACGGTCACGCCAAGGCGAATATCTTGTTTCCATCTGTTTGGCCCCATAGCCAGCAAAGATCTAGATCAGGCCATTGCCACCATGGATCCACTACAGGAATTGGAAGCTACGCCGATGACCGGTCGCTACGCCGACGGCCAAACGTCGGGGCCGTCGGCATAGCCATCGTTCAGACCAGCCCCGCCAAGCAGCCGTCGGCGTATAATTTCCCTCGGCGTATCCTATGCTACGCCGACGGCTGCCCTCGGTGTAGCTATTTTTTCTTTTACCTCATTAAACTTTGAAAATCATAACTAAATCATTCTAATTTAGAAAAATACAAATAATATATGAAAATTTGCAGAAAAATAAGACCTATCTATCTACACTCAAATATTATGCCTTTGTAAATAAAAATTAAGTGGAAAATAAAATATTATATATAGTTTAAAACGGGAATAAAAAATCAAAAACGATCGAAACAATGCGAAACCTTCGCGTGGTGTCATATTATATGACATAGTTACAAGAAAAAATATCAAACTTGGTATATTGATTATGTCTAGAAAAAACCTTCACAAAATGACCTATCTCATTCGAGGTTTCTTGGCTTTCGGGTCAAATGACCAATGTTATGGCTAGAATCAAGGCATAGCTTAAGATAATATACCCATATTGTACATACATGTGCATCATGGAATGGCGAACAATATGCATGAGGAAGTTTTCCTTTTCGTCGCACCAAAAAGCCATTTTCCATTTTCCGAGCACAAAAAATGGACGGTTTTGTGAAGCAACCACCAAATGGCTAATTCAAAATGCTACCACCATATTTTACAAAAATACTAGACCACCTTATATGGACAATGTCCCAACAGGGGGATCTTAAACCTTTCCGTCCATCCCTGGTGAAAAAGACAAATTCCTGCCGAATCGGTAGGAAGTGGGTCAGATATGAACTACAGGTACATGATCCGATGCTCATGTTTTTTAAAAAAATCATTTTTAGGTTCACAATATGATATTTTATTAAATATCTAATGCAAGTTTAGTGAGGCTCGGCACCGAGCTAAGAATCTTCATGCCCGTCGTTCGACAAAGTTTGACGATAGTTTAAAACAGGCATAAAAAATTAAAAACAATCGAAACAATGCAAAACCTTCGCGTGGTGTCATATTATGTGACATAGTTACAAGGAAAAATATCAAACTTGGTAAATTGATTATGTCTGAAAAAACATTCACAAAATGACTTATCTCGTTCGAGGTTTCTTGGCTTTCGGGTCAAATGACCAATGTTATGGCTAGAATCGAGGCATAGTTTGTGATAATGTGCCCATATTATGAATACATGTGCATCATGTGATGGCGAACAATGTTGCAGGAGGAAGTTTTCCTTTTCGTCGCACCAAAAAACCATTTTCCATTTTCCGAACACAAAAAACGGACGGTTTTGTGAAGCAACCACCAAATGGCTAATTCAAAATGCTACCACCACATTTTACAAAAATACTAGACCACCTTATATGGACAATGTCCCAACAGGGAGATCTTAAACCTTTCCGGCCACCCCTGGTGAAAAAGACAAATTCCTGCCAAATCGGGAGGAAGCGGGTCAGATATGAACTACAGGTACATGATCTGATGCTCATGTTTTTTTACAAAAATCATTTTTAGGTTCACAATATGCTATTTTATCAAAGATCCAATAGAAGTTTAGCGAGGCTCGTCCCCGAGCTAAGAATCTTCATGACCGTCATTCGACAAAGTTTGATGGTAGTTTAAAACGGGCATAAAAAATTCAAATACGATCGAAACAATGTGAAATCTTCGCGTGGTGTCATATTATGTGACATAGTTACAAGGAAAAATATCAAACCTGTTATTACTCTATAGATTAAGCGTGAGCAAAAGCGAGCACGTTGAGGCCATCTGCCGTGCGCGGGGTCGCTGCTTTGTGGGCCCGTTGGCGTTTTTTCAGTTTCACCCCTCCAAAATCGGGACCTTATCTGAACCGTACCACACGCCACATCCTGGATCGACACCGTCGTTGTGCCCCATCGGCGGCCACGCCCCCAAACCACCCTTCCCAGTCTAGACGGAGCTGCTGCCCGCGTCGGAGGAGGCATGTGCCACACTGAGGCTCGCGGGGAGACGAAGGAGGAACGTCCGGAGAGCTCGGCCTCTCCCACCGCGCACGAGATGGAGGGCTCGGCTCCTCCCCTGCAGGGTCTGTACAGGGAGGATTATGGATCGTGTGGTGCCCTCTCGTGGCTCGAGTCACGGATCGGGGGACGGGGCCACGCTGGGAGGACGAACGTGATTCCCCAAGGTGGGAGTCAATCACGATGGTGCTGCCGCCGGAGTGGAGAGCTGAGAGCATCAAGCGGAGGCGGAAGCTACCTGCAGGTGTAGGGGAACGATGGGGGAAGGCCAGAGCGTCGTATATCTCCCCTGGTCACTCCTCTCTCCTCTGTTTCCCTCCTTTTGTGGCTGGCGGCAAGGAGCTGCGGGCGCCAGCGGTGCGGATCAGCGCGCAAGGGGGCTGCACCACTTTGACCGGTTCTAGAAATTTCAGGTGCTTCCTCTCTGCCCGCGTCGGCGTCATCGCCGCTGTGTTTGCTGCGTGTCCTGCAAGTGTTGTTCTGGCTGTTCAGCCGTTGTCTCTTGGATGTGCTCGCCGTGCCGCTCCGCTTGCGCCTCATCTTTCTATTATCATTCTTTTGCTGACCTTATAATTACATGGTTTGTTCTTATTTTAACTTTGTAACTCATATTTCATTCTACCTGATACAAATATTTTTGCCAAGTTCTTTTCATTTAAGGTGAAGAAATTTGGCCACCTATTGTCGTGTGTGTCTAGCAGCAGTCAATACTATTTGTTGAACTGTCGGTGCCCTGGACTTAACATGGATCTGTCTGGGCATTAGACTTTTTCAGACCAGGTTTAGGAGCTTCTCCCAGTACTTCTGATTCGTACACACCCGAGTACAAAATATGGTTTACTCATTGTCTTTTGCAGCACAAAATATTGTTTTGTGGATGAAAAGGCTAGAACTAATTGACTTATTTGGTTAGATGTTACCCCTGAATTTTCCATTATTTCACATACGCATTTCAGTTAACATATTGAGTAATCTTTTTTGCAGCGAACTTCTTCAGAAATGTTTTTATATGGTCTCGAGATCTACATGATATCTTAATGAGGAAGAGACACAATTTTCTAATTCAATATTAGCGACAATTAACAAAATTGAAAGGGCTTGAAGATGATGTAGCGGATCGGAGCATAAGTGCATAACTATTTATCTTTTTCGTGCATTTAGTTAGTGTTGGAGCCACCCATCTATATATAGGAGCCTACAGATAAATAGTTGTGCACTTACAGATTACATCTATATAGCAGACGGCTGTTGGAGCCACCCATCTATATAGATGTGCATTTTCCACACTAGCTATTCATGCACATCTATATGGTCAGATAATGGTTGTCATACTTTTAAGTTTGTACCGATATTAATAAGCTACTCATATTGAACTTTAAGTCGGCATGCTCGCAGAAGACGGCACCCACATGCAGAGACAAGGAGATCGATACTCCAGGTAATTGTGGATGGAGGCCATGACAGCCGTCATGTTGATGTTGCAGATAGTTGTAGCTTGGAGGGTCCTGCCCGCTTGCCGAAGACTAGCTCCCTCAGCACATTGGTTGCCAGCGGTTTGTCTCCTACTTTTTCATTCGTATTTCTACAAGTTGGCTGGAAAAGTGATATTACTCTCTGACCTGACATTTCTTCGTCAAGTCCCCTTCTTTTCAGGGTTTAGATGGTCTTATAGTTGAGGTAGTGGTAGGCGTGCGACTGCAGAATAGGTGTTATCCATCTCCGATATCATGCAATAAAGATATCAATAAAGTGTGACATGTCGTTTTAATTTCAGAAAGTTGAGTTCACTTCAACATCTTAGGTAGAGATCGGTGCAGTCGAAACTTTAGTGTGGTGGATACCCAGTGCCCTCCTAGATACCGAAACATTCAGATATTATATCCTGCTGCATCTACTCCCTAAATATATTATGATGAAGTCTAACGAATGAACTACAAAGAAAAGCAGGAAGCAAATAACATATTTCTGTTTCAAGAAAATGGAAGAGCCAGTTTCCAACTAACTGTTGATTTCATTTGTACATATAAAAAGCACCAACTTAACATATCAGATTCATCAGGTATAGTGTAAGGTTTTATTAGGTTTTGTGTATTTTTCCCACATATCATATTAGGAGCATTTGCAATTGCTTAGAAGATTTGGGCCAGGATTATGGTGGGTTTTGATATGTGTAATTGAGTTGATTATCCTCTTTAACAACTTATCTTACTAGGTCTAGCTTAGGAGCTCTTGAAATTTCTTAGAAGATTTGGGCCAAGATTATGGTGGGATTCTTTCAACGCCTAGAATTTTTTCACATCAACTGCATTTTTATTACGGAAGAAGAGTGATGTTGATGTGGTGTACATGTCATTCTGCTGATAGCTGTTATCTTTTCTACTTTTAGTTCTAGAGTTGGATCAGCATTGCAAAATCTTAAAGACCATTTGCTCCTCACGGTGCCAACGTCATTCTAATTCAACATGCCACACTTAGTTGTCTTTAATCCCTATGCACTTAGTCTGAATATTTAATCTTAAAGACCATTTTCTCTTGACGGTGCCAACGTCATTCTAATTCAACATGCCACACTTAGTTGTCTCCAAACCTTATGCACTTAGTCTGAATATGTATATGTGCACATATCTTGGTTCAACATTGCAATATCTGGAGCAAGATCAATTATTGTTATAGTGCTTTTTTAAAAGAGATTTTTTTAATGTCTTGCGCTTCGCAATCTGGAGTGTTAAACTATCATCTGAATTGGATACCTTTTCTTTTCAGAAAATAGAAGTTAATGATTCACTATTATGCCATTACCCTATATGTTGTATGATCATGAGAAATAAATCCATTTTTATTCACTGGTGTATGCACTGAAAAAATAATGGCATAGTTCTGTTAGTCAATATAGTTCTATATGAAACATTTTTCTCCTAAAAAAAGAAATAATAAAACTAAGATAGGGGCGGTGTTGACTAAAACTTACATCTCTTACTGTGTCACATGTTCTGTCATCGGTTCCTTTGTTGTGTTAAGCCCAAATCACGATCTTCACCAACTTGGATTTGGTTCTCTCGCAAGTTGCATCTATGATGTTGACTCTGTTATATAGCTATTTTATATTTCTGCCCAAGGTATTCATTATGCACACAAAGATATGAAAAAGAGAAGTTAGGGATGGTGCTCCCAAGACACGTGATTGTCCATGGTGGCCAAACACTCCTGGTATGTGCTTCATTTATACTATTGTTGTGTGAATTGTAGAACATTAGTTTATCAACTCCGTGATGGCCAAACACTTTTGGTATATATGTGCTTCATTTATTGTCGTGTGCACTCCCTTCGTCTAGAAATAACTGACTTGGCTTTGTCTAGATTTATATGTATCTAGACGCATTTTAGTGTATAGATACATTTAAATCTAGGCAAACCCAAGTCAGTTATTTCTGGACGAAGGGAGTAGAACATTAGTTTATCAAGACTGAAAATGATCTAGCCTATTTAGGGTGTCAACTTACAACCTTTACGCAACCTTTACTCATTTTAGGCTGGTATTGACTGGATATAGAGTTGCCAATTGTTTATTAGCATGAAGATGTCTATGTTTTCAGCAACAGGAACATTATTAGTTAGAGATACCTTAGCCTAGGAATTGTACACAGAGAATATGTATTGGAGGTTGGATCTCAAACAATATTCATTGAGACTCCTGAATGGTACTACAACCTATATGCAAAATAACATCATGTTTAACTTTATTTATCAGGCTTCAACCTATTATTGTGCAGTATGATTATGCAGGTTCCAAACTTCTCAACATAGCATGGAAGAAGAGTTCATATCCAGTTAAATGTGCAACCTCTAATTTACATGAAGTTGTAGATAAATAGTTGAGAAGTGATAGGGAACAAAGAACTATCTCGGGCCCCTAACGGATCTACCGCATAACACTGGATTGACTCAGGCGGTGAAAGCAAATAATATGTAGGGATTAAAGAACTATCTCAGACTCCTGGCTGATCTACGGTAACACAACTGTGCAATGTTCCTTTAACCTGCATTTCTTCTTTTTCCTATAGTGCGTCGGTACTTCCTATATTATATTATTCTCGCTAGGTTCAAAAACTTAAATAGGGTAGCTAGACTTGGTACTTCTGAGTTTTACTGTAAATGGACTCTCTTTAGGATTCCTAAATTCCATGTTGTTTGTTTACATGCATATTCATTGTTGTCACTATCTGTGAACTACGAGATATTCCCAGTTTATTTCATTAGATGCTCTCTCATGAAGGCTCTCAAAGAAGTTAAATTGACTTTGATCTACTAACACCATATGGTGTTGCTAGCTTGAGGGAGAAAGCTATAAAAACATAAATGCTCTTTTGCACACGCGTCAGATATATAAACTAAAACAACACGAAGATATTATTCTATGTATGCTGTGACAAGAATGAAATGAAGGCGGCGCGGCAAAGCACGCCTTTTCATCTAGTATTGATTATGTCTGAAAAAAACTTCACAAAATGACCTATCTCATTCGAGGTTTCTTGGCTTTCGGGTCAAATGACCAATGTTATGGCTAGAATCGAGGCATAGTTTGTGATAATGTGCTCATATTGTGCATACATGTGTATCATGGGATGGCGACCAATGTTGCAGGAGGAAGTTTTCCTTTTCATCGTACCAAAAAGCCATTCTCCATTTTCCGAGCACAAAAAACGGACGGTTTTGTGAAGCAACCACCAAATGGCTAATTCAAAATACTACCACCACATTTTATAAAAATACTAGACCACCTTATATAGACAATATCCCAACAGGGGGATCTTAAACCTTTCCGTCCATCCCTGGTGAAAATGACAAATTCCTGCCGAATCGGCAGGAAGTGGCTCAGATATGAACTACAGGTACATGATCCAATGCTCATGTTTTTTCACAAAAATCATTTTTAGGTTCACAATATGCTATTTTATCAAATATCTAATGCAAGTTTAGCGAGACTCGGCCCCGAGTTAAGAATCTTCATGCCCGTCGTTCGACAAAGTTTGACGGTAGTTTAAAACGAGCTAAAAAATTTCAAAAATGATCGAAACAATGCGAAACCTTCGCGTGGTGTCATATTATGTGACATAGTTACAAGTAAAAATATCAAACCTGGTATATTGATTATGTCTGGAAAAAACCTTCACAAAATGACCTATCTCATTCGAGGTTCTTGCTTTCGGGTCAAATGACCAATGTTATGGCTAGAATCGAGGCATAATTTGTGATAATGTTTCCATATTGTGTATACATGTACATCATGGGATGGAGAACAATGTTGCAGGAGGAAGTTTTCCTTTTCGTCGCACCAAAAAGGCATTTTCCATTTTCCGAGCATAAAAAACGGACGGTTTTGTGAAGCAACCACCAAATGGCTAATTCAAAATATTACCACCACATTTTAAAAAAAATACTAGACCACCTTATATGGACAATGTCCCAACAGGGGATCTTAAACCTTTCCGTCCACCCCTGGTGAAAAAGACAAATTCCTGCTGAATCAGCAGGAAGTGGGTCAGATATGAACTACAGGTACATGATCCGATGCTCGTGTTTTTTTACAAAAATCATTTTTAGGTTCACAATATGCTATTTTATCAAAGATCCAATGCAAGTTTAGCGAGGCTCGGTCCTAAGCTAAGAATCTTCATGCCCGTCGTTCGACAAAGTTTGACGATAGTTTAAAACGGTCTTAAAAAATCAAAAACGATCGAAACAATGCAAAACCTTCGCGTGGTGTCATATTATGTGACATAGTTACAAGGAAAAATATCAAACCTGGTATATTGATTATGTCTGAAAAAACCTTCACAAAATGACCTATCTCATTCGAGGTTCTTGCTTTCGGGTTAAATGACCAATATTATGGCTGGAATCGAGGCATAGTTTGTGATAATATGCCCATATTGTGCATACATGTGCATCATGGGATGGCGAATAATATTGCAGTAGGAAGTTTTCCTTTTCGTCGCACCAAAAAGGCATTTTCTATTTTCCGAGCACAAAAACGGACGGTTTTGTGAAGTAACCACCAAATGGATAATTCAAAATACTACCACCACATTTTAAAAAATACTAGACCACCTTATATGGAAAATGTCCCAACAGGGGGATCTTAAATCTTTCCGTCCACCCTTGGTAAAAAAGACAAATTCATGCCGAATCGGGAGGAAGTGGGTCAGATATGAACTACAGGTATATGATCCGATGCTCATGTTTTTTTTACAAAAATCATTTTTAGGTTCACAATATGCTATTTTATCAAATATCCAATGCAAGTTTAGCGAGGCTCGGCCCCGAGCTAAGAATCTTCCTGCCTGTCGTTCGACAAAGTTTGACGATAGTTTAAAACAGACTTAAAAAATTCAAAAATGATCGAAACAATGCAAAACCTTCGCGTGGTGTCATATTATGTGACATAGTTACAAGGAAAAATATTAAACCTGGTAAATTGATTATGTCTGAAAAAACCTTCACAAAATGACCTATCTCGTTCGAGGTTTCTTGGCTTTCGGGTCAAATGACCAATGTTATGGCTACAATCGAGGCATAGTTTGCGATAATGTTCCCATATTATGCATACATGTGCATCATGTGATGGTGAACAATGTTGCAGGAGGAAGTTTTCCTTTTCGTCGCACCAAAAAACCATTTTCCATTTTCTGAACACAAAAAACGGACGGTTTTGTGAAGCAACCACCAAATGGCTAATTCAAAATACTACCACCACATTTTACAAAAATACTAGACCACCTTATATGGATAATGTCCCAACAGGGGGATCTTAAATCTTTTCGTCCACTCCTGGTGAAAAAGACAAATTTCTGCCGAATCGGCAAGAAGTGGGTCAGATATGAACTACAGGTACATGATCTGATGCTCATGTTTTTTAAATCATTTTTATGTTCACAATATGTTATTTTATCGAAGATGCAATGAAAGTTTAGCGAGGCTCGGCCCAGAGCTAAGAATCTTCATGCCCGTCGTTCGACAAAGTTTGACGATAGTTTAAAACGGGCTTAAAAAAATTCAAAAACGATCGAAACAATACGAAACCTTCGCGTGGTGTCCATATAATGTGACATATTTATAAGGAAAAATATCAAACCTGGTATATTGATTATATCTGAAAAAACCCTTCACAAAATGACCTATCTCATTCGAGGTTTCTTGGCTTTCGGGTTAAATGACCAATGTTATGGCTAGAATCGAGGCATAGTTTGTGATAATATGCCCATATTATGCATACATATGAATCATGGTATGGTGAACAATGTTGCAGGAGGAAGTTTTCCTTTTCGTCGCACCAAAAAGCTATTTTCTATTTTCCGAGCACAAAAAACGGACGGTTTTATGAAGCAACCACCAAATGCTTAATTCAAAATACTACCACCATATTTTACAAAAATACTAGACCATCTTATATGGACAATGTCCCAACAGGGGGATCTTAAACCTTTCCGTCCACCCCTGGTGAAAAAGACAAATTACTGCCGAATCGGTAGGAAGTGGGTCAGATATGAACTATAGGTACATGATCCGATGCTCATGTTTTTTACAAAAATCATTTTTAGGTTTACAATATGCTATTTTATCAAAGATCTAATGCAAGTTTAGCGAGGCTTGGCCCCAAGCTAAGAATCTTCATGCCCGTCGTTCGACAAAGTTTGACGATAGTTTAAAACGGACTTAAAAAATTCAAAAACGATCGAAACAATGCGAAACCTTCACGTGGTGTCATATTATGTGACATAGTTACAATGAAAAATATCAAACTTGGTAAATTGATTATGTCTGAAAAAAAACCTTCACAAAATGACCTATCTCATTCGAGGTTTCTTGGCTTTCGGGTCAAATGACCAATGTTATGGCTAGAATCGAGGCATAGTTTATGATAATGTGCCCATATTGTGCATACATGTGTATCATGGGATGGCTAACAATATTATATTAGGAAGTTTTCCTTTTCGTTGTACCAAAAAGCCATTTTCCATTTTCCGAGCACAAAAAACAGACGGTTTTGTGAAGCAACCACCAAATAGCTAATTCAAAATGCTACCACCATATTTTACAAAAATACTAGATCACCTTATATGGACAATGTCCCAACAGGGGGATCCGAAACCTTTTCATCCACCTCTGGTGAAAAAGACAAATTCATGCCGAATCGGTAGGAAGTGGATCATATATGAACTACAGGTACATGATCCGATGCTCATGTTTTTTTAGAAAAATCATTTTTAGGTTCACAATATGCTATTTTATGAAAGATCCAATGCAAGTTTTCCTTTTCATCGCACTAAAAAGGCATTTTTTATTTTCCAAGCGCAAAAAGGGGGATTTTCTGAAGTAACCACCAAATAGCTAATTCAAAAACGGAAGGTTAGTGACATGGTTATACCCTGCGGATACACGATCTCAGCATACCTGGTCCAGCTCAAGGAAGGCCCACGGCAAGTATACGCCGGCCCATGAAGACTTTCGGGTGGCCAAGGCCCATGACGCCTTCGGATCCTTCGAGAGCAAGACTAGAGTAGATAGGAAATTCAAAGGGGTAAACCCTAAAACCTGTAATCGACTCGATCTGTGCCTGGGACTTGCCTATCACTATATAAAGGCCAAGAGGGCACGACGAGGAGGCTCTCAGACAATCTCTCGCATACCACCGCATACACACCTCCACGCCAGATTGCATCTACGCACCCCTGTAACCTTCGGTTCCGCCGTAATCAAGAGCAGACAAGCAGGAGTAGGGTTTTCCCTCCGGGGGCCTGAACCTGGGTAAACCTAGTGTCCCCGTGTTGCTTGTTTGCTAACCGTTCCGCGATCTCCAGCATCCCCATCTTCTCCAAAACCCAAGTCCATAACAATGGGCATTGACGAGATTAAACCTCGTCAATTGGCGCCGTCTGTGGGAACTGGGGACGCTGATTGTGCGATCGTGACGGTCCCAACCCGAGCGATCTACAACTCCGCGGTGGTGGAGAGTCATCTCCTCTTCGGCGCCTTCGACTTCACCGCCCACTCACCGGCCACCATGAAGGACTTCAAGCCCGTTGGCGACGGACTCGAGATCCTGTTCGGGAGCTTCTGCTTCGAGGTGGGGCAAACCGGCACCCTCCGCCTCCCAGAGAGGGTGCCCCTGCCATCAATCAGGCCCGCTTCATGGACCCCACATCCCGTGCTACGCACATCGCCATCAAGAGATGAGTCCTATGATAGCAACTGCTGCAACTCAGATCTGTGTGATTCACCCTCGGAGGAAGGAACCTACGGTTTCGGATCCGAAAGTTGCGGCAGCAGCGATCCAATCTACGAGCGCTACCAACGCGCCGTAGTCATCCAAAGTGACGTAGATCAGCACGTGCCCAACCCGCCACCTAACCCGTGGGACAAGAACGGCGGGAACAGAAGAATCCAATCCCCCCACGCAACGGGGATGATGCCAGTCAGGTCATCCGCCTTAGCAAAGAAGGATGGGCCCAAGCACGCGACGTCGTGGCGGGTAACACGATCCTGCCCCCAGACGCCTCACGGGACCTGCTGATGGCATACCACTTGCTCCTAATCGAGGAACACAAGAAGCAGGTCAACATGCAAGAGGTGCTTGAAAAACGCAAGCAAGAAGCCTCGGAGTCCAGTGCGCGACGAGCTGCGCTCTCCGCCATGGGCATCGGCTCCAGCTCGAACGACAACCACGGCAACAAGCACCATTCCCGGACAGAGAACATGGACCCCAAGGAGTGCCGCGAGGCGACCTGGGCCCTTAACGCATCCTTCATGGAGATGGATGCCGACGGCAACGTCATCCCGAAAACGCCGCAAGCTGCAATCATGGCAGCCACCGCGTACCTCGCGTCCCACCCACCTCCGGAGGGGGACCCGAAAAGAGCCATGCACAAGTCCGCACTTACCGAACTCGGACTCGTCGGAGCTGTGCTCCACGAAGAAGCTCCTATGGAGCCGAAGAAGAAAGCTACGGTCAAGTTCGACCGCAGCCCCACACCTTCATCCGAAGATGAAGACCATGACCTTCCTCGAAGGCACAAGAGCTCGCGCCATCGCAGCCGCGATTACGATGCCAGAAACGCGCTCACACAGTGCAAAATCGACAAAGCGCGAGCCAAGCGCGCATGCTCATCTGAATCCGAGATGGACAAAGATGAAGGAGAACTCTGCGGATCCCGATGCTTCATCAGATCTATTCGACGGACACGGATGCCGCGAAATTTCAAGCTTCCTTCGGATACTCCAAAGTTCAATGGCACACAATACCCCAAGGCGTGGCTCAGCGACCACTTGTCGTCCGTCAAGCTGCACGGTGGAAACAAGGAAACCGCCATGCAATGCCTTCAGCTGCAGCTGACAGGCGCAACTCGGATCTGGCTTAGCAGCCTATCTTCAGGATCCATCCGAAGCTGGGAGGAGCTGGCGTATAGTTTCGTCCGAAACTTCAAAGGCACCAGCAAGAGGCCTGCCTCAATCGAGGAGTTGTGGGACTGCACTCAATGAACGGACGAATCCATTCGCTCGTACATACTGCGCTGGTTCAACACCAAGAACTCCGCGGCGCACATCTCTGAGGAGAGAGCTATTGACGCCTTCAAGGACGGTGTCAAGCGCCAGGACTTTAAAGAAGAACTTGGGCGCGTCAAGCCCAAGACACTCGACCACCTCATGGACATCGCCAACAGGTGGGCCGATGGCGAAGACTCCGTCCACCGAGCGCACTCGGAAGAAGAGGACGACTACGGCCGGAGACGTGAACGCCGTAGCAAGAGAAGATCGCGCGTCTACAACGATCGCGATGGACCTGACATGGTCGCGGCTGGCTACGCCGACCGCCGCAGCGACGGCAACCGCAACAACAACGGATACCGCGGAAGCAATTTCCGTGACGGAAGACGCCCAACGCAGTCGTGGCAGTGCCGCGGCCGCGATGACGGACCATCAGCATACGAAAAGCTGTCGGGTCCATGCACCATCCACTTCTACATCGATAAGCAGGATGGCAAGAAGAAGGCGAGCCACATGCTCAAGGACTGCCGCGAGTTCCAGAAACTCAGCGAAAGCATGGCTCAGATGAGGCAACTAGCCCCGAACCCTGGATACGGGAACGCACCCGCACCAGGCGAGATTGCACATGGAGCTCCTCCACCACCACCTGCGGGAGGCCTGAACCACCCAGTCACACCCGCACAGAATAACGGCGGGCACTGATATCCCCTGCCGAAAGGAGTGCTGATGATCCAAAAAGGGCGCCCAACGAATAGGGTGCAGAAGAAAATCACCCGTCAGATCAATCTGGCCGTGATAGCACCACCCGCCATCCCTGAGTACCTCAGCGGATCAGAGTCCTGCATCACGTTCAGCCGTTCGGATCACCCTTGCCAGGTCCCTCGCCTAGGTCATGCTGCCCTGGTGCTCGAGGCACAGATCGGAGGTTTCGAGATGAGCCGCGTCTTCATGGACGGTGGCAGTGGCATCAACCTGATGTTCGCAAGCACCCTAGCAGCAATGCGGATCCCGCTGTGCAGCCTGGAACAATCAGACACAACGTTCCATGGCATCGTTCCAGGAAAGGGCATATTCCCCCTGGGAAAGATATGGCTCGACGTCATCTTCGGCAGGCCGGACAACTTCCGATGCGAGCGGCTCGAGTTTGAAGTGGTGGACTGGCCATCACAATACCACGCCATCCTCGGGCGTGTAGCATTCGCAAGATTCCTGGCAGTACCACATTACGTGTACCTGCTACTCAAGATGCCAGGACCCAGGGGCGTCATCACGGTCCACGGGAGCTTCACCTGATCGGAACACTATGATAGGGACTTCAACAGAATATCCCAGTCATTCGGCATGCAAGAGGAGCTCGTAAGGCTCCGCGAGGTGATGGACAATGGGGCACCCCCAGTCGCATGACAAAACGCACCTGATATGTCTTTCGACTCCACCATCAACACAAAGAAGGTGCAGGTCCACCCAACGGATGCCTCCAAGACGGCACTGATCACCAACGATCTCGGCCCTACATAGGAAAGCGCGCTCGCTAAATTCCTCCGTGAGCGCAGGGAAATCTTCGCCTGGTGTCCTGCGGACATGCCAGGAGTTCCCAGGGAATTCGCCGAGCACGCACTCAACGCCTTTCCAGACGCCAAGCCCGTCAAGCAGTCCATCCAACGACTGTCCGAGCCCCGGGCCGAAGCCATAGGAGTCGAAGTTAACAGGCTACTCGATGCAAACTTCATCAGGGAGATCAAGGAAAGCGAGTGTCTCGCTAACACAGTGATGGTCCCCAAAAAGGACACGGACATCCTGCAGATGTGCGTGGACTTCACATCGCTGAACAAGCACTGCCCGAAGGACCATTTCCCTCTCCCTCGGATCGATCAGATCATCGATTCGACTACAGGATATGAGAAGCTCTCCTTCCTCGACGCCTACTCAGGCTACAACCAGATTCGACTGAAGGTCAAAGATCAGGAGAAAACAGCATTCATCACGCTGTTCGGAGTATTCTGCTATAACACAATGCCCTTCGGGCTAAAGAACGCAGGCGTCACGTACCAGCGGTGCATGCAGGCATGCCTGAAGGACCAGATCGGTCGCAACATCCAAGTCTATGTCAACGACATAGTCATCAAAACCAGGGAGGCAAGAACACTCATCGACGATCTCCGCGAGACGTTCGATAATCTCGACCGCTACAGGATCAAGCTTAACCCTGAAAAGTGCACCTTCGGTGTCCCATCTGGCCAGCTGCTTGGTTATTTCATCTCCCAGCGAGGGATCAAGGCGAACCCGAATAAAATTCGGGCCATAATTGTCGTGGTATTGCCAACGAGTACGCCATGGAGGGGTCCTCACAGTGCGTGTTTAGAGATGTGGGGTAAGGCGGACGGTTGACGGGTACGAGGTAACACACCTTACCCAAGTTCAGATCCCACAACGGTGGCGGAATCCTACTCCTGCTATAAATCACTATAATGGCAATACGCCGAGTTACAGAGATTAGGTTCGCTGTGCGAGGTGACTAGAAAGTCTAAGTTATCGTCTAAGATTGTGCCCTAAAGGCTCCCATAGGCCTGACTTATATAGTCGCCAGGTCCTAGGGTTACAGGGAAAAGTCCTAGCCGGACAGGTTACAGAGTTCTACACCGTCTATTACTAGTCTTGTGTATCTTGCACTCCAAGGCTCCGGGTACGCTGGTGACTCCACCGAAGCCTTCCTTTATCCGGCATGGGCCTTCCTTCTGGATCCACCTAACTGGGCTGCCCAGCAGGACATAGACCATGCTACCGACTATGGGCCACCCGGGTTAGTCGGATAAGAGACATGCTATGAGGATACCCATATAGCATATCCCCAACAGTAGCCCTCGGAGAACTCCGAGATCTTGTGCCGTCTTGCCTCTTCTCGTGGAATGCTCCGTCTAGATGGATGTCGGCAAATCGTCAAGCAATATCTTGTAGTCCTCCCAAAGAACCCTGCAAAGTTTTCCCCATCTTCTACGAGTAAGTCGGAGAAATGTTGAATCTTCCACCGTACGCTCCCGTTGTCGGATTAAGTCCGTCCATGCCGGAATCTTCGATGGGACGGCTCATCTACCATGTCAGTTATGACGACGTAGGCTGTAGGTCAGCGACGCCTCGTAACTCACACATGCAGAGAACGTAATCATAGCCGATTTTCCCGCGCGAGTGATACGAACCGTTGGCGGCGACGGTTGGAGACGTGGCGAAATTACCGCGCACGTTCACGAACACGTCGTCTACGCGGCAACCGTCCGATTAGCTACACAAATCTTGACGCGGAGTAAGATAAATAGCAGCCGTGGGACACTTGCCACTTTTTCACCTCATTCTCTCGCGTCATCGTCTTCTTCCTCCAGCCGCGCTCCTCCTCGAGCTCTCCACGAAAACCTCGAGAAACCCTAGCTTCTTGCCTGCACCAGTCGTGTCCTTTTCCTTCCTCCATGGCTAGCAGCAGCTCATCCCCTTCAATGGCGGCATCGAGTGAAGCCGCGGTGAAGCCGGCAAGCCCCGTCGTCGTGCCCCCAGAGGGCCTGGTCATCCCCGCATCAGCGATGATAGAAACCACCGGCGGCGACCATAACTTGGCGGTGCTGGAGCCCTTGGAAGAGGAGCCTGACTCACACAAAGGAGATTGGCGCGGCTGGGACATCACCGGCCGCGACATACAAGAGATGGTCGCGGAGGGTTACCTTCCTGCGATGGAGGGGCTCGCCTGGCGGGCGGCGCCGGCCGGCGAGGTGACCCCTTCTCCCCAAGTCGGAGAGAAGGTATACCTCAAGGCGCAACTGGTACGCGGCATTTATTTGCCCATTTCCCACGTCTTCCTGTCCGTCTTGAACCACTTCCAGGTCCAACCCCACAACCTCTCCCCCAATAGCATTCTAGTGCTTAGCAACTTCGCGGCACTTTGTGAGGGTTACCTAGGGATTAGGCCTAGGTTAGATCTGTTTTTCTACTTCTTCACCGTCAAACGTGAAGCCGGACACAGCAAGGAGGATCTTAGAAACTGCGGCACCATAAGCTTCAAGATCCGACCTGGCCGGCGGTTCCCCGACATTGTCGGCCACGAGTCGTGTAAGAACTGGCAACGGATGTACTTCTACGGCCCCGACATTCCTTTGTCGGGCCGAGAAGCAACGTATCCGGACTTCGTGGATGGAGCCGCTGCTGAAGTCTCCACATGGCGGTCCCATGCCTCCCTTCCCTCCGACCTCAATGCTTCTCGCGCTATAAGGCGGATCGAATGGTTTGTAGATACGGGTCTGACCAGCTTGGACCTAGCCATGTGCTGGTTCATCAGGCGGATCCAACCTCTGCAGCACCGTACGAAGGTCATGCACGAGTACTCCGGCGATCGAAGGGATACCCTCCGGATCTCTGAGGACAACTTCTCGAGCGACTCCGTCAAGTTCCGTCTTAAGGACATCATCAAGGTGAAGGACAAGAAGCGTGGCTTAACCCTTACCTACGACATGTTCGTAAACGGAAAGTGCCCAAAGGTAGGTATTTATTCTCCGTGTATGACATTGCTCCAATTTTTCCGTCTTGCTAATATCATCTTGTCTAACACGGTGATTTCTCACTTAACGGCTTAGCGATCTAGAGGAGGGCAACCTGGCCGCCCAAATCTACGATCCCATGTTGAAGGAAGTCACGGTCGTGTCCGACGATGACGCCTCGTTGGCGCGAAAGCGGAAGAGCTCCACCTCTGACGCTGCCAATGGAGGCAAGAAAAAGAAGACGGAGGGTGGAGCCTCCAAAAAGAGTACTGCCGCCCTAGAGGCGGAAAAGAAGAAAGCCACCGGGATGTTTGCCAAAGCGCCCCCCCCCCTAGTGTAAGATTCTTATTCTCCGATATTGTCTTGTTTATTTGTCTTATTCTTGTA
Organism: Avena sativa; assembly: GCA_916181665.1. Lineage (NCBI taxonomy): Eukaryota > Viridiplantae > Streptophyta > Magnoliopsida > Poales > Poaceae > Avena > Avena sativa. Next base: position 34,356,213 of record OV702289.1, on the reverse strand, counting down.
CTTATGCATTTTGCACGTTTCAGGAAGAAAGCCACAACCAGCTTCAAGAAGTCCTCCAAGACTCTTGGGGCTTCTAGAAATATTAAAGATATATTGCATCGCGACTCTTCCCCCGCCATCGCCCCTGCTACTCCTGCCGTCAAGCCCTCCTCCGCTCCGACAAGATCCCAAGCCCAGGAGGCACCAGGCCCTTCCGCCATGGAAGTGGATTCTGGAGCCTCTACCGAACTCGCAGTTGTCGGCGAGCAGGCGACGCAGGAGAGCACTGCTCTTCAAATGGCTGAAGCTCCGACTAAGGATGCCATCGGTAGCGGCAAGGCGGTGGCGGTTGCTGGTACATCCGTCGAAAGCGGCGCCCCTGCTCCCCAGAAACCCTTGGAACTGCCAAAGATTATCTTCCCGGTGCTGACGCCGGGTAGCACAACTACGGTTCCTGGAGGAGTGCCGTCATCTCCGACGTGCGGTCTTGAGGAGCTACTTCGACAAGCAGACATCTTGCAAAGCAACAGCGTTTCTTTTGGCAAGCTGCTGGCCGAGAGTGCTACGAACCTCAAGATCATTGCACTTGTAAGTTTTACTTTACCTTTTGCATTTCATATGAGTATACCACTATAGCCCCCGAGGATGTAGAGAGAAAACCATTGGTTTTGCATCTATATGCTCTAAGAGTGACTAAGTTAGAAAAAACTCTCACTGTAGCCCCCAAGCATTTAGATGGAATGAATTATTCCGACTAGATGCTTTAAGAGTAGCATACACAGTGTTCATAATTTTAAGTGTTGTAGCCCCCAAGTTTCTAGTTGTAACTGAATTAGTTCCGACTAGATACTTAAAGAAAAGCTAGGCATTTTCCGAGTTAAAAAACTTTATACTGTAGCCCCCAAGCTTCTAGCTGAGAACTGAATTAGCTCTGACTAGATGCTTAAAGAAAACCTAAGCATATTGCTAAGTTAAAAACTCTCGCTGTAGCCCCCGAGCGCCTAGATGGAAAATCTCCGACTAGGGGCTCCAAGTAGACTAAACAACGACTTGACTTTGTATTTGTTTCCATAGAACGAGAATGCTCGGAGGGGCATGGCCAATGATAAGTACCAGAAGATGCGTGCGGACCTTGAAGCTGAAAAGGGTAAAACCCGCCATCTTGAAGGAACAGATCATCAAAAACAAGAGTCTGTTTTCTTTTTGCGCATTTCCGTCTTACTTTTGTGCCTTCCTTCTTCGAGTACTCACGGTGTACTTTGTTTTCTCCGACTTGCAGAGCATGTAGCCAAGGCCAAGGATATTATCGAGCAGTCCAAGCACATCCAGCAGCTGGACAGTGAGAACAAGATCCTTAAGAAGGAGAGGGAACAAATGCTGAAGATGCACGAGGATTCCATGAAAGCCCTGCAGGACTCCGCCTCCGCTGAGATCAATCGCTTGAAGGAGGAGCTTGCGATCCTAAATGATCAAAAGCAAGCTGCCAACGAGCAAAACCTTCGCCATAGCGAGGCGTTTAAGCTCCTTCAACAAGAGAAAGAATCCTTAGCGAACGTCGGCTGGCAGGCTAAGGCTAGCATCTTCAGTAAGTATCCTCCGCCTTGGAGCTCTGTAGTCTGTGTACTTAGAATTTTTTGAACTCATGCAATTGTTGTCGGAATTTTCAGCGCCCCTGGGTTTAACCCACTCGCCTCCTTCGGACAAGGAATGCATGATTCTTGCCGGCAACTTCATCAACACCGCCATCACCCAAGCCAAAGAGATCGCCACACCCCTGCAAATTTACATCAAGGCTTCGGACTCCATGGTGAAGTACTCGGAGATTCTGCGTCGAGCACCCGAGCGTGTCGCAAGCTGGAAAGCTTCATGTGCACGGGCTGGCGCAAGGATGGCGTTGTACATGGTGAAGGCACACTATGAAGGTGCCGACATCGACACGGTAACATCTGGTATCCCCGACGTGGATGATGACGGCAAGGAGATTGATCACGAAGCCATCATGTCATCACTCGTGGGCTATGACACCAGGGTTGCCGAGTTGGTGGACGTCGATGTCTTCGTGCCCAGGAACTTTCTTGACAACGCCGAGCCTGAATCCTCCGAGTCTCCTCACAGTGGCGACGCTGAGGGTGAATCTCCGGCTGGTGATGATGCGGCCTCCAAGTCCCCTGCACCCATGGAGTGAAAAATACTTTGTAATTCTTGTTTCACCTTTGGAGTGTGCATTGAAAAAACTTGGTGATGTAATCTTAAGGCGGAAAACAGTGGTTGTCGTATACTGCTACTTAAGAATTAATGCTCAGTATGTATATATTTTTTAAGCAAGTGCTGGCTTATCCATTACTCTGGATTTTATGCTTGACTTTTCGTGAGTCGGAAGACTCGTTGTCGGAACCATGCATTTAGGCGATGATACCCAATGGCACCGTCAATAACCTTAGCACAAAATCGCCGACAATAAGTGCCAAAAGTCACTATTCCAGAATCCACATAAAAACAACAAAGAACGTGTAGACCAGAAAACTTAAGCTAACGCCCGTAGGCGGAATTTTCACAAGTGCAATCGCAAAGCTTGTGCATAAAGGTTTATATGATCCAAAAATAAACACTAAAGGAGGTAAAAGACTCAGCAATATGAGTGAACCAAAGAGCTTTATTTCATTGATCATATAAGAGGTACACGATTAGATAAAAAATGCTAAGTGTAGAAAGGATGTAGCTGTGCTATGTTCCATGGCCAATCAAGCTCCGGGTAGTCATCATCCGGGTCACGTCGCTTACGCTTATGATCCTCGTTGGGTCTATCCTTGAGTTCACGATTGTCGACAAGGTAGTAAGACCCATTGAGCAGCGCCTTGCTTATCATGAACTGTCCTTCCCATGGCGGGGATAATTTGTGCGACTTCTTCTGCTTAAGTCGGAGCACCAAATCCCCCTCTTTAAACGAGCGATGCCGAACGCGGCGACTATGGTAGCTGCGTAGCTTCTGCTGGTAGATGGCAGATCTTTGGCATGCCAAAACACGCTCCTCCTCGAGAAGGTCCACATCTAGATGTCTGGATTCTTCAGCGTCATCTTCGTCGTAGGCGGCAACTCTTGGTGCATCGTGGAGGATGTCGGAAGGTAGGATATCTTCTACTCCATATACCATGAAATAAGGGGTGTAGCCGGTGGATCTGTTGGGTGTAGTTCGTAAACTCCACAGTATAGATGGCAATTCTTCCGCCCAGGCTCCAGCTGCTCTATGTAGCGGTGCCTCAAGACGTGGCTTGATTCCCTACAGAATTAATCCATTGGCTCGCTCAACTTGGCCATTGGATTGTGGGTGTGCCACATATGAAAGGTCAAGTCGGATGCCTTTGTCCCAGTAATAGGCCTCCACTTCTCCGAGTGATAAGTTGCTTCCATTGTCGGTGATGATGCTGTGTGGGAGACCAAATCTCACCACCAGATCCCGGACAAACCTGAGGGCAGTTGCCCCATCAAGCTTTCTAATGGGTTTAGCTTCTATCCATTTGGTGAATTTGTCAACTGCTACAAGCAGGTGTGTAAACCCCCACGGTGCCGTTTGCAACGGCCCCACCATGTCTAGCCCCCAAACTGCAAATGGCCAAGTTATTGGTATTGTTTGCAATTCTTCAGCAGGAACATGTGGTTGTCGGGCATAATACTGGCATCATGTACATGTCTCAACCAGCTTGTCGGCGTCCGCCTTCGCGGTCAGCCAGTAGAATCCTTGCCGGAAGGCTTTCGCGACCAACGATCGAGGAGCGGCGTGATGCCTGCAATCTCCGAGATGGATCTCGCGTAGGATTTCCATACCTTCTAGCTGGGAAACACACTTTAGGTATACACCAGTAGTTCTCCTTTTGTATAGTTGCCCATTGATTATGGTATAACCCTTTGCTCGTCGTACTATCTGCCATCTTTTGACTTTGTCGTCGGGCAAAGTTCCGTGTTTGAGATATTCCATGAACGGTTTTGTCCAAGCCGGAGGGATCTTTGTCACCATGTTGACGAAAGAATCAGCTCTATCCGGGTTGTCGATGTCGGCGCCTTTCACGGATGGTGTGCGTAGATGCTCTAGGAAAACTCCTGGCGGAATTTGCTTGCGCCCTGATCCAAGTTTAGACAAAAGATCAGCCGCCTCGTTTTGCTCCCTAGGTACATACTTGACTTCGTAGCCCAAGAAGCTCTTGGCTATCTCGTCCACTTCGTCTCGATATGCCGCCATCATAGGGTTCCGCGCATTCCAGGTGCCAGCCAACTGCTGGGCAACCAAGTCGGAATCTCCATAGCAAACTATGCGCTTGATGCCAATATCCTTGGCTACACACAGTCCATGAATGAGTGCTTCATACTCCGCCATGTTGTTTGTAGCCTCGAAGTGGATCTGCAGAACGTAGTGTAGCTTGTCTCCTTTTAGTGACTGCAGCAATACACCAGCCCCCGAGCCGTTGAGCAGCTTTGATCCGTCAAAGTGTATCACCCAGTACTCTGGTTCCGGCAATGGAGTGGCATCCGGCATCTCCGTCCAATCTGCAATAAAATCCGCCAAGGCTTGTGACTTGATAGCGTCGCGTCTTTTGTAGGTGATCTCGAAGGCGGCAAGTTCAATGCCCCACTTCGCGACCCTTCCCGTAGCGTCGTTGTTGTTGATGATGTCGGACAGTGGAGTCTTGCTCACTACTGTGATTGGGTGCTCCTGAAAGTAATGCCTCAACTTCCGAGAAGCAAGGAATACTCCATAAGCTATCTTTTGGTAGTGTGGGTAACGCTGCTTGGACTCCGTCAAGACCTCGCTTACATAGTAAACTGGTCGTTGAACTCCGTGCTCATAGCCTAGTTCCTTCCGCTCTACCACGACGACGGTGCTGATAACCCGGTTGGTTGCCGCCATGTAAATCAACAGGGGCTCGCCAGGCTCGGGCGCTGCAAGGATGGGCACTGAGGATAGAATCTCCTTGAGCTGCTTCAATGTTGCATCTGCCTCGTCCGTCCATGTGAATTTGTCTGCCTTCTTCAGCAACTTGTACAGCGGCAGAGCCTTCTCTCCAAGTCGGCTAATGAACCGACTAACTGCTGCAACACAACCTGTTAGTCGTTGGATGTCCTTTAGGCATGTAGGACAGTTTATGTTTAGGATGGCCTTGATTTTCTCCGGGTTGACCTCGATTCCGCGATGGGAAACGATGAAGCCTAACAGTTTGCCGGCTGGAACCCCGAAGACACACTTCTTAGGGTTGAGCATCATGTTGTATTTCCGGAGATTATCAAAGGTTTCTTTTAAGTCGGAGATTAAGTCATTTGACTTTTTAGACATCACCGCGATATCGTCCACATAGGCGTGAACGTTCCGACCAATTTGATCGTGAAGGCAACGTTGCATTGTCCGCTGGTAGGTAGCACCTGCGTTTTCAGCCCAAAGGGCATTGTGACATAGCAAAACATGCCGTAAGGGGTAGTGAACGAAGTGGCCAATTGGTCCGACTTCCTCATCTTGATTTGGTGGTATCCTGAGTATGCATCGAGAAAACACAAAAGTTTCGAGCTAGCCAACGAGTCAATGACTTGGTCAATGCGAGGCAAAGCAAACGGATCTTTGGGACATGTTTTGTTCAAGCCGGTGTAATCAACGCACATTCTTAATTCATTGGTTCCCTTTTGGGGGACAAGTACAGGATTGGCCGCCCATCGGGTGTGAAGGACTTCTCGGATAAACTCAGCCTTAAGTAACCTAGCTATCTCTTTGCCAATGGCTCGTCTCTTCTCATCTCTGAAGCGTCATAGAGGTTGTTTCACTGGTTTACATTTTGGATCTATGTTTAAGCTGTGCTCGGCAAGTTCCCTAGGTACACCTTTCATGTCGGCAGGTTGCCAGGCAAAGATGTCCCTATTCTCACAGAGGAACTCGACGAGCGTGCTTTCCTATTTGGGATCCAGGTTCGTCCCAATGGCGGTGACCTTGGAGGCATCGCCTACCACAAGTTCCACCGGCTTGGTCTCGATGGCGGCCTTGAACGCAGGAGCGGAGTCGGAGATTTGCTTCTTCGACGCGGGCATCTCTGAGTCATTGACCTTGCTCTGGATCTCCTTGAATTCTTCGCTGTAGAGGACAGCTTCTGCAATGGTTGCTTCATTGATCTCGCAGTCACTTGCCTTGGTAAAGCTTCCGGATACGGTGATGACACCGTTCGGCCCGGGTATCTTGAGCTTGTTGTAGACGAAGCATGGCTTGGCCATGAACGTGTGGAATATGCCGCGGCCGAATATGACGTGGTACACGCTCTTGAAAGGGACCACCTCAAAGGTCATGCGCTCTTGGCGGTAATTATTAACGTCACCAAAGGCTACCTGAAGTGTGATGCACCCAAGGGACCGAGCCTCCCGACCAGGTACTACGCCATGGAATACGGTGTTGGTCAGCCTTAGGTTTGCCTCTGTCAAGTTCATCTTCTGCAGTGTATCCAGGTACATGATGTTGATGCTGCTTCCACTATTCACCATGCACTTGGTGAACTCCACGCCGTCAATCAATGGGTTGATGACCATGGTGTACTGGTTCTCTGTGGGAACAAGGTCTAGGTGGTCCGTCCTGTCCCAAGTGATTGGAACTTCCTACTAGCGTAGGTATTGGGGAACTAGGGGAGAGTAGCCATCAGGATCCTTAGAGAGGTCTTCTGTTGTCGGACGGTGGGGGTGCCAAGGAAAGTGTGGTAGACTGGGGCCTTCTTTGCGAAGGGGTTCTTGCCCTTGTCGTCGCTCTTGGCGGCGTGCTTGGGGTCAACGTCCTCGTCCATGTCACTTGAATCCTTGGACTCCTCCTCCTTCTTTTTCCCCTTGCCCTTGCCTCGCTGTCTGTTCTTCTGACTTCGCTATAGCCGGACTCCGGGTCTTCCTTGAGGTCGTTGACGAACTTGCAGTGTCGATTGGTATGGGTGGCCTTGCCGTTGGCGTAGAGGTGTACGAGGCACGGCATATCGCGGTACTCTTCGTAGGTTTGGGGAACGCGGAACGGCGCCGAGTTGCTTTCGCTTCCTCGCTGCTGCCCATGACCTGCTCCCCTTCCTCGGCCATGTTGTCCGCCTTCTCCTCGTCCTGCAAAAGTCATGGCGACCATGTCGGTAGATTGCTTTTCTTCTGGAGCAGTTTTCCGCTTTGTACTGTTGTTCCTCCGAGCTTGAGTTGGAACGGCCGTTGCCGGCAAAGAGCCACGAGCATCGTCATCGGCAGCTGCGAACTCACTGGCTAACTGAATCATCTGATTCAAGTCAAGCTGATGGTTGCCCTGCAAGCGCTTTAGCTTATGTCGGAGTAACGTGCCTCTTTCCAACCCATCGTTGAAGGCGGCCATGGCGGTCTGGGTGTGCACTCCTGCGCAGGAATTCTTCATATCCAGCCAGCGGGAGAGGTAGGCGCGAGATGTCTCGTCTTTCTCTTGCACGCACCGCTGTAGATCGCCCACAGTGCAGGGACGCTTGTATGTACCCTCAAAGTTCTTGGTGAATGCTTCTTGCATGTCCAACCAGTTGTAGATGGATTTCTCCGGCAAGTCGTCGATCCATTGACGGGCCGTGCCCGCCAACATTAACGGGAGGTACTTGACGGCAACATTGGGGTTGCCTCCTGCAATCTCCACCGCGTTGCCGTAGTCCTGCAACCATGTGGCAGGCTTGGCGGTGCCGTCATAGGGCTTGATGGTCTTGTCAATCCGGAAACCTTTGGGGTAAGTTGCGGTCCGTATTGCAGGTCCAAAGAAACGTGGTCCTAGGTATGGTCCTTCCCGGGCCTCATGGATCTAATCGATCCGCGAACGTGCATCGTATGGCTCCGGGTTCTTCTTCTTTTTGTCAACAGGGGATGGGCTGCGTGAATGACGCAGGCCTCCTCCGCCATGGTGACTGCTTGGCAGCGACGGAGGCGGAGGTGGCGGTGGGTTAGCCTTCTTGCTTTTACCCTCCTACGACGCCTCACGCCTGTCACGGTTGCTTGTCGGACGCGGAGGGTCATGGCGCGACCTGCTCTTGTGTCCTTCGTTGTGCTTTCCTTCATAACGGGTCTGCTCCGTGTTGTCGCGGATGACGATGCCACACTGCTTTGGTGGGGGCATATTCGTTCGATGGTGAGCCTTGTAGTCTTCGTGACATCGGGGGATCGGGGCGATGGCGATGGGCGCCGAGGTTGGGCTCTTTCTCCGTGGTCGGAGGATATGGGGATAGCATCCTTCCTGTTACGCGCATCCCTCCGTCTTTGTTCTGATGAACACGTCTGTGATCCGACATCCTGAGGAGATCTGTCCCTTGGCGGTTTATACTGGCTAGATCGGCAGAGCGCTGGGTCAGACTCAAGCCTCTGAGAGGTGGCCTTTTCCTGTTGCTTTACCGCCTTGGCCACTATGTCATAGACTTGTTCCACTGCCTCAGGTGATCTATCCTGCTCTAGAAGGGTCTTGGCGACGGCGAGGTTGAGGAGTGGGGTGGGCATCACCTGCTTGCCTTCACTGTCAATGTATGGCTTGGCCTGTGCCGGCTTTCAGGGAGCCCATCCTAGGTTGCGCCGTACACCAGGATCATTGATAACACGAGCCGGGGCTTTCTTAGCCTTCTGCTGCTGCAGCAGAGTCTTGTACTCGGCCTCCATTGCTCTTGCCTTCTCTATGGACTATTGCGCATTGACCAGATCTCGATCTAGTTTAGCGCCTTGCTCCGTGATGGCTTGTGCTTCCTCCAGTAGTTGCTGGCGCTTCTCGTCAAGCTGAGTCACGTTCCGGATATGATCAACAGTTAGTGGCTCAACGAGGAGGTTGTCGTACATCGCCCTATCAGCTGGGGTAACATGTGCTGCTGCCGACATAGATGCTGGAGGCGGAAAGTTTGCGGTGTTGTTGTTGCTCGGACCGGTGCCTAGTTCCTGCGGCTGCTGCACTGGTTTAGGCGGAGGAGGCATGACTATTGCGCGATCATCGTTGGCAGCAATAAGTAGCCCCTTCCCCTTATCCAGTGCCGTAGGCGGAGTTTGCCCGGGCTGGTCTTCATCCATCGCTGTCCCAATGGTGACGAACACCCCTCGGGACATGACGGTGTTATTAGCTTGTTCATCGCGCGAGTACTCCTCCTCCATCTCCTGCATAGCGGAGTCTAGCTCTTCTGGACTGAAGTCTATTTCCTCGGAATCTGCAATGAAATCAGCATAAAGCGCGTCAATGACAGAGTCGGAGGGTGCCAGGACTTCCTCGATGACGGGCGGTGGAGGTGCAACGGCCTCAACGATGACTGGAGGTGGTGGCGCTGCTGCGACGATGGCGGCCGGAGGCAGTGGCGGTGGCTGAATCGGAGGTGCTCCGTCAATGAGCGCAAGCGCTGTCTGAGCTGCCGCTTCAGCCTCCGCGTAGTTGTTGACGGTGTTCACCATGCCTTCGAAGGTGAGGCGTCCTGACGCCTGTTGCCGTCTTAGAGAATGTCGGAGAAGCGTGCCGTGGTCCAGTCCTTCCACAAAGTGATAGATGGCATCATCATTGGGGTAATTGGCCAGGTCGGCCCGTATACGGAGCCACCTGGCAAGGTAGTCGCGGGGGGTTTCGCCCTCTCTCTGAACGCAGCGCGCCAGATCGAAGATGGTAACCACGCCGACGAACTTGGATCTCTGTTGTCCGGACGCACGGGCGAAGCCGGCGGATTTGCAGCGATCTTCCACCTTTATATCCTGCACAGGGGTGGTTTGGGTGGGTCTTGAATTTTTCTGATCTTTGCCGGCAAACTCCAAGGAGAGATCCGACATCGATCCTTCCGCAAACGTATCCTGCCCGTAGGCGGTCCGTGCGGGTTTGATGCTCCTCCGACTCCCAGGGAACTAGTGCCCGAGTCGGTTTCGCCGATGAAGAGGTGGATGTCTCTGATAGGAACGATCGAAAACCGCGTAGGGTACGTCTTCATCGGGATCCAAAACTCGTCGGGGGGACGATCGGAACATTGCCGGAGAAGAGAACGCGACCGATGGCTACGGTTTCGCCGATTCCTGCGAAGATCTTGGTCCTCGCTCGCTGAAGAGCCTGAAGCGCCTCTTGCCCCACGGTGGGCGCCAACTGTCGTGGTATTGCCGACGAGTACGCCATGGAGGGGTCCTCACAGTGCGTGTTTAGAGACGTGGGGTAAGGCGGACGGTTGACGGGTACGAGGTAACACAGCTTACCCAGGTTCAGATCCCACAACGGTGGTGGAATCCTACTCCTGCTATAAATCACTATAATGGCAATACGCCGAGTTACAGAGATTAGGTTCGCTGTGCGAGGTGACTAGAAAGTCTAAGTTATCGTCTGAGATTGTGCCCTAAAGGCTCCCATAGGACCGACTTATATAGTCGCCAGGTCCTAGGGTTACAGGGAAAAGTCCTAGCCGGACAGGTTACAGAGTTCTACACCGTCTATTACTAGTCTTGTGTATCTTGCACTCCAAGGCTCCGGGTACGCTGGTGACTCCACCGTAGCCTTCCTTTATCCGGCATGGGCCTCCCTTCTGGATCCACCTAACTGGGCCGCCCAGCAGGCCATAGGCCATGCTACCGACTATGGGCCACCCGGGTTAGTCGGATAAGAGACATGCTATGAGGATACCCATATAGAATATCCCCAACAATAATGGCCATGGAGAAGCTGAAGAATCTCAAGGGTGTCCAGCAGCTTGCAGGACGAATAGCAGCATTGAGTAGGTTCATCAGCCGCATGGGCGAGAAAGCCCTGCCATTCTACCAGCTACTACGCAAGGCAGACAAATTCGAGTGGACGCCTGAGGCGGATGACGCATTCGAAGATCTAAAGCGGCTGCTCTCCACCTCGCCCGTCTTGGTTACTCCAAAGGAGCGCGAGCCTCTACTGCTGTACATAGAAGCTACACACCAGGTGGTGAGCACTGTACTGGTGGTCGAGCGACCCAAAGAGGGCAAGACCCATGGGGTCCAACGCCCAATCTACTACCTCAGCGAGGTATTGATGCCGACAAAGCAGAGGTACCCTCACTACCAAAAGCTCGCCTACGGCGTGTTCATGACGGCTCATCGGCTGAGCCACTACTTCCAAGAGCACCAGGTGATGGTCGTCAACGAGGCACCTCTGAACAACATCCTGAACAATCCGGAGGCCACAGGACGCGTGGCCCTGTGGGCATCGAGCTATCACCCCTAGACATCATCTATGAGAAACGCCACGCGATCAAGTCTCAAGTCCTCCCGGACTTCCTTGTACACTGGATGGAGCTGCAGCTGCCAGACATCCCAGACATGACATAGTCATGGACGATGCACTTCGACGGCTCCAAGCGCGAGGCTGGAGCAGGAGCCGGGGTCATACTGACCTCCCCGCAGGGCGATAAGATGAAGTACGTCCTCCAGATGAAGTTTCGAGCTTCCAACAACGAAGCAGAATACGAGGCCCTCATCCACGGCATGAGGATGGCAAAGATCTGCGGCGCAACACGCCTGGTCATCTACGGTGAATCCAACCTCGTCGTCCAGCAGACGATGAACGAGTGCGACGCGCACTCCGCCAACTGAGGTACGCCACCAGGCCCCACGGGTCGTCGCTTATAGCGAAGCCGAATCCACGGCTGCACTTGAAGACGTCGTCGACACACTCGACGAAGCACGAGACATAGCAGCAGCTCAATCAGCGGTGTACCAACAGAGTCTCTACAACTACCACAGCCGACGGCTGCACCCAAGGTCCTTCGTTGAAGGAGACCTAGTCTTGCGACTCAAGCAAGAGCGACCGAAGAAATTCGAGTCACCATGGGAAGGACCCTACATCGTGACTGAAGTCATCCCAGGTGGCGCCTATCGCCTCAAACACGTGGAGTCTGGAGTCGCATACTCCAACCCATGGAACGTCGTACAGCTGCGATAATTCTACCCCTAGATACCTCCCTCTTTTACTTTCAATAAGGCTAATCAGCCAAGGCTACTCAGCCGAAAAATGTACCTCCTCCATTACGATATGAATAAAGCTAAGTGTCTCGCCCCAAAGTTTTCGTTTACTGTTCGCATTTTACTCCATGCTACAAAGCACTCGGGGGCTCCCCCAACCTCACGACTTCGTCGACCGAGGACAACACGTGTACACCTGAGTAGCTGACCACGTCAGGCTAACAAAAAGGACACGTATATAAACAAAGCACTACGTGCCAGACAACAACATAACCTTTACAACAAAGGGCAGAATACGCCCAGTCAAATATATACAAATTTTACATCTATCTCTTTTTTACAGGTACTACCTATCCTGAAGAATGACCTGAGCACGCTGCTCAAACAGATCAACGATCTATTCGGCATACTGCTTTACAGCCGCATAATGCGGACGCATGTCCCACTCGCCACCATCTGGCCGAAGAGGCGGCCCAGCCGCCACAACAGATAGATCTAAATTAGGACGATGTAACCGCACAAGGGAGAGCGTGGCCTTCACCCCTGCGACGAGCTGATGCCGTACCAATTCCCTGACATGATGCACATTCCGAAACTTCGGCAGCAGACTAGAGAGAGTCGACGGCGCATCATCCAGCAGAAACATTACATGCAGAACCGATGCGAGCGAAGACTTCACCTGATGAAGCACCCGCGATACCTGATGAACGCGATCCTGCACCGTCGCAAGGACCATGGCACGATCACGGTCCATCCAGAAGAACCCGCCGGCCTCCATGTCCTGCTGAGTCAAGCAGTTGATCCGAACAGCAACACGCTCCTTCTTCTCCCTTGGAGCAATGTTAGCACCTGCAATACTTGCAAAAGAGTAAGATGAAGGGCCAGCAGGCGCATCCGAAGTAACGGGCAATATCTCGAAACACTCACACTGAAGCTGCTCGGACAAGCACAGCAACTCCGCCATCAAGTAATCCTCTCTGGCAGCGCCTCGATCCGCTTTGGATTTCCAAACGTCAGCGTGGCCACGTACCCCAAGCAACTCTTTCTCGAGGCTACGGATAAGGTCTCGAAGAAACACAAGATGCGACGCATCATCCAGGGATGGCCGCAGCTGCGCCGCAGTGTCAACGGGATCATCATCCAAAGGGCCCTAGATTAACAGAAAGACAAAGACATGAACAAGCAGATGAAGGAGCACAGAACTCAGCAAATTCATTAAGTGCGGCAAAAGCCACTACGTGGCACAAGGATTGTTCATCAAAATCATTACAACAAAAGAAGCTACAACTATCCAATAGCTACAATGCCTACAAAGCTGCACCCTGAGTAGCCTCGGAGCTGGACTGCCTTGCCTTGGCTTCCCCCTGTTGCCTTAGCGCGTACTCGGCCAGCAGATCAATCAGCTTCGGCCCGTAACGCTTACAGCGAGCAGCATAGGTGGCGAAGGCTACCTTGGATCCATCAGCAGTCGTCGGCATCTGGGAAGTGACCTGAGGAAGGTCCAGCTCCGCTCCATCCGCCAAGGCCATTGCCATCCTGACGGATGCGTCGATGCCCTTCTGCTTGCGCTTGTACGCCGCAGGTGCTTCGGCTGACAGCGCCTCCGCCAGGGTATCAACATATTCAAGGGCCACGCCCTTGGGGATAAGCTCCTTGTAGAAGCGCCCAAGGACCTCCTTAGCCTTGGCAAGCGAGTTGACAATGGTACTGCAGCGGTCTTCGACCGCCGCAGTAGCATCATCCAGAGCGCTCCCGTGCTCCAGAGCGCTCCCGTGCTCCAGAGCACCGCGATCAAACTCGATGCCCGCGGCATCTAAGACAACAAAGGAAGTAGAATGAATAAAAGCACTACAAAAGAAAGACAAGGAAATCAAAAAGAGGAAGGCGGAGATACTCACCCGAAACAGCCTTGGCAGCCGCCATAAGCTTGCCGGCCACCTCTCTCTTGCGCGAAGCCGTGGCGGTGGCGAGCTGCTCCTTGCGGTCCGTAGCCTCCTGCTGTAGGCGCTCCTTAGCCTCGGTCGCGTTGGCCAACTCCAGCTCAAGGCGCTCACTGGCACCAATGGCGACCTCGGCCTTTTTCTCCGCTTGACCGAGGCTCTTTTTGAGAGCATCAATCTCACGAAGGGAGGTTTTGTGATCCTCTGCAGTAAGCAATACAAATGTCGGATAGAAGGACAAAAACGCAAGAAGAAACAAATACCAAGTCATAAAAATACCTTGAAGTTGTTTGAGGCTGGCCTCCAACGCCAGGTGCTGATGCACCAGTTGGTTGGCACCTTGCACAAAAGGCTGCAAAAAAAGAACTACTAGTCAAAAGAAGGGCTCGGGGGCTACTCCTAAAAGAACGAGCAGAAGCAAGTTACACATACGAAAAATGCTCGGGGGCTCCCCCCGAGACACTCGAAGGAAAAACGAACAGCAAAATACCCTACAGATGCTCGGGGGCTCCCCCCGAGGAGGGAAGAAAAGAAAAAATCAATAGATCATCCAAAAAGGCTCGGGGGCTCCCCCGTGGCAGAAAGCAGAATTACTTACATGATTTGACGGCGACTCCGAATGTCCGCTCGCAGCCTTCTGAGGCGCAACCACCCGAACCTCCTGCGGAGAAGGGTCTATAGCAGCGCCTTCAGAGGTGGCCACCGTCTGAGGAGGAGGAAGAACGACCTTAGACTCCCCCATCATCTCCCGAGCACCATCACTGGAGGAGTCGCCAGAGGAGTAGCTACACAAAGGACAAATCAGCATAGTGCAAGGTAAACAGGCAAGAAAAAGCAAAACAGGATTGAGGAAACTTACGAGTCAAGCTCGCTCAAGTCGAAGACAGGAGGGGTCTTCCGGACCTTCTTCTCCTCTTTCTTATATTCCTTCTTTTCTTCCTTCTTCCGCTTTGCCGGCGGGTGCGGTGCCACAGCCCACACGGGAACGGCAGGAATTGGAGAAAAAGAGCCCCCATGATCACCACTGTGACGTTCAAGGCACAGCGGATTCCTCGGCGTCGGCAGAGTCGAAGCATCTAACGACTCGCTGGAGCTCCGTGTCCGCTTGCGAGTGTGATCCTCGCTCGACTCGTTGGCTTCTTCAGCCGGAGACCGCACCGATGGCAGCCCGGACATGGAGTCCACCACCTCATTATTCGGAGCATCCGGGAATACTTCGGGCAATGGAAGCGACATGCCCGGCACCTTGAACTCCTACACAAAAGAAGCAAGTTTGTTAGCAGGAAAATAAATGCAAGTAAAACACAGTCGAAAATAGCGCTACGCGCATGTCCCGGATCTACACCTGTGGAACCGGACGAGAAGCGGAGAACGGAGAAGTCAGCGACTTCCCCGGGATATCCTCTCCAGCCTTGTATTTCAGCAGCGGACGAAGGACCCCGTCAAGATCCCCCTTGGAGAATTCCTCAGCCAAAACCCTAGTCGGATCACGGCGACCAGCATAAAGGAACATCGGGTGCGCCCTAGCCTGGAGCGGCTGCACCCGATGTTTGAGAAAGGTGCGGATGATATCCACACCGTTCACCTCTTTATCCGGGGTCAGTTGAAGATCCTCCACTCGACGATAGAGAGCCTCTATCTCAGCCACCTCGCCATCCAAGATCTGGTTCTTCCAGGACCTCTTCGGCTCAATTTTTTGGGAGGGGTCAAAAGGAACAAGTCCAAAATCCTGCCCAGCCACCGTGGAGTCGCGGATGTAAAACCATCGCCTCCGCCAGTACTGGACAGACTCAGACATAGAAAAGGAGAAGAAAAGAATGTTGGATTTGAGGGAGATGATGCAACCCCCAATGGGATAAACACCATCAGAACCAGATGGCCTCTTCATGGAATAGAGTTTCTGGAAGAGGCCAAAGTGTGGCTCGATACCAAGCTAGCACTCGCAGAAAGTAATGAAACAAGCAATGTGAAGAAGAGAGTTGGGGGAAAGATGATGCAGCTGGATGCCGTAAAGAAAAAGCAGTCCACGAAGGAAATTGTGGACTAGGAAGGAAAAGCCCCGAAGGACATATGCGAGGAACATAACCCGAAACCTAGCGGGGGGACGGGGAATTACCTCGTTGCCAGGGATTTTGACGGCCTCCCTATCCTGCGGGATCAAGCCCCGCTCACGAAGCTTGCGGAGATCACTCTCCCGCGTCTCCGATCGCCGCCAGCCCCCATCGGTGACACGGGCAGCGGCATCACTTTTCTTGCCCCCAGCAGCGCTGGTGCCAACCGCAGAAGAAGACTTCTTAGGCTTCCCCATTGCGGTGTGGCGGCGTCGACGGCGAGAACGTAGGATCGAAGAAGGAAATGTTTGAGGATATTCCAGCGCGCAGCAAGAACGCTCAGAGAAGATTGGAGAAGTGAAACAAGAATGGCTGCGGTGAAAACAGATTAATTTTTTCCCATAGGTTATAAGGACAAAGACGATGCACGTCAACCGTCCATCGAGAAGACCTAACGCCAAATGCAAGATCTGACCGTCCACGTGTCAATACAGCAGTGAACCGTCGCTCACACGCCGTCCACTACGCGTGGAAATCGAGGCGACGCCGTAATTATCTCCACGCCGCGCGTGACCGGTCAATTCAAGGCCAGAAGGTGGGACCAATGTTCGTCCAGTCATGTCATCTCTGGTGCAGCAGACGTTTGAGGTCACCGATTATCAGCACTGACGTCATCAAACGCTATACTAGCAAAGGCCACGATTCTTCGGCTACAAAGCTAAGAGTACTCACTCGAATCTTTGATTCGACTAACTACTCGAGGGCTACTCCTATCAGGAGCGTTGGCCGCGCACCCGAAAATGAACAAAACACTACAGCACTAAACTATTTCTTCGAGTCCTACGTCGAGTCTGCGACTCCATTACGGACTCGGGGGGCTACTCCCATAGGGAGAACGGATTCAAGCATCCGAAAATTTGTGTCCTATGGACCTGAAGCTGAACAACGGCTGAACCAAAGTCTCTGCTCGAGTCTACGACTCGAACAGACACTCGGGGGCTACTCCCATAGGGAGCGCTGGTCGCGCATCCTATGAAATCTTCGACTGTGATCCTTCAGATCAGCATGCAACATTTTTTTGGCAACTTTGCCCTAATTAAACGCTAAGTGAGCAATATTCTCCTTGGCCACCCGAAACACCTCCGCGGTGATAAATATTCGGATGTTGTGTCTGCGACGCAAAGATAAGACCTACAGATATCATCTGATGGCCTAGCAACACACATGACTGCGCTCTGCTAGTATGAATCCGTGCCAACATGCGCGATGAAAAATCCCGACGGACGCGTTGGGTACATCATTTAAATTCACTGGAATTCCACTCCTATAAGTCCTCCGTGGCCTGAGTCGAATTACGCCAGCATATGTTCCGGGTTCGAGTCGAGGGACTCGAACCTGAAGAAGATCGTGTTGTTTTGTCCTAAGACAGTTAACTGACCCCGATCCGTTGGGAGAGTCAGGCACACACATCAACAATCCCTACACATTTCTTCTGAAAGACAGAGTTGCACCCGAAGGATTGAAGAGTCCTCAGCCGAATCTGCGATTCGACTGAACACTCGGGGGCTACTGACATGGTTATACCCCACAGGTACACGATCTTAGCATACCTGGTCCATCCCAAGGAAGGCCCACGGCAAGTATACATCGGCCCATGAAGACTTTCGGGTGGCCAAGGCCCATGACGCCTTCGGATCCTTGGAGAGCAAGACTAGAGTAGATAGGAAATTTAAAGGGGTAAACCCTAAAACCTATAATCGACTCGATCTGTGCCTGGGACCTGCCCATCTCTATATAAAGGCCAGGAGGGCACGACGAGGAGGCTCTTAGACAATCTCTCGCATACCACTGCATACACACCTCCACACCAAATTGCATCTACTCACCCCTATAACCTTCAGTTCCGCCGTAATCAAGAGCAGACAAGCAGGAGTAGGATTTCCCTCCGGGGGCCTGAACCTAGGTAAACCTCGTGTCTCTGTGTTGCTTGTTTGCTAACCGTTCCGCGATCTCTAGCATCCCCATCTTCTCCAAAACCCAAGTCCATAACAATGGGCATTGACGAGATTAAACCTTGTCAGTTAGTGTTTAGTTGATATGGGTATCATATTTGGATTCCTCTTATTTTTCTGATCAATTTAGACATATTATTTGTCGAATTCCGATTTACGGGTTTAAAGATATTAATTATTCCATATTAAATAGAAAATACAAAAAAGTAAAATTGTTATATTTTTATTTGAATTCAATAATACTTTTACTTATTCATTAATGTTTACTTAAATAATTATTTGTAATTTCAAAAAATACAAACATGTGACTGATGATATAAGAGTTAATAGGATTGATATCATAGTATTGACAACAATGTATGAATTACTTTATGAAAACAGATTCTGAAGGAACGACGAAGTTAAGAGTGCTGGAGCTAGAGTAGTATTAGGATGGGTGATCGGCCGGGAAGTTTGACCAAGACTGCAATTTAATCAAATATTAAGTGTAATTAGTGTTAAAAGTGTTCAAAGTGAGATATTAACAATTCTAACAATTCAAAGATTAAAAAAATGATAAAAAAATATTTTTTAAATGTTTTTGTAACCGGCTGACAGGCTATGCCGACGGCCGCTATGCCAAGGACAAAGCCGTCGGCGTAGCGTACGCCGACGGCATTTCTATACGCTGATGGCCTGTATGTGCTCCGCTGAGGAGGCTATGCCGAGGGCAGCCGTCGGCGTATCATACGCCGAGGGCATTTTGGCCTACGTCGACGGCTTTTTGCCCTCGGTGTAGCGCGCGCGTCCTGTAGTGATCCCACCGTCAATTGAGGAGAAATCGCCGCCGACGTGCCGCTCGGGCTTTTCCCTAGCGACATTGCCGATGGTGGCGGAGGGGGGTAGCCATTGCCACCATGGATCCCACCGTCGATCGAGGGGAAACCGCCGTCGCCATGCCGCTTGGGCTTTGCCCTAGCGACGTTGCCGATGGCGGTGGAGGGGGTAAAGGGAGAGGAGGTGGGATGGGGAGGGGGTAGGCAGGGCGCCCCGGTGCAAGCATGGCGTTCCGCACGGGGACGGGCTTGGAGGGTTTCTAGGTGATCTTTAGTTATTTATAAAATAGAGGGGGTAATATTCCTATGCGGCCAAATATCATGAGTCCATGCTTGTAAAAGTATTACTCCCTTCTATTCATAATAAGTGTCGTTGATTTGTACTAAAATCAGCGATACTTATTATGGATCGGGGGTAATATAATTATGAATATAATACAAGTAGGATATTGATCAATCTTGATTTAAACTTTGTTATATTCATAGTCAGGTTTATCTAATTTAATGCCATAAATCAAATTTGTGTTATCATTAAATGCATGTTATACCATTTTCTCAAAAACATTGTCCATGATTTTTAGGGTACATTGGGCCACCCAAGCCCACCTTTTCTTCGAAAGTTTTGATTGGAATGGAATAATATGGGTTCATACAGAGGAAAAGGTTCTCTTTTAATGCAAAACTTTGTACCTAGAGGATATGGATAAAGGAAGAGGGAAAATTGAAATGAAACAAATAAAGAATAAAAATAATTCAAAGATAGAAGAACCCATATTCCAAATGAAGACCCATTAAATAGAGTGTGCTTGGTCTCCTTGTTTACTTGATGTTATTTTTGTATCTTAGTAGATCGATTCCCGGTGCCGGTAGCGATTGCAAATATTTGTCGTGTAAAGCATACCTATGATTCATAGTGATTATATTCTATCGGACCTAGTATTGCTATGTAACCTAGTTGTGTTCTTACTCTCTACGTTGAGTCGGGTTACGTTATGAGGAGGAAAATTAAGACAAACCAATCTTTATCCTCATAATTTTAATTCACAAAAAAACTTCATATATACACTCTACTCTAGAACTCTCTCTTAATTAAATCTAGGAATCACGACCATGTTTTGTGAACCTTTATGAAGTATGTTCTAGACTGGTGCATAATAGAAGCCTCCGTTGATATATTGTATATTGTAACATATTTAAATGTCATAAGTTATGTGGATAGAGGTTCTTAGTTCCACTATAACATTCTAGTGTTTGTTTGTTCATATATGTTTGAACCGTCAAGAATAAATTTGAGATTAAGTATTACCAATAAAGCTAAATGTTCAATATTATTCAATACAATAGAAATGTTAAATTTGAAAGTATATGGTAATTTGTATTTTTTGATAATGACATGGTGAAATGGGTTCAACCGTTTGTTGTATAACTCACACATGCGACTTTAGAAGTCGACGTCCCACAGTACATATTGAGTACATACCGAGGGAGCATTGCAAAGGGAGCAAACAAGAGACCAAAATAAGATAACTATATTGAACAATTTAATTACATTTTAGTGACAAGGAGCTGTAAGAAGTAAAAATGTTTAGTATAAACGGATGACAAACTTAGAAATGCATCTTTTCAATGTTATAACTTAGAGTCATATGCAATGATTCTATAAATAATAGAAGGTGTAAATTTCAAATTGTATGGTCATTTGCGTTGCTTTTTGCGCAAGATAATTATTTAAATGAATCTATGTTGGTGTTTAATTTTGAGGTGAGTAGTAGAAAATTTATACAAATTGAAACGGCTGCAAATACATGAAATATGGAACACATAATTTACCAATTGTCAACGGTTTTTATATTTCTACTTCACGTGTATTTTTCATAAATTATTGATCACCAACGATTACAAAGGTTCTTGATTCCGTAAACTTCAACTGATTTCATGTTTATCATATATGTACTTGCGAATGCATACAATGCCACGTCAAATTGTCATCATTACGGACTCTACTTTGCATCCTCATAAATATTAATGTTTCTCAAAGCGTGAACTGCGAGGTCACCGATAGTTCTCCAGGACAATACAAACACGAGGGATCCATGGGAGCCATTTTTTGTTGGTCCTCTAGCACGACGGATAGAGTGTTATTAGTGTGGCAGTTGGTGTGACATGCACCGGCATGGGCGCATCCATCACCCCTCCAACCTCAACAGCTGCCTAGGCTTGACGGCGGTATGCCACCTTACATGAGTGCCTTTTCAGGTAATTTAAGTGGAAATTATCATCAGACCTTTTAGGGCCTGCTTGGAATGTTGGTTTTTAACCAAAACCTCCGGATTACACGGAGCTCATGTGTTTATTAGCATCTTCACAAAATAAAAATGATAGGATTAAATAACGACAACCCAAGCGGGGCCTTAGTGTGAAGTTTCTTCGGGCTTGCTATCACTCTTGGGTCCGCTATTGTGCGGTGTTGCCGTTGTTTGGGGTGGGGCGAAGATCCATGAACAAGGTAAAAGGTTCAAGGGTAGTGGTTCCAGCGTCCTGCCTCGAGGACATCAACGCTCTGTAGCGGTTGAGGTGCCATACCAACAACGGATTCGTCGTGGCGGTTCTATTCCTCGGTTCACAAAGCCCTCACATGCAATGGTGCTTCTTCCTTTCGACAACGACAAGTGACAAGGATAGCGGTTGCACAAATATCTAAGGGCTTCGTTGTTATTTTATTTTGGTGGGCAGGCTTTCTACAAATATTATTGAACATGCGCCCTCTCGATGTCCCTCGTGGTTACACAGATGAAACCCAAGGAAATTGTGATCAAGCTGCACTTCGGCTTCTATGACATTCTGGTTCTTGGCTCTCTTGGTGAGAAAGCTGCTTTTCGCGTTCCTATGCGCCGAAGATCCTCTGCTCCTGGCTGTAATGGCTTGATTGTGGTCAATTTCTCATGCGCGTCCATTGGCCTCATTAACTCTATAGCCAAAGTTGGACCAAAAAATCGTTGCACTCTTACTGTTGATATTCTAGCTCGGGGATCTCCTCCTTGTCCCAAGTTTGATGTTCCTATCTCCTTCGCCTTGGGCTTAGTTCTTGACACCTCTCCTGAACCTGCTATTACAATGGAACCTGCTGCCGTCTCTTCCTGGGATGCGGCAGAGGCCTGCTCAATGGTGGCCTCTCCTTTGGCTTCTCCTCAGCGCCTATCTGCTGTTCTGCAGGATGATGCTCCCGTTCTTGCAACTGTCTGGCATGCTGCCCCCAAGGTGACCGGTGAGCCGCGTCGCAGCTCGCGCTTTGTCATGGAAAACTCTGGGAAGTACATGTCCATCCTTGACAGGGCTGCCCTCCGCAAGAAAAATAGGATGGAGGGCTCAAATCTGCCCGAGCAAAATCGTCCGGGTGAGCTGCCTTCCAGCGACCTCCTTGCTGCTGCTCTTGAAGAAGCAGGCCGCTGACTGATGGGGATGTGCGTCAGCTTGCCCTGGCATGTGACATCGCTGCTAGTGAGCTCTCTGTACCTGAGTCCACTCTCCAGGAGGCTGTCCGATCCCCATGATCAGGTCTGCATGCCTTTGTTCGGCTTCTCTGATCTCATCCGCCGTCCTCCATTCGGATCACTGGGACCTGTCCGGTCTCTTCTTCAGCTATGCTATCCATGCTGCCCAAAAAATCCAGACTACTTTCGTTCTGGATCATGTTCCTGCCTTGCTTGCTGTAAGAGTTTTATTTTTCAGTCATCCCTGTTCGCTTTTCTTTCAGGTCGCTCTGTCTGGCCTTGTAACTTCTTCTGTTGTAACCGGATTTCTAAGCTTTTTATTTTTGAGGCGGTAGGCTTTAGTTTTACTGTGTGGTCTCTTCCGTTGTTATCTTAGTTACTCATGTTAATTAAACTTCGTATTGCTTGCTGGAATGTTAGAGGCCTTGGCCAGAAACGCAAGAGAGACGATGTGTGTGCCGCCATTGATTCCTTCCTCCCTTCCATTCTCTGCCTTCAAGAAACCAAACTCTCAGACATCTCCTCCTTTCTGGCTTCCTCCTTCCTTCCCCCTTCTCTCCGCTCCTTTGTGTTTAAACCTTCGGACGGGACTGCGGGAGGGATCCTTACTGCTTGGGACTCCTCTCTCCTTGACCTTGTGCAGCATGCTATAGACGATTTCTCCATCACCACTACCTTCGCCTTTCGCTCAGATAACCTCTTATTCTCTGTGGTGAATGTTTACGGGCCTTGTACGCATGCTCTAAAACCTCAGTTCCTTTCCTCTATTGAACAGATCTACGTTGAGTTTACCTCTCCGGTGGCCTTTTTGGGAGACTTCAATCTCATCAGACTCCCTAAAGACAAATCCAACGACAATTTTAACGCCTCGGAGGCTACCCTCTTTAACGATTTCATTAACTCTGCTAGCCTCTTGGAAATCCCTCTCCTGGATAGACAATTCACTTGGTCTAATCAGCAACATCCTCCGATTCTCGCCCGACTGGATAGAGTTCTCGTCAATACTGCCTGGAGTATGGCTCTCCCGGATTCCACTCTTATCTCTTCCGATAGGCCTACTTCCGACCATGTTCCTCTCCTCCTTGAGGCCTCTTCCAAGGCCCCCCGCAGCCCCATCTTTCGGATGGAGAATGGGTGGCTTTCTCACTCCGATTTTCCTGCCATTGTCTCCACCAATTGGAATAGCGTCGGCTCAGCCCACATGCGCCTCTCTCAAGCTGGCCAACTCTGCCTTAGACTGAAACGCATCAGATCAGCTGCTCGCGCCTGGTCTAAATCCCGTAAGCTTCCTTCTGTGTACCTCTCTAACTGTCGTACTGTCATCAACCTGGTAGATCGCCTTGAAGAGACCAGGACGATCTCTCCTCTTGAAGCTCGGCTTCGTGTCTTGGCTAAAATCTCGCTCAGCAAAAAAAATGCCAGTCGTGCTACCTACTGGCGCCAAAGAGCGAAAATAAAACATTGTGTCCTTGGCGATGAAAACTCTCGTTATTTTCATCTTTGCGCCTCGGGCCGGCTCCAGAAAAACCAAATCAAAGTTCTTGACGATGATGATGGGCTGCCTATTTTTTCTCATGACGCTAAGGCTCAGGTCCTTCACTCCTTTTTTAAAAACCTGCTTGGAGTGCCTAGAAACTCCTCTGACATTCTAGATCTTGGCCCGCTGGTCTCCTCTACTTCCCTGGACTCCTTTCAGGCTGCGTCGCTTATTAGGCCTTTCTCCCTTGATGAGCTCCACCTTGCTGCTCTCTCTATGAACGCTAACTCTAGCCCAGGTCCAGATGGGTTCGGACCCGCTTTCTTTCACAAATTCTGGGATTTGGTCAAGCAAAATCTACTTGATTCTCTTAATCAATTCCACTCGCTTGACTCCGATCTACGTCCTATTAACAAATCCTACATTGTCCTCCTACCAAAAAAAAAGCAGGTGCTAACAAGGCAGACAACTTCCGGCCAATCTCACTCCAAAATAGCATTCTTAAAATTCACTCTAAATGCCTCACTCTTCGCCTTCGGGATCTTATCCCGTTCCTTGTTCATCCGGACCAGACCGGTTTCATTTCTGGCCGCTCCATTGCAGAAAATTTCGTCTACGCGGCGGATATTGTCCAATCCTGTCACAAAAGGTCTGCCCCGGCAGCCGTCTTTAAACTTGATTTTCGAAAAGCTTTTGACTCCATCAGTTGGGAAGCTCTAGACCGCATTCTTCATGCAAAGGGGTTTCCGTCTCGTTGGCGCGAGTGGATCAAGGTGCTTAACACCACCAGCCATACTGCTGTCTTGCTTAACGTCATTCCCGGCCGCTGGATTCAATGCCGTCGGGGCTTAAGGCAAGGCGACCCGTTGTCCCCCTTTCTTTTCAACATTGTCGTTGACGTTCTTCAGCAGCTCCTTCTGCAAGCCTCCCGCGACGGTCTCCTCCTCCACCCTCTTGTCGATGACCTTCCTTGCCCTATTCTTCAGTACGCGGATGATACTCTCATTATTATCCGTGCAATCCCTGAGCACGTCGCTAACCTAAAAAATCTTCTTGATAAATTCTCAGATGCCACTGGGTTAGACATAAACTTCCACAAAAGCACCTTTGTCCCAATTAAAATGGACATTGAGACCGCTTCCTCCATGGCTGCTTCCTTCGGATGTACTGTATCCTCCTTTCCTCAAACCTATCTTGGTATCCCCTTATCCACCCATAAGCTCCGCTTCTCCGATTTTGCTCCCATCATCGCCAAGAGTGACATGCGCCTTTCTGGATGGCGCGGCCGCTCCCTTCCCATTGGTGGCCGGCTTCTCCTGGTCAATTCCGTTCTTACTGCCTTACTTGCGCATGCTATGAGTGCGGGTCTGCTGCCTATTGGGGTTATTGAGGCCATTGATAAGCGCCGTCGTGCCTTCCTTTGGACTGGCAAGGAAGCATGCTCAGGCGGGCAGTGCAAGGTTGCCTGGGCCGACGTGTGCGCTCCTAAAGAAAATGGTGGGCTTGGGGTCCCCTCCCTCTTCAAAATGCGGCCCTTCTCTCTAAGTTTCTCTCCAAACTGCACTCTGACTGTTCTGCTCCTTGGGTGAGCTGGTTCCGCCGCCAGTACGGTTGGACTCCTGGCAAAGACCTTGGGGATAGACATTCTCTTGACTCCCGGTCTGGAACGAAATTTTGGCTGGCCTTTCCGCTTTTCGCTCTCTCTCCATTGTCCAAGTTAGCAATGGCGTCTCCACCTCCTTCTGGACGGACAGCTGGCTTAACGCCACCCCTCTTATGAGCCAGTTCCCGGCCCTCTTCTCCCACTCTCTCAGACCGAATGCCAGGGTAGTTGACACCTTTCAACTCGGCCTGTCAAGCCAACTAACCACTTGGCTCTCTTCAATCGCTTCCTCCGAATTTACCTCTCTCAATGATGCTCTTGCTAGCTTCACTCTTAGGGGAGACGTTGCTGATAAACGTGTTTGCGTCACCACTAACCGTAGCCTTTCGAACAAAGATTTCTATGTCAATTCTTTCAGGCACCTGCAAAAGGATGTGCAAGCAGCCGGAATCTGGAAGTGTGCTGCTCCCCTCAAGAGCAAAATCTTCCTCTGGCTGGCCTGGCGTCGTCGTCTCCCCACCAATGAACGCCGCTTCCGCCACCAGTTGACGAACGCTGCAACTTGCCCTTCGTGTCCCATGGCTGAAGACACGGACCACCTGCTTGGAGGTTGTCACCGGGCGCGTGAAGTTTGGGAATTCTTCCTCGATCCCCCCCGGAAAGACTTGACTCAATTCTTTCACCGAGCTCCTGCACCTTCGAGAAAAGGACCATCTACACCGCCATTGCTTGGAACATTTGGAAGCGTAGGAACGCCCTAATTTTCAGTTTCAGAGATGACAATCTTTAGGTCACTATTCGCAACTGTCTTGAAGACATTAGACTGTGGGCTTTCAGATGTAACTCCTCCTCCTCCTCTAAAATAAATTCGTGGTGTAATCGGTACGATCCGCCTTGAGAGATCTCGATGTATCTTCTCTGTTTCTTGGTTCCTCTTCCTGTAACAGCTCTGTAAACATACCAGTTGGTTTTTATGAAAAGTTCAGGCCGGCGTAAGCCCGCTGTAGTCAGGCTCAAAAAAATTTATTTTTTCATGAAAACGCAAAAAGCTTTGCGTTTCAATTCATTGATAGAAAATGAGAGTTCTGTACAACAGATATATACAGGCTCAGGAGAGCCGACACCCCGTACAACTCAACCCCTAGGTCTACTAGGCCGGCGGCAATAAGGCACGAAGATCAATCGCACCGGCCGCGGCCCAAGCACAAGCCTCGGTCCGAATCGTACCAAGAAGGGTACCCACGTTTGGTGACGCGTTGTCAAAGACGATCGCATTGTGCTGCTTCCAAATCCACCAGGCCGTCAGCATGATCAGCGAGGACGTTCCTTTGCGCAAAGCGCGAGGGGTGGATGATGAAGCCTGCAGCCACCAGTCGACGAAGTCTCCTTCTCCATCCGGTGGTGTGGCCGTGGATCGAATCCAGGACAGGACCTCATGCCAGATTGCCCTAGAGAAGGGGCAACCCACCAAGAGGTGAGTCATGGTCTCATCCGACTGGTCACATAGGGGGCATCGCGGAGGGTGAGTTAGTCCCCGTCTCGCGAGCCGCTCAGCCGTCCAGCAGCGGTCCTGATAGGCCAACCAGACGAAGAACTTGACCCTGGGCGGGTCCTAGGTGCGCCAGTTTAGTTGCCAAGACCTCGATGTGATGGATCCCCGGAAGAGGAACTCGTAGCGGGATTTGGCGGAGTACTGGGCGTCCGAAGTCCAGCGCCAGAGTAGGGTGTCTGGCTTGGCGGATAATATGACATCATGTACCCGTATCCAGAGATGCATGTACTGCCACAGGGCAAGCGGACTCAGCGTGCCTTGAATGTCAGCGATCCATCTGCGCTCCAGAAGCGCCTCCCGCACCGTCCAGCGCTTCCTAGCGCGTTTGGGGATAAGTGCGAAGAGCGATGGCGCCATCTCTTGGACGGTCTGCCCATCCAGCCAACGGTCGATCCAGAAGAGCGTCGTGCCCCCATCACCAACCCTTATCGTGGTGGAGGCGTCAAACACTTGCAGCTCTTTCTCGGAGAAGCGCACATCCAGGCCCCGCCAAGGCCGCAATGGGTTCGTCTTCATTCTCCAAATCCAGCGGGTGTGGAGGCTGATCGCGGTGCGGGCAAGGTCAGGGACCCCTAGGCCTCCAAGGTGTTTCGGCCGGCACACCCTCTCCCAGTTGACATGACAGTGACCACCATTGGCCTCGGCCCTCCCGGCCCAGAGGAAGCCCCTCGCAATCTTTTGGATCTGCTTGAGCGTCCTCTTGTTGAGCCCCAACACGATGATCTGGTGAAGGGGGATTGCCATGAGAACCGATCTAACCAACGTCAGGCGCCCAGCCTTTGCCATCATGGCGGCCTTCCAGGTTGGCAGACGATGTGCAATACAGTCCACCAGGGGTTGGAGAGCCGCCGCGGAAACCCGTCGCAGCGAAAGGGGGATCCCTAGGTACTTGAGCGGGAATGGCGCCAGCCGGATGAAATTTATCAAAAATCAAATGCATAGTAGTATCAGCTTCTGTGTTTCCAGTTGATCATATATAGGTCGTAGAAGATTGAGCCATGGATCGTCTCCATAACTGGCTAGCTGATTCAATTGCGGAAGGAATCAACACAGGTAGGATTGTTCCTTTGCTGTACTGAATCACAAGGGCAAAAGCATCCTCAGTCAGACATACCACTTTTCTAACCTACTCCTAAATTGTGGTGGTTTTTTACAATTTATACTTCGACTCCTCACCCCAATTGTTTATCGCCCTAAAAATAAAGAACTCCTTGCCTAGTCCAGCTAGACCCTGTCGTGCTTTCAAGAAGAACCTTTATTAGTAACATTATTACTGGGAGAGCTACGGTTCCTGAGTGGAGAAGAACAGGCGGCCCGTCCTGCGTGTTTGCCTCAACCGTTGCAAATAAATCACTCTGATCAAGTCTGAATGAAGTTCAGCGAGACAATGAAGGCCTGATCAATAACAACCGTAGCAAAACGCTGTTTCAACATGAAAAACAGACCTCAGCCGCAGCTATTCGTGAAAACGTAGGGTCACATATCTAGTTGACCTGATGATCAATAATGCATCAGTAGCTTACACGTGCCACATCCATTTCGCCAAGCACAGGACACCAGTTCAAACTCAACTTCAACGAGGAGCATGGCAGTATCAAGATCATCACATGACTGCGATATCACCCACGACTCTCTCTCAAAATAAGACAAATCAGCTTTGAATTTGGCCCGTCGGAGACTTCAATTTCAAGTCTCCCTCTTTCACTGCTCGGATAAGATGGGAGTTTTGATACCGGAGCTTCTCGTACTCGGTGGCTAGCTTCCTGTTCTGCAAGGTTCGATAAGAGGAGATGTGGTCAGTATTATTATTAGGATCAAACAGTTCTATGGTGGTGTGAGTTTCAGGAATCTCAGATACCTTCTCCTTCTCAGCGAGACAGTCCACAGTAACTGCGTCAAGCTTTGACTGGAGATCTTTCATGGCAGATGAGGAACTCGTCTCGGATCCACTGCCCAGGCCATCTAATGAATCACATAAAGGAAGGAGTGAGGCACCACTTTCACAAACATGCTCCTCTGAAATACCCAAATCATATTTTAGCTACCTTTGGTCGACAGCAGGGCTTCCAGCTTTGCTAACCGTGCCTGCAAAATGAACAATTTCACCATAAAATAGACAGTACATTTAGAGGACATCCGTATCTATTAAGGCATTCATGCAAACACTCCGACTAAGCATAATAAGTGTGCCATTGCATTCCCTGTGGCTGGTCAATACATCAACTCGCCATGAGTTGTTCACTGTCAATGAAGAAACAAAACAGGCAGCATCACTCCGGGATAGCTAACAGCAGTACTTATTCATACATCATAGCAATTGGTATATGTAGTAGAGCAACAAGAAGCTATTAATTCCAGGAGAATAAAACTGTGCCAGGAGAAGGATTTCACCATAAAAGACACTTGTATCTATTAAGGCACTTGTGCAGGGGGGAGGGGGGGCAAATGACTTTAAAAAAATTCATCTAAGCCCCTAAAATATTTTTTCCTTCACTAAATGTTCCAAGTCTGGGGGGCGGTGGCCCCCTCTGACCTGTGCTTAGCTCCGCCACTGCATTTGTGCAACCACTCTACTAATCTTGATAAGTGTGTCATGGCATTCGATGCGGCTGCTCAATACATTGACTCACTCTAAACTGTTCACCAACAATAAAGAAACAAAACAGGCAGCATAACTCCAGGACAGCTAACAACAGTAGTTATTCATAGTTATTCATTGGTGAACAGTTAGGTAGCAAAATTACATGAAGGTGACCATAGTTTTAAGGTGTGTGGAATTGCCGAACTAGATCGTCACTCCTAGAACAGACTGAAACTTAAATGTTAATATTGCAGCATTATAACCACACCGTCCCAAGTCAATATGTGAAGACGCTGGTGGTCTGGTGGGTCATGTTTCTGCAAGTAACTACACAAGCAACAAATAAGAGGCATAAAAATTTTGCTGCCACAGTTGGTTGCTCGCTGATCCACACAGATTTGAATTTGCTCCAAATCAAGCGATTCCAATAAGTTTGCAATTGATATGTGGCCGGTCAATGCATTGATTCGTTTTGACTGTCAAGTGCCAACAAAAGAAACATAACATGCCTTGTGGCTCAAAGGACATCTAAGAACCGTTATCCATAGATCATAGCTGGTGGAAAATAATAGATCAATATTACAAGTACTACTTAGGTTACACATTTGCGATGACAGTACCGGTGGAAAGCACCGGACCTCCATATGTGGATCTGTAAATTTGCATTATCACCCATAATAACACATTAAAATTCAGAACTTCAGATGTCATGAACATCCTACGATCCCTCCCCCTGTGCCCCAATAGTCAACACGATATTGTATCAGCCTATGCTTAGAAGTTGAAGCCTTGCTTTTTTCGAACATCTGTTTGGGCTTCTACAGGAAGTACAAAAGTAGTTATCTAAAACCTACCGAGGTTTTGCTAATCCGAGCTGATTGGAATCTCGTCCAAATCAACCTCGGCGTACACAAGGAAAACCGAATCTGCTATATTCTAATTTCCTGGACAAAATTAACAATCTTAGCACAGATGTCACTTCTACAATAGGGCTAACTATCCGACGGAGCACAGATTGTCAGGGGCCCGACGGAGAGAGAGAGAGAGGGGCGCAAACCTCAGCATCGGAAGCTCTTTCCTCGAAGGGTTTCAGAGCTCTCTCCAGCCCCGCCGCCATGCTCGCCGCGCGTGCTGTCGGAGCCGGAGGAGAGAGTCGATGTATTCGAGAAGAAGGGGAAAACGACGGATTGGAACTTGGAAGAGCCTTCGGGTAATCGCCTCAAACCAAAAAGCAAAGAAATATCTTTCGGGTTTACGGCCCAATACTTGTAAGAAAGGGTTTACGGCCGAGTTAAAGCAAAAAGCCCATGACCGATAGAATTGCACTAGGTTTTGACTTTTGAGCTGAGGTTCTGACTAAGAGGAGACAGACAACACCAACTGCGCATTTCCTAAACATGCGTCACGACGTGCTTAGGTTGGTCATAGCGAGAGTATCATACTATTAGTATCATGTATATATGGTACTTGATGCAGCCCGTTCTACGACCACTACTACATCTACTCCCACGAGCTCCTCAAGTGGACCCATGACTCGCGCCCGAGCCAACCTCCTTCAAGCCAAGGTGAACTCGCTTTTTTCCTTGTGTGACTTTGATACACCCTTGGATGGCCTGCTACTTCATATGTATACCTTGTGCATCATCAGGTACGAAGGGAAGGACCCAGAGAACGGAGGAGCACCAGCAGAAGAAATCAAATGCTCTCTGTCGCCAGCGGTGTTACCGGATCTGGCGGCCGGTACTACCGCCCAGCGGCACTACCGCTCCCCACTACCGCCACCAACAGACGACGCCAACAGAAGCCAAATACTCTCTGTCTCCAGCGGTACTACCGGATCTGGAACCGGTACTACCGGTCCGCGGCACTACCGCTCCCTACTACCGATCCCCACTGAAGACGCCAACGGAAGTCCCAGGGTGGCAAGCGGCACTACCGGACCCGGAAGCGGTACTACCGATTGACCGGTACTACCGGACGTGCTAGACCGGTACTACCGGACGTGCGTGGACCTGATCGTGATAAGTCGGCCCAGCGCCCTGTAACCCTCTCTATATTTCGCTATTTGTTCCTAAAATACCCCTGTTTATGTGGTTGGCCTATAAATAGCCCCCACCCTCTATTGTAAACCCTAGACTTGGATAATTGTAGTTGAAGACACCCCTTTGAGGATCTATCAACTATTTGTCTCATGCTCCTTGACAAGGAGCACCAAATTATCCACCAAACCTCTTGGATCTTGCCTAGTGCGTTCAAGTTGTACAAGGCCTTGGGTTCTCGGTTTCTCGCCCCCAAGTCGTCAAGATCTCACCAAGCATCTCGCCCCCGTTGTTGGTCGTGGAGAGAGAGCTTCGCCCAACACCGATCCTATGGATTATGTTGGACCGGTTGCCACCGGCATGAGTTATCGGCGTGTATCGTGTTTTGTGTGCGTGAGTTCATCGGGTTCTTCGTGAGCGTGTGTTCGTGGGTTTCATCCCCTTTCCCCCTTCCACCGCTTTCCCCTCGATTCCCACAGAGATTCGTGAAAGATCGGGCCACCCCAAGGGGTTACCCCATAACATATTGGTATCAAGAGCAAGGTTGATCACGAATTTTTCCCCAATTTTTCTTTTATCCCCTTAAAATCGAAAATCCCACCAAAAAGAGCCCCAATTTGCCTTCGGATCGATCTTTGGATTTGGTGAGTTTTTCGTGGTTTTGGTCCATAGATCTGTTGCTTTTGGAGTCGATCTATAGCCGTTTTCTGTTCCTAGCCCAGCCTTTCGGTCAGATTACCACGAATTTGAGGTTTGTGTCAAGTGGATCTCGTTCTTGTTCTGCGCCCGGCGGTACTACCGGACGTGCAGGCGGTACTACCGCCCTCCGGTACTACCGGTCGTACCTGGCGGTACTACCGCGCGACACAGAAAGTTTTTCTCCTTCTCTTGACGCCTCAACTTCGTTTGCTGACTTACCATCTTTAACTTGTTCGTGTTTCGCGTGTTTGTCGCCATTTTAACACAAGCTTCCGCATCAAAGTCACCACGCGCTCAACGACACCGCGACACTCGAATATCATCCCCACCAACGGTTGCAAGTCGTCAACAATACCAAAGGTATAACTTGCGCCACTTTGACAGCCCCATATCTTCCTTTGTGTGTACCTATCCTATGAGAGCAACTCATTTTGTGTTTGTCTAAGCATTGTGCACTTGCCTTTGGAAAGTGAGAGTGTGAGGCCAAATACAAAAGTTAACATAGTAGCATAGAAAGGGAGAAAAAGGAAAAGAATCAAAAAAAAAGAGAAAAATAGAAAAGATACATAGTCTCCCAATACAAAGAGAATACCAAGCTTGTAAGCCAAAAAGAGAGAGGAAAGAGCGCACCAAGGCAAGTGCACAAATCTATTGCTTATCCTCTTTTGGCAAACGAGTTGTGGTCTCTCCTTGAGTTGGCACGACAACTGAGCGTAGTCTTCGTTAGGACCTTTTGTGCTCATTTTCATAGTCGTGCTAACCCCGTTATTCTCCACGTGTGCATTCTTCTGTGTTTTTGTAGATCGTATCCTTTTGCTTTTGATCTTTGGTTCTTTACCACTTAGAACAATAACCTTTTGCTTGGATCGTTTCGTTTGGTTTTCCACAATCCTAACCTTCCACCAAAAGCCTTTGAGAGTTGTAGCTTATTTGTGTGTGAGTTTCTTTGCCATTTCACTTTGCACGCTATTCGCTCATTTGTGTGGCAATTGGTTTGATATAATCTCCAAGGTGAGGTAAAAGGATAACTCTACGCACCCTTATTCTTCATATACAACCCTTGTCGGCTTTGCATCATGGATAGGAATGGCGAGCCGTCCCAACCACCACCACCTCCGGAGGACGACACACAATACATGACAAGGTGGGATCATTGGAAGGTCCGAGGAGAATTCAACTACCGTTGTGAAGCTCTTGAGCGGTGCCAAGATGAACAATTTAGCGAAGCCCGCGTGGAATTCAAGAACATCGACAACCGCTTCGAAGAAGTCCGAGGCCAAATGCATGCCATGCAACACAACCTCGGTCATCAAAATGAAGCTCTTGGTCACGCCCTCGCCTCAACGGATGAGAAGCTTCAACGCCTCATTGATGGGTTAGCAAGGCCACGCTCGCGAGACTCAAGATCATCACGGCACTCCTCAAGTGAATCAAGTGCACCTCGCCGTCACGCGTCAAGGCACCGGGATGGACCCGTCCTTCAATCCATGAGCTCTTCTCCAGCGGTACCATCTCCGCGACACGCCGCGACATCAAGCTATGATGGTGACCTCTCCGCAAGACCTCCAAGACGTGAAACGAACCGTCCACAACCAAGAGCACTTGTGATCCAACAAGAGCAACCTCACGCGGACCACCAAGCCCATCGTCAACGACATGTTCTTTCCACAACAAGTGAAGCATCCAAAGTGGACGAACAAGATCACCGTCGGCGTGAAGCTCGCGAAGATCCACCAAGGCGTCATCATGGACATGAACGTCAACGCCGACAACATGATCTGAAGGGTTTCGCGGCATAGTAAATCAAAATTTTCTACGGATGCGAACAGAGGGAAGCCAAGATCTAATCTAGGAGATGCAAACAACGAGAGAGATTGGATTAGATCTTCATACCCTTGAAGATTCGAACAGCGGAACGTTCGTCGGAACGTGGGTGATGTAGTCGTACTCGCTTCTCCTCCTCGTGATCCGATCCGATCTAGCACCACAAGTGGCGGTGCCTCCATGAGATGCACACGTGCAGCACCTCGACGTCTCCTCCTTCCTTGGTCCAGCAAGTATGGTGGAGAGATGGGTTGGATCTACAACGCAACGGCGTGGTGCAATTGGTGGAGAGTTTCTGCAACAGGGCTTCGCCTACACGCAGTCGGGAGGCAGAGAGAGAGGAGGGCAGCAGGGCGACTGGCTTGAGGGGAAGGTGAAGGGGGTGGTGCGCCCCCAGCCCTATTTATATAGAGGGGTGGGCGGTAGCCCTAGCCCCTCCCCCAAGCCAAGGCCGGCGGCCAAAGGAGGAAGAGTGGGGGGCAAGGAAACCCCCCCCCCCCTTCTAGAAGGTCCAATCTAGGGTTTATCCCCTCTTGGCCGGCTGGGCCCTATGGGGCCTTGTGCCCCTGGCCCAATGCGGCCAGGGCACTCCCTCATAGGCCATGCCCCCTCCCGGAAGGTGGGGCCACGTTGGTCCCCTTCCGGAAGGTTCTAGAAGCTTCCGGTACAATACCGATTAACCCGGAACAATTCCGAACTCCAAAAACCGCACTGCCTTATATGAATCTTATTCTCCGGACCAATCCGGAACCTCTCGTGATGTCCCGGATCCCATCCGAGACCCCGAACAAAAACTCATAAACCAATTATCCAATCTATCCTAGCGTCGAGACACGTTAAGTGTGTGACCCTTCGGGTTCGAGAATATGCAGACATGATCTTCTATCAATAATCAATAGCGGGGTCTGGAAACCCATATTGACTCCCACACATTCATCGATGATCATATCGGATGAACCACGATGCCAGGATTCAATCAATCCCATATATATATTCCCTTCGTCTCGCGATATTTTACTTGCCCGAGATTTGATCGTCGGTACCGTCATACCTAGTTCAATCTCGTTCACAGCAAGTACTTTACTCGTTCCGTAATCCGATATCACTTTGTGATTAACTCCTTAACCACATGCTTGCAAGCGGTGTTGATATCGATTACCGAGTGGGCCCGAAGTATATCTCTCCGACTTGGGAGGGACAAATCCCATCTCGATACATACAATCCAACAGATACTTTCCGATCACCTGAGAGACACCTTTATGATCACCCTCTCATAGGATGACGTTTGATGACCTCAAAGCTTTCTTCCGATACCAGGGAGTTGTATTATCTCATGGTCTAAGGAATACAATATTTGACATAGGAAAAGCTTCGCAAAGATGAACACGATGACACGATCTAATTGCTTCGCTTAGTTTGGGTCTGTCCATCACATCATTCTCCCAATGATATGATCTCATTATTAATTGACAACTCATGTCTATGGTTAGGAAACCTTAACCATCATTAATCAATGAGCTAGTCCATAGAGGCATACTAGGGACACGGTGTTGTTTACAAACCACACAAGTATTAAAGTTTCCGCTTAATACAATTCTAGCATGGAATATAAACATTATCATGAACAAGAATTATAATAATAACATCTTTATTATTGCCTCTAGGGCATAATTCCAACAGTCTCCCACTTGCACTAGAGTCAATAATCTAGTTTACATTTGGCAACAATCTCACACCCATGGCACTGAGGTGTTGATCATGTTTTACACGTGGAAGAGGTTTAGTCAATGGATCTGCGACATTCAGATCTGTATGTACTTTGCTAATCTTCAGATCTCCATCTGCTATATAATCTCGGATTATATGAAACTTGCGGTTGATATGCTTGGTCTTTGGATGATATCTTGGTTCCTTAGCGAGTGCTATGGCGCCAGTGTTGTCACACAATATCTCTAGTGGGTCCAATGCACTTGGAACCACTCCAAGCTCAGTGATGAAGTTCCTGATCCAAACTCCTTCACTTGACGCTTCTGCAGCAGCCATGTATTCCGCTTCTACTGTAGATCCCGCGATCACGCTTTGCTTGCAGCTTCTCCAGCTCACAGCTCCTCCATTCAAAATATACACGTATCCTGTCTGAGATTTAGAATCATCCTTGTCGGTGTCAAAACTAGCATCGACGTAACCTTTTACGACGAGTTGTTCATCACCCCCATAGACTAAGAACATTTCTTTAGTCCTATTTAGGTACTTTAGGATGTTCTTCACGGCTGTCCAGTGTTCCACTCCTGGATCACTTTGATATCTGCTCGTCAAACTAAGAGCATTGGACACATCCGGTCTAGTACACAGCATGGCATACATGATAGAACCTATGGCTGAGGCATAAGGCACTTTGCTCATAGCTTCCCTATCATTTACCGTAGCTGGACACTGAGCCTTGCTCAACATCTTACCTGACAACATAGGCACTGGACCTTTCTTTGCCTTATCCATTCTGAACCTTTTCAGAACTTTGTCTAGGTATGTACTCTGGCTTAAAGCTATCAGGCGTCTTTGTCTATCTCTATAGATCTTGATGCCCAATATATAAGCAGCTTCACCTAGGTCTTTCATTGAAAAACACTTGTTCAAATAAATCTTCACATCGTTAAGCATGTTAATGTCATTTCCAATAATCAATATGTCATCCACATATAGTACCAGAAATGTCACTGAGCTCCCACTCACTTTCTTGTAGATACAAGCTTCGTAGCTATTTGGAACAAATCCAAAGCTCTTGATCACTTGATCAAAACGAAGGTTCCAACTCCGAGATGCTTGCTTCAGTCCATAAATGGAACGCTGAAGTTTGCACACTTTATCAGCATCCTTAGGATCGACAAAACCTTCGGGTTGCATCATATACAACTCTTCATCAATGTTGCCATTGAGGAATGCAGTCTTGACATCCATCTGCCATATTTCATAATCATGAAACGCAGCAATTACTAATAAAATCCGAATGGACTTAAACATCGCTACGGGAGAGAAAGTCTCATCGTAGTCAACACCTTGAACTTGTCGAAAACCTTTTGCGACAAGTCGTGCTTTATAGACGGTAACATTACCATCCGCGTCCGTTTTCTTCTTGAAAATCCATTTGCACTCAACGGCCTTTCGGTCGCTAGGAGGGTCCACCAATGTCCATACTTGGTTTTCGCTCATGGATCCCAATTCGGATTTCATGGCTTCTAGCCATTTCTCAGAGCCTGGGCTCATCATCGCTTCCTCATAGTTCGCAGGCTCACTGTCATCTACTAACAAGACATTTAAGACAGGGTTGCCGTACCACTCAGGAGGGGCACGCGACCTTGTCGACCTGCGACGTTCAGTAGCAGCATCGTCTGAAGCTTCATGATCCTTATCATCAGCTTCCTCTATTGTTGGTGCAGGCGGCACTAGAACAATTTCAGGTGCTGCGCTACTCTCCAATTCAAGAGAAGGTTCAATAACCTCGTCTAGCTCTACTTTCCTCCCACTCACTTCTTTCGAGAGAAACTCCTTCTCAAGAAAGGAACCGTTCTTTGCGACAAACACTTTGCCTTCGGTTCTGTGATAGAAGGTATACCCAATAGTTTCCTTAGGGTATCCTATGAAGACGCATTTATCCGCTTTGGGTTCGAGCTTGTCCGGCATCAACTTCTTGACGTAAGCTTCGCATCCCCAAACTTTAAGAAACGACAACTTAGGTTTAGCACCAAACCGCAGTTCATACGGTGTCGTCTCAACGGATTTAGATGGCGCCCTATTTAAAGTGAATGCAGCGGTTTCTAATGCATAACCCCAAAATGATAACGGCAAATCAGTAAGAGACATCATTGATCGGACCATATCTAATAGAGTTCGATTCCGGCGTTCAGACACACCATTGCGCTGTGGTGTTCCGGGTGGCGTGAGTTGCGAAACAATTCTGCTTGCTTTAAGATGCGTGAGAAAATCATAACTCAAATACTCGCCCCCACGATCGGATCGTAGAAACTTGATCTTTCCGTTACGATGGTTCTCCACTTCATTCTGAAATTCCTTGAACTTTTCAAATATTTCAGATTGATGTTTCATTAAATAGATATACCCATATCTACTTAAGTCATCGGTAAAAGTGAGAAAATAGCGATATCCACCGCGCGTCGAAACACTCATCGGTCCGGATACATCGGTATGTATGATTTCCAACAAGTCCGTTGCTCGCTCCATCATACCGGAGAACGGTGTTTTGATCATCTTGCCCATGAGGCATGGTTCGCATGTGTCAAATGATTCAAAATCAAGAGACTCCAAAAGTCCATCAGAATGGAGTTTCTTCATGCACTTTACACCAATATGACCTAGACGACAGTGCCACAAATAAGTAGTATTATCACTATCTACTTTGCATCTCTTAGCCTCAATGTTATGGATGTGTGTTTCATCCCTTTCGAGATTTAGAAGAAATAAACCATTCACAATAGGTGCATGACCATAAAAGATGTTACTCATATAAATAGAACAACCATTATTCTCCGATTTAAATGAATAACCGTCTTGCAATAAACACGATCCAGAAATAATGTTCATGCTCAACGTAGGCACATAATAACATTTATTAAGGTTTAAAACTAATCCCGGAGGTAAAACTAAGGAGAGCGTGCCGACGGCCATCACATCAACTCTTGATCCGTTTCCAACGCGCATCGTCACCTCATCCCTCGCAAGCCGCCGTCTATTCCGTAGCTCCTGTTTCGAGTTACAAATATTAGCAACTAAACCAGTATCAAATACCCAGGCACTACAACGAGGGCTAGTAAGGAAAACATCAATAACATGTATATCAAATATACCTTTGGTGGTGCCAGCCTTCTTGTCCGCTAAGTACTTCAGACAGTTGCGCTTCCAGTGACCCTTGTCCTTGCAATAGAAGCACTCAGTGTCTGGCTTAGGACCAGACCTGAGCTTCTTCTCAGCAGGGGCAACGCGCTTTCCGCCGCCTTTCTTGAAGGGCTTCTTTGCACCCTTACCTTTCTTAAAGGAGGGCTTGTTGACCATCAACACATGATTATCCTTCTTGATGTCCACCTCCGTAGCCTTCAGCTTTGCGAAGAGCTCGGTGATCGTATCAGTGGAACCAATCTGATTATGAGTCCCTACAAAACTTTTGTAGCTGGGAGGGAGTGATTGCAGAACCCTGTCAATCTTGAGCTCCTCTGGAATCTTGCAGTCCAGTTGCTCAAGGCGTTGAGTGTAGCCCGACATCTTAATGGCGTGCTCACTAACGGAACTCCGTTCCTCCATCTTGCAGTTAAAGAACTTCTCAGAGATCTCATATCTCTCAGAACGGGCCTGAGTCTAAAACATGGTTTTCAGCTCCTCGAGAATCTTAAAGGGCCCGGGATAGTCTTCAAAACGATTTTGAAGGTCCGATTCCATAGCAAACAATATGGTGCTCTTAATCACACCATAATCATCTTTGCGCGACTGATAGACAGCTTTCTCATCAGCCGGCGCAGTTGCAGCAGGGGCGTCACCTAACGCTTTCTCAAGGACATAGTCCTTTTGACCGCCAGAGAGAATGATTCTCAGATTGCGGAACCAATTGGTGAAGTTAGACCCATTGTTCTTAAGCTTTTCTTTCTCAGCAAAAACGTTGAAGTTGAAGTTGGACTTAGCCATGTGATCTACAATATTTGCAAGTACAAATTAGACTATGTTCATGATAACTAGTTCAACTTTTAATCAAATTACTAGATGAACTCCCACTAAATTCAACATCCCTCAAGTTGTTTAGTGAACATGATCCAAATTCACCACACCTAATCCGATCATCACGAGAAGAGATGTGGTTTCAATGGTGGACAACGAAGTGTCGATCATATCATTCATATGACTCATGCTTAACCTTTCGGTTCATGTGTTCCGAGGCCATGTCTGTACATGCTAGGCTCGTCAAGTCAAACCCAAGTATTTCCGCGTGTGCAAAACTGGCTTGCACCCGTTGTATGTGAGCGTAGAGTCTATAGCACCCGATCATCACGTGATGCTTGGACACGACGAACTTTCGAAACGGTGCATACTTGGGGAGAACACGGTTTTTATCTTGATCTTTAAGTGAGGAATCATCTTATAATGCTACCGTCGCGATCTAAGCATAATAAGATACATAAAAGGATAAACATCACATGCATATAACTTTATGTGACATGGTATAGCCAATCTTCGCGCAATGATCTCCATCTTGTGCGTGCCGGCATGATCTCCATCACTCCACCATGATTGCCTCCACCATGAATAGCAACTACAACTATTGCTAACTACTTAGCGATAAAGTAAAGCTATTACATGGCGTATAAGAAGTTGACTCGCAGGTCATACACAATTATAAAGACAACCATATGGCTCCTGCCGGTTGTGTACTCATCGACATGCAAGTCGTGAAACATTACAAAACATGATCATCGCATACATTATACACATCACATCTTGGGCCATACCATATCACAGAAAACACTCCCTGCAAAAACAAGTTAGACGCCTCTACTTTGTTGTTGCATGTTTTACGTGGCTTATGGGAGTAGCATGCTAAGAACGATTCTTACCTACGGAAAGCCACAACGGTGATATTATGGTTGCCAAACTCCGGTGTAAATCCCATGACAACTATAGTGAGAGAAACTGGCATCCACCAGCCGCATGTGTGGAACAAGCCACACGTCAAGTGCGGAGCCGGTCTCGCGAACGACGTCGCGTAAGGTTGGCCTGGACCGCTTCAATATCACTATCCCGCGTCATAAGAAGAACACAAACAAGAGGCTTGCAATAGAAAACATCAACGCCCGCAACAACCATGTTGCGTTCTACTCGTGAATCACATCTACGCATAGATCTAGCTCTGATACCACTGAAGGGTTTCGCGGCATAGTAAATCAAAATTTTCTACGGATGCGAACAGAGGGAAGCCAAGATCTAATCTAGGAGATTCAAACAACGAGAGAGATTGGATTAGATCTTCATACCCTTGAAGATTCGCACAGCGGAACATTCGTCGGAACATGGGTGATGTAGTCGTACTCGCTTCTCCTCCTCGCGATCCGATTCGATCTAGCACCACAAGTGGCGATGCCTCCGTGAGATGCACATGTGCGGCACCTCGACGTCTCCTCCTTCCTCGGTCCAGCAAGTGGGGTGGAGAGATGGGTTGGATCTACAACGCGACGGCGCGGTGCAATTGGTGGAGAATTTCTGCAGCAGGGCTTCGCCTACAAGCAGTCGGGAGGGAGAGAGGAGGGCAGCAGGGCGGCTAGGGTTGGAGGGGAAGGTGTGTGGGGGGGGGGGGGGGTGCGCCCCCAGCCCTCTATATATAGAGGGGTGGGCGCAGCCCTAACCCCTCCCCCAAGCCCTAGGCCGGCGGCCAAAGGAGGAGGTGTGGGGGGCAAGGAAACCTCCCCCCTTCTAGAAGGTCTATCTAGGGTTTTACCCTAGCTGGCCGGTTGGGCCCTATGGGGCCTTGTTCCCCTGGCCCAATGCGGCCAGGGCACTCCCTCATAGGCCCATGCCCCCTCCCGGAAGGTGGGTCCACGTTGGTCCCCTTCCGGAAGGTTCTAGAAGCTTCCGTTACAATACCGATTAACCCGGAACAATTCCGAACTCCAAAAACTGTACTGCCTTATATGAATCTTATTCTCCGGACCATTCCGGAACCTCTCGTGATGTCCCGGATCCCATCCGAGACTCCGAACAAAAACTTATAAACCAATTATCCAATCTATCCTAGTGTCGAGACACGTTAAGTGTGTGACCCTGCGGGTTCGAGAATATGCAGACATGATCTTCTATCAATAATCAACAGCGGGGTCTGGAAACCCATATTGACTCCCACACATTCATCGATGATCATATCGGATGAACCACAATGCCAGGATTCAATCAATCCCATATATATATTCCCTTCGTCTCGCGATATTTTACTTGCCCGAGATTCGATCGTCGGTACCGTCATACCTAGTTCAATCTCGTTCACAGCAAGTACTTTACTCGTTCCATAATTCGATATCACTTTGTGATTAACTCCTTAACCACATGCTTGCAAGCGGTGTTGATATCGATTACCGAGTGGGCCCGAAGTATATCTCTCCGACTTGGGAGGGACAAATTCCATCTCGATACATACAACCCAACAGGTACTTTCGGATCACCTGAGAGACACCTTTATGATCACCCTCTCATAGGATGACGTTTGATGACCTCAAAGCTTTCTTCCGATACCAGGGAGTTGTATTATCTCATGGTCTAAGGAATACAATATTTGACATAAGAAAAGCTTCGCAAAGATGAACACGATGACACGATCTAATTGCTTCGCTTAGTTTGGGTCTGTCCATCATATCATTCTCCCAATGATATGATCTCATTATTAATTGACAACTCATGTCTATGGTTAGGAAACCTTAACCATCATTAATCAATGAGCTAGTCCATAGAGGCGTACTAGGGACACGGTGTTGTTCACAAACCACACAAGTATTAAAGTTTCCGCTTAATACAATTCTAGCATGGAATATAAACATTATCATGAACAAGAATTATAATAATAACATCTTTATTATTGCCTCTAGGGCATAATTCCAACAGCAAGCGTGTTGTCCCTGCGGAGAAGAAGGTCAGGTCTGGTCCCAAGCCGGACACTGAGTGCTTCTATTGCAAGGACAAGGGTCACTGGAAGCGCAACTGTCCGAAGTACTTAGCGGACAAGAAGGCTGGCACCATCAAAGGTATATTTGATATACATGTTATTGATGTTTTCCTTACTAGCCCTTGTTGTAGTGCCTGGGTATTTGATACTGGTTCAGTTGCTAATATTTGTAACTCGAAACAGGAGCTACGGAATAGACGGCGGCTTGCGAGGGATGAGGTGACGATGCGCGTTGGCAATGGATCAAGAGTTGATGTGATGGCCGTCGGCACGCTCTCCTTAGTTTTACCTTCGGGATTAGTTTTAAACCTTAATAAATGTTATTATGTGCCTGCGTTGAGCATGAACATTATTTCTGGATCTTGTTTATTGCAAGATGGTTATTCATTTAAATCGGAGAATAATGGTTGTTCTATTTATATGAGTAACATCTATTATGGTCATACACCTATTGTGAATGGTTTATTTCTTCTAAATCTCGAAAAGGATGAAACACACATCCATAACATTGAGGCTAAGAGATGCAAAGTAGATAGTGATAATACTACTTATTTGTGGCACTGTCGTTTAGGTCATATTGGTGTAAAACGCATGAAGAAACTCCATTCTGATGGACTTTTGGAGTCTCTTGATTTTGAATCATTTGACACGTGCGAACCATGCCTCATGGGCAAGATGATCAAAACCCCGTTCTCCGGTATGATGGAGCGAGCAACGGACTTGTTGGAAATCATACATACCGATGTATGCAGACCGATGAGTATTTCGACGCGCGGTGGATATCGCTATTTTCTCACTTTTACCGATGACTTAAGTAGATATGGGTATATCTATTTAATGAAACATAAATCTGAAACATTTGAAAAGTTCAAGGAATTTCAGAATGAAGTGGAGAACCATCGTAACAGAAAGATTAAGTTTCTACGATCCGATCATGGAGGTGAATATTTGAGTTATGATTTTCTCACGCATCTTAAAGCAAGCGGAATGGTTTCGCAACTCACGCCACCCGGAACACCACAGCGCAATGGTGTGTCTGAACGCCAGAATCGAACCTTATTAGATATGGTCCGATCGATGATGTCTCTTACTGATTTGCCGTTATCATTTTGGGGTTATGCATTAGAAACCGCTGCATTCACTTTAAATAGGGCACCATCTAAATCCGTTGAGACGACACCGTATGAACTGTGGTTTGGTGCTAAACCTAAGTTATCGTTTCTTAAAGTTTGGGGATGCGAAGCTTACGTCAAGAAGTTGATGCCGGACAAGCTCGAACCCAAAGCGGATAAATGCGTCTTCATAGGATACCCTAAGGAAACTATTGGGTATACCTTCTATCACAGAACCGAAGGCAAAGTGTTTGTCGCAAAGAACGGTTCCTTTCTTGAGAAGGAGTTTCTCTCGGAAGAAGTGAGTGGGAGGAAAGTAGAGCTAGACGAGGTTGTTGAACCTTCTCTTGAATTGGATAGTAGCGCAGCACCTGAAATTGTTCCAGTGCCGCCTGCACCAATGATAGAGGAAGCTAATGACAAGGATCATGAAGCTTCAGACGATGCTGCTACTGAACGTCGCAGGTCGACAAGGTCGCGTGCCCCTCCTGAGTGGTACGGCAACCCTGTCTTGACTGTCTTATTGGTAGAAGACAGTGAACCTACGAGCTATGAGGAAGCGATGATGAGCCCAGGCTCAGTGTCCAGCTACGGTAAATGATAGGGAAGCTATGAGCAAAGTGCCTTA
This sequence comes from Avena sativa, assembly GCA_916181665.1. Taxonomy (NCBI): domain Eukaryota; kingdom Viridiplantae; phylum Streptophyta; class Magnoliopsida; order Poales; family Poaceae; genus Avena; species Avena sativa. The sequence goes on along the minus strand of OV702289.1, from coordinate 34,311,792 downwards.
TGCCTCAGCCATAGGTTCTATCATGTATGCCATGTTGTGTACTAGACCGGATGTGTCCAATGCTCTTAGTTTGACGAGCAGATATCAAAGTGATCCAGGAGTGGAACACTGGACAGCCGTGAAGAACATCCTAAAGTACCTAAATAGGACTAAAGAAATGTTCTTAGTCTATGGGGGTGATGAACAGCTCGTCGTAAAAGGTTACGTCGATGCTAGTTTTGACACCGAGAAGGATGATTCTAAATCTCAGACAGGATACGTGTATATTTTGAATGGAGGAGCTGTGAGCTAGAGAAGCTGCAAGCAAAGCGTGATCGCAGGATCTACAGTAGAAGCGGAATACATGGCTGCTGCAGAAGCGTCACGTGAAGGAGTTTGGATCAGAAACTTCATCACTGAGCTTGGCGTGGTTCCAAGTGCATTGGACCCACTGGAGATATTGTGTGACAACACTGGCGCCATAGCACCCGCTAAGGAACCAAGATATCATCCAAAGACCAAGCATATCAACTACAAGTTTCATATAATCCGAGATTATATAGCAGATGGAGATCTGAAGATTAGCAAAGTACATACAGATCTGAATGTCGCAGATCCATTGACTAAACCTCTTCCACGTGTAAAACATGATCAGCACCTCAGTGCCATGGGTGTGAGATTGTTGCCAAATGTAAACTAGATTATTGACTCTAGTGCAAGTGGGAGACTGTTGGAATTATGCCCTAGAGGCAATAATAAAGATGTTATTATTATAATTCTTGTTCATGATAATGTTTATATTCCATGCTAGAATTGTATTAAGCGGAAACTTTAATACTTGTGTGGTTTGTGAACAACACCGTGTCCCTAGTACGCCTCTATGGACTAGCTCATTGATTAATGATGGTTAAGGTTTCCTAACCATAGACATGAGTTGTCAATTAATAATGAGATCATATCATTGGGAGAATGATATGATGGACAGACCCAAACTAAGCGAAGCAATTAGATCGTGTCATCGTGTTCATCTTTGCGAAGCTTTTCTTATGTCAAATATTGTATTCCTTAGACCATGAGATAAAAAAACTCCCTGGTATCGTAAGAAAGCTTTGAGGTCATCAAACGTCATCCTATGAGAGGGTGATCATAAAGGTGTCTCTCAGGTGATCCGAAAGTACCTGTTGGGTTGTATGTATCGAGATGGGATTTGTCCCTCCCAAGTCGGAGAGATATACTTCGGGCCCACTCGGTAATCGATATCAACACCGCTTGCAAGCATGTGGTTAAGGAGTTAATCACAAAGTGATATCGGATTACGGAACGAGTAAAGTACTTGCTATGAACGAGATTGAACTAGGTATGACGGTATCGACGATCGAATCTCGGGCAAGTAAAATATCGCGAGACGAAGGGAATATATATATGGGATTGATTGAATCCTGGCATCGTGGTTCATCCGATATGATCATCGATGAATGTGTGGGAGTCAATATGGGTTTCCAGACCCCGCTATTGATTATTGATAGAAGATCATGTCTGCATATTCTCGAACCCGAAGGGTCACACACTTAACGTGTCTCGACGCTAGGATAGATTGGATAATTGGTTTATGAGTTTTTGTTCGGGGTCTCGGATGGGATCCGGGACATCACGAGAGGTTCCGGATTGGTCCGGAGAATAAGATTCATATAAGGCAGTGCGGTTTTTGGAGTTCGGAATTGTTCCGGGTTAATCGGTATTGTACCGGAAGCTTCTAGAACCTTCCGGAAGGGGACCAACGTGGCCCCACCTTCCGGGAGGGGGCATGGGCCTATGAGGGAGTGACCTAGCCGCATTGGGCCAGGGGCACAAGGCCCCATAGGGCCCAACCGGCCAGCTAGGGTAAAACCCTAGATAGACCTTCTAGAAGGGGGGAGGTTTCCTTGCCCCCCACTCCTCCTCCTTTGGCCGCCGGCCTAGGGCTTGGGGGAGGGGTTAGGGCTGGGGGCGCACCACCCCCCCCACACTTTCCCCTCCAACCCTAGCCGCCCTGCTGCCCTCCTCTCTCCCTCCCGACTGCTTGTAGGCAAGCCCTGCTGCAGAAATTCTCCACCAATTGCACCGCGCCATCGCGTTGTAGGTCCAACCCATCTCTCCACCCCACTTGCTGGACCGAGGAAGGAGGAGACGTCTAGGTGCCGCACGTGTGCATCTCACGGAGGCATCGCCACTTGTGGTGCTAGATCGGATCGGATCGCGAGGAGGAGAAGCGAGTATGACTACATCACCCACGTTCCGACGAACGTTCCGCTATGCGAATCTTCAAGGGTATGAAGATCTAGTCCAATCTCTCTCGTTGTTTGCATCTCCTAGATTAGATCTTGGCTTCCCTCTGTTCGCATCCGTAGAAATTTTTGATTTACTATGCCGCGAAACCCTTCACTTGCCGCCGCCTTTCTTGAAGGGCTTCTTTGCACCCTTACCTTTCTTGAAGGTGGGGGGCTTGTTGACCATCAACACATGATTATCCTTTTTGATGTCCACCTCCGCAGCCTTCAGCTTTGCGAAGAGCTCGGTGATCGTATCGGTGGAACCAATCTGGTTGTGAGTCACTACAAAACTTTTGTAGCTGGGAGGGAGTGATTGCAGAACCCTGTCAATCTTGAGATCCTCTGGAATCTTAAAGGGCCCGGGATAGTCTTCAAAACGATTTTGAAGGTCCGATTCCATAGCAAACAACATGGTGCTCTTAATCACACCATAATCATCTTTGCGCGACTGATAGACAGCTTTCTCACCAGCCGGCGCAGTAGCAGCAGGGGCGTCACCTAACGCATTCTCAAGGACATAGTCCTTTTGACCGCCAGAGAGAATGATTCTCAGATTGCGGAACCAGTTGGTGAAGTTAGACCCATTGTTTTTAAGCTTTTCCTTCTCAGCAAAAACGTTGAAGTTGAAGTTGGACTTAGCCATTTGATCTACAATATTTGCAAGTACAAATTAGACTATGTTCATGATAACTAGTTCAACTTTTAATCAAATTACTAGATAAACTCCCACTAAATTCAACATCCCTCAAGTTGTTTAGTGAACACGATCCAAATTCACCACACCTAATCCGATCTTCATGAGAAGAGATGTGGTTTCAATGGTGGACAACGAAGTGTTGATCATATCATTCATATGACTCATGCTTAACCTTTCGGTTCATGTGTTCCGAGGCCATGTCTGTACATGCTAGGCTCATCAAGTTAGACCCAAGTATTTCCGCGTGTGCAAAACTGGCTTGCACCCGTTATATGTGAACGTAGAGTCTATAGCACCCGATCATCACGTGATGCTTGGACACGACGAACTTTTGCAACGGTGCATACTTGAGGAGAACACAGTTTTTATCTTGATATTTAAGTGAGGAATCATCTTATAATGCTATCGTCGCGATCTAAGCATAATAAGATACATAAAAGGATAAACATCACATGCATATAACTTTATGTGACATGGTATAGCCAATCTTCGCGCGATGATCTCCATCTTGTGCGTGTCGGCATGATCTCCATCACTCCACCATGATTGCCTCCACCACGAATAGCAACTACAACTATTGCTAACTACTTAGCGATAAAGTGAAACTATTACATGGCGTATAAGAAGTTGACACACAGGTCATACACAATTATAAAGACAACCATATGGCTCCTGCCTGTTGTGTACTCATCGACATGCAAGTCGTGAAACATTACAAAACATGATCATTGCATACATTATACACATCACATCTTGGGCCATACCATATCACAGAAAACACTCCCTGCAAAAACAAGTTAGACGCCTCTACTTTGTTGTTGCATGTTTTACGTGGCTTATGGGAGTAGATGCTAAGAACGATTCTTACCTACGGAAAGCCACAACGGTGATATTATGGTTGCCAAACTCCGGTGTAGATCCCATGACAACTATAGTGAGAGAAACTGACATCCACCAGCCGCATGTGTGGAACAAGCCACACGTCAAGTGCGGAGCCGGTCTTGCGAACGACGTCGCGTAAGGTTGGCCTGGACCGCTTCAATCTCACTATCCCGCGTCATAAGAAGAACACAAACAAGAGGCTTGCAACAGAAAACATCAACGCCTGCAACAACCATGTTGCGTTCTACTCGTGAAACACATCTACGCATAGATCTAGCTCTGATACCACTGAAGGGTTTCGCGGCATAGTAAATCAAAATTTTCTATGGATGCGAACAGTGGGAAGCCAAGATCTAATCTAGGAGATGCAAACAACGAGAGAGATTGGATTAGATCTTCATACCCTTGAAGATTCGCACAGCGGAACGTTCGTCGGAACGTGGGTGATGTAGTCGTACTCGCTTCTCCTCCTCGCGATCCGATCCGATCTAGCACCACAAGTGGCGGTGCCTCCGTGAGATGCACACGTGCAGCACCTCGACGTCTCCTCCTTCCTTGGTCCAGCAAGTATGGTGGAGAGATGGGTTGGATCTACAACGCGACGGCGCGATGCAATTGGTGGAGAGTTTCTACAGCAGGGCTTCGCCTACACGCAGTCGGGAGGGAGAGAGAGAGGAGGGCAGCAGGGCGACTGGCTTGAGGGGAAGGTGAAGGAGGTGGTGCTCCCCCAGACCTCTTTATATAGAGGGGTGGGCGGCAGCCCTAGCCCCTCCCCCAAGCCAAGGCCGGCGGCCAAAGGAGGAAGAGTGGGGGGCAAGGAACCCCCCCCCCCCCTTCTAGAAGGTCCAATCTAGGGTTTATCCCCTCTTGGCCGGCTAGGCCCTATGGGGCCTTGTGCCCCTGGCCCAATGCGGCCAGGGCACTCCCTCATAGGCCCATGCCCCCTCCCGGAAGGTGGGGCCACGTTGGTCCCCTTCCGGAAGGTTCTAGAAGCTTCCGGTACAATACCGATTAACCCGGAACAATTCCGAACTCCAAAAACCGCACTGCCTTATATGAATCTTATTCTCCGGACCATTCCGGAACCTCTCGTGATGTCTCGGATCCTATCCGAGACTCCGAACAAAAACTCATAAACCAATTATCCAATCTATCCTAGCGTCGAGACACGTTAAGTGTGTGACCCTTCGGGTTCGAGAATATGCAGACATGATCTTCTATCAATAATCAACAGCGGGGTCTGGAAACCCATATTGACTCCCACACATTCATCGATGATCATATCGGATGAACCACGATGCCAGGATTCAATCAATCCCATATATATTCCCTTCGTCTCGCGATATTTTACTTGCCCGAGATTTGATCGTCGGTACCGTCATACCTAGTTCAATCTCGTTCGCAGCAAGTACTTTACTCGTTCCGTAATCCGATATCACTTTGTGATTAACTCCTTAACCACATGCTTGCAAGCGGTGTTGATATCGATTACCGAGTGGGCCCGAAGTATATCTCTCCGACTTGGGAGGGACAAATCCCATCTCGATACATACAACCCAACAGGTACTTTCGGATCACCTGAGAGACACCTTTATGATCACCCTCTCATAGGATGACGTTTGATGACCTCAAAGCTTTCTTACGATACCAGGGAGTTTTTTTATCTCATGGTCTAAGGAATACAATATTTGACATAAGAAAAGCTTCGCAAAGATGAACACGATGACACGATCTAATTGCTTCGCTTAGTTTGGGTCTATCCATCACATCATTCTCCCAATGATATGATCTCATTATTAATTGACAACTCATGTCTATGGTTAGGAAACCTTAACCATCATTAATCAATGAGCTAGTCCATAGAGGCATACTAGGGACACGGTGTTGTTTACAAACCACACAAGTATTAAAGTTTCCGCTTAATACAATTCTAGCATGGAATATAAACATTATCATGAACAAGAATTATAATAATAACATCTTTATTATTGCCTCTAGGGCATAATTCCAACATGATCATCATGACGAGCCTCCTCCACATCAGGAAGAAAGAGAGCAGCCCATTGCGCATGCGGCTAGACATCCTCCTCGCCGCATGACGCAAGACAATGCTCCTCGGCATCAACCACGACAAGAACAAGAGCAAGCTCCCCAAGCTCTTCGTGAGGATCAACAACCTCCTCCTTGTCCTCAACCGTGCCAACAACACGAGCAAGCTCCCCAAGCTCGTCATCAAAACCAAGTTCCACCACCAAACGTGGCACCTCAACAACCGCAAGGGCAACGCAACCATCACCAAGCAAGACATGAGAGCTCGGATGATGATGATGATCGCCAAAATCATGGCAACCGCCGCCAGCGGAACCGCAATGGAGAAGAAACTTTCGGCAAGCTCAAATTCACCATGCCCAAGTTCAGCGGTTCCAATGAACCCGAAGAATATCTCTCGTGGGAACTCAAGGTTGACAAGATCTTCCGCATGCACAACTACAGCAATGAGAAGATGATGGCCATGGCATCCCTCGAGTTCGATGAGTATGCCAACCTTTGGTGGGAACAAGTCCAACTCGCTCGAGAAGCAAAAGAAGAGCCTCCAATCTCAACTTGGCAAGATATGAAGGCCCATATGAGATCCCGCTTTGTTCCTTCGCACTACACGCGTGACCTCTTCAACAAGCTTCAAACGCTTAGTCAAGGGACAAAGACCGTGGAAGAGTACTTCAAGCAAATGGAGCTCAACATGATCCGTGCCAACATTGAAGAGCGTGATGAACAAACAATGGCATGTTTGCTTAATGGCTTGAACCATCCAATCAAGCGCATCACCGAGTTACAAAAGTACAACAACATGGTTGAGCTTGTGCACATCGCATCGAAGGCCGAGCGTCAAGTGCAAGAGGACATCAAGTACAACAAGCCAAAGACGTACTTCACATACAAGCAAGCCTCAACCACTACTCCAACAACACCAAGTGGAAGCTCATCAAGTACCACCAAGCTTCCCTTCAAGCCAACACTCCCTCAAGGAAAACCGCCCCCAAGTGGAAAATACACAAGGGATGATCAACCATTCAATGGTGAGTGCTACAAGTGTGGAGGCAAAGGACACAAGTCGGCCACATGTGGGAACAAGAAAGTTTTGTTCATCCATGACAACGGTGATGAAGAATACTTGAGTGAAGAAGAGTTTGATGCAAGGGTCAAGGAAGCATTGGCAAGGCAACATTTGGAAGAGGACCAAGAACTGCTTGTGTGTGAGCATGACGCAAGTCCATCGCTTGTGGTAACAAGGGTCTTAACTACTCAAGCCAATGAGAATGAAGACCAACGATCAAACATCTTCCAAACTCGTGCCGGTATCAATGGGAAGTCCATCAAAGTTGTCATCGATGGAGGGAGTTGCCACAATCTTGCAAGCACGGAATTGTGTGAGAAACTCAACCTCACCCTCCATCCACATAAGCACCCCTACCATATCCAATGGCTAAGTGACCAAGGGTCCGTCAAGATCAAGCACACCGCCTCGGTAACATTCTCAATTGGACCATACAAAAACACGGTGGAGTGTGACGTGGTCCCCATGACGGTTTGCCATATGTTGCTAGGACGGCCGTGGCAATATGACAAGCGTGCCTTGCATGATGGTCACTCAAACACTTATACCTTCAAATGGCTTGAAAAAACTTGTGTGTTGCAACCAATGACTCCTAGCCAAATAATTGCGGACAATGCAAAGGCTTTAGCGAGGGCGCAATACACAAAAACACCTTGTGAGAAGAGTGGTGAGCGAGAGAACCACACTATAGTGAGTGAGTGCCACAAGCCAAACTCGAGTGGAAAAACTAAGAGTGTTCTTCTTACCACCAAAAGTGAGATGAGAGAAGTGCGGAACAACCCATCCATCTTGCACTATGTCCTTGTTTGCAAGGGACTAGCGCAAGGAACTAATTACTTGACAAATGTTCCTCCTTCTTTGATGACTATTTTGCAGGAATTCCAAGATATATTCCCCGAAGAGCTTCCTCATGGACTACCTCCTCTTCGTGGAATCGAGCACCGCACCGACCTCATACCCGGCGCACCACTCCCAAACCGCGCCGCGTATCGCACGAACCCGGAAGAGACGAAGGAGATAGAACGAAAAATCAACCAACTCGTCTCCAAAGGTTTGATCCAAGTAAGCACTAGCCCAAGCGCGGTCCCCGTTATTCTAGTTCCAAAAACGAATGATACGTTGCGGTTATGCATGGACTGCCATCCAATCAATGCTATCACCGTGCGTTATCGACATCCTATACCGCGTCTTGATGACATGCTTGATGAGTTATGTGGAGCCACTATATTTTCGAAAATTGATCTTCGTAGTGGTTACCATCAAATTCGCATGGCCGAAGGTGATGAGTGGAAAACCGCCTTCAAGACCAAGCTTGGTCTCTATGAATGGTTGGTTATGCCTTTTGGCTTATCAAATGCCCCATCTACCTTCATGCGCCTCATGAACCATATTTTGAGATCTCTCATTGGGAAGAGTGTTGTTGTTTACTTTGATGACATCCTTGTCTATAGCAAGTCACTAGAGGAGCATGTTACTCATGTTAAGGAGGTCCTTCAAATCCTTCGTCATGAAAAGCTTTATGCTAATCTCCCAAAGTGCACTTTCGCAAAAGACAAGCTGATTTTCCTTGGTTTTGTTGTGTCTTCTAATGGCATTGAAGTTGATGTCTCAAAAGTTAAGGACATACGAGATTGGCCCATCCCTACCAATGTTAGTGAACTTCGTAGTTTCCATGGGTTGGCTGGCTTTTACCGTCGCTTTGTGAAAGACTTTTCTACCATTGCTTGCCCCCTCAACGAATTGACCAAGAAAAATGTCACATTCGTTTGGGGAAAAGCACAACAAAAGGCTTTTGATGAGCTCAAAACGAGGCTCACCGAAGCACCACTTCTTGCATTACCGGATTTCACAAAAACCTTTGAGATTGAATGTGACGCTAGTGGTATTGGCATTGGAGGCGTCCTTATGCAAAATGGGCGTCCTATTGCATACCATAGTGAGAAACTTGATGGCGCATGCCTAAACTATCCCATTTATGACAAAGAGCTTTTTGCCTTGGTTCGTGTCCTTCAAGTGTGGCAACACTATCTTTGGCCCAAAGAATTTATCATCCATTCCAACCATGAGTCGTTGAAATATCTTAAGGGCCAAGCCAATTTGAGTAAAAGGCACGCAAAATGGGTTGAGTTCATGGAGTCTTTTCCTTACATTGTCAAATACAAGAAGGGCAAAGAAAATGTGGTAGCGGACGCCTTGTCTCGCAAAAACACAAACCTTCTTATGCGACTCGAAGTAAATGTCTTAGGTCTTGATGAAATCAAATCTTTATACGCGTCCGACCCTTTCTTTGGACCAATTTTTGCAAAATGTTCAATATACAAAGGGATTGATGACTTCTATTTGCATAAGGGTTTTCTTTTCAAACAAAACAAGCTTTGCATTCCGAAGTCGTCTCTCCAAATTTTGCTTCTTCAAGAGTCCCATGGTGGAGGCCTTATGGGTCACTTTGGCCGTGACAAGACGTATGACATGCTATCCACTCACTACTTTTGGCCAAAGATGAAACGCGACGTGGAGCGCCACGTCCAACGATGCACTACATGTATCCAAGCTAAGTCTAAGTCTAACCCCTTTGGTCTTTACATGCCATTGCCTATTCCTCATACACCTTGGTCGGACATTAGCATGGATTGTGTGTTAGGCTTGCCTAGATCTAAACATGGACATGATTCTATATTTGTGGTAGTGGATCGCTTTTCAAAAATGGCACACTTTATTCCGTGCCATAAGACCGATGATGCTTCACATGTAGCAAATTTGTTTTTCAGGGAAATAATTCGGCTACACGGTGTACCAAGAACAATCGTCTCCGACCGCGACGTCAAATTCATGAGCTACTTCTGGAAGACTCTCATGGCCAAGCTCGGCATCAAGATCCTCTTCTCGTCCGCCTCGCACCCTCAAACCGATGGACAAACCGAGGTCGTCAATCGAAGCCTCGGCACACTCCTCCGGATGTTGATAAAGAAGAACCTTAAAGACTGGGAGGAATGTATTCCACACGCCGAGTTCGCCTACAACCGCGCCAAGCACTCCACCACCATGAGGAGCCTGTTCATGATTGTCTATGGCTTCGAGCCTTTAACCGCACTCGATATCCTTCCACTTCCGCTTCATGAACGTTCCAATATGGACGTTGTCAAGCGTGCCCAAACAATGAAGAAACTCCATGAAGACACAAGAGCTACGATCGAGCAACAAGTCCTTCGCCAAGCATCAAGGCTAAACAAGAACAAGAAAGAGATGATCTTTGAAGAAGGCGACCTTGTGTGGATACACTTAAGTAAAGACCGCTTCCCCAAGGAACGCGACTCCAAACTCAAGCCAAGAGGTGATGGACCATTCAAAGTGCTAAAGAGGATCAACAACAATGCCTACATCATCGATATCCCAACATCAAAGTATCTTGTGAGCTCGACATTCAATGTCAAGGACCTCACCCTACCATGGAGAAGATGAAATTGAGAAGGTTGAAGAGTCGAGGACGACTCTTTCCCAAGGGGAGGGGGAGCTGATGCAGCCCATCCTACGACCGCTACTATATCTACTCCCACGAGCTCCCCAAGTGGACCCATGACTCGCGCCCGAGCCAACCTCCTTCAAGCCAAGGTGAACTCGCTCCTTTCCTTGTGTGACTTTGATACACCCTTGGATGGCCTGCTACTTCATACGCATACCTTGTGCATCATCAGGTACGAAGGGAAGGACCCAGAGAACGGAGGAGCACCAGCAGAAGAAACCAAATGCTCTCTGTCGCCAGCGGTACTATCGGATCTGGCGGCCGGTACTACCGCCCAGCGGCACTACCGCCCCCACTACCGCCACCAACAGACGACGACAACAGAAGCCAAATACTCTCTGTCTCCAGCGGTACTACCGGATCTGGAACCGGTACTACCGGTCCGCGGCACTACCGCCCCCTACTACCGCTTCCCACTGAAGACGTCAACAGAAGTCCCAGGGTGGCAAGCGGCACTACCGGACCCGGAAGCGGTACTACCGATTGACCGGTACTACCGGACGTGCGTGGACCTGATCGTGATAAGTCGGCCCAGCGCCCTGTAACCCTCTCTATATTTCGCTATTTGTTCCTAAAATACCCCTGTTTATGTGGTTGGCCTATAAATATCTCCCACCCTCTATTGTAAACCCTAGACTTGGATAATTATAGTTGAAGACACCCCTTTGAGGATCTATCAACTATTTGTCTCATGCTCCTTGACAAGGAGCACCAAATTATCCACCAAACCTCTTGGATCTTGCCTAGTGCGTTCAAGTTGTACAAGGCCTTGGGTTCTCGGTTTCTCGCCCCCAAGTCGTCAAGATCTCACCAAGCATCTCGCCCCCGTTGTTGGTCGTGGAGAGAGAGCTTCGCCCAACACCGATCCTAGGGATTATGTTGGACCGGTTGCCACCGGGTGAGTTATCGGCGTGTATCGTGTTTTGTGTGCGTGAGTTCATCGGGTTCTTCGTGAGCGTGTGTTCGTGGGTTTCATACCCTTTCCCCTTCCACCGCTTTCCCCTCGATTCCCACGGAGATTCGTGAAAGATCGGGCACCCCAAGGGGTTACCCCATAACAATACTAATGTATGATATTATCTCTATAGTGCATGATATCATATGGTAGTATCTTAGTAGCACTATATTTAATGATTTGTAGAATTTCAATGTAAATTTGTGTACAAGATTTACATGCATTAGAATTTCTAGTTTTACATTCCATGATACGGTATCTACCTATGATACTCTAATCATCTTTTTTTTATTAATTGTTATGCCATATCAGATTTTTGCCAACATGGAATGCATGATACTTGTTATGATACTCCCACTAGGACTAGCCTTATAGGTCGCGGAAAATATGTTTTACAGGTTCGTTTGAGCTATTTTTTTACTATGCAGAATACGAGCTCTGTTCCACGCGAGCCCAAACTACGGTATATTTTCAATTTGCACATTTTATTCAATAGGCAAATAATAGAAGCAATCGGCAAACAAGCGATCACTAGTTCATAGTTTTACATCAAAATGTGACGGTTCTATTGAGCCAAAGCATGGAAAACAGTTCATCAACACAAGTGATAAAAAATTTGCACAGTTCTCATCTTGTCGAAGGTGATCGTATCAAGCAACACCTCCATTGCCGAAGTCATCGTAGGCATCTCCATCGCCACCACATTTTGTCAATCCACCACCGCCATGTGGGTGCCCCCGCGCTTCCTCCTCTTGATGCCAAAGAAACCAATCATCTGGGCAACTGCGTCGGCAACCAGCGCACCCGCGTTAAATATCAGAGAAACCGAAACCGTGAGAGGCCGAGGTTGAGTCCGAGTGACGTCGCCATCGGCGAATGGGAGCTCAGTGAGGTCCATGGCATCGACTTCTGGACACAACAGCGCTGGAGAGAGTGGGGAGGTACATCAACGACGGCGACATCGTGAAAGCGGGAAAGAAGCAAGCTTAAATGTCAATCTTGCGCGAATATCTCTATGAGTACATGGCACACTCGAATCGGTCGCGTAGCCCACGTGAGTAATGGTCGCCGAACGAAGGAGAGGGGGACCCCGTGGTGGCTGCTTGTGGAGGAACCTATGTGACGGCTTGGGCTGTAAGAAACCGATTTTTAAAGTACTAATAAATTCCTTGAGTAACCAAGATCATTGTATACGGAGAGTCAAATAAATTCCTTTCTAGCGACCCACCGGAAAAATCGCATTGCTTCTCACTCTCCTTCTGCTCCATCCAGGTCAGTATGATCAATCGATCCAATCGGACGGCCGAGGCTTCCCATAGTCGTGCCCACGAAAACCCGACCATAAATATGGCCCCGCGAGGCCCATTCCAGTTCTCCCCCCTCTTCTCCTAAAACCCTAGAAGCCCCGCCTCCCAAACCCCTCAGCCGCCGCCGACGAAGCGCGCGGCGAGATGGCGCTCTACCTGCTCTTCGAGTCCGCGTCGGGGTACGCGCTCTTCCACGCCTATGGCATCGACGAGATTGGCCAGAGCGTGGACGCCGTCCGGTCCTCCGTGCTGGACCTCAAGCGGTTCAGCAAGGCCGTCAAGCTCGCCGGTTTCACCCCCTTCTCCTCCGCCATCGACGCGCTCAACCAGTGCAACGCCATCTCCGAAGGTACCATACCCTCATCCCCGGGTGAAACCCCCATGAGAGGTCTCCCAGCCTTAAGACTCCCGTGACGAGCAAATAGCCTGCTGGTGCTGATTTTGGTGGTGCAGGGATTATGACCGACGAGCTGAGGAACTTCCTCGAGCTCAACCTGCCCAAGGTGAAGGACGGGAAGAAGGCCAAGTTCAGCGTCGGTGTAATGGAGCCCAAGGTCGGGTCCCACATCACCGAGGCCACCGGAATCCCCTGCCAGTCGAATGAGTACGTTCAGGAACTTCTTCGGGCGGTGCGGCTGCACTTTGATCAGTTCATTGACCAACTCAAGGTGATGGATTTTGCATTCACCCTTATTTCTGATATGTTTCACATCACATTGTTCCGTAAAAGCTTCAACAGTCGAACATGGGGTGTAAACTGAATTAGGACGAATCGTATGGTGCGTGGGCTGTGGCTGGTGTATGTGGTTTTAGAGGTTTCTATAGCAGTGGAAAAATTGGATGTTCTGGTGGTTTTGCATATGATTTTGTATCAACTGAGTGCAGAGTGTTACATAATACAAGAGTTGATGTCCATCTATTGAGGTTTTACTACCTTTTTGCTTCATACAGCAGTCTATTAGTCTAAATCTACCTAGTTTATAATGTGAATTGCCGTAAATTTCACAAATAGGTTGCTGCCTTGTTTTAACAGCAACTGTTTTATGTCATCTGTAGGCTAATACTAGTATTTCTGGTCTTGTCTGTAAACATTGTTCTGTTGGTTTTTGGTCGCAGCCATCTGACCTGGAGAAGGCTCAGCTTGGGCTGGGACATAGCTATAGCAGGGCAAAGGTTAAGTTTAACGTGAATCGTGTGGATAACATGGTGATTCAAGCTATCTTTCTATTGGATACACTTGACAAGGATGTCAATTCCTTCTCTATGAGAGTCAGGTTGGTTCCTCGTCTTTTGCTTTTTTTAACTTCGATTTCTTGCTTGTGGTTTCTATTAACAGAAATCAGGGGATACCCTTTTATTTAAAAAACTTTCTTATGCTTTGGTTTAGATGTTGTGATAAGACTTGGTCACCTAGAATACCACGAAACAAGTTATGTTGATGCTGGCAGAAGTCTTGATAACATAATAGATATCCGTATTAGAGTGGGGGCATTTGTTCATTAAAATGTTCAGTTTAGCTGTTGTGTACAGGCGGTGCCGCCCATTTCCAATTACAGGAGTTAAAAAAACAGTTGGAAAGTTTATTACTTTCGTTTGTTTTTTATTTCATTTTGTGACATCAAACTTATTTGGTCGGCACTATATTTACTTTTACAGTACCCAAACTAAAGTTTTTAGTTTTATGGCGTGTGATCACTTGTCTCATGTTGTATATCTTGTGATAATAAAAGATCATTTTACCTAGGCAACCCTGCAATATATCCTATGCTATGTATGTTTTCGGTGGTTGTTAATAACATTTCCTTTCTTTTTACCACTGTTGACTGTAACTACTTTTGAACATTCATCACTGTGGTAATCTGATATGTAATTTATATGGGTGTATTAAATTGTTGCTTAACCTCAATGACAGGGAGTGGTATGGATGGCATTTCCCTGAGCTGGTCAAAATTGTGAATGACAACTACCTTTATGCTAAGCTTGCCAAGTTTGTGGTAAACAAATCTGATTTGTCAGAGAAAGACATTCCAGCTTTAGCAGATCTAATTGGAGATGAAGACAAGGCAAAAGAAATTGTTGAAGCAGCAAAGGCATCTATGGGTAACAAGCATGTCCACAGTTATTTTTCTTCTCCGTATTTGGGAGGTGGCATTGTAGTTTAACTCAATTTCGTTTGTATTTCAGGCCAGGATCTTTCACCAGTTGATTTGATTAATGTTCAACAGTTTGCTCAGAGGGTCATGAATCTATCTGAGTACCGTAAAAATCTCTATGAATATTTGGTGACAAAGATGAATGATATTGCACCAAACCTGACATCATTGATTGGTGAGATGGTTGGAGCCCGGCTAATCTCTCATGCTGGCAGTCTTTCAAATCTTGCAAAGTGTCCTGCCTCCACTCTCCAGATTCTAGGTGCTGAAAAGGCGCTATTCAGGTAATTTTGGACCGAGGGAATACATAAGTATATTCTAATACCCTATTTTGAAGCTGTGCTCTCTCATCTTTTGTCTTTCGACTCAACTTTGTCCTTTTATGTTTCTGAAATCTTCTGATTGATTTCTTAATTTTACCAGAGCTCTCAAAACACGTGGAAACACACCAAAGTATGGTCTCATATTCCACTCATCTTTTATTGGCCGCGCATCAACTAAGAACAAGGGAAGAATGGCTCGGTACCTGGCAAACAAATGTTCCATTGCTTCCCGCATTGACTGCTATTCAGGTTAGTTGAAGGACTTTGTCTCCAAGGGTTACACATTCTAATTCCTCTTCCTGATTGTTTTCCTCTTTGGGTTACAAATTCCAGATATTGGTAGCTCCATTTTTGGCGAGAAGCTGCGTGAACAAGTCGAGGAGAGACTAGACTTTTATGACAAGGGTGTCGCACCACGTAAGAACCTTGATGTGATGAAAGCGGCTATTGAGGGCTTGACAAACACAGAGGATGATGACGGTAAGGATACATTTGTTTGTTTTTCTCCCAGTCGCTTATGCCAGGTAATAGTTTTCAACCCACATTAAACTGTTGACTTAACACCATGCACCATTCACAGGCAAAGAGAATGGTGAGGCATCTGTTAAGAAGAGTAAGAAAAAGAAGTCTAAGGCTGAGGCTAACGGTGATGCAATGGACGTTGACAATGTCGCGGCCAAAGCTGAACCTGAGACGGAGAAGAAGAAGAAGAAAAAGAAGCACGCGCTTGATGAGCCGCAGGATGAAGAGACGCAAGCCAATGGCGAAGATGAGACCCCTAAGAAGAAGAAAAAGAAGAACCGTGATGTTTCTGAGCCTGTTGATCCCAAGACAGGCACTGAAGGGAAGAAAAAGAAGAAATCAAAGACTGCTGACGAGTAGTAGTAGTAGTTTAGTGCCTAGGTATCAACAAGTATGGAGTGTTGAAGTTGATCATCAAGGATCAAATTTTTGTACGACAATGGATCCAACTGTGCCATGACTGTTAAGTGTGTACTCTTTGAGCCCTTTACGGTTTGTAATGTAGCTGGATTGAAGCGGCATAGCTCTTGGTACTAGTCCTTCAGTATTCTGTGTTTGATGTTCAGGTATCTCAGCTTGATGTTTTTTAGGGCAGCGTTAGCTTTGAAAGGCATATAAATTATCTCACTGTAGGCAGTTTAGGGGTGCTACGAATGATTATTTACAGTTTCTGCCTTCATGTTACGAGATCTGTTGAGGGCGAATTTTCAACATTGGATTCTTGTGAATAGTCACATCATGTGCTTTTCCTAATTTTTGCAACTAGTGGGCATTTCTGGGTGACCAGAGGAAGGGGAAAAGATGAGGCCAGAATCCATTGGATCCTCTCATTCTGCTTCTTTTTGTTCAACGAACCCTCAATCACTTTCAAGTCTGTTGGTTACGTGTGTAAAGTTTCTCTGAAAATTTGTTTTGCAAGCAAAGAGAATGGTGGCCAAAAAAAAAGAAAAGAATGGCAGCACATCTTCTAAGAGAAGCAAGAAAAAGAAGTCTAGGGCGGAGGCTGATGGTGACACCCTGGATCTGGATAAGCCTGCCAATGCCCCTGCATCAGAGGCTGAACTTGAAATTGAGAAGGAAAAGAAAAAGAAGCACAAGCTTGAGGAGCCTCAGATGATGAGATGCCTGCTGATGGCGAAGCCTCCGAAACAGATGAACAAAAAGAAGTCCAAAACCGAGGGCGACAATTAGACTAGAACCTCTATGTGCTGCTTCATGAAATTAAACATTTAGTATCTGATTTATACATAGGCAGATCTATCTGGGTCTCAACTATTGAAGCTTTCACCCTAGGGTGGTGCTGCTCACAGGTCTATAATGTAGTAGAAGATCATGTATCAAGGAAGCCTTTCAACTATTGCCATTTTCTTCTGGTGTTCTATTTTACAGTTTTGTGATTTATGATTCATATAGTGAGTGGCCCTGTTGCACTGTAGCGTGTTGGGGTTTTTTGTTTCTTGAACAAAGATGTTCTGGTTAGGCACTTGAGAATATCTAGGATGTGTTTTCTGTGGGCAAATTAAGATGACATCGCCGGTGCCTGGTTTCTTCGACAAATCTTTTATCTGATGCACAGGAGTTCGCATCGAAATTTAATTTCCAAAAAAATTCAGCTACGCGCACTAACTCACATAGATCTTGCCTGATACTGGTTAGGGATTCCTCATGATTGCCATGTGATTTCATGGCAATATTTCACCACAGCGACTTGAGAATGCTAATGGCGCTGGAGCTAACGAATCACTTGGGTTGCGAATTTAATGGACTACTACTGTGTTTGGTCTTCCTGCTAGTTGTTCTTTCCTTCTGGACAAGAATACTTGGTTGCAGAGGTATAGAAATAATGTGTTTGCTTTTGCTTCCTTTTCTTCCTTCCTTCTGGGCTGAAAAACTGTGTTTGCTCTTCCTGTCATTTGTCCATTGCTTCTGGACTGAAACACCCTGTTTGCTCTTCCTACTCTCCGCCCCTTCCTTCAGGACTGAAACACTGTGTTTGCTCTCACTACTCTTCATCCCTTCCTTCAGGATCTGTTCCACCTCATGAACCACCCCAAGCCTCCCTAACCATCCCGCGAGCAGCTGCGAGGGCTCTTGACCGATCACAATGCCATTCTCTTCAAGCTCTGCCAGAAACTCCAGTGCTCCTTCCAGCCTGTTGACCTTCTCGAACGCACCCAGTATTAAGGCGACACACCTGTCACATGGTTCCAGTCCTGCACTTCTCATGTTTCGGGTCACGCAGACGGCATCATCAATCTTACTGGAGAGGCAGTAAGCGTTCACCAGGAGCGCACAGAGCTTTGTGTCTGGCACCGTCCCAGCGAACTGCACAGCGTCAAAAACTCGCTGCGCCCCTTCTGAATCACCTTTGTATGAGTACGCTCGCAGCAAAGCCTTGTAAATTTCTTTTCCCGCAAAGATCTCCTGATCCTCTGTTACTTTGATTAAATCTTCTGCCTGGTCTAGAATGTCAGCTCTGATGTAAGCCATGATCATCGAACCATATGCGCGTTTATCGAGAGGTAGGCCAAGCAGCACAATTTCTTCAAACATTTCCTTTGCGCGGGTGAGATCTCCGGCCTTGCTGTACATGTCAACCAGCGTGGTCAGCATGACCTGATCACAGGGGAGACCTCTGGCTTTCATGGCATGGAACACTTCCTCAGCTTCCATCAACAGATTTTGCTTGCCGTAGATTTGTATTAACTTGGTGTAGTCCCGCACATTTGCTTCGAAAGAATCCTCCATCAATGCATACTCTAGTACCTACCAAACATGCAGTCCATTTTGTAAGGTTACATTGCTGATGCATAATGCTAACAGTGAGAACTGATGCAGATTACAAGTTCAGAAAATTAAAATTCAATGTTTAGCTAAGGGGTACAGTTCAGAACTTCAGAAATTTGTAATCAGCACAGGCAAAAGGTTATGACTAAAAGGAGATTCAGTCCGTGTTCATCCCCCAAGAACAAATTTTGCAATCTTTGGGCAGTGTGGTGTCAACACTCAACAGTGACCATTCAACCGATCACATCAACAGGCAGAGACCATTTCAGTCAAGCATTCCCCAACTGTACTTATCTTAACTACTACTTCATAAACATGAAAATGATTACGCCCTAGGTGATTCTAGTACTATAGTACTCCCTAGGTAGTTCTAGTACAACACGACAGCATAGGACATCATGAAATTTCCATTTGCCTCCAAATATTTTGTGACAAAATTGGGGAAGAAAATGCCCACTGACCTCAGCGAGAAGCGGGCTCTCCATGGCCTTGAGCTCCTTGAGGACCAGCAGCCAGTCGGCCCTCTTGGGCTTCATGGCCTTCACCCAGAACGCGAGTACAACGCCGAGATTCTCATCGTCAGGAGACAGGGACACGATGCGCGGCATCAGCGCCTTGCAGCGGTTGGGCAGCTTCGGGGACAGGCCGCGCATCGCCTGCTCCTGCGGCTCCGACAGGTCGGTCCCGAGCTCATCCCACCTGAACCTTGGCGCCTCCTCCTCCTCCGCCACCACCGCCTGCGCGGTCTCTGCCGCCCGAGGCCGTGCCTCCGCTCCACGGCGCCCAAGCGCGCACCCGCATTGCGAATACGCCCTCGCGGTGGAGGCGCTGGAGATTCGCGTGACCAGCGAGCAGAAGGCCGGGGCGGCGAGCGACACCATGGGAGCCAGTGGAGCCTGGAGCCTGGGAGGGGAGGAAGCTCGCCGGAGAAGAGGAGGAAGCTGAGGGAGGGCCTCTATCCGTTGAGACGATCGAATCTCAGCCGTCCATGGCCCAGAGTTCTGATCGAACGCTCCTGATGGCCGTGTAGTTTTCCCAGGGAATATCCTGACCGCAGATGCCCCATCTCACGGGCGTGCGCGAGGTGGGCTCTTCCTCGGCCGCCGCCAGATATAAATAGGCGACCCTCGCGTCCGCGCACTATCCTCTCGGTCTCTAGGGTTTTGGGATTTTAGCCTCCGCCGCCGCCGCCGCCGCCGCCGCTCGCGAATTCGACAAGCCGCCGAGCTCGCCGGATCCGATGGCCGTCACCTTCTCCGACCTCCACACCGCCGAAGGGCTCAAGGCCCTCGAGGCCCACCTCGCCGGCAAGACCTACATCTCCGGGTGAGCACAGTTGCCTAGCCTACTAGTACCAATCCCTCGCTAGCTGTAACGATCAGATCTGTAGGTGCGTAGTGGTCTGGAGTCGATTACAATAGGTTTGAACTGATCGGCGCTCAGTTTTGATTGTCTGCGATATGGGATCTTGTCGACTTAGCTTAGAATTCGGCGAATCTGGTGATCTGATTTGGGAGGAGGCGGCCATGTTTGCTTACTGATGGGTATTTTTCATGCTTCTGCAGCGATGT
The DNA here is from genome assembly GCA_916181665.1 of Avena sativa. Taxonomy (NCBI): domain Eukaryota; kingdom Viridiplantae; phylum Streptophyta; class Magnoliopsida; order Poales; family Poaceae; genus Avena; species Avena sativa. The sequence continues at coordinate 34,291,672 of OV702289.1, read as the reverse complement.
GATCAGCAAGGATGACATCAAGGTGTTCGCGGCGGTGCCCACGAAGCCTGGTGCTGAGTTCCCGAATGCTGCCCGCTGGTATGACACCATCGCCGCGGCCACTGCTTCAAGGTATGATTTGTAGTGCTTGCTGCTCTACCAGAGTATGTGGTTACCTATTTTCATGGTGGATTTTCCTACGATGGGATATACTTCGATCGATGGTTGCTTAGTGTTGTGTTTGCTGGTTGCAGGTTCCCTGGCAAGGCTGCTGGTGTGAGTGCATCCGCTCCTGCCGCGGCTGCTCCTGCTGCCGAGTCTGCAATGGTTTGCTACTGCCCACTGTCATTATAGCTGTTACAATTACTGTGTATTGATGTTGAGTACTAGCGGTTTCTTGTTTATTCGTCCCCACAGGGTACTTAACTTAGTAATTAGAGCTGTATGCCTTGCAAGCTCTGGAAGCTTTACATAATGAATGTTTGCCACATTATTGTGTCTCTTTACATTTGTATGAATCTTTTCTGGATTCCAATATAATGATATTCCCATGATCTGATGTTTTGTGTTGCCTGTTCTCTTACAGGATGTCGACGATGATGATGACTTGGATCTGTTCGGTGATGAAACCGAAGAGGACAAGGCAGCAGCAGCGGAGCGTGCGGCTGCCAAGCCTGCCAAGAAGAAAGAAAGTAAGTTTCAGTTGTACATTATGTGCTTAAATTTTCTGCTGAGTATTACGCTACACTAGCCTGTAGCACTTATCTAGCATCACTTTTATTGTCGGTGGCTGCTTTGTTTTTGTATGGTTTACTTGTGCTAACTCCAAGCTTATTTAGGTGGGAAATCATCTGTTCTGATGGACATCAAGCCTTGGGATGATGAGACCGATATGAAGAAGCTGGAGGAGTCTGTCCGCAGTGTTCAGATGGAGGGTCTCACCTGGGGTGCATGTAAGGAACTAGTTTCTCTCCCAATCTTTATCTCTTATAGAACACTGATATAACAGAATCACTTAACTAACACACTGCTTAAACTTGCAGCAAAGCTTGTTGCCGTGGGTTATGGCATCAAGAAGCTGCACATTATGATGACGATCATCGATGATCTCGTCTCTGTTGACACTCTGGTCGAGGAAGTACTCCAAGAGCCACCCCACAATGAATACATCCAGTCCTGTGACATTGTTGCCTTCAACAAGATATAGAATCTCGGTTCCATCAGATTGCTGCTGTTGGATCCTTGGTACTGGGATTGGTCGTTCTGGAAGCATTTTCATCCCATTCAGCTACCCCTCTTACAGAAGTGCTACTAGTTTTGGTTTTGAGTGATGCCCTGGTCTTGAGTATCTGTTACCTTTAAATAGTTGAATGAATTGCTGAGCGGTTTGTAATGGCGAACATTGTCATCTGGAGTAAAATCAGTCTTCTTTTCTGTGCAATGTTTTATGAGGGTGAGTAAAATATTTCTATAGTTTCTTTGTCTAATACTCCCTGTATCCCTGCAATGTCAAAATTTGCATGTATATACACACTAAAATTTGTCTATATGCATGCAAATTTAGACAAATTTGTGACATCCTTTTTAGGATGGATGAAGTAGTATTTGATGTGAATTTTCTTGCATAATGCTGCTTGCTGGTGATTTCTCAAACTTCTTAAGTTACTTGCACAACAATGTGGACGAAGACACTTTCCTAAGCTACGCTGGTCCTCCATTGCTTCAATTATAGATTTGACTATTGAGTGAAACGTTATACCTACAGGATTAGGGATGGCAATGGAGCCCTGAAATCCGGATACCCCCTTAAATGGTGAGATTTTGGTAAAAAGTTAGACCGGTCAAGTATAACGGGGCCTAACCACACGTCCGATATGGCCAGGCACATGCACGCGACGTCGATGTTGCTCTTGTCTCACGTGCGGTATGGGGACAGGGGCCAACTCTACTTAGTACCGAAATAGGACATGATAGTTTAGCGGAAACTGATGATGAGGTGTTAATGCCTAATGCAGCAAGAAGCTGATCCTACTATTTTTAAGCAATCGTTGTAAAATATGTAGGCTAAATTTTAATGTATGTTTTGTTAAATCTATCCTTCGCTTATCAGGCTAAGAGAAAAAAGCACTCCTCTGATCAAGTTTAATTGCCTTAACTTTGTCTTGATATGTATGTATCTAGTCTAAATACTTGATTAGATACAAATGAATTTAGATGAAGTTGAGTCAATTAATATGGATCGGGAGGAAGTAAAATAATCTTACAATTGCAAACTTATCTGCACTACTTTTTGTGTGCTCGTGTGTGGGTGGAGGTGTGTGTGTTAGTTTTTTTTTCTCTTGCCTAAGAACAGCCCTAATGGAACTGTAAAAACACGAACTGGCAACTGGCTTTTACTGATAAAAAACAACTTGTGCAGAAGGGTGCCTATAAACTACAAATTTGAAAATATGCAAACGCCGGTAAATGGAGCGATGAACACGTGTTTGATCAAAGTTTCTAATTGCGATTCATACATATATTTACATAGATTAGCAACAAATCAAAAGTTGCACGATTGGGGATAATACTAAGGGCGCCACCGCGTCCTTGACCAAAAATGAACCCGTCGGCAAGGGTTGCAGGGCGCGACGGCGATGTGGCAGCGAGGACCTCACTTGTCAGTGAGGTCGATGAGGTCGCCGAGCTCGACTTTCACGGCGGTGGCCGTGCTGCTGCTCCCCCCGCTATCCCCGGCCGCACATGCTTTGACGAGGACAATGGCCCGACGCTGCTCGGCCTGCTCAATGTTGAGCTCCATGGCGACAGCAAGCTCGGACTTGCGCACCATGAGCTCCACGGCAATGCGCTCCTCGTCGCTGTTGTGAGCGTAGTCCGCCACTGTTGGTTTCACAACATAGAAAACAAAAAATTTCCTACGATATGAACAAGTGAGCACCAAGATCTATATATCTAGATACAATCAACGGGTGGATATACATCCATAGAGAACTTACCCTCTAAGACCGACAAAGCGTTATGAGATTGGTTCTCGTGGATGATGTAGTCGTTCACTTGCCGATCTCAAGATCGCGATGAAGTCCAGCCGGTCCAGCACCAGCAAATCCAGCACCGCAAAGAAGTGGTGCAACCGTGATCGCACACACTTCTGGTACCCCGACAACCCCCCGAGTCCTCGCTCTAGCAAAGCAGCGGAAGCAGCAAATGCTTCCTTCAGAGAAAGCCACCAGAAACATGTATCTCGCTAATCCGAGACCATGAGAATATTCTAGAGGGGCAGAGAGATCCTTCGCAGGGAGGTGTGAGATGAGAGGAGGAGAAGGGGGACTTTTATAGGTATAGGGAAGGCAGCCAAGGGGCATGGCGTGGTGGCCATGGTGGCCGTCTCCACCTCCACCTCTTTCATATTCATGTGGGTGGAGCTCTCACTCAAATAAAAAGTCTTCACTCACGTAAACATGCCCTCACTCAAAAATCCACTCACATCCATTAAATTTTCACCAAATTAATGCAAGCTCTCATTTAATAAAACTCTTTTATTTATTTTATTCAGAATTTTGTTAATTATATTAATCAACAAACATTCACATAAAACCCCTTGCAACATTTCAATTTCATATGCAGAACCAGTTTCAGCAATTTCATCCGAAACAATTCTGTTTTCCATTCAAATAGTTCCAGCGCTTTGATATTATCTCTGGTATTTTATTTGCTATAAATGGTGTCGGTATCCCTTAAGTGTACCACCCTACAGTTCACGAACAATGTAGACATGATCGAGACCCCTCTCCGATCAATAATCAGCAGCGGGATCTGGAAATCTGCACTGATTCCCATATATTCAACGATGACTTCTTGTGATCGTGTGAACCTTTAACATTGCAATTAAATCCCTTTTTCTCGCGATATTTTACATGTACAAGATTTGATCATTGATATCCTATACCTAGTTTGATCTCGTTACCACCATGTACTCTTTTCTCGTTTCTGTGATATAATATTTTAGTGATCTCCATCACTTGCTTGCAATCTATATCAATGTGATATCACCAAGAGAGCCCAAAGTATATCTATCCATCATTTGGATGGATAAATCCCACTCTTGATCCATGAGCCTATACATAACAATATCGGAGTATCTGAACCCACCTTTATAGTCACTCTGTTACGGTGTGACGTGTAATGTTATCAAGCTACTCTTACTTTATTAGTGATTGACATGATCTCATGGTCTAAGGACTGAAGTTACTTTTAATAATGTTATAGTAATTTAAACATAATGACTTTGATCGTATTACTATACTTCGGATGAATGTTCATCACATCATTCCATCAATATTGTGACCTTATTATTAACAACATCCAATATCCATGATCAGGAAACCTTGATCATCATGTTAATCAATGAGCTAGTTTATATGAGAGGCATAAATAGGAACACTTTATTTGTTTACTAAACACACATGTATTAACATTTCCTTTTAATACAATTATAGCATTTAAAATAAACATTTATCATAAATAAGGAATAACATAATAACCATTTTATTATTGCCTCTCGAGCATATTCCCTTCAATCTCCCACTTGCACTAGAGTCAATAATCTAGTTTTTAAAACTTGCGCATTCAACACTTATGGCTTTCTGGTGTTATATATACGCGTTTGCTAGTGGTAAACATAATCTCCGGATCTGACACTTTCAGGTCCGTGTGTATTTGCATGTCTTTGTGTCTCTACGCATCACTCATTCTCCAATGTGATGACATTGTATAAATTTGGTCTTTTGGTGAGACCTTTTAGTTCCTTGGGGTTAAATCATGTCGATACTATTGTCGTACAATATATCTTCATAGTGTTAGCCTACTATGAACCACACCTAGTTTGATAACAAACTACTTGACACTATGATACATTGGAAACGTCTCTATAATTTTTGATGCTCCATGCTTGTTTTATATCTACTTTGCTTTACTTGTCCATATTTTGAGGTGATTTTTACATGTTTTCTGGTACTAAACTATTAACAAGTTGCAACAGTGCCAGATGCCTGTTTTCTGCTGTTTTTGGTTTCAGAAAAGTTAGTAAAGAAATATTCTCGGAATTGGACGGGACGAAGGACAAAGTCAATAACTTTCCGTGGGGAACAAGAAGTCCAGAGGAGAGCCGGAGGGGCTGGCCAGGGGGCCAGACCCACCCTAGGCACGGGGTCAGGTGGACCCGTGTCTGGCTAGGGTTTGGCGACCCTGGTCACCTCCCGGACTCGCCCCTTCACCTATAAGAAGCCCCCGATGCAGAAACTCCCAGTACCCGATCAGAAATCCACGAAACCGACTGTAGCCGCCGCCACCATCATCCCAGATCTGAAGTTCTTCCCGGCACCCTGCCGGAGGGGAGATCATCCCGGAGGCCTTCTCTCCGGTATGATTTGTGAGTAGTTCCACCTTGGACTATGGGTCCATGTAGTAGCTAGATGGTTGTATCTCCTCCTTTGTGCTTTCATGTATAGATCTTGTGAGCTCCGTTCATGATGAAGATCTAATCTATTTGTAATCATGCATGTTATGTTTGCGGGGATTCGATGGATATTGAGATTATTATCTTAGTTTGATTAATGGTTCTATCTTTATGATTCTATCATGTCTGTGTTGTTTGTGATCTTGCATGCTCTCCGTTGCTAGTGGTTATCTTGGCCAAGTAGTTGCTAGTGACTCCAAGAGGGAGTATTTATGCTCGATAGTGGGTTCATGCCTCTGGTTTCCAAGGGAAGTGACAGAAATCTCTTCGGTTGTAGATGTGCTGTTTCTACTAGGGAGAAAACAATGGTCTATTGTTCATGGAACATGTGGATTGCTTACCTTACACACTTTGCTTAAAACAGTTGTATGTTTCTTGCAACTTAATACTGGAGGGGGTTCGGATGATAACCTGAAGGTGGACTTCTAGTCATAGATGCAGTTGGATTACGGTCTATGTATATTGTCGTATTGCCCAATCAACTTCATAGGATCTTTCTGGCTAGTAATTGCATTGTTATGACTTGCTCAGTTCCTATCAATTGCCCTGCTGTAATTTGTTTACCCTTCATGCCATGTTGTTTATCTAAGGAGAGCACCTCTAGTGAACTATGGACCCCGGTCCAATCTTTACCATTGATACATCTTCCACTATTACCTGTTTAATTGCTGCAAACCATTACCTTCCACACCATACGTTTAATACTTTGTTATAGCAAAACGGTGAGCTTGACAACCTCACTGATTCGTTGGGGCAAAGTCTTGAGTTCGTGTTGTGCAGGTATCCGCATTGCTTGCAACACATGTGTGACGTTTCCTTTCTCCTAGTGGTTCGATAACCTCGGTCTCAACTGAGGGAAGACTTGTTGTTGTTGACGAGGTTTGATCTCATCAATGCCCATTGTTATGGACTTGGGTTTTGGAGAAGATGGGGATGCTGGAGATCGCGGAACGGTTAGCAAACAAGCAACACGGGGACACGAGGTTTACCCAGGTTCAGGGCCCCGGAGGGAAAACCCTACTCCTGCTTGTCTGCTCTTGATTACGGCGGAACCGGTGATTACAGGGGTGCGTAGATGCAATCTGGCGTGGAGGTGTGTATGCGAAAGTATGAATCGAGAGATCTAGGTCGTGCCCTCCTGGCCTTTATATAGACTTAGGCAGGTCTCGGGCATAGACCTAGTCGGTTACAAGTTCTAGGGTTTTACCCCTTTGAATTTCCTATCTACTCTAGTCTTGCTCTCCAAGGATCCGAAGGCGTCATGGGCCTGGGCCACCCAAAAATCTTTATGGGCCGGCGTATATTTGCCGTGGGCCTTCCTTGGGCTAGACCAGGTATGCTAAGATCATGTACCCGCGGGGTATAACCATGTCAGTAGCCCCCGAGTGATCAGTCAAATCGCAGATTCGGCTGAGGACTCTTCAATCCTTCGGGTGTGACTATGTATTTCAATAGTTCAGGTGTAGGGATTGTTGATACGTGTGCCTGACTCACCCGAAGGATCAGGGTCAGTTAACCGTCTTAGGACGAAACAACACGATCTTCTTCAGGTTCGAGTCCCTCAACTCGAAACTGGAACATATGCTGGCGTAATTCGACTCAGGCCACGGAGGACTTACAGGAGTGGAATTCCAGTGAATTTAATTGATGTACCCAACCCGTCCGTCGGGATTTTTCATCGCACCTGTTGGCACGGATTTTTACTAGCAGAGCGCAGTCATGAGTGTTGCCAGGCCATCAGATGATATCTGTAGGTCTTATCTTTGTATCGTAGACACAACATCCGAATATTTATCACCGCGGAGGTGTTTCGGGTGGCCAAGGAGGACATTGCTCACTTTGCGTTAATTAGGGCAGAGTTTCTGAAAAGTTTTTTTTATACGGATCGCAGTCGAAGAATTCATAGGGTGCGCGACCAGCGCTCCCTATGGGAGTAGCCCCCGAGTGTCTGTTCGAGTCGTAGACTCGAGTGGAGATTTTTAGTTCAGCCGTTGTTCAGTATCAGGTCTGTGGGACACAAAAAATTTCGGATGCTTAAATCCACCCTCCCTATGGGAGTAGCCCCCGAGTCCGTAGTGGAGTCGTAGACTCGACGTAGGACTTGAAGAAAATAGTTTGATGCTAAAACATGTTGTTCCTCTTTTGGGTGTGCGGCCAGCGCTCCTGATAGGAGTAGCCCCCGAGTAATTAGTTGAATCGTAGATTCGAGTGAGTACTCTTAGCTTTGAAGTCAAAGAAATTGTAGCTAGTGCTAGTTTAGCTTTTGATGACGTCAGTGCTGATGATCGATGACCTCAAGCGCCTGCTGCGCCAGAGATGACTTGACTGGACGAACATGGGTCCCACTGTCTGACCTTGAATTGACCGGTCACGCACGTCGTGGAGATATTTACGACGTTGCCTCGATTTCCGCGTGTAGTGGACGACGTGTTAGCGACGGTTCATTGTGATGCTGACACGTGTATGGCTAGATCCTGCCGTTGGCGTTAGGTCTTCTCGATGGATGGCTGTCGTGCATCGTCCTCGTCTTTATAATCATTGGGGAAGACTTCAGTTTGTTTTCACCGCATCTATTTTTGTTTTCACTGCTTTCTTGTTCTCTGAGAGTTCTTGCTGCGCGCTGGAATATCCCTTCACATTTCCATCTTCCATCCTGCGCTCTCACCGCTGGCGCCGTCGTACCGCGATGGGGAAGTCGAAGAAGGCTTCATATGCGGTTGGTACCAGCGCTAATGGAGGGAAGAAGAATGCCGCCGCTACCCGTGTCACCGACGGTGGCTGACGGCGATCGGAGACGCGGGAGAGTGATCTCCACAAGCTTCGTGACTAGGGCCTGATCCCGCAGGATAGGGAGGCCATCAAACTCCCAGGCAATGAGGTAATCCCCCGTCCCCCCGCTGGGTTTCGGGTTATGTTCCTCGCCTTTGTCATTCACGGATTTTCCTTCCCAGTCCATGACTTCCTTCGTGGACTGCTTTTTCTGTATGGTGTCCAATTGCACCATCTTTCCCCCAATTCTCTTCTTCACGTTGCTTGTTTTATCACCTTCTGCGAGTGCTGGCTCGGTATTGAGCCGCACTTTGGCCTCTTCTGGAAACTTTTTTCCGTGAAGAGGCAATCCGGTTCGGATGGTGTTTATCCCATTGGGGGTTGCATCATCTCCCTCAAGCCCAATCCGGTTCGGATGGTGTTTATCCCCCGAGCGTTTTCGTGTGTGTATTTTGCTTCTGGTCTTTTCTGTTGGGCATAGCCCCCGAGTCCTTTTCCTGACTAGTAGGTCTTCTTCCTGCAGCCTTTTGTGCAGGATGCCAAGGGACTGGTGCAGGAGCACCTGGTGCTGGAGGCCAGCCTCAAACAGCTGCAAGGTACTATTATGCCTTTGATGTTTGCTTCTTCGTGTACTCGTGTCCTGGTATCTGATGCTTGTATTTTATGAATGCAGAGGAGCATAACACCTCCCTTCGTGAGATTGATGCTCTCAAAAAGAGCCTCGGTCAAGCGGAGAAGAAGCCGAGGTCGCCGTTGGTGCGAAGGAGCGCCTCGAGCTGGAGATGGCTACTGCGGCTGAGGCTAAGGAGCGCCTGCAGCGGGAGGCCACGGACCGCGAGGAGCAGCTTGCCACTGCTGCGACTACGCATGAAAGAGAGGTGGCTGGCAAGCTCATGGCGGCTGCCAAGGCTGTTTCGGGTGAGTATCTTCACTTGCATTTTCTTTTTCTTTCTTCTGCGGTGCTTTGTTCATTGCTTCTCTTTATTGTCTCAGATGCCGCGGGCATTGAGTTTGACTGCGGTGCTCTGGAGCACGGGAGTGCTCTAGATGATGCTACTGCAGCGGTCGAAGATCGCTGCAGCACCGTCATCAGCTCACTCGCCAAGGCCAAGGAGGTCCTTGGCCGCTTCTATAGGGAGCTTGTCCCCAAGGGCGCGGCCCTTGATGATGTTGACGCCCTGGCGGAGGCACTATCAGCCGAAGCGCCTGCGGCGTACAAGCGCAAGAAGAAGGGCATCGGCGCATCTGTCGGGTTGGCGATGGATTTGGCGGCTGGAGCGGAGCTGGACCTTCCCCAGATCACCTCCCATATGCCGACGACTGCGGATGGATCCGAGGTAGCCTTCGCTACCTATTCTGCTCGCTGTAAGTGATATGGGCCAAAGCTGATTGATCTGCTGGCCGAGTATGCGCTACGGCAGCAGGGGGAAGCCAAGGCGAGGCAATCCGGCTCCGAGGCTACTCAGGGTGCCGCATCTTAGGTCTTGTAGCTGTAGGATAGCTGTAGGTTTCTTTTGTTGTAATTATGTTGATGAACAAATCCCTGTGCCACGTAGTGGCCTTTTATGCACTTAATGAATTTGTTGAGATGTGTTCTCCTCCGTCTGGGTGTTCATGTCTTTTGCCTTTCTGCTGCTCTAGGGTCCTTCGGGTGCTGATCCCGTTGACACCTCGCCTGCCGCGCAGCTGCTGTAGGGTTCGCAGCAGAGAAAACAAAAATTTTCCTACGATGGGAACAACTATGTACCAAGATCTATCTACTAGATACAAAAAACGGGCGGATGTATATCCGTAGAGAACATACCCTTGAAGACCGACAAAGCTTAACGAGTCCAAACTCGTGGTTGATGTAGACGGTCTCTTGCCGATCTCAAGATCGAGAGGAAGTCCTAGCGCCGCAAAACAGCAGCGCATCCGTGCTCGCACACACGTTCGAGGCACCGAGCAACCTCCGCCTCCTCGCTCCAGCGATGCAGCGGAAGCACAACTCTTTCTTTCCGAATAGCCACCGGGAACATGTATCTCGCTAGTCCGAGACCATGGGGAATAAATTCTAGAGGGGGAGAGAGATCCTTCACGAGGAGGTGTGAGAGACAAGTGAGGAGGGGGGCTCCTTTTATAGGAGGAGGGGGGCACCCAAGGGGTGTCCGCCGGCCATGGGGGGTTGCCCCCTCCCCTCCTTCATTCATGTGGGTGGACACTCCACTCACAAAATGCCCTTTAAATTTCCTCCACTCAAAAGTCCACTCAAATTCCCATTAAATTTCCACCAAATTTAATGCAAACTCTCATTAAATAAAACTCCTTTTATTTATTCAGAATTTTGTCAGTTACTTTAATGACAAACATTCACATATAACCCCTTGCTAGTATTTCATTTCACATGCAGAAACACTTTCTGCAATTTCACCGGAAACCCGTTTCGGTATCTAGTGAAATAAATTCCTGTGCTTGTTATTCTTTTCGGCATGAAACTTTTGCTCCAAATGGATGTCGGTGTCTCTTAAGTGTGTCACCCTACGGTTCGTGAATAATGCGGACATGATCGAGACCCCTCTCGGATCAATAATCAGAAGCGGGATCTGGAGACCCATACTGACTCCCACACATTCAACGATGACTTTCTTGTGATAGTCGGAACCTTTTACGCTAGTATCTTAATCCCTTTGTTTCGCGATATATTACATGTCCGAGATTCGATCATCGGTATCTCCATACCTAGTTTGATCTCGTTACTGACATGCACTGTTTTCTCGTTCCCGTGATATAACATTCTAGTGATCAAATCACTTACTTGCAAGCTAATCAATGTGATATCACCGAGAGGGCCCAGAGTATATCTATCCGTCATCGGGATGAACAAGTTCCACTCTCGATCCATGGGCCTCAACATAACACTTTATTAGTTCCAAATCCATCTTTATAATCACCCTGTTACGGTGTGACGTTTGATGTTATCAAGAAACTCTTCCGGTGTTAGTGATTGACATGATCTCATGGTCTAAGGATTAGGATCACGTCGTAAGTTGTTATAGCAATATAAACTCAACGACTTTGATCGTAATGCTATACTTCGGATGAATGTTCATCACACCATTACACTAATGTTGTGACCCCGTTATTAACAACATCCAATGTCCATGATCAGGAAACCTTGATCATCTTGTTAATCAACGAGCTAGTTTATGAGAGAGGCATAACTAGGAACTTTCTGTTTGTTTATTAAACACACATGTATTAACGTTTCCGTATTAATACAATTATAGCATTCAAAATAAACATTTATCATAAACAAGGAATACGATAATAACCACTTTATTATTGCCTCTCGGGCATATTCCCTTCAGCTGCGGCCATCCTTGGATGATTCGTGGCAACTTGCTTTTCTTCGAGACCGTGTTCGTAGTCTCGAGAAGGAGTTGCTTGGGGTGCGTGGCCATGCCGATGTTTGGAAGTCCAAGGCGGATCGCGGTTCGGCCAGAGAGGAGTACTTGATGGCGGAATTGCTTCGACTGTCTGAGCAGCTTCAGTGTAAATTTTTTCGAGCTGCTGCTCATTTCTTCGGATGCGCCTGCTGGCTTTGCATCTTGCTTTTGTGCGAGTATCGCAGGTGCTAACCTTGCTCCAAGGGAGGAGAAAGAGCATGTTGCTGTTCGGGTCCATTGTTTGATTCAATAGGACATGGAAGCCGGCGGGTTCTTCTGGATGGATCGCGACTGTGCCATGGCTCTGACAACGGTGCAGGATCGCGTTCACCAAGTGTCGCGGGTGCTTCGTCAAGTGCAGACTTCACTCTCGTTGGTTCTGCATGTGATGTTTCCCCTGGATGCTGCACCAACAACCCTGTCTGGTCTTCTGTCTAAATTTCGGAGCGTGACTCGTGTCTAGGAATTGGTGAGGAAGCAGCTCTTCGCAGGGGTGAAGGCTGCGCTGTCCCTTGTTAGGCTGCATCGTCCTGATGTAGATCTGTCTGTTCTGGCGGCTGGGCCACCTCTTCGGCCGGATGGTGGCGAGTGGGATATGCGTCCGTATTATGCGGCTGTAAGGCAGTATGCCGAACAGGTTGTAGATTTGTTTGAGCAGCGTGCTCAAGTTATTCTTCAGAATAGGTAGTACCTGAAAAAGAGATAGATGTAAAATTTGTATATTTCGACTGGGCATGTTGTGCCCTTTGTTATAAAGGTTTGGTTGTTGTTTGAGCACGCAGTGCTTTGTTTGAGTACGTGTCCTTTTCGTTAGCCTGACGTTGTCAGCTACTCAGGTGTACACGTGTTATCCTCAGTCGATGAAATCGTGAGGTGGGGGGAGCCCCCGAGTGCGTTTGTAGCATGAAGTAAAGTTGCAAATAGCGAACGAAATTTTGGGGCGAGACACTTAGCTTTATTTATATCGTAATGGGGGAAGTAAATTGTTCGGCTGAGTAGCCTTGGCTGAAAAGCCTTATTGAAAGTAAAGGGGTAGGTAGCTAGGGGTAGAATCATCGCAAGTGTGCGATGTTCCATGGGTTGGAGTATGCGACTCTAGACTCCACGTGCTTGAGGCGATAGGCGCCACCTGGGATGACTTCGGTGATGATGTAGGGTCCTTCCCATGGTGACTCGAATTTCTTCGGTCGCTCTTGCTTGAGTCGCAAGACGAGGTCTCCTTCGACGAAGGACCTTGGGCGCAGCCGGCGGCTATGGTAGTTGCAGAGACTCTGCTGGTACACCGCTGATCGAGCTGCTGCTACGTCTCTCGCCTCGTCGAGTGTGTCGACGGTGTCTTCGAGTGCAGCCGTGGATTCGGCTTCGCTGTAAGCGACGACCCGGGGGGCCTGGTTGCGTACTTCGGCTGGTAGCACGGCTTCGGCTCCATGCACCATGAAGAATGGCGTGTAGCCGGTGGAGCTGTTTGGCGTGGTGCGCAAACTCCATAGGACGTATGGTAGCTCTTCCGTCCAGGCTCCTGCCTTTCGCTCGAGTGGGCTCATGAGGCGCTTCTTGATGCCAGCGCCGATTAGGCCGTTGGCCTTTTCTACCCGCCCATTCGTTTGCGGGTGAGCCACTGAGGCGTATGTGATGTTGATCCCGAGGCCTTCGCAGAAGTCTTGGAATTCTTTGGAGATGAAGTTCGATCCATTGTCGGTGATGATGCTGTGCGGTACGCCGAACCTGTAGACAATGGATTCAAAGAACTTGATGGCAGTCTTGCCCTTTTGGTTGGTGACCGGCATGGCTTCGATCCACTTGGTGAATTTTCAACTGCGACCAGGAGGTAGACGTGCCCCCCTTTCGAGGATTTTGGCAGTTTACCGATCATGTCGAGGCCCCATTGAGCAAAGGGCCAGGCTATAGGTATTGGTTTGAGCTCTGACCCGGGTGCGTGTGGTTTGTCGGTGAACCTTTGGCACCCATTGCATCTTCGGACGATGTCCTTTGTATCGCTCATGGCTGTTGGCCAGTAGAATCCAGCTCGTAGAGCTTTGGCGACAAGGGAGCGGCTGCCTGCGTGATGGCCGCAGATGCCCTCGTGGATGTCTTGGAGGATGGTTTTCCCGTCACTGATGGTGACGCACCTTTGTAGTACACCCGTAATACTGCGCTTGTACAGCTCGCCATTGATGATGGTGAAAGCTTTTGACCGACGAGATATGTGCCGGGCATCCGTCGGGCTGTCAGGCAGTTCTCCGTTTATCAAGAACTAGAGGTACGGTCGCGTCCAAGTTTCTTCGACTGCCATGACCTGCATCAGGTTTACCATAGCGACCTCTGTGTCCAGTTTTTCGGGTCCTTCATGTCCTTCGGGTAGCGTAGCCCCCCGAGTGTTCTCCTTCTTCGGGTGATCCCTTGGGGAATTTCCGCTTGATGGATGGCACGCAGATCTGTTCGAGGAACACACCCGGTGGCACCTTTGCGCAGGTGGAGCCGATGTTGGCGAGTCTATCGGCCTCCTCGTTTCTTTCTCTTACAACGTGCCGAAGCTCGCAGCCGTTGAATTCTCCTTCGATTGCGTTGTAGAGCGCGTGGTACACGATCATGTTTTCGGCGTGTGCGTCGCACTCGTTCATCGTTTGTTGGACGACGAGGTTGGAGTCACCGTAGATGACCAGGCGCGTTGCGCCGCAGATCTTTGCCATCCTCATGGCGTGGATGAGGGCTTCGTATTCGGCCTCATTGTTGGAAGCTCGAAATTTCATCTGAAGGACGTACTTCATCTTGTCGCCTTGCGGGGAGGTCAGTATGACCCCGGATCCTGCTCCGGCTTCACTCTTGGAGCCGTCGAAGTGCATCGTCCATGATTGCGACATTTCTGGGGTGTCTGGCAGCTGCAGCTCCATCCAGTGTACAAGGAAGTCCGGGAGGACTTGAGACTTGATTGCAAGTCGCTTCTCGTAGACGATGTCCAGGGGTGACAGCTCGATGCCCCATAGGGCCATGCGTCCTGTGGCCGCTGGGTTATTCAGGATGCTGTTCAGGGGTGCTTTGTTGACGACCATCACCTGGTGCTCCAGGAAGTAATGGCTCAACCGACGAGCCGTCATGAACACGCCGTAGGCGAGTTTTTGGTAGTGAGGGTACCTTTGTTTTGTTGGCGTCAATACCTCGCTGAGGTAGTAGATTGGGCTTTGGACCCCATGGGTCTTGCCTTCTTTGGATCGTTCGACCACTAGCACGGTGCTGACCACCTGGTGTGTGGCTGCTATGTACAGCAGCAGAGGCTCGCGTTCCTTTGGCGTGACCAAAACGGGCGAGGTGGAGAGTAGTCGTTTGAGACTTTCGAACGCATCGTCGTCTTTGGGCGTCCACTCGAATTTATCTGCCTTGCGTAGCAGCTGGTAGAATGGCAGGGCCTTCTCGCCCATGCGGCTGATGAATCTGCTCAATGCCGTTATTCGTCCTGCGAGCTGCTGGACACCCTTGAGGTTTTTCGGCTTCTCCATCGCCATGATGGCCCGGATTTTCTTCGGGTTCGCCTCGATCCCTCGCTAGGAGAGGAAGTAACCAAGGAGCCGTCCTGATGGGACGCCGAAGGCGCACTTCTCGGGGTTGAGCTTGATCCTGTAGCGGTCAAGATTATTGAACGTCTCGCGGAGATCATCGATGAGCGTTTTTGCCTCCCTGGTTTTGATGACTATGTCGTCGACATAGACTTGGACGTTGCGACTGATCTGGTCCTTCAGGCATGCCTGCATGCATCGCTGGTACGTGGCACCTGCGTTCTTTAGCCCGAAGGGCATTGTGTTGTAGCAGAACACTCCGAACGGTGTGATAAACGCCGTTTTCTCTTGATCTTCGACCTTGAGTCGAATCTGGTTGTAGCCTGAGTAGGCGTCGAGGAAGGAGAGTTTCTCGCATCCTGCAGTCGAATCGATGATCTGGTCGATCCGAGGAAGAGGGAAGTGGTCCTTTGGGCAGTGCTTGTTCAGCGACGTGAAGTCCACACACATCCGCAGGATATCCGTGTGCTTCTTGGAAACCATCACTGTATTTGCGAGCCATTCACTTTCTTTGATCTCCCTGATGAAGTCTGCAGCGAGTAGCCTATTTATTTCCTTCCCGATGGCTTCGGCCCGTGGTTCGGACAGTCTCCGGATGGACTGCTTGACGGGCTTGGTGTTTGGAAAGACGTTGAGTGCGTGCTCGGCGAATTCCCTGGGAACTCCTGGCATGTCCGCAGGACACCAGGCGAAGATTTCCCAGCGCTCACGGAGGAATTCGACGAGCGCACCTTCCTATGCGGGGCTGAGGTCGTTGGCGATCAGCGCCGTCTTGGAGGCATCCGTTGGATGGACCTGCACCTTCTTTATGTTGACGGTGGAGTCGAAGGACATGGCAGGTGCGTTTTGTTGTGCGACTGGGGGTGCCCCATTGTCCGTCACCTCGCGGAGCCTTACGAGCTCCTCCTGCATGCCGAATGATTGGGAGATTTTGTTGAAGTCCCTGTCGCATTGGTCTGATCGGGTGAAGCTCCCGTGGACTGTGATGACGCCCTTTGGTCCTGGCATCTTGAGTAGCAGGTATGCGTAATGTGGGACGGACAAGAATCTTGCGAATGCTACACGCCCGAGGATGGCGTGGTATTGTGATGGCCAGTCCACCACTTTGAATTCGAGTCGCTCGAGTCGGAAGTTGTCCGGCTTGCCGAAGATGACGTCGAGCCATATTTTGCCCAGGGGGAATATGCCCTTTCCTGGGACGATGCCGTGGAACGTTGTGTCTGACTGTTCCAGGCTGCACTGCAGGATCCGCATTGCTGCTAGAGTACTTGCGAACATCAGGTTGATGCCGCTGCCACGGTCCATGAAGACGCGGCTCATCTCGAAACCTCCGATCTGCGCCTCCAGCACCAGGGCATCATGACCTGCGCGAGGGATCTGGCAGGGGTGATTCGAACGACTGAACGTGATGCAGGACTCCGATCCGCTGAGGTACTCAGGGATGGCGGGTGGAGTTGCCACAACCAGGTTGATCTGACGGGTGATTTTCTTCTGCACCCTATTCGTGGGGCGCCCCTTCTGGATCATCAGTGCTCCTTTCGGCGAGGGATACCCGTTCCCAGCATTGTTCTGTGCTGGTGCGACTGGTTGGTTCGGGCCTCCTATAGGTGGCGGTGGATGAGCTCCATGCGCTATCTCGCCTGGCGCGGGTGCGTTCCCGAATCCAGGAAGTGGAGCTTGCTGCCTCATCTGGACCATGCTTTCGCTGAGTTTCTAGAACTTGTGGCAGTCCTTGAGCATGTGGCTTGTTTTCTTTTTGCCATCCTGCTTGTCGATGTAGAAGTGGATGGTGCATGGACCCGAAAGTTTTTCGTATGCTGAGGGCCCGTTGTCACGATCGCGGCGCTGCCACGACTGTGCTGGGCGCCCTCCATCGCGGAAGTTTCCTCCGCTGTTGTGGTTGGCGTCGTTGCGGCGATCGGCGTAGCCGGTCGCGACCAAGTCGGGTCCATCGCGATCGTCATAGATGCGCGATCTCCTCTTGCTACGACGCTCTCATCGTCGGCCGTAGTCGTCCTCTTCCTCCGAGTGTGCCCGGTGGACGGAATCTTTGCCGTCAGCCCACCTATTGGCGATGTCCATGAGGTGGTCGAGTGTCTTGGGCTTGACGCGCCCAAGTTCCTCCTTGAAGTCCTGGCGCTTGATGCCGTCTTTGAAGGCGTCGATGGCCCTCTCTTCGGAGATGTGCGCTGCGGAGTTCTTGGTGTTGGACCAGCGTAGTATGTATGAGCGAATGGATTCGCCCGTTCGTTGAGTGCAGGCCCGCAACTCCTCGATTGAGGCAGGCCTTTTGCTGGTGCCTTTGAAGTTTCAGATGAATCTGTAAGCTAGCTAATCCCAACTTCGGATGGACCCTGAAGATAGGCTGCTAAGCCAGATCCGGGCTGCACCTGTCAGCTGCAGCTGATGGCATTGCATGGCGGTTTCCTTGTTTCCGCCGTGCAATTTAACGGATGACAGGTGATCACTGAGCCATGCCTTTGGGTCCTGTGTGCCGTCGAACTTCGGAGTATCCGAAGGAAGCTTGAAATTTTGCGGCATCTTTGTTCGTCGAACAGATCTACTAAAGCATCAGGCTCCGCAGAGTTCTCCTTCGTCTTCGTCCATCTCGGATTCAGACGAGCATGCGCGCTTGGCTCGCGCTTTGTCGATTTTGCACTGTGTGAGCGCGTCTCTGGCGTCGTAATCGCGGTTGCGGTAGCGCGAACTCTTGTTCCTTCGAGGAAGGTCATGGTCCTCTTCTTCGGATGAAGGGGTGGGGCTGCGGTCGAACCTGACCAGAGCTTTCTTCTTCGGCTCCGTAGGAGCTTCCTGGTGGAGCGCCGCTCCAACGAGTCCGAGTCCGGTAAGTGCGGACTTGTGCATGGCTCTTTTCGGGTCCCCCTCCGGAGATGGGTGGGCCGCGAGGTACGCAGTGGCTGCCATGATCGCAGCCTGCGGCGTTTTCAGGATGACGTTGCCGTCGGCGTCCATCTCCATGAAGGATGTGTGGAGGGTTCGGGTCACCTCACAACGCTCCTTGGGATCCATGTTCTCTATCCGAGAGCGGTGCTTGTTGCCTTGGTTGCCGTTCGAGCTGGAGCCGATGCCCATGGCGGAGAGCGCGGCTCGTCGCGCGCTGGACTCTGAGGATGCTTGCTTGCGTTTGTCAAGCACCTCCTGCATCTTGACCTGCTTCTTGTGCTCCTCGATCAGGAGCAGATGGTAGGCCATCAGCAGATCCTGGGAGGAGTCTACAGGCAGGACTATGTTGCCCGCCACTGTGTTGCGTGCCTGGGCCCATCCTTCTTTGCTAAGGCGGATGACATGGCCGTTGTTGTCCCCTTCGGGTGGGGGGACTGGCTTCTTCTGTTCCCGCCGTTTCGATCTGGCGGGTTAGGTGTCGGGTTGGGCGGCGGGTTGGGCGCCTGCTGGTCCACGTCACTCTGGATGACTACGGCGCATTGGTAGCGCTCGTAGATTGGTCCGCTGCTGCCGCAGCTTTCGGATCTGGAACCGTAGGACCCTTCATTCGACGGCGGGTCGCACAGGTCGGAGTTGCAGCTGTTGCTGTCGTAGGATTCATCTGTTGATGACGATGTGCATAGCACAGGGTGTGGGGCCCATGAAGCGGGCCTGATTGATGGTAGGGGCACCCGCTCAGGGAGGCGTAGGGTGCCAGTTTGCCCCACCTGGAAGCAGAAGCTCCCGAACAGGATCTCGAGTCCGTCGCCTACAGGCTCGAAGTCCTTCATGGTGGACGGTAAGTGGGCGGTGAAGTCGAAAGCGCCGAAGAGGAGGTGACTCTCCGTCGCCGCAGAGTTGTAGATCGATCGGGTTGGGACCGTCACGATCGCACAATCAGCGTCCCCAGTTCCCACAGACGGCGCCAATTGACGAGGTTTGATATCATCAATGCCCATTGTTATGGACTTGGGTTTTGGAGAAGATGGGGATGCTGGAGATTGCGGAACGGTTAGCAAACAAGCAACACGAGGACACGAGGTTTACCCAGGTTCAGGCCCCGGAGGGAAAACCCTACTCCTGCTTGTCTGCTCTTGATTACGGCGAAACCGGTGATTACAGGGGTGCGCAGATGCAATCTGGCGTGGAGGTGTGTATGCGAAAGTATGAGTCGAGAGATCTAGGTCGTGCCCTCCTGGCCTTTATATAGACTTAGGCAGGTCTCGGGCATAAACCTAGTCGGTTACAAGTTCTAAGGTTTTACCCCTTTGAATTTCCTATCTACTCTAGTCTTGCTCTCCAAGGATCCGAAGGCGTCATGGGCCTAGGCCACCCGAAAATCTTTATGGGCCGGCGTATATTTGTCGTGGGCCTTCCTTGGGCTAGACCAGGTATGCTGAGATCATGTACCCGCGGGGTATAACCATGTCAGTTGTACTCTTCACACCTTGCTCTTGGGGTTCCCAACAAGACTCCACATCAGCCAACAAGTTTTCTGGCGCCATCAAGGAGTCACTAACAAGTTTTCTGGCGCCGTTGCCGGGGAGGCTAAGGACGTCTTCACTAGGGGAGTCCTCCACTTCCTTTCTCTTTACTTTGTTTTTAGTTTGCTTTGTTTCTTTTGTTTGGTTTTGTTTGCCTCTTTCCAAACCCCCCCCCCCAAAATTAGTCTAGCTTGGTTGGCTTGCCTTATTCAAAAACACAAAAAAATTAGTTCCTGCTCTAGCTGCTGCTGCTGTTTTTGGCTTGCCCACCTTTGCCAAAATGAACTCTGCTGAGAACACTAAGTTGTGTGACTTCACTAGCACCAACAACAATGATTTCCTAAGCACACCTATTGCTCCACCTGCTCTTGATGCTGACTTTTATGAAATTAAGCCTGCTTTGTTGAATCTTGTGATGAGAGAGCAATTTTCTGGTGCTGGTTCTGATGATCCTGCTGCCCATCTTAATAGCTTTGTTGAACTTTGTGAGATGCAAAAGTATAAGGATGTAGATGGAGAAATTATTAAGCTCAGGCTTTTCCTTTCTCTTTGAGGGGAAAAGCTAAAGAATGGTTGCTATCCTTGCCCAAAAATAGTATTGATTCTTGGACTAAGTGCAAGGATGCTTTTATTGGAAAGTACTACCCTCCTGCTAAGATTATTGCTATGAGAAGTGATATTATGAAATTTAAACAGCTTGATAGTGAACATGTTGCTCCTGCTTGGGAAAGAATGAAATCTTTGGTTAAAAATTGCCCTACTCATGGACTCACTGCTTGGATGATTATCCAAACTTTTTATGCAGGTTTGAACTTCTCCTCAAGAAACCTGCTGGATTCTGCCCCTGGAGGTACTTTTATGGGACTCACTTTGGGTGCTGCAGCAAGGCTCCTTGATAATATGATGGTTAACTACTCTGAATGGCATGTTGAGAGAACTCCACATGGTAAGAAGGTAAATTATGTTGAGGAAACTTCCTCTTTAAGTGAAAAGATTGATGTTATTATGGCTATTATTATTAATGGGAAAGCTCCTCTAGATCCTAATAGTGTTCCCTTAGCCTCTTTGGTTGCTCAAGAGAGCAAGTTGATGTGAACTTCATTAGAAACAACAATTTAAACAACAATGCCTATATGAATAATTTTGGTAGCAACAATAATTATAGGCCTTATCCTCCTAATAATGGCAATTCCTATGGAAGTTCTTACAATAATGCTAGAATTGCCCTCTCTGAACTTGAAGTCATGCTCAAGGACTTTATTAGTAAACAAACCACTTTCAATAAGACTATAGAGGAAAAGCTTTTAACTGTTGAGAGAAATATATCCTCTTTGTCTGAAGCTCAAACTTCCTTGGTTAATAAAATGGCCGCTAAACCTGAAACTATGGAAAATACCTTTGCTACTGCTCATGCCATACAAGTTACTATTGATGAAAATGTTAGGCTATTAGCTCAACTTCATGCTAGGTGGGAAAGGGAAGCTGAAATTGATAGAAACAATAGTGTGTGCACTATAACCACTAAACCACAAGTAGCCCCTATTCCTCTTCCTACCATGCCTAAGCCTATTGATCCTACTACTAGTGATGCTAAGTTTGATTTTGATATTGATGGTTGCAATATTTCTGAAGTAATTATGTTCTTGCAAAAGCTTGCTAGAAGTCCTGATGCTAGTGATATGCATGTTGCCTTTACCAAACACATTACAGATGCTCTTGTTAAGATTAAGGAAGAGAAGCTAAAACACAAAGCTTCTATTCCTAGGAAAGTAGAAGATAGTTGGGAACCCATTATTAATATGCAAGTGAATGACTTTGATCTCAAATCTTCATGTGATCTTGGTTCTAGTATCTCTATTATGCCTAGGAAGATTTATGAAATGCTTGATTTACCACCATTAGAAGATTGTTATTTGAATGTCCCACTCAATGATAATGCTAAAAAGAAACTCATGGGGAGTATTAATGATGTTCTCATTATGGTTAACAATGTTTATGTCCCTGTTTATTTCTATGTTTTGGATGTTGAATACAATGCTTCTTGTCCTATTACTTTGGGAAGACCTTTTCTTAGAACAGTTGGTGCCATCATTAATATGAAAGAAGGCACCATTAAATATCATTTTCTATTCAAGAAAGGTATTGAACACTTCCCTATGAGGAGTGAGAAGTTGCTTTCTACTCCTCCTTTGAAAGCAAGATTTGATGTTAATGCTTCTTCATTTGAAAATACTTGATTCTTCTTGTTTCTTGTGCCTAACTTAAAGGCGTTAAAGAAAAGTACTTGTTTGGAGATAACCCAAGAGTTTCCTTGAGTCTTGGAAGCTATTACTACTATAATGACCTCTCCTTATCATTTTTGTTTGCTTTTTGTGCCAAGAATGACCTCTAATGAGAGGGAACTAAGATTTGGGGAGTTACTGTCCCGAAACAGATATCTGTCCTCGACCAAAAAAAATTCATGAGGAGGCTATATAACTCGGATTAGGCTCAAAATTTACGAATAAATCCCCCAGTATGTTGGATAACTTTCATTAATTCAACACTTTCTGATTTGAGCAACAGAAGATGTTCGAAAAAATTCGTTTCTACCTGCTGGTGTGTTTTGACAGATTTCTGTCATTATTTGCATTTGCTTCTTATTGATTCCTTTTTGAGGTCTCTTCAGGTAAATTGAGTTTCTTTGAAGGAGTTACTTCAGTAGCTTGTGTTTTTAGTGAAAAGCCTTGCTGTTCCAAAGCTTTGCCAAGCGGTATAATATCTTTTGAATAAGCTAATGTTGCTAATGAAGATTGTGTGACATTTTGTATGAAGGAAAAATTTCAGGTGTAGAGAGAGAATGATGCAATGAGATGAATAATGGACAAAAGCTCAAGCTTGGGGATTCCACCATGGTGTCACCCCAAGAAATATCCAAGAGGTACAAGCGTCAAAGCTTGGGGATTCCCAAGGCATCCCCTTCTTCATCAATAAAAAGCTCAGATCTGTCTAGACACTTCACTTTTATTGTTTCATGCATAGTTGTGTTGTTCTTGGAGCGTCTTAGATTTCGTTTGCTTTGCTTAGTTTGTTTAGTTTGCTTTAGTAGTTTGGACCCTCGCTCTCGCTGTGTTGTTTTACAAATAAGTTTGCTTGGTGTTTGGAAAGGAGTAGTAAGTTCTTGCTTGAAGTGCAAGAGGAGCTTGCATTGACTGTGACTAAGACTTTAGCATGACATTCTAGGTGTTGTTTTTGCATTATGCTTTGTGATTATTGCTGTAGAATGTCTTGTTCCAAACAATTGGGATTGCTTAGTGTGTCTTAACGAAATTATGCGTTGTCTTAGCATGCAAAAGCATAGTATTGTGGTATTCTCCTTTGATGTTTTGCTTGGGTTGACTTGGCACATGCTCACGCCATGTCACCATTAGCCTCTATGATCATTTAGTCCTTGACTTGTAGTACCACTCTTTGCTTTGATTAGTTTGCTTTGTTGCATTGCATAATTATGGCCATTATTGCTCTCTTAGTTGGTTGCTCCCAGTCTTTTGCTAGCTTCCACTTGTATGAGTAAGTTCTACTCATGCTTCCAACTCCCAAGAAACCAAGTTATTCCAAAGTGTCCACTATAAACTCCTATGCATGGTGTGTTACACCATTCCAAGTATATTCTTGTTTTCAACTATCTTCCAATTAAAAATATTTTTTTACGTGAAAACTTAGTGATTAAAGCCCTCACAAACTTGATGGCACATTTTATTCTTTGCCCCTAATAAACTTGAACCATTGAGGCAACTTTGTTGTATATGCTTGCACTTATAAGTTGGGATTAGCAGAACCGTGCTGTCACGGGGAACGTTTTCAACATTGCACTTGTACTTTTTGTACTCCGTTGATATCATGATCTTTTGTCTATGGATGTTACCGGTGTGAAATGAAGTGGGAACTTGTAAGTCCATGGAGTTTGTATTCTGTGTTAGAGAAACGCCAGGGCCGCTAGCCTAAGCCATGCCTAATCATGGTGGAAACTTGCAGCATCACCATAGTGAGCTATCTATGAAGCATCCTCAATAAAAGCTATGCATATGGTAAATAAAAAGATTGATGAGATGCTCATTGTATGCTTGCCTTGTCATTTTGGTTATGGGAAAGCTCATGTACCATGTGCAAGGGGTACCCCGTTGGCGGTTCTCAATGATATGCAAATAATTACAGTGACAAGAACTTGCCTGGACCCTAAGTTGAGTATCCATGAGGTGTAGCCCTCATAGTCAAGGGACTTGAGATTACCAACTTATATTTTGTCAAGCATATACTCCAGCTTTGCCACTTTAACCTTAACCAATTTAAGATGCTTATGATAGGGGCAATGAGGGCTGAAAGCTAACTAGCACTGTTCAAAAAATCGGCCGATATGCCGATTAATCGTCTGATTTATCGCTACCCGAGGGTGTCCAATATGCCGATTTTCTGATTTATCGCCCGATAAATCGGCCGATACGCTGAAAAATCGCCATTTTTTATCCGGCCGATAAATTACCGATAAGCGATATCCTTAACATTGCTAACTAGTACCATAATTTTTGGAAGCTCTTTTTGAAACTTGTAATCCCTGCTTTCTTTACAAAAAGGCCTTTCTTCCACCATTATTGAGTCTCCACCTTCTACCTTTAGGTACCATTAAGAGAGCATAGTTGTCATTCTGTGTGCAATGTTCCAAAGTTTATTAATTGATGCATATTGTGTTATTACTTGTTCATGTGATATTTGTTTCTAGTCACCCTTGTGAACTTTGCAGGTGTACTATGCATTATATTGCTACTCTATGAGGGACAAGCTGATTGCCACTATGCTATGTTTTCTGCATGTGAAACAAACAAACATTTTTCAATGCATATTATTCATGATCTTTGTTTGTAGCTTGCCATGTTGCATGCATAATTACTATGTCCTATTATTAGAACTCCATCTTTCATGCACATGTTTAGAGTTCTTTAATCCCAGCTTTCAATGTTTGCAAATGGTTGGATCTTTATTGTGAGGGTGCATGTCACCTCAAAAATTATTCTGTTTATCACTTACCTACTCGAGGACGAGCAGGAGTTAAGCTTGGGGATGCTGATACGTTGGAAACGTATCTATAATTTTTTATGCTCCATGCTTGTTTTATATCTACTTTGCTTTACTTGTCCACACTTTGAGGTGCTTTTTACATGTTTTCTGGTACTAACCTATTAACAAGTTGCAACAGTGCCAGAGGCCTGTTTTCTGCTGTTTTTGGTTTCAGAAAAGTTAGTAAAGAAATATTCTCGGAATTGGACGGGACGAAGGACAAATTCAATAACTTTCCGTGGGGAACAATAAATCCAAAGGAGAGCCGGAGGGGTTGGCCAGGGGGGCCAGACCCACCCCAGGCACGGGGTCAGGTGGACCCGCGTCTGGCTAGGGTTTGGCGACCCTGGTCGCTTCCCGGACTCGCCCTTCGCCTATAAGAAGCCCTCGATTCAGAAACTCTCAGTACCCGATCAGAAATCCACGAAACCGTCTGTAGCCACCTCCACCATCATCCCTAGATCGGGGGGGGGGGGGATCTAAAGTTCTTCCCGGCACCCTGCCGAAGGGGAGATCATCCCGGAGGCCTTCTCACACTGTATGATTTATGAGTAGTTCCACCTTGGACTATGGGTCCATGTAGTAGCTAGATGGTTGTATCTCCTCCTTTGTGCTTTCATGTATAGATCTTGTGATCTCCGTTCATGATGAAGATCTAATCTATTTGTAATCATGCATGTTATGTTTGCGGGGATCCGATGGATATTGAGATTATTATCTTAGTTTGATTAATGGTTCTATATTTATGATTCTATCATGTCTGTGTTGTTTGTGATCTTGCATGCTCTCCGTTGCTAGTGGTTATCTTGGCCAAGTAGTTGCTAGTGACTCCAAGAGGGAGTATTTATGCTCGATAGTGGGTTCATGCCTCTAGTTTCCAAGGTAAGTGACAGAAATCTCTTCGGTTGTAGATGTGATGTTGCTACTAGGGAGAAAACAATGGTCTCTTATTCATGGAACATGTGGACTGTTTACCTTACACACTTTGCTTAAAGCAGTTGTCTGTTGCTTGCAACTTAATACTGGAGGGGGTACGAATGATAACCTGAAGGTGGACTTCTAGTCATAGATGAAGTTGGATTACGGTCTATGTATATTGTTGTATTGCCCAATCAACTTTATAGGGTCTTTCTGGCTAGTAATTGCATTGTTATGCCTTGCTCAGTTCCTGTCAATTGCCCCGCTGTAATTTGTTTACCCTTCATGCCATGTTGTTTATCTAAGGAGAGCACCTCTAGTGAACTATGGACCCCGGTCCAATCTTTACCATTGATACATCTTTCACTATTACCTGTTTACTTGCTGCAAACCATTACCTTCCACACCATACGTTTAATCCTTTGTTACAGCAAATAGGTGAGCTTGACAACCTCACTGATTCATTGGGGAAAAGTCTTGAGTTCGTGTTGTGCAGGTCTCCACGTTGCTTGCAACACCTGTGTGACATTTCCTTCCTCCTGCTGGTTCGATAACATCGGTCTCAACTGAGAGAAGACTTGCTGCTATACTCTTCACACCTTGCTCTTGGGGTTCCCAACAAGACTCCACCGCATCCAACAAGTTTCCTAGCGCCATCAAGGAGTCATCACACTAATGCCCTATTTTTCTGCTATAATAGCAGTCATATACTTAGCCTTATGTTGTAGTATCCGTCACAATGTCTTAACTTTGGAACTCATCCAAGTCCATCATGGAATCTTCTTTCCATTGTATTGTGCCACCCATAGTTTAAATTGAGATAAACTTAATATGTAACTTGTGACAAAACTAGTATAAATGAAACAATTTACAATGAAATATTTGTAATTGTTTATCACCTCTACATAAATATATTCTTAGTTCTTCCAAGAGATCATAAGAATATCCTTACTATTGTCCAATGATCATCTTATGAGTCATTCTGCTATATGCCCATAACATTTAGAGCACAGGACATATCTGTATGTATACATATCACAGTATGATTGATCAAAATATTCTTGTGATGTCACTCACCAAGTGTCAAAAACACTTGAATCTCATTTAACTTACCAAGTGTCAATACACTTGAATCTTGATTCAACCCTTTCGTGTGGCAAGAACCTTTCTTGTCATTTCCATTTTGAACTTATTCAATATCTCATCTATGTAAATTTGGCCCAACCATATTAGCGTCTCAATCTATCCATATAGACATTGATGCCTAATATTTGGGTTTTGCCTAAGTCTTTCATTGAAATGAAATTCTTAATTTGTGTCAATAAAAGATACATTATTTCCAATCAACAAGATGTACTCCACATAATGTATTAGAAATATGTCTCAGGGCTCCCACTTAATTTCTTGCAAATGCAAGCATATTCATCGTCTCTGATGAAATTAAACCTTTTAATAGTTTCATCACGGTGAAGATTCCAACTCCACGATGCTTACTTCAACCATTGAAGTTTGCATGCCCTTTTAGCATCCTTTGAATTAATAAAACCCATTGGATCGTGTCATGTACACGTCCTAGGTAACCATTCTATTAGAAGAACTTTGTTTTGTTTGTTCAACTACCATATACCAAAATAATATGTAGTAGTTGCTATATTGATCCGCCCAGACTAAATATCGCTATGAAATATCAAATCTTGTCATCGTCAACTCCTTAAACATTGTCGTAAAATCTTTCCCGAGATGTCGACTATTTCATAGATGTGAAACATCCATGTATATTTTTTATAGATCCAAATATGACCGATAAGTTTTACTCCTTTCCGGAGGGTCTTCCAAGTTCAAAAACATGATTTCTCGTGTATGGAACTATCAAGGATTTTATGGCTTGAAGCCATTTGATGGAGTTAGGGCCCATCATCGCTTCTTTACATGTAGTCGGTTCATCATTGTCAAACAATAATGATTTACTCTCAAATCTTAATATTTGATTGTTTACCCAACCTACTCAGTTCAATAGAAACTTAGACCTCCGTGACCACAACCTTTGAGGCACATGAGCCATGAGCATTGTGGATACCTCCGGGACATTTTCTGGCGCTGTGCAACTCAGCGCATATAGCTAAGGTTCAATAACCTTATCAAATTTCTATTGTCCTCCCACTTATCTTTTGCGAAAAATTCCTTCTTAAGAAACTTGACGTTCCAAGCGACAAACTTCTTTGTCCCCGGTGTTATGGAGGAATTCCCAACATATTCTTTGGGATAACCTACAAAGACGTGCTTATTCGACTTTGGTTGTAAACATTTTACTTGTGCCTAGCATACCGAAATTTAAAAAAGGATAACTTGGGTTTTATCCCAAACCATAACTTATATGGTGTCATTTCAACGGATCACGATGGAGCTCTTTTCAGTGTAAAAGCGGTAGTCACTAAAGCTTTAATCTTTAAAATATAATGGCAGTTTTATAAATGACACCTTTGATATTACCATATCAAACAAGGTTTCATTACATATCCCGGACACTCCATATTCCTATGGTGTTTCAGGAAATGCAAATCTATGAAACGATTCCTCAAATCTTAGTTGTTTTGCTAAACGTGTAATTCAATTATATTCCTTTATGATCAAATCATAAATTCTTTATTTTCTTGTTACAATGATTTTCCACTTCATCTTGAAAGTTTTTGAACATTTTCAAATATTTCACACTTCTTCCTTTAAGTAAATATACTCATATATTCACTCAAATTTCCAGAGAAAGCTTATGAAGTTGAAATCCATCGCTCACGACTACACATAATGGACTATATACATCAATATGCATAAATTCCAATAAGTTGTCCGTTCGTTCTTCTTTGGCCTTTGAACGAAGTTTCAATTATCTCCAGGAAAGTCTCACAAGCGTCATCTGATCAAAATCAAGAAGACTCCAAAAATCCGTAAACATGGAGTTTCTACATGTTTTCTTTCCAATATAATTTAAACGGCGATGTCACTTCGTAAGTGATCTTTCAATCATTTGTCTTACGACATCTTTAGCATTTAGTTTTTATGGACGTGATTTCTCCAACTAGATTTGTGAATCATCCATCTTTTATGGAATATGGTAATTATTTGAATAACCATATGTCCTCATAATACCTGAACAAAATAACAATTATTAAGACAAATCTTAAAGGTAAGCTTTGATGTCAACGAGAATACAACAACACTTTGTTTGTTTTTGATGAACACCATCACATATTCTCTTGCTGGTTACTTAGGCCATTGCAGTTCATGAATTGTGTTGTCTTGTATGAAATTTCACACCAACCAATTTGGTACCAATATCCAAGAACCACATTGTTTAACAAGCAAGGAATATAACCATAACATGTGCATCATCTATACCTAAGCTGGACAATTTCTAGTCTTTCCTTTTTCTGCCAAATATTTCTGAGATTCTCTTTCAATACTCCCTTTCCCTTGAAAGAATCTATCAACATCAACAGTGGCGCCATACACATGACACATAGTCCAAAGCGTGTATAGTGAATACTAATACCTTCGGACTTGCACTTTGAAGTAGATCACCATCCTCAAATGTTTGGCGTTCTTTCAAAAAATCCATTCTTTAGTAATCATTCAGTATAGTAAACATTTTACCTACATCTTCTATTAATCCTTATCATGAAAAATTTCATGAACAAGCTACTATAGCTTATAAAGGCGAATCGCGAGTATAACGTTACCTTTTTGGAGGATTAGAACGTCTAGTGTCTTCAACCTTCGCAAATTCTCATCCAATATGAGAACACATATTTTGCTAAATTATACTCTATCATTGCAACCAAAACATTGTTTCAGATATCGCAATATCTTCCACACATAATGGTTTCTGAAACAATCCTTTCAGCTCCTAGATAACCTTGATACTAAAACGATTTTTGAATATCAAGTATCACATAGGCAAACAAGATGTTTAGATACTAACACTGAAATTGTTACTCTTGATTTAATACTAATTATTAAACTTTATAGAGTAAACGGAGTTTGCTAAAAGTTTGCAATAGGACTTTTAAACATTAAATTGACACTCAAAACAATACGATACCAGTTTGTAAAGTAAATATCCAGAATTCTATACTCCCTCCGACCCATATTAGTTGACTTGGATTTGTCAAAATTTGAATGAACCTATATACTAAATCGTGTCTAGATTCATCCAAATCTAGACAAATCCAAGTCAATTTCTATGGGTCGGACGGAGTAGTTCTTTTATCTCAATTATAACTAAGCATAAGGTAGTGAACGGATGCCAATGACTACAACAAATTATGCAAATTCACTTTGTTTTAATTTATGATAAATTGAGTTCAACTTTTAATCATATTAATATTTGAACTCCCACTCAAAACAAACATCCCTCGAGTTGTTTTGGTGATTACATGAACCAAATCCACTACACCAAGACCGATCATCACGTGAATTGGTGCAGCTTCAAAGGTGAGCATCGATAATGGGCATCATATCAACCATATGACTCATGCTTAACCTTTTGGTCCATGTTCCGAGACCATGTCTGTACATGCTAGGCTCGCCAAGTAAGAACCTTAGTACACGCGTGTGTAAAACTGTCTTATACCTGTTGTATGCGAATGTTGAGTCTATCACACACCCGATCATCACGTGGTGTCTCAAAATGACAAACTTTCTTAAGGTGCATACTAAAGGAAGAACATATTTTTGTCTTGATATTTTAAATGAGGTATCATCTTATAATGCTACTAAAGCGCCAAATAAGCAATATAAGATGCATACAAACATCATATGCTAAAGTGATATGATATGGTTCTTGCACTTGATCACTATCTTGTGCATCGTGGTATGATCTTTATCATTCCTATATGTGTAAGGCCAAGGTCTATGAAACTTACACTTTGGCATATTATAATTTCCAATAGTATCAATCCAAACTACAAATTATAATTCTACCATATCATAGTACTTGCCCGGCAAAACCAAAAAAACTAGATGCCTCTAATTTATCATTTGCATGTTTTACGTGGCTGAGGGCTTTCGGAGATAGAACCGTTCTTACCTACGAACATGGAACCACAACGATGATAATCAAATTATTGGCAACTCGTTGTAAATCAGATATTTACTATAGTAGGAGACACATACACCCACAAGACACTTATGAAAAACCAGTTGCATGTTAAGCATGGAACATGTCTCATGTGTGAGGACATGTAAAGTTTGTCCGGGACGCTTCATCCCACTATGTCACCAATATCTAAAATACACATAAGAAGCAATAACATGACCATCAGCGCCCACATACTCATATGTGTACTACCCGTGCAAAGCATCTACGTATAGATCCGGCTCTGATACCACTGTTGGGTTCGCAGCACAGAAAACAAAAAATTCCTCCGATATGAACAACTGAGCACCAAGATCTCTCTATCTAGATACAAGCAACGTGTGGATATACATCTATAGAGAACTTACCCTCGAAGACCGACAATGTGTTACGAGATTGGTTCTCGTGGATGATGTAGTCGTTCACTTGCCGATCTCAAGATCATGATGAAGTCCAGCCGGTCCAGCACCAGCAAGTCCAGCACCGCAAAGCAGTGGTGCATTTGTGATCGCACACACGTCCAGTACCCTGACAACCTCCGAGTCCTTGCTCCAGCAAAGAAGTGGAAGCAGCAAATCCTTGCTCTAGAAAAAGCAACTAGGAACATGTATCTCGTTGATCCGAGACCATGGGGATATTCTAGAGGGGGAGAGAGATCCTTCGCGAGGAGGTGTGAGCTGAGAGGAGGAGAAGGCCTTTTATAGGGAGAGGGGAGGCAGCGAAGGGCGGGCTTGGCCTGGTGGCCATGGTGGCTGCCCCCACCTCTTCCACATTCATGTGGGAGCTCCCACTCAAATAAAAAGTCTCGACTCACATAAACATGCCTCCACTAAAAAATCCACTCACATCCATTACATTTCCACCAAACTTAATGCAAGCTCTCATTTAATAAACTCTTTTATTTATTTTATTAAGAATTTTGTTAATTACATTAATTAACAAACATTCACATAAAACCCCTTGCAACATTTCAATTTCACATGTAGAACCATTTTTAGTAATTTCACCCGAAACAATTCCGGTTTCCATTGAAATAATTCCAGCGCTTTGATATTCTCTCTGGCATTTCATTTGCTCCAAATGGTGTAAGTATCCCTTAAGTGTGTCACCCTACGGTTCACGAATAATGCAGACATGATCGAGACCCCTCTCCGATCAATAATTAGCAGCGAAACCTGGAGATCCGTACTGACTCCCACATATTGAACGATGACTTCTTGTGATCATGTGAACCTTTAACATTGCAACTAAATCCCTTTGTCTCGTGATATTTTACATGTCCGAGATTCGATCATCGGTATCCCCATACCTAGTTTGATCTCATTACCGACATGTACTCTTTTCTTGTTCCCGTGACATAACATTCTAGTGATCTCCATCACTTGCTTGCAAGATATATCAATGTGATATCACCAAGAGGGCCCATAGTATATCTCTCTGTCATTTGGATGGACAAATCCCACTCTTGATCCATGAGCCTCTACATAATAATATCGGAGTATCTGAAGCCACCTTTATAGTCACCTTGTTACGGTGTGACGTTTGATGTTATCAAGCTACTCTTCCTTTGTTAGTGATTGACATGATCTCATGATCTTAGGACTAAAGTTACTTTTAATGATGTTATAGTAATTTAAACATAATGACTTTGATCGTATTACTATACTTTGAATGAATGTTCATCACATCATTCCACCAATGCTGTGACCTTGTTATTAACAACATCCAATGTCAATGACCAGGAAACCTTGATCATCATGTTAATCAACGAGCTAGTTCATATGTGAGGCATAACTAGGAACACTTTAATTGTTTATTAAACACACATGTATTAACATTTCCTTTTAATACAATTATAGCATGTAAAATAAACATTTATCATAAACAAGGAATAAAGATAATGTAAGATCCCTCCTTTGTAAAGGAAAAGGATCCCTGTGATTGCAATGCTAGTCCCTGGATCAATAGCTAGCATCCACAGTTAAGATGTAATATCAAGAAACAAAGGTCATAATACAACTTTATAACCAGGAATAAAATAATTTATTACATCTTACATAGCCCATTTGGCTATCTCATTACAATGCAGCAGAATATAACAATAGCATGGGGTCCTTCATCTTCAAAGTTCCACAGGCATACATGTTGGTTGTAGACTTGTAATCCTAAATCAATAAACTTCTCTAACATCAAACAAACCTGCAACATAATAAGTTACATCCACAAGGGTCAATACATTTGAATTGTATTGGCAAGTGATACTATGGTAGTATAGTGGAGTCTATCATCTATATGCATTTGGCTAAGTGGAGCTTTAGGCTTGCATTGCTCAAAATAGATTTTTCCTTATCATTTGAAAACTCTAAGTTTTTGCTTGACAAAAATCACCCAAGGCATCTCCCAATAGAAATTGGTGATCCTTCAACCCTTGTTCAACCACAAGTTTTTAACTTAGAAATTTGGATGAGGAGATTCTTGATAGCTTCCATGTCTTGATGCTCAAATTGTCCTTTACCAGGGACATGGCTAAGTACTTAGATTTTTCACTCTGCAGAGGTGGTGCACTTTCCCCACAAGACTTGGTTTCACCAAGACAAGATCTTTCAGAAGCCTTCCCTTAGACCAGAATGGACGCGTTCCAACCTATCATCCCCTACCACCAACTGTCCATTTGGCTAAGTTATTGCAACCTATATGATCTAGGCAGAGCCCATAATGCCAAGTGGCTGCACTTGAAGCTTCTCAACATTTGACATCTCAAATCTCTTTGTTCCTGGGTGGCCATCCACAAGTGAGATACACAAGGTAAACCATAGAAATGGGCCTTGTGAACCACTCAACACAAACCATTCCTTCCATTCCACCCAGGTGATTCATTCACTTAGTTGTTTTATTAAACAAAACACAAGTCCAGGGACTTAGAAATATTCCATAGCATGAATATATATTCCACCCTTGTTTTCTACTAGCTAAGCTAAGCATGATAGTAGTAGGAATCTTAACTTAGGAAATTCTACTAAGGTTTCATCTACTAGGATTTCCCATGGCATAGTTTATACTTAGCAAAAATTCCATGCAAGTCCTACTTAGAAATATCACTAATGCATAGTGAAAAATAATGGGACAAAAGTATGAAGCATCACTTGCCTTTTTGTAGAGAATATAAGTTCACTCCTTGATCTTGCAACAATTACACTCTTCAAGTTCCACTACAATTCAATCAAGCAAGCAATATTTCAATCTACCATTCAAGCAAAACATCACATAAAATGATAGAATCAAAACAATGCATGCAAGCATGCCAAAGATTGTTTTATTTGGAGAAGTGATTTCTAATAGGTTATATACATTTGAAAACACCTAATGATCATTTTATAAAGTGGCAAAATCATTTGCAAAAGATTTCTCTTCATAAACCATTTTTAAACCAAGTCATTATTTTATGTGGTTGAAAATGTCTTTAGCAAAGTAATAGTCTTATAGGGTTCACCAAATACATTTTCAAATCATAAAACTTGGTGCTTGGGGTCAGAGAGTTTATTCCAAAACATTTCCCAAAGATTTTCTCCCAAAAGTATTTTTAATAAATAAACATTATTTTTATTTGACTAGAAATGGTTTAAATCAAAAGTTTATTCTTTTGCTTCACCAAATATATTTTTGAAACCACAAATTGATTTCTATGGTCAGTAGGTTCAAAACAAACCATTTTCCAAAGGTTTTATCTCAAAATTCATTTTAGAACAAATTTTATATTATAGATATGCATACATAAGTTTCTGCAAAAACAATCAATTTAACAGAAGCATTTTACTAAACAAAGTGCATGGTCAGAAAGTACTTGTTTTGCTGAATCCATTGATATAAAATTTGCAAAATTTGGATGTGTGGTTTGAAAGTTATGAATTTTTCAAATTGGCACATCTAATAGAACAATTCCTGGTTTTTAAAACAATCAGAGGCCACACGTCATGATTCTATTCGTCGGTACCGTTTCGCTCGGATCGACAGAAGCAAGCCGTTGGATCTAAGTGGGATCGCACGGCACAGAAGCAAGCGTACCCCTTCGGTTAGTTTCTTTCCTATCCACTAGATCATGATCGAACGGTGTACAGCAAGCTTGCCAGAGATGGGCGGCGCTGGCGACGGCAGGTGGCGGCGGAACGGTCAGACGATGGCGGTGTCGACGCTACAGAAAGTGAGAGAGTGCAGGGAGATGCTCACCAGAATCGCGTGGTCGTGGTAGTGCTCGAGGTGCTCGTGAGAAGGCAAGGGGCGCACGGTGGTGGCGTGGATTCCTCGCCGTAGTTCAAGACGACGTCTGGCGGCTCTGTCTGTTGTCGGGGCGAAGCTAGAGGTCACCCTACGGCAAGTGGACGGTACGGTTAGACGCGCACGGTACCAGGGAACATGCGAGCATCAACGATAAGCACCGGGGCGGTCCGAGCTTACCAGGAAATCTCGCCGGAGGAAATGGCAGGCGGTGGCGCTACTGGTCGTCGTCATTGCCGACGCTGCAGAGCACGCGCGGGCGAGCTGGCGCTACGGGGAGGTTTGCCAGGAGGTGGGGAGCAAGTGAGCGTGGTCGAGGAGGCAAGGGGCGACACGGAGCTGCTGGATTTTTCTCGCGGAACTCGTCGGAACAGTGCGTGGTATCTGGACGAATTAGTGCAGCCCGGTGGCGAGGAGAGTTGGGCGATGTAGGGGAAAGAGAGAGGAGGGAGAGGCGGTTAAGAGGGAGCAGTCACCGACGGGGTTACTCAGCCAGTAACGCGAATTCATGCTGGCATTCAAGCGACAGTAATGGCCGGAGAGGGGGCGCGGTCAGCGGCGGGTGAAGACGATGGGGAGGTGGCTGTGGGGCCTGGCGTCAGTGAGAGAGGAAGAGGGGAGGTGGGGTCCAATAGTCAGCGACTTAGCGGGTTCTGTCTGCGGTGAAAAACGGTTCGTTCGGGTGAGGGGGAGAAGTGGGCTGCCGATGGGCTTAGTGGGCTAGCTGGGCTGGGCTGAGTCTTTTACTTTTTTTTGTTCTGATTGTTTTCCTTTTTCTGTTTGAATATTCTGATTTGATTTTCATTCAAACAATTCAAGCAACAAATCAATTCAAACTTCAAACAAAATTTGTGTAGGTTCAAATACTGATTAACAACACATTCCAAAGTCAAACTTATAATAATTTGTTTATTCTTTTTAGGGTCTTTTAATTAATTAAAATAGGCTCTAGTATTAAGTAAATAAGATTTAATAATATTATTCAATCTTCATTTGAATTCAAATCATCACCAAACTTTGGGTGAATTTTAATTCTGTTTATCAACATATTTCAAAGTCCAAAATAAAATAATTCTTTTATTTTTAGGATCTATTAATAATTAAATAAATAGTCCTAAGTCTTTAATTCAAATAGGTTTTTAATTTATTCTAAAACTCTTTTTGAAATCTAAATAATACCAAAATCTTTTCAGTAGGTTTCATTTGAAAAGCTAAAACACTTGGAAATCTTATTTAAAATAAATTAACAAGTTTTAGTGTTTATTTAAAAATGGGAAAAGCCTTTGCTTTAATAAAAATGGATATTAATAAATCCTCATTATTTTTATTTAAATAAACCTTTACTCTTTTTATCAAATAGATATATTTTATTTCAAAAGCTTGGCCAAGATTTAATTTGGCTCTATAAAATAATCCTTATTTATAATTCTACCTTTTCTTTTGGAAACCAAATCTTTTTATTAAAAGATTCAAAATTAAGGATTCCAATTATTAAAACTCTTTATTAATTGTTTAAATTTTTAAATTTTATTTAATCAAAATAGTTTTTGATGTTTCCAATTGGAATAAAAAGTTTCTTCTCACCCTAAATTTCAACAAAATTTTATTTTGTTTATTTATTTTTCACATTACAAGATTTGGAAAATCTTGGGATGTGACAGATAATAACCATTTTATTATTACCTCTCGGGCATATTCCCTTCAGCCGTGCCTACGACGATCGCCGAAGGAGGGTTAGTGAGCTGAAGCTGTCAGAGGAGGGAGAGGAGGGAGGAGTTGGGCCGCGTGAGGATCCCTCCCCGGCGTGCGCGTACCTGGTGGAGTGCTGCTCGCAGCGTCGGTCATCCCTCGCCGCCAGCCAGCACGCCGACACTTAGGCGCGTGGATATGGCGGCGGGGACAGGTCGTGGTTCACCCACTTGAGGGAGGCACGCTTCTTTACGCCCTCCAATCGGACAAACTTGGTGTGCGCATCATCGGCGACACGACGCAGAGGACTGTCGCCGCTCCCCGCTTCCACATGTCCCTCTGCCAACCCCGCAGCTACCTCTACATGAAGAAATGGCCTCGATCTCGCTTGGGTGCGCCCATGATTGCTCGCTGGAGTTCGAGCTGGCGGAGGTGGCGCTAGGGTTGGGAGGGGCGGAAAGAACGGGTTGGGAGGGGCGAAAATATGTGACCTATTTTTGTACAGGTCGAGTTGGACGATTAGCGGGCCAGTGTAAAAATTTAGGGATTTCTATTTTCGTGCCCCTGGTTTGTTAGTTGTACTCAGTTTTCCCGAGCCGCTCAACTTTCCCTCACTTTTGCCCATATCCTACTACGAAATGCTCACATTGTCTGAAACTCGCTGTCTGTCAACCTTGCCATTATGTGCTAACAAGTGGGGTCGCGTTCAGTCGGGTCCCGTAGTAGACCCTCGCCGTTATGTGATGACAAGTTGTTACTTGCTGACAAGTGGGGCCGATTGGTTAGATACGTGACATGTGGGGTCGTGCCATGTTGGACTGCATGGGGCCGGCTTGTTGGGAACGCGTTATGGAGGACGTGGTGTGGGACCATGTTGGCGCGTACGGTGGTTACGTGCGTCGTGTCGCCTAAATTGAAAGTTTTATTTTTTATTATTTTTATGATTGGCCTTTTTAAGAGCGATTTTTGTGTTTTTTTGCCCAAAAAGGTAGAGAACCTAGAGAAGCTTTTCTTTTCATTCATTGTTCCTTTTGGCCCTTGTTTTTTCCCAATCTGGTAGCAAATCTAGAGCAGGAAATCTAACTAGCACTATAAATACATTCAGTAAACATAGAAAATGTAAATAAAGCAACTAATATGGTACTTAACGAGGTTCGATAATTAGGCTGCTCAGCAGCATCGGACAAGTTCAACAGACAATACAAAAGAAACTTCTTTACAACAGTAGCAACACAAGATCAGTGGCCCCTCATGGCCTCTGCCTCCTCCCTCCAGAGATTCATTCACTTCTTGATGTCTAGTCCCTTGACCTTGGGCACCTTGGGCTTGATCGGGGGCATGCAAAACTCCTCGATGGCCCCCTTATGGAGGTTGCGGAGGTGAAACCGGAGCGCCTGGTGCTTGGTTCTAAAGTCGTTGACGTTCACGGACAGGCCGCAGGTCTTCACGTCCTCAGCATGCTACATGAGGGAGTTGAAGTCGGTGGCGATGCTCCCTGTGAAGAAGGGGTACCTGTAGACATCGCCAGCGAATAAGTTTTTGTTTGGAGTCTCGGATGAGATCTAGGACGTCACGAGAGGTTCCGGAATGGTCCGGAGAATAAGATTCATATAAGGGAAAGCAGTTTTTGGATTTTGAAATTGTTTCGAATTATTCGGTATTGTACCAGAAGCTTCTAGAACCTTCCGGAGTGGGACCAACGTGGCCCCACTTGTTGGGAGGGGGAGTGGGCCTACGGGGGAGTGCCCTGGCCGCATTGGTCCAGGGGCACAAGGCCCCATAGGCCCAACCGGCCAAAACCCTAGGGAAAACCTAGGGAAACCTTCTAGAAGGAAGGGGAAAACTTGCCCCCCACTCCAACCCTTGGGGCCGCCGCCCTAGGGCTTGGAGGAGGGGCCAAGGGGGTTGTCCAGCCCCCTATATATAGAGGGCAGGGGCGCAGCCCTCCTTCCCCACTCCTTCAACCCTAGCCGCCATACTGCTGCCCTCCATATCTCTCTCTCTCCCGACTGCGCGTAGGCGAAGCCCTACCGCAGAAACTCTCCACCTTTGCACCACGCCGTCGTGTTGTAGATCCAATCTATCTCTCCACCCCACTTGCTGGACCAAGGAAGGAGGAGACGTCGAGGTGCCGTACGTGTGCATCTCTCGGAGGCATCGCCACTTGCGGTGTTGGATCAGATCAGATCGCGAGGAGGAGAAGGCTAGTACGACTACATCAACCATGTTCTGTTGAATGTTCCGCTGTGCGAATCTTCAAGGGTATGAAGATCTCATCTACCCCCTCTCGTTGTTTGCATCTCCTAGATTAGATCTTGGCTTTCCCGTTCGCATCCGTAGAAAATTTTGATTTACTATGCTGCAAAACCCTTCAAACAAGTAGCAAAAGTGCTCGGGAAAGTAGATACGTTTTGGACGTATCAACTCCCCCCAAGCTTAGCTTATTGCTTATCCTCAAGCAATTCAGTTGAAAACTGAGTGCGATAAAAGAACTTTCACGAACACATTTTCTTCATATGATGTATATATTCTCAGCACAGGAGTAGATGCTTAGACAATTCATAATAAGAAGTATGCAACTAAGTCTACTCAATAGTCATTGCAAGCTATGAAGAGAAACCAACTCAATAATAATAAGTAGCAAGAAACATAAACATAAACAACATTGCAATGCTCATAATAAGGTATGATGGAGTGGTATCTCTCTTGCCTTTGTTTGTAGAGCACAATATAAATGCCAAGGCACCTCTGAAGTTCAAGTGATGACTAGAGATAAAGATATCAGAGATACAATCATCAAAGTCATGAAATAATTAACCAAGTTTTGGAACAAACACAAGAATGACAACTATGCTCTCAAGAAGGTGCTCATAGAATAAGTGGTGACTCAACAAGGAAGTGAAAGGGTTTTGTAAAGTTTGAAAGGATTACAAATGCTGAAAGAAAGGTACTCATTAGCTTTGAGCTGTCATTGCCCCTATCATACGCATCTTCATGTGGTTAAGGTGAAAGTGAGGTCCAATCTGAGTTCTATGCTTGACAGATCATAAACTGGAAATCCCAAGTCCCTTGAGTACGAGGGCCGCTCCGCATGCTACTCAACTTTGGTTACCTGTAAATTCTTGTCATTGTAAATACATGCATATCATAGAGAACCGCCAAAGGGTACCCCTTGCACATGATATAGGAGCTATCCCATGATAAAAATGACAAGGCAAGCAGACAATGAGCATCTCAGCAATCTTTTTATTTACTATATGCATAGCTTTTTATTGAGGATGCTTCATAAATGCTCATTATGGTGATGCTGCAAGTTTCCACCATGATTAGGCCTGGCTTAGGCTAGCGGCCCAGGCGTTTCTCTAACACAATGTATAGACTCCATGAACTCACAAGCTCCCTTTTTATTTCACACCGACGACATCCGCAAACAAAAGAGCAAGATATCAATTGGATATGTATCCAAAAAGTGTTGAAAGCATTCCTCGTGACAACACAGTTCTGTTGACTCCCAGCATATAATTTGCAAGCATATAACTTTCATGGAAAGGTCACAATGGTTCAAGATTATTAAGTGCAAGGAATAAAGTGTGCCATCAAGGTCGTGAGAGCTTTACTAACTAACTTTCTCAAAACAGACAAACAATTTATTTGGAATAAAACAAGGATAAAGAATATGCACTGAAATAGCAAATGATGCTAATAGGTACGTATGGTGGACACAGTTGGCAATATTGGTTTTGGGGAGTTGGAAGCACAAGTTGAGCTCATACTCAGTGCAAATGAAGGCTAGCAATAGAGAGGGAGCGACAAACGAGAGAGCAATAACTGTCATAATCATGCTTGTAAC
Organism: Avena sativa; assembly: GCA_916181665.1. Lineage (NCBI taxonomy): Eukaryota > Viridiplantae > Streptophyta > Magnoliopsida > Poales > Poaceae > Avena > Avena sativa. The sequence goes on along the minus strand of OV702289.1, from coordinate 34,251,055 downwards.
AAAACAGGACTATGACATGAAAGTGATACTAGAACTTTGAGGCAAAATAAATCGTCGAGGCTTACTGACTATTGTTTAGTCATATGCATGCGTGAGCATGTGCCAAGTCGATTCACATGAAACAATCATAGGAGGATACCACAATATCATACAAAGTTATGAATATAACAATGCAAGCAAACATTCATATGACATGCTACAAACTATTAGCAAGCTGGAGCTAATCACAAGAAAGCAAGAACTACTAAGCATTCATAATAACATACACCTTACACGAACATGCTAAGAATGCTCACAATGATGAGTATATGTACAAAAATAAAACAAATAGAGTTCGTTACCAGCCTCTTACCACACCTCAAGTTGTCTTAATATTCATTATTGCTCTTCACTTGTGTGACTTGAATAATAACATGAAACCAAACTCCACTGAGGACAACTGAACCCTGCAAAGAACTCACAAAACCAAAGAAGAACAACAAATATTTTTGGTGTTTTCGATTTTTTAAAGAAAGTAAACAAAGCAAAACCAACAAAGCAAAAGCAAACCGAACAAAGTAAAATCTTTTTGGATTTTTATTTTAAGGCAAACCAAAACCAAAATGCAAAGAAACAACAAAGAGAAACAACGAAAATATTTTTGGTATTTTTGTGTTTTTGAGAAAGCAGCATCAAGAACCAAAAAGAAAGCGAAACAATGGATATACAAAGAACCGACGAAACATGATATATAGATGAGTGTGATGTCAGTATACCTCCCCCCAATATTAGGCTTTTGGCCTAAGTGGGGATCAAAAGCGCGGGTAGTAACCCCATGCTGGTGGGTCATCATATGAATGATCGTAGTCAGGCGCTTGCGATGAAGAAGAAGACGTGCCCCAATCATAAAAAGGCTGCTGGTATGAAGACTCTCCCAAGTTGGAGGGCTAAACTGAATCATCTTTGGCATCCACTCCATCATTCTCCTCATGTCGGGAGACCTCCGCCACGTATGTGTCAAAGTCCTCCTCCGTGAGTGACCATATTTGCCTATTATCAAAATTAAACAAAGCAGGTGCAGGCAACTAGACCACTTTCTCAGTCCTACCCCCTTTCCACCATGCTTGGCAAAATATAATTTGTACGGTAAACTTCTCACAGTAGCCCCCAAAGATACAAAATTATGCTGAACCATGGAATAAAGATCAAGTCTCTCAATGGGGAACTGATAATCTAAATGGTGAGGCTCTAGACCATGGAAAGCTAGCAACCTAGAGGCAATGAGACCATCACAAATTCCACCCTTCTTGCGGTTAGTAGTAAGACGGTAAGTTATCAAAGCACCCAGGTTATAAGATCTATCCGTATTCAAAGCAACTACGATAAAAGCTAGATCAAAGGAGGATAACTTCCTAGCAATCTTTCTAGCAAGAACACACTTGGTAATGAAATAGGCAAAATATCTAATAGATGGGAACTGAATGTTCCAAATTTTACCAATTTCCTTCGAGAAGTCGAAACCTTGGCAAATCTCAGCATATAAATCCATAAGTAACTTGGGCCTCTCCTTGATATTCTCACAAGATCCCCAATAAGGTACTCTAATAGCTGCACAGAAATCAGCAAACGATAGGTCGACAGCTATATTGTATATTTTGTAATGGACCATGTGATTAGATGGAGCCCAAGTAAACCGGAAGTCCTGCACCACAACCATGGCTAGCTTAACAAATTGAAAAGGTTCACCTTCTACAAAGTGTTCCAACCCTGCATTGGTAATCATAGTTTGGAAATCCTTGAGGATTCCCGCGGTTCACATAAATTCCTGGCATGGATATATGGAAGGGAAGACTCCTTCCTCACGATGAACTTTCATTGGCTCAGGTACCATCAAGTCATATTGATTCAGTGGATATGCACTCATCTTCCTTACTGAAATTTTTAGACAAACATCAAACCAAGTGATTTCCAAGTTGATAAATGATGATCAACTACTGTAGGAACCTTCTATAGGACTACACATGCATCAAAATGAAAACTCTAGGCAAAGAACAAACATGCAAGCTCACACAACCTGACACCTATAGCAGCAAAACACTCATGATACAATCTACCAATCACAAATCTAATTGAACAAGTGGAGGAGGCACATACCAAGGAGCAATCCCTCCAAAAATCAGCAGCAAAGATGGGCTGAGCAAGAAGATCGAAAATCGCGAGCAAGAACAGTAAGAACTCGAGCTTGAGAAAGTTTTCCGGTGTTTTTCGGGAGAGAGAAATAAGATGGCTGGCAGGAGGCACCTTGAAGGGGCCTAGGTGGGCCACACCCCACTCAGGCGCCACCTCTGGTGTGCCCGTGCCTACCAGGGATGTGGGTGGCTGGGGTGGCCCCCTGGGTCACTCCAGGTGTCCCTCTGCCCCTTTTTTCGAGGAAAAAATTATTTTGAATTTTCTGGAATTTTCGGGAAACTTTATTTTTGGTTAATTTTCATGGTATGAAAATTGATTTTCTCGCAGAAACAGACTTTTTTAGAAGAAGCAAAAGCAAACAAAAACCAAACTACAGAAGTTCTAATACACTCTAACAAGCAAACAACTAAAGCGAACAAGAGAAAAAGCAAAGACTAGGAAAGAGGAAAGTAAAAGAAAGCAAGTATAATCACGGTGGAAACATTATTTTGTTCATTAAAATCCTTTTTTAACAAGGTTGATCAAGTCTTGTTACCAAAACAATCTTATATGAAACAAAACTTTGCAATCCACAAGGTGATTATGTTACCTTAAGCTTGATAGCAATGGTCCCAATCATAATAGTTTCAAAATTTTCTTGTGGAATGGGACAATATATTTCTCCAACCTTGATGCTCTCAATATTTTGAATGGAATTCAGGCAATATCTCTTAGCAACCTTCTTGGGGAAATAGACAGTATGCTCTTTGTCATTAATATTAAATGTTACTTTTCCTTGATTACAATTCATGATAGCACCTGCAGTATTAAGAAAATGTCTCCCAAGAATAATAGACATATTATCATCTTCAGGCATTTCAAGCACAACAAAATCAGTTAGAACCAAGCAATTATGAGCAACTTGAACAGGAACATCCTCACATATACCAGCAGGAATAATAGTTGACTTATCAGCCATTTGCAAAGATATATCAGTTGGTATCAACTTTTCTAGCTGGAGTCTCTTGTAGAGAGAAAAAAGCATAACACTAACTCCAGCTCCCAAATCACATAAAGAAGTTCTAACATAGTTGTTCTTAATAGAGCAAGGAATAGTTGGTATACCTGGATCACCAAGTTTCTTTGGAACCTTACCATTGAAGGAATAATTAGCAAGCAAAGTAGAAATCTCCTCATTAGGAATCTTCCTTTTATTAGAGACAATATCCTTCATATACTTCGAAGAAGGAGGCAACTTAATAGCATCAATCAAAGTAATTTGCAAGAATAAAGGTTTCATCCACTCACAAAACTTGTTGTAGTGTTCTTCCTCCTTTGACTTGTGTTTCTTACCTGGAAAAGGCACAGGTTTCTGCACCCAAGGTTCTCTCTCTTACCATGTTTATTAGCAATAAAATATTCCTTAGTGTACCTAGTATTCTTAGTGTGCTTCTCAGGTTCTTCCTCAATTTCCTCCTTATCAGGAGCATCATTTTTATCATTACCACTCTCAGTTTCAGCATCAGAGACAGATATACTATTAGGATCTATAGCAGGTTCAAGTGGTTCCTCAACTATTCTATGTTTCTTTTTCTTTCTCTTACGAGGACTACCACTACTCTCACCTTGTTGAGAATCCTGCTCAATTCTTTTAGGGTGTCCTTCAGGATATAAAGGATCTTGAGTAGCTATACCACTCATAGTTCTAATTCCATAAGCATGTTTATCTCCTGAGGCATTAACTAGCATATCTTTTTCTACCTTAGCAAGTTGATCAAGTGGAGTTTGAACCATTTGAAAGTGTTTACAAAGCATTTTAATATCATTAGAAGTTATTTCCACAATATCTTTCAACTCTTTAATAGCTCTAGAGTTTTCCAATAAATGATTCTGAACTTGTTTATTAAAATTACCTTGTTTAACAATAAAAATGTCAAGTTCCTCTAAACATTGATCAGGAGGCTTACCATAAGGAATATCACCTTCATCAAAGTGTTGGAGAGAGTGTACCTCAATAGTAGATGAGTGGGGAATTGGCTTACATAATTCTTCTATAGGAGGTAGATTCTTCACATCTTCAGCTCTAATACATTTTTCCTTTAGGCATTTCTTAGCTTCCTTCATCACTTCATCATTTAATGCAATAACTCCCCTCTTCTTTGGTGTTGGTATTGGAACTGGTTCAGGAACATCTGGTTCAGGAGTAATAGGCTCAGGTGTATTTAGCTCAGTTGAAGTCCAATCATCATAATTCTTGCTTATTTTATCCATTAATTCTTCAGCATCTATAGGAGTTCTTTTCCTAAAAACACAATCAGCAAAGCTATCTAGGTATGTCCTAGAATCATCAGTTAGTCAATTATAATAAATATCAAGAAGCTCATTCTTAGGTAATGGACATCCAGGATGTGCATGAATCAAGGCACATAACCTTGTCCATGACTCAGGCAATTTCTCTTCTTCTCCCTGTTTAAAATCAAAAAGTCTCTACAAAGCAGCATGTCTAGCACTAGGAGGAAAATATTTTTGGAAGAAAGAAGCAATCAAACAATCAGGGCTATCAAGAGAACCGGGAGGTAATCTATTAAACCAAGCCCTAACTTCTCCTTTTAGTGAAAAGGGGAAGATCTTAGTAACAAAGTACTTGCGCATCTTAAAATCATTAGAGAATAAAGCACTCATAGTAGAAAGCTCATTCATATGAGCTACATCACTCTCATTTTCAGTACCACAAAAAGGTTCTTTCTCAACAATTACCAAAAAGGATAAATCAAGATAAAAATCATAGTCTTTATCTTTAATATCTATGGGAGAAGTGGCAAACTTAGGATCAGAGGACAACTTAGAAATAATGGTGCGTCTAGCAAGGAGACTCTTAATAGCACTAGTACCATGTGTGTTTCGGCACTCTTCAACAAAATCATTAGTGAACTCAATGTAAGCATCATTAATATCATAACTCTCTCTAGACTCAGGTGAGCTAACAGGTGTAACATTGTCTTCACTAGAAGTTTCAGTATTTCCTAGACTAGCCATAGTAACATCTAGGAAAGGACCTAATTAACCACTCGCATCAAGCAAAGTAGAAGTAACATCATGAGTATTGATGGTGCTTGACGTGGATCACTTCGTTGGAAACCCCAAGAGAAAGGTGTGATGAGCACATCAGCAAGTCTTCCCTCAGTAGAGACCGAGGTTATCGAACCAGAAGGAGAAAGGAAATGTCACACAGGTGTTGCAAGCAACGCGGAGACCTGCACAACACAAACTCAAGACTTTGCCCCAACAAATCAGTGAGGTTGTCAAGCTCACCGGTTTGCTGTAAAAAAGGATTAAACGTAGGGTGTGTAAGGTAATGGTTTGCAGCAAGTAAACAGGTAACAGTGGAAGATGTATCAATGGTAAAGATTGGACCGGGGTCCATAGTTCACTAGAGGTTCTCTCCTTAGATAAACAACATGGCATGAAGGGTAAACAAATTACAGCGGGGCAATTGACAGGAACTGAGCAAGGCATAACAATGCAATTACTAGTCAGAAAGATCCTATGAGATTCGATTGGGCAATACAACAAGATACATAGACCGCCATCCAACTGCATCTATGACTAGAAGTCTACCTTCAGGTTATCATCCGAACCCCCTCCAGTATTAAGTTGCAAGCAACAGACAACTGCTTTAAGCAAAGTGTGTAAGGTAAACAGTCCACATGTTCCATGAACAAGAGACCGTTGTTTTCTCCCTAGTGGCAACAACACATTCTACAACCGAAGAGATTATTGTCACTTCCCTTGGAAACTAGAGGCATGAACCCACTATCGAGCATAAATACCCCCTCTTGGAGTCACTAGCAACTACTTGGCCAAGATAGATACTAAAAACAGAGAGCATGCAAGATCACAAACAACACAGACATGATAGAATCATAAAGACAAAACCATTAATCAAACCAACATAATAATCTCAATATCCATCGGATCCCCGCAAACACAACATGCATGATTACAAATAGATTAGATCTTGATCATGAACGGAGCTCACAAGATCTATACATGAAAGCACAAAGGAGGAGATACAACCATCTAGCTACTACATGGACCCATAGTCCAAGGTGGAACTACTCACGCATCATACCGGAGAGAAGGCCTCCGGGATGATCTCCCCTCCGGCAGGGTGCCGGGAAGAACTTCAGATTCCCCTGATCTAGGGACGATGGTGGCGGCGACTACAGACGGTTTTGTGGATATTTGATCAGGTGCTTAGGGTTTCTGCATCGGGGGCTTCTTATAGGCGAAGGGGGAGGTTGAGGAGGCGGCCAGAGGGGCCACACCCCTCCCAAGCGCGGGCCCACCCCTGGCCGCGCCTAGGGGGGGGTATGGCTGCCCTGGTACGCCTCTCTGGCTCCCCTTTGGACTTCTTGTTCTCCACGAAAAGTTATTGACTTTGTCTTTTGTCCCGTCCAATTCCGAGAATATTTCTCTACTAGATTTTCTGAAACCAAAAACAACAGAAAACAGGCAACTGGCACTGTGGCAACTTGTTAATAGGTTAGTACCAGAAAAGATATAAAAAGCACCTCAAAGTGTGGACAAAGCAAAGCAAAGTAGATACTAACAAGCATGGACCATCAAAAATTATAGATACGTTTCCGACGTATCAAGCATCCCCAAGCTTAACTCCTGCTCGTCCTTGAGTAGATAAGTGATAAAATAATAATTTTTGAGGTGACATGCACCCTCACAATAAAGATCCAACCATTTGCAAGCATTGAAAGCTGGGATCAAAGAACTCTAAACATGTGCATGAAATAATGGAGTTCTAACAATAGGACATAGTAACTATGCATGCAACATGAAAGGCTACAAACAAAGATCATGAATAACATGCATTGAAAAACGTTTGTTTGTTTCACATACAGAAAACATAGCATAGTGGCAATCAGCTTGTCCCTCATAGAGTAGCAATATAGATGCATAGGACACCTTCAAAGTTCACAAGGGTGACTAGAAACAAATAGCACAAGAACAAGTATTATCACAATATGCATCAATCAATAAGCTTTGGAACACTGCACATAGAATGACAACTATGCTCTCTTAATGGTGCCTAAAGGTAGAAGGTGGAAAATCAATAATGGTGGAAGAAAGGCCTTTTTGTAAAGGAAGCAGGGATTTCAAGTTTCAAAAAGAGCTTCCAAAAATTATGGTACTTGTTAGCTTTCAGCCCTCATTGCCCCTATCATAAGCATCTTGAAGTGATTAAGGTTAAAGTGACCAAACTATGGAGTATATGCTTGACAAAGTATAAGTTGGCAATCTCAAGTCACTTGAATACGAGGGACACACCCAATGCTACTCAACTTCAGTCACCTATAATTTCTTGTCATTATAAGTATTTGCATATCATTGAGAACCGCCAACGGCGTACCCCTTGCACATGGTACAGGAGCTTTCCCATAACCAAAATGACAAGGCAAGCAGACAATGGACATCTCAGAGATCTTTTTATTTACTATGTGCAAAGCTTTTTATTGAGGATGCTTCATAGATAGCTCACTCTGGTGATGCTACAAGTTTCCACCATGATTAGGCATGGCTTAGGCTAGCGGCCCAGGCGTTTCTCTAACACATAATACAAACTCCATGGACTTACAAGCTTCCTCTTTATTTCACACCGGTGACATCCATAGACAAAAGAGCATGATATCAACTAAGTACAGAGTACAAGTGCAATGTTGAAAACGTTCCCCGTGACAGCATGGTTCTGCTAATTCCAACGTATAAGTGCAAGCATATATAACATAGATGACACAATGGTTCAAGTTTATTAGGTGCAAAGAATATAAAGTGTGCCATCAAGTTTGTGAGGGCTTTAATCACTAAGTTTTCACATAACAAAATAGTTTTTGATTGGAAGATAGTTGAAAATAAGAATATACTTGGAATGGTGTAACACACCATGCATAGGAGTTTATAGTGGACACTGATGATGCTCGACGTGGCACTTCGTTGGTAACCCCAAGCACAGGGTGCAAAGTGAAAGCAACAAGTTTTCCCTCAGTTGAGACCGAGATTATCGAACCAGAAGGAGGAAGCAAACGTCACACAGGTGTTGCAAGCAACACGGAGACCTGCACAACACAAACTCAAGACGTTGCCCCAACGAATCAGTGAGGTTGTCAAGCTCACCAGTTTGCTGTAACAAAGGATTAAACGTATGGTGTGGAATGTAATGGTTTGCAGCAAGTAAACAAGTAACAGTGGAGGATGTATTGATGGTAAAGATTGGACCGGGTCCATAGATCATTAGAGGTGATCTCCTTAGATAAACAACATGGCATGAAGGGTAAACAAATTACAGCAGGGCAATTGACAAGAACTGAGCAAGGCATAACAATGCAATTACTAGTCAGAAAGATCCTATGAGATTCGATTGGGCAATACAGCAATATAGATAGACTGCCATCCAACTGCATCTATGACTAGAAGTCCACCTTCAGGTTATCATCCGAACCCCCTCCAGTATTAAGTTGCAAGCAACAGACAACTGCTTTAAGCAAAGTGTGTAAGGTAAATAGTCCACATGTTTTATGAACAAGAGACCGTTGTTTTCTCCCTAGTATCAACAACACATCTACAACCGAAGAGATTATTGTCACTTCCCTTGGAAACTAGAGGCATGAACCCACTATCGAACATAAATACTCCTTCTTGGAGTCACTAGCAACTACTTGGCCAAGATAGATACTAAAAACGGAGAGCATGCAAGGTCACAAACAACACAGACATGATAGAATCATAAAGACAAAACCATTAATCAAACCAACATAATAATGTCAATATCCATCGGATCCTCGCAAACACAACATGCATGATTACAAATAGATTAGATCTTGATCATGAACGGAGCTCACAAGATCTATACATGAAAGCACAAAGGAGGAGATACAACCATCTAGCTACTACATGGATCCATAGTCCAAGGTGGAACTACTCACGCATCATACCAGAGAGAAGGCCTCCGGGATGATCACCCCTCCGGCAGGGTGCCGGGAAGAACTTCAGATCCCCCCGATCTAGGGACGATGGTGGCGGCGGCTACAGATGGTTTCGTGGATATTTGATCGGATACTCATGGTTTCTGCATTAGGGTCTTCTTATAGGCGAAGGGGGAGGCTGAGGCGGCGGCCAGGGGCCTCAAACCCTAGCCAGGCGTGGGCCCACCTGTGGCCGCGCCTGGGGTGGGTCTGGCCCCCCTGGCTGGCCCCCTGGCTCCCCTATGGACTTCTTGTTCCCCACGGAAATTAATTGACTTTGACGTTTGTCCCGTCCAATTCCGAGAATATTTCTTTACTAACTTTTCTGAAACCAAAAATAGCAGAAAACAGGCATCTGGCACTGTTGCAACTTGTTAATAGGTTAGTACCAGAAAATATGTAAAAAGCACCTCAAAGTGTAGACAAGTAAAGCGAAGTAGATACTAAACAAGCATGGAGCATCAAAAATTATAGATACGTTTCCGATGTATCAACATCCCCAAGCTTAACTCCTGCTCGTCCTCGAGTAGGTAAGTGATAAACAGAATAATTTTTGAGGTGAGCATGGACCCTCACAATAAAGATCCAACCATTTGCAAGCATTGAAAGCTAGTAACAAAGAACTCTAAACATGTGCATGGAAGAATGGAGTTCGAACAATAGGACATAGTAACTATGCATGCAACATGAAAGGCTACAAACAAAGATCATGAATAACATGCATTGAAAAACGTTTGTTTGTTTCACATACAGAAAACATAGCATAGTGGCAATCAGCTTGTCCCTCATAGAGTAGCAAATAGATGCATAGGACACCTTCAAAGTTCACAAGGGTGACTAGAAACAAATAGCACAATAACAAGTAATATCACAATATGCATCAATCAATAAGCTTTGGAACACTGCACACAAGATGACAACTATGCTCTCTTAATGGTGCCTAAAGGTAGAAGGTGGAGACTCAAATAATGGTGGAAGAAAGGCCTTTTAATAAAGGAAGCAGGGATTACAAGTTTCAAAAAGAGCTTCCAAAAATTATGGTACTTGTTAGCTTTCAGCCCTCATTGCCCCTATCATAAGCATCTTGAAGTGGTTAAGGTTAAAGTGGCAAAGCTGGAGTATATGCTTGGCGAAGTATAAGTTGGCAATCTCAAGTCACTTGAATACGAGGGCCACACCTCATGCATACTCAACTTTGGGCCTAGGCAAGTTCTTGTCATTGTAAGTATTTGCATATCATTGAGAACCGCCAACGGGGTACCCGTTGCACATGGTACAAGAGATTTCCCATAACCAAAATGACAAGGCAAGCAGACAATGAGCATCTCAGCAATCTTTTTATTTACCATATGCATAGCTTTTTATTGAGGATGCTTCATAGATAGCTCACTATGGTGATGCTGCAAGTTTCCACCATGATTAGGCATGGCTTAGGCTAGCGGCCCAGGCGTTTCTCTAACACAGAATACAAACTCCATGGACTTACAAGTTCCCTCTTTATTTCACACCGGTGACATCCATAGACAAAAGAGAATGATATCAACTGAGTACAAAAGTACAAGTGTAATTTTGAAAACGTTCCCCGTGACAACACGGTTCTGCTAATTCCAACTTATAAGTGCAAGCATATACAACAAAGTTGTCACAATGGTTCAAGTTTATTAGGGGCAAAGAATAAAGTGTGCCATCAAGTTTGTGATGTCTTTAATCACTAAGTTTTCACATAACAAAATAGTTTTAAATTGGAAGATAGTTGAAAACAAGAATATACTTGGAATGCTGTAACACACCATGCATAGGAGTTTATAGTGGACACTTTGGAATAACTTGGTTTCTTGGGAGTTGGAAGCATGAGTAGAACTTACTCATACAAGTGGAGGCTAGCAAAAGACTAGGAGCAAAAAACTAAGAGAGCATAATGGCCATAATCATGCAATGCAATAAAGCATACTAATAAAAGCAAAGAGTGGTACTACAAGTCAAGGACTAAATGATCATAGAGGCTAATGGTGACTTGTCATAGTCATAACATGGTGTAAGCATGTGCCAAGTCAACCCAAGGAAAGCATCAAAGGAGAATACTACAATACTATGCTTTTGCATGCTAAAACAACGCATAATTTCTTCAAGGCACACTAAGCAATCCCAATTGTTTGGAACAAGACATGCTACATCAATAATCACTAAGCATAATGCTAAAACAACACCTAGAATGTCATGCTAAAGTCTAAGTCACAGTCAATGCAAGCTCCTCTTGCACTTTAAGCAAGAACTTACTACTCCTTTCCAACACCAAGCAAACTTATTTGTAAAATAGCACAGCGAGAACGGGGGTCCAAACTACTTTATTCAAGCAAACTAAACAACCTAAGCAAAGCAAACGAAAACTAAGACGCTCCAAGAACAACACAACTGTGCATGAAACAATAAAAACGAAGTGTCTAGACAGACCTGAGCTTTTTATTGATGAAGAAGGGGATGCCTTGGACATCCCCAAGCTTTGACGCTTGTACCTCTTGGATATTTCTTGGGGTGACACCATGGTGGCATACCCAAGCTTGAGATTTTGTCCATTATTCATCTCATTACATCATTCTCTCTCTACACCTGAAATTTTTCCTTCATACAAAACTTCACACAATCTTCATTAGCAATATTAGTTTATTCAAATGATATTATACCTCTTGGCAAAGCTTTGGAACAGCAAGATTTTTCACTAAAGACACACGCTACTGTAGCAATTCATTCAAAAACCTCAATTTCCCAAAAAGAACTCAAAAAGGAATCAATAAGGAGCAAATGCAAATAATGGCAGAAATCTGTCAAAACAGACCAGTAGGTAGAAACTTTTCGAACATCTTTTGTTGCTCAAATTAAAAAGTATTGAACTAATGAAAGTTAACTAACATACTGGGGGATTTATTCGTAAATTTTGATCTCAATCCGAGTTACAGATACTCCTCACGATTTTTTTGGTGGAGGACAGAAATCTGTTTTGGGGCAGCAACTCCCCAAATCTTACTTTCCTCTCATTAGAGGTCATTCTTGGAACAAAAAGCAAACAAAAAGGATAAGGATAGGTCATTACTGAATTAATAACTTCCAAGACTCAAGGAAACTCTTGGGTTATCTCCCAACAAGTACTTTTCTTTAACGCCTTTAAGTTAGGCACAAGAAGCAAGAAGAATCAAGTATTTTCAAATGAGGAAGCATAAATATCAAATATTGCTTTCAAAGGAGGAGCAAAAAGCAACTTCTCTCTCCTCATAGGGAAGTGTTCAATACCTTTCTTGAATGGAAATTGATATTTGATGGTGCCTTCTTTCATATCAATGATGGCACCAACTGTTCTAAGAAAAGGTCTTCCCAAAGTAATAGGACAAGAAGCATTGTATTCAACATACAAAACATAGAAATCCACATGGACATAAGAATTATTAACCATAATGAGAACATCATTAATACTCCCCATGAGTTTCTTTTTATCATTATCATTGAGTGGGACATCTAAATAATAATATTCCAACGGTGGCAAATCAAGCATTTCATAAATCCTCCTAGGCATAATAGATACACTAGAACCAAGACCACATGAAGCTTTGAGATCAGAGTCATTCACTTGCATATTAATAATGGGTTCCCAACTATCTTCTACTTTCCTAGAATAGAATCTTTGTGTTTTATCTTCTCTTCCTTAATCTTAACAAGAGCATCTGTAATGTGTTTAGTAAAGGCAACATGCATGTCACTAGCATCAGGACTTCTAGCAAAATTTTGTAGGAACATAATCATTTAAGATATATTGCAACCATCAATATCAAAATCAAACTTAGCATCACTAGTAGTAGGATAGGCTTAGGCATAGTAGGAGGAGGAATAGGGACTACTTGTGGTTTAGTGGTGATGGTGTACACACTATTGTTTCTATCAATTTCAGCTCCCCTTTCCCACTTAGCATGAAGTTGAGCTAACAGCCTAACATTTTCATCAATAGTAACTTGTATGGCATGAGCAGTAGCAAAGGTGTTTTCCATAGTTTCAGGTTTAGCAGCCATTTTATTAATCAAAGAAGACTGAGCTTTAGACAAAGAGGATATATTTTTCTCAGCACTCAAAATTTTTGACTGTAAACTAGGAATTTCTCTATTCAAATTCTCAAGCTGATGACTAATGTTTTTCAAGATAATAGATTGCTCCTCCATAGTTTTAGTGAAAATCTTATTTTGCTCATATTGCATTTGCATAAAATTCTTAGTGGATCTCTCTACTTCTAGAAGGATAAACATTTCCACTAGGAGGATAAGCCCTATAATCATAAGCATTGTTGTTGAAATTGTTGTTTCTAATGAAGTTCACATCAACTTCCTCTTCTTGAGCAACCAAAGAGGCTAAGGGAACACTATTAGGATCTAGAGGAGCTTTCCCATTAACAAGCATAGCCATAATAACATCAATCTTTTCAATCAAAGAGGAAGTTTCCTCAACAGAATTTACCTTCTTACCGTGTGGAGCTCTCTCAACATGCCATTCAGAGTAGTTAAGCATCATATTGTCAAGGAGTCTTGTTGCAGCACCCAAGGTGAGGCCCATGAAAGTACCTCCAGCAGCTGAATCCAGCAGGTTCCTTGAAGAGTAGTTCAAACCTGCATAAAAAGTCTGGATAATCATCCAAGCAGTGAGTCCATGAGTGGGACAATTCTTAACCAAAGTTTTCATTCTTTCCCAAGCTTGAGCAACATGTTCATTATCAAGTTGTTTAAATTTCATAATGTCACTTCTCATAGCAATAATATTAGCAGGAGGATAGTACTTTCCAATAAAAGCATATTTGCACTTAGTCCAAGAATCAATACTATTTTTAGGCAAAGAAAGCAACCATTCTTTAGCTTTTCCTCTCAAGGAGAAAGGAAAAAGCTTGAGCTTAATAATATCTCCATCTACCTCCTTATACTTTTGCATATCACAAATTTCAACAAAGCTATTAGGATCATCAGAACTAGCACCAGAAAATTGCTATCTCATCACAAGATTCAACAAAACAGGCTTAATTTCATAAAAGGTAGCATCAAGAGCAGGTGGAGCAATAGGTGTGCTAAGGAAATCATTGTTGTTGGTGCTAGTGAAGTCACACAACTTGGTGTTCTTAGCAGAGTTCATTTTGGCAAAGGTGGGCAAGCCAAAAATAGCAGCAGCCGCTAGAGCAGGAACTAATTTTTGTGTGTTTTTGAATAAAGAAATCAACCCAAACTATACTATTTTTTGGTTTTTTTTGGAAAGAGGCAAACAATACCAAGCAAGAAAAACAAAGCAAACTAAAAACAAAGTAAAGGGAAAGGAAGTGAAGGACTCCCCTTGTGAAGACGTCCTTAGCCTCCCCGGCAACGGCGCCAGAAAATCCATGATGATGCTCGACGTGGCACTTCATTGGTAACCCCAAGCGCAGGGTGCAAAGAGCAAGCATCAATTTTTCCCTCAGTTAAGACCGAGGTTATCGAACCAGAAGGAGGAAGGAAACGTCACACAGGTGTTGCAAGCAACGCGGAGACCTGCACAACAGAAAACCAAGACTTTGCCCCAACGAATCGGTGAGGCTGTCAAGCTCACCGGTTTGCTGTAACAAAGGATTTAAGCGTATGGTGTGTGTCACATCCCAAAATTTTCCAAATTTTGAAATGTGAAAAATTAAATAAACAAAATAAAACTTGTTGAAATTTAGGGTGAGAAGAAACTTTTTAATTCCAATTGGAAATATCAAAACCTATTTTGATCAAATAAAATCCTAAAGGGATTTAAAAAAAACAATAAAGTTAAAATATTTGGAATTACTATTTTGGATCATTTAATAAAAAGATTTGGTTTTCAAAAGAAAAGGTAGAATTATAAATAAAGATTATTTTAATGAGCCAAATTAAATCTTGGCCAAGCTTTTGAAATAAAATATTTCTATTCGATAAAAAGAGTAAAGGTCTATTTTAATAAAATAATGAGGATTTATTAATATCCAATTTTATTAAAGTAAAGGCTTTTCCATTTTAAATAAACACTAAAACTTGTTTTTTTATTTTAAATTAGTTTTCCAAGTGTTTTATTTATTCAAATAAAACCTACTGAAATGATTTTAGTATTGTTTTAGATTTCAAATAGATATTTAAAATAAATTAAACCCTATTTTAATTAATGACTAAGGTCTATTTTATTTAATTATTAAATAGATCCTAAAAGAATAAAAGCATTATTTTATTTGGACTTTGAATTGTGTTGTAAAAACAGAACTAAAAATTATACAAAGTTTAGCAAAGGTTTGAATTCATTTGAGTGTTTGAATTGTTTGAATAAAATCAAAACAGAAAATCAAATGGAAAAAGAAAAAAGCAATCTGTATAAAAAAGAGAATCAAACCCAACCCAACCCAACAGGCCCAGCAGCCCAATAGCCAGCCCAACTAACTCACCCGCAGCGAAACGTTTCGCACCAGGAAAAGAACCCGCAGAGACGCTAAGCAGTGGACCCATCTCCCTCTTCCTCTCCCTCACTGTCAGATGGACCCCACATCGCATGTTCTTCGTTTCCACCCGGGACCAAGTCCCCTGCCGTTGCTGCCTTTGATTGCGACGATGAATTCGCGTTATTGTCGCTGTTATACCTTGCTGTGACCACGCCCATTTAATCGCCCCTGTCCGCTCTCTCTTTCCCCCCAAACACCGCCTCCTCTCTGCCACTAGGCTGCCGGAATTTCGATCTCAAGCTTCTCTGCTCCGGCGACCTTCTCCAGCAAAATCCGGCGAACCACGACCACCCCTCGCCTCCCTCTGCATGCTAGCACATTCCCCATCGCCAGGCGCACCTGCCCATAGCACCACTTCGCTCCCGCGCGCTCTGGAAGCTCGGCTTCGTCGACCTCAACTCGCCACCGCGTCTGTCCCTTCTCCGGCGACCTCCCCTGGTAAGTCTCAACCGCCCCGGCACCTCCTGTTGATGCTCACATCATCCCCAGTTCAGCCCGCGTCTAACTGTGCCCCTACCGTGCCTCGGCGCGACCTGCAGCCCCATCCCTGACGACACCTGAGCGTGCCCGACGCTGCCACCGACTCCGGTGAAAGATTCCCTCCATTCCAGTGCGCCCCTGCCCCATCGTGAACACGTTGAGCATCAGCACCTCTCTGCGAGCACGGTGAGCACCCCCGCTACCTCTCTTGCATCCTATACCGCCGGCACCACCGCAGGCCGAGCGTGCTCCGCTAGTCTCCGCCGCCAGCGTCGCCCATTCCTGGTCAACCTCACATCAGCCGTTGGATCATCATCTAGTGGCTACGATATAACAGCTTAGCAAAGAGGTATCAGTTGATCTGAGCCGTATGATTTAAATGAAATCCAGTGGTCCAGAGAGCTCAATCCACCCGAAGCGGTACCGGCCAATTAGATTGCGCCACGTGGACATAGTTTTGTTTAAAACAGAATTTTGAATCTGATTGATATGCAAACTTGTAAAATTCATAACTTTAAATCTACACGTCCAATTTTTGCAAATTTTATATCAATGGAATCAGTAGAACAAGTACTTTGCAACGATGCACTTTGTTTAATGATTTGCTTCTGGAAAATTGGTTAAATTTGCAGAAACATGTGTAGGCTTATTATGAATATAAAAATTGTTCTAGATATAATTTTAATGTGAAATCTTTGCAAAATGGTTTGTTGTGAACCTACTGACCCTAGGAACCAACTTATGGATTTAAAAATGAATTCTGTGAAGTTTAGGAATAAATACTTGAATTAGCTCATTTCTAGTCAAATAAAAATATTGATTTTGATATGGAAATGATTTTTGAGTAAAACCTTTGGGGAATTATTTGATCCAAACCTTCTGACCCTAAACACCAAGTTTTGTGAATTAACAACTTATTTGATGAACAATATAAAATTATTGCTTTGCTAAAAGCATTTTCAACCACATAAAATATTGATTTGATTTAAAAATGGTTTATAGATAAAACCTTTTGCAAATGGTTTCACCACTTTAGTAAATGACCACTCTAGAACTTTATAATGTTTAGAGCCTAGTAGAAACCACCTTTGCAAATAAAACTACCTTTTGCATGCTTGCATGCATGACCTTGTTTTTGTTATTTTATGTGTGACCAATTGTTTGAATGTTGTGTTGAATATGTGTTTGCTTGATTGAATTGTAGTGAATTTAGAAGAGTGTGATATTTTCAAGATCAAGAAGTGAACCAACATTCTCTACTAAAAAGTCAAGTGACACTATCATCCAAGTCCTATTATTTTCATTACACTTAGTTGATTTTTCAAACATGCATGATAATGATTTCTATATTTTATGCTATGCTAAATCCTAATAGGATACCCCTATATATTCCTTAGTGGAAACATTGTAGTTGTAGTATGCTTAGCCCTGCTATATATTGGGATGGGATACATGTTATGAATATATGAAGAATTGAAAAGACATATGTTCTATATAATAAAACAAGTACTCAATGAACCACCTGGGACTTAGAGATTGAACATGTTTCTCGTACAGTGGCTTCCGTGTATAGCCACATGCTAAATGGGCTCTGGCTTAGTCAACTACATAGTGTAAGACCCATGCATTGGCATCTTCAGGTTAACTAGGATTGTGTGAGGGAACTTGAAACCCTACATTGGTGCCTGGATGACAAGCTAGCATTGTGTATTGGGAGGACTTCTATGGAAAGACTTTGTCACATTCTCAATCTGCCAGTACTCCATCTTGGTGAGTACTTATCCAGCGGCCACTGGTGGCATCAAGATGAGATTGTGTCATGTGGGTAAAGTGTACAACTTCTGCAGAAGATCAAAAATTCGAAGTACTTAGCCGTGTCCCCGGTTATGGACAATACTGAGCAACTAAGGCCTGAAGCTATGGAAGATCTCGACATTCCAATTTCTCAAAGTTAAAAACTTGAGGGTGACAACAAGGGATTAGAAGCACTTGGAGTTTTCCAAGAAGTTCAAAAAGATTTGATAAAGATCAAAAAAACTATTTTGAAAAGATAGGACAAAACTATAATGCTTTCTGCAAAGAGCTTAAACCCCACTTAGCCAAATATGCATGTAATGATATGATCCACATATTTCTACATAGTAGTGAAACTTGCCAATACAATTCAAATGTATTGACCCTTGTTGCTGCAACTTACTATGTTGTAGTTTTGTTTGATGTTAGTGAAGTTTATTGATTAGGATTACAAGTCTACAACCAACATGATTGTCTGTGGCACTTTGAAGATGAAGGACTCCATGCTATAGTTATTTCTGCTGCATTGTAATGAGATAGCCAAATGAGCTATGTAATATGTAATGAATTATTTTATTCCTGGTTATAAAGTTGTATTATGACCTTTGTTTCTTGATATTACATCTTAACTGTGGATGCTAGCTATTGATCCAGGGACTAGCATTGTAAACACAGGGATCTCTACCTTATTAAAGTTTGGGACCTCTTACACGCGAGCTCGCGTCCAGATCTGTCACATTCCAAAATTTTCCAAATTTTGAAATGTGAAAAAAATTAAATAAACAAAATAAAACTTTGTTGAAATTTAGGGTGAGAAGAAACTTTTTGATTCCAATTGGGAAACATCCAAAACCTATTTTGATCAAATAAATCCTAAAGGGATTTAAAAAGATAAACAATTAATAAAGAAAGTTTTAATAATTGGAATCACTATTTTTGGATCTTTAGATAAAAAGATATGGTTTTTATAAAGCAAAGGTAGAATTATAAATAAGGATTATTTTATAGAGCCAAATTAAATCTTGGCCAAGCTTTTGAATTGAAATATTTCTATTTGATAAAAAGAGTAAAAGGTTTCATTAAATAAAATAATGAGGATTTGTTAATATCCAATTTTATTTAAGTAAAGGCTTTTCCATTTTAAATAAACACTAAAACTTGTTATTTTATTTTAAATAAGTTTTCCAAGTGTTTTATTTATTCAAATAAATCCTACTGATATGATTTTGGTATTATTTAGATTTCAAATAGAGTTTTAAAATAAATCAAATCCTATTTGAATTATTGACTAAGGTCTATTTTATTTAATTATTAAAGGGATCCTAAAAAGAATAAAATTATTCTATTTTGGTCTTTGGATTATGTGGTTAATCAGAATTAGAATAAATACCAAGTTTGGCAAAAGTTTGAATTTATTTGTTGTTTGAATTATTTGTTTGAAAATCAAAACAGAAAATCAAATAGAAAAAGAAAAAGCTTACAAAATAAAATAAAAGAAACAGACACAGCCCAACCCAACAAGCCCAGCAAGGCCCAGTCGCAGCCCAGCTTGTCCCCCCCTCAGCGAAACGTTTTTTTCACTCATTCTTGCACTCGCAGAGACGCTGACGAGTGGACCCATCTCCCTCTCTCTCTCCCTCGCTGACAGGCAGGCCCCACGCCACATCATCATCGTCTTCACCGCGCCAGCCGTTCCCTGCCGTTGCTGCCGCGTTATTGCCGGCGTCAATACGAGTAAATGACTGAGTAATTCTTCGCCATGACCATGCCCCCTTAACCGCCCGTTCCTCCTCTCCCTTTCCCCCCAAACCACGCCACCCCTCTGCCACTAGGCTGCCGAAATTTTAGCTCAAGCCTCCTCTGTCTCCGACGACTTCCCCGATCAATTCCGGCGCCGTCCAGCCGCCCCTCTCCTCCATCTGCATGCGAGCTGGTTCTCCACCTCCAGGCGCACCTGCCAGTGCCTCTTGTTCGCCCGCGCTTGCCCCAGAGCGTCAGCAAGGACAAGCTCAACTCGCCACCGCCGTCTGCCATTGCTCCAGCGACTCCTCCTGGTAAGCCTCGACCGCCCCCAGCCTTCCTATTGATGCTCCTAAGATCCCCAGGACAGTATGCATCTGACCACGTCCTTGTTTTGCCTCGGCGCGACCTGCAGCCTCACCTCCACCAGCAAACAGAGCCGCCCGTCGTCAGTAGCTACTCCGGCGAGCAATCATCGCCGTTCCTGAGCGCTCCTCGCCAAACCATCAACGCCTTGAGCTTCACCAGGACCCTGTGAGCACCTCCGCTTCTCCCCTTGCTTCCTGTAACCGCCGCGACGCCATCGTCTGACCGCGCGCCGCCGTCTGCCACCGCCAGCGCCGCCAGATCGTGGTCGAGCTGCTGTGAACCGTTAGATGCAAAGTGTCTGGCTGCGATTAGATCTAACCGAAGGGGTACGCGCCCATCTGAGCCACGTGTTCTAAGTTAGATCCTGCGGTCCAGAGAGCTCGATCCGCGCGAAGCGGTATCGGCCAATAAGAACAAGCCACGTGGACGAAGTTTGGTTTAAAAACAGAATTAGAATCTAATTGAATTGCAAACTTGTAAATTGCATAACTTTTGATCCACACGTCCAAAATTTGCAAATTTTATATCAATGGAATCAGTAGAACATGTACTTTGCAACCATGCACTTTGTTTAATGTTTTGCTTCTGGTAAATTGGTTGAATTTGCAGAAACATGTGTAGGCTTATTATGAATATAAAATTGTTCTAGATATAATTTTTAATGTGAAATCTTTGCAAAATGTTTTGTTGTGAACCTACTGACCCAAGGAACCAACCTATGGATTTAAAAATGAATTTTGTGAAGTTTAGGAATAAATACTTGAATTAGCTCATTTCTAGTCAAATAAAAATATTGATTTTGATATGGAAATGATTTTTGAGTAAAACCTTTGGGAAATGTTTTGATTCAAACCTTCTGACCCTAGACACCAAGTTTTGAGAATTAAAATATATTTGGTGAACCCTTTAAATAATATTGCCTTGCTAAAAGCATTTTCAACCACATAAAATAATGATTGGGTTTAGAAATGGTTTATAGATAAAACCTTTTGCAAATGGATTTACCACTTTAGTAAATGACCACTTTGAACTTTATAATGTTTAGCGCCTAGTAGAAACCACCTTTGAAAATAAAACTATCTTTGGCATGCTTGCATGCATGACCTTGTTCCTATCATTTTATGTATGATAAATTGTTTGAATATTGGTTGGAATGCTAGTTGAATATGTGTTTGCTTGGTTGATTTGTAGTGAAGATTAGAAGAGTGTGATATTTGCAAGATCAAGAAGTGAACCAACATTATCTACTAAAAAGGTAAGTGACACTATCATACAAGTCCTATTATTTTCATTACACTTAGTGGATTTTTGAAACATGCATGATAATGATTTCTATATTTTATGCTATGCTAAATCCTAATAGGATACCCCTATATATTCCTTAGTGGAAACATTGTAGTTGTAGTATGCTTAGCCCTGCTATATATTGGGATGGGATACATGTTATGAATATATGAAGAATTGAAAAGACATATGTTTTATATAATAAAACAAGTACTCAATGAACCATCTGGGTGGACAAGGATACTCAAGGTTGGACAAGGTGGCAACGAAAGGAACCATGTTTATATGGCTATCTCTTTTTGTTGTGCACTAGAAGAAAACCACCCAGGGACTTAGAGATTGAACATGTTTCTCGTACAGTGGCTTCCGTGTACAACCACATGCTAAATGGGCTCTGGCTTAGTCAACTACATAGTGGAAGAGCCATGCATTGGCATCTTCAGGTTAACTAGGATTGTGTGAGGGAACTTGAAACCCTACATTGGTGCCTGGATGACAAGCTAGCATTGTGTATTGGGAGGACTTCTATGGAAAGACTTTATCACATTCTCAATCTGCCAGTACTCCATCTTGGTGAGTACTTATCCAGTGGCCACTGGTGGCATCAAGATGAGATTGTGTCATGTGGGTAAAGTGTACAACTTCTGCAGAAGATCAAAATTCTAAGTACTTAGCCGTGTCCCCGGTTATGGACAATAGTGAGCAACTAAGGCCTGAAGCTATGGAAGATCTCGACATTCCAATTTCTCAAAGTTAAAACTTGAGGGTGACAACAAGGGATTTGAAGCTTCTTGGAGTTTTCCAACAAGTTCAGAAAGATTTTGACAAAAGATCAAAACTATTTTGAAAAGATAGGACAAAACTATATTGCTTTCTGCAAATGAGCCTAAACCCTACTTAGCCAAATATGCATGTAATGATAGGATCCACTTATTTCTACATAGTAGTGAAACTTGCCAATACAATTCAAATGTATTGACCCTTGTGGCTGCAACTTATTATGTTGCAGGTTTGTTTGATGTTAGTGAAGTGTGTTGATTAGGATTACAAGTCTACAACCAACATGATTTCCCGTGGCACTTTGAAGATGAAGGACTCCACGCTATAGTTATTTCTGCTGCATTGTAATGAGATAGCCAAATGAGCTCTGTAAGATGTAATGAATTATTTTATTCCTGGTTATAATGTTGTATTATGACCTTTGTTTCTTGATATTACATCTTAACTGTGGATGCTAGCTATTGATCCAGGGACTAGCATTGTAAACACAGGGATCTCTACCTTATTAAAGGTTGGGACCTCTTACAGATGGTATCAGAGCACTGTGTTGCCTGTAGGATTGTAACCCTAGGATTGGACAAAACCCCTTAGAAAAAATAGGAGTTGAATTTGTTCCAAAACTTATTCACAAACAATCTTGTAAACTCTTTCCTCAACCATTTTGGTTTTGATTCTACATCTCTCCCTTTTAAACTTGATGGACAAATCCTACCCCATGGCCAAAGACTTCACCATGTGCAAAAGATTTCATCAACTCTAATGACTTCAACATCTTCAAGTGATTTCAACTTTAGTTTCACCAAGGGCTTCAACTTAGACATCACTAAGGACTACAAGTGAAAAACCAAGAGACATTAGAATGCCTACCAAAAACATTGATAACAAGTTAAAGTATGGATCATATTGACCTATGAGGTATGATTATACTAAGTTATTATTTTCAAGAAAACTTGTTGTTTCCTTCAACTCATGAGATAATCTCATAAGTTGATAAGTGAATAGTTGCTTGTTGATTGCTTGATTGTTTGATTGAACTTGGTTGGTTTTGAGTTGTGTGTTAAAACTTCTTAAAAACCTATCCACCAATACTCATCCCTATCAAACCAACAGATGCCTCCCCGTCGTGCCAACCCCAACCAAAACAACAACATCACCCCTGAGATGCAGCAGATGATGGGAGCTCAGACACAGTTGATGCAGCAGATGACCACGTACATACAGAATCAGGACAACAACAACAACAACAACAAAAACAACAAAAACAACAACAACAACAATCGGAATAATCCTCCAGCACTTGACATGCTCACCAAGTTTTTGAAACTTAGGCCTACAAGATTCTCTGGAACAACTGATCCAATGGAAGCTGATGATTGGTTACGTTCGGTAAACAAAGACTTAGTGACTGTTGGCTGCACTGATGAAGAAAAAGTTAGGTTTGCAGCATTTCTGCTTGAAGGACCAGCAGCAATGTGGTGGGACAACTTTCAGATCACCACTCCCCTTGAAGATGTAACTTGGGCTATTTTTGAGGATGGATTTAGAACAACTCACATCTCACCTGGAGTGATGTACTTGAAGAAAAAGGAGTTTCACAATCTGAAACAGCGTCACCTCAGTGTGGCTGAGTATATTGAAGAATTCAACAATCTGGCACGCTATGCACCAGATGAAGTTGACACAAATGCTAAGAGAAAAGAAAAATTTCTTGAAGGACTTAATGATGAGTTGAACCTGCAGCTAGCTGTTGCCTATGTCCCAACTTATCAATCACTCTGTGACAAAGCCACCATTTTGGAAAACAAGATGAATCAGGTTGAGAACATAAAGAGGAAGCATAAACTCAAGAATCATTCAGGATCATCAAAGAAGAAGCATTCATTCAAGAGGAGCGATGAAGATTCTGAACCACATCAGCATCACCACAACAAAAATGGAAGTGAAAATAATGGAAATGATACTGACAATGGAGATGACCTTGGTCAGAACCAACATGACACTTTCAGGAAGAAAGATATTAGCCAGTTGCAATGCTATAATTGTAAGGAGTTTGGACACTATGCATCAGACTGTCCAGAGAAGAAAAAGAAGAAGGATGCTAGAAGAGCCAATGGAAATGACTCCAATATGACCCAGGAAGGACATGTGAACCACATTAACATGGATGGAAACTTTGAAGAGATAGAAGAAGTGGATGTCAGAAACTAGTTAACTCAGAAGAGTCAAATAAGGATTCCTTGTTAGGATATTAAGTGTTGAACCTATAGTCAAGTGAACCATCAATGTAACCCTATGAAACTTTATTTTTAAGGGTGGTAGTACCCCAGTTGCCTTAAAGCCAACTTGTAACCTTTAGCCTTCCCAAATCTCGGGACGAGACTTATTTTAAGGGTGGTAGCCTGTCACATCCCAAAATTTTTCAAATTTTGAAATGTGAAAAAATTAAATAAACAAAATAAAACTTTGTTGAAATTTAGGGTAAGAAGAAACTTTTTGATTCCAATTGGGAAACATCCAAAACCTATTTTGATCAAATAAATCCTAAAGGGATTTAAAAACATAAACAATTAATAAAGAAAGTTTTAATAATTGGAATCACTATTTTTGGATCTTTAGATAAAAAGATATGGTTTTTATAAAGCAAAGGTAGAATTATAAATAAGGATTATTTTATAGAGCCAAATTAAATCTTGTCCAAGCTTTTGAAATGAAATATTTCTATTTGATAAAAAGAGTAAAAGGTTTAATTAAATAAAATAATGAGGATTTATTAATATCCAATTTTATTTAAGTAAAGGCTTTTCCATTTTAAATAAACACTAAAACTTGTTATTTTATTTTAAATAAGTTTTCCAAGTGTTTTATTTATTCAAATAAAACCTACTGATATGATTTTGGTATTATTTAGATTTCAAAAAGAGTTTTAAAATAAATCAAATCCTATTTGAATTATTGACTAAGGTCTATTTCATTTAATTATTAAAGGGATCCTAAAAAGAATAAAATTATTCTATTTTGGTCTTTGGATTATGTGGTTAATCAGAATTAGAATAAATACAAAGTTTGGCAAAAGTTTGAATTTATTTGTTGTTTGAATTGTTTGTTTGAAAATCAAAACAGAAAATCAAATAGAAAAAGAAAAAGCTTATAGAATAAAATAAAAGAAACAGACACAGCCCAACCCAACAAGCCCAGCAAGGCCCAGTCGCAGCCCAGCTTGTCCCCCCTCAGCGAAATGTTTTTTTCACTCATTCTTGCACTCGCAGAGACGCTGACGAGTGGACCCATCTCCCTCTCTCTCTCCCTCGCTGACAGGCAGGCCCCATGCCACATCATCATCGTCTTCACCGCGCCAGCCGTTCCCTGCCGTTGCTGCCGCGTTATTGCCGGCGTCAATACGAGTAAATGACCGAGTAATTCTTCGCCATGACCATGCCCCCTTAACCGCCCGTTCCTCCTCTCCCTTTCCCCCCAAACCACTCCACCCCTCTGCCACTAGGCTGCTGAAATTTTAGCTCAAGCCTCCTCTGTCTCCGACGACTTCCCCGGTCAATTCCGGCGCCGTCCAGCCGCCCCTCTCCTCCATCTGCACGCGAGCTGGTTCTCCACCTCCAGGCGCACCTGCCAGTGCCTCCCGTTCGCCCGCGCTTGCCCTAGAGCGTCGGCAAGGACAAGATCAACTCGCCACCGCCGTCTGCCATTGCTCCGGCGACTCCTCCTGGTAAGCCTCGACCGCCCCGAGCCTTCCTATTGATGCTCCTAAGATCCCCATGACAGTATGCATCTGAACACGTCCTTGTTTTGCCTCGGCGCGACCTGCAGCCTCACCTCCACCAGCAAACAGAGCCGCCCGTCGTCAGTAGCTACTCCGGCGAGCAATCGTCGCCGTTCCTGAGCGCCCCTCGCCAAACCATCAACGCCTTGAGCTTCACCAGGACCCTGTGAGCACCTCCGCTTCTCCCCTTGCTTCCTGTAACCGCCGTGATGCCACCGTCTGACCGTGCGCTGCCGTCTGCCACCGCCAGCGCCGCCAGATCGTGGTCGAGCTGCTGTGAACCGTTAGATGCAAAGTGTCTGGCTGCGATTAGATCTAACCGAAGGGGTACGCGCCCATATGAGCCACGCGTTCTAAGTTAGATCCTACGGTCCAGAGAGCTCGATACGCACGAAGCGGTATCGGCCAATAATAACAAGCCACGTGGACGAAGTTTGGTTTAAAAACAGAATTAGAATCTGATTGAATTGCAAACTTGTAAATTGCATAACTTTTGATCCACACGTCCAAAATTTGCAAATTTTATATCAATGGAATCAGTAGAACATGTACTTTGCAACAATGCACTTTGTTTAATGTTTTGCTTCTGGTAAATTGGTTGAATTTGCAGAAACATGTGTAGGCTTATTATGAATATAAAAATTGTTCTAGATATAATTTTTAATGTGAAATCTTTGAAAAATGTTTTGTTGTGAACCTACTGACTCTAGGAACCAACTTATGGATTTAAAAATGAATTTTGTGAAGTTTAGGAATAAATACTTGAATTAGCTCATTTCTAGTCAAATAAAAATATTGATTTTGATATGGAAATGATTTTTGAGTAAAACCTTTGGGAAATGTTTTGATTCAAACCTTCTGACCCTAGACACCAAGTTTTGAGAATTAAAATATATTTGGTGAACCCTTTAAATAATATTGCCTTGCCAAAAGCATTTTCAACCACATAAAATAATGATTGGGTTTAGAAATGGTTTATAGATAAAACCTTTTTCAAATGGATTTACCACTTTAGTAAATGACCACTTTGAACTTTATAATGTTTAGAGCCTAGTAGAAACCACCTTTGCAAATAAAACTATCTTTGGCATGCTTGCATGCATGACCTTGTTCCTATCATTTTATGTGTGATAAATTGTTTGAATATTGGTTGGAATGCTAGTTGAATATGTGTTTGCTTGGTTGATTTGTAGTGAAGATTAGAAGAGTGTGATATTTGCAAGATCAAGAAGTGAACCAACATTATCTACTAAAAAGGCAAGTGACACTATCATCCAAGTCCTATTATTTTCATTACACTTAGTGGATTTTTGAAACATGCATGATAATGATTTCTATATTTTATGCTATGCTAAATCCTAATAGGATACCCCTATATATTCCTTAGTGGAAACATTGTAGTTGTAGTATGATTAGCCCTGCTATATATTGGGATGGGATACATGTTATGAATATATGAAGAATTGAAAAGACATATGTTTTATATAATAAAACAAGTACTCAATGAACCACCTGGGTGGACAAGGATACTCAAGGTTGGACAAGGTGGCAACAAAAGGAACCATGTTTATCTGGCTATCTCTTTTTGTTGTGCACTAGAAGAAAACCACCCAGGGACTTAGATATTGAACATGTTTCTCGTACAGTGGCTTCCGTGTATAGCCACATGCTAAATGGGCTCTGGCTTAGTCAACTACATAGTGGAAGACCCATGCATTGGCATCTTCAGGTTAACTAGGATTGTGTGAGGGAACTTGAAACCCTACATTGGTGCCTGGATGACAAGCTAGCATTGTGTATTGGAAGGACTTCTATGGAAAGACTTTGTCACATTCTCAATCTGCCAGTACTCCATCTTGGTGAGTACTTATCCAGCGGCCACTGGTGGCATCAAGATGAGATTGTGTCATGTGGGTAAAGTGTACAACTTCTGCAGAAGATCAAGTCGTGTCCCCGGTTATGGACAATACTGAGCAACTAAGGCCTGAAGCTATGGAAGATCTCGACATTCCAATTTCTCAAAGTTAAAACTTGAGGGTGACAACAAGGGATTTGAAGCTTCTTGGAGTTTTCCAAGAAGTTCAGAAAGATTTTGACAAAAGCTCAAAACTATTTTGAAAAGATAGGACAAAACTATATTGCTTTCTACAAATGAGCCTAAACCCTACTTAGCCAAATATGCATGTAATGATAGGATCCACTTATTTCTACATAGTAGTGAAACTTGCCAATACAATTCAAATGTATTGACCCTTGTGGCTGCAACTTATTATGTTGCAGGTTTGTTTGATGTTAGTGAAGTGTGTTGATTAGGATTACAAGTCTACAACCAACATGATTGCCCGTGGCACTTTGAAGATGAAGGACTCCACGCTATAGTTATTTCTGCTGCATTGTAATGAGATAGCCAAATGAGCTATGTAAGATGTAATGAATTATTTTATTCCTCGTTATAAAGTTGTATTATGACCTTTGTTTCTTGATATTACATCTTAACTGTGGATGCTAGCTATTGATCCAGGGACTAGCATTGTAAACACGGGGATCTCTACCTTATTAAAGGTTGGGACCTCTTACAGTGTGGAAGGTAATGGTTTGCAGCAAGTAAACAAGTAATAGTGGAGGATGTATTGATGGTAAAGATTGGACCGGGGTCCATAGTTCACTAGAGGTGCTCTCCTTAGATAAACAACATGGCATGAAGGGTAAACAAATTACAGCAGGGCAATTTACAGGAACTGAGCAAGGCATAACAATGCAATTACTAGTGTAGAGGGAGTGTCCCAACCTTTAAATAATATAA
The DNA here is from genome assembly GCA_916181665.1 of Avena sativa. NCBI lineage: Eukaryota > Viridiplantae > Streptophyta > Magnoliopsida > Poales > Poaceae > Avena > Avena sativa. The sequence continues at coordinate 34,222,343 of OV702289.1, read as the reverse complement.
GGTGGAATCCCCTTTGTTTACAATGCTAGTCCCTGGATCAATAGCTAGCATCCACAGTTAAGATGTAATATCAAGAAACAAAGGTCATAATACAACTTTATAACCAGGAATAACATAATTTTATTACATCTTACATAGCTCATTTGGCTATTACATTACATTGCAGCAGAAAATCTATAAGCATGGGGTCCTTCATCTTCAAAGTGCCACAGGCAGACATGTTGGTTGTAGACTTTGTAATCCTAATCATCAAACTTTACTAACATCAATCAAACCTGCAACATACAAGTTACAGCCACAAGGGTCAATACATTTGAATTGTATTAGCAAGCTTCACTACTATGTAGAATATAAGTGGATCCTATCACTACATGCAAATTTGGCTAAGTGGGACTTTAGGCATATTTGCAGAAAGCAATAATTTATCCTATCTTTTCAAAATGGTTTTGTCTCCTTCATCAATTCTTTCTGAACTCCTTGGTAAATCCCCAAGTGTTCAAGCCTTTGTCAAAACCTCTTGAGCTCCTTGGTAAATTCCCAAGTGCTTCAAGTTTTAATCAAAATCTCTTGAGCTCCTTGGTACATCCCCAAGTGTTCAAGTTTTTATCCAAATCTCTTGAGCTCCTTGGTACCCCCAAGTGCTGCAAGTCTTTTGTTATCACTTAAAAGTTTTTCTTTTAGAAATTGGAATGTCGAGATTTCCCATAGCTTCAAGCTTTAGTTGCTCAGTATTGTCCATAACCGGGGACACGGCTAAGTACTTAGGTTTTATTATCTTCTGCAGAAGTTGTACACTTTACCCACATGACACAATCTCATCTTGTTGCCACCAGTGGCCGCTGGATAGGTACTCACCAAGATGGAGTACTGGCAGATTGAGAATGTGTCGAAGTCTTTCCAGAGGGTCCTCCCATACACCATTGCTAGCTTGTCTTCAGTACCCATGTAGGATTCCAAGTTCCTCATTTTCAGTAACCTGAAGACAATGCATGGGTCTTCCCAATGTAGTTGACCAAGCCAGAGCCATAAGTAGCATGTGGTTGTACACGAAAGCCACAATTGGAGAAACATGTTCAATCTCTAAGTTTCCTGGGTGGTTTTCTTTTGGTGCACAACACAAAGAGATTGCCATAGACATGGTTCCTTTTGATGCCACCAAAACTCAAAGTATCCTTGTCCACCCAGGTGGTTCATTGAGTCCTTGTTTTATTATATAAAATACAAGTCTTTTCTCAACTTCATAAAATCTCAACATGTATCTCTTCTCAAAATATTTAGCATGGCTAAGCATTTTACAACTACATTGTTTTTCACTAAGGAATAAATAAGGTATCCTATTAGGATTTAGCATAGCATAAGTATAGAAATTCTTTTCATGCATGTTTCAAAATCCACTAAGTATAATGAAAATAGTAGGACTTTAGATGATAGTGTAACTTGCCTTTTTGGTAGGGAATGTTGGTTCACTTCTTGATCTTTCTAGTTTCACACTTTTCTAACTTCACTACAATCAATCAAGCAAACACAATATCAACTAGCATTCCAACCAAAATCAATCAAACAAAACACACATAAAATAATAGAAACTAAGTCATGCATGCAAGCATGCAAAATATAGTTTTAATTGCAAAGGTGGTCTCTACTAGGCTCTAAACTTTGTAAAGTCCAAATTGGTCATTTTCCAAAGTGGCAAAGTCTTTTGCAAAAGGGTTTTATCCATAAACCATTTTCAAATCCAATCATTATTTTATGTGGTGGAAAATGTTTTTATCAAATCAAAACTTTTATGTCTTTCACCAAATAAGTTGTTAATTCTCAAACTTGGTGTTTAGGGTCAGTAGGTTTGATTCAAATCATTTTCCCAAAGTTTTTACTCCACAAACATAACAAAACTAATATTTTTATTTGGCTAGAAATGGGCTAAATCAATTAATAAACCCTAAACTTCACAAAAATCCATTTTCAAATCCATGGGTTGGTTCCTAGGGTCAGTAAGTTTACCACAAACCAATTTGCAAAGATTTCAACCTCAAAAACATTTTTGAATAATTTTTATAACCTAACAAGTATACAAATGTTTCTTCAAAAACAAACATTTTACCAGAGGCTTTTTACTAAACAAATTGCATGGTTGGCTAGGGCTTGTTCCACTGATTCCATTGATATAAAGTTTGCAAATTTTGGACGTGTGGTTCAAAAGTTACAAGGGTTTCAAATCTGCATCTAAATCTGATTTCAAATTATGTTTTAAACGAAGACAGGCCACGCGTCGTGATGCTACTGGTCGATACCGGTTCGCTCGGATCATGGTCTGTGGTTCGTTGGATCTAAACAGATCGCACGGCTCAGGCATGCGGATACCCCTTCGCTCAGGTTCTATTCCTAACCGCAGGATCGAAATCTAACGGTGTAAAGCTAGTCGACCATACTCGGGCGGCGCTAACGCGGCGATGACTGGCGGCGCGGTCAGACGTGGACAGTGCCGGCTGTCTAGGAAGCGAAGAAGGAAGTGAGGGTGCTTACGGTGATCGCGGTGACGCTCTGATGCTCAAGGTATGGTCAGCTCGTCAAGGGGCGCTCTGGTTCTAGTGGGATTGCTCGCCGGAGTGGGGAACGGCGTCGGGCTCGTATGGTGGTCGTCGAGGGCGGTGCTGTGGTTCGCCCCGAGGAAAAGCAAAGGCATGGTTAGATGCAGCCGAGGTTGGGGAGTGCGGGAGCATCATCGGGAAAGAGCGGGGCGGTCAGGTGCTTACCAGGGGACTTCGCCGGAGCGAGGCAGACGCGGCGACGCGGTCAGTGGTTGTCGAAGGCGACGCTCAGGGGCGCCCGCGGTTGAACGGAGGGCTCAGACAGGTGCGCCTAGGAGTGGGGATCTCGACGGTGTGCTCAGGAAGGCAGGGGGCGACAGGGTTCAGCCATCATTGGCTGGGGACGGTGGTCGGAGCAGTGGAAGTGCAAGCTCGAATTGGAGCAGCCTAGGGGCAGAGAGAGGGGGCGCATGAGGGAAAATGGAGAGGAGGCCAGGGCGGTTAATAGGGTGCAGTCACGGTGAGTAACGGTCGCGGAATCAATGCGTATTGATCGCCGGAGTAATGGCTGCAACGGCAGGGAGTAATCGGCGCTGGTTGAAGACGATGAACATGAGAGGTGGGGTCTACCTGGCAGTGAGGGAGAGAGAGAGAAAAGAGGGGCCACCGGTCAGTTGCTCTGCGGGTATGTGTTCAGGTGCGAAACGTTTTCTTCGGGAGAGAGGGAAGCTGGGTTGGTACTGGGCTTAGTGGGCTTGCCGACTGGGCTGCTGTCCACTTCTATTTTTTTCTTTCCTGATTGTTTTTCCTTTTTCTGATTCTATTTCTGTTTTGAATTTCAAACAACAAACCAACATTCAAAACAATTCAAACATTCATCACACCTTGCAATTGAATTTGGTTCTGTTTTAACAACATAAACCAATTCCCAAAATAAATTAATATTTTTATTTTAGAGTCCATTTATAATTAAATAAAATGGACATTAGTTAATAAATCAAATGGGTTTTACTTTATTTAGAACTCCATTTGAAATCCAAATATTTTTAAAACCAAATCAGTAAGTTTTATTTGAGAATATAAAATACTTGGAAAGCTTATTTGAAATAAATAAATAAGTTTTGATGTTTAATTTAAAATAGTAAAACCTTAATTTTTAGTAAACTTGGATATTGAATCCTTATTATTTTATCAAATAAATCTTTACTATTTTTACCAAATAGAAATATTTTATTTCAAAGGCTTGGCCAAGTTTTAATTTGGCTTATAAAATATTCCTTATTAAAATACTTCCTTTTCATTTGAAAGCCAAATCTTTTTTTTATTAAAAGATTCAAAATAGTAATTCCAAATATTTTTATTTTTCCTTTATTAAATGTTTATCTTTTTAAATCCTTTAGGATTTTATTTGTTTAAAATAGGTTTGAAGGTTCCTATTGGAATTCAAAAAGTTTCTTCTCACCCTGAAAATCAACAAAGTTTTATTTTATTCATTTATTTTTCACATTACAAGATTTGGAAAATCTTGGGATGTGACAGGCTACCACCCTTAAAATAAATCTCGTCCCGAGATTTGGGAAGGCTAGGGTTACAAGTAGGCTCAAAAGCATCTAGGGTACTACCACCCTTAAAAATTTTCAAACTAAATTACATGTGGGCTTGCTTGGGATCTTGGGGAAACTTCTCTAGGCAAACATCTGCAGAATGTCCTTTGTTTCCTCACTTGACTCATGGGCCAAGGCTGAGATCCTTCATAGGCTTGTTTAACTTGTTCTTCATCTTTTCTGGACAATTGCTTGCATAATGTCCTGGTCCTTTGCAATTGAAACACATGATAGCTTTGAGTTCTTCACGTGTCTCTTGTGGACAAGTTGCTGCATAATGGCCTAGTCCTTTGCAGTTGTTGCACCATACTTGGCCGATCTCTTTATACTTCTGTTTCTCTGGACATTCACTAGAATAGTGTCCCATTTCTTTTGCAATGATGACATTGCACATGGCTTTTGTCCTTCTTTTGCTTTTTGGGCTTCTCCAAGGCTAGGAGTGCATCTAGTTCATGTTGCTCATATGTTATATGGTAGGTAGGAATGTCTACATGCTTCTTGGACCTTCTATTGCTCTTTGGAAAATTCATATGCCTCTTCTTTGGTCCTTTGAATTGGGTTGTATTGGTTGGAGGTATGAGTGGACCTTTTCCTTTGTCATCATTCTTCTTGGTAGACTTGGATCCTTCTGGATAGTTTGCTATCATTTGTTGCACTCCACCTTGTTTCCTCTGTTCAACAATGGAATAGATGGGGCATTGGATAGGGACATGATTATTTCCTTCACATAGGTAGCAAGTAGCTTGTAATGTGGGACATTGGCCAACTGGGTGTTTCTCTTCACAGTTAGGGCATTGATCTCCATGCTCCTTAGTAGTGTGGTCCTTGTCTCCACAAATGTTGAAAGCTTTGGTTCCTTTAAGAATAACACCTTTGCCATCCTTGGAAAAGTTGCTTTCCATGTTGAGCATTTGGTCTGTCACCTTAAGCAACATTTGAGCTTGGTCTTCCAAAAACTTTTGCAGGGTTGAATCTTCTCCACTGGTGTTAGCTATGAACTGAGCTGTCATTTGGTTCAGCTGGTTTTGGGTTGCTATGAGTTCTTTCATGCTGTCCTCTTGGTTGGTGTTGGTGTCATCAACCTTGGAGTTTCTTGGAGTAGTCATCTGTTTGGGTTGGATGGAGATTAGAATAGGCAAAAGATTTTCTAAGGAAATAATTCTAATCACACACATCACAATTCACTCAAGCAATGTGCAAGCATTCACAAACAACTTTTCACTCAAACAACAAAGTTCAAGCACACACTTGGCAACAAAATATTTTTGTTACACCACATAAGTTGGTGGGTTTGACTTAACTAAAATATGGTAGTCCATATATATGGTTTACTTGTGATCTTTCCATCCTCCTTTTTGGTTGATTCTTCTTGCATGAGATCATGGTTTCCTTGAGAAAAACTCTTGGTCACAAAACTTCAAGTGAAGTGAATTCCTTCTAATTTTGCATTTCCTCAGTCTCCATATCTTGAGCAAGATTTCCTTGTCTCACTTGTAGTCCTTAGTGGTATCCAAGGTTGAGGTCCTTGGGGAATATGCTGAAGATGTTGAAGTCATTAGAGTTGAAGAAGTTGAAGTCATTTGTAAGGGTCCCAACCTTTAATAAGGTAGAGTCCCCTGTGTTTACAATGCTAGTCCCTGGATCAATAGCTAGCATCCACAGTTAAGATGTAATATCAAGAAACAAAGGTCATAATACAACTTTATAACCAGGAATAAAATAAATTATTACATCTTACATAGCTCATTTGGCTATTACATTACATTGCAGTAGAATATCTATAAGCATGGGGTCCTTCATCTTCAAAGTGCCATAGGCAGACATGTTGGTTGTAGACTTTGTAATCCTAATCAACACACTTCACTAAATCAATCAAACCTGCAACATAACAAGTTACAACCACAAGGGTCAATACAATTGAATTGTATTGGCAAGTGATACTATGGTAGTATAGTGGAGTCTAACATCTATATGCTTTTGGCTAAGTGGAGTTGAGGCTTGCTTTGCTCAAAATAGATTTTTCCTATTAGTTGAAATCACTAAGTTTTTCTTTGTCAAAAACTTTTCCCAAGAAACCACCAATAGACATTGGGGTCCTTCACCCTTGTTCACCCACAATTTTTACTTAGAAGTTGGAGTGATGAGATTCTTGATTGCTTCCATGTCTTGATGCTCAAATTGTCCTTTACCAGGGACATGGCTAAGTACTTAGATTTTACACTCTGCAGAGGTGGTGCACTTTCCCCACAAGACTTGGTTTCCCAAGACAAGATCTTTCAGAAGCCTTCCCTTAGACCAAAATGGACGCGCTCCAACCTATAAAACTCTACCACCAACTGTCCATATGGCTAAGTTCTTGCAACCTAGATGATCCAGGCAGAGCCCATAATGCCAAGTGGTTGCACTTGAAGCTTCTCAAGATTTGACATCTCAAATCTCTTTGTTCCTGGGTGGCAATCCACAAGTGAGATACACAAGGTCAACCATAAACATGGGCCTTGTGAACCACTCAACCAAAAACCACCAAGCAATTACCATTCCACTCAGGTGATTCATTAACTTAGTTGTTTTATTAAACAAAAACACAAGTCCTCAGACTTAGAAATTTTTCCATAGCATGAATATATTTCCACCCTTGTTTTCTATTAGCTAAGCTAAGCATGATAGTAGTAGGAATCTTAACTTAGGAAATTTCCACTAAGGTTTCATCTACTAGGATTTCCCATAGCAAGGTTTATACTTAGCAAAATTCCATGCAAGTTTTACTAAGAAAAATCACTAATGCATAGTGAAAGTAATGGGACAAAAAGTATGAAGCATCACTTGCCTTTTTGGTAGAGGGTATAAGTTCACTCCTTGTCCTTGCAACAATCACACTCTTCAAGTCACTACAATTCAATCAAGCAAGGCACAATCTTAATCTACCAATCAAGCAAAACATCACATAAAATGATAAAGTCAAAGTAATGCATGCAAGCATGCCAAGCTTTGTTTTATTTGAAGGAGTGGTTCCTAATGGGTCATAAACATTTGAAAGCACCTAATGGTCATTTTATAAAGTGACAAAGTCATTTGCAAAAGATTTCACTTCATAAACCATTTTCAAAACAAGGTATCATTTTATGTGGTGTAGAAATATTTTTACTAAGGCATTAATCTATAGGGTTCACAAATTATGTTTTCAAACCATAAAACTTGGTGTTTGGGTCAGAGAGTTTAAAACAAAACATTTCCCAAAAGTTTTCTTCCAAAACCATTTTTAATAAATAAACCATATTTTTATTTGACTAGATTTGGTTTTAAATCAAAGAATCGTTCTTTTGTTTCACCAAATACATTTTTGAAACCACAAAGTGTTTCCTAATGTTAGTAGGTTCAAATCACACCATTTTCCAAAGATTTTATCCCCAAAATCATTTTTGAACAATTTTTACAATCTAAACAAGCATACAAACATTTCTGCAAAAACAACCATTCTACCAGAAGCTTTTTACCAGACAAAAGGCATGGTTAGCTAGGGCTTTTTCCACTGGTTCCATTGATATAAAGTTTGCAAATTTTGGACGTGTGGAACTAAAGTTATGGATTTTACAAAATCACAAATCTAATAGATTCAAATCTGTTTTTATAACCAACTCTGGGACACGCGTCCGATTCCTATTCGCCGAAAACGTTTCGCGTGGATCGACTAACACAGGCCGTTGGATCAAGTCATATCGCACGGTGCGCAGATGCTACTTACATCTTCGCTTATTTCTAATCTTATCCGTCAGATCGTGATCCAATGGACCCTATTGTTTTGACCATTTGGCAGCGGCGCTGACGCGGTGGCGACTGGCGGCGCGGTCAGACGTGGACAGTGCCAGCGATTTAGGAAGCGAGGGAGGAGGTGAGGGTGCTTACAGTGATCGCGGTGACGCTCTGATGCTCAAGGTGCGGTCAGCTCATCGAGGGGCGCTCTTGTTCCAGCGGAATTTCTCGCCGGAGTTGGTGGTGGCGTCGAGCTTGCTCAGTTGTTGATGGGGACGGAGTTTGCGAGCGTGCTAAGGCAAATGGAGCACACGATTAGACGTGTACGACACTAGGGATCACGGGAGCATCCACGGAAAGGCTTGGGGCGGTCGGTGCTTACCAAGGTAACTCGCCGGAGAACGGCAGAAGAAGGTGGCGCCCTGTCGTGTTTGTTGTCGGTGTTCTAGGGCACGCGCGGACGAGTGGTTGGTGCTGGGAGATGCGTAGGGAGATGGGGATCATGCTCAGGTGGTCGAGGGGGCAAGGCGGTGGCTGGGCTCGCCGGAATCGTCGCGGTTGTTCGTCGGAGACAGGGGGGTTGTCGCAAGCAATGCGAGCAGCCTGAGGGCAGAGAGGGGGCGGTATCTGGGGAAACGGAAGAGGGGAGGCAGGCGCTTTTACCTTGCGTGATGGCTGGGCGAATTAACGCGGCAATTAACGGGGATTGAAGGAGCTTTCAACGGCAGAAACGGCGACGTGGTTTGGGGGCAAGAAGAAGTCGCGGCGGGTGAGGAAGAAGGCTCGGGTGTGGGGCCGTTTCGTCAGCGGAGTGGGAGAGGGGAGTTGGGGTCCACAAGTCAGTGACCTAGTGGGTTGCTTTTGCAGTAAAGAAAACGTTTCAGGGGCGAAGGGATAGGTGGGTGTGGCGCCCCGCAAAAACCACTACTAGAAAATCGCGTTGATTTTGTGCATTGCATCATCATGACATCAGCATGCATCTAATTGATTAAAACTATTTTTGCTAAAAGACCTACTTTGTTTTCCTATATTAATATCCTCCCCCTTTGTTCAAACCAAACCGTCAGTCCCGCCGGATCTTTTATTTATCTAAAACTATTTTGTTAAAACCTACTTTTGCTTTCTACAAAGATCCCTCTCTATTTCAAAAATAATCCCCGGACCCTTCCGGATATTTTGTTTGTCTAAAGATATCTAGTCCTAATCTTTTCCTACCCCATCCTATTCTACCCAGCCTCCCTCCACCTCACCCCCTCCAATCCCCTTCCTCCACCTCACCCCTCCACCTCTCTCCAACCAATCAGCGCCTGCCACCTCATCCTACCCCATCTCCCTCTCACCCCTGCCTCCACCACCCCACACAAACACCACACGCACACACCCAGTCCCTGACCCGGCCCCACCCCGCAGCCACCACGCACCCACTCCCTCTCACCGATCGGGCCAGGTCAACCCGGACCCACCACGCCACACACCCCCGCGCCTGGAAACCTCCCCCAACCCGCGCTAGCCCGGCCCCACCACTCCCGCCGCCTTCCCCGCTCCCCACCTCCCCTCGATCTCCTCCCCGTCAGCCTCGCCGGACCCGGCCTCGCCTCCTTCCTCTGGCCGATCCCCGGCCGACCGCGACGCCTCTCTCCTCCCTCCTCTCGCCGTTCCGCTCTGCCTCCCCGAGCTACCTCGCCATCTCCCCGAGCGCCTCCGCCCTCTGCTCCGGCCTGCCCGCACCGACGCCCCTCCGGCGAGCCGCCGCGTCGCCCCCGTCGAGCAGAGCCGCCTGGCCCCGCGAGGCTCTACCCCTGCGCCGACCTCCCCATCGGGTGCTCGACCGCCGCAAGCCCCCTCCACCGTCTGCCTCGCCTGCCTGGCGGCCCTCCCTCATCGTCGTCCTCCGGCCGGCCTCGCCCGCCTCGTCCTCTTCCGCTCAGGAGCCGACGCCGCCGCCGCTGCCTCCCGCGTCAACCCCGCCGTCTACCTCCCCGGCGTGCCTCCCGAGCCTCCCCGCCGTCGCCTCTCCTCTTCTCCGCCAAGCCCAGGAACCGTCACCGGTCGCCGCCTCTGGTCTCTGTAGCTCCGACCGGCCTCCTCCTTACCTCTGGTTGACCTGTCCGTGCGTCCTCGAGGAGTACCGGCTTCTAGCCTCCGTTGTCCCAAGTGTGACCATGTTTTACCGCAGGAAAGACCAGTACAAGAGCCGTCTTCTGCCAAGCTTCGATGCCTTTTCTCGTGTGCCTGGATGTGGTAGCCGTGTAGTGAGATCTACTTCTGTTCACGTCAACCGGCGCCACCACCGAAGATCGAGAGGAAACCCAAAGAATACCGATTTTGGAATCCAAGTTCGCCTTCGCCAATTGAAGTCGGGACCACAAGATCGCCTTCACGGACACCGACACGGAACGACAAGATCTACATCGCGGTACATCGAGTTCGCCTCCATGGAAACCACAAGACCGACACGAGTCTAGGCCCGAGGAGCTATGCAAGATCTACCGGCGCCAAACCCAAGACCGACAACGTCAACCGAGGACCCGACAAGAACCCCTTCTCGAACCCGATGACCGCCAAGATCGCCACAAGGAACGACAAGCGCTTCATCTCGGAGCCCAAGACCTTCTACACGGATCCGAACATCGAATCCTCGGACGCCAAGTTCTTCTTCCCGGAACGCCAAGATCGACTTCCGTTGTTCGAGAACGATCCCGCCGAGACCGAACCCCAGATCCGGACCCTGAGACCCGACCCCGAACCCCCGGAACCAAGACCTTCGACACTAATGTGTGAACCTTTTTCCCGAGGTCCTATTTTATAAATGCTTTATATAAACTTGTTGCATTAAATCATTCATCTCGCATGCGTATTTGTGTGGTTTGGGGGCCTTATGCCGATTCACCTTATAATTAAATATGGGGCCATATGCGGGCAAATCTAGTCTTATATTGGTCCCATTTAAATTGACATAGCGAACCGAAGCCATGTTTGGTCTTGCTAATCCAACATTTAAATTGTGGGGTATCTAAACAACTTGAACCACTTAAATATTTGTCGGGACCCCGGTTCCGTTAATATGGCCTAGATGCATCGCACCTTTGCCATGTCATACATCATACATGCATCATGCCCGGTCTTCTGCCGTAATCTTAAATAGTGCATCCGGTGTTTTCTTCTAGTGCTTTGTTTCTTCACGGATTAGGCCGATGAGTTGATGCGAGTGTCGACCCGATCTTCGGATGAACCTTCGGCAATGTTTTCAGGCGAGCATCTCCCCCTTTCTACCTATCTTACTTTTATAGTATTTATTCCCTCCTGTTGATCTATTGCTATCTGTGTTGCGATGCTCTAGTTTTCGTGCCCGTGATATTCCTTGCAGCCTTATATTGCCATGGACACATCCTATTACCTGTTGTTTGGTAGATAGTTGGACTTGCGCGTCGTAGTCGCTTGCTCAAGTGCTGTTGTGTGTCGCCAAGTACCACAGTTGTTGGAGTATGGCCGCATGTTTAATGTTGGAGTTGATCAAGACTTTAATTACTGTTTAATAACTAAAATTGAAGTAGGTAATGCAGAGGCACCGGTGGGTGATAGACAATATTTGGTTTCCGACCGCTCACTGGTGTCCCGTAGGACCCCGAGTTCTTGACACCTGTTCCGAGATCGAGCGCGCTAACCACATGTGGGATGTGTGGGCACCCCCATCGATTAGTACCTGATTTCAAAGTATTGTACCGGGGGCCACAACTAGTTTGAGGTTTTATTTACTATTCTGTACTTATGCCATGCTTTACTGCTTTATTTAAATTGTGCGATGTACTGCACCTGTACTGTTTAGGATCGGGACACGTTTTTGCTGTATCGACAAGCCCAGTCATCTTTTCGGGTTCCCAGTCGTTTACAGCCGTCCACCCAAACCCTGAGTCCGTCTCGGAGACCGGCCGACTTCGTTGCGGGTAGACTTAGTGGGGTGGCCCCCATGTACTTGCTTTGGGTCTGGGAAACGTCATGACTTAGGCCCCGCCGACATACCGATGGGTGTATGTTAATTGATCTGGCAAAAAGGGTCGAAGTGCGTGTGGATACTTTGGTGCACCCCTGCAGGGTTAACTCTTTTCGAAAAGCCGTGTCCGCGGTTATGGACGACTTGGAGCACAGTTCTCGATCATAGACAACTTTAACTAAAGTTTACTGTTATAATTTGACTTGTATCCGATGTGACTAGTAATCAGCTCAACTACAACGAAATGGCTAAATAAAAGTACCAACAACTGCTGGGTTTGGGATATCTCATGCTAATTGTATCTGACTAGTAAGTGTGGCAACTACAACGTAATGGTTAACTAAAACTGCCCACTGCTTATTATATCAGGATGACTCATGCTATCTATACTTGACTAGTAATTGCCGCCACTATAACGGAATGAATAAAACTGCCAACTGTGTGAGTTCCTCGGTTGACTTCCTCGTTTGGTCTCGAGGGGGAAATACCGGGATGGGTTTGTTTGGTGGTAGGATCAGGTTGGTTCCGAATAGGTCTTTCTTATCCCTCTCTGATAGCCGACAGTTATATCGAGTCTCTATAGGTTGTTTAGTGCACGCTGCGCTGCCGCTTCAGTCCACCATACCTATGTAGGCGAGGACCGCCGAATTCTAGTCTCGCCGTGTACTGGCCTCAGTACTGACGCTCCTCTTTTTCCTTTGCCCTTTGTCGGCACCCCTTTTGTTCAGCAGGTTTTGAGATCGACGTCGTTAGCAGGGTTACCCTTCCGGCTTGGCCTGGGCAGGGTTATGGACGCCATTGGTTATTCTTCAGGGCTCTTAGCCCCATTTGCATCTTGTCCGTAGTCGGGCGCTATATCGTTTTCAAGGTGATTTGGATCTTTGAATATTATATTTGTATTCTTGACCCATTGAGTCGCTGCTGTATATATATCTGTTCTGTGGGTCCCATCGAGGACTGTTGTGTAATGTTATTACTTCGTTTTCCACCCGCACGAAAGTGCCTGGTGGGCGTCCTTGAATCGTTTCTATGCGGGTTTGGCGGGAAGCGCTAAAACCTGCATAGGGCCGATTCGAGGGTGTTACAGAGTGGTATCAGAGCTCAGCAGTTGCGATACCCCACAAGTCTAGCCTGTAGGATAACCTAGCTAACGGCCGAAGTAGAGCGTCAAAACTATTTTGCAAAATCGGTTGGATAGTTCTGATTAGGTCTGCTTTTACTCCTTACCCCTCTGCTGCTCTCCTCTCACCTCTGCGTGTTTTGAATCCGCTCTCTTCTCTCTCTTCGAGTCCAGGATTTCTCGTGGTTGGGTTCCATCGTACCTTCAGGGTTTCGCTTCCTCTTTTGGTAACGGTGTGCTACATCTGGTCTTCATGCTATCCGAGGAATCCTTCGTCTGGTGGACTTCTCTTTGTTCCTTCTCGTGCCTTCCGGTGTTTTCCCGACGCGACGACATCATCTACGCCAGATCCGATGCAGAGTCTGCATCACTCCTTTGTTTCTGAACCTCGATTGTCGAGATCTTCAGTCTGATTCCGAGAATGGTTGCACGCTTTTCTACTGATTGTGCAGAGTAATAGTTTGGGTGCGTGATGGATTGGCCCCCATGCCGACTACCCCTTCTATTCGCTTTTGTACATTGAAGTGGATGAGAATGCATCGGTTCCCTCTTTCTATCGAAGCTAGAGGTGGCTTTATTTGTTGATACCTCTACCTTCGCCTTTGTTTCCCGGAGTGTTCTCTCGATGATCGCGGACAACGACCTCTTGTTAGTGGTGTCGCGAGGATCTACATGAAGCGAGAAGACGCAGATCGCCGACCTTCCTTCCGGTACCATAAGGCGGATCTCGAGGGCGAGATCCATTGTTAGTGGTGTCGAATTGTGGCGCCCCGCAAAAACCACTACTAGAAAATCGCGTTGATTTTGTGCATTGCATCATCATGACATCAGCATGCATCTAATTGATTAAAACTATTTTTGCTAAAAGACCTACTTTGTTTTCCTATATTAATATACTCCCCCTTTGTTCAAACCAAACCATCGGTCCCGCCGGATCTTTTATTTATCTAAAACTATTTTGTTAAAACCTACTTTTGCTTTCTACAAAGGTCCCTATCTATTTCAAAAATAATCCCTGGACCCTTCCGGATATTTTGTTTGTCTAAAAATATCTAGTCCTAATCTTTTCCTACCCCATCCTATTCTACCCAGCCTCCCTCCACCTCACGCCCTCCAATCCCCTCCCTCCACCTCACCCCTCCACCTCTCTCCAACCAATCAGCGCCTGCCACCTCATCCTACCCCATCTCCCTCTCACCCCTGCCTCCACCACCCCACACAAACACCACACGCACACACCCAGTCCTTGACCCGACCCCACCCCGCAGCCACCACGCACCCACTCCCTCTCACCGACCGGGCCAGGTCAACCCGGACCCACCACGCCACACACCCCCGCGCCTGGAAACCTCCCCCAACCCGCGCTAGCCCGGCCCCACCACTCCCGCCGCCTTCCCCGCTCCCCACCTCCCCTCGATCTCCTCCCCGTCAGCCTCGCCGGACCCGGCCTCGCCTCCTTCCTCTGGCCGATCCCCGGCCGACCGCGACGCCTCTCTCCTCCCTCCTCTCGCCGTTCCGCTCTGCCTCCCCGAGCTACCTCGCCATCTCCCCGAGCGCCTCCGCCCTCTGCCGCCGGCCTGCCCGCACCGACGCCCCTCCGGCGAGCCACCGCGTCGCCCCCGTTGAGCAGAGCCGCCTGGCCCCGCGAGGCTCTGCCCCTGCGCCGACCTCCCCGTCGGGTGCTCGACCGCCGCAAGCCCCCTCCACCGTCTGCCTCGCCTGCCTGGCGGCCCTCCCTCATCGTCGTCCTCCGGCTGGCCTCGCCCGCCTCGTCCTCTTCCGCTCAGGAGCCGACGCCGCCGCCGCTGCCTCCCGCGTCGACCCCGCCGTCTACCTCCCCGGCGCGCCTCCCGAGCCTCCCCGCCGTCGCCTCTCCTCTTCTCCGCCAAGCCCAGGAACCGTCACCGGTCGCCGCCTCTGGTCTCTGTAGCTCCGACCGGCCTCCTCCTTACCTCTGGTTGACCTGTCCGTGCGTCCTCGAGGAGTACCGGCTTCTAGCCTCCGTTGTCCCAAGTGTGACCATGTTTTACCGCAGGAAAGACCAGTACAAGAGCCGTCTTCTGCCAAGCTTCGATGCCTTTGCTCGTGTGCCTGGATGTGGTAGCCGTGTAGTGAGATCTACTTCTGTTCACGTCAACCGGCGCCACCACCGAAGATCGAGAGGAAACCCAAAGAATACCGATTTTGGAATCCAAGTTCGCCTTCGCCAATTGAAGTCGGGACCACAAGATCGCCTTCACGGACACCGACACCGAACGACAAGATCTACATCGCGGTACATCAAGTTCGCCTCCATGGAAACCACAAGACCGACACGAGTCTAGGCCCGAGGAGCTATGCAAGATCTACCGGCGCCAAACCCAAGACCGACAACGTCAACCGAGGACCCGACAAGAACCCCTTCTCGAACCCGATGACCGCCAAGATCGCCACAAGGAACGACAAGCGCTTCATCTCGGAGCCCAAGACCTTCTACACGGATCCGAACATCGAATCCTCGGACGCCAAGTTCTTCTTCCCGGAACGCCAAGATCGACTTCCGTTGTTCGAGAACGATCCCGCCGAGACCGAACCCCAGATCCGGACCCTGAGACCCGACCCCGAACCCCCGGAACCAAGACCTTCGACACTAATGTGTGAACCTTTTTCCCGAGGTCCTATTTTATAAATGCTTTATATAAACTTGTTGCATTAAATCATTCATCTCGCATGCGTATTTGTGTGGTTTGGGGGCCTTATGCCGATTCACCTTATAATTAAATATGGGGCCATATGCGGGCAAATCTAGTCTTATATTGGTCCCATTTAAATTGACATAGCGAACCGAAGCCATGTTTGGTCTTGCTAATCCAACATTTAAATTGTGGGGTATCTAAACAACTTGAACCACTTAAATATTTGCCGGGACCCCGGTTCCGTTAATATGGCCTAGATGCATCGCACCTTTGCCATGTCATACATCATACATGCATCATGCCCGGTCTTCTGCCGTAATCTTAAATAGTGCATCCGGTGTTTTCTTCTAGTGCTTTGTTTCTTCACGGATTAGGCCGATGAGTTGATGCGAGTGTCGACCCGATCTTCGGATGAACCTTCGGCAATGTTTTCAGGCGAGCATCTCCCCCTTTCCAGCTATCTTACTTTTATAGTATTTATTCCCTCCTGTTGATCTATTGCTATCTGTGTTGCGATGCTCTAGTTTTCGTGCCCGTGATATTCCTTGCAGCCTTATATTGCCATGGACACATCCTATTACCTGTTGTTTGGTAGATAGTTGGACTTGCGCGTCGTAGTCGCTTGCTCAAGTGTTGTTGTGTGTCGCCAAGTACCACAGTTGTTGGAGTATGGCCGCATGTTTAATGTTGGAGTTGATCAAGACTTTAATTACTGTTTAATAACTAAAATTGAAGTAGGTAATGCAGAGGCACCGGTGGGTGATAGACAATATTTGGTTTCCGACCGCTCACTGGTGTCCCGTAGGACCCCGAGTTCTTGACACCTGTTCCGAGATCGAGCGCGCTAACCACATGTGGGATGTGTGGGCACCCCATCGATTAGTACCTGATTTCAAAGTATTGTACCGGGGGCCACAACTAGTTTGAGGTTTTATTTACTATTCTGTACTTATGCCATGCTTTACTGCTTTATTTAAATTGTGTGATGTACTGCACCTGTACTGTTTAGGATCGGGACACGTTTTCGCTGTATCGACAAGCCCAGTCATCTTTTCGGGTTCCCAGTCGTTTACAGCCGTCCACCCAAACCCTGAGTCCGTCTCGGAGACCGGCCGACTTCGTTGCGGGTAGACTTAGTGGGGTGGCCCCCATGTACTTGCTTTGGGTCTGGGAAACGTCATGACTTAGGCCCCGCCGACATATCGATGGGTGTATGTTAATTGATCTGGCAAAAAGGGTCGAAGTGCGTGTGGATACTTTGGTGCACCCCTGCAGGGTTAAATCTTTTCGAAAAGCCGTGTCCGCGGTTATGGACGACTTGGAGCACAGTTCTCGATCATAGACAACTTTAACTAAAGTTTACTGTTATAATTTGACTTGTATCCGATGTGACTAGTAATCAGCTCAACTACAACGGAATGGCTAAATAAAAGTACCAACAACTGCTGGGTTTGGGATATCTCATGCTAATTGTATCTGACTAGTAAGTGTGGCAACTACAACGTAATGGTTAACTAAAACTGCCCACTGCTTATTATATCAGGATGACTCATGCTATCTATACTTGACTAGTAATTGCCGCCACTATAACGGAATGAATAAAACTGCCAACTGTGTGAGTTCCTCGGTTGACTTCCTCGTTTGGTCTCGAGGGGGAAATACCGGGATGGGTTTGTTTGGTGGTAGGATCAGGTTGGTTCCGAATAGGTCTTTCTTATCCCTCTCTGATAGCCGACAGTTATATCGAGTCTCTATAGGTTGTTTAGTGCATGCTGCGCTGCCGCTTCAGTCCACCATACCTATGTAGGCGAGGACCGCCGAATTCTAGTCTCGCCGTGTACTGGCCTCAGTACTGACGCTCCTCTTTTTCCTTTGCCCTTTGTCGGCACCCCTTTTGTTCAGCAGGTTTTGAGATCGATGTCGTTAGCAGGGTTACCCTTCCGGCTTGGCCTGGGCAGGGTTATGGACGCCATTGGTTATTCTTCAGGGCTCTTAGCCCCATTTGCATCTTGTCCGTAGTCGGGCGCTATATCGTTTTCAAGGTGATTTGGATCTTTGAATATTATATTTGTATTCTTGACCCATTGAGTCGCTGCTGTATATATATCTGTTCTGTGGGTCCCATCGAGGACTGTTGTGTAATGTTATTACTTCGTTTTCCACCCGCACGAAAGTGCCTGGTGGGCGTCCTTGAATCGTTTCTATGCGGGTTTGGCGGGAAGCGCTAAAACTTGCATAGGGCCGATTCGAGGGTGTTACAGTGGGCTGGACTGGGCTGTTTGGGCTGGCCGGGCTGGGTCGTCCAGATTCATATTTTTTTCCAGTTCTGAATCTTTTTCTTTTTCCAAATCAATTTCTGTTTTGAAATTCAAACAACTTCCACCAAACTTTGTAATGAGTTTTGGTTCTGTTTAACAACATAAACCAAAGTCCAAAATAAAATAATAATTTTATTCTTTTTAGGATCTATTTAATAATTAAATAAAATAGACCTTAATTAATAATTCAAATAACTTTGATTTATTTAATAAAATCTCCATTTGAAATCTAAATATTATCAAAACCAAATCAGTAGGTTTTATTTGAAAATATAAGACACTTGGAAAACTTGTTTAAAGTAAAATAACATTTTTATTTTAGGGTCCATTAATAATTAAATAAGATGGACCTTAGTTAAAAATTCAAATAGGATTTGTTTTATTAAAATATTTATTTTGAAATTTAAAATAAAACCAAAAACACTTCAGTAGGTTTAATTGAGAATATAAAATACTTGGAAAACTTATTTAAAATAAATAAATAAGTTTTAGTGTTTATTTAAAATGGGAAAAGCCTTTACTTAAATAAAATTGGATATTAAATCCTTATTATTTTGTTTAAATAAACTTATACTCTTTTAATCAAAACCAAAATGTTTTATTTACAAAAGTTTGGCCAAGGTTTAATTTGGCTCTATAAAATAATCCTTATTTATAAATCTATCTTTTCCTTTGAAAACCAAATCCTTTTATTAAAATATTCAAAATAGTAATTCTAAATATTTTTATTTTCCTTTATTAAATGTTTATCTTTTTAATCCCTTTAGGATTTTATTTGATCCAAATAGGTTTTGAAAGTTCCCAATTGGATTCAAAAAGTTTCTTCTCACCCTGAAAATCAACAAAGTTTTATTTTATTCATTTATTTTTCACATTACAAGATTTGGAAAATCTTGGGATGTGACATCATTAGAGTTGAAGAAGTTGAAGTCATTAGAGTTGAAGATGTCCTTTGCACATGGTGTAGTCTTTGGCCATGGGGTAGGTTTTCCCATCAAGTTGAAATAGAAGAGATGTAGAATCAAAAACCAAAATGGTTGAGGAAAGAGTTTACAAGATTGTTTGTAAATAGGTTTTGGAACAAATACAACTCCTGTTTTCTAAGGGGTTTTGTCCAATCCTAGGTTTACAAATCCTACAGGCAACACAATGCTCTGATACCATCTGTAGAGGGAGTGTCCCAACCTTTAAATAATATAAGGTGGAATCCCCTGTGTTTACAATGCTAGTCCCTGGATCAATAGCTAGCATCCACAGTTAAGATGTAATATCAAGAAACAAAGGTCATAATACAACTTTATAACCAGGAATAACATAATTTTATTACATCTTACATAGCTCATTTGGCTATTACATTACATTGCAGCAGAAAATCTATAAGCATGGGGTCCTTCATCTTCAAAGTGCCACAGGCAGACATGTTGGTTGTAGACTTTGTAATCCTAATCATCAAACTTTACTAACATCAATCAAACCTGCAACATACAAGTTACAGCCACAAGGGTCAATACATTTGAATTGTATTAGCAAGCTTCACTACTATGTAGAATATAAGTGGATCCTATCACTACATGCAAATTTGGCTAAGTGGGACTTTAGGCATATTTGCAGAAAGCAATAATTTATCCTATCTTTTCAAAATGGTTTTGTCTCCTTCATCAATTCTTTCTGAACTCCTTGGTAAATCCCCAAGTGTTCAAGCCTTTGTCAAAACCTCTTGAGCTCCTTGGTAAATTCCCAAGTGCTTCAAGTTTTAATCAAAATCTCTTGAGCTCCTTGGTACATCCCCAAGTGTTCAAGTTTTTATCCAAATCTCTTGAGCTCCTTGGTACCCCCAAGTGCTGCATGTCTTTTGTTATCACTTAAAAGTTTTTCTTTTAGAAATTGGAATGTCGAGATTTCCCATAGCTTCAAGCTTTAGTTGCTCAGTATTGTCCATAACCGGGGACACGGCTAAGTACTTAGGTTTTATTATCTTCTGCAGAAGTTGTACACTTTACCCACATGACACAATCTCATCTTGTTGCCACCAGTGGCCGCTGGATAGGTACTCACCAAGATGGAGTACTGGCAGATTGAGAATGTGTCGACGTCTTTCTAGAGGGTCCTCCCATACACCATTCCAAGTTCCTCATTTTCAGTAACCTGAAGACAATGCATGGGTCTTCCCAATGTAGTTGACCAAGCCAGAGCCATAAGTAGCATGTGGTTGTACACGAAAGCCACAATTGGAGAAACATGTTCAATCTCTAAGTTTCCTGGGTGGTTTTCTTTTGGTGCACAACACAAAGAGATTGCCATAGACATGGTTCCTTTTGATGCCACCAAAACTCAAAGTATCCTTGTCAACCCAGGTGGTTAATTGAGTCCTTGTTTTATTATATAAAATACAAGTCTTTTCTCAACTTCATAAAATCTCAACATGTATCTCTTCTCAAAATATTTAGCATGGCTAAGCATTTTACAACTACATTGTTTTTCACTAAGGAATAAATAAGGTATCCTATTAGGATTTAGCATAGCATAAGTATAGAAATTCTTTTGCAAAGTCCAAATTGGTCATTTTCCAAAGTGGCAAAGTCTTTTGCAAAAGGGTTTTATCCATAAACCATTTTCAAATCCAATCATTATTTTATGTGGTGGAAAATGTTTTTATCAAATCAAAACTTTTATGTCTTTCACCAAATAAGTTGTTAATTCTCAAACTTGGTGTTTAGGGTCAGTAGGTTTGATTCAAATCATTTTTCCAAAGTTTTTACTCCACAAACATAACAAAACTAATATTTTTATTTGGCTAGAAATGGGCTAAATCAATTAAGAAACCCTAAACTTCACAAAATCCATTTTCAAATCCATGGGTTGGTTCCTAGGGTCAGTAAGTTCACCACAAACCAATTTGCAAAGATTTTAACCTCAAAAACATTTTTGAATAATTTTTATAACCTATACAAGTATACAAATGTTTCTGCAAAAACAAACATTTTACCAGAGGCTTTTTACTAAACAAATTGCATGGTTGGCTAGGGCTTGTTCCACTGATTCCATTGATATAAAGTTTGCAAATTTTGGACGTGTGGTTCAAAACTTACAAGGGTTTCAAATCTGCATCTAAATCTGATTTCAAATTCTGTTTTAAACGAAGACAGGCCACGCGTCGTGATGCTACTGGTCGATACCGGTTCGCTCGGATCGCGTTCTGTGGTTCGTTGGATCTAAACAGATCGCACGACTCAGGCGTGCGCATACCCCTTCGCTCAGGTTCTATTCCTAACCGCAGGATCGAAATCTAACGGTGTAAAGCTAGTCGACCATACTCGGGCAACGCTGACGCGGCGGCGACTGGCGGCGCGGTCAGACGTGGACAGTGCCGGCGGTCTAGGAAGCGAAGAAGGAAGTGAGGGTGCTTACGGTGATCGCGGTGACGCTCTGATGCTCAAGGTATGGTCAGCTCGTCAAGGGGCGCTCTGGTTCTAGCGGGATTGCTCGCCGGAGTGGGGAACGGCGTCGGGCTCGTCTGGTGGTCGTCGAGGGCGGTGCTGTGGTTCGCCCCGAGGAAAAGCAAAGGCATGGTTAGATGCAGCCGAGGTTGGGGAGTGCGGGAGCATCATCGGGAAAGAGCGGGGCGGTCAGGTGCTTACCAGGGGACTTCACCGGAGAGAGGCAGACGCGGCGGCGCGGTCAGTGGTTGTCGAAGGCGACGCTCAGGGGTTCCCGCGGTTGAACGGAGGGCTCAGACAGGTGCGCCTGGGAGTGGGGATCTCGACGGTGTGCTCAGGAAGGCAGGGGGTGACAGGGTTCGGCCGTAATTGGCTGGGGACGGTGGTCGGAGCAGTGGAAGTGCGAGCTCGAATTGGAGCAGCCTAGGGGCAGAGAGAGGGGGCGCGTGAGGGAAAATGGAGAGGAGGCTAGGGCGGTTAATAGGGTGCAGTCACAGCGAGTAACGGTCGCGGAATCAACGCATATTGATCGCCGGAGTAATGGTTGCAACGGCAGGGAGTAATCGGCCCTGGTTGAAGACGATGAACAGGAGAGGTGGGGTCTACCTGGCAGTGAGGGAGAGAGAGAGAAAAGAGGGGCCACCGGTCAGTTGCTCTGCTGGTATGTGTTCAGGTGCGAAACGTTTTCTTCGGGAGAGAGGGAAGCTGGGTTGGTACTGGGCTTAGTGGGCTTGCCGACTGGGCTGCTGTCCACTTCTATTTTTTTCTTTCCTGATTGTTTTTCCTTTTTCTGATTCTATTTCTGTTTTGAATTTCAAACAACAAACCAACATTCAAAACAATTCAAACATTCATCACACCTTGCAATTGAATTTGGTTCTGTTTTAACAACATAAACCAATTCCCAAAATAAATTAATATTTTTATTTTAGAGTCCATTTATAATTAAATAAAATGGACATTAGTTAATAAATCAAATGGGTTTTACTTTATTTAGAACTCCATTTGAAATCCAAATATTTTTAAAACCAAATCAGTAAGTTTTATTTGAGAATATAAAATACTTGGAAAGCTTATTTGAAATAAATAAATAAGTTTTGATGTTTAATTTAAAATAGTAAAACCTTAATTTTTAATAAACTTGGATATTTAATCCTTATTATTTTATCAAATAAATCTTTACTATTTTTACCAAATAGAAATATTTTATTTCAAAGGCTTGGCCAAGTTTTAATTTGGCTTATAAAATATTCCTTATTAAAATACTTCCTTTTCATTTGAAAGCCAAATCTTTTTTTATTAAAAGATTCAAAATAGTAATTCCAAATATTTTTATTTTTCCTTTATTAAATGTTTATCTTTTTAAATCCTTTAGGATTTTATTTGTTTAAAATAGGTTTGAAGGTTCCTATTGGAATTCAAAAAGTTTCTTCTCACCCTGAAAATCAACAAAGTTTTATTTTATTCATTTATTTTTCACATTACAAGATTTGGAAAATCTTGGGATGTGACAGGCTACCACCCTTAAAATAAATCTCGTCCCGAGATTTGGGAAGGCTAGGGTTACAAGTAGGCTCAAAAGCATCTAGGGTACTACCACCCTTAAAAAATTTCAAACTAAATTACATGTTGCCTTGCTTGGGATCTTGGGATTATTGTCACTTCCCTTGGAAACTATAGGCATGAACCCACTATCGAGCATAAATACTCTCTCTTGGAGTCACTAGAAACTACTTGGCCAAGATAGCTACTAACAACGGAGATCATGCAAGATCACAAACAACACAGACATGATAGAATCATAAAGACAAAACCATTAATCAAACCAACATAATAATCTCAATAGCCATCGGATCCCCGCAAACACAACATGCATGATTACAAATATATTAGATCTTGATCATGAACGGAGCTCACAAGATATATACATGAAAGCACAAAGGAGGAGATACAACCATCTAGCTACTACATGGACCAATAGTCCAAGGTGGAACTACTCACGCATCATACCGGAGAGAAGACCTCCGGGATGATCTCCCCTTCGGCAGGGTGCCGGGAAGAACTTTAGATCCCCCCTGATCTAGGGACGATGGTGGCGGCGGCTATACACAGTTTTGTGGATATTTGATCGGGTACTTAGGCTTTTTGCATCGGGGGCTTCTTATAGGCGAAGGGGGAGGCTGAGCCGGCGGCCAAGGGCCTCAAACCCTAGCCAGGCATGGGCCCACCTGTGGTCGCGCCTGGGGTAGGTCTGGACCCCTGGATGGCCCCTTTGGCCCCCCTCTGGACTTCTTGTTCCCCGCGGAAAGTAATTGACTTTGACGTTTGTCCCGTCCAATTCCAAGAATATTTCTCTACTAACTTTTCTGAAACCAAAAACAGCAGAAAACAAGCATCTGGCACTGTTGCAACTTGTTAATAGGTTAGTACTAGAAAACATGTAAAAAGCACCTCAAAGGGTAGACAAGTAAAGCAAAGTAGATATTAAACAAGCATGGAGCATCAAAAATTATAGATAAGTTTCCGGCGTATTAGACATTTTTGGAATAACTTGGTTTCCTGGGAGTTGGAAGCATGGTTAGAGCTTACTTATACAAGTGGAGGCTAGCAAAAGACTGGGAGCAACCAACTAAGAGAGCAATAATGGCCATAATCATGAAGATCAACAAAGCATTACTAATCAAAGCATAGAGTGGTACTACAAGTCAAGGACTAAATGATCATAGAGGCTATGGTGACTTGTTCATAGTCATAACATGGTGTGAGCATGTGCCAAGTCAACCCAAACAAAGCATTAAAGGAGAATACCACAATACTATGCTTTTGCATGCTAAAACAGCGCATAATTTCTTCAAGGCACACTAAGCAATCCCAATGACTTGGATTAAGCCATGCTACAGCAATAATCACTATGCATAAGGTCAAAACAACACCTAGCATGTCATGCTAAAGTCTAAGTCACAGCCAATGCAAGCTCCTTTTGCACTTCAAGCAAGAACTTACTACTCCTTTTCAAAACCAAGCAACTTATTTACAAAACAACATAGCGAGAACGGGGGTCCAAACTACTTTATTCAAGCAAACTAAACAACCTAAGCAAAGCAAACGAAAACTAAGACGCTCCAAGAACAACACAACTGTGCATGAAACAATAAAAACGAAGTGTCTAGACAGACCTGAGCTTTTTATTGATGAAGAAGGGGACAACTTGGGCATCCCCAAGCTTTGACGCTTGTAACTCTTGGATATTTCTTGGGATGACACCATGGTGGCATATCCAAGCTTGAACTTTTGTCCATTCTTCATCTCATTACATCATTCTCTCTCTATACCTAAAAAATTTCCTTCATACAAAACTTCACACAATCTTCATTAGCAACATTAGTTTATTCAAAAGATATTAGACCCCTAACAAAGCTTTGGAATAGCAAGACTTTTCACTAAAAACACAAGCTATTGTAGTAACTCCTCCAAAGAAAATCAATTTACCTGAAGAGAGCTAAAAAAGGAATCAATAAGAAGCAAATGCAAATAATGGCAGAAATGTGTCAAAACAGACCAGCAGGTAGAAACGAATTTTCTTGAACATCTTCTATTGCTCAAATCAAAAAGTGTTGAACTAACGAAAGTTATCCTACATACTGGGGGATTTATTCGTAAATTTTGATCTCAATCCGTGTTACAGAGCCTCCTCACGAATTTTTTTGGTGGAGGACAGAAATCTGTTTCGGGACAGCAACTCCCCAAATCTTAGTTCCCTCTCATTAGAGGTCATTCTTGGCACAAAAAACAAACAAAAAAGATAAGGAGAGGTCATTACAGTAGTAATAACTTCCAAGACTCAAGCAAACTCTTGGGTTATCTCCCAACAAGTACTTTTCTTTAACGCCTTTAAGTTAGGCACAAGAAGCAAGAAGAATCAAGTATTTTCAAATGAAGAAGCATTAACATCAAACCTTGCTTTTAAAGGAGGAGAAAAAAGCAACTTATCTCTCCTCATAGGGAAGTGTTCAATACCTTTCTTGAATGGAAAATGATATTTAATGGTGCCTTCTTTCATATCAATGATGGCACCAACTGTTCTAAGAAAAGATCTTCCCAAAGTAATAGGACAAGAAGCATTGTATTCAACATCCAAAACATAGAAATCAATAGGGACATAAGCATTGTTAACCATAATGAGAACATCATTAATACTCCCCATGAGTTTCTTCTTAGCATTATCATTGAGTGGGACATCT
The DNA here is from genome assembly GCA_916181665.1 of Avena sativa. NCBI lineage: Eukaryota > Viridiplantae > Streptophyta > Magnoliopsida > Poales > Poaceae > Avena > Avena sativa. The sequence continues at coordinate 34,196,679 of OV702289.1, read as the reverse complement.
AAATAACAATCTTTCAATGGTGGCAAATCAAGCATTTCATAAATCTTCCTAGGCATATAGAGACACTAGAACCAAGATCACATGAAGCTTTGAGATCAAAGTCATTGACTTGCACATTAATAATGGGTCCCAACTATCTTCTACTTTCCTAGGAATAGAAGCTTTGTGTTTTTGCTTCTCATCCTTAATCTTAACAAGAGCATCTGTAATGTGTTTAGTAAAGGCAACATGCATATCACTAGCATCTGGACTTCTAGCAAGCTTTTGCAAGAACATAATCACTTCAGAAATATTGCAACCATCAATATCAAAGTCAAACTTAGCATAACTAGTAGTAGACTCAATAGGCTTAAGCATAGTAGGAGGAGGAATAGGGACTACTTGTGGTTTAGTGGTGATGGTGCACACACTATTGTTTCTATCAATTTCAGCTTCCCTTTCCCACCTATCATGAAGTTGAGCTAACAGCCTAACATTTTCATCAATTGTAACTTGTATGGCATGAGCAGTAGCAAAGGTATTTTCCATAGTTTCAGGTTTAGCAGCCATTTTATTAATCAAGGAAGACTGAGCTTCAGACAAACAGGATATATTTTTCTCAACATTTAAAAGCTTTTCTTCTATAGCCTTATTGAAATTGGTTTGTTTACTAACAAAATCTTTGAGCATGACTTCAAGTTTAGAGGAGGCACTTCTAGCATTATTGTAGGAGTTTCCATAGGAATTGCCATTATTAGGAGGATAAGGCCTATAATTGTTGTTCCTACCAAAATTATTCCTATAGGCATTGTTGTTGAAATTGTTATTTCTAATGAAGTTCACATCAACTTGCTCTTCTTGAGCAACCAAAGAGGCTAAGGAAACACTATTAGAATCTAGATGAGCTTTCCCATTAACAAGCATGGCCATAATAACATCAATCTTATTACTCAAAGAGGAAGTTTCCTCAACAAAATTTACCTTCTTACCATGTGGAGCTCTCTCAACATGCCATTCAGAGTAGTTAACCATCATATTATCAAGGAGCCTTGTTGCAGCACCCAAGGCGAGGCCCATGAAGGTACCTCCAGCAGCTGAATCTAGCAGGTTCCTTATAGAGTAGTTCAAACCTGCATAAAAAGTCTGGATAATGATCCAAGCAGTGAGTCCATGAGTGGGACAATTCTTAACCAAAATTTTCATTCTTTCCCAAGCTTAAGCAACATGGTCATTATCAAGTTGTTTAAATTTCATAATGTCACTTCTCATAGATATAATCTTAGCAGGAGGATAGTACTTTCCAATAAAAACATCTTTGCACTTAGTCCAAGAATCAATACTATTTTTAGGCAAAGAAAGCAACCATTCTTTAGCTTTTCCTCTCAAGGAGAAAGGAAAAAGCTTGAGCTTAATAATATCTCCATCTACATCCTTATACTTTTGCATTTCACAAAGTTCAACAAAGCTATTGAGATGGTCAGCAGGATCATTAGAACTAGCACCAGAAAATTGCTCTCTCGTCACAAGATTCAACAAAGCAGGCTTAATTTCATAAAAGGTAGCATCAGGAGCAGGTGGAGCAATAGGAGTGCTCAGGAAATCATTATTGTTGGTGCTAGTGAAGTCACACAACTTGGTGTTCTCAGCAGAGTTCATTTTGGCAAAGGTGGGCAAGCCAAAAACAGCAGCAGTAGCTAGAGCAGGAACTAATTTTTTTGTGTTTTTGAATAAAGAAAGCAAACCAAACTAGACTAATTTTTTGGGGGTTTTTCAAAAGAGGCAAACAAAACCAAGCAAAAGAAACAAAGCAAACTAAAAACAATGTAAAGAGAAAGGAAGTGAAGGACTCCCCTTGTGAAGACGTCCTTAGCCTCCCCAGCAACGATGCCAGAAAACTTGTTGATGGTGCTTGACGTGGAGCACTTTCTTGGAAACCCCAGGAGCAAGGTGTGATGAGCACAGCAACAAGTCTTCCCTCAGTAGAGACCGAGGTTATCGAACAAGAAGGAGGAAGTAAACGTCACACAGGTGTTGCAAGCAACGCGGAGACCTGCATGGCACAAACTCAAGACTTTGCCCCAACGAATCAGTGAGGTTGTCAAGCTCACCGGTTTGCTGTAACAAAGGATAGGTTGTGGAAGGTAATGGTTTGCAGCAAGTAAACATGTAACAGTGGAAGATGTATCAATGGTAAAGATTGGATCGGGGTCCATTGTTCACTAGAGGTGCTCTCCTTAGATAAACAACATGGAATGAAGGGTAAACAAATTACATCAGGGAAATTGACAGGAACAGAGGAAGGCATAACAATGCACTTACTAGTCAGAAAATCCTATGAGATTCGATTGGGCAACACAACAAGATACATAGACCGCCATCCAACTGCATCTATGACTAGAAGTCCACCTTCAGGTTATCGTCTGAACCCCCTTCAGTATTAAGTTGCAAGCAACAGACAACTGCTTTAAGAAAAGAGTGTAAGGTAAACAGTCCACATGTTCCATGAACAAGAGACTGTTGTTTTCTCCCTAGTGGCAACAACACATTCTACAACCAAAGAGATTATTGTCAGTTCCCTTGGAAACTAGAGGAATGAACCCACTATCGAGCATAAATAGCCCCTCTTGGAGTCACTAGCAACTACTTGGCCAAGATAGCTACTAACAACGAAGAGCATGCAAGATCACAAACAACACAGACATGATAGAATCATAAAGACAAAACCATTAATCAAACCAACATAATAATCTCAATATCCATCGGATCCCCGCAACCACAACATGCATGATTACAAATAGATTAGATCTTGATCATGAACGGAGCTCACAAGATCTGTACATGAAATCACAAAGCAGGAGATACAACCATCTAGCTACTACATGGAACCATAGTCCAAGGTGGAACTACTCACGCATCATACCGGGGAGAAGGCCTCCGGGATGATCTCCCCTCCGGCAGGGTGCCGGGAAGAACCTTAGAACCCCCCGATCTAGGGAGGATGGTGGCGACGGCTACAGACGGTTTCGTAGATATTTGTTCGGGTGCTTAGGGTTTCTGCATCAGGGGCTTCTTATAGGCGAAGGGGGAGGTCAAGGAGGCGGCCAGAGGGGCCACACCCCTCCCAGGCGTGGGCCCACCCCTGGTCGCGTCTAGGGGGTGTCTGGCTACCCTATCACACCTCTCTGGCTCCCCTCTGGACTTCTTGTTCCGTCCAATTCCGAGAATATTTCTTTATTAGCTTTTCTGAAACCAAAAACAGCAGAAACAGGCAACTAGCACTGTGGCAACTTGTTAATAGGTTAGTACCAAAAAGATATAAAAAGCACCTCAAAGTGTAGACAAAGCAAAGCAAAGTAGATAGTAACAAGCATGGAACATCAAAAATTATAGATATGTTCCCGACGTATCAAGTATCAAAAGCAGTTTTAGACTCAGCAGTAGTAGCAGTGTGTGTAGCATGAGTATGTGGTGGTGGAGTAACAAGCTTACTTATAACAGACGGTGAATCAAGAGCAGCAGAGGTGTTTAGGAATGTACCTCTTCTTATAGTGGATGGTAAAACAGGAAACTTTCCATCACGAGATTTTCCCATGATGAAAGGAGTAGAAGTGAACAATAATAGATCCAAGTGAACTTACAAATAAAGCTATGCTCCCCGGCAACGGCACCAGAAAATAGTCTTGATGACCCACAAGTATAGGGGATCGTAACAGTCTTCGCGGGTAGTATTACCCAATTTATTGATTCGACACAAGGGGAGCCAAAGAATACTTGTAAGCCTTAACAACTGAGTTGTCAATTCAGCTGCACCTAGAAATAGTTCTTGCTCATAGAAGTTTATTAGTAGCAACAGTTTTGTAATAGCAATAGCAAAGCAACATCAGCAGTGAAATAGGAGCAATAGTAACAGTAAACAGTGGGATTCGAGTGCGGTAGGCATAGGGATGGATGTACGGGCGTTGCATGGACGAGTCTAAAGATGTAACTTCAAGATCTAGGGCATTGTAGATAAATAATAACAAGCATCCAAGTACTAAACAATCCTAGGCATGTGCTCCATATATAGTGATGATGCTCGACGTGGCACTTTGTTGGTAACCCCAAGCGCAGGGTGCGAAGAGCAAGCAGCAAGTTTTCCCTCAGTTGAGACCAAGGTTATCGAACCAGAAGGAGGAAGGAAACGTCACACAGGTGTTGCAAGCAACACGGAGACCTGCACAACACAAACTCAAGACTTTGCCCCAACGAATCAGTGAGGTTGTCAAGCTCACCGGTTTGCTATAACAAAGGATTAAACGTATGGTGTGGAAGGTAATGGTTTGCAGCAAGTAAACAAGTAACAGTGGAGGATGTATTGATGGTAAAGATTGGACCGGGGTCCATAGTTCACTAGAGGTGCTCTCCTTAGATAAACAACATGGCATGAAGGGTAAACAAATTACAGCAGGGCAACTGACAGGAACTGAGCAAGGCATAACAATGCAATTACTAGTCAGAAATATCCTATAAGATTTGATTGGGCAATACAACAAGATACATAGAACGCCATCCAACTGCATCTATGACTAGAAGTCCACCTTTTAGGTTATCATCCGAACCCCCTTCAGTATTAAGTTGCAAGCAACAGACAACTGCTTTAAGCAAAGTGTGTAAGTCAAACAGTCCTCATGTTCCATGAACAAGACACCGTTGTTTTCTCCCTAGTGGCAACATCACATCTACAACCGAAGAGATTATTGTCACTTCCCTTGGAAACTAGAGGCATGATGTAGAGATCCCAACCTTTAATAAGGTAGAGATTCCTGTGTTTACAATGCTATTCCATGGATCAATAGCTAGCATCCACAGTTAAGATGTAATATCAAGAAACAAAGGTCATAATACAACTTTATAACCAGGAATAAAATAATTCATTACATCTTACATAGCTCATTTGGCTATCTCATTACAATGCAGCAGAAATAACTATAGCATGGAGTCCTTCATCTTCAAAGTGCCACAGGCAATCATGTTGGTTGTAGACTTGTAATCCTAATCAACACACTTCACTAACATCAAACAAACCTGCAACATAATAAGTTACAGCCACAAGGGTCAATACATTTGAATTGTATTGGCAAGTGATACTATGGTAGTATAGTGGTAACTATCAACTATATGCATTTGGCCAAGTGGAGCTTAGGCTTGCTTTGCTCAAAATAGATTTTCCTTATCATTTGAAAACACTAAGTTTTTGTTTGGCAAAAATCACCCAAGGCATCTCCCAATAGAAATTGGTGACCCTTTAACCCTTGTTCAACCACAAGTTTTTAACTTATAAATTGGGATGAGGATATTCTTGATAGCTTCCATGTCTTGATGCTCAAATTGTCCATTTCCGAGGACACGGCTAAGTACTTAGATTTTACACTCTGCGGAGGTGGTGCACTTTCCCCACAAGACTCGACATGCATCGAGACAAGATCTTTCAGAAGCCTTCCCTTAGACCAGAATGGATGCGCTCCAACCTATCATCCCCTACCACCAACTGTCCATTTGACTAAGTTATTGCAACCTATATGATCCAGGCAGAGCCCATAATGCCAAGTGGCTACACTTGAAGCTTCTCAACATTTGACATCTCAAATCTCTTTGTTCCTGGGTGGCATTCCACAAGTGAGATACACAAGGTTCACCAGTTCCCTGGCCTTGTGTAACCACTCAACAAAAATCCATCCAAGCAATACCATTCCACCCAGGTGATTCATTCACATAGTTGTTTTATTAAACAAAATACAAGTCCTTGACTTAGAAATATTCTATAGCATGAATATAATCCACCCTTGTTTTCTACTAGCTAGGCTAAGCATGTAGTAGTAGGAATCTTGACTTAGGAAAATTCTACTAAGGTTTCATCTACTAGGATTTCCCATGGCATAGTTTATACTAAGCAAAAATTCCATGCAAGTCCTACTCAAAACATCACCAATGCATAGTGAAAACAATGGGAGAAAAGTATGAAGCACCACTTGCCTTTTTGGTAGAGAATATAAGTTCACTCCTTGATCTTGCAATAGTCACACTCTTCAAATTTCACTATAATTCAATCAAGGCACAAATTCAATCTACCATTCAAGCAATTCATCGCATAGAATAATAAAAACAAAGCAATGCATGCAAGCATGCCAAAGATTGTTTTATTTGTAAAAGTGGTTTCTAATAGGTTATAAACATTATAAAACATCTATTGGTCATTTATAGAAGTGGCAAAACCATTTGATATTAAGTTAGTGAAAATGGCCACCTTAAATCATTTTTGTTTTGCTAGAATTGATTTAAATCAAAGTAATAATTTCTAGTGTTTGACAAATACATTTTTAAACCCAAATGTTAGTGTTTTATGGTCAAGTGTTTATTATTAAAACCATTTGCAAAGGTTTTACCTATAAACCATTCTTAATTCGAACAACATTTTATTTCATTAGAAATGCCTTTAAACAAAGTAATACTTTTCTAGAGTTCACCAAATATATTTTTAAATCCCAAAACTTGGTGTTTAGGGTCAAAGAGTTTAAATCAAATCATTTTCCAAAGGTTTTACTCAAAAAGCATTTTTAAACCATATTCAATATTTTTATTTAGCTAGAATTGCTTTAATTCAAAGGATTTATAATCAAGTGTCACAAAATATATTTTTAAACCCAAAAGTTGGTTTCTATGGTCAGTAGGTTCAAAACAATCCATTTACAAAAGATTTTACCCTAAAAACATTTTTAGAATGAATTTTATACACCAAATATGCCTACACATGTTTATGCAAAAATAACTAACTTTTCAGAAGCAATTCACTAAACAGAGTGCATGGTTGAAAAGTATTTGTTTTGCTGATTCCATTGATATGAAATTTGTAAAATTTGGACGTGTAGATTTAAAGTTATGATTTTTTCAAATCCAACATCTAATAGACATGTTTTCTGTTTTTAAAACAAACTTCAGGCCACGTGTCTTGTTCTGATTCGCTGATACCGGTTCGGCAGGATAGATCAACGTGGAGCGTTGGATTTAAAGTGGATCATGCGGCATAGATGAGCGTACCGGTTCGATTTAAGTGATTCTATCCTACTCGCTGGATCCAGATCTAACGGTCCTGAGTGGTTTGACCAAACTTTGGCGGCGCTCGACGGTGGCTGGCGGCAGCGAAGCTCGGCTAACGGCTGTTCCGGCGATACAGGAAGCAAGAGAGGGAGATAGATAGCTCACAGTGATCGTAGTGCGTTGTTGATGCTCAACTTGCTCGCGGGAAGGTAGGGGGCGCTTGGAGTTGACGGCAATTTCTCGCCAGAGAAGCTTCTGGCGGCGGCGTGCTCGGGCTGTCATCGTTGGCGACGTTTCAGACCGTGCTAAGACAAGACAAAGGTTGCGTTATCTGCGCACAGAAGCGGCGAGTACGGGTGCATCCATAAGAGGGGAAGGCCGACCGGACTTTACCTAGGGACATCGCCGGAGCGGATGCAGACGATGGTGTCGCTCTGCCGTCAAGGTTGCCGACGATACAGGGCACGCGCGGCTAAACGAGCGGCACTGGGAGATGCGCAATAGGCTGGGGAGTGAGCTCGTGTGGTCGAGGGGGCAAGGGGAGGCGAGACTTGGCCGGAATTGAGTGGCGAAGGTCATTGGAGCAGTGATGGTGCGTGGAGAAATTCGTCCAGCCTAGGGGCAGAGAGGTGTGGGGAATTGAGGGGAAAGGAAGAGGGAGAACTGGCGCTTTATCGTGCGTGATTGCAGCGACGAATTAATCGCGGAATTAAGACGAAATAACGTTGCGGAATCAAAGCTGAAACGGGATAGAGGAGGAAGAACCAGTCGTGGCGGGTTGAAGAGATGACTGACAAGTGGGGCCGCTTCGTCAGCGTTAGAGAGAGAGAAAGAGTGGGGTCCAGAGGTCAGTGTCTCTACGAGTAAGTGCTGCGGTGCGAAGCGTTTTCCTGCGGGAAGAGAGATGGGCTAGCTGGGCCGGACTGGGCTTGCTGGACCTGGTCTGCTGGGTTGGGTTGTTTTCTTTCTTATTTTTTTGTTCTTTGTTTATTTTTATTTTTCTCTTTCTTTTATTCTGTTTTGAATTTGTTCAAACAATTTAATCAACCATTTGAATTCAAATCTTTGCCAAACTTTTAGTAAGTTTTAATGTTGTTTAAACATGTATTTTAAATATCATTTTAGGAATAATTCTTTTATTCAATTATGGTTTATTCTTTCTTTAAATTAGGCATTTTGATTTTATTCAAATAAGATTTAATCATATTTTCAATCTCTATTTGAATTCTAATTTTTCACCAAACCTTTTTCAGTAAGTTTTATTTATTCAAAAGGGTGTTGAATAATTCATTTTGAATTATTTGAAATATTTTAATATGATCTATTAATCATTTAAATTGAGCATTTGTCTTCATTCAAATAAAATCCAATATGGTTTTATTCCCATATAAATTTCATTTCAATAATTATATGATTCCATTTAAGTTAATTTAAATAACTTTTCTTCCACTTGGACAAATTCCATTTATTATTTTCCCATGATTTAATTAATCATTTCTATTAGGGCTTTTGTCTTTGTTCATATATAATAGAATTTGGTTAATGTCATATTATTTTATTTTGAATATTCCTTATACCTTTATTTTAATTGATTTATCTTTATTTCATTTGCTCATGGATTTGGCCAAGATTTAATTTGGCTTTTGGATATTCCTTATTTAATTATTTCTTTCTTTATCTTGTAAAATCCATATCTTTTTATTTATAGATTCAAAATTGGTGATTCCAATTTGTATACTTTTATTTAATATTGGTTTATCCATTTAATCTCTTTAGGATTATTTTGCTCACAATTTGGTATGGGTTTTTGATAGGAGCTTTATTAGCATTGGAAATTATTTCCTTTTAACTTATTAAATTCATAAGTTTTTATCTATGGTTCCAAATTAAATGAAACCAATTTCTATGGTTTTATAATATTTTTATTTATCATCCTTGTTCATTAATAAATGTTTGTTGACCAATTTTTATATGGATCAAATCCATAGTCTTAGAGATATCTTGGAAATGATTTCTTCCATTAGGGTTTTAGAGTTTTGGTTTATTTTCCAAGTGTTTAAGTTACAAGATGCATTTATGAAGAATGCATTTCACTTGATTTGAATTTTGTTGGATTCCATTTTATTCAAATTTGTTCAAGATGGGTTTTGATGTTTCCAATTTGAAATAAAAAGTTTCTTTTCACCCTAAATTTCAACAATTATTTATTCTGTTTATTTATTGTTCACATTACAAAATTTGGAAAATTTTGGGATGTGACACATGAACCCAGTATCGAGCATAAATACTCCCTCTTGGAGTCACTAGCAACTACTTGGCCAAGATAGCTACTAACAACGGAGAGCATGCAAGATCACAAACAACACAGACATGATAGAATCATAAAGACAAAACCATTAATCAAACCAACATAATAATCTCAATATCCATCGGATCCCCGCAAACACAACATGCATGATTACAAATAGATTAGATCTTGATGATGAATGGAGCTCACAAGATCTATACATGAAAGCACAAAGGAGGAGATACAACCATCTAGCTACTACATGGACCCATAGTCCAAGGTGGAACTACTCACACATCATACCGGAGAGAAGGCCTCCGGGATGATCTCCCCTCCGGTAGGGTGCTTGGAAGAACTTCAGATCCCCCCCCCCCCGATCTAGGGACGATGGTGGCGGCGGCTATAGACGGTTTCGTGGATATTTTATTGGGTACTCAGGGTTTCTGCATCGGGGGCTTCTTATAGGCGAAGGGGGAGGCTGAGGCGGTGGCCAAGGGCCTCAAACCCTAGCCAGGCGCGAGCCCACCTATGGCCGCACCTGGGGTGGGTCTGGCCCCCCTGGCTAGCCCCTCTGGCTCGCCTCTAGACTTCTTGTTCCCCACGGAAAGTAATTGGCTACCTTTTCTAAAACCAAAAACAACAGAAAACAGGCATCTGTCACTATTGCAACTTGTTAATAGGTTAGTACTAGAAAACATGTAAAAAGCACCTCAAAGTGTAGACAAGTAAAGCAAAGTAGATACTAAACAAGCATGGAGCATCAAAAAATTATAGATACATTTCCGACGTATCAATAGTCATACGTGCTCGCAATGAGAACTTGCACAACATCTTCTGTCTAGCCAGCTCGTGGTAGCGGGGCCTCTAGGGAACTACTGGCAATTAAGGTGCTCCTTTTAATAGAGCACCGGAGCAAAGCATTGACACTCCGTGAACACATGTGATCCTCACATCATAGCCATCCCCTCCGGTTGTACCAATTTCTGTCACTTCTGGGCCTTTGGATCTGGACAATGATATGTGTACACAACTTGCATATAAGATCACAAACAATACTATCATAATGATTCAATAATAAGTTCAGACCTGAGATCATGGCACTCGGGCCCTAGTGACAAGCATTAAGCACAACAAGTTTCAACAAAGTCAAATAGCACTAATAGAGATACTAGGCACTATGCCCTAACAATCTTATTCGATTACATGATAGAACTCATCCAATCCCTACCATACATATAGCCTACTGCGGGGGATTACTCACTCAGGGATGAGGGAAACATTGATGGTTGATGGAGAGGCGTTGGTGATGATGATGGTGATGATCCTCCCCAAATTCCCCGTCCCGACAGGGTGCCAGAACAGAGTTTCTGGTTCCGAATTGCAGTTTATGGTGGTGGCGGCGCATCGGTACTCTTTTTGGAAAAACGTCGAACCCCCCTCGGTTTTTAGGTTAAGAGGCAACTTATAGGCGCAGAGGGAGCCCTAGGGGGTGCCTAGGGTGGCTGCACCGTCCCTAGGCTCGGGCTGGGCCCACCCGCGCCTGGCAGGGGTGTGCCCCCCCCCCCCCCCCAGGCCTCCACTCCGTCTCTTCTTCTAGCTCCATGGATCTCCTGGTGAAATAGGATTTTTGGCATATTTTCCGGGATTTTTCCTAATAGTTGTTTTTCTGCATAAAAACTAGACACCAAGGTAATTCTGCTAGAAACAGCGTTAGTCCGTGTAAGTTGTATCCAAATCACACAAGTTTAGAGGAGAAACAATAGCAAAAGTGTTCGGGAAAGTAGATACGTTTTGGACGTATCATGCACTTGCAGTCATCAAGCACCAGCAAGTCCAGCACCGCAAACTAGCAGCACATCCGTGATTGCACACACGACTAGCATCCCGAAAATCTCCGCCCTCGCTCCAGCAAAGCAGTGAAAGCAACATATCCTTCTATAGAACCTATCGAGAACATGTACTTCGCTGATCTGAAGCCATGGGGAAATTACTAGAGGGGCAGAGATATCCTTCACGAGGAGGTGTGAAAGTGGAGGAGGAAGGGAGCTCCTTTTATAGGAGTGAAACATCGTAAACGTATCTATAATTTTTGATGTTCCATGCTTGTTTAGTATCTGCTTTGCTTTGATTTGTCTACACTTTGAGGTATTTTTATATATTTTCTAGGACTAACCTATTAACAAGATGCCACAGTGGCAGTTACATGTTTTCTTCTGTTTTTGGTTCCAGAAAAGGCAGAAAATGAATATTCTCGGAATTGGACGGGACAAAAGCCAAAGTCAATATTTTACCGTGGGGAACACAGAGCCAGAAGACAAGACGGAGGAGGGCTTCGAGGGGGCCACACCCCCTGGCCACGCGGCCAGGCCTGGCCCATGCCTAGGGGGTGCAGCCGCCTCGGGCACCCTGTCGGCCTCCCTCTTCGCCTATAAGAAGCCCTCAATACCTAAACCCTAAGTACCTGATCAATCTTCCACGAAATGGTCCATAGACGCCGCCGCCATCGTCCCTAGATCGGGGGGTCTAAAGCTCTTCCCGGCACCCTGCCGGAGGGGAGAGATCATCCCGAAGGCCTTCTTCATCACCATGCCAGCCTCTGGTATGAAGCATGAGTAGTTCCACCTTGGACTACGGGTCCATGTAGTAGCTAGATGGTTGTTTCTCCTCCTTTGTGCTACCATGTTTAGATCTTGTGAGCTCCGTTCATGATCAAGATCATATATTTGTAATCATGCATGTTGTGTTTGCGGGGATCCGATTGATATTGAGATTACTATGTTAGATTGGTTAATGATTCTATCATGTCTGTGTCGTTTGAGATCTTGCATGCTCTCCATTTCTAGTAGCTATCTTGGCCAAGTAGATGCTAGTGACTCCAAGAGGGAGTATTTATGCTCGATAGTGGGTTCATGCCTCTATTTAATCTAGGGAAGTGACAGAAATCTCTAAGGTTGTAGATGTGTTGTTGATACTAGGGAGAAAACAACGATCTCCTGTTCATGGAACAAGTGGATTGTTTACCTTACACACTTTTCTTAAAGCAGTTATCTGTTGCTTGCAACTTAATACTGGAGGGGGTTCGGATGATAACCTGAAGGTGGATTACTAGTCATAGATGCAGTTGGATGGCGGTCTATGTATCTTGTTGTAATTCCCAATCAAATCTCATAGGATCATGAATGTCTAGTATTGCATTGTTATGCCTTGCACTATCCTGTCAATTGCCCCGTTGTAATTTGTTTACCCAGCATGTTATGTTGTTTATCTTAAGGAGGACACCTCTAGTGAACTATAGACCCCGGTCCAATCTTTACCATTGATACATCTTCCACTATTCATGTTTACTTTCTGCAAACCACCATTACCTTCCACACCATACAGTTAATCCTTTGTTTTCAGCAAACAGGGTGAGATTGACAACCTCACTGTTCGTTGGGGCAAAGTCTTGAGTTTGTGTTGTGCAGGTTTCCAAGTTGCTAGCAACACCTTTGAGTCATTTCCTTCCTCCTACCGGTTCGATAACCTTGGTTTCTTACTGAGGGAAAACTTGATGCTATGCTCATCATACCTTCCTCTTGAGGTCTCCCAACGAAGCTCTACAGTGATCTGAGCTGCATCATCAAGCTGTTTCTGGCGCCGTTGTCGGGGAGGCTAAGGACGGCTTCATAAGGGGAGTCCTTCACAACCTTTCTCTTTACTTTGTTTTTGTTTTGCTTAGTTTATTTTGCCTTGTTTTGCTTGCTTCTTTTTATCAAAAATTCCAAAAGATTAGTTTCGTTTGGTTTGCTTTTTCTTATAAAAACACACAAAAAAATAGTTCCTACTCTAGTTGTTGGTCTGTTATTGCCTTGCTTTGCCATGCTTTCTATCAATGGATGGTTTCTTTGAAACTAGTTCTTGTTGGAAAGGTGGGTTCACGGAAGAACAAAAATATTATTATAAGGAACACCGCTTGTCACAAAAAGGGAAACACTTATGGGAACAAATTGATAAATTGAATACCATTGCTAGAAACATGTGCTCTAATTATAATGTTACTTATTGCTTTGATAAAGCTTGTTGTTGTAGGAGGTATAAACACCTCCCTTTTCAATGTGAGTATAATGATAATGTTACCATATCTTCTTATGTTAAAGGAAATTATGACTTTTATGATGTGGAACAAATTGAAGAATTTATTGCTTGGAAGGGTGCATTTGAACTTGCTAGTTTGCTTAAAAATACTTATGATTCACCTTATGAATATGAGGTTTATGATATACTTAAATTTGCTTTGATAATTACAAGGAAGAAAATGGCTATATTTTTGAACATTTTAGTAGATGCTTTCCACAAACGGAAGAGACTAATGCCTTGCAGGAGCCTATGGAAGAAGAAATTGCTGAAACTAGAAGCTCATTAGATGAAAAAGAGGAGGAGAGTGATGAACAAAAGGAGGAAGAATGGATTAGCTACCCATGCCTACCTTTTAATGAGAGTAACTCTTTATCGCTTACATTATTTGATTATCCCCCATGCTTACTAAAGGAGGATGAATGCTATGTTCTTGTGGATTCTTTTGAAATATCTGATATGGGTAAAACTTGTGATAATAGTTATGCTCCTGTTCTCTATGATAATCCTATATTTGTGTCTAACTGTGAAAAGCATGGTAATAAAGAGTTTTGCTTAGAAAATGTTTATCATAAAGCTCTAGATGATGGTCCTATATTGAATAATCAGTCACCTTGTTATAAATTTGTTAAAAGTGGGTTTGAAGGTTTTAATCCCACTATTCTTGAGCTTGATAAAAATTATGTACTTGTAGATCATGAAAAGCATGTTTTATGTGATAGTTATATTGTTGAGTTTATTCATGAGTCTACTGAAAATTATTATGAGAGAGGAAAATATGGTTGTAGAAATTTTCATGAAACACCTCTCTATGTGCTGAAAGTTTTGAAGTTACTCTTGTTTTATCTTCCTATGCATGTCACTTTGTTCTTTGTGAATTTATTTACATACAAGATTCCTATTCATAGAAAATGTTAGACTTAAATGTGTTTTGAATTTGCTTCTTGATGCTCTCTTTTACTTCAATTCATATTTCTTATGTGAGCATCTTCTCAAACTATCAAGCCTAACTTAAAGGCGTTAAATAAAAGTACTTCTTGGGAGATAACACAATAGTTTTCTTGAGTCTTATAAGTTATTACTTCCGTAATAACCTCTCCTTGTCCTTTTTATTTTATTTTTCTGCCAAGAATAACCTTTAATGAGTGGGAAGTAAGATTTGGGGAGTTGCTGTCCCGAAACAGATTTTTGTGCTCCACTTTAAAAATTCGTGTAAAATCTCTATAAGTCATATTGAGCTGTACTTTTCTGAATAAATCCCCCAGGTTGTTAGCTAACTTCCATTAGTTCAACACTTTTTGATTTGACCAACAGAAGGTCTTCGAACAAATCGGTTTCTACATGCTGGTCTGTTTTGACAGATTTCTGCCATTATTTGCATTTGCTTCTTATTGATTACTTTTTTGGTTCTTTTTGGGAAATTAAGATTTTTGAGGGAATTGCTATAGTAGCTTGTGTCTTTAGTGAAAGTTTTGTTGTTTTAAAACTAAACCCCAAAGGTATATTATCTTTTGAATGCACTAATGTTGCTAATGAAGATTGTGTGATGTTTTTAATAAAGGAAACTTTTCAGGTGTAAGGAAAGAATGATGTAATGAGATGAACAATGGACAAAAGCTCAATCTTGGGGATGCCACCCCGTGTCACCCCAAGAAATATTCAAGAGGTACAAGCGTCAAAGCTTGGGGATGCCCAAGGCATCCCCTTCTTCATCAATAAAAATCTCAGGTCTTTCTAGACACTTCGTTTTTATTGTTTCATGCACAATTGTGTTGTTCTTAGAGCGTCTTAGTTTTGGTTTTTGGTTTTTGTTTGCTTAGTTTGCTTGAATGAAGTAGTTTGGACCCCTGTTCTCGCTGTGTTGTTTCAAATAAGTTGATTGGTGTTGGAAAGAAGTAGGAAGTTCTTGCTTTAGTAGTACAAGAGGAGCTTGCTTTGACTGTGACTTAGACTTTATCATGTCATGATAAGTGTTGTTTTGACCTTATGCTTAGTGATTATTGTTGTACCATGACTTGTTCCAAACAATTAGGATTTCTTAATATGCCTTGAAAGAATCATGCATTGTTTTAGCATACAAAATCATAGTATTGTGGTATTCTCCTTTGATGCTTTGTTTGGGTTGACTTGGCACATGCTCACACCATGCATGTTATGACTATGAACCAGTCACCTTAGCCTCTATGATCATTTAGTTTTTGACTTGTAGTACCACTATATGCTTTGATTAGTAATGTTTTGTCGCTCTGCATGATTATGGCCACTATTGCTCTCTTAGTTGGTCGCTCCCAGTCTTTTGCTAGCCTCCACTTGTATGAGTAAGCTCTACTCATGCATTAAACTCCTAAGAAACCAAGTTATTCCAAAGTGTCCACTATAAATTCCTATGCATGGTGTGTTACACTATTCCAAGTATATTCTTGTTTTATCTATCTTCCAATTAAAAAGTTGTTTTGTTATATGAAACTTAGTGATTAAAGCTCTCACAAACTTGATGGCACACTTTATTTTTCTTGCCCCTAAATAAACTTGAACCATTGTGTCATCTATGTTGTATATGCTTGCACTCATACGTTGGAATTAGAGAAACCATGCTGTCATGGGGAACGCTTTCAACATTGCACTTGTACATTGTACCCTGTTGATATCATGCTCTTTTGTTTACGGATGTCATCGGTGTGAAATAAAAGGGGAGATTGTAAGTCCATGGAGTTATGTATGTGTGTTAGAGAAACGCCTGGGCCGCTAGCCTAAGCCATGCCTAATCATGGTGGAAACTTGGAGCATCACCATAGTGAGCAATCTATGAAGCTTTCTTCTTATAAAAAAAGAGAGACATATTGAAAAGAGGAAAGAGAGAGAAAACACCATTTTCCCATGGTAAATAAGAAGATTGCTGAGATTCTCATTGTCTGCTTGCCTTGTCATTTTGATTATGGGATAGCTCCTGTATCATGTGCAAGGGGTACCCCGTTGGCGATTCTCTATGATACACATGTACTTACTATGACAAGAACTTACCGGTGACTAAAGTTGAGTAGCATGAGGAGCGGCCCTCGTACTCAAGGGACATGAGATTTCCAACTTATACTTTGTCAAGCATATACTCCATAGTTTGTTCACTTTAACTTTAATCACTTCAAGATTCTTATGATAGGGGCAATGAGAGCTGAAAGCTAACAAGTACTATAATTTTTGGAAGCTCTTTATGAGACTTGAAATCCCTGCTTCCCTTTTATGAAGGGCCTTTCTTCCACTATTATATTGAGTCTCCACCTTCTATCCTTAGGCACCAATTAAGAGAGCATATTTGTCATTCTTAGTTCTATGTGCATTTTCCCAAAACTTATTGATTGATTCATATTGTTATATTACTTGCTCTTGAACTATTTGTATCTAGTCACCCTTATGAACTTTGAAGGTGTCCTATGCATTTATTTCTACTCTATGAGGTACAAGCTGAATGCCACTATGCTATGTTTTCTATATGTGAAACAAACACACGTCTTTCAATGCATTGTTATTCATGATCTTTGTTTGTAACCTTTCATGTTGCATGCATAGTTACTTTGTCTTATTGTTAGAACTACATCTTTCATGCTCATGTTTAGAGTTCTTTGATACCAGCTTGCAAATGGTTTGATCTTGATTTTGATGGTGCATGTCACCTCAAAAATTATTCTTTTTATCACTTACCTACTCGAGGACGAGCAGGAGTTAAGCTTGGGTATGCTTGATACGTCGTAAACGTATCTATAATTTTTGATGGTCCATGCTTGTTTAGTATCTACTTTGCTTTGCTTTGTCTACACTTTGAGGTATTTTTATATGTTTTCTAGGACTAACCTATTAACAAGATTACATAGTGACAGTTACCTATTTTCTTCTGTTTTTGGTTCCAGAAAAGGCAGAAAATGAATATTCTTGTAATTGGATGGGACAAAGGCCAAAGTCAATATTTACCGTGGGGAACACGGAGCCAGAAGACGAGACGGAGGAGGGCCTCGAGGGGGCCACACCCCTGGCCGCGCGGCCAGGCCTGGCCCGCGCCTGGGGGTGCAGCCGCCTCGGGCACCCTCTTCGCCTATAAGAAGACCCCGATACCTAAACCCTAAGTACCCGATCAATCTTCCACGAAACAGTATGTAGCCGCCGCCACCATTGTCCCTAGATCGGGGGGATTTTAAAATCTTCCTGGCACCCTACCGGAGGGGAGAGATCATCCTAGAGGCCTTCTTCATCACCATGCCAGCTTCCAATATGAAGCGTGAGTAGTTACACCTTGGACTACGGGTCCATGTAGTAGCTAGATGGTTGTTTCTCCTCCTTTGTGCTACCATGTTTAGATCTTGTGAGCTCCGTTCATAATCAAGATCATCTATTTGTAATCATGCATGTTGTGTTTGAGGGGGTCCGATGGATATTGAGATTACTATGTCAGATTGGTTAATGATTCTATCTTATTGATTCTATCATGTCTGTGTTGTTTGAGATCTTGCATGCTCTCTGTTTCTAGTAGCTATCTTGGCCAAGTAGATGCTAGTGACTCCAAGAGGGAGTATTTATGCTCGATAGTGGGTTCATGCCTCTATTTAATCTAGGGAAGTGACATAAATCTCTAAGGTTGTAGAAGTGTTGTTGCTACTAGGGAGAAAACAACGATCTCTTGTTCATGGAACAAGTGGATTGTTTACCTTACACACTTTGCTTAAAGCAGTTATCCGTTGCTTGCAGCTTAATACTGGAGGGGGTCGGATGATAACTTGAAGGTGGATTACTAGTCATAAATGCAGTTGGATGGCGGTCTATGTATCTTGTTGTAATGCCCAATCAAATCTCATAGGATCATGAATGTCTAGTATTACACTGTTATGCCTTGCTCTATCCTGTCAATTGTCCCGCTGTAATTTGTTTACCCAACATGTTATGTTGTTTATCTTAAGGAGAACACCTCTAGTGAATTATGGACCCCGGTCCAATCTTTACCATTGATACATCTTCGATTGTTCCTATTTACTTTCTACAAACCACCATTACCTTCCACACCATACAGTTAATCCTTTGTTTTCAGCAAACCGGTGAGATTGACAACCTCACTGTTTATTGGGGAAAAGTCTTGAGTTTGTGTTGTGCAGGTTTCCAAGTTGCTACCAGCACCTTTGAGTCGTTTCCTTCCTCCTACTGGTTCGATAACCTTGGTTTCTTACTGAGGGAAAACTTGCTACTGTGCTCATCATACCTTCCACTTGGGGTCTCCCAACGAAGATCTACAGTAATCTGAGTTGCATCATCAAGGAGGAGGGGGCAGCCCCCAAGGGGCCATGCGCATGGGCATGGTGGTTTAGAGATCCCAACCTTTGAATAAGGTAGAGTCCCCTGTGTTTACAATGCTAGTCCCTGGATCAATAGCTAGCATCCACAGTTTAGATGTAATATCAAGAAACAAAGGTCATAATATAACTTTACAACCAGGAATAACATAATTTTATTACATCATACATAGTTCATCTGGCTAATACATTACATTGCAGCGGAATAACTATAGTCATGGGGTCCTTCATCTTCAAAGTGCCACAGGCAGATGTTGGTTGTAGACTTTGTAATCCTAATCAATCAATCTTCACTAAAACAATCAAACCTGCAACATACAAGTTCCAGCCACAAAGGGTCAATACATTTGAATTGTATTGGCAAGTGATACTTTGGTAGTATAGTGGAGTCTAACATCTATATGCATTTGGCTAAGTGGAGTTGAGGCTTGCATTGCTCAAAATAGATTTTTCCTTAACATTTGAAAATACTAAGTTTTGCTTTGATAAAATCATTTTTCTCAATCAAAGATTGAAGATCCTTTACAAGGCATCTCTCAATCAAGGATTGAAGATTTCAAACAACCCTTGTTCAAACCACAAGTTTTAATCTCAGAAATTTGAATGATGAGATTATTGATTGCTTCCATGTCTTGATGCTCAAATTGTCCTTTACCAGGGACATGGCTAAGTACTTAGATTTTACACTCTGCAGAAGTGGTGCACTTTCCCCACAAGACTTGGTTTCCCAAGACAAGATCTTTCAGAAGCCTTCCCTTAGACCAACATGGACGCGCTCCAACCTATCAAACACTACCACCCACTGTCCATATGGCTAAGTTCTTGCAACCTATATGATCATGGCAGAGCCCATATTGCCAAGTGGTTGCACTTGAAGCTTCTCAACATTTGACATCTCAAATCTCTTTGTTTCTGGGTGGCAATCCACAAGTGAGATACACAAGCCAAGTCCATGGCCTTGTGAACCACTCAACACAAACCATTCCTTCCATTCCACCCAAGTGATTCATTCACTTAGTTGTTTTATTAAACAAAACACAAGTCCTCAGACTTAGGAATTTTTCCATAGTGTGAATATATATTCCACCCATGTTTTCTATTAGCTAGGCTAAGCTTGATAGTAACAGGATTCTTAACTTAGAAAAATCCTACTAAGGATTCATCTACTAGGTTTTCCTATAGCAAGGTTTATACTTAGCAAAATTTCCATGCAAGTTTTACTTAGCAAAAATCACTAATGCATAGAGAAAGTAGTGGGACAAAAAGTATGAAGCATCACTTGCCTTTTTGGTAGGGGGTATAGGTTCACTCCTTGTCCTTGCAACAATCACACTCTTCAAGTCACTACAATTCAATCAAGCAAGGCACAAACTCAATCTACCAAACAAGCAAAACAACACATAAAATGACAAAGTCAAAGTAATGCATGCAAGCATGCCAAGCTTTGTTTTGTTTGAATAAGTGGTTCCTAGTGGGTCATAGACATTTGGATACATCTAATGGTCATTTTGTAAAGTGGCAAAGTCATTTGCAAAGGGGTTTCACTACAAAACCATTTTCAAAACAAAGTATCATTTTATGTGGTGTAGAAATATTTTTACTAAGGCTTTAACCTATAGGGTTCACCCAATATGTTTCCAAATCACAAAACTTGGGATTTGGGGTCAGTGAGTTTAAAACAAAAATATTTTCCAAAGGTTTTCTTCCAAAATCATTTTTAATAAACAAACCACATTTCTATTTGACTAGAAATGGTTTTAAATCAAGGAATCCATATTTTGTTTCACCAAATTCATTTTTGAATCCACAAAGTGGTTCCCAATGTTAGTAGGTTTGGTCCAAAACATTTTCTCCAAAGTTTTTACTCAAAACCATTTTTCATAAACAAAACAATAGTTTTATTTGGCTAGAAATGTACTAAACTAATTAATCCATTCTAAACTTTTCCAAATTCATTTTCCAAACCATGGGTTGGTTCCTAGGGTCAGTAAGGTCACAACAAACCATTTTGCAAAAGTTTTAACCCTAAAATCATTTTTTAAACATTTTTTCTAATCTAAACAAGCACATAAAAGAAACTGCAAAAACAAACAAACTAACAGATACTATTTGCTAAACCAAGGGCATGGTTGGTTAGGTCTTGCTCTCCTGAATCCAACGACATAAAATTTGAAATTTTTGGACGTGTGGATCCAAAGTTATAAGGGTTTGAAGTTTGCAAATAAATCTGTTTTCAGAAATTCTTTTAAACAGATCTAGTGCCACGCGGCAGGGTTTCATTGGACGGTACCGCTTCGGTTGGATTGGCAACGTGGACCGCAGGATCTAGTTTGATCGCATGGCACAGGGCGCGTACCTCTTCGCGGCTTAAGTGATCTATCGTAGGCGTTGGATTAAGATCCTACGGATGCTAATGCTCGGTCACAGATGGGCGGCGCCGCGCGGCGGTGGACGGCGGCGACGGCCAGACAAAGTGCTCGCGGTGGTTCTAGGAAGCAAAGAAGATGGAGGTGGAGCTTACCGTGTTCGCGGGGATGAGGTGGTGCTCGACGTGTGGTCGATGTGGCAAGGGGTGCTCGGGTACAGCTGCGATTGCTCGCCGGAGTCGTCGTCGGCGTCAGATGGTACTGCTCGCGGTCGGAGTCGATGCTACAGATCACAAGGAAGCGAACCAAGGGTACTGTTAAACGTGCAAAGGCACGGCGTAGGTGTGTGCATGAACAAGAGGGCGCGGGGCGGTCTGGTTCACCTAGGAGATGTCGTCGGAGAAGAGACAGGCGGTGGCGCTGCAGGTCGTCGTCGTTGCCGACGCTGTAGATCACGAGAGGGCAAACCGAGAGTAGGGTCAGATGCGCAAGAGCAAGGCGATGTTGTGTGCGTGAACGAGAGGACAAGGGGAGGCAGGGTATGGCCGGAATTGAGAGATAAGCTCGTCGGAGACGGCGGCGGTGCAGAAGAGATTGGCGACAGCCTAGGGGCAGAGAGGAGGAGTTGTCTGGGGGAAAAGAGAGAAGAGTCACTGGCGTTTTATCAGGCATGGTCAATGGAAGGTTTAATCCATCCTGCAATGCGAATTACGTCGGGTTTAACTCGCCTGCAACGGCCGGCGAGGGGGGGCGTAGTTCGTGGGTGGGGAAGAAGAGGGACGTGGCGGTGGGGTCGTCTCGTCAGCGAGTGAGTGAGAGGGAGAAGAGGGGCCACCGGTCAGTGACTTAGCGGGTAGCTTCTGCGGTGGAGAAAAACGGTTCGGGGCGAGGGTGAAAACGATGAACTGGCGAGTGGGTCCGCTTGGCAGTGAAAGAAAGGGAGTGGGGGTGGGGTCCAGTTGTCACTCTCTCTGCGGGTAAGTTTCTGAGTGAGAAAAGAATGCTTCGGGGAAAAGAACAGGTGGGCTAGGTGGGCTGCTGTTGGGCTAGTTGGGCCAGATGGTGGGCTGTTCTATTTTTTTCTGCCTGAAACATTTTTCCTTTTCTATTTCTATTTTCTGTTTTGGATTTTCAAACATTAAAACAATATTCAAATCAAACCAAACAATCACCAAACTTCACAACTTTGAACTTGGTTCTGTTTATCATCATAAACCAACATTCCAAAATGAAAATAATATTTTTTTATTCTTTTTAGGATCCATTCTTTAATTAAATAAAATGGATCTTTAGTTTATTAATAAAATAGGGTTTGATTTAATTAATAAAATCTTCATTTGAAATCCAAATATTTTCAAAACCAAATCAGTAGGTTTTAATTGAAAATAAAAGATATTTGGAAAACTTGTTTAAAACCAAAATAATATTTTACTTTAGGTTCCATTAATAATTAAATAGAATGGACCTTAGTTATTAAATCAAATAGGATTGGTTTTATTTAAATCTTTATTTTGAAATCTAGAATAAAACCAAAACACTTTAGTAGGTTTTATTTTGAGAATATAAAATACTTGGAAAACTTATTTTAAACAAATAAACAAGTTTTGATGGTTTTGGAAATGGTAAACCTTTATTAATAAAACTTGGATATTAAAAATCCTTTATTGTTTTTAAATAAACCTTTATTATTTTACTCAAAGCAAAACCTTTATTGTTCTCAACTTTGACCAAAGTTTAGTTTGGCTTTTATAAAACAATCTTTACTTAAAAAATCTTTCCTCTTCAATTTGAGAACTAAAACCTTTTCTTAAAAAGATTTCAAAGTAGTAATAAAATATTTTTATTTTTCCTTTGCTATTATCAAAACAAGGTGTTTTATTTTCAAAAAGCTTGGCCAAGGTTTAATTTGGCTTTATAAAATAATCTTTATTTAAAATATTTCTTTTCATTTTGAGAACCAGATCCTTTGGAAAACTTATTAAAATAAAATAATAAGTTTTAGTGTTTATTTAAAAAGAAAAAGCCTTTACTTTAATAAAATTGGATATTTAAATCCTTATTATTTTATTTAAATAAACCTTTACTCATTTTATCAAAACAAAATATTTTAATATAAGCTTGGCCAAAATTAATTTGGCTCTTTAAAATATAATCTTTATTTATAAATCTATCTTTGCTTTTGAAAACCAAATCTTTTTAGTTTAAAGATCCAAAATAGTAACTCTAAAACATTTTATTTGCCTTTATTAAATGTTTATCTTTATAAATCCCTTTAGGATTTAATTGTTCAAAATAGGTTTGAAGATTCCCAATTGGATTCAAAAGTTTCTTCTGGCCTTGAAAATCAAACAAAGTTTTATTTTATTCAATTATTTTTCACATTACAAGATTTGGAAAATCTTGGGATGTGACAGGTGGTGCCCCTACCTCTCCCTCCATAATGGTGAGTGGAGCTTCCACTCACATAAACACACCTCCACTCACATGCATTAATTTTCCACCAAAATTAATGTATCTCTCATTTAATAAAACTATTTTATTTATTTTATTCAAAAAATAATAATTACTTTAATTTACAATTATTCACATAAATCCCCTTGAAACATTTCGATATCACATGCAGGACCAATTTTAGAAATTTCACCCGCAACAATCCCGGTGTCCATCAGAATAATTCTAGCGCTTTCAAAACCTTTCTATGATATTATATCTTCCCCAGTTGGTGTTAGTATACCTTAATTGTGTCACCCTACAGTTCGCGAATAATGTAGGCATGATTGAGACCCCTCTCCGATCAATAATCAGTAGAGGGACCTGGAGATCCATACTGACTCCCACACATTCAACGATGACTTACTGATCATGAGAACCTTCGGTATCGTAACTAAATCCCTTTGTCTCGTGATATATTAAATGTCCGAGATTCGATCATTGGTATCCCATACCTAGTTTAATCTCGTTACTGACAAGTACTCTTTTCTCGTTCCCATGGTATGGCATTCCTTGTGATCAAATCATCTGCTTGCAAGCTGTTGTCAATGTGATATCACCGAGAGGGCCCAAAGTATATATCTCTGTCATCGGGATGGAAAAATCCCACTATTGATCCATGAGCCTCAACATAACACTTTCGGAGTATCCAAACCCACCTTTATAGTCATCATGTTATGGTGTGACGTTTGATGTTACTCTTTCGGTGTAAGCAATTAACATGATCTCATGGTCTAAGGATTAGGGTTACTCCGTAGGACTTATTATAGCAATATAAACATAGTGACTTTGTCGTATTACTATACTTTGAGTGAGTGTTCATCACATCATTCCACCAATGTTGTGACCCTGTTATTAACAACACATTTATCAATGGTTCCAATTAACAAAATTAGAGCATGAGAAATAAACATTTATCATAAATAAGAAATAAGATAATAACCACTTTATTATTGCCTCTTGGGCATATTCCCTTCAGTCTCCCACTTGCACTAGAGTCAATAATCTAGTTTGTAAACTTGCGCATTCAATACCTATGGCTTTCTGGTGTTGTATATACGCGTATGCTAGTAGTAAACATAATCTCCGAATCTGATACTTTCAGGTCCGTGTGTATTTGCATGTCTTTGCATCTTTATGCATCACTCATTCTTAAATAAGATGACATTGTATAAATTTAGTATTTTGGTAAGACCTTTAGTTCCTTTGGGTTAAAACATGTTTATATTATTTTCATACAATATATCTTCATATTACTAGCCCACTGTAAACCACACCTAATTTGACAACAAACTACTTAACAAAAATGCCCTCCTTGCTGCTACAATAGCAGTTATATACTTAGCTTTTTATTGTAGTATCCATCACCATGTATTAAATTTGGAACTCGTCCAAATCCATCATGGAACCTCCTCTCCATTACATTGTGCCACCCATAGTTTAAATTGATATAAACTTAACTTGTATTTTGTGACAAAACTAGTATCAATGTAACACTTTACAATGAACTATTTGTAACGTTTTGTCACCTCTACATAAACATATTCTTAATTCTTCTAAATATTATAAGAATATCCTTACTATAGTCCAATGATCATTTTATGAGTTACCCTGGTATATGCTCATAACATTTAGAGCATAGGACATATCTGGATGTGTAGATATCACGGTATATATGAATGATCAAAATATTCATATGATTTCACTCACCAAGTGTCAAAACACTTGAATCTTGATTTAACCCTTTCCATGTGACAAAAGCTTTTCTTGTTGTTTCCATATTGAACTCATTTAATATCTCATATATGTATGTCTGGCACAACCATATTAGTGCCTCAAACTATCCATATAGTCATTGATGCGTAATATTCTAGTTTTGCCCAAGTCTTTTATTGAAATAAAATTTTAATGAAATTATTAACATGTGTTAATAAAAGATACATCATTTCCAATCAACAAGATGTCTTCTATATAATGTGTTAGAAATAAGCCTTAGCGCTCCCATTTAATTTCTTGCAAATGTAAGCATCTTCATCATCTCCGATGAAATTAAACTATTTTAATAGTTTCATCATGGTGAAGATTCCAATTTCGTGATGCTTACTTTAACCTTTGAAGTTTGCATGCCCTTTTAGCATCCTTTTAATTAAAAAAAACCCTTTGGACCATGTCATGTACATGTCCTAGGTAACCATTCTATCAGAAGAACTTTGTATTGCTTGTTCAACTACCATATACCAAAATTATATATAGTGGTTGCTACAATAATTCGTCGAGACTAAATATCGCTATGAAAGATCAAATCTTTTCATAGTCAACTTCTTGAATATTGTCGTAAACTCTTTTCCAACATGTCGACTATTTTATAGATGTGAAACGTCCATGTATGTTTCTTTATAGATCCAAATACGACCGATAGGCTTTACACCTTTCCGGAGGGTCTTCCAAGTTCAAAAACTTGATTTCTCGTGTATGGAAACTATCACGTATTCTTTATGACTTATAGTCATTTGATGGAGTCAGGGCCCATCATCGCTTATTTGCATGCAGTCAGTTCATCATTGTCTAAATAATAACAACATGTTCTTCAAATATTACTATTTGATTGTTACGCGACCTACACGGTTCAATAGAAACTAAAATCTTCGAGATCACAACCTTTATAACCATGGGAAACTATGACCATTATCGTGGCCACCTCCGGGACACTTTATAGCATTGCGCTACTTAGCACATGTTGCTTAGGTTCATCAACCTAATCAAAGTTCTATGTCCTCCCACTTAACTTTTCACATAAAATTCCTTCTCAAGAAACTTGACGTTCCAAGCAATAAACTCATTTGTCCTTGGTGTTATGGAGGAATACCCAACAAATTCTTTGGGATAACCTATAAATACATGTTTATCTGACATTGGTTGTAAACATTTTACTTATGCATAGCATACCAAAATTTAAGAAAAGACCACTCAGGTTTTATCCCAAACCATAACTCATATGGTGTCATTTCAAAGAATCATGATGGCTCTTTTTTCAGTGTAAAAGAGGTAGTATCTAAAGCTTTAATCTTTAAAATATAATGTCAGTTTTATAACTGACACCTTTGATCTTACCATGTCAAAGGTTTCATTACATATCTTAAACACTCCATACTCCTATGGTGTTTTGGGAAATGCAAATCCATGGAACGATTCCTCAAATCTTAGGTGTTTTGTTAAACTTGTAAATCAAATATCTTCCATTATGATCCAATCATAAATTCTTTATTTTCTTGTTACAATGATTTTTCCACTTCATATTAAAGTCTTTAAACATTTTCAAATATTTCACACTTCTTCCTATTAAATAAATAAAAACATATATTCACTAAAATTTCCGAAGAAAGCATATAAAGCTAAAAGATCCACCACACATGGCTACACATAATGGACTATATGCATCAACATGCACAATTTCTAATAAGTTAGTCATCTGTTCCTTTTGGCCTATGAACGGAGTTTCAATTATCTCCAAAAAGTCTCACAAGCGTCAATTTATTAAAATCAAAGACTCCAAAATTCCATCAACATGGAGTTTCTACATGTTTTCTTTCCAATATAATTTAAACGGCGATGTAACTTCGTAAGTGATCTTTCAATCATTTTGTAGGGTTCGCAGCATAGAAAACAAAAAATTTCGTACGATGTGAACTATGTACCAAGATCTATCTATTAGATACAAACAACGGGCGGATGTATATCCGTAGAGAACATACCCTTGAAGACCGACAAAGCTTAACGAGTTCCACTCGTGGTTGATGTAGACGATCTCTTGCCGATCTCAAGATCGAGAGGAAGTTCTAGCGCCGCAAAACAGCAACGCATCCGTGCTCGCACACACGTTCGAGGCACCGAGCAACCTCCGCCTCCTCGCTCCAGCGATACAGCGGAAGCACAACTCTTTCTTGCCGAATAGCCACCGGGAACATGTATCTCGCTAGTCCGAGACCATGGGGGATAAATTCTAGAGGGGGAGAGAGATCCTTCACGAGGAGGTGTGAGTGAGAGAGAGGGAGGGGGCTCCTTTTATAGGGAGAGGGGGGCACCCAAGGGGTCATGCGCCCAGCCATGGGGTTGCCCCCACCTCTTCCACATTCATGTGGGTGGACACTCCACTCACTCAAATGCCTTTCAATTCCCTCCACTCAAAAACCCACTCAAATTCCCATTAAATTTCTACCAAATTTAATGCAAGCTCTCATTAAACAAAACTCCTTTTATTTATTCAGAATTTTGTCAATTACTTTAATGACAAACATTCACATATAACCCCTTGCTAGTATTTCATTTCACATGCAGAAACACTTTCTGCAATTTCATCCGAAAACCCGTTTCGGTATCTAGTGAAATAAATTCCTGCGCTTGTTATTCTTTTCGGCATGAAACTTTTGCTCCAAATGGATGTCGGTGTCTCTTAAGTGTGTCACCCTACGGTTCGCGAATAATGCGGACATGATCCAAACCCCTCTCGGATCAATAATCAGAAGCGGGATCTAGAGACCCATACTGACTCCCACACATTCAACGATGACTTTCTTGTGATCGTCGAAACCTTTTATGCTAGTATCTTAATCCTTTTGTTTCGCGATATATTACATGTCCGAGATTCGATCATCGGTATCTCCATACCTAGTTTGATCTCGTTACTGACATGCACTCTTTTCTTGTTCCCGTGATATAATATTCTAGTGATCAAATCACTTGCTTGCAAGCTAATCAATGTGATATCACCGAGAGGGCCCAGAGCATATCTATCCGTCATCGGGATGAACAAATTCCACTCTCAATCCATGGGCCTCAACATAACACTTTAGTAGTTTCGAACCCATCTTTATAATCACTCTGTTACGGTGTGACGTTTGATGTTATCAAGAAACTCTTCCGGTGTTAGTGATTGACATGATCTCATGGTCTAAGGATTAGGATCATTTCGTAAGTTGTTATAGCAATATAAACTTAATGACTTTGATCGTAATGCTATACTTCGGATGAATGTTCATCACATCACTACACTAATGTTGTGATCCCGTTATTAACAACATCCAATGTCCATGATCAGGAAACCTTGATCATCTTGTTAATCAACGAGCTAGTTTATGAGAGAGGCATAACTAGGAACTTAATTTTTGTTTATTAAACACACATGTATTAACGTTTCCGTATTAATACAATTATAGCATGTAAAATAAACATTTATCATAAATAAGGAATACGATAATAACCACTTTATTATTGCCTCTCGGGCATATTCCCTTCACATTTGTCTTGCAACATTTTTAGCATTAGGTTTTATGGACGTGATTTCTCCAACTAGACTTGTAAATCATCCATCTTTTATGAAATACGTTAATTATTTGAACAACCTTTGTTCTCATAATACCTGAAAAAATAAAAATTATTAAAACAAACCTTGAAGGCAAGCTTTGATGTGAACGATAAACACAATAACACTTTATTTGTTTTTAACGAACATCATCAAATATTCTCTTGCTAGTTACTTAGGCCATCGCAGTTCATGAATTGTGTTGTTCTGTATGACACTTCAGACCAACAAATTCGGTATCCAATACCCAAGAACCACATTGTTTAACAAGCAAAGAATACACAACCATAACATGTATATCATCTATATACTTAAGCTGGACATTTCTAGCCTTTTCTTTTCTACCAAATATTTTATAGATTCTCTTTTAAAATTTCCTTTTCTTTTAAAAGAATCTATCAACATCAATAGTGGTGTCATACATATGACACATATTCCAAAGCGTGTATAGTTAAATACTAATACCTTTGGACTTGCACATTGAAGTGGATCACCATCATCAAATGTTTGGCATTCTTTGAAAATCCATTCTTTAGTAATCTTTTAGTGTAGTAATATTTTACCTATATATTCTATTCATCCTTATCATGACAACTTTCATGATTAAGCTATTATAGCTTATAAAGGTGAATCGTGAGTATAATGTTACTTCCCAAAACCTTTTTGGAGGATTAGGACCCCTAGCGTCTCCAACCTTTGCAAATTGTCATACAATATGAGAACATGTATTATACTCTATCACATTGGAACCAAAACATTGTTTCAGATATCACAATATATTCCACACATGACGGTTTCTGAAACAATTCTTTCATCTCCTAGATAACTTTGATACTAAAACAACCTTTTGAATATCAAGTATCATGGAGACAAACATGATATTCAGATACTGACACTAGAATTGTTACTCTTGATTTAATATTACTTATTAAACTTCATGGAGTAAATGGAGTTTGCTGAAAGTTTGCAGTAGGACTTTTAAACTTTAGATTGACACTCAAAATAATACGATACCGGTTCTTAAAGTAAATATCCAGAATTATATAGTTCTATTATCTCAATTATAACTAAGCACAATATAGTAAACACATGCCATTGACTACAACTGATTTGTTTCATGATAAATTGATTTCAACTTTAATCATATTACTATTTGAACTCCCACTCAAAACCAACATCCCTCGAGTCATTTTGGTGATTACATGAACCAGATCCACTACACCAAGACCGATCATCACGTGAATTGGTACAAATTCAAAGGCGAGCATCAATATGGGCATCATATCAACTATGTGGCTCATGCTTTACCCTTCGATTTGTGTTCCAAGGCCATGTCTGTACATGCTAGGCTTGCCAAGTAAGAACCTTAGTACCCGTGTGTGTAAAACTGTCTTACACCCATTGTATGTGAACGTAGAGTCTATCACACCCGATCATCACGTGGTGTCTCAAAACGATGAACTTTCTTAATGATGCATACTAAAGGAAGAACCATTTTTGTCTTTCTATTTAATGAGGGATCATCTTATAATGCTACTAAAACGCCATACAAGCAAAATAAGATGCAAACAAACATCATATGCAAAAATGATATGATATGGCTCTTGCACTTGATCACTATCTTGTGCATTGTGGTATGATCTTTACCATTCCTATATGTGTAAGGCCAAGGTCTATAGAACTTAAACTTTGGTATGTTATAATTTCCAAGAGTATCATATCATACTTAAAATCATAACATTACCATATCATAACACTTGCCCAACAACAACTAAACTAGACGCTTCTAATTTATCCTCGCATTTTTTACGTGGTTTAGGGCTTTCGAAAATAGAACCGTTCTTACTTACGAATATGGAACCACAAAGATGATAATCAAATTTTTAGCAACCCGTTGTAAATCAGATATTAACTATAGTGGAAGAGATAGACACCCGCTAGCCACTTATGCAAAACTAGTTGCATGCCAGGCATGGAACATGTCTCATGTGCGAGGACATGTAAAATTAGTCCAGGACGCTTCATCCCACTATGCCATTAATATCCGAAGTACAAAAAAAGATGCAATAACATGATCATCAGCACCCACATACTCCTATGTGTTCTACCCATACGAGTATCTACACATAGATCTGGCTCTGATACCACTATTGGGTTTGCAGCATAGAAAACAAAAATTCTACGATATGAACAACTAATCACCAAGATCTATCTATCTAGATACAAGCAACAGGTGGATATACATCCATAGAGAACTTACCTCGAAGACCAGCAAAACTTTACGAGATTATTCTCATGGATGATGTTTGTTCACTTGCCGATCTCAAAATCGTGATGAAGTCTAGCAGGTATAGCACCAGCAAGTCCAGCACCGCAAACCAGCAATGCATCCGTGATTGCACACACGTCCAACACCCCGACAATCTCCGTCCCTCGCTCCAGCAAAGCAACGGAAACAATAGATCCTTCTAGAGAAACTACCAAGAACATGTACTTCGTTGATCCGAAGCCATAGGGAATTTACTAGAGGGGGAGATATATCCTTCACGAGGAGGTGTTAGAGCGGAGGCGTAGGGGAGATCCTTTTATAGGAGGAGGGGGCAGCCCCCAAGGGGCCATGCGTATGGGCATGGTGGTGCCCCCACCTCTCTCTCTCCATAATGGTGAGTGGAGCTTCCACTCACATAAACACACATCCACTCACATGCATTAACTTTCCACCAAAACTAGTGTATATCTCATTTAATAAAACTATTTTATTTATTTTATTCAGAATTTTGTTAATTAATTTAATTGACAAGAATTCACATAAATCCCCTTGCAACATTTCGATATCACATGTAGAACAAATTTTAGCAATTTCACCCAAAACAATTCTAGTGTCCATCGAAATAATTGCAGCGCTTTAAAAACCTTTCTCTGGTATTATATATTCCCTAGTTGGTGTCGGTATACCTTAGATGTGTCATCCTACAGTTTACAAATAATGAAGACATGATCCAGAACCCTCTCCGATCAATAATCAGTAGCGGGTCCTGGAGATCCATACTGACTCCCACACATTCAATGATGACTTAGTGATCATGAGAACCTTTGATGTCGTAAGTAAATCCCTTTGTCTCATGATATATTACATGTCCGACATTCGACTCGTTCATTGGTATCCCCATACCTAGTCTAATCTCGTTACCGACAAGTACTTTTTTCCCGTTCTCATGATATGATATTCCTTGTGATAAAATCATTTGCTTGCAAGCTACTCCCTCTGTTTCAGGGCTTAAGGCGTCCTCGTTTTGCATGTTTTTCTTTGACCAAGAATTACTCTAACTACGTAAAGAGTTTTGGTATAAAACTAGTATCACTGGAAAGTATTTTTCAATACGAATCCAACGGTACTAATTATATACAATATAATTAAGATTTTGTTGCTCGTTTCTTTTGGTCAAACTTTGCTTTGGAAAGCGTGTGCGCCTTAAGCCTTGAAACAGAGGTAGTATTGTCAATGTGATATCATCGAGTGGGACCAGAGTATATCTCTCCATTATCGGGATGGACAAATCCCACTCTTGATCCATGAGCCTCAACATAACACTTTCGGAGTAACCAAACCCGCCTTTATAGTCACCCTGCTACAGTGTGACGTTTGATGTTATCAAAGTACTCTTATAGTGTTAGTAATTAACATGATCTCATGGTATAAGGATTAGGGTTACTTCGTAGGACTTATTATAGAAATGTAAACATAATAACTTTGATCATATTACTATACTTCAGGTGAGTGTTCATCACATCATTTCACCAATGTTGTGACCCCGTTATTAAGAATATCCAATGTCCATGATCAGGAAACTTGATCATCTTGTTAATCAATGAGCTAGTTTATATGAGAGGCATAACTAGAAACTCATATTTGTTTATTAACCATATATGTGTTAACGTTTCCAATTAACACAATTATAGCATAAGAAATAAACATTTATCATAAACAAAGAATAAGATAATAATCACTTTATTATTGCCTCTTGGGCATATTCCCTTCACTTATAAGAGAGGATGCTCCATCACTTATACAAGCATGTGAAGAAGAGAGTAGTACATGCGCGCTCATTCTCATCCTCTATCGTCTGTCTTGCCACACCTCTCACAACATGCATGCAAGTTGTCTCTCTTTTTTGCGACGCAAGAATGTGAACTAATATGCACAGAAGCTGAAGCGTTTTGAACTAAGTGGAGATTACGAACTTAGTGGAGACTTATCGGATTTGACCACTACCTACCCTAGCTATTTATTTCATCTCTCGTTGCTATCCGTCCGCCTCTCTATGACGTGCCTATAAATGGAGGAGGTTGCTCCTCTCCTAATACATTCCCCATCCCGTCTTGCAGCGTGTGCCGCAAGCCAGAACAATAGGCCTCTGGAACCCCTCATATTCAAGTCATGTACAGGAGAAGGGTAATTAGGTTTTTAGGAGCACTGCCACATGACTACTGGATTCATCATAGACTCCTTCACAGACGTTGATGACTTCTTTCTGGACGACGACTTCTTCCCCGATGTCAACCACCTCTTCGACGACATGGATGACAACACCGTCAACACCAATTCGAGCGATCCCTCTTCTACACTGTATGCAAATATTTTTTGTCTTGTTCAGATCATGTTTCATCGGATGCAAATTATATTTAATATATTATATGTAACAATCTGTTTAGACTTCATATTTACATATACCCATTAGATTGGATGATTACTTTTATCTCTATATTATTTGTCATGCTTTATCTACTGTTTTATAAATTAAACTATACGGTGAATTGCTCATATTTCCAACCATTTATATTTAGGAAGGGAAAGAGCCCAGTACCATGTGATTTTGCAAGAACCGGTCGTTCTACCTTGGCCGCAGTAGACTGATTTGATCATGAATTCTTGGTTTGGTCGGGTTATTGGTTAGTTTTGTTTAGTCCTGAGGAACGTTTGGCTTGGTTTACTTGATGAATATGTCTTCTTCATTTTAATCTTACCCTCCTTGATGCTAGTTGGATGGAACAATGGCACCATGGCATTGTTTGGCGGTGTTGGCGTCCGCCCTGCCACCTCATACCTGCAAGCTAGACCTTACGACTTACCGGTGTTGTGACCCTATCTCGCCAGGAGTTCGTGAAGCACCTACGCATTGGACATCATACCTGACTCCACCGCCGACAAAGGCTCATGTTTGCTATGCATTTACATGGCCTTGGAGAAGCTAGACTATGACCTAGAAACTGTCTACAACAGGTGTGGTGGAAAAGACGCTTCGGAGGATACTGCATGGATGGCATCCGCATGTACACCATTAATCTACAATAGTGGGAAACTAGAGCTAGTACTCTCCCCGTCTTTAAATATAGATGTCGACAGTTGATCAGATTTGCATGTATCAACACGTGTTTTACTATATAGGTAGATGTGAATTTAGATAAATCTCCAACATCTATTTAGAGATGAAGGGAGCACTAAATTGTGATGTTCGTTTTCCTTGCATTTTGTCTAAGATTATTACCATCTTCTTTTTTACTTTCAGATCGTTCCCACCCTGATTTGCCTCCCCCTGCTGCATGCCTGCATCAAGAAGTACCGAGGGGAGCAAGGGTAACAAGGGAGGGGGAACGAGAGAAAAACCACCATCGTGGGACAATGAGGGCACGGGCAAACAGGGACAATCCTTCAACTCCATCTCGGAATGGTGGGACGATTTAATAAAGGGGAAGACAAATGCCGAACAGCGACGTCTTAGCAGCCGCCTGCTTTATGTCCTCTGGAATGCTTGGAAGGAGCGGAATCGGAGAATTTTCACCGGGAAAAGACTCACCTACATTGAGGTGGCCTCCATTGCTAGAGACGACATTCGCCAAAGGGAGTGCGCTGCTGCATCCTATGTGCCCAACATTCCGGCTGAGCCCGATTAGGCTCTAGGTTTTTCTTTTTGCTCCTTGGTGGTTTTTGGTTTTTTCCCACCTTAACACAAAATTGCCTTCTCTGTACAGTGAACTACGGTTTTTTCCTCTTCTAATAGAATTAGACAGTGCTCTTGCCGGTTGCCCTGAAAAAAACCACCATCGTGTTGATCGTCACCATATAAGTGGTGGACGCCATTGTGTTGGTTTGTGGCAGCTCCTTCTACTTCCATATGGCTGCCAAGGCCTGGCCCATATGTTTTGGGCGCCCTAGGATAACATGACAGCAAAATCTCTTTGTTTAAAGTGGAAGAGCTTCTCTAGGATCAAGTAGGGCAATGGCCCCCCAACCTCTAGAAAATCACTTAAAGATATTTTTAGTGTATGTTAAGCTCTGCCACTTGTTCACGCACAAAAGACTTAAAAAATTAGAATTCCACAAGAGAAATATTAGTTTAATACAATAGCAAATTAATTAATCTGTACATTTGATAGATCCGTGGCCTTTGGAATATTCGTGGATTTTTTGAAACTAGGTATATACCATGATAGTTATTTCTATTAATTACTCCTTGTGTACATGCGTATATTAAGTATGTACCTCTAAAATGAATCACATAACAACATCATGGGAGTAACAATCCATAAGATTGGCCAAAAAATTAGTAGAAGAGTAGATATTTTGGCATAGGATTAATATCATGATAAAATAGTCTCTTAAACATGTATGATGAGACATGTAGAATCATTGGAATCGGAGAAGAGCCGCTTGTGAAATGGTATAGTTGTGTGATTGTGTATTTAGTCTCCACTTATGAATACACACAACCATGTAAAGACATAGGAGGGCCGGTTTTGGTCTGCATATTTGGAGAGGCTAGAGAAATACTGCATCGAGAAAAATATCCAAAAGGTAAAGTGTTTTTTAGGGAAAGAAGAGCTAGAGTAGAGACTAGATTTGCAGATAGCGGATGTAGCATGACACAATATAAAATACTAGTAGGAGAAATCTCAATCTACACATCATCGAACAATAAACAGATGTAGCATAGCACAACAAATTCTTGATCTATAATGACAATACAGAGCGATGATGTAACACAAGATATAGATCTAAAAAGCCACTAGC
This sequence comes from Avena sativa, assembly GCA_916181665.1. NCBI lineage: Eukaryota > Viridiplantae > Streptophyta > Magnoliopsida > Poales > Poaceae > Avena > Avena sativa. The sequence continues at coordinate 34,160,612 of OV702289.1, read as the reverse complement.
TACAAATGATCTAACACAAGTTATAGATCGAACAAGCTATGTATGATCTAACATAAGCTCTAGATCTACTTACAGTCACGGATGAACTCTATACCATGAAGGCATCAATACTTATAGTCATCGTTGTAGGTGGAGGAGAACTCGACTCATAAGACATAGCCGTGTTGCCGTCGCCGTCACCACCATCGGATATGAGTGAGCCTCTTACCTACTCATCGACTCAATAGTGGATCTAGAAGGGGAAGGAGAAAATGGTATATTTTGAAATAGAGTTAAGAGTGAGGGAGGGAAGGAGGATAGAGGAAGGGTTTCAGTGGGAGGTGACGGAATCCTTCCCGCCTCCCTTTTTCATTTTCACCGCATGCTCGCGTCATCTCCATATGTGTCCACGCTCATGTAAAAAATCTTTCCTTTTATATTCGAGGAGCGCACGACGAGGATGACTCGCTGAAAATAGCTGAAACAGCCGTTCCTAACGGGGTTGATCCAGAGTGCTTTGAGGTTTACTAGACCATGAAGACGCGTGTTGCCGCGCCCATCCATGTTAATGAAATTACAATGCGGCGTCCAAACATGCGGATATATTTATATCTTAGCAAGAAAGAAAAAGAAACAAAAGGCTTTGCAATCCTGTATTTGATCAACCAAGTGCGAAACAATCCATCATCACACAACAAACCATGTGAGATGAGCATGCATGTCTTGCCAGGAAACGACTCAAGTTTAGGGATTTCCATTTTCGTGCCCTTGGTTCGTTAGGTGTACTCACTTTTTCCCAGCCGCTTAACGTTTTCTCACATTCCCCCTCGCCATGTTAAGAAACCCTCGCAGACGCTCGCGGGCGCTCGGACGGAGGGATGCCGTCAGGTCAAAGGCTTAACCGTTACATGCCGACTGGTGGAACCGCGTTGGGGCGGGTCAGGCGTTGAGCGTTATGTTACGAGGCCTCGACCGTTACATGCATGATCGGTGGGCCGTGTTGCGATGGGTCCTGCATACGTGGTAAAGGGTGGGGACGTGTTGGGACGGGTCTTGAATACATGGTGAAGAGTGGGGCCGCATGGAGACGTGTCGGACCGGCCATTCTCGCTCACCCAAAGCATTCGCTTCCCCCGAGCCTGGAACAACTCCCACACCGCCCGTTCGCTGCCCCGCCATCGTGCCCCAGAGCCGCCCCTCCCCTAGCCATGGAGCCCACTGCACCTCCGGCTCTGCTCCCGCCCCTGCTAGATCTACCCCTTCCGCGGAACAGTATGCAACGCCGGCTGGTGCACCGTCCATCCGCGTCAAGCACGGAGAAGATTGGGTGGAATCGCATGGATCTAACGCATGGATTCCATCTGGATAAGCATCGTTTCACTTTTGTGGGTTGATTATTGGCAGTATTTGAACGCGAATCGCTGGTGCTCAACTAACTGCCTTGCTTTTCGAATAGGATTGATCTAATGCTGGCATAATTCGTGGTTGTGAACAACATCTCTCTGGATATTACTTCCCAGCGGTGGTTGCAACCTCCATAACTCTCAGATATAGATAAAATCTATTGTAAAATCCCCTGGAGCAGTGGAGATTCAGTTGGTTTGCAAGAGTGTTCCCTTATAATTATGAAACTCTCGCGTGGTATGAAATTATAATTTACACAACTCTCACACGGCTAGCGATTCACTTTTGAATTAAAAAATATGCAACTCTTAATGTACAAGAGTGTTTATAATTGACACAACTCTTGAACACTTTCAAATTAAAAAAATTATACAACTCTTAATGTAAAAGAGTTTTTATAATTGACATAAATCTTGAACACTTTCAAATTAAAAAAAAGTATATAACTCTTAATGTAAAAGAGTGTTTATAATTGACACAACTCTTGAACACTTTCAAATTTAAAAAATCATACAACTCTTAATGTAAAAGAGTGTTTATAATTGACACAACTCTTAAACACTTTTAAATTAAAAAAATCATACAACTCTTAATGTAAAAGAGTGTTTATAATTGACATAACTCTTGAACACTTTCAAATTGAAAAAATCATATAACTATTAATGTAAAAGAGTGTTTATAATTGACACAACTCTTGAACGCTTTCAAATTGAAAAAATTATACAACTCTTAATGTAAAAGAGTGTTTATAATGGACACTAATCTTGAACACTTTCAAATTAAAAAAATATACAACTTTTAATGTAAAAGAGTGTTTATAATTGACACTACTCTTGAACACTTTCAAATTGAAAAATTGTGCAACTCTTAATGTAAAAGGGTGTTTACCATTTTTATAGTGTGAAAAGTGATCCCTAAACCTGTGTATATGAAAATTATAAACGTTTGAACACTGTGAAATCACACTTAATACGTGATACTAATGTGCTAAGAAAATCTTGAGAGATTATCATTTTCATAGAATGTAATGCATAAACTTGCATATGGCAAAAATTATACACCTTTGAACTCTTTGAAATCACACTTAGGACATGATAATGTTGTGCTAATAAAATCTTGATCATTTATCATTTTTATGGAGTGAAATATAATGCAAAAATTGTACACGTTTGAACACTTTCCCTTCAAATTATATTCAAAATCATTTGTTTATGGAGTTAAAGCATCGGTGGCAAACTCGTTATTTTGCATGGGTAGAGGATGCCCCCGATAGATACAGGGGTTATCCTGTTCGCTAGATCACAGAGGATCAATAAGAAGATCAACGGTTGGTGGGTACGATCCGCATGACAACTGTCTCGACCAATCAGAGTGTAGCAGCCAAGATGAACACAAGTGTGAGAGTTTGTCACTAAGAGGGAGGGGAAAACTGAGTAGAACTTAAAAACCAAGGGCAAAACTGAGTAGAACTTTAAAACCAAGGGAAAAACTAATAAGGGGGTTTAAATAGAAAACAAAAAGAGATTTAAAAAATGAAAAATGCTTCTTTTATACAATAAAATACATATTGACATACATCAAACTATTTGTAATTAAAATATATACCAATTTGATAATTATTGCCTCATTCAGACAAATTATGTTTTAGGGAGGGATGTTTTGGAAAGAGGCTTGAGTAGAAAGCCATGAACCTTCATAGATAGTAGGTGATTTGAGAAGTGGTGATTTAGATTAAAACTTTATGTATATACATTTCTTATGGTGCTAGGTAACATAATAAGACTCCCTGTATAGATGCCACTATGTTTTGATCTTTTTAAATTTTATGTTCATAAAATGACTCAATTAGATAGCTAAAACTCATTTGTTGACTCTTTATTGACCAGCCACCGGAGGGTAAAAGTGAGTATATTGCACACGACAATGTTAGTACTGGAGGGAAAAACTGAGTACAACCAAACTGCCAGTGCTACACTCGAGGGTATAATTAAGCACAACTAAGTGGCCAAAGTTAGACACGAGGGGGAAAACGTGACGCACGGTACACGTGTCGTGGTGAACGGGGCAGTAGCGGACGCGTGTGGCTGTGCACGATGTAGTAGCGCACGCGGTTACGCGGTGCACGGTGGTGCAACGAAACGTCTCCTCCCTTCACCTTTATAGAGGCCTCATCACTCTCACTCATCACTCACTCACGCAACCATATCCACTGTCCCATCACCTTCTGCAAACCCCCAAGAAAACCCCAACCACGCCGGCGATGGGGGCCTCCTCGTTGGCCGCCATCGTCACCTCCAAGGCGGCCAACGAGGAGGCCCCCGTCTCCGTACAGGCCCTCGTCGAGGCATTGAAGGTAGTCGCCATCCCCGTCCAGACCCCCATCCCCGCTTCTGCCGTAGCCGCCGACGAGGAGGCCCCCGTCCCCGTACAGGCCCCCGCCGTTCTCCAGCAGATCCCGCACGACTAGGACCCCCGCACCAGCTTAGCCGACCCATGGTTGGAGGTAACTAGGATTTTCTCCCCTTCCTTTGTTCTTCCCCCATTCCCATCGTTGGATGCTAGATCGTATGTTATTAGGGATCAGTTGTTCGTATTTTCAATCGTTGGATGCTAGGTATTTTTACAGTAGCTAATCCTCTTGTGTTAGATCTCGTATTTCGATGAATGCCCCTAGTTGGGATCAGTAATAGCACCGATCTGTAGTTGGGATCAGTATTCAATTTGGTTTGATATTTGGGGATTGAGGAATAATCAGGGGATGTCAATCGGTTAATTTATGCAATTAACCAATTCCGATAATCACAGTATCTCAATCATGTCCTTATTGCATGCTACTATTTTTTTTGTAATAGGTGGATACCAGCAACGTCTGCAACGATGATGAGTCCACAGACATGAAGACTCTTCAGGTGTTGAGGAAGCTGAAGTCCGGCCAGTTCAACGACTTCTTCGCCGGCGACGTCTACAGGTGCCCCTTCTGCACCAGGAGCCTTGCCACCGACTTCAACTACCTCGTGATGCATGCCGAGGACGTGAAAACCTATAGCCCATCAAAGAATGTCAACGCCTTTAGAGCCCAGCACAAGGCACTCGGTTTTTACCTCTGCAACCTCCAGAAGGTGGCCATCGAGGAGGTCTGCATGCCCCCGATCAAGCCCAAGACGCCCAAGGTCAAGGGACTGGGCAGCGGGAAGTGGAGAAAGCGCCAGAGGGAGGAGGCGGAGGCCCTCCTAGCAGAGGCCAGGAGGGGCCACGATCTTGTACTGATGTTGCTGCTATAAAGCAGGTTCTTTTGTTTTGCTGTCTGTGTTGAACTTGTATAAGCTGCTGCTGAGTAGCCTAATTGTCGAACCTGGTTTAAGTATCGTACTATATAATCCTTTATTAGCTGTTTTATCTACATCTGCTCTGTTTATCTACATATTTAATGTGCTGGTTAGATTTGCTGTCAGATTGGGAAAATACGAGGGCCAAAAGGAACCATGAATAAAGAGAGAAGCTGCTCTAGATTCGCTATCTTTTTGGACAAAAATAACAATTGTTAGCGACATAAAGGGGAAAAGACGCTCTTAAAAAGGCCAATCAAAAAATAATAAAAAAGAAATCTTCCAATTTAGTCGACGGAGCGCACGTAACTACCATACGCGCCCCACATGGTCCCACACCAACATCTCCCAAAACGTGTTCCCAACAAATCGGCCCCACACCATGGGGGTCCTACTACGGGACCCGGCTGAACGTGGCCCCACCTGTTATCACGTAACGGGGGGTCCTACTTGTCAGCACGTAACGGCGAGGGTCCACTACGGGACCCACCTGAATGCGGCCCCACTTGTCAGCACGTAATAGCGAGGGTCCACTAACGGGACCCGACGGAGAACGAGTTTCAGACCGATGTGAGAGTTCCATAACAGAAGCTGGACAAAAAAATGAGAAAAAACTAAACGGATGAGGAAAAGTGAGTACAGCTAACGAACCAGGGGCATGAAAATAAAAATCTCTTTAATTTATGGACAAAAAACAATGATCACGTAGAACGACGGGAAGATACCCAGATGAACTGATCATATCAAGCCCTAGCATGTTGAATCATATGATCGTACATAAGTAAGCGATACAACAGTTAATTAAAATACTTCAATTACTATAGAGAGGCAGTTGAAATATATTTCTAGGATAACTGGTAACAAAATTCTCATAATATTGGATTTACCTCATTGCCTCTTTGAACTGTTAAACATGAATATTCCCAGATTATTAGATTTCTAATTTCATAGAAATCTGTAATACAAACTGAAGTTTTGTCATAGAAAAACAAAATAATATACTAAATGCTCTCTTTATTATAATAACTGTATAGAGATATACCCTAATCCCTGAAATGAATGTTTTTACAAGCCTAGAACAAAATTCACTTAGACAATTTTACCATAAACATCCTAGATCAACTTAATATACAACTCGAAGCCCAAATGCATAGAAATTACAATTACTTAGAGGAATGATGAATAATGAGCGCAAGAATACATACACCACCGCTGATCCCTCCCCCATTACATACCCGCGCTAGGTTGGAAAGCAAAGAATATACAAACTCTGGTCTAATTTCATTTCTCAATCGTTGGAGTATTGTTTAAAATATTGTAGATCTGGAAAACCGTATCTGGGTACAATATTCGGGTAAAGTTAAAATATAGCAGGTTTTAGATCTTGAGGAAGGCTATGAAATCAGAATAATTGGTACATGCCTTTACGAATCAATAAGAGATCTCAGCTGACTTTCATGCGCACAAACCAAACCCCTATCAAAAGAAAAGAACTTATCATACAACAATCAAAAGAAGTATGGCAAAAAGACATAAAAAACTACGTAAGGTAACACAATTATGTATTATTTATATGCAAAGAGAAATCGTTGAACTATTGTTTGAGTTTTGAAAATCATTAATTTAGAAACATGTATCCTACAATTCCTCGTAGGCCACTGATGAAATATTCGCCATGCTCGAACCAAGCCAAGAACTGAATACAAACTGGAAGGTACGCATGGAGGATAACCTCTACAAATAAGGATTATGAAGTTATGCATCTGCCGTACTTACCAAGTATATGGTCCATAAGCAAAAGAAACTTAAAATAAAAACCTCTGCAGTTGGCTAATTTTTCTTGGTAATGATACATAGCCAACAACAAACAACATTATCATTGATGAGGGATATCTTGTAAATAATCCAACTCTGTTTTGTAGGTTCACTCCACCAAATTACCTTGCATCGTTTCTCCCGGAATAAACATTCTACAAAGAAAAGGTATGATTATATCACAACATGCAGCTCAAGAACGATAGAGGATTTAGTTTGCAACACATCAGCTCCTAGCAAGCTCATGCAACCTTAAAAACCTAAAATGCATACAATTCATGTTGTATGACTGGACTTCTCCTGGTGTCATGCGGGAGGGAGGTCACGGCGTGTTCGTCTGTCCCAGGTCTGCAGATGTCTTGAGCTAACGCGATGGTCCACCGATTCTAAATTTTTGCAGAGCGCGATGCTGAGACTGTTGGTGCCACGATTTTGGCCAAAATTGGTAATTTCCATGATGCCGAGCAGTTCTCTTCATCCGTTGGCCTCGCTCTTATTAGTTGATACGATGAAGGTGGCTGCTCCATGGAAGAAAAATCCTTATTCTTCTTATGAAAATATGAACATTCATATAATGAACAAAATAGGAAGACAATTGACAATATCACACGGTTAATAATAAAGTACATTACCATTCCTACGAACCAAGAAAATTAGATAGACAGGTTAGTGGTATTTTGTACTAAATGATGCTCTCCAACAATGATGAGTCAAATTCATATAAGATGTAGATGCAGCAGAACACATGATCTAGCATCGACATGTCACATACTCACATGTGAATGGTCAGAAAATTAAAAGACAAGAAATTACACATGATCTTACGCGAGGAGAAGTTGATTGAGCATGACACCGCGGCCTTCTCTTCCTCCCCGTTCCTTCCCCCTCGGATCCTCCTCGCTTTTTCGATTTCCTTGGCCCCGATACAACTCGAAGTCGGGCGTGTCCGTAGATCCGAATAGTCAGTGCTCTGTACGATTGGGAGTGGTTCTTTGCCAAAGAAGAAACCAACATCGGAGTACCTAGGGCTCCGATCCTTGCTCGAATCTTGAAACAGGCCGAAGCATGCGGCATGCTAGGGTTTGGAAAGATGCAGCGGTAGACGTCGATGTGCGCGGCCTCCTGGAACGATGGTGGTATCTCCATGGTCTTGTCAGGCGGATCTGGCCGTGAACCTGATCTTGATGGATCGAGGGGCAAGGAGAACATGCAGAGAAAGATCATGGTCGGTGTGGAAGCGCGGCCATCGTCTTAGAGGGTACTGCGCGTATGGACACCATTTCTGTCGGCGAACAAGCTGGCTCGTCCCAGTGGGCTCCGTGGATCTCCCTTTCGCGTCAGTTGGCAGCCAGCTAGGTTTCTCCCTAAGCCGAGATCGAGAGGCGATTGAGGAGGAGGGCGTGGTCGTGTTGGCTGAGAAGTGCGAGCAGCTGATGGGATGGATGGAGGACAAGAGGAAGTCGACCGCATGTATTCCCGTGATAGGCCTTCGGTACATAGTTCCTGGGCCATGTAAGACATTTCACAGTTGGTTGGCCCGATTAAAGAGAGGGCGCCCGGGTCGAGACGCAGAGGAGCATCCCTTTCTACGCGTTGATTCAGGCTGGCAAACGGGGTTACGTGGTAACAAAGCCCCTAGACGACCCTGCGAGACGGCCGAGAGATCTGGTACATCTAGGGCGGTCCATAGATTTTTGGGGCCCTAGGATAACATGACACCAAAAGCCTATACTTTAAAGTGGCAAAGTTTCACTGAGTCAAGGGAGAGGGCAATGGCCCCCTATTTCAAAAAAAACTTAAATATATCTTTAGTATTATGCTAAAAATTAGTATTACGCATAACTAGCATTATTAGGCCTCTAAATAATTATATAATTTGTATATTTGATAGATTCATGATCTTTGGAATCTCGGTGGAGACAGTTGAAACTACTCATTTCTATTGATCAAGCAAACTATTTACAATGATACTTATTTTATTTGGCAAAAAATTTACCCACATTTTCACAGATGAATGCATGCAACATTTCAATTTCCTTAATCTACCCTTCGTTAGTTCCTAAATGCTGGGATGTTACATAAGGGTGCCCACCCATATGCTGGATCCTCGCAAGGAAACACAACGTCACGTTAAGGTTGTCTCGCCTACATGCGAAAGGAAGAAGATACAACTGACTTCTCCGTCCCATTCCAAATCTCATGGTTAATGCATGATATACGACGCAAGAATCACTGGCGACATTGGTTGTTAAGTCCTAGATGATATATTCCTGTGTAGTGGTATTCCAACTGCCAGACTTAATAGATTAGCCGATCACCCTGGGTCAGTAACTGATAGTTCACATTATTATCAAAAATAGTGTTTTGTGACCCTTTTGAAATGCAGGTGATGACAACACTGGATTTGCAAAATATTTGATAGAAAATAACCAAAGGACATGAGCAAGTGTGAACTTGCCTTTTGTGATTGCAAGATTATGCACTCATGGTCTTCGAGACAATATAAGATCCAATATCTGAAAACAACATCATTGGTCCGGTAAGGACTAATGTTTAAAGAACAAGATGCTATTATGCATAAGTAATGTAATGCAATTTTGTAAACTCGAATCCCCAGAATAAGCGTTGATTTAGGGTTTGGCAACTAGAAATGGTTCCTTTAGAATGTGTTGCTCTTTTAGATAAGTTTCACGCTTGTGCTTCTGATTAAGTCTTGTGAGTGTGGGTGAAACAACATGCAAGTATAATAAATAGCATACAATAATAAGGCACACAAATGTGGAATGTTACTCAGAGACTGCTTATATAAGGATTGTTTATCATTTAGGACATTTATAAGGATGTTCATGTCTTGTTTTATAATGTATTTTAAAAGAATAACTTTTGAAGAAAGTATTACTTAACTAAACAAAAGCATTTAAACTTTAAGTTAACATTCTTAGGTTTCCTTACAAGTTATAGTTCTTAAGTAAGAAAGAATTGCTTCATTTGAATAAGGACCTTACTAGTAGTTGAGACTTATCTATCTTGGTCATTATATGTGATTATGTTCACTTCATAATGTTTCTTTGAGGTTAATTAAGATTGGTAACACTTCTATTTGAGTCATGTTTTCTTAACATTATAGTTGAATGGAATCACTTACCTTCTTACAAATGAGTGATTATAATTTCTAACATGGAAACAACATTACTTGACTACTTATGAATTATCTTTGGATTTATAATATATTTATAAACTTGTGGTTAAAGTAATGGTAAAAGATTTTATTAAGTCAAAATGTCATTCTTGAGGATTTTATATTTCATAAGAATCCTTTTGGAAAATAATATATACTTACTTATGAATGATAATTTATCACAATTTGTATTTAATAGGTTTTGGGTTATTTGGACTTCATATTATATATACTTAGGATAAATAATATTAATAGGTCTTTAATGGACAATATTAGAAGTATTAGCAATTTTATACCTACTTCTATGAATTACCTCACTAAGGAAATAAGTTTGAATTCAATTTATCAGGGTATTAAATTTTTACTTACTTCAAAAGTGGAATGTTATATTTTTATCATATATATATTATTTTTGTGATCATTTTGGTATCTTATATGTATTTTTATGAATATTAAATATCAAGATATGATTTTTATAAATTTTATTACTTTATAAGCACTTAATAAATAATAGATATTTAATTAAGTGAAATAATAATAAATTATTATATTATTAAATTATAGTTCTTATTTTTCTAAGAATTTTGATATATTATTTATATTTTTATCATTTACCATTATTAAAATATGAATTTTGGTTAACATAATAATGTATGGTAATATTTTTAAGTTGTATATTTTATTTTTCTGAATTTTTTATATATTAAACACATTTTTCTGAATTATATAACAAAATATATTGAATTTATAAAGTTTATTCATTTCCTAATTATATTCTAAATAAGAAATTACTTTTTTACACATAGTCTAAACCTACCCAAAGTCACTGACCAGTGGGCATGTGGACACGTTTCATGCCACATGGGCAGTGGACCAAGTCAAACATGGCTGACGTGGCTAGGGTGACGCGGGCGTGACATCACAATGACATCGACACGACCACCACCATCGGTTGATGGTCGCCGCTGGCGATCCTGTACGCCCCAGCAAGCTTGGTTGGTCGCGTTCGAAAGAGATTGATGAGGCGAACCTATCTATGTTATCGCCGTTATTATTTGGTGACCGGAACCTCGCCGGCGACGAGCCTCGCTGATGACATGGTTCGGACGCACACGAGTAGACCACTACGGAGAGCGAGCCACAAATTGGAAAGGACCAGGAGATTCAGAAGCTTACCAGGAATAAGACGAGATGGTCGGCGAGACGCGGGGTGGCCGAAATCGGTGGCGAGAGTGGTGGACGAACTTCAGGAAGACAAGGTTGATGCGCGTGATTAAAGGCTCTCTGACTCGACTCCTTCACCGATTAGATGAAGCACACCATGGCGAAGCTCGTAGCACTGCTCGGATGGTTCTGGGGTGGTATCTAACGGTGATGATAAGCGACTCCAGTGAGCTAGGGTTTTGGACCCGAGAGAGAGAGGAAGAGGATAGGAATGAGGATAAGGATGAGCTAGATTTGCTGGGAGAGGTTCTTATCCTCCTCTGGGACGGCGGTGGGCATCTCGACGCATGTCTGACAACGACGACGGCATCGGGCGGCGGCGATTCCTCCAGCGAGCTGCTTGTGATGCACGAGGAAGACGACAACACTGTGTTTGCGAACCCCCCCTGAAAATTCTTCTGTCTCAACCCGCGGTCCCTAGCGGTGTCCCACCTGTCAGCCAAAGAGGAAGACAGGTCGGGCTGGTTGTTGGGCCTAAGTGGGATGCTCGTGGCGATAGATAATGGAGAGGGGAGATGGGTTGCGGCCAAAAATTGTTCTCCTATTTTATTCATCTTTAATACTTTTTCTTTTTCTGTTTTGTTTCCATATTTGTAATTTCACATTTTCTTTGAATTTTTCTCATGAAAATTTATTTGCTAAGTAGTTGCAACAATAATAAAGTGTAGTTAGAGTCCTTTTACGAGTTTTTATTAAAATGTTATTATTTCTTTATTTTCTTTACGTAGGTACTTTTCCTTTTAATATTTTGTAGGAACCTTTGTTATGAATTTTCTTTACATAACATACCATGAACTTATTAAAGGATATATTACTACTTATTCATAAAACTTGATTCTTATTAACTTATAGTTTTAAGGGAACTTTTATATGGTGATCCTTCATTATTATATGATACATTAAGTTCTAAGGAATTAATATGGTTAAGATTATTCCCATGATCCTAGATGATATCATAATATAAGTTTTATTACCACTATCCTAGAAGTTAAGGTTTGGAATTACAAGCATTTACCATGAGTTTTAGAGGAGATTTAATATACTTATTTTTTTTATAGATATGGATGAAAATTAATGGTTAAGACTTATTCCTTCATGTTTGTGATCATGAATGATATCAGTATCTATAGTAAGATGATAAGGTTGTTCTCTAGGATGGCTTAAGTGATAGAGTTGATAATTATGGTTTATAAGCACATATAATTTTAATGTTTTGAAGTGACAAAGATGTGCTTAAGTGATTTTCTATAGGAAAAATATTCCTATAAGCCATGCTAGAATATAGGATGATTGATCAAACATATGAGATAGATGTAAAGTTTGATTATAGATTTAAGGTTGAGTGTTTACCAAGAATTCCTATCTTCCATTCTTCATAAGTATTGACTTCTAATTAAGGAATTTCTTTCCTAGATATATTACTTTTTCATATCCATCATCATGTGTTAACATGATGAGCTTTACTTATCATACGCTTACCAACAATTTCTCCTCATAAATTCATTTGTAAATCCAATGAGCTTGACACTAAAGCTCTATATGATCTCCTCATAGAGATAACTCTCATCTCTAGAATACTTATTATGAATCCAAGTCCACTTGAATGATTACTCTCTTACTTCACAATTTACTTTGTAATCTTACTTATAAATCTCAGAAGCTTGTCACTGAAGCTTTTCATAATCTTCTCATATCTACACTTGGTTATATTAACTAATTCACTAATGATAACCCCCAATCCAACCAGTAGTTACGTTTGAATCCATTCATACCCTTCCTTTATCATCTATCACTAATATTCATCTAATGGATGTATATATCAAATCCTACTTTCCTCAAATGCTTACTATCCTTTAAATGGAATAATACTACTTCAATAACTTAATGGTGCTCTAGCTTCACCTTAGTCATACAATCTTATCTCTACTTTCTCCAATATCCTATATTCCAACTTCACATTATATCATGGTGATTTTCATGACTAACGTAGGATAACATATCTATACTAGGGTTTAATCATGTTCTCTCCACCAATGTCACTTATGCATGATATAATCATTCACTCTTAGTGACTTTAGCATGATCATTGTAATCCTTTGATCATTTATGGGTTAGGTTTCCAGTTTGCTAATCAAGGTTTTTATCAATACAACATTACAGTTGTATTATAATTATCTTCTCAGTATCTCTATTTGACTAGAGATATTATTCATTGACTATGTCTACTTGAACCAATAGGATTGCTCCTTGGTAACTATGTTCATAATTATCCTTATGATCCTCTTTGTTACAACATATATCTTTATTTCAGGTAACTCTTCTATCCATTCAGGAGTGAGTTAACTCCATCAATTATCATAGTGCTTTGATTCTCTTCAAACACTCCCATCCTATAGATGCTATCTAAAACTAGCATTACCACTTACCACTTCTTACTTCCTTCTCTAAAGGCTTTTAAAGTGAATGCTATGACAAGGATAAGAGTTGATAGATCAAGAATTGATAGGCTAAGACTTGATAAATCAGGAATTGTTAGGTTGAGAATTGATAGATCAGTAGTTGATTACTCAACATTGATGTTCAACAAATATTAGAATATGGTTCAATAGAGATGATAAGAATTGATATAGGAAGAAAGATATGTGGTGAATAGTCTTGACTTGGTTTCCTTCCTACTCAATAAGTGATAAGGAATTAGTGTTTAAGAACTACCATGATGCTCATGGTAGGATTAGATAGGAATAAGCTAAGTCAAGATTTGGTTATTGAATTCTTATTACTTGAGTTATATACTTAACTTGGTATTCATGGTGGGTTGTTATGATGAATACTATGATATGATCTCTTAAGGATCTGATATTAATCATTAAGAAATGTGTGGTGGTTTAGTTTTATTACATTTGATCTACCCTTAGATCAAATCACCTTTACCCAAAATAAGTTTTTAGCAAAGGTCATATTGCAACTTATCGCAGTCAACTTGATGATCTACTTTAATTCCATCAAGTTGAGAGAAGCTTCAATCACTTTGACAAGTTTTGTTCAAAAGCGCGAAAATTATTTGGATTTTCTATGCATGAATGTGATGCACACAACTGAGTTCAGCTTATTTTTTAAGCTCTAATGCTGGGATGTTACATGAAGCACCTTGAAAAGTTAATTCTAGGTGGTAACAGACTTAGTCGTGTCACCAGGAGCTTCGACACATTGTTTGTGGGTAGGAAATGGTCAAGGATGGCCAGAAAACAAGGTTCTAGGCCAGTTCTTGGGAGGTAAAATGGGCCTACTCCCATGGGTTCCTCAAAAAAAAATGTTTGTCGGGGGAGGGGGGGGGCAATGGCCCCCACCTATATGTACCCGTGTCACAAAATTATTTGGATGTTGACTTTTCTTAATTATTTTGTACAATTTGTTGTATGGTGATCTATTTTCTTTCATACACAATTTACAAAATAATAAATAATAATTAAAACAATTGTATGCACTGGACTTTTTCCATGTGATCGGGATTCTCGTTCTTATTGTCCCCGCAAAAGAAGGTTTTTTTGGTTTTTTGAATTTGTTTTCAATGTTATCATACTGCATATTTTTGTTTATAATTTGAAGACAATAATTAATTAAACACTTTTGTTATGTCTGCTTTGTTAGAAAATTCAAATTATGAGACAAAATCTAGTTAAGACGACTGACGTGGAATCACAGAAAAATGCTTACCGGCCACGAAAGGCATGCTAAGCAAATGTTATAGCGCCGCCTATGAGACTGGACCAAACATCAATGTCTCGTGCTGTGTTGCACAGAGCAATATAGTTTTATAAGACGTCTTGTGTCACCGGCTACTTCGTTTTGTAATAGCTTAAATAGAGTATAATATGGATAGTATTTTGGTTTGCAGTTAGTAAGGTAGATGTTTCTGGAGTTGTAGGGTGCAAGGGGAAGATGTTGTGTTTTGGATGTAATAATATTGTGAAAACTATGACACTCTTGGTTTCATGTGAATGAAATCGGGGACGGAAAGCCCTTAATCTAGATTTGTGCCAGGTCGTATTTTGATAGTAAAGATTTCCGCATTTATCGAGTTTGTTAAAAACACACGGGGAGTGACATCAAGGCAAGTATACTGGTCTTATCTTATCAATACCACATAGGATGATTGCTGAGTTGAAGGAGAAAAGAACAAAAAAAAGACCTCTATCTTATCTTAACCAAGAGATGATTCTTAGCACGATATGTCTCGCCACATATTTAAGAATATATGTCGATAAGAATAAAAAAATAACCTATTGTATATAGTGTTTTGTCATCATATCAAGATTATGTCATGTATAAGATAATACTGTTTTATTAACCATTGTACATGCCCTTATGCGGGTAATTTGTTGATGCGTAGATTCTGCTCTAATAATATAGATTATGATTATATGATCAATAACGCCAACGTTTTTCTATTAAAAAAGGGCGGATCCCGTGGCACGATGGATATCCCATGAGCGGCAGTACGATTGCTGCTACAGTGCTATCGTGTATGTGCTCGTGAGTGACGACAATGGACGAGGGTAACATCCCGTGCGCCAATAACTGGACGAGATGCAGTACTCCGGTCCAGTACACACACGCACGCTTCGTCCTTTTTTCTTTTGTTCTTGGTAAAACATCACGCTCTCGGAGCTATACTAGTAGCTAGTTAGTAGGCTGAGCATCTTTGTTAGGCTGCGAGCCCATTCTGAAAACCATACATACGTCGCGTACGTACTTATCCCAACTCCATCAAGACGCTTGGTACCAGCCCATCACCCAAACCGAAGCATATGCCAGGAATAAAATAAATAAATAAATAAATGGAAAATATAAAATAAAATAAATAAATGGAAAATATAAAACAATGGCACTACACGCAGAAAAAAAGAGAGAGAGCGAAGAAACAACAAGATGCCGCAGCAGACGCAGAGCCCCGAGATATACGCAAGTTTGGTACGGCGCTGTTCGGATAATATACCGCATCCTCTAATCATGCGTCTCGTTCCGGATAATACTCTCCGGATTTATGACGTCACCGGCCACCGGACTGCTGCTATATATCAAGCCATCCAGAGTCACTGATACGACACTAAACGAGCCTGAAATTTTCAGTCTCCCTAATCCCTATCCAGGCCCCGCTTAGCTTAACCCCCCACGCGGATCGCGGAGCTGGTTACCCTCTTCTCCGGCGGCCGCCGCGGTGAGCTCCTTCTTCTTCTCCGCCTCTTCATCTCCGCTTCTTCCTCCACGCCCCCTAGCCGGCGCGGCGAGCTCCAGGTGGAGATCCCCCCGTCGGCATCGTCTATGCTTGGGGGCCGTCACTCACTGTGATCAAATCCCCTCCGATTCTTCTTCCTCGTCACTCCGTCTAGTTTGTCGCGGATACCTTAGCTGCTTGGTCGTGTATGCTAGTACTAAAAGATTGGGGATTCAGTCAAGCCTCCACGGTCCACGCTAGGTCCGGTGTTGTGTTCTTATTGTGACAAGCTGTGGCTGGTGTTCAGGACCCGTGAAAGGAAATTTTCACTTTTTTTTAACCTACGGATCGGGTCCTTGTATAACCAGTCGATGTATTTTTTTTGCTGTTGCAGGTGCAAGGCCCTCCAGTATGAAGGGCGTGAAGCTCTTAGTCTTGCTGGTAGCGTCATCTTTCTGCCTGTACGCTGCGGTAAGCGATTACTTACCTTTACGGTCTCTGAACGTATGGCAACCAGATTTATGGGCGATGTGATCCTGGTACTGATTTGGCTGCTTCTTGAAGATTGCTGCGCAGGAGACTTGCCCAGCTGACCTTGACGCCAAGTGCGGCGATGGCGCTTCCGATGACTGGGAGGGCGAGTTCTTCCCTGGCATTTCCAGAATCAAGTATGAGGTGAGGCCATGGAAGTTCAGAGCCTTCAGCTTGCATATATCGTGTGCTGTTGAGAGTTGAACATTTATCCTTGAACAATTGCGCTGCAGGGTCCAACCAGTAAGAAACCGCTTGCTTACAAGTGGTACAACGCCGAGGAAGTGATTCTTGGCAAGAAAATGAAAGTATGATTCGTCAACTATGTATTTTTTTTTGGGCAGATCCTTTTAATTCGCTTTTGCATAATGTGCTACAGTCAGATTATACATGTTATGTTTCACACTACAGGATTGGTTGCGGTTCAGCGTGGCATTTTGGCACACATTCCGTGGTACCGGAGGAGACCCTTTCGGTGCACCTACAAAGAGTTGGCCCTGGGAGGATGGCACAAACTCCTTGGCCATGGCCAAGAGAAGAAGTATGAGAATTACCTGATCTTGTGTTTAGGACCAGGGTGTTATGAAATTGCACATTTGCTGGAATCATCAACCTATTTTGGGGTATCTCTTTCAGTGAAAGCTCACTTTGAGTTCATGGAGAAGCTTGGAGTTAACAGGTGGTGCTTCCATGATAGGGACATCGCCCCTGATGGCAAAACACTCGCGGTATGATTTTATCAGAATGCTCTAGTTATTTTTTGGAAAGAATGCTGAAATTACAAGTTGCGTCCTTGAATTAGGCAACTGAGACTAGTAGTGGCCGATATTGGAGTTCGATTATACTCCCTCCGTTCATATATATAAGACATTTTAGCTTAGTGAAACGATTGTATCTAGATGTTTTTTAGTGTATAGGTTCAATCAAAATCTATACACAAAAGTCGTCTAGATACATTCGTTTCACAAAGCTAAAACGTCTTATATTTCTAGACGGAGGGAGTAATTATTAACAGGAGTACATGAGTACCTCTTCACTTTGTGGCACCAGGAATATGATCTCTGATGTTATACAACTAGTTTATACTTAACCTGATTATAAGAACACTTATTTTGTATCATTTATTTAATTACACCTATCTAACTTGGTAGTGCAATATCTGTAAGTCCATAATATACCTGAACTGATCACTATTTACAAGCAACAATAAATAGTTTTCCGTACTTCCAAGATTGTAATCCAGTAGATGGCTTCTATTTAATAAAGGCATCTCAAGGTGTCACTATTATTACTATATTTTTGAAAGGGTGTTACTCCTGTAATGTGACTCTACCTAGGCTCCTAGGCCCTAACATGGAAGGTCAGTATTCTCAGCATCCTAAGGGTGTCTTTGTTCGCATTGCAGGAAACAAATGCTAACTTGGATGAGATTGTTGAACTTGCAAAGGAACTCCAGGTTACATGGCCATAACTTCAATATGATTCAACATTTAGTTGTACTACACTGCATTATTGTATGCTTTTTGCTCAAACATCCTCTGAATTTTTTGTAGGTTGGGACAGATATAAAGCCATTGTGGGGGACTGCACAGCTTTTCATGCATCCACGCTACATGCATGGAGCTGCTACGAGGTAGGTTCTATTCACTGCATCTTTTAATTTGAGTTATGACTTGAAATTAATGGAGGAATCCACTGATGCTGCAGCCCAGAAGTCAAAGTGTATGCTTATGCTGCTGCACAAGTGAAGAAAGCTTTGGAGGTGAGTTGTGTCTTGAGTGTCATAGTTAGTCTTCCTTTTGGTTAGTTGTTAACTTGACTTGTATCACCTATTCACCTTACAGGTTACGCACTACCTAGGCGGTGAAAACTATGTATTCTGGGGTGGAAGAGAGGGTTACCAAACTCTTCTCAATACTGATATGAAGAGAGAACTTGAACATTTGGTATGAATCACACATTTTTTCTGATTTTTGTTTGTACATTTCTACTTGTAGTTTGTAGCGCAAAATTCATGTGTAAATATACATCTGTTTTAGACTTAGCAAGTTGCTCTCCTGTTGCTCAGGCTAACTTCCTTCAAGCTGCGGTTGACCACAAGAAGAAGATTGGCTTTCAGGGTAATTGCTTCAGGGTGCTATATATAATCTTCCTGTTCACATCTCCCACATTTGACACTAAACAGTCCAGTTTTTATGCTTTATGATAGTTTAAGGTAGTGTTGACTGTCTGAATCTCTTCTTTTTCAGGAATATTGTTGATAGAGCCTAAACCGCAAGAACCAACAAAGCATCAGTATGCTTGTCATTTGAAAAAAAAAATTACTAGAAAAATGTTAACAGGACTGGAAACATTGATATCTGTTTTTCTCTGGCAGGTATGACTGGGATGTTGCAACTTCATTCTCTTTTCTACAGAAGTATGGTCTTACAGGTAATCATTTAGTACTGCTATTCATATGTTCTTGTGTATATTTTGCAATACTTTTATGTAAATGAAGCATGTGAATTTCCCTAGAGTCATCTTGAAACTTTATGTTTGTAAATGACATTGTGATACAGGAGAATTCAAGATAAATGTCGAATGCAACCATGCTACCCTCTCTGGTCATAGGTTAGTTGTTTGCTCGCCTAAATCATGTCATAATAGCTTAAAGTGATACTAACTAGAATCGGACAATGGTGGGATCCCACTTGACACCCTAATACTATTATCGTGACTGCATCTGAAAATTTTGTGTTGCAGCTGCCATCATGAGCTTGAGACTGCACGCATCAATGGTCTGCTTGGAAACATTGATGCAAACACTGGTGATCCACAAGTTGGTATGTGTGTCTAGTTCATAAAATGGCTATGTGACTCATTGAAATTATTCTTACACACCTAGTAACTTGCCATTCCAATTCTTACATGTGGGCAGGTTGGGACACAGATGAGTTCCTCACAGATATTTCAGAGGCTACTTTGGTTATGTCAAGTGTGGTTAAGAATGTGAGTGAAGTCGATCGTTTCGTTTACCTTCTCCGAATCAATAGTTACTTGAACACTACCATGTCTGGTTACCATGTAAATCAGCTAAACGTGGCAATACTCATAAGTTGCTTTCTTTTGGTATGACTACAGGGTGGGCTTGCGCCTGGTGGCTTCAACTTCGACGCGAAATTGTTAGTTCCCAATACCATTGGTGCTCCGTGAATTGAGCTTTGGTTCAAAAGAGATTTGGCTGACATGTAATTGTTTCATGGTGACAGGCGGAGGGAGAGCACTGATGTTGAAGACATGTTTATTGCTCATATCTCAGGGATGGACACCATGGCTCGTGGCCTCCGCAATGTTGCCAAGCTAATTGAGGTAACTGGAAACATTATGACCTGTTAAAAGTTTTGTATATGCCTTTACCTGAACGGTAAGTTTTGCTTTCTGATGGTAGGATGGTTCCCTTGATGAGCTTGTCCGCAAGCGCTACCAGAGCTTTGATAGTGAGATCGGTGCCATGATTGAGGTAAAAAAATTAGCAAGTTTGGAGTTTTTTTTCTTGAAGGATTGAATTGGAATGGTAACATCGGCAATGGTTTCAAATAGGCTGGGAAAGGAGACTTTGAGACACTAGAAAAGAAGGTCTTGGAGTGGGGTGAACCAATTGTTCCATCTGGCAAACAGGTAAATGGAATGATAAATCTAGACAGCTTGTGTTGACATCACTATCCAAATATCTTTGCTCTGGCGATTGTTTCTAACCTTTTCTTGCCGGTTTCCCTATGCAGGAACTGGCTGAGATGCTGTTCCAATCTGCTCTGTAGACGACGGTCCACAATTCTAGGAATAAGCAAAGAGGGCATCCTTGGAACGCCAAGTTGGCCTTGTCACTATGGGCAATGTTGTAGTTAGTCATACATGCAGCGAACCATGTAAGCAACTGTGTGGAACTGAAAATGATGTAACCTTGTATCAGAATCATACTCATTGCTCAACACGGAATTGAACTGAACTCATTCCAGTTTTCTTTGCGTTCCACCCAGATGCTCGTCGGTCAGAGTTGGCCATTCTCTTTGCTGGTGCATCGGTCTAAAGACCTCCAGGCTGCGATAATCGCTCGCCTGGCCACAAATTATCTTAACAGCACGTCAGTAAGGTAGCAAATGATCTGCCAAAAAGTTCATAACTATACAAGTGATGCCATGCTAATTTGCAAAGATAGTGCTCGCATTCTTACCATGAACTGGACACGTCACTATGACCATCGAATTTCATAGAAAGCATAGGAGGGTGATCAAGACAGAAGCATCAATCCAAATACAGTACCTTTTATATGTCATCTCAAATGAGGCTTTGTGAAATTACACATTATACTCCTATGCTTGCACACTTGTACAAATACAACGAGGTTTTGTGTCATTACACATTATACTCCTATGCTTGGCACACTGGTACAAATACAATGTTACAAGTTACAACAGAATAATTACACTCTGATTGTACATTTTACAGATGCACAATATACATGATATGAACAATAAATACAAACTCAGAATAGCTCGGCGCAACAGAATGGATAATACCCAGCTTCTCCGGCGGATTCTGATACGACCCTTAACTCCCTCTGAATCTTCCGGCGCTCGTAGAATACTGGGCATGCGAGCGAAATGCATTTGACCCCGCTTTCAACAATCCAATCCGCGCCTCCGCAGTGACCACATATCTGGACAACGTTCAAAAGTTGACTGTTAGCTCATCTGAAACAACTTATCTCAAGAATCTGTTTTATGGACAAAATGATAAAATTAAAGGACAGCTGCACTTCAAATAGTGGTCAAGTGCATTAAGGCTAGATAATTTCAGTATTTCTGATGTTCAATTCACGTTGCACAAAAATGACATGAGCCATGATTTTTTAAAATATCTCATGCAATGATTTCATTTCCAGTGTGGAATTCAGGACATAGTAGTGTATAAAAGTATCAAAAGAGTGAAAACTTACAGAAGCAAGGTGTTGGATTTCTCGCTCCAATTTTGAAGTTCTGCCAGCTACAACAGTGGCAACGACAGCTTCACTTTTCAAACAGTTGTTGCAAAAATTGTCTGATCCTTGAATTATGTCACCACAAATAGCACAATGGCTTGACATGTAGTACGTATCTATCCTGCCTCCTTTGGTGAACGCTTTCTTATTCGATCCTAATCGGATGAAACTGCCACCACGGTTATATGCACCGTGACCAGAAGTGGACTGGCGTTTAGCAAGCGTTGGCCGTACGGGACGAGGCATCTCATTAAACCACTTATTCAGGTCAGCACCAAGGAGTCCAAAGACACGTTGTAGTGCAGGGATAATCTGTTTGGTTATGTAATATAATTCATTTAATCTGTAAGGAGATCCAACTTCTAGCAGGCCATAAGGATCAATGACCATATCAACGAGCCGAGCCCCTGGTTCCCCATGGATAACAACATAGGGCACTCTCTCTGCATAGCGCGGTTCTGCCCTAGGATCAGACAGCATTGCTTTTGTTGCAACAATTGCTGCAGGTGGCAATGAGGAAGCCCTTGCACTGTAAGTACCTAGACGAACCTCCTTTGCAAAAATGAAGTCCTGAATAGAAACTTTTCCTGATAATATGCGTGCCCACTGACGCTCCAAATATGATTTAACCTGCAAGAATAAACAGTAGTCAAACTATACACCTGGCACTTCGATAGGGAAGACCAAAGGGTGATAATGAAAAGAGAATCATCCTCATAAAGTTGTGAAGACTAAGAAATACGCCTTACTTTGGCCAAGTCCTGCTCTTCAAACATTATTCTAAGAGATCGTTCTAACATCTTCGCAACCGCCGGGCATGTGTCTCTCCGCACTGTCTCAATCCCCTTTGCATCAAAGATTGGCTCGCTCTGTTCAGGACTTTCGTAGCTATAGCCAACATATCTCTTCTTTGTAAGAAGAAAACAGGGATGATAAACTTTCTCAAACTTCAATGTTACTGGATCCGGATTAATTGCGGTTACTGAAGACGCAATCTCTTTTCCTATTCTGAATGCTTCTTCCCGAGATCGCCCTTTCAGAAGGACAAACATACTGCAGCAGAAACAATTGGCTTTGTAAAGTATTGAAGTATAGTTCAAAGAAAGATATCATGAGAAATGCACCAAAATACCTGTCAGTATCACCATATACAACCCTAGCATTCCACAAAGGATGCTGATTGACAAATGATATTGCCGTTTCAAGTGTTCTACGGCCACATTGAACGATGCTGTCTGCAAGCTCTGCACAGGGCATACGACCACTGAATCCAGCAGCTGTGTAACCATATGTTACATTAGCTATCAACTTCAGAGCAAGTTGCCGAGCATTGAGTATCTGGGAAATAAGTAAAACATCCATTATATAATATAAAAAATACATACCAATTTTACCCAACAATGATTAAAAGAGAGTATTGCAACATAAACTATTATACATTCACCCATATTTTCTAGTAGAAGACGTACCAATATCATCATACTTAATCACAATATCCAAGGAATTATGGCTTCTGTAAAATGTTCAAAAAAGTTAGTAGTAAATACCTTCTGCAGAACTTTCTGAGATGGAGCTAGCTTTTTCATTGCTTGCTTCACCATAATTCTGGTTGACAGTATTTCCTCAAGAAGGCGAGGTACTACACCTTTCCTGACCTGCGGAATGTCATAGAAAATGTGTTCAAAAGGTCAGTCTGGTCCGATATGCTCATTGTCCAGGCATTACAAAGGGAAGGTGTGCACGAAAAAATATGAAGAGTGTCAGGATGGATAGACAATGCAGCAGTAAGCAATGCTTGTAAGAATATAGCCAGTATCAGCTGGCATGGGAGTAAGGGGCAATCCTATGAATCCATCTACCAACCATAACAGTATTAATCTGTAGATCAGTAGATAGTATGACAACTATATGTGGGAAGTATTCCAGTATTGCCTGTCAGCTGGTGGCACTCAATCGAGCACCATTAGGAAAAGTACTAGATGCGAAGGAGATACAAGAAAATCTGCAATGCCCAAGAGCAAACAAGATAATTACCTCAGGTTGCACAAACAGGACCCCGTTTGGAGTAAGGAGCAGCTGATTTTTCAGATCAGCAATTGTATGTTGATCTGCTGAATATGAGCAGACACCAAGTACACTGGACTTTGACGGGAAAACTTTACCCAAGCATGTAGAATAACATAGATTATATGCTATTATCATGGAAGGATAAAGGGATTGAAAATCCAATACAAGAACTGGGTCAGAGTAGAAAGCTGATTCTGGCTCCATTACAAGTGGCAAGCATTCCATGGCTGGCTGAGAAGCTACCTGTGAAGAAGCTGGAGATAGTTAAAATGCTGGCACACTAGCGGAATCTATATTTTAGGTAATAATATAAAACATTAACAGTGATCCAAAAGTAGGCCAATGATTTAAAAATCCAAAAGTAGGCCAACTAGGCCGTCAAGGCAATTGGCATCAAGGGCATGCCGCAATTTTACGAGTTGGATCTCTAGGCGGCCTGCCACCTAGGGGCGTCAAAGCCAAACCTAGCTGTGACTTCGATCGTTAGATAAGGTGGTCCTAGGCAGCGACTGCAACAGCTAGGCGGAGGACTAAGTCAAGTATACGGGGGCCCAAATCTCGCTAGATTGAGAGTTAGAGACCAGGTGCCATTTTGCTCCTATGTCACCCTGCCGAGTGCCAACTCCCCCAAGTGCCACTCAACTGAGAGTTAGGATTAGCAGAAAATATACTCCTATCTCATTTCTCGTTCATGTGAAGAAGCCTGTAATTCTAAAACCAGAAAATTCTATTGTCAGGTGGATTAAAAGAACAGCGCCCATCTAATCTTAAGCCCTCGGCACAAAGAACCCATCTGAATTTTATGCCTTGTCAGCATAGCTGTCAAAAGAACAAGAAGCTGCCATTCCTGCATTTGTGTTTCAGAATTGGTTTTGCTAGGAAAAGGCTGCTGAGCAGCTATAGAAGTACAGAACACGTCTAAGCAAAAAGTGAGATATTAAATTTGCTATGGGAAAAACAACTGCACCTGTTCTTTTCCTGGGGAAATTGCAAGGTAGTTCTGTGTATGAGCCAACCTCAAGAGCATAGATTCAACCCGGAACTGAGACCCTCGTGAAAGGACAGAGAAGAAGTCAATACCAAACACACGAGCAAGTTCAGATGTCCGATTGACCTGCATGGAATCGTCAGGTAAAGTTCAGGGCACAGTTCTTTGTTACAAATGCAGTTAGCAGAGAAAACATCAGTTACTACTTAGTAGCTACTTGTTCAAGACATATTAATTTAACCAACCTTTTGTGGCTAAACTTGTAATGATAACAGGTATAAAACAAAAAGGACAGGTTTCCAGTTGATAAAACATCTCAGATGGAAAAAACAAGGGAGCTCTCAAGTAACCATATGCTGATGATTTAAAAGCATGAACACAATGAAGGAAATTTCGTTTACCAGGTCAAGTTGATTTATTATTTCAAGGTTGAGCATAGCTCTGCTGGTGACATATTCTATGCATCGGTGTCTTCCTCGTCCAGGTCCTGTTGCAAACCATCGATTCAATGTCTTGGTTGGTACTATTGGTACCTTTCGCCTCAGGACTTCATCTGCTACTGCTTCAAGAGAGTAATTATTAAGCTTAACTTCCCCACGCATGAGACGCCATAAGTTTAGTACGATTCTCCCACCAACATGTACACCGCTAGCATGAGTATGACTCCAATCACTCTCACTGGCATCCGCAATAACATCATCAGCAGAAGAAGCTTCAGGAAGCACCTGACTAGACTCATGGTCTAGATTATTAGGTGGATGTTTTGACTGATGTGGTAATGTCCTTGAGATTCTTTTCAGTAAGCCTACACCCAGATGAGCAGCTCTTTCTGCAAGAAATCCTAAAGATCCTAACTGAATCTCCCATCCGACTAGGATATCTGGATCAATTGAACATATTGCACTAATAAGATGGTTCAGAAGGTCCCTCTCTTCAGGGAAGACATCAACACCATAACCAACAATTCCATCAAGGTTTCTGCAGTTACAAGAAAAGGGGCATTAAAAACATCTCGACCCAACAAGCCAAGATTGACACATTTTAAAAGAGAACCAGCTGAGCCAAGAAAAGGCGATTACATGAAGCCACAGCAAAATATCAAGCATGTAGTTTATGTTCAAGAGCATGAATATATAAGAAATGAAATTAATATGAAAAGCCATCACATGTAAGCTTCTATCTTTCTATCAAGTCACCAACGGTGGTCGGTGTGGAAGGATGAGTCACACGACCTCCTTTTGGTTGATACTGCCATCAAAACAGAGACATATTGATGGCAGCAGGCCTACCACCAAGAGACGCAAAGCACCTCGGGAGTAGTTTAGGTTTTGAGGAGAAGTAGCTTAGGTTTTCCTTTGTGTTGCTGTGCTGTTTTGTGTGCTTTGTGTGTGATGGTTGCACTGGTCATTGTTTTTTTCCCAAACTCTTGTATCTACACTTCTTCAATCATGAAAAGATGTTAAAGAGCTTTTGTATGTTCTCCAAAAAAATCAGTAAGTTAGCCATCCAAATCATTATACTCCTGCCAAATATGCCATCTGTTGCCACTGTCACCACCGTAGTCAGTCAATGTGCCATGTCGAGCTCACTTCTATGATTCAAGAAAGTCATTCATGTGGCAGGGTTGACATGGGACACTAACTGACTAAGAATGTAAAGTATGTAACTGAAGTGGCAGCACGGCAACTGGCATGTCACATTTAATAAAATTCTGCTGATTAGAGGTGTTAACTTAGTGATCTGGACTGGGCTTCTACAGACTTCATCAATATAATTAAATTGATGGGTGGTGATGGACACAAGAGGACAATTCAGACACTGGAATTTGTTCAATAGGATAGGCGATGACTAGTGCGATAACCCCAATTTGGAATCAAAAGGAAAAAAGAAACCAACAAATGATTGAAAGATCAAAAGATGTCACACAACCTTCTCCCATGTGATCTGTCATTGTTTCCACGAATAAATACACGAACTTCAACACTACAGTCACCATCATCCTCAACAGCCAGTGATACAACGTTGATGGCATCAAACCGTGGATCAGGACGCAGCTCTCCTCTGCTTTCTGCAAATACCTGTTGAGTAGTGGAAAAAAATATCAAGAGATAATTTTACCTTGCCCAGAATCCCAAGCTACCTTGCTCGGTACTCCTTAGCAAGTCAAAACTTTCTGGGAATTCTTGTTGGTCACACAAGATAGATTATCTAAGACTAAATTATCACTCTCATTCCTAGGAGGAACAAAGAAAGAAGATATTTTTCTTGTGGAGCAAAAGAAAAAATAATCTGGCAGAACCTCTAGGCTAAGTATAGTCAGTTGTTGTCCACCACCGGTGCTAGCAGGGTCACGAAACCCACTTTGACTGAGAGGTGTGAGCTTATGCTTTTCTTCTTCAACTGAGATCTGGGAAAAATCATGCCAATCATCCGACTGTTTATTTTCTTTGTTCGATAGGTCAGGTTTCGTCATAACTGTATCTGAGAACGTCGTTGTGGTATTCTCTGGAGCAGATATGGGTACAGGAGAATTGCCCATCAAAGGAACAGCTTCCGCATGTGGTGAAAAGGTAGGATAGTCTATTTCCTGATCACCTGCAACATTCTCACCATAGTTGGAGCAACCCAAAATAATAGTGTGTAATGTAACGAGTAAACTAAATGGCAAAAAGTATATGCAGAAAAGTGCTTATACCAGGGACACTACTGGAACAAGCTTGTTGGGGTAGCCACTGTCCCACAGATACTGCAGATGGTGGTGAAAATGCATGTGTCAGCAAATATAGGACTGATCCATCGTTTTGGAAATGAGTTGGAACACCCAACGTATCATGTGGGAATTCACTATTTCCCATATACTGAAATGATCCATTCTCCTTATTCTCTTCAGCAGTCTGATCGAAAAACGGAAGGGGGTCAACAGATCCCAGTTTAACAGCTGAAAAATAGCAGAGAATATGTGTCACATGAGGTGAAGTGGCACTACCATATTTAAGATACATTATGTTGCAGCATAATAACGGTAACTCTGGTCAGGTAACATAATGATAAATCTAATATACTATCATACGCATCATTTTCTAACACAATTATTTTCAGAATATAAGATGGGTAACTAGAACATCAATGCTAACGCAACAGTTTCTAAAAAATACACCCGAACAGCATATCGGCATATGTAAACGTGAAGTTTTACAATAATTACTTACAAAACTTACATTCAGGCCGCTCAATGCTCGCAGAAGAACCCTCCAAACCAGAGCATACTTCATTCTTCAGTGGAGGCTTATGTGCAAAGGTCATCTGTACATAATCACCGCCAGAATAAGGCTTTTCTGAATTTGAAAGATCACTAGTGAAATCATGCAATTCTAATCCTCCAGAATTCACGATTTCGCTCTCTTTACCCATGGCGCATGCTGCTGCTTCAGAAGAACCAAAGTCCAATTGTTCAGGCTGGAAAGATCCCCTCCTCCTCCTCCTTCTCATTAAATCCCTTACAGATTGACAGGCTGAGCCATGTTCACCTATCGAACTAGAAGATTCCTTGTCAGTGTTGTCTACGGTATCATGAGAGTTCTTCTCAGTTTTACTCTTGCAAGAATCTGGTTCCTTCTCAGTTGGCATTGTGCTGCCTGAAGAAGTTGTAACAGGACCATCAGCATTTCCATGTGGCCGCTTTTTAGTAGAAAGAGGCAAAGAACCCCACAGAAGTTCAGTACCTCCACGCTTGCTGGATAACTTTGAGTTGTTTTGACTAGATGAGTGATTAGGTGTTCCTATTTTTTTCCTAGTAAATTTACCCTGATCATGTCCTTGGGGGACTTTCTGATTCTCATCAGAAGACCCATCAATCTGAGGAATAGTATTGCTCAATGAAGTGCTATCATCGAGCATTGCAGAACTGTGGTGAGACATAGAAGCATTCAGCTCTCCGGCCCCAGTCACAGGTTCAAGTGAATCAAGAATATCCTGGCACTCCTGTTGAGAAGCACTATCAAAATCCAGGTGAGCAGACTCTAAAGCAACTTCAATGGACTTCTTGGAAAACAAAGGGCTCAGAATGACTTCATTGATCAATTCATCATCAGTTGTTGATTCCTCTCCAGCCTGCGAGGAGGCCATCCAGCTTAAAAGCCCAAGTGCTTCAGCATCGACATGCTACAAAAGAAAGAGACAGGAGGCATTACATTAATAGGAGTAAGTGTAATAAACACATTCGAACTGAAAGCATAATATGCAAATGTAGCCAATCAAGATAGTCTAAAATGGGAAATCTCAGGTCAATCAAAAACCAATATCTGAAATGATTAGCGGGATCAGAAAGTGACCATGGACTCGCATACCCTCTACCAAAAGTACTATGTCATTTCAGACCTACGGTTATTTTCCACCCTCTTGAATATAACTTTTGTTTGGTGTTGTTAGGGTGCTTCTCAGCCATTTCTTCTAGGGCCACCAGGAGCGTCAGCTACAATTATCCAGCAACCAAAAAATGCAGTTCTTCATCCTACAAATTTTTAGGTACATTCTATGGGTTAGGACTTGGGGAAACTGGTTGGACGTTGTTTCATACTTTCATGTTTTATTTTCTTTGCTTACACTACAAACTGACACAATAATAAGATCTGAGGAGTACCTTTTCATGTTCATCGAGTAATTGAGATGTTCTTTGAGCAGGATCATCACTATCAACATTATCCTTTTGTGAAAATGTGATAGTCTCAATAATATTAGTCAATGATTTAAAGCACTTCTCTAGCTTTTCAGAGTCGTCAGTGGCAGAAACTTTATGGGGGTCTTCCTCTTTTGAATCCAACATAGATAGAGCAATCTCATACTTAATACCATGAAGAAAACTTTTAAGAACAACATTCCTCAGTGGTCTACCAATCTCAGAAGGTCTTTTTTCCTCCAGTAGTCGTAAGTGCTCGAGTTCCTAAGCAAAACAGCTAGAGAGGTTCAGGAATTAGCAACAATTTGCAGCATATGTGCACAGAAAGCAGGAAAAATACCTCCCAAATTGCTAAAAGTGACTGGACCATTTTCGTATCTGTCGTTGTTTGCGAAAGAGAAGTGTAGATCTTATGCTTCTCGTTTATGATACCTACAGGTGAAACCAAATATTTAGCACAATTTATGGATATACCAAACAATAGCTTGTAGATGTGGTAAACTGACCTTCTACCCTAGAGTCAGCTTCAAGCATCAAAGAAGTATGCCGTTTGGTGAAGTTCGAACTGGCTCCTTCCATGCTACGTGAAGTAGCAGAATCGCCCAATATTAAAGCATGAGGCACTGTTGAAGATACCCATATTGTTGGATACTTCATTACAGCATTATCTGAATGTGCCTATCAATTTAAGAGAAAGGTGTAGATTTTTAGTAGAAGCAATGGATAAAGTATAACCCAAGATTAAATAATGTAGATTTGGATGGAAATCATTTCATATAGACAAAAAAAATCATACTTCCATAGAACTTGCCTTGTGCCCCGATTCAGCAGAAGGAGACACCTTCCTATGTAGAGTCTTAGGAGAAAAATCATCTGGCAATGGAGGGCGGAACTTGAAGTCCGTGACATGTACATGGCCCATCCCATACAAGTTATAGTCGACCTAAAACATACATCGAACAGAAATATCCTCTTGAGTCACTCAAAATATATAACATGTGTCAAACAAAACTGGCACCACCATGTAAGAATTGTTATGATTAAGCAACTCAGTATTCTCACTAGGCAAAAGCCATCATATATACAAGTACAGGTGGGAGGCCAAAGGCCAATATGCAGGAGGCGAAAGGCTATCATAAATATAACTCACAGGAATATTGTACTCCCTCCAGTCCATAATAAGTGTCGCTGATTTAGCACAAAGTTGTACTAAATAAGTGACACTTATTTTGGATTGAAGGGGGTACTAAAAATGCATGCTTCTGCAAAAGATGAAAAGAGATAAAATGCAATGGTCTTGCGGTGCAGTT
Organism: Avena sativa; assembly: GCA_916181665.1. Taxonomy (NCBI): domain Eukaryota; kingdom Viridiplantae; phylum Streptophyta; class Magnoliopsida; order Poales; family Poaceae; genus Avena; species Avena sativa. Next base: position 34,129,880 of record OV702289.1, on the reverse strand, counting down.
CAGGAGAACTATAAAAAAGAACAAGAAAGCATCGCTCTCACCAAAAAGTGAAGAAGATATGGAATGTGTGATTCATAAGGCTGTAATACTCTATCAAGAACAGCGCCGCCCTGAAACAGAACAGCTCGGGATCAGTACCAGCAATAATACTATACAAGTTTGCATAAAAAAGGTTCCACTTTAGAGAAAAATATAGCTTCATGAAAGACCACAAAGACACTGGTGTCTTCTTAATAAAACATATTGCAAGAGAGACTGTCATCCATGCCAGCTCCCGTCTACTTGATTTATTACGGCTAGACGACCACCTAGTCCCACCTAATCAGCCTAGCACCATGGTGGACACAACTGAATTCACCTCACATCATGAAAAATAGCAACAGCGCATGCAGCACTGAGAACCATGCATACTTTTCAATGAAATGAAGCAGAAAGGTCCTTAGAGTTTTCTCGAGAGAAAAAAAGAACCATGCATACTTTCAGTGAAGGTGGCAGAACACCTCTGTCATAACATTGTTCACTGTAAATGTACAATTTTCCAATACAGTGTACATTCAAGTAATTCTTGAATGCAAAACTAATGGAAACATATCGGGAGAACAACAGAGCGCAATGATGTTGTAAAACATCACGCATCTCTTAGTAGAACAAAGTACTTTTGCGAAAACTATTAGGGCAAAGATCAGGACATAATGTAGTAATGTACCTACCAATACGGAAATACTAAGGTCGCAACTTATGCATAAGGGAGCATCAATGCATCATACCAATAGATGGGTTGCAGCCCGAGAAACCTCATGAGGATAATATCTTTATATTATCAAGGCAATCAGCTGCAGCAAAGTCTTACGGGGGAAACAAAATGCAGACATGCATTTCAAGAAGAAACAAGTCCATGTGCATATCAAGTGGCGATGAAAGAACATAACATCAATTAATTTATTTCCATAAAGAGAATATATTAATATCGCGAAGATACCAATTACAACCAGCCTCTGGACCAACCAGATGTCCAACGACATCACGGATGCACCCAGCCAAGAAAAAAAATAGATACAGAAAACAAAGACCCGTCGCAGTGGTGAACCACTCGCAACAGTAGCACTCTAACCACCCTCTTACAGATTTTTTTAGATCAATTGTGCACTAAAAATTACTATGACAACATATGGTCCAAACATTTGATGCTATTCAGTTGGATACAATATCAACAAAATACTAAGGTGACTCAACAAACCACTAAATGCTCACGGCTTCCTAAATTGTCAGCAAGGCTGAGGCAATTCACAGTCACAGCCATAAACAAAGGGGTATTTTTGAGCGATAATGTCAATGCACAACGATAGAAATTTTTAGCTACCTCCACGCCACGAATATGTAATGCATTATCATGGAATCACATGGTCCTCAACCCTCGATAATCCTAGATGCAAAGCTTTGATATTAAGGCAACTTAACTAGATACTTCCATAAAACATGGATCCATGGATAAAAATGATGAACACACTTGCTTGTCAACTATTAGCACATTCAAGTCGTAAAAAAAATAATGCTGCACCATTTTCTATTTTAAGAAGAGGGAACTTGATAAATGTAACATACATAAACTGCAGAGTTAGCGAGGCACTCAGTAGTCAAGACTAGTTTTCAAAAAAGTACAGCAGTAGACAAATATTCAGTAATGAACCCAGAATCATCTGATGGATCAAGTAAGAACTGTCACAGTAGGAAATAACATAAAAGAGGCAATGACTATTGTATAAAAGTTTATTTTCATGAAAGGTAAAGTAATTCGGTTTGAAACAATCAAATGAACTATGTCCACCACTTACAATCTCCAAAATATAACAAGAAAAGAAAATGGCAAATGAGTTACATAGGCCTAAACATATGTAGCAACAAGAAATGATCTGTAAGAATGATTAGTTATGGATACAGGTAGATCTTCACAAAAATCTCCTCGGATGAGTGATAGCCATACAACTTCTTTGCTCGAACGAGGCTACATCCATGGACATGCTTCCTTTTTGTTGGCCCACGATTCTGCAAGGGTAACGATGAACTCACGGAAGAGAAAATTTAACATACAGACTAAGTGGACTCTACCTGCAAAGCTTTCTCGAGGTCACTCAATAGACCAGTCATACATGAATTCCCTAAAGAACAGAGAGAAAAGACATATTAATTTATCCTGATATTTGAGTGCTTTTCTTGACATGTCTGCCCCTTTGGCCGGAAAATTTATATCTAATAGGCTACAGGTGCTTAACCAGGCCAAATTCAGACTAAGGGTTCATTCTACCCTTCATGTACTGTAACTATGTTACAAAAGTAAAGTAGAACAAGCTTTAAACATGTGTGACGTTTTTAACTACAAATCATGGTTGTGCCTTGTAGACAAAATTTGCAGTAGTGGTCGGTAACTACCACATGTATGAAAAATTAATACCAACAAAATTCACGAGACATGCCATAAGAATTGCTAGCTAAGAAATTGAATGCATGACCAATGTCAAGTATCAGGCAATGCTGATATGAAATTATAGACATCATGCAGCAAACAAGAGAAGAGTACATACAATGAATGACAAAAGGAACAGTAGATAGAAACATAGGGAATTGTATCAGGCGTGCATATTTATGAAGCGCAAATCACCTCTATCGATGTTATGAAGTAGCTCCTCTGGGCAAGGTACATACAAGTATGGCAGGGCCTAAATAACAGAAAGAGATTTACAACTTTAGACTGTTGTACATTACCAACTAGTTGAAAGAACGTGTCACCAGGACAAAATAAAGGCGAGCAGTATTTAATCAACATCAGTATATTAGCTATTGTACATGATACGAAGACATTGGGTATATAAGATCTTCAGTTCATACAGGGTAACAATAGTTTCAAGGGTGCCTAGTGCCCCAACTCTGATTAACAACAAAGACTGTAACAGAATTTCCAGTTCAACTACTAACACAAGTAACCAGTGAAGCTCTAATAGAAACATCATATATTGGTGCAAGTATGTGCGCGGTTGTTACAAATAATGAACAAAAACTCCAAGGGAAATCAAATGAACTTGAACTACCGACCAGACCAGTTACCAGAGCAATACATCCCTGATTGCCGCACTGCTCTTTGCTAACTGGCATGCTGAATTGAGCTTCCAGACATCAAATTCGGTGCGCCACACTTCCCATTCCCCTCCAAGTTTTCAGATACGAATCCAAGAAGCAAGACCACACGCACTAATTACTGTACAAACCCTACCAGACATGACTGACATTCAAGGCTCCGACTACAGTAACAACAGCAATTGCGGATGCAACCGTGTCACACCCACGCGCACGCTCGGTACGTAACCTGGCCACCGGAGCTACCTTGGCGAACCAATCATATAAACATGGCGAAATGAGAAGAACGGTGAGGCCACGGAAGAGCTGCTACTGACCCGGTGTATGTGGAGGCAAGTCTTCTGCCCCGCGGGGGTGGAGCCGTAGATCCTAATCACCGGAACCTCCTGCACCTCCTCGCCTGGGTTGGCCACCAGATAGAGAATTCAATGCGGCACAAAGCTGAAGAGAAGCGGGGCTGAAGAAATTCAGAAAGGGGGGAAGGGGGGAAAGGGAGCGTACAGTGGAAGGGGCTGTAGGAGAAGTCGAGGCCGGGGATGGGCGGCGCCATGTAGTAGTCGAGCGAGACGATGCGGATGCTGAGGACCTGCGAGGGGGTCCCCGACTGCGAGGGCTGCGGCGACGAGGAAGACATGGTCGCCGGCGCGGAAGGCGCAGCGGGAGGGGGCGTGTTCGGTTTTATGTTGGGCGGTGTTGTCTTACCGGGCTCCGGCTCCTTCCAGAGCACGCTGCTCGCTCTACTCGGTTTGACGACTATGTCGCCATCCGTTCGGCCCGTAAGGCCTTGTTTGGCACGCTGGTTTTGAGGTGGATTTCAGTGTCTTTTTCTGGCCCAACCCAATACCCTTAAACCGTTTGGTAGCCTGGTTTTGACCGGTGTCAAACCGTGAAAACCCCCGAAACCACGTCGGGTTGAAGTGGATAGAAGACGCGTGGGGTACCTCGCGTTTTATACTTGTCTCAGATCTCGATGCGCTGCACGGCCGTCAACGTAGCGGAGAGGACGCCGACCGCTAATTCTTCTCCGCCTGCCTGCTGCTGACTTCTTCTTCGGCCCGCCGCCACCGCCACCTAATTCTTCTCCGCATGCCTACCGCTGACTTCTTCTCCGGCCCGCCGCTGCACCTTCGTCCGTCCGTATGATAGAGTGCTCTCAGCTAGTTGGTTATCTCTTGGAGACGCCAAGAGCGCTACTGCATAGAGTGCTCTTGGCTTCTTATTGTATCCTCGCGAATTCATATGAGAATGGTACAGTAGTTGATATTGTCACACGCCAAGTTGGTTATAGAATTATTATCCCTGCCTGCCAAATAGATAAATCAATGGAGTGTGTTGGTTTGGAAGAGGATTGTGGTGTAACATAATGTTTTTGGTGACAGGAGTGTTTTCACCCAATACCTTTGGGAAATTACTCTAAAATACTCACGCATACACTCTTGCCAAACGAGGCCTAAAATGATGCATTTGGGCCCATCATCTTCTCTCGCTAAAACTTAGACATTTTGGCCTATTATATACTTCCTCCCTCCCAAAAAGAATCTCAATAAGTTGTATATATATTCTAAAAAGAATTGTCTATATGTAAACATCTTTTAGTGTATAGATGTACATCTAGACAAATCTGCGACGTAGTTTTCAGGACGGGACGGATGGAGTATTAAATTGCAATGTGACCATACTTCTTCGCAATGTTGCAACCCCTCCCCCTAATGAAATCTAGAAACCAACCAACACTCACTTAGTACATAACGGTGTTTTACATTGTACCCCTCCCTTGGCCCCCTCCTTCCCCATGGTCCAGCTCCGGCTCCAGCAAGACGGTTGCCCCTCCCCTCCTAGCGAAACCTCGGCGAACCAGGAATGGACCAGGTTCCTTTGTCAGACTACAATGATGGGTGCGACGGAGAAAAGGGTTGCCTTGTAGCCGTTGATCTTGCATCTTCATGGGGGCTTAATCTCTTCCCCGATAGCGGCATCATAGGGATGGATCTGGTTTTCGTGGCTTGGGTGGTGGTGGCACAAGGGGTGGATGCGGGTTTGGTGATAGCATCCACAATGACAAGAACGTCCTTTTCTTCTTATTCATGGACTACTCGATGTCGCTTGACTGCAAGAGACACGACCTCTATGTGCCATGAAACCCGTGGGAGGTGGCTACCTTGGCAGGCGGCTCTTGGAGGTGGATGCTCTGAGCCACCAGATCGTGGAGATGGATTAATGTGTAACCGTGAAGGATAGAGATGGTAACCTAGAGGGCTTGCATAGGTTTCGATAAAATTTTCTTTTTTTTCACAAGTTTTAGGCTATGCAGATAAATAAGGTGAGCCTGACAACTAAATGAAAAAACTTATATGATGCAAAAAAGGTACTTCAAACGCGATGGCTATCAAAAAAGTAGATACACAAGAGAGAGATTAGATAGAAATAACTGAGGCATGCAGAGACGAAGATGTAACCCTCTGTTCCCTCTGATGGGGGAACTAGGTTACGTTAGAGAGGTATGGGTTACCATAAAGGAATACTAAACGCCACGAATGCTCACCTTCTTCTCCTTGAGCCTCTCCCATGAAGGAAAAGCTCAATCACTAGTTGTAGACCTTGAGATGGCTTCCAAACCTTCACAAAATTTCCCGAAGCAAATCCATAGCCCGGAAGCTTCCCGACGACCTAGCACTCCTAGGGTTTCACAGCAAACCCAAGAGTAACAAAAAACTTGGTGAACTTGAGGAGAATCACGAATCAGCTCGGTGGAATCTTAGATCTAGATCTCCTTCTTTGATTCCTCAAAGGGATTTAAGTTTGGGTGAAGGAACGGAGAGATCTCAAGCTTTTGGTGGTGCTCAATAATGGTGGCTGCTTTTCTTTTTCGTTGGGTAAGGTAGGTGGTAGCACAGAAAGAAGCAGTGCCTTGTAAAGATCCACCAGAAAACTAGCATTTGGATATTTTTGAACCATCTGGAAACAGTTTAGAATTCCGGGCTAAATTCCAAACATATCGGAATGTTTCAAATTCATTTGGAACTGGTTTTAGGTATAGGAATCCGGTAGTGCATTCGCTTCGGACTCAACTCAGAATAGAATCGGAAAATTCTGATTTGTTCGGAATTGCGTCCGAAATTCCGAAATGATTCCAAAATCTCCAAAATTTCACGTTTTTGGATTAACTTTTCCGAGCACCCTTTTTGTGGATAGTAATAAAAGCTTGTACGAGGTGTTTATAGGTAAGATCATCCCTTCTTGAATATCAAGCAACCCCTCTTAATAGTACATGATACATATTACCAAAACAAGTAAAAAGGCTACGGAAGATGGGGATGCTGGAGATCGTGGCACGGTTAACAGACAAGCAACCAGGGGACACGAGATTTACCCAGGTTCAGGCCCCCGGAGGGAAAACCCTACTCCTGCTTGTCTGCTCTTGATTACGGCGGAACCGAAGGTTACAGGGTGCGCAGATTCTATCTGGCGTGGATGCGTGTGCGAGAGTATGAGTCGAGCCTTCTAGGGCGTGTCCTCCTGGCCTTTATATAGACTTAGGCAGGTCCCGGGCATAGTTCTAGTCGGTTACAAGTTCTAGGGTTTTATCCCTTTGAATTTCCTATCCCCGCTAGTCTTGCTCTCCAAGGATCCGAAGGCGTCATGGGCCTTGGCCACCCGAAAATCTTCATGGGCCAGCGTATATGTGTTGTGGGCATTCCTTGGGCTGGACCAGGTCTGCTGAAGTCATGTACCCGTAGGGTATAACCATGTCAGTAGCCCCCGAGTGATCAGTCGAATCGTAGATTCGGCTGAGGACTCTTCCATCCTTCGGGTGCAACTATATTTTAATAGTATATGTGCGTAGGGTTTGTTGATGCGTGTGCCTGACTCACCCGACGGATCATGGTCAGTTAACTGTCTTAGGACGAAACGACACGATCTTCTTCAGGTTCGGGTCCCTCAACCCGGACCTAGAACATATGCTGGCGTAATTCGACTCAGGCCGCGGAGGACTTACAAGAGTGGAATTCCAGTGATTTTAATTGGTGTACCCAACGCGTCCGTCAGGATTTTTCATCGTACCTGCTGATACGGCTTCATACTAGCAGAGCGCAGTCAGGTGCGATGCCAGGCCATCAGATGATATTTGTAGGTCTTATCTTTGTGTCGCAGACACAGCATATGAATGTTTGTCACCGCGGAGGTGCTTCGGGTGGCCAAGGAGATTGTCGCTCACTTAGCGTTTTGTTGGGGCAGAGTTGCCAAAAAGTTTTTGCGTGCTGATCCGGAAGATCGCAGTCGAAGATTTCATAGGGTGCGCGACCAGCGCTCCCTATGGGAGTAGCCCCCAAGTGTCTGTTCGAGTCGTAGACTCGAACAGAGACTTTAGTTCAAGCATTGTTTCAGTTGTTAAGTCCACAGGACTCGAAAATTTTCGGATGCTTAAATCCATCCTTCCTATGGGAGTAGCCCCCGAGTCCGTAGTGGAGTCGTAGACTCGACGTAGGACTCAGAGAAGTAATTTTATCCTCATGTGTCTGTCGGGTGCGCGGCTAGCGCTCCTGATAGGAGTAGCCCCCGAGTATTTAATCGAATCGTAGATTCGAGTAAGTACTCTTAGCTGTGCAGCCGAAGTTGGTGCTAGTATAGCTTTTGATGACGTCAGTGCTGACGATCGATGACCTCAAGCGTCTGCTACGCCAGAGATGACTTAACTGGACGAAGCGTGGGTCCCACTTCCTGACTTTGAATTGACCGGTCACGCGCGGCGTGGAGATGATTACGGCGTCTCTTCGATTTCCGCGCATAGTGGACGGCGTGGTAACGACGGTTCGTTGTGATGCTGACACGTGTACGGCTAGATCTATCGTTGGCGTTAGGTCTTCTCGATGGACGGCCAGCGTGCGTCGTCTTCGCTGTTATAATCCTTGGTGAAATCGTGGTTTGTTTTTCACCGCACCAGTTCATCTGTTCACTGCCTCCTTGTTCTTGAGCTATTCTTGCTACGCGCTGAGATTTTCTTCCACATTTCCTTCGTTCTTTCTTCGTTGGCAACGCCACCACCGCCGTAGCGCCATGGGGAAAGCGAAAAAGTCTTCATCTGCGGTTGGGACCAGCGCCGCCGGAGGCAAGAAGGGCACCTCCGCTGCTCGCGTCACCGATGGTGGCTGGTGGCGATCAGAGACGCGGGAGAGCGATCTCCGCAAACTGCGCGAGCGAGGCCTGATCCCGCAAGATACGACGGCCGTCAGACTCGCGTGCTTTGTCGATCTTGTGTTGTGTAAGCTTGTCTCTGGCGTCGTAGTCGCGTTTATGGCGGTGCGAGCTCTTCTTCCTTCGAGGAAGATTGTGCTCCTCTTCCTCTTCGGATGAGGGGGTGGGGCTCCGGTCGCGCCTGGCCGGAGCTTTCTTCTTCGGCTCCGCAGGAGCGTCCTCGTGGAGCGCGGCTCCGATTAGTCCTAGTCCGGTGAGTGCGGACCTATGCATGGCCCTTTTCGGGTCCCCCTCCGGAGGTGGGTGAGCCGCGAGATACGCAGTGGCTGCCATGATCGCAGCCTGTGGCGTCTTCGGGATGATGTTGCCGTCGGCATCCATATCCATGAACGATGTGTGGAGAGTTCGGGTCACGTCACGCCGCTCCTTGGGATCCATGTTTTCCATCCGCGAGCGGTGCTTGTTTCCCTGGTTTTCGTTTGTGCTAGAGCCGGGTGCCATGGCGGAGAGCGCAGCTCGTCGCGCGCTGGACTCAGAGGCTGCTTGCTTGCGTTTGTCGAGCGTCTCCTGCATCTTGACTTGTTTCTTGTGCTCCTCGATGAGGAGGTAGTGGTACGCCATCAGTAGGTCACGTGAGGCGTCTGCAGGTAAGACGATGTCGCCTGCGATGGCACGACGCGCCTGGACCCATCCTTCTTTGCTAAGTTGGATGACGTGGCCGTTGTTTTCCTTGTTGGGTAGGGGGGACTAGCTTCTTCTGTTTTCGCCGTTTCCGCCGTTCCGGTTGGGCGGCGGGTTAGGTGTTTCTTCGTCGCCCTGGATGACTGCGGCGCATAGATAGCGCTCGCAGGTTGGTCGGCTGTTGCCGCAGCTTTCGGATCCGGAACCGTAGGTTCCTTCATCCGAAGGTGGATCGCACAGATCGGAGTTGCAGCAGCTGCTGCTGTAGAACTCATCTGTCGATGGTGACGTGCGTAGCACGGGGTGTGGAGCCCACGAACATGGCCTGATTGATGGCACGGGCACCCGCTCAGGGAGACGGAGGGTGCCGGTTTGACCCACCTGGAAGCAGAAGCTCCCGAACAAAATTTCGAGTCCGTCGCCTACGGGCTCGAAATCCTTCATGGTGGCCGGCGAGTGGTGTTGGAGATATGCCCTAGAGGCAATAATAAATATAGTTATTATTATATCTTTGTGTTTATGATAAATGTTTGCATTCATGCTATAATAGTATTAACAAGGAAACCATTAATACTTGTGTGAATTGTAAACTTAATTTGAAGTCCCTAGTATAGCCTCTATACTTCACTAGCTTGTTGGTTGATTGATGATGTGGTTTCTTTGTCATGAACATTGAGATGTTATCAACAACAAGATCATATCGTTAGGAGAATGATATGGTGGACATACTCCTATAGATAAGCGTAGCATAAAGATCAAGTCATTTCAATAGTTCAATTGCTATATGCTTTCTGATACATAGTAACCTAATTCCTTCGACCATGAGATCATGCATATCACCTTTACTGGATGGATGCTTTGATGTCATCAAACACCACACCGTAACAGGGTGGCTATAAAGGTGGTATTGAGTGTTCGGAAAGTATTGGTTGAAACACATGGATCAAGAGTGGGATTTGTCCATCCACATGACGGATAGATATTCTCTGGGCCCTCTCGGTGAAATGTCATCCAATTAGCTTGCAAGCATGTGACTAGGTCACAAGGGATCACATATCACGGGAACGAGAAAAGAGTACTTATCAGTAACGAGGTTGAACTAGGTATGCAGAGATACCGACGATCATAACCTCGGATAAGTAACATATCGTGAGACAAAGGGAAATTGGTATCGTATGTAAGTGGTTCATTCGATCGCAAAGTAATCGTAGAAATATGTGGGAGCCATATGAATTTCCAGATTCCTCTATTGGTTATTGTTCGGAGAAGTGTCTCGATCATGTCTGCATAATTCACGAACCGTAGGGAGACACACTTAAGGATTCGACGTTGTTTGAGTAGTTATGGTATTATGAGAAAGAGACCGAATGTTGTTCGGAGTCTCGGATGGGATCCGGGATATCACGAGGTGATCCGGAATGGTCCGGAGAATAAGATTCATATAAGGAAAGTCCCGTTTCGGAGTTCGGGAATGATTCCGGTGTTTTCATCGGGAACATTCTAGAAAGGTCCCGGAATGTCCGGCACTCCGGAGGGGAAGGGGTACATGAATGTGTCATTGCATGTTGGAATGATTGCATCATGTACTAAGTGTTCTCGCTGTCCGAAATAAAGGGTTAATTCAAATCCTAATTGAAAAGTCAAACTGCCAGTTTTCGGTCAAACTGCCAGTTTTCGGAAAGAGGAGAAAGAGGAGGAGGTTGAAACCGACTTTGGGGAGGAGTCCCTCCTCTCCAAGCCGGCGCCCCACCAAGGCCGAGTTGGGGAGGGACTCCACTCCCTCCCCTTGGCCGCCGGCCCTCCCACCTATAAAGGGAGGGGCAGGGCTCCCCTCTCTACACAACACTACTAGTTCCTACCCTCTAAACTAAACCCTAGATCTAAACCCCGGTTTAGAGCTATTTTGGTTTAGAGCCTTCTAATTGGTTTAGAGCCCTCTAATTGGTGTGTCTAATTACTAGACCACTAATAGCCTCTCTCATAAGCTCCACCATACTCGCACCGGCTTAAGGCGAAGCCCTGCGGGATCTCCCCTCTACTTCAGGTACCACGCCGTTGTGCTGCCGGAATCGCGAGGAGAGTGCTACAACCTCCGCTGCCTGCTGGAACAAGGGAGAGGAAGGTCTTCGTCGAGTACCGAACGTGTGACCGACTGCGGGGGCGCTGCTGGAACGTGGCGCCGGAAGGATCGTCTACACGATCTTGAGATCGGAAAGAGTACGACTACATCACCCACGAGAATCTGCTCTCGTTAAACACTTTGGAATCTTCGAGGGTGAGTTATTCCATCGACTCGTTGCTACAATCTAGTAGATAGATCTTGGCTTGGTTGTTTGTATGCGATAGAAAATTTTTGTTTTCCATGCTACGAACCCCTACAGTGGTATCAGAGCCGTGTCTATATGTAGATCTGTTGCACGAGTAGAACACAATGGTCATTGTGGGCGTTGATGCTTTTATTGTAGATTGCTTTTTGTGTACTTTGCATCTTGCGGTATGTTGGGATGAAGCGGCCCGGGCTAACCTTACATGACATCGTTCATGAGACTTGCTCCACGCTTAACATGCAACTTGTATTGCATAAGTGGCTTTGCGGGTGCCTGTTTCTCCTAGCATAGTAAAGATCCAATTTACAACGGGTAATCAACAATGCTAGTATCAATGTTGTGGTTCTTGTTCGTAGGTTAGAACGACACTTATGGAAAGCCCCAAACCACGTAAAATATGCAAAGAAAGTAGAAGCGTCTAACTTTGTTTTGCAGGGGTGTGCAGTGATGTGATATGGCCATGATTGTGATTATATTTGATGTATGCAATGTTCCTTATTGTAAGTTGGCAACCGGCAGGAGCCATATGGTTGTCTTTAATTTCTGTTAAGACCTGCGTGTCTATTCAAAATAGTTGTAATAGTTGAAGCTGGTGGACGACAACCATGAAGAAGCGTCATTGACCTTGATGCTATGCCGGTGATGATGGAGATCATATTCGTGCTTGAAGATGGAGATCGGAAGCACAAAGAAGAAAGGCCATATCATATCACATATTATGAATTGCATGTGATGTTAATCCTTTATGCATCTTGTATTGCTTAGTAGACGACGGTAGCATTATAAGATGATCCCTCATGCACATAAATTTCAAGTTCTGAAGTGTTCACCCTTAGTATGCACCGTTGCCAAAGCTTGTTGCTTCGAAGCACCACGTGATGATCGGGTGTCTTTGATTCCGCGGGTGAATACAACGTAAGCAAGCCAGATTTGCTTATGCGGTAACTAAGGTTTGATCTTGACGAGCCTAGCATGTACAGACATGGCCTCAGGAACACGGATCGCCGAAAGGCAAAGCATGAATCATATAGTAGATATGATGAACATGATGATTGTTCGCCATTAAAACTATATCGGCTCTCGTGATGATCGGTGTTGATATAGTAGTTTTGGTTCGTGTGATCACTAAAACAATGTGAGGGATGTTGTTTTGAGTGGGAGTTCACCTAGTTTAATTTCATTAATTAATTTGAACTCAATTTGTCATAAACTTAGTCTAAACTATTGCAAATATGTTGTAGATCAATGGCAGCCCCTACCATCAATTTTAATGCGTTCCTAGAGAAAGAAAAGTTGAAAAACAATGGAAGCAACTTCGCGGATTGGTTCCGCAATTTGAGGATTGTCCTCACAGCTGGTAATTTGACCTATGTGCTGGATGCACCGCTAGGTGACCCACCTGCAGCTGATGCTACCGATGAAGTAAAGAATGTTTACCTCGCTCGGAAGAATCAGTACTCCATAGTTCAGTGTGCTATCTTGTATGGTTTAGAATCGGAGCTTCAGAAAAGGTTTGAAGAGTCAGATCCATATGATATTGTCGAGGATCTCAAATTAATTTTTGAGACTCATGCGGCAATTGAAAGTTATGAAGCTTCTGAAAAGTTCTTTAACTGCAAGATGGAAGAGGGTAGCTCCGTCAGTGAGCATGTGCTTAAGATGTCTGGGCACGCAAATAAACTTCAAAGTTTGGGTATAGTGATTCCTAATACTTTGGGAGTTTACCGCATCCTCCAATCACTACCACCAAGTTACAAGAACTTTGTGATGAACTACAACATGCAGAACATGAACAAAGAGTTGCCAGAACTATTTGCTATGTTAAAATCTGCAGAAGTGGAGATCAAGAAAGAGCACCAAGTGTTGATGGTCAATAAGACCACCAAATTCAAGAAAGGCAAGTCTAAGCAAAAGGGACACTTCAAGAAGGGTGGTAAGAAAGTTACCATGCCAACGAAGAAGACCAAGGCTGGACCTAAGCCTGAAACTGAGTGCTTTTACTGCAAGGGAGAAGGTCACTGGAAGCGGAATTGCCCAAAGTACTTGGCGGATTTGAAGAACGGCAACATCAAGAAGAAAGGTATATTTGATATACATGTTATTGATGTGTATCTCACTAGTATTCGTAGTAGTGCCTGGGTATTTGATACTGGTTCGGTTGCTCATATTTGTAACTCGAAACAGGAGCTGCAGAATAAACGGAAGCTAGCGAAGAACGAGGTGTCGATGCGTGTGGGAAACGGATCAAAGGTTGATGTGATCGCGGTCGGCACGCTACCTCTTCATCTACCATCGGGATTAGTTTTATACTTAAATAATTGTTATTTGGTGCCTGCGTTGAGCATGAACATTATATCGGGATCTTGTTTATTGCGAGACGGTTACTTGTTTAAATCAGAGAATAATGGTTGTTCGATTTATATGAGTAATATGTTTTACGCACATGCACCTTTGATAGATGGTCTATTCTTATTGAATCTCGATAGTAGAAATACACATCTTAATAACATTGAAGCTAAACGTTTGAAATCAAGCGATAATTCGACCTATATGTGGCACTGTCGTCTTGGTCACATTGGAGTGAAACGTATGAAGAAACTCCATTCCGATGGACTTCTTGAATCACTTGATTTTGAATCACTTGAAAGATGCGAAGCATGTCTGATGGGTAAAATGACTAAGACTCCATTTTCTGGTATAATGGAGCGAGCTACGGACTTATTGGAAATCATACATACCGATGTGTGTGGTCCAATGAGTGTAGCATCGCGCGGTGGTTATCGTTATGTTCTTACCTTCACGGATGATTTGAGTAGATATGGGTATATCTATTTCATGAAACATAAGTCCGAAACTTTCGAGAAGTTTAAGGAGTTTCAAAGTGAGGTAGAGAATCAACGTAACAAGAAGATTAAATTTCTACGTTCTGATCGTGGAGGTGAATATCTAAGTTACGAGTTTGGCGAGCATTTAAAGAAGTGCGGAATACTTTCACAATTGACACCGCCGGGAACACCACAGCGTAATGGTGTGTCCGAACGTCGTAATCGAACTCTCTTAGATATGGTTCGTTCTATGATGTCACTTACAGATTTACCGCTATCATTTTGGGGTTATGCATTAGAAACAGCCGCATTCACTTTAAATAGGGCACCATCTAAATCCGTTGAAACGACACCGTATGAATTATGGTTTGGGAAGAAACCTAAATTGTCGTTCCTTAAAGTTTGGGGATGCGAAGCCTATGTAAAGAAGTTACAGCCGGACAAGCTTGAACCCAAAGCGGAAAAATGCGTCTTCATAGGATACCCAAAGGAAACTATTGGGTATACCTTCTATCATAGATCCGAAGGCAAAATCTTCGTTGCCAAGAATGGATCCTTTCTAGAGAAGGAATTTCTCTCGAAAGAAGTGACTGGAAGGAAAGTAGAACTCGACGAGGTTGTCGAACCTTCTCTCGAAATTGCGAGTAGCGCAGCACCGGAAGAAGTTCCTGTGGTGCCTGCACCAATAAGAGAGGAAGCTAATGATGATGATCATGAAACTTCGGTTGAAGTTGCTACAGAGCCTCGGAGGTCAACGAGAACTCGTACCACTCCAGATTGGTATGATTCCGTTATGAATGTCATGTTGGTGGACAACACCGATGACCCCGAGACATATGAGGAAGCGATGATGAGCCCAGATTCCAATAAATGGCAAGAAGCCATGAAATCCGAGATTGGATCCATGTACGGAAACCAAGTATGGACTTTGGTGGACTTACCGGATGGCCGGAAGGCTGTCGAGAACAAATGGATTTTCAAGAAGAAAACAGATGCTGATGGTAATGTTACTGTCTATAAAGCTCGACTTGTCGCAAAAGGGTTTCGACAAATTCAAGGAGTTGACTACGATGAGACTTTCTCACCAGTAGCGAAGCTAAAGTCTGTGAGGATTATGTTAGCAATCGCTGCATATTATGATTATGAGATATGGCAGATGGATGTCAAAACAGCATTCCTCAATGGAGACATTGATGAAGAGTTGTATATGATGCAACCCAAAGGTTTTGTCGATCCTAAAGATGCTAACAAGGTATGCAAGCTTCAACGGTCCATCTATGGATTGAAGCAAGCATCCCGAAGTTGGAATCAACGTTTTGATAAGGTAATCAAAAGTTTTGGTTTTATACAAACTTATGGAGAAGCTTGTATTTACAAGAAAGTGAGTGGGAGCTCTGTAGCATTCTTAATACTGTATGTGGATGACATATTGTTGATTGGGAATGATGTAGACCTTCTTAATAGTGTCAAGGAATATTTGAATAATAGTTTTTCAATGAAGGATCTTGGCGAAGCAGCTTACATATTAGGCATAAAGATTTATAGAGATAGATCGAAACGCCAAATATCATTGTCACAAAGTACATATTTGGACAAAGTTCTAAAGAGGTTTGGAATGGAAGATAGCAAGAAAGGGTTCTTGCCCATGTTGCCCAATACGACCTTGAGTAAAACTCAAAGTCCGACATCGGCAGAAGATAGAGAAAGGATGAGTAAGACTCCCTATGCCTCAGCCATAGGATCTCTAATGTATGCCATGCTATGTACTAGACCCGACATTGCATATGCTGTTAGTTTAACTAGCAGATATCAAAGTGATCCAGGAGTGGATCATTGGACAGCGGTCAAAAAACATCCTTAAGTACTTGAGAAGAACTAAGGATATGGTTCTTTCTTATGGAGGTGATGAACAGCTCGTTGTTAATGGTTACACCGATGCTAGTTGGAACACTGATCCGGATGATTCTAAATCACAATCTGGATACGTATTTATTTTGAATGGTGCAGCAGTTAGCTGGAGGAGTGCAAAGCAAAGCGTTGTGGCGAGATCTTCAACTGAATCGGAATACATGGCTGCTTCGGAGGCTTCACAAGAAGCGATATGGATGAAAGAGTTCATTACAGAGCTGGGTGTGGTTCCTAGTGCGCTGGACCCAATGTCTATCTACTGTGATAACATGGGCGCCATAGCCAATGCGCAAGAACCAAGGTCACACAAGAAGCTGAAGCATATCAAGCTACGTTTTCACGCTATTCGAGAACATATCCAGGATGGGGATATAAAGATTTGCAAAGTACACACAGATCTGAATGTGGCGGATCCGTTGACTAAACCTCTCCCGAGGGCAAAACATGACCAACACCAAACTGCCATGGGTGTTCGGTATATTACCATGTAATCTAGATTAGATGACTCTAGTGCAAGTGGGAGACTGTTGGAGATATGCCCTAGAGGCAATAATAAATATAGTTATTATTATATCTTTGTGTTTATGATAAATGTTTGCATTCATGCTATAATAGTATTAACAAGGAAACCATTAATACTTGTGTGAATTGTAAACTTAATTTGAAGTCCCTAGTATAGCCTCTATACTTCACTAGCTTGTTGGTTGATTGATGATGTGGTTTCTTTGTCATGAACATTGAGATGTTATCAACAACAAGATCATATCGTTAGGAGAATGATATGGTGGACATACTCCTATAGATAAGCGTAGCATAAAGATCAAGTCATTTCAATAGTTCAATTGCTATATGCTTTCTGATACATAGTAACCTAATTCCTTCGACCATGAGATCATGCATATCACCTTTACTGGATGGATGCTTTGATGTCATCAAACACCACACCGTAACAGGGTGGCTATAAAGGTGGTATTGAGTGTTCGGAAAGTATTGGTTGAAACACATGGATCAAGAGTGGGATTTGTCCATCCACATGACGGATAGATATTCTCTGGGCCCTCTCGGTGAAATGTCATCCAATTAGCTTGCAAGCATGTGACTAGGTCACAAGGGATCACATATCACGGGAACGAGAAAAGAGTACTTATCAGTAACGAGGTTGAACTAGGTATGCAGAGATACCGACGATCATAACCTCGGATAAGTAACATATCGTGAGACAAAGGGAAATTGGTATCGTATGTAAGTGGTTCATTCGATCGCAAAGTAATCGTAGAAATATGTGGGAGCCATATGAATTTCCAGATTCCTCTATTGGTTATTGTTCGGAGAAGTGTCTCGATCATGTCTGCATAATTCACGAACCGTAGGGAGACACACTTAAGGATTCGACGTTGTTTGAGTAGTTATGGTATTATGAGAAAGAGACCGAATGTTGTTCGGAGTCTCGGATGGGATCCGGGATATCACGAGGTGATCCGGAATGGTCCGGAGAATAAGATTCATATAAGGAAAGTCCCGTTTCGGAGTTCGGGAATGATTCCGGTGTTTTCATCGGGAACATTCTAGAAAGGTCCCGGAATGTCCGGCACTCCGGAGGGGAAGGGGTACATGAATGTGTCATTGCATGTTGGAATGATTGCATCATGTACTAAGTGTTCTCGCTGTCCGAAATAAAGGGTTAATTCAAATCCTAATTGAAAAGTCAAACTGCCAGTTTTCGGTCAAACTGCCAGTTTTCGGAAAGAGGAGAAAGAGGAGGAGGTTGAAACCGACTTTGGGGAGGAGTCCCTCCTCTCCAAGCCGGCGCCCCACCAAGGCCGAGTTGGGGAGGGACTCCACTCCCTCCCCTTGGCCGCCGGCCCTCCCACCTATAAAGGGAGGGGCAGGGCTCCCCTCTCTACACAACACTACTAGTTCCTACCCTCTAAACTAAACCCTAGATCTAAACCCCGGTTTAGAGCTATTTTGGTTTAGAGCCTTCTAATTGGTTTAGAGCCCTCTAATTGGTGTGTCTAATTACTAGACCACTAATAGCCTCTCTCATAAGCTCCACCATACTCGCACCGGCTTAAGGCGAAGCCCTGCGGGATCTCCCCTCTACTTCAGGTACCACGCCGTTGTGCTGCCGGAATCGCGAGGAGAGTGCTACAACCTCCGCTGCCTGCTGGAACAAGGGAGAGGAAGGTCTTCGTCGAGTACCGAACGTGTGACCGACTGCGGGGGCGCTGCTGGAACGTGGCGCCGGAAGGATCGTCTACACGATCTTGAGATCGGAAAGAGTACGACTACATCACCCACGAGAATCTGCTCTCGTTAAACACTTTGGAATCTTCGAGGGTGAGTTATTCCATCGACTCGTTGCTACAATCTAGTAGATAGATCTTGGCTTGGTTGTTTGTATGCGATAGAAAATTTTTGTTTTCCATGCTACGAACCCCTACAAGTGGGTGGTGAAGTCGAAAGCGCCGAAGAGGAGGTGATTCTCCGTCGCCGCGGAGTTGTAGATCGATCGGGTTGGAACCGTCACGACCGCACAATCAGCAGCCCCAATTCCCACAGACGGCGCCAATTGATGAGGTTTAATCTCGTCAATGCCCATTGTTATGGACTTGGGTTTTGGAGAAGATGGGGATGCTGGAGATCGTGGCACGGTTAACAGACAAGCAACCAGGGGACACGAGATTCACCCAGGTTCAGGCCCCCGGAGGGAAAACCCTACTCCTGCTTGTCTGCTCTTGATTACGGCGGAACCGAAGGTTACAGGGTGCGCAGATTCGATCTGGCGTGGATGCGTGTGCGAGAGTATGAGTCGAGCCTTCTAGGGCGTGCCCTCCTGGCCTTTATATAGACTTAGGCAGGTCCCGGGCATAGTCCTAGTCGGTTACAAGTTTTAGGGTTTTATCCCTTTGAATTTCCTATCTCCGCTAGTCTTGCTCTCCAAGGATCCGAAGGCGCCATGGGCCTTGGCCACCCGAAAATCTTCATGGGCCAGCGTATATGTGCTGTGGGCCTTCCTTGGGCTGGACCAGGTATGCTGAAGTCATGTACCCGTAGGGTATAACCATGTCAGCAACTCTACAATAGCACTTTGATGACCATTCAACAATGCCGTAATTCATGCGCATCACACAAATTCGGAGTTTCAGATAGTCTCATGTAAAATTCGGTCAGTTCGGTCTATACGGTTGCTTAGGAACTAAAGACCGAATAGACCAAACTAAATTCGGTCTATAAAATTCACTATCCAATTTTCTTGTCGGTCTTTTCGGTTTCGGTCTATTCGGGTTCGGTCTCGTTCTTTTCGGTTTCGGTCTTCGGTTATCGATTTTTATGCCCACCCCTACTTATGGGGGGCCTCCAGCGTCAAAAACCTCCACATCGACTGGCTCCGACCAAGGGAGCACGGCGGCGGAGAAGATCCACGCCAGAAGACGGCAGCTATGGTCAGACCAGCCGCAAGTCGAGCGCCCAGACCGCCTCGCAGAAACAGCGACCACCAGCACGACCTTCTCCCACCCCTCGCCACCATGGCTGGCCAGGGAGAGAAGAACAGCCCGAGGCTGCCAGATCTGGAGGCAACAACACTTATTGAGTTGGCCTCCGCCCACGGCAGTAGTATCCGCTTGCTCCAACCATTGGAGTTCGCAAAACCACCGTGAAGACGGCCGACCGACGTCGTGCAGGAACGCTGGCGGGTACAGACCAGACGGCATCTCGCCATTCGCCACATGGGCAAACACACAGAACCCTAAACCTAGACCTACGACGCCTACGGCGAGAAGCCAACAACCTAGACTATGGAGAGGGCCTCGCCTCCACCGCTCTCCGGCGGCAGCGCCACCGAAGAGGGCTTCGGCTCAGCCAGAGATGGGAGGAAGAACGCTCAGCTACAGAGGAGTGGGAGGAGGGATGGTGGTTGATGATGGGAGGTCTGTCCTCCCAGGGCCTTAACCTAGGAAGCTGGAAAAATATGTGCTGTCAGTAAGTTCTATTTGGACAAATGAAATCCAATCACTGTTGCGAAAAAGGACGTGGCTTAGATCGAAGTAGAGATCACGCAGAACTTTCCTCTGCTTGATTTATAAGTGCACAGTTAGAACTTGTGACTGAAAAAATGGCACGAGACGATAAATAAAATAATTATGAATTCTTTTTTTACAGAATGATGATACGACGCGAATGGCATCAGAAACGACGTCTTCTAGTCTAGATAAACACGAGTGCACATTTGATCGTCGTGCTGGATTCTGCGAAACGGGTCGCTCTCTGCTGCCCTGTTCAGTTTCGTGTACGCGCGAGGTGTCGCCGCCACAATATTTCCCGAGCCCGAGATACGCACACGCGTCCTGCCGTCTCATCGTCGCGTCCGTGTGCCAGCGGCTACACGCCGCCGCCCGACATCCGACAAGCGGCGCCAGTTCCGTGGATATATAGGCGCGCGCGAGATAGAGAACGGGGCAAGACACGCGCGCATGGTCGCCTGCCGTCAGCTCCATGCAATGCAACGTATCGGCCGATGATCGATCTCGATGGCTCTCGTCCGGAGATCCAATTCGACTCATAGGCATACGAGGAGCCTATTTGTTTTAAAAAATAATTTAAAATGTTACAAATTTAAGGAAAAAATATTCGCCTGGCCAATTATGTCCGTGCACAAGTTTTAAAAAACATTTTTATGTCATCATATGTGAAAAGGGTAAGTTTTGATGTTCTAACATGGATATAAGTTTGGATGCTCTAATATGGATATTTTTTATATTTTTATTACACAAGTTATATAAATCGCTTTTTTTCAAAAACTCGTGTGCGAACATAGAATATCTGGAATTACATGCATTTTTTTTATAAAAAAATGATACAGATCACCCGGAGGATCCCGTGATTTGCATCGTCCTGGCAGTGGTCGCCCACGCGTTCCCCTCTCGTAGGCCCTACTCCTACCTTCTCTCCGCCTTATCTCTTCTTCCACCACAAAAACGAGCTTGTCTTCCTCGATGCTGCCCCTGCCGCGCGCAACACTCGCCTTCCCTGATGTTGGCCGGAGCACCCTACCGCCCGCGCCTCTACTCCTCTCCGACGACGAGCCTTCCGCTTCTCCTCTACCTATGTTCCTCCGTTATGTCCATCTCCCCCGTCGTCGCGTGTCCCCACATGGAGCGCCGTCGTCGGTGCCTTCTCCCGCTCGAGCTAACACCGCCAAGGATGATGGAAGCCTTCGCTGCTGCCATACCCGGTCCCCACATTGTTGCTGGCCACGGCCTCCTCTCGCACGTCTCCATCTACACCGCGCCTATGGCCTCCTCTCGCACGTCTCCATCTACACCGCGCCTATGGCCTCCTCCCGCACAACGCCATCTGCGCCATGCCCACAGCCTCCTCGGCGGCCACAGGACAACTGCTGGCGCGTCCACCAGAGTCGGGTGCTCCGAGCAAGTCCACTTGTGGCTACCATAGTTCTATGGTTTTGCATCATACAAGATTTTTTTCTGCTACAATAATTGTTTATTATTGCATTTTGTGAAGATTTATTTGTTACAATCTTATGTGGCTTTTGCAAAGTACGTTTAGTGGATTTACATTATATGTAGAATTTTTTTGCTATAATTGTTTTATAATTTTGCTACAATAGTACAAATGTTTTTGCTACGATGTCTTCGATGAAGTCTGTTTTCTATATGTTTTTAACCCTCGTCGAAAAAATTCAATGCTATAATGGAACAATTGTTTTGCTACAACTGTTTTGTTGTTTTGCTACAATAGTAAAAATTGTTTGCTGCAAGGTCTCCGGCGAAGTTGGTTTTGCTATAATAGAACATTTTATTTTTGCTACAACCAATATGTAGTTTTGCTACAATAGTACAATTTTTTGCTATGACATCTCCAGCAGGAGTCTCTGACGATATCTCTGGCGAAGTCATTTTTGCTACAATAGCATAAAAAAATGTCTACCAGATCTCCGGCGAGGCAGCCTTTTTATTCTGTTTTTTTAGAGCCAATCGGGTTTTTGCAACATTGCACCAAATGTAGCAAAATCAGGAAATTTTGTAGCAAAATCGGGAGATTTGTAGCAAAAGCGGGTATTTGGGGGAAAACACTACACGTGGCAGCTCGGGGACCCAGGGGATCGGGGAAAAAATTGACGCCTTTTTTCGATAAAGAATGCTTTTTATTAAACTTTAATATTTACATCAAGACGATACAATCAAAGAGAGCCACACCCGGTCTCTGCATAACTAAAATGCACGCAACCAAAGATTAAAAGAAAGGGAGGTAGAGGTGAACAATCTCATAGAAAAATCCTAGAATACATAAAATGAGAGATGCCTATGGTTGCGGGCTCAATCTGCAAACTATGTTGCTACCCATATTGGGTAAAAACCTCTTTCGCCACTTGCTTCATCCGCGTACATACCTTCATATAAAGGGTGCGGTGTTCTGATTTTTGTAGAGTAGACCACTTCTGGAGTAAGTATGCACAATGATAAATTACCTGCACGAGGAAGACATTTTAGCATCAAAAACCTTATTATTTCTACATAGCCACATCGACCACAATAGTGCAATCTCTCCCACCCGTATATGTATCCTATATGTGTTATCTATACCATGCAACCAATTTTAAAAAATATTGGCTACCGAGCATGGTTAATGCAAGGTTGAGACTATTTGGATGGCTAACCAAATACATCGCGCAAACTGGCACTTAAAAAACAAATGTTTGATAGTTTCATCATTATGATAGAAACAATATTTTGTACTCTCTTTTCAGTTGCGCCGAACCAGATTATCTTTTGTCAAAATCACACCATGCCGTAGATATCAAGCAAAAATTTTAATCTTCAATGGTATCTTTATCTTCTAGATGTGTTTGTTTTTATGTATTGGTACTTCAGAATGTATTAATGCTTTGTACATAGAATCAACTGAATTTTTTCTTTCTCAGTCAAATTCCAACAAAACGTGTTCATCCAAGTACTACCCCTTTTTATGTATTTTCTAAAATAGGTTTATATACACATCAAGCCAAAACACTACCTCCTCCTCTCATCCCATATCATTTGTACGGTAATCAGTACTCCTAGCTATTTATATTTATATTTATATACTTAGTAAGTAACCCATTCGTAATTAGGGCACTCACGTAGTGGCGGACCCGGGGCAAAATCAACAAGCGTCGTTGTATAAGTCACACAAATTTTAGCCAGGTACTAAGCACATAACACACTATAATTATGAAATAAAATATATCAAATAAAAGGTACTTACATGCCAATCGTCGCCTAGTCTAAGAAGAAACGTAGCCACCGCATGTCTCTTCCATCTCCGTCTAACAACTGACGAGTCCCCACCACCTCTGCTTGCCGCTCTCATGGCGGGAAATGGGTGGGAACCTCAGACCAGCGCTATACTTAGGTCCCTAAAGGTAGATTGGATAACTGTCATCGACGTTATGGTGGCTATGACAGTGTTGTGTGGAACACAAATAAGATTTTCTCATCTCCTCGTCTACCTTGTAGGGGGCGATCTCTTCGGTGGTTTTTAGCATGATGGGAAATTGTCCGATCGCTGCTCCGTTGGATGGGTGGATATCGTTTTGTCTACGGGTGTCATAGATTTGATGTCAGGAGATCAAATTAATTCAAGAGTTCAATAACGATAACTTTGGCTTTGCGGTGCTGGTCCTCAGGGACACGTTTGCGAAGACTTAGGCTGCCATCAACAAAGTAAGGCTGACACTAATTGGTGAGCAGCTCGTTCTGACAACAGTAGTGATCGTTAGGTGGTCTAGGGATCTTAATATATTTTTTATTATGTTTGGGTGCTTACCCGATGTCCTACGAAACCTGTTAGCTTAATATTGATACACCCCTACACTAACGGCAACAACATAACAACATTTGGTCCTTAGGCGATGGTTTGGTGCTTATTTGGCCTCACCGCCAAAGAAGGAACTAGGGGGCTCATGGACGAGACTTACTAGAGATGCTCAGGTAGAAGAAACATGGCGATACATGTAGCCCACGACAAAATTAAAATGATCTTCCATCATACAATTTGTCAAAAGAATTCCACAAAAGGTAAAATGCCATTTCCATTGATATTATACATGTAAGACATCTCAAACATGGATGTTGTTTTCCTCTAGTTTGAAAATACAAGGCACATTTATTTAGAAGAAAAAATATATGAAATTTTAGTTATATATGCAACATTGATTGTTGTCTTTTATATATTCCAATTGATTTAGTTTGTAACATTGAAAACACGGCATCAGCGTCTCAAGGACCAACCAAGTGTCCCTTCTCCCTATTTGTTTATCTTTTTTTCTTTCTATTTGTTCTTTTCCACTTGAACATGCATAAGCAAGACTCGAGTACACATGTGTGCAAGGCCGTTCCATAGATTTTGGAGGCCCTAGAACAACACGACACAAAGGGCCCTTTGTTTAAAGTGCAAGATCTTACCTAGGGCCAAGGGGGGCAATGCCCCCCCCTAGTGTCGATGTAGCCAAGCACCTCCGTCGAACACATGATCTTGTTCCATGATCAACGAAGGTTCTGGAGGTTTTTCTTTTGTTCCACTTTGTACAGTGAAACACTATAATCATATAGTTCTCCTGCTAACATTAAAAAAACTGGGGCAAAGCACTGAATACAAATATGAGCAACTTGAACGATTATTATGGAGACCAATAAATTGAACATGACTCTCTTTAGTTGTTTACTTCAGAAACATCATAGGGCTCAAAATACAACAAAACAATATAACAGTGAAACCACAGCCGAAGCTCAAGTAACTGTTGATCTCAGGAAATACACATTACATACGGGGAATAGCATCCCATCCCAACCCAATCCCTAGGTATCCGGTGAATGATCCATCCAAAGCTCCTAGCTCCAAAATCTTGACAAAAATTTAGGAATGCAAGGACATTGAAACGAACAAGATGAGTGAACCCGGCAAGGCAGTCATAATTTTTCTCAGAATGAGGCTGCACACCAACCGAAGAAAAAGCCTCACAGATAACCAGGAGAATGGATGCATACCTTGCTAGCAATGTTGCTGGACAGCTAGTCCAGGCCTTCGTACAATCCTTCACCTAGGGCCTACTTCTTCTTTTCCTCCTCCTCCAAGCACCATTGATACCTCGAGATGGAGATACACATAGTGTCGTTCTCCGAGAGGCACTAGAACTACCAAGAATGGGTCCGACGTCACTGCATTTGGTGATGACGTGAGCCCAATGAGACATCGTTGTCGGCGAACCTGATCTGACAAAAATGGTGCTCTTATGAAGATTAATTTGGGACTCTCTCTACTGCATACATGTTTGTTCAACATGCTACAAGCTTGTTTTTTATTTGCTGTAAGCACTTGAGTGACATGCTCGATTGCCTTTAGGTGTTCGACTACAAATGGTGCTGCAAGGATTTTTTGCATTTGCTAGAATCGTTGGTTTCTATGTTGCACATGTCAATGACTATTTTTGAATGACTTGCTTCAAGCAACGATGATTTTCTACCAATATTTTATCTTATTGCATTATTGATTTTAAATGTTAAAGTGTTTCACATGGGTTTGACCCACCATGAGAAAACAATGGGACTCTTTTTGCACATAAAGTTTACATGTTCGAATCTCGCGTCCTAAGTGATATGGGAGGAACCGGCCTTCATTCGACCGATGCCTTTGTATAAATGGGACAATGGACAAATCAAGCAAAACAATCTTAAATTTTGTTTAAAAGACTCGACAATACCATTTTATAACAAATTATAAAGCAAATAGCTACTTCGGTTCCTAAATGTAACGTTTTTATTAGTTCAATTTACTTTGCACGAATTCTTACGTTTAAGAACATATGTAGTAGTATTTTTTTCGATGGACAATAGCTGAATTTGGATAATCTTTGGCCGAGATGGAATGGCCACCTCTTTCTTCTTGCCATCATGGTGATGGGAGGGGAGGGCGGTGGTGGATCCCTCTTCGTGCGGGAACTGGAGAGCAGGGAACAAAGGTTGTGGTCTTGAAGATCATCGGGAGTTCTTCCTCAACAACACCATCGATGGCCGACTGTCGTCTTGCCGTTGACCCAATCAGCTGTAGGGAAGCCACTCCCCTCCAAGTCGTCGACAACATCAACCGTTGCCCTGAATACCAACTGCATGCGAATGGTACGCTTCTTCCTCTAGGCCATGGTGCCGTCTGGAGGCCCTCTGGCTCTGATGCGGCGAGCTCCCGCTGTTGTGCCCCCAAGTGGTCTTGTTCCCGATGGTGTAGCGGTTGGCAGGCATCGGATGCCTCGACGAGATCTCGGTGGAGATGGAGCTGGTGAAGGCCATGGACTTGATCCCGTTCAAAGAAAAAAAGATATTCTTTGGCCGACATTTTAGACACCCATCTGGATCTAGGTGCGAAGACCCGGGTTTCCAGATGTATTCTGTACAACATCTCTGTTAGGAACATAAAGTCGTATTAGTAGAAAACATTAAAAAGCCGCATTATTGTAACACCATCCAGACTCCAGAGCCATCTGTATCTCTGAACCACATGACACCTTCAGATTATTACACTTAAAAAACACAATCATGCATGCATGGGGTCGTGATTAGCAGCAGGCTAGCTAGCTGGCTCCAAACAAACCCACACTGTGTCCTGCGAGGCAGGGACACGACACGAGAGCCAGCCAAATAATGCAGGTCAGGTGAGGGTGATGACGAGCAAAGCTAGCTAGCTGCTAGTCAAACGGAACGGAACGGGTGGATGCGCCTAGCTGGTCATGCCGTCTCCCGAAAGCGACCTGCACATATCTAAACCCTCGTTTGCAGCCGGCCAAACAAATGGATTTCAGCAAATTTGTTTATGGAAAGACAGTTTCAAGTCAAACGATAATATTCAATATATTATTAGTTGCATGTACAAATTTAAATATAGTTTCTATACTATTTTTTTTCTAAAATATAAGATGTTTTAGTTTTGTGAAGCAAATATATCTAGATGTCTTTTAGTATATAGTTCGGAGTGAAACTAAACATGTGTCTACATACATTTGTTTCACTAATCTAAAACATCTTATATTTTAAACGAAAGAAGTAATTAATTGTGGAGTAGTGCTTTGACCTTTGCGGTTTTGCATATATGTTGTACCGAATGACGTGTTCGTTTCAGAAATGTCAAAAGGATCTAGGTGAGATGGCGTTATTTTGTCCCGGGCCAACCTTTTGTGTCATGTCAAAATCCTATATTCAATAATGATATCTACCTTGTATTATGAGCATCTAATGCATCTTTAATTGGGATCTTTGATACTGTAGTAGAAGCAACTCCATAATTTGCCAAAAAAGATTGGCACCACAGTAGTGGTATACTTGTACTCAGGGGTACTGGGAAGTGGGAACTCGTATTAATGTTTTTACTCTTATAAGCTTAAAACAAAATACTAGTGGAGCTCTTTTCACCCAATAAGATATTAACGAAACAAGAATAAAAATAATATTAATGAATAGTTCATCTAGTTTCATACTCCCTTCGGTCCGGTTTATTAGGCGTGCACATAGTTTAAGTACAACTTTAACCATTAATTTTGATCAACAAATTTTACATAATATATCATAAAAATTATACCATTGGATTCATCATCAAAAGTAGTTTCTAATGGTATATTTTTTGGCACATATGTTGCATATTTTATTGATCAAAATTAACGGTCAAAGATCTTCTTAAACTACGTGCGCGCCTAATAAACTGGACCGAAGGAAGTATTTGTTTTCTACAACCTCAATAGACAGAATACATTTGTTATTTCTTGTTGGAACGATTTATTTTTTCTTTTGAGGACTACTCATCTATTTCTTGTGTGATGAGAGACAACCTGGTCATCACTAAGCCAACTTCTCCATACATTAGGGCTCTGGGTGAAGATCCTTGATCGCCTCAATCTCGACGACGACAACGTGTTAGCTTTGTCACCCTCTTGGGGGTGTCATCACGCAATTTCGGTACCTCTTAGTCTTAGTTTGGTGTCATCGGTGGGCAAGTTCAGATCCCATCTCGAGGCACCTTCGGCGCTAGCGTGGGATGTTTGTGGGGGCCTCCTATCTTATACATGTGACTCGATCTTTACCACTCTTGTCCTCATTGTCCACTGGCAGGATCGACGCTCGATGGCCGGAGCGAGAGGGTAGGTGGCCCTCTCCGGCAACAACTTGGTCGGTTTGGTGTGCCTTAGTCATGTGGTTCCACAAGGAGGATCGGTACCATCTCTAGTTAGTAGTCTCGGGTGCTTCATCGAGATGTGTCTACTTCAATTATTATCTTTGGTCTACTTTATAAGAGGTTCGCTCATCATTTTGTATCGGTTTGATCACATGGCTTTATTTATAAAGCGGGATGAAAGTCTGTTTTAAGGAATTCTACAATTTTTACATGAATTTTGGAAAAAAAATTCAAATGCAAAATACCAAGCTACTGGCGACGAATTCAAATATATTTGATGTAACATTTAGTTTTATCATGGATATTTTACTGTATGGTGTTTTTCTATTTATTCAAACTGATGTAATTTGAGTACTTAATAAATGAAATCAGATCGTTTTCTAAAATAATAGCAACCCCTTTTCTTTTAACCAACTCTTTTGCTTGCCAAAATGACAGCACAACTACCTCAACTCAACCGGCCACCAGCAAACTGCCTCCTCAAGAACAGTTCAACCCAACCGCCCAATATAATATTCACGAAAATTTCCTCACTGACGTCTCAAGCTGCTCTTTTGTTCCACGCCTCTCTAGTTTTGACTTGCCATCCTCTCTCCCCAAAATTTGTTACTTTCGCCTTTCGGCGGCGCAGGGGAGATCAGTAGGCTAGGCCTAGGCGAAAGATCGAGTCCGGCCTTGAGCTGGAATTTCTTCGGAGGGTTGGCCGGCATTTCTAATAACCGCGGGAGATGAGCTGCTTCCCGTGCTCAGGATCGTCGGGGAAGGCTGGGGAGGAGCCTGCGGCCCTCTCGCCGTCGCCGCGGACCACGGCGAAGGCGGCACCAGGTACGCCCGCGTCTCCTGTTCAGTTTCTGCGGAAACTGGAGAGATTGTTCCTTTGTTTGATCCGAATCTCGCCTTGTCCGTTCGGCGGCGGATGTCTGCTGAGTTCAGTGATTTTCGTGCAATTCTTTAGGCATAAAAGGCTAGAATCTTTTTGTTTTCTTGACGGTACAAGAGGCCTAGTTGATCATTACTTGCCAATTGGGGCGGTTGATTCGTTGAAGTAGACATGCGGTTGATTTATCGGGTATATTTGTTGAAGGTAGATTATTCACTTCTCTAGATATGCAAACCAATTCTTGCTGAGATAGTGGTGGCGAAGGGTACGCAAAAAACAAAACGAAAAATTCTTGGCCTGAAGTGGCGTGAAGGGGGGAGAAATGTCTGAACTGTAGCTTGCGGTTGCAGTAATAATGTTACCAAACTTCCTGCCTCAAGCAACCAAGGAAACAAATGTTTGATGTGTGGTTTACACTTATGGGCTCTGACTGAGTCCATGGGGTACCTATTCGCTTGCTTCGAGCTTGCTTGAATTAGAGTTCACCCTTTGCTTAATTTTGGGGCTAATGAGAAGTTTGAAGCAAGCACCATAGTTCAGTTTTTAGCAGCTCTCTGCTAGACATGAGTTTGATCCTTGATTTGAATGCAAAATCTTGTTTCTTTGTTTTTTTTTCTTGTGGCTGCTGCAGTTTCTCATCTATCTGCAGCCAAAAATATTTTACACCATATAACAATTATTTAAAACCGATGCAAATGTTGTTCGGTGACAAGGTACATGAGATTTATTGTTGCATTAGTTCTCCTTCTCTCAGTGTACACTAGTACTTTTATGCAGAAACAATAACTATGTTTCACTAATGCTAGTCAAATTTCCCACGAAGTGATGCATTATGAGTTTTTATTATATATTTCTGCTTGGTGTTTAGACTAAAAAAACTATAAGATCCATAAAGTGTCGGTATACCTTTTTTATATCGTTAAAAAGATATGATTTCGATGGGATGCTCCTCATCCTAAAGGTATTTATATTGGAGCTACGTAGGGTAACTATGTGCTGTACGACTGTACATCACTTCAACAACTTAAAACAGTAGTATCTTGCACTCCAGTTCCACTTATGCCACCAATTTGATCATAACAAGTGTTAGTGGCAGTTCTGGACAAGTTATGGCAGTAGACTATCTGGTAACAGATGGGAATGTGCAACCACATGATTCAATATGGATTCTACATCTTGGAACTTGACCAATTTGGAAGCAGCTTAGCAATAATGGTACCATCCAGCAGAAAGTTTTGACCTGCAAAAATCGATACACCAATTGCAGCACAATAGAGTTGTAATTCACTAGTTATTCTAGATGCTCGCCAAATCTGTTTGCCTTCAGATCATGCAGCTGTTAGATATGTATTCTTGTAATTGCTGAATGTGTATTATGTGGCTTGATCCATTTCTTTAGATCCTGCCTATATTTCCTTGGATATATGATTTATTTGAATTTATGGAAGCATAGAATTGAGGAATAATGTTCTTTTTCTGATGGGTGGGTCCAGGTCGAACTAATTCTCGTAGTTCCGTCTCCAAGAAGGAAGTTTCTGTTCGCAGAGGAGGCATTGCACATGGCCCGGCAAAGATTTTCACCTTCAAGGAGCTGGCTGTTGCTACCAAGAATTTCAGAAAAGATTGTTTATTGGGTGAAGGTGGTTTCGGTCGCGTCTATAAAGGACACATGGAGAATGGACAGGTTTGTTATTGCTATCTCTTGATCACTGTGTTTCCTTATTCCGTCAACATAACTGTGTTTTCTGTCATGGACTGCTACTTAGGAGATAGATTTACTGGTAATTTCCATGAGTTTTCTTACTGACTTTGGCTGTATCATTTAGCAGGCTATTGCTGTGAAGCAACTCGATAGAAATGGTTTTCAAGGAAATCGTGAATTTCTTGTGGAGGTTCTCATGCTAAGCCTCTTGCACCATCCCAATCTTGTCAGATTAATTGGATATTGCGCAGATGGTGATCAGCGCCTCCTAGTTTATGAGTATATGTTATTGGGATCCCTAGAAAATCATCTACATGGTACGCTTCTCATTGTATGGTTTTCCGTCTATAAAAAATGCTTCTCGTCTGTGATTGCGATCAGTGTTTACATGTTCTATAATTAGTTACCTTGAGCTTCACGAGGAATATGTAAGAGCAGGCTAGAGTTTCGGTTTATGATCTTCTGCATTAAAATAACACAACACGAAAGACACTATTTAATTGTGGAAATACTATATCACACCACCAAGTGTCAGTATACAATAAATAAATAATGCCCCTAGTACATCAGCTTCCTTATGGATCAAATTACAAATAATTTCAGCTTCAGTTTGAGCAATTGTTAAATTAATTTCTAACCTGTTACATTCAATAGTGTGCACCTAGTTATCCGTTGTCATCTCCCTGACCACTACTGATACCATCCATAGCCATTTCAAGAACTTGTCATCCATATGTCTTCTTTTTAACTCATGGATCACTGTCTTCACAGACCGTCCACCAGACAAGGAACCCCTTGATTGGAATGCAAGGATGAAGATTGCTGTCGGTGCAGCGAAGGGTTTGGAGTACCTGCATGATAAGGCAAACCCACCAGTCATATATAGAGATTTCAAACCATCAAATATTCTTCTGAATGAAGAGTATTACCCCAAGCTGTCTGACTTTGGGCTTGCTAAACTTGGTCCAGTTGGTGACAAAACCCACGTCTCAACAAGAGTTATGGGAACGTATGGCTACTGCGCTCCTGAATATGCCATGACAGGACAGTTGACAGTGAAGTCTGATGTTTACAGTTTTGGTGTTGTCTTTCTTGAACTCGTTACAGGTCGGAGAGCCATTGATCACACCCTGCCTGACGGGGAGTCAAATCTTGTCGCATGGGTATGTTCAACTGCACCAAGTTATCACCCATCAATTGGGAATTGGGGGGATAACTTTTATTTTGTTTCTTTATAGGTGCCAAGTGTTTGATCCATATACTTTGCAGGCTCGCCCAATGTTCAGAGACCGGCGAAAGTTCTGTCAGATGGCCGATCCACTGCTGAAGGGCCGCTATCCCAAAAGGGGGTTGTATCAGTCTCTAGCTATTGCAGCAATGTGTTTGCAGGAGAAGGCAGCATCCCGACCGCTCATAGGGGATGTTGTCACTGCACTCTCTTATCTAGCTTCGCAACATTATGATCCAAAGAGCTGTAGGACTTGCCCATCTACTCCAAGGACGAAAGCACACCGACGAACAACCAGTGTTCCTGACGCTCAACATGCAGCTGACTCTCTTAACTGGAATGTCGTGGACTTAAGGAGAAAGGAGACTATTAGAGGAGAGGAGTATGAACAGGATCACAATGAAGGTTGCGGCAGTGGCAGTAGCTCTGGAAGGAATGATGGCTTGGATGTGCCAGAACTGCTTGCCTGGCATAATGGGAAATCTTATGGTGAGGCTGATAGCGATCGCAAGTCCACTGTCATGGCTGATGCCCAAGAGAAACCGAGAGCAGACTCTGGAAAATATCGCAAGCAGGTTTGATGGGGCATATGAACAGTGTGGCAGTCCGTTTTGCCAGGCATGTTCACATCTGCTATTGACCAGTAATCTTCTTTTGCCCATCC
This sequence comes from Avena sativa, assembly GCA_916181665.1. NCBI lineage: Eukaryota > Viridiplantae > Streptophyta > Magnoliopsida > Poales > Poaceae > Avena > Avena sativa. The sequence continues at coordinate 34,097,124 of OV702289.1, read as the reverse complement.
CAAAAGTCCATACAGTACACACCATGGGTTTTTGTTGTTTCCACGACCACGGAACACTTACCAGATTCCCCGTATTACGACAGGAAGACGCTGTTCAATTGCTGGAATTCTTGTCTCTCAGGATACCTATTTCAATCAGTAGCAGCGACACTTGACCATAAAAGGATTACCCCCTCTGTAATTAATACATGCATGCATTTATCGTTCAGGATGAGATTTTCTCTGGTTTTTGTTATTGTTCTTATATGTTGTGCATCAAAAGGAGTTGTCTTGTAAGTAGACCTGTTATTAGATGATTTTCCTTTTTGTCCATACCCAGTAAGAATGTAAGGGCATGATTTGTAGAGGATATTACAATCAGTCATGATTCTGTACAGACCATAAAGAACAATAACTACGATCTGAAGGAATTAAGAGTCTTTTTCTCCTCAACTGTGGTTACAAACAAACAAACAGTCATGATTCTGTCATGATTCTGTACAGACCATCGAAGAGGATATTACAAACAAACAGCTTATTTAACAAGTGTAAAAAATCATTATGCTGATGTCAGAATATGACACAAGATTGCAATCTACGATCTGAAGGAATTAAGAGTCTGAACATTCGATGCACTTGTGAAACCTTGGATCTTGTGTACTTACAGCAAGATCAAGTGCACAAAAGGCAGCCATGGCTCCTCCCATCGAGTGCCCTGTAACTATGACGTTGATATCCCCATATGTCTTTCTTGCCTTGCGAACAGCACTTGTGATAGCAAGACGTAAAATTGTATTATTATAGGAGGAGAAAAATCCACTGTGCACCTTTAACCAGAGTAGTAGAAAGTTTTTTAGCAAAAAGATGCATTTGCATTTATTTTTCTTTCTAAGAAAGATAAAAACAGTTTCTTGACAATGACCTTTGCATTTGGCATGTTTGGATAGCTTATGTCAAGCTGCTTCCATATCAAGTCCTCGATCCAATTCTGTACACTGAGCAAGCAAATATTAAACATAAATCACATGTGAATGAAGAAGTTGTGCAATTTTCTTAGCACCTGTTCTCTTGAGTCCCTCTTATTGCAACTATTATGGCATTTAGATTATGAGCTATGCCGACAAATGCCTGTTACATTGCTCACCAACAGAATGGCAGGCAAAAGAAAGGCAATATCATAAAAAGCTCACATGATAAGAAATATCCTTCTGACTATAAAATGGATATTCATGAAAACTTAGTTCGAAATGTGTTAAAAAAGGAACCTGCAAGCACTTCTCCACATCAACGATTAGAGATCTCATCTCAAAGTCCTATTTCAGAAGTGGGTGAACATGTTAAAACAATAGTACTTTCTGCTCGACATTTGCCAGAAAAAAATTAAAAGAGAAAAAAAAGGAAAACACTGTTATAATCCGTTGAAAGGATAAAGGACAGATCCTACAATCTGAATAGTTGAAGGGCTGCTGCACCCGATGCCCAATCATTGTTAACCATTAAGTGTGCATCCTTTAAGGTTTGAACAGTTCAAGTTTCAGGGAGACAACTAAGCCCCCCTGAAATAAATATGAATGGAAGCGAATAGTTTGAAGGTTCTTACCTGAGTCAAGTCATTGCATCTTGAGCATGTCCATGTATAGAGAGCTGTTAAATCTGTCATATACACCTGTAGACAGCAGAGGACAATTGGCTTAAGTTCATATATGGCATAACAGGAGGCAACTGAAAGTTATGCGATGTCAAAGATAGTGTTTAGTTAATTTCACTTGAGGTTCAAGACAAAGTTGATTAAAGCTCCATCTAAAAAGCATGATGCATAGTATGTAATAAAATAACGAGCATAAGTTCGACTTACAGCTGAAGCATATTCCACAAGGGTCTTAGCAAGAGTATGATCATAAATAAGACTCTGGTCGTGATTCTCGACAATGAGCTCTGCGATAATGAAAAAGTTGGTTTATTGTCATATTAAATGATGCAAGCCTGAAAACAAATATTGAAAATTAATTTCAAATATAAGATGTACAGCAAATGAACCAACCCAAGAAAACCCAGTTTAGCATACAGAAAGGAAATAGAACAAATGACTCCAGCACTGTTTGGGACAGGTTGGATTAGGAGATTAAGCCCATGTATGTTCATAGGTGAGGGGAAGTCATTTTCAGCTTCTTCATTGTTCTTAACAATACAGCAGAAGTGACTCTGACATGACTTTTCCTGGCTTGGTAACTTATGGCAGCTTTAAACACAAGCCTACTCTCCGAGCCAGTACTTCCCTCGGGTCTGTGTTCATGTCCACAAACTATCATGGTCAGTGTCAGTGTGTGCCAACTAGAGGTTATTGCGGGAAACTTATCAAAACAAAAATAGCCAAGAATGTAACCAAGTTCAATAACCTAAAGCTCATTTGTATTATGTACAATACATGCTCACTTTAATTATGTTGTGTATCTATATTTAGCCATATGATAAACTATGTACTAATACCGCGAATGGTTAAGCCTGTACTGGTGACAGGCAAGCTAAAAAGGACATAGGTGCTTCTATTTCGCCTATTCTCGTAGCTTAACCAACATTTTCAAATTTACAGAATACATAACTTTAATGAGGTAGAGCCATGTGAACATAATGCAATGCTATCACAGCCAACAAAATCAATTGGAGGTATCATGGATATGGAAGTGTTTGAAGTTGTAGATGCCTCAGAGCAAAGTCAAGTTCTGAAAGAATCTATCTCTAAAGGGGTTCTTTGCTGTCACCAACCATGCAACCAGAACTTCATTATGTTAAACGGGGTACCCGGTAAGTTCCAACTGCCAGCCAACTACTTTGCTTCTGCATCTACACGAAGATGGAACAATAGTTGACCACTGTGCTCCTAACATGATTACACCTTTTTCTCATTTCTCTCTACATGAATGATTACACCTTTTTACAATGTCTGGTTGTGCGATGGCACTTGCTTTCTCCAATCACAAAAGCAATCAGTACGTACAACGGAGCAAACAGCTTGATCTCTACAGATAAAGCGAACACATTCTTGAACCCGTTCGAGGCGAGCTTAGAAGAGTAGCCCAGCAAGCATTTTAGGATTGGGAATCGAGGCAAATGGAACTACCTCTTCCGTGACAAGCGGAGAGCAGCAGGAGCACCAGGGCCGCCACACCGACCCGCCCCCGTGTCTCCATGAACCTGCGGACGCACATCCAACGAATGAAACATTACCCCAAGAAATGAATCATCCGGAAAAGAAAGAACAAAGAGCAGCTTCACGAGCTGGGCGCGGAAGAAGCCCTTGGGAGCATCCAAATGCAGAGGGGGAAAATACCACCAAGGAAAGAAAGGCAGCGGCGCCCAGAATCGAATTAGAGAGCAGGCGCATGAGCAAACCAAGAGTTCGGAAGAAGAAGAGAGGATTTCGGGGAGTTGTTACCTCTGGGGCGGCTAGAAATGGCTAGAGAGAACGTGAGATTGGGGCTGGAGCTGGAGGGGGTTGGGCCAGGAAGCGGCTGGCGGTCGCTGGGCTGTATTAATGCGGCGCGGAAGGTAAAATGGGACGCCGTCGGCGTCGCTGTCTGGGAGTTTGGAGGGAGAAGAGAAGAGAAGAAGAAGAGGATATGCTCCGGCCCCGCCGCAGCTCCCCCTCTCTGATGCCGATCCTCCGGCTATTGTGCTAACAAGTACAGTAACAAGGTCCGGTCATGGTACGGTACGGAGGTAGGCCCCAAAACGAAAACTTTTATTTTCCCAGAAATTAGTGCTAGCAGCATCCTGCAGAGGAATCCAGCATCTTCACTTCTCCACGCGATGATTACGTCGACAGCGACCGCTTTGTTTTGTTGGGTTCAGCAGGGTGCGAAATTGAACGCAATACTCTTGTTAGTATTTTTTCTGAGAAATGGACTCGGTTATGATCTCCTAATAACTCCTTTTATTTACTGAAACTGGAAGCTAGGGAAGCACCATGCAGGTGAATTCCAGTTCTCCACGCATGGGTCTTCAGGTTTTGTCACGCAAGGGAATACTACGAAAGTCTGAGTTCCAACGGGGCTTTTAAATTGTTTTCTACAGTAGTGGAATCTGGAAGTCGTCGGTAGTGCCAAAAAAAAAAATGGCCTCGTCGCGTCGGGCCTCGTCCAGGTTTCAGAAGATGGAGGGGAACCGGGGACAGCGGCGGACGGGCGGGCACGTGGTGTCGGCGCGGGTGGACTTTCTCCTGCAGGCCCTCACGTGGCCGGATTCCGGCGTGGAGAAACGTCGTCGGCGACGGCGAGTGCGGGCGAAATGGAATGAGATCGTGCGCAGCGCAGATCTCTATGGAACGGTGCAGAGACACGGGAGCTCGTGCCGTGCCGTTTTGACCATGCGGTTGATGGATATGCCGCCCGGGAGGACGCGAGAACAGGCAATTTGGATCAAAATAACCTATAAAGATAATAAATTTACGGAATCAAGCCAAAAGAAATTTACTGTACTAATCTTTTTTGCAACGCCATACGAGCTGGCGCCGCACCCTGAAGAGCGGCGTCATGAGGGCTGGCGCCGCGCACCTGCCAGCGTGGCTCGCCCGTGGCCTCATGGGCCCCGGTCCCGCTAGTGCGGCGCCTTGCCGTGTGGTGCCGCACTGTGTAGTGTAGCGCCAGCTCGCGTGATGCCGCACATTAGGTCTAGTACCAGCGTGGCGCCAGCTCTCCCCAGACCCATCTCATTCTTTCTCACCCACACAGGAGCTGCAGCGGCAGCGGCGGCTCTGATTTCCTCTCCACCTCCCCCCTCCTAGTGCCCAAATCGGAAGCCTCTCTCCGTGGAGTTCGATCCCCCCAAGTGCCTTGAGGTATTCTTCCCCTTCTTCTTTGATTTCACCATTAATTTCTTGTTTTGGTCCATATCTTGCAAACCCTAGGTTATTTTATAAGATGCATGGTAGAATGTTGTTGCATTGGCATAGGGGTTGGGTATTGTGTTAATGTTAGCATGAGTATCTATTGAGTATATTGACCATGGTATTGTTATTGTGATTATCTTAGACATGGCAAAAATTGTTCATGTTCATCATGTAGACAAGGATGTTTTTTTGAGAGGTAACATAGAACCGGACCCGGACGAGCTCGATTTGGTGTTTGAGCGTACTCCAACCTATGCCGAGGTCTTGGAGCAATTGAGAATTGAATTGAAATGGATGGACCCAAAGGATGATGTTGAGTTGGAGGGAAGACATAATGTTGGCTTGGGAATGCATGTCCGTTGGAATACCATGCGTATCTTCTCCGAAGCCCGTTGGCTTGCATACAAGGAGGTGGTGGCCGAATCCCTAGACAAGGCTCTTGAGCTATTTGCCACCAAGAAAGTTGGTAGTTCATTGTCTTTGGACTTAAACCGTATGGCATCCCCACCTTCTGAAGCGTTACACGGTGAAGTCTGACTGAAGGGCCTATCCTGTGTTCCTTTTGCTTTCTTAGCCTCGATCACACACCTCCTGAATTTCTCAAGGTGCTTCCTATGAAGCTTGGGCCAATCCTTCTCCTTCCTCTGCTTCTTCCTGTCCAAGTTGCACAAAACAACAAGTCTTAGAGCGTTATTTGGCGAATGATAAGTACATCACATGGTAAGGCAGTTAATAGCTTACCTATGGAGCCCTAAGTCCGTATCCTTCCACTCGGGCAGGACAATCTAAAATAACCCAAACTGGGTCATGACACGCTGTGGCTGGTGATACTCAACAACCCACATGCACACCATGGGGCAACACATTAGCCACAGACGAGATTCTGTGAGGCAAATAGGGTTAAGGCGATAGTCCTCCGGAACACCAAAGCGGTCCCCTCGACCGTATGGCTCCCACGTCACCTGCAGCATACCACACTCGTGTCAGGGTCAAAGATTACAAGTTCAAGACATATAATTGACCGCACCCGAGAAAATTACCTGATCTATGGTGATCGTGTCAAACTCGTTGGTGTACCTCTTGTACGCCTCCACTGGGTCCGTTGGCGGTTCGGAGACCACATTCCACTTGTAAGCCCACGTGGGGAGAAGGTAGTCGTTGCCGTTATCAATGTAAGGCTTGAATGTCAACAATCTCGGCCGTCCAATGGGGAAGCGTTCCCAGCTCCACACCGAAAGAAGGAGCAAACAACCACCAATCCCTGAATCGGCGGCGCTCCTAAGACAAGCATCATCCAGCTGCAGATGAAGTGAACAACCATTTGGTAAGAACAAATTTTTTTGAGGTAATGCATAAATGTACAACAATATTTGTAAAGAACTCATTACCTGACGGTCCAACCAGGCCAACGCCGCAGAACCCCAACTGAGGGTAGAGTCAAAAGTAAGGAGCAACTTGAGCCAATTCCACTGAGCACGATCCCCACTGCTGTCAGGAAACAAAGTCCTCGTGATGATGTACCACACATACACACGAGTGTATGTCTTGATCGTCTCCTCATCGGCATCCTCGGGGCAAATCTTGAAATTCTGGATGATCCAAGTAAAAGTAGCCCCGGCAGCGACCCTCAGTCTTTCCCCCTTCGAGTTTATAGCCTCAGGTGGATCCTTCCCTATAAGGTCGACCATCTGCTCACGCCACCCATCTGAATCCGAGCTTATGCACACAGGGTTTCCCTCGATTGGGAGTGCCAGGATCATGCTCATGTCCTGCAAAGTGACCGTAGTCTCACCGGTCCTAAGGTGAAAGGTGTGGGTCTCCGGCCTCCACCAGTCCACAAGCGCGGTGATAGCAGCAGGGTTGAAGGCCGGTGTGGACCGAGTGACCATGTGGATAAAGGGGAGGAGTCCTATCTACTGTATGTACGGAGTGTACCGCGCATCATAAGGCATCTTGCCAGACGAGACCTCGTGGTACCTAAGTTGAAGGGGTTGAAGCTCCTGCAAACATACAATGACAAATGTTATATTTCCATCTAAACAAACATGGCATCTTGTTTGACTTGCATGGAAGTTTTTAGTACCTGTCTCTTCTCCGACATCTTGTAGACACGATGTTGAACATCATAGTGAGCATTGTTTAGAAGGGGGTTTAGAGACATCCTACATATTAAAAACAATAGAGAGATTAAGAACAATTACAAAATGTCTATCTTATAGTTCTAGCATCTAGAATTGCAAGCTAAAACAACCATCTTATAGTTCTAGCATATGTCCATCTTATAGAGACATCCTACATATTCATCCTACTCTACCTATAGTTCTAGCATCTAGAATTTCAAGCTAAATCAACCAACTAGAGTTCTACCATATAATTGTAAGATAAATCAAAACACCAACAAGATTTCTACCATATGTCCATCTTACTCTAGCCATATCGAATTGCAAATATGAACAAAACACCTAACATATACTTGTAAGCTAAATCAACCAACTAGAGTTCTAACAAAGAGTACTATGCCATATCTAAACCTACATCTCAAATAAGCATTGCGATGATTCATATAAATTTCAAAATCCAATATAATCTAGGGTTTCACCCGATTTTACAAATAGAGGATAAATTGGAAAAAAATTGCGGATGAAATTGCTAGGATATGGGAGAGAATACCTGGGGAGGGATTGGGAAGGAAGTTTCTTGGAGTATTGCTTCGAATCTAGTTGATTTGAGTGGGAGAGCGCCGAACCCTAGCCACCATTCCTACTGCTCTGTTCGTGGTCTGGGAGAGAATGAGGGTCGGGGGCTGGGGTTGGCGCCGCGCTAGTACTAGACCTAATGTGCGATGCCATGCGAGCTGGTGCTGAACTACACAGTGCGGTGCCACACGACAAGGCGCCGCACCAGCGGGACCGGGGCCCACGAGGCCACGGGCGAGCCACGCTCGCAGGTGCGCGGCGCTAGGCGTAATGGCGCCGCTCTTCAAGGTGCGGCGCCAGCTTGTATGGCGTTGAAAAAAGGGTTAGTGTAGTGAATTTCTTTTGTCTAGAGTTCATTCTGTGAATTTGTTATTTTTATGGGTTATTTTTGTCCAAATTGCCCGCGAGAACAATGTACAAGCTGCATTTCTCCACGTCTCCGGCTGCTTTCAGGGCATCTCCATCTGCCAACCCAAACACGCCGGCCGATCGTACGATATGGTTTGGGTCGGACCGCGTTTACTTTTGGATCGTGTATGATCAGCCATGTCCAACGCTGTTCGCCTGACCTTTTTTTGCCATCGTTTAAGGTTTTGCCCATCAGCTTAAACACTCAAAGTGATAAGCAAATAATACAAAAATTGATTATATCAAATAATATGGTAGACGTATGCCATCTCCCTTTGGGGATCGCGAACAAGTGGCCAATGGGTCTAAAATGTGCAATAGCGATAATATTATACACAATGTCCAAAAAATGGCAGCTTCTGCCCAAAAATTGGCATTCACCATTGCCATTGTTGTTCAAGCATCACGAGCCTGGATGGTCTGCTGCCTTTCTCGCGACCCAATCCCTATGATCGGGTTCAACGATGGTATTTAGGTTGGTGAGCATGATGACATTCTCCTCAACCATGATCTTGGCTCCGGCCTCCTTGGTCTTGGCCTCTGCCTCCAACACCCTAGACCTGACCTCGACCTCCTTGGCCTTGGCCTCTGCCTCCAACACCCTAGACCTGGCCTCAGCCTCCTTGGCCTTGGCCTCTGCCTCCAACACCCTAGACCTAGCCTCGGCCTCGACCTCCTTGTCCTTTGCCTTGGCCTCGATCTCCATTAATCTAGCCTTGGCGTTGGCCTCCTCCACCTCGATAGACCTTGTTTGGAGCTCGACAAAGGTCTTCGCAGTGGCCTCTTTCTCTTTGCGCCACCTCTGTTCCCTCTCTGCCTCCAACACCCTAGACCTGACCTCGACCTCCTTGGCCTTGGCCTCTGCCTCCAACACTCTAGACCTGGCCTCAGCCTCCTTGGCCTTGGCCTCTGCCTCCAACACCCTATACCTAGCCTCGGCCTCGGCCTCCTTGTCCTTTGCCTTGGCCTCGATCTCCATTAATCTAGCCTTGGCGTTGGCCTCCTCCACCTCGATAGACCTTGTCTGGAGCTCGACAAAGGTCTTCGTAGTGGCCTCTTTCTCTTTGCGCCGCCTCTTCCTTCTTCTCTAGGAATGTAACACACCGGCCTCTCCGGACTAGCGGCTGTCACTCCTGGCAGCTCAATAGGATCTCTAGACTAACCCCACAGACCAACACTAATCTTTTCTGCGCAGTTTGTCTTCACTCGTGCGCACCCAGTAACCACTTATCGGTCGGTCACCCATCCTCAAATTGCTCTAGGCCAAGCACGCTTAACCTCAGAGTTCTTTTTAGATGAGCTTCCGAAAAAAGAAGTTGCAACTTGTTGGTATGGGTATACTATCAATCCTATTAAGCCATGCGCCAGGGTTTCACATACACCCACCATTAGAAGATTGATGCCCTCGTCGATCAAGAACAAGCCAGGAACATCCCCTCTGTAGGGGTTCGTAGCATGAAAAACAAAAAATTTCTACCGCATACAAACAAACAAGCCAAGATCTATCTACTAGATTGTAGCAACGAGTCGATAGAATAACTCACCCTCGAAGATTCCAAAGTGTTTAACGAGAGCGGATTATCGTGGGTGATGTAGTCGTACTCTTGCGATCTCAAGATCGCGTATACGATCCTTCCGGCGCTGCGTTCCGGCAGCGCTTCCACAGTCGGTCACACATTCGATACTCGACGAAGACCTTCCTCTCCCTTGTTCCAGCAGGCAGCGGAGGTTGTAGCACTCTCCTCGCGATTCCGGCAGCACAACGGCGTGGTATCGGAAGTAGAGGGGAGATCTCACAGGGCTTCGCCTTAAGACGGAGCGAGTATGGTGGACTATGAGAGAGCCTCGGTGATCTAGGGTTTAGACGCACCAAGGAGGAGAGGCTAGGCCGGCGGCTAGGGCTTGGGGAAGCCCAAGTCGGCGGCTAGGGTTTGCCCTAGGCGGCGACAACAGCAGCAGGAGGTGGTGGCACCGGCGGCTTGGGGCTAGGGTTTGGAGAGGGCAAGGTGTAGGTCTTGGAGGGGCAGCCCTGCCCCTCCTTATATAGGTGGGAGGGCGCGGCCAAGGGGAGGGGAGTCCCTCCCCAACTCGGCCTCCTTGGCCGGCGGTGGAGGGAGAGGGATTTCCTCCCCAAGTAGGTTTCCTACTCTCCCTCCACCAAGCAAAATAGCCGTTTGACTTTTCAAATTGGCGTTTGACTTTTCAAACTAGGATTTGATTTATCCCTTTATTTCGGGTGATGATCGGGTGTGTTAGATTCTGCAAGTGTATACAACGTGAGCAAGCCAGATTTGCTCATGCGGAAGCTAAGGTTTGATCTTGACGAGCCTAGCATGTACAGACATGGTCTCGGAACACGGATCACCGAAAGGTAAAGCATGAATCATATAGTAGATATGATGAACATGTCGATTGTTCGTCATTGAAGCTACATCAACTCTCGTGATGATCGGTGTTGATGTGGTGGATTTGGTTCGTGTGATCACTAAAACAATATGAGGGATATTGTTTTGAGTGGGAGTTCACCTAGATTAAATTAATTATTAATTAGAACTCAATTTGTCATAAACTTAGTCTAAACTATTGCAAATATGTTGTAGATCAATGGCGGCCCCTACCATCAATTTTAATGCGTTCCTAGAGAAAGAAAAGTTGAAAAACAATGGAAGCAACTTCGCGGATTGGTTCCGCAATTTAAGGATTGTCCTCAATGCTGGTAATTTGACCTATGTGCTGGATGCACCGCTGGGTGACCCGCCTGCAGCTGATGCTACCGATGAAGTAAAGAACGTTTACCTCGCTCGGAAGAATCAGTACTCCATAGTTCAGTGTGCTATCTTGTATGGTTTGGAATCGGAGCTTCAGAAAAGGTTTGAGAATTCAGACCCACATAATATTGTCCGTGAACTCAAATTGATTTTTGAGACTCACGCAGCAGTTGAGAGTTATGAGGCTTCTGAAAAGTTCTTTAACTGCAAGATGGAAGAGGGCAGCTCTGTCAGCGAGCATATGCTTAAGATGTCTGGGCACGCAAACAAACTTCAAAGCTTGGGTATAGTGATTCCTAGTGCTTTGGGGATTTACCGTGTCCTCCAATCACTACCACCAAGTTACAAGAACTTTGTGATGAACTACAATATGCAAAGCATGAACAAGCAGTTTCTAGAACTCTTCTCCATGTTAAAATCTGCAAAATTGGAGATCAAGAAAGAGCACCAAGTGTTGATGGTCAATAAGACCACCAAATTCAAGAAAGGCAAGTCTAAGCAAAAGGGACACTTCAAGAAGGGTGGTAAGAAAGTTACCGCACCGACGAAGAATACCAAGGCTGGACCTAAGCCTGATACAGAGTGCTTTTACTGCAAGGGAGAAGGTCACTGGAAGCGGAATTGCCCAAAGTACTTGGCGGATTTGAAGAACGGCAACATCAAGAAGAAAGGTATATCCGATATACATGTTATTGATGTGTATCTCACTAGTACTCGTAGTAGTGCCTGGGTATTTGATACTGGTTCGGTTGCTCATATTTGTAACTCGAAACAGGTGCTGCAGAATAAACGGAAGCTAGCGAAGAACGAGGTGACGACGCGCGTAGGAAATGGATCAAAGGTTGATGTGATCGCGGTCGGCACGCTACCTCTTCATCTACCATAGAGATTAGTTTTATACTTAAATAATTGTTATTTGGTGCCTGCGTTAAGCATGAACATTATATCGGGATCTTGTTTATTGCGAGATGGTTACTTGTTTAAGTCCGAGAATAATGGTTGTTCGATTTATATGAGTAATATGTTTTATGCACATGGACCTTTGATAGATGGTCTATTCTTATTGAATCTCGATAGTGGAAATACACATATTAATAACATTGAAGCTAAATGTTTGAAATCGAGCGATAACTCGACCTATATGTGGCACTGTCGTCTTGGTCACATTGGAGTGAAGCGTATGAAGAAACTCCATTCCGATGGACTTCTTGAATCACTTGATTTCGAATCACTTAAAAGATGCGAAGCATGTCTGATGGGTAAAATGACTAAGACTCCATTTTCTGGTATGATGGAGCGAGCTACGGACTTATTGGAAATCATACATACCGATGTCTGTGGTCCAATGAGTGTAGCATCGCGCGGTGGTTATCGTTATGTTCTTACCTTCACAGATGACTTGAGTATATATGGGTATATCTATTTCATGAAACATAAGTCCGAAACTTTTGAGAAGTTTAAAGAATTTCAAAGTGAGGTTGAGAATCAACGTAACAAGAAGATTAAATTTCTGCGTTCTGATCGTGGAGGTTAATATCTAAGTTACGAGTTTGGCGAGCATTTGAAGAAATGCGGAATACTTTCACAATTGACACCGCCGGGAACACCACAGCGTAATGGTGTGTCTGAACGTCGTAATCGAACTCTCTTAGATATGATTCGTTCTATGATGTCACTTACAGATTTACCGCTATCATTTTGGGGTTATGCATTAGAAACAGCCGCATTCACTTTAAATAGGGCACCATCTAAATCCGTTGAAACGACACCGTATGAATTATGGTTTGGGAAGAAACCTAAATTTTCGTTCCTTAAAGTTTGGGGTTGCGAAGCCTATGTAAAGAAGTTACAGCCGGACAAGCTTGAACCTAAAGCGGAAAAATGCGTCTTCATAGGATACCCAAAGGAAACTATTGGGTATACCTTCTATCATAGATCCAAAGGCAAAATCTTTGTTGCCAAGAATGGATCCTTTCTAGAGAAGGAATTTCTCTCGAAAGAAGTGACTGGAAGGAAAGTAGAACTCGGCGAGGTTGTCGAACCTTCTCTCGAACTTGCGAGTAGCGCAGCACCGGAAGAAGTTCCTGTGGTGCCTGCACCAATAAGAGAGGAAGCTAATGATGATGATCATGAAACTTCGGTTGTAGTTGCTACGGAGCCTCGCGGGTCAACGAGAACTCGTACCTCTCCTGATTGGTATGATCCTGTTATGAGTGTCATGTTGGTGGACAACACCGATGACCCTGCGACGTATGAGGAAGCGATGATGAACCCAGATTCCAATAAATGGCAAGAAGCCATGAAATCCGAGATTGGATCCATTTACGAAAACCAAGTATGGACTTTGGTGGACTTATCGGATGGCCGGAAGGCTGTCGAGAATAAATGGATTTTCAAGAAGAAAACAGATGCTGATGGTAATGTTACTGTCTATAAAGCTCGACTTGTCGCAAAAGGGTTTCGACAAATTCAAGGAGTTGACTACGATGAGACTTTCTCACCTATAGCGAAGCTAAAGTCTATGAGGATTATGTTAGCAATCGCTGCATATTATGATTATGAGATATGGCAGATGGATGTCAAAACGGCGTTCCTCAATGGAGACATTGATGAAGAGTTGTATATGATGCAACCCAAAGGTTTTGTCGATCTTAAGGATGCTAACAAGGTGTGCAAACTTCAACGGTCCATTTATGGATTGAAGCAAGCATCCCGAAGTTGGAATCAACATTTTGATAAGGTGATCAAAAGTTTTGGTTTTATACAAACTTATGGAGAAGCTTGCATTTACAAGAAAGTGAGTGGGAGCTCTGTAGCATTCTTAATACTATATGTAGATGACATATTGTTGATTGGGAATGATGTAGACCTTCTTAATAGTGTCAAGGAATATTTGAATAATAGATTTTCAATGAAAGATCTTGGTGAAGCAGCTTACATATTAGGCATAAAGATTTATAGAGATAGATCAAGACGCCTAATATCATTGTCACAAAGTACATATTTGGACAAAGTTCTAAAGAGGTTTGGAATGGAAGATAGCAAGAAAGGGTTCTTGCCCATGTTGCCCAATATGACGTTGAGTAAAACTCAAAGTCCAACAACGACAGAAGATAGAGAAAGGATGAGTAAAACTCCCTATGCCTCAGCCATAGGATCTCTAATGTATGCCATGCTATGTACTAGACCCGACATTGCATATGCTGTTAGTTTGACTAGCAGATATCAAAGTGATCCAGGAGTGGATCATTGGACAGCGGTCAAAAACATCCTTAAGTACTTGAGAAGAACTAAGGATATGGTTCTTTCTTATGGGGGTGATGAACAGCTCGTTGTTAATGGTTACACCGATGCTAGTTGGAACACCGATCCGTATGATTCTAAATCACAATCTGGATACGTATTTACTTTGAATGGTACAACAGTTAGCTGGAGGAGTGCAAAGCAAAGCGTTGTGGCGAGATCTTCAACTGAATCGGAATACATGGCTGCTTCGGAGGCTTCACAAAAAGCGATATGGATGAAAGAGTTCATTGCAGAGCTCGGTGTGGTTCCAAGTTCGCTGGACCCAATGTCTATCTACTGTGATAACATGTGCGCCATAGCCAATGCGCAAGAACCAAGGTCACACAAGAAGCTGAAGCACATCAAGCTACGTTTCCACACTATTCGAGAACATGTCCAAGATGGTGACATAAAGATTTGCAAAGTACACACAGATCTGAATGTGGCGGATCCGTTGACTAAACCTCTCCCGAGGGCAAAACATGACCAACACCAAACTGCCATGGGTGTTCGGTATATTACCATGTAATCTAGATTAGTTGACTCTAGTGCAAGTGGGAGACTGTTGGAGATATGCCCTAGAGGCAATAATAAATGTAGTTATTATTATATCTTTGTGTTTATGATAAATGTTTACATTCATGCTATAATAGTATTAACAAGGAAATATTAATACTTGTGTGATTTGTAAACTTAAATTAAAGTCCCTAGTAAAGCCTCTTCATAATACTAGCTTGTTGGTTAATAAATGATTGTGGTTTCCCTATCATGAACATTGAGATGTTATTAACAAAAGATCATATCGTTAGGAGAATGATATGATGGACATACTCCTATAGATAAGCGTAGCATAAAGATCAAGTCATTTTAATAGTTCAATTGCTATATTCTTTCTGATACATAGTAACCTAATTCCTTCGACCATGAGATCATGCTTATCACCATCACCGGAAATATGCTTTGATGACATCAAACACCACACCGTAACTGGGTGGCTATAAAGGTGGCATTGAGTGTTCGGAAAGTATTGGTTGAGACACATGGATCAAGAGTGGGATTTGTCCATCCATATGACGGATAGATATACTCTGGGCCCTCTCGGTGGAATGTCATCCAATTAGCTTGCCAGCATGTGACTGGCTCACAAGGGATCACATATCACGGGAACGAGAAAAGAGTACTTATCGGTAACGAGGTTGAACTAGGTATGCAGAGATACCGACGATCAAAACCTCGGATAAGTAAACTATCGTGAGACAAAGGGAAATTGGTATCGTATGTAAGTGGTTCATTCGATCGCAAAGTAATCGTAGAAATATGTGGGAGCCATATGAATTTCCAGATTCCTATATTGGTTATTGTTCGGAGAAGTGTCTCGATCATGTCCGCATAATTCAGAAACCGTAGGGAGACACACTTAAGGATTCGACGTTGTTGAGTAGTTATGGAATGATGAGTAAGAGACTGAATGTTGTTCGGAGTCTCGGATGGGATCCGGGATATCACGAGGAGATCCGGAATGGTCCGGAGAATAAGGTTCATATAAGGAAAGTCCTGTTTCGGGGTTGGAGAATGGTTCCGGTGTTTTCATCGGGAATATTCTAGAAGGTTCCAGAATGTCCGGCACTTCGGAGGGGAAGGGTACATGAATGTGTCATAACAAGTTGGAATGGTTGCATCATGTACTAGGTGTCATCGCTGAGCAAAATAAAGGGATAAATCAAATCCTAGTTTGAAAAGTCAAACGCCAATTTGAAAAGTCAAACGGCTATTTTGCTTGTTGGAGGGAGAGTAGGAAACCTACTTGGGGAGGAAGTCCCTCTCCCTCCACTGCCAGCCTTGGAAGCCGAGTTGGGGAGGGACTCCCCTCCCCTTGGCCGGCGCCCTCCACCTATATAAGGAGGGGCAGGGCTGCCCCTCCAAGTACACAACTCCACCACCCAAAACCCTAGCCCTAGCCGCCGGCCCTCCTGCAGCCGCCGCCGCCCTAGGGCAAACCCTAGCCACCGACTTGGGGCAATCCCCTTGCCCTAGCCGCCGACCTAGCTCCCTCTCCTTGGTGTGTCTAAACCCTAGATCACCGAGGCCTCTCTCATAGTCCACCATACTCGCTCCGGCTTAAGGCGAAGCCCTGCGAGATCTCCCCTCTACTTCCGGTACCACGCCTTCGTGCTGCCAGAATTGCGAGGAGGGTGCTACAACCTCCGCTGCCTGCTGGAACAAGGGAGAGGAAGGTCTTCGTCGAGTACCGAACGTGTGACCGACTGCGGAAGCGCTGCCGGAACGCAGCGCTGGAAGGATCATCTACACGATCTTGAGATCGGGAAGAGTACGACTACATCACCCACGAGAATCCGCTCTCGTTAAACACTTTGGAATCTTCGAGGATGAGTTATTCTATCGACTCGTTGCTACAATCTAGTAGATAGATCTTGGCTTGTTTGTTTGTATGCGGTAGAATTTTTTTGTTTTCCATGCTACGAACCCCTATAGTGGTATCAGAGCCATGTCTATATGTAGATCTGTTGCATGAGTAGAACACAATGGTCATTGTGGGCGGTGGTGCTTTTATTATCAATCGCTTCTTGTGTACTTTGCATCTTGCGGTATGATGGGATGAAGCGGCCCGGGCTAACCTTACATGACATCGTTCATGAGACTTGCTCCACGCTCAACATGCAACTTGTATTGCATAAGTGGCTTTGCGGGTGTCTGTCTCTCCCATTATAGTATAGATCCAATTTACAACGGGCACTTGATAGTTCAAACATCAACGTTGTGGTTCTTGTTCATAAGTTAGATCGACACTTATTGAAAGCCCCAAACCACGTAAAACATGCAAAGAAATTAGAGGCGTCTAACTTTGTTTTGCAGGAGTGTGCTGTGATGTGATATGGCCATGATTGTGATTATATTTGATGTATGCAATGTTCCTTATTGTAAGTTGGCAACTGGCAGGAGCCATATGGTTGTCTTTAATTTCTGTTAAGACCCGCGTGTCTATTCAAAGTAGTTGTAATAGTTGAAGCTAGTGGACGACAACCATGGAGCAGCGTCATTGACCTTGATGCAATGCCGGTGATGATGGAGATCATGTTCGTGCTTGAAGATGGAGATCGGAAGCACAAAGAAGAAAGGCCATATCATATCACATATTATGAATTGCATGTGATGTTAATCCTTTATGCATCTTGTATTGCTTAGTTAACGACGGTAGCATTATAAGATGATCCCTCATGCACATAAATTTCAAGTTCTAAAGTGTTCATCCTTAGTGAGCACCGTTGCTAAAGCTTGTTGTTTTGAAGCACCACGTGATGATCGGGTGTGTTAGATTCTGCAAGTGTATACAATGTGAGCAAGCCGGCGGCGGCAGCAGCAGGAGGTGGTGGCGTCGGTGGCTTGGGGCTAGGGTTTGGAGAGGGCAAGGTGTAGGTCTTGGAGGGGCAGCCCTGCCCCTCCTTATATAGGTGGGAGGGCGCGACTAAGGGGAGGGGAGTCCCTCCCCAACTCGGCCTCCTTGGCCGGCGGTGGAGGGAGAGGGACTTCCTCCCCAAGTAGGTTTCCTACTCTCCCTCCACCAAGCAAAATAGCCGTTTGACTTTTCAAATTGGCGTTTGACTTTTCAAACTAGGATTTGATTTATCCCTTTATTTCGGGTGATGATCGGGTGTGTTAGATTCTGCAAGTGTATACAGCGTGAGCAAGCCGGATTTTCTCATGCGGAAGCTAAGTTTTGATCTTGACGAGCCTAGCATGTACAGACATGGTCTCGGAACACGGATCACCGAAAGGTAAAGCACGAATCATATAGTAGATATGATGAACATGTCGATTGTTCGCCATTGAAGCTACATCAACTCTCGTGATGATCGGTGTTGATGTGGTGGATTTGGTTTGTGTGATCACTAAAACAATGTGAGGGATATTGTTTTGAGTGGGAGTTCACCTAGATTAAATTAACTATTAATTAGAACTCAATTTGTCATAAACTTTGTCTAAACTATTGCAAATATGTTGTAGATCAATGGCGACCCCTACCATCAATTTTAATGCGTTTCTAGAGAAAGAAAAGTTGGAAAACAATGGAAGCAACTTCACGGATTGGTTCCGCAATTTGAGGATTGTCCTCAATGCTGGTAATTTGACCTATGTGCTGGATGCACCGCTGGGTGACCCGCCTGCAGCTGATGCTACCGATGAAGTAAAGAACGTTTACCTCGCTCGGAAGAATCAGTACTCCATAGTTCAGTGTGCTATCTTGTATGGTTTGGAATCGGAGCTTCAGAAAAGGTTTAAGAATTCAGACCCACATGATATTATCCGTGAACTCAAATTGATTTTTGAGACTCACGCGGCAGTTGAGAGCTATGAGGCTTCTGAAAAGTTCTTTAACTGCAAGATGGAAGAGGGAAGCTCCGTCAGCGAGCATGTGCTTAAGATGTCTGGGCACGCAAACAAACGTCAAAGCTTGGGTATAGTGATTCCTAATGCTTTGGGGATTTACCGTGTCCTCCAATCACTGCCACCAAGTTACAAGAACTTTGTGATGAACTACAATATGCAAAGCATGAACAAGCAGTTTCTAGAACTCTTCTCCATGTTAAAATCTGCAAAATTGGAGATCAAGAAAGAGCACCAAGTGTTGATGGTCAATAAGACCACCAAATTCAACAAAGGCAAGTCTAAGCAAAAGGGACACTTCAAGAAGGGTGGTAAGAAAGTTACCGCACCGACGAAGAATACCAAGGCTGGACCTAAGCCTGATACAGAGTGCTTTTACTGCATCCACAGTTAAGATGTAATATCAAGAAACAATGGTCATAATACAACTTTATAACCAGGAATAAAATAATTTATTACATCTTACATAGCTCATTTGGCTATCTCATTACAATGCAGCAGAATATAACAATAGCATGGGGTCCTTCATCTTCAAAGTGCCACAGGCAGACATGTTGGTTGTAGACTTGTAATCCTAATCATTAAACTTCACTAACATCAAACAAACCTGCAACATAATAAGTTCCAGCCACAAGGGTCAATACATTTGAATTGTATTGGCAAGTGATACTATGGTAGTATAGTGGAGTCTATCATCTATATGCATTTGGCTAAGTGGAGCTTAGGCTTGCTTTGCTCAAAATAGATTTTCCTTATCATTTGAAAACACTAAGTTTTTGTTTGACAAAAATCACCCAAGGCATCTCCCAATAGAAATTGGTGATCCTTCAACCCTTGTTCAACCACAAGATTTTAACTTAAAAATTGGGACGAGGAGATCTTGATAGCTTCCATGTCTTGATGCTCAAATTGTCCTTTGCCAAGGACATGGCTAAGTACTTAGATTTTTCACTCTGCAGAGGTGGTGCACTTTCCCCACAAGACTTGGTTTCACCAAGACAAGATCTTTCAGAAGCCTTCCCTTAGACCAGAATGGACGCGTTCCAACCTATCATTTCCTTACCACCAACTGTCCATTTGGCTAAGTTATTGCAACCTATATGATCCAGGCAGAGCCCATAATGCCAAGTGGCTGCACTTGAAGCTTCTCAACATTTGACATCTCAAATCTATTTGTTCCTGGGTGGCCATCCACAAGTGAGATACACAAAGGTAAACCATATAAATGGGCCTTGTGAACCACTCAACACAAACCATTCCTTCCATTCCACCCAGGTGATTCATTCACTTAGTTGTTTTATTAAACAAAACACAAGTCCACAGACTTAGAAATATTTCATACCATGAATATAATCCACCCTTGTTTTCTACTAGCTAAGCTAAGCATGATGGTAGTAGGAATCTTAACTTAGGAAATTTCTACCAAGGTTTCATCTACTAGGATTTCCCATGGCATAGTTTATACTTAGCAAAAATTCCATGCAAGTCCAACTTAGAAAATATCACTAATGCATAGTGAAAATAATGGGACAAAAGTATGAAGCATCACTTGCCTTTTTGGTAGAGAATATAAGTTCACTCCTTGATATTTAAATGTTCACACTCTTCAAATTTCACTATAATTCAATCAAGCAAGCAATATTTCAATCTACCATTCAAGCAAAACATCACATAAAATAATAGAAACAAAACAATGCATGCAAGCATGCCAAACTTTGTTTTATTTACAAAAGTGGTTTATAATAGGTTATAAACATTATAAAACACTTATTGGTCATTATATAAAGTGGCAAAACTATTTTCAAAAGATTTCACATATAAAACCATTTTTGAACAAAATCAATATTTTATGTGGTTGAAAATGCCTTTAGCAAAAACAACTATTTTATGTGTTTCACCAAATACATTTTTAAATCATAAAACTTGGTTCTTGGGGTCAGAGAGTTTATTCCAAAATATTTCCCAAAGATTTTCTTCAAAAAGCATTTTAAACAAATAAACAATATTTTTATTTGACTAGAAATGGTTTAAATCAAAAGTTTATTATTTTGCTTCACCGAATATATTTTTGAAACCACAAATTGATTTCTATGGTTAGTAGGTTCAAAACAAACCATTTGCCAAAGCATTTATCTCAAAAATCATTTTAGAACGATTTTTATATTCTAAATAGGCATACACAAGTTTCTGTAAAAACAATCAATTTAACAGAAGCATTTTATTAAAAAACGTGCATGGTCAGAAAGTACTTGTTTTTCTGAATCCATTGATATAAAATTTGCAAAATTTGGACATGTGGTTTGAAAGTTATGAATTTTTCAAATTGGAACATCTAATAGATCAATTTTGTATTTAATCAAACGAACAGGGCCACGCGTCGTGCTGTGATTGGTCTGTACTGCTTCGTGTGGATCGACAGATGCGAGCCGTTGGATCTAAGTAACATCGCACGGCTCAGAGGCACTACTTACCCCTTCGGTTAGATTCTATCCTAGCCATTGGATTGTAGTCGCACGGTGTACAACAAGCTTGCCAGAGATGGGCGGCGCTAGCGGCGGCAGGTGGCGGCAGAACGGTCAGACGGTGGCGGTGTCGATGCTACAGGAAGCGAGAGAGCGATGGGAGATTCTCACCAAGTTCGCCGTGGCGTGGCGAAGCTCAAGGTGCCTGCTGTTTGTCGAGGGGCGCGCTGGAGTTGCGTGGATTTCTCGCCGGAGAGATGTCTGGCGACGGGCACGCACTGTCGTTGTCGGGGACGAGGCTACAAGGCGCGCCAAATGCAAAATAAAGGGTGCGTTAGACGCATAAGAGAATATGGAGTGTGGGAGCTTCAAAGAGAAGGGGCGGCGCGGTCAGAGACTACCTGGAGGCTTTGTCGGAGAAAAAGCAGACGGCGGCGCTGCTGGTCGTCGTCGTTGCCGACGCTGGGGGGCACGCACGAGTGAGGTGAAGCCATTGGGAGGTGCGGTGGTTGATGGGGAACAAGTAAGCATGGTCGAGGAGGCGAGGTCTAGTCGGATTCGTCGCCGGAGTATCGTCGGGCAGAGGGACTTCGAGGTCAAAATTGTAGCAGCCTGGTGGCTCCTGTGGGGTGAGGTCTGGGGGAAAAGGGAGAGGAGGCCAGGGCGATTAATAGGGCACAGTCGCGGCGAGTAATGGTCGCGGCATCAACGCGAATTGAAGCTGTCTTCAAATGCCAGTAATGGCGAGGAGGAAAGAGGGGGGCGGGTTTCACGCGAGGAAGACGATGACGGGGCAGTGGTGTCGCTTGGCAGCAAGAGAGGAAGAGAGGGAATGGGGTCCATCTGTCATTCACTATACGGGTGAGATTCTGAGTGTATAACGTTTCGCTGCGGGGGCGAGCAGGTAGGCTGCTGATGGGCTTAATGGGCTAGTTAGCCTAGGCTGGGTTCGTTTCCATTTTTTTATACTGATGGTTTTTCTTTTTCTGTTTGAATAATCTGATTTGATTTTCAAACAAATAATTCAAGCAACAAATCAATTTAAACCTCAACCAAAATTTGTGTATATTCATATACTGATTAACAACACATTCCAAAGTCCAATTTATAATAATTCATTTATTATTTTTAGGGTCTTTTAATTATTTAAAATAGGCCCTAGTATTAATTAATTAAGGTTTAATATTATTATTCAATCTCCATTTGAATTCAAATCATCACCAAACTTTGGGTGAATTTTAATTCTGTTTATCAACATATTTCAAAGTCCAAAATAAAATAATTCTTTTATTCTTTTAAGATCTATTATTAATTAAATAAATAGACCACAGTCTTTAATTCAAATAGGTTTTAATTTATTTTTAAAACTCTTTTTGAATTCTAAATAATATCAAAATCTTTTCAGTAGGTTTCATTTGAAAACTAAAACACTTGGAAATCTTATTTAAAATAAATTAACAAGTTTTAGTGTTTATTTAAAATGGAAAAACCTTTACTTTAATAAAAATGGATATTAATAAATCCTCATGGTTTTATTTAAATAAACCTTTACTATTTTTATCAAACAAAATATTTTATTTCAAAAGCTTGGCCAAGATTTTATTTGGCTCTATAAAATAATCCTTATTTATAATTCTACCTTTTCTTTTGGAAACCAAATCTTTTTATTAAAAGGTTTAAAATTAGGGATTCCAATTATTAAAACTCTTTATTAATTGTCTATCTTTTTAAATCCCTTTAGGATTTTATTTGTCCAAAATAGGTTTTGATGTTTCCAATTGGAATCAAAAAGTTTCTTCTCACCCTGAAAATCAATAATTGTTTATTTTGTTTATTTATTTTTCACATAACAAGATTTGGAAAATCTTGGGATGTGAGAGGCTACCACCCTTAAAATAAATCTCGTCCCGAGATTTGGGGAGGCTAGGGGTTACAAGTTGGCTCAAAGCATCTAGGGTACTACCACCCTTAAAAAATTTCCAACTAGATTACTTCTTGGTTTGCTTGGGATCTTGATGTATCTTCTCTGGGCACTTGTCTACATAATGGCCTAACTCTTTGCATTTGAAACACAACACTTGGCTATTATCCTTCTTCTTCTTTGGTATCAATTCTTCTTGTTTATTTCCTTGGTTCTTCTTCTTTTCTGGGCAATCACTGGCATAGTGTCCCATTTCTTTGCAATTATAACATTGCAACTGGCTTATGTCCTTCTTCTTCTTTTTGGTTCTCTCCAAAGCTAAGAGTTCTTATAGTTCATGTTCTTCATACTTCACCACAAAGGTGGGAAATCTTTCTCTCTTCTTGGGGCAGTTACTAGAGATATGACCTTCTTCTTCACAAGAGTAGCAACACTTTGTGATCACTTTGGATTTGGCCTTATGATGCATAGTTTTGACTTTGCCTTCATCCTTCTTGGTAGAAGTTGTTCCTTCATGAGGGTTTACAAACTGTTGTTGCACTCCACCTTGTTTCCTTTGTTGAACTATGGAGTAGATGGGGCATTGGATAGGGACATGATTATTTCCTTCACATAGGTAACACGTAGCTTGAGATGTGGGGCATTGGTTAGTTGGATGTTTCTTTTCACAATTGGGGCATTGATCTTCATGCTCCTTGGAAGTGTGATCCTTGTTTCCACAAACATTGCAAGCTTGGGTTCCTTCTAAAATATCATCCTTGACATCCTTATTGTCACAAACTCCTTGAGAAAGGTTGTCTCCCATGTTGATCATTTGAGTGGCCATCCCTTGCAACAATTGGGATTGAATTTCCAAAAACTTTTGTATGGTTGGGTCTAATCCATTGTTGTTGGCTAAAAACTGAGTTGTCACTTGGTTCAACTGGGTTTGGTTTGCTAGTAGTTGTTCTCTCATGTGCATCTCTTGGTTTTTGATGTCACCCTTCTTGATGTTGGAGTCTCTTGGAGAAGTCATCTGTTTGGATTGGATTGGGATTAGGACAGGCAAAATATTTCTAAGGGAATAATTCTAATCACACGCATCACAATTCACACAAGCAAAGTGCAAGCAATCACCAACAAGCATTCCACTCAAACAACAAGTTTCAAGCATATTTTTAGGCAACCAAAAATATTTTTGTTACACCACATAAGTTGGTGGGTTTGACTTAAACTAAATATGGTGGTCCATCTATATGGTTCACTTGAGATCTTTCCATCCTTCTTGGTTGATTCTTCTTGAACAAGATGTTTGTATCCTTAGAGAATTTCTTGCATCTTGGTCTCAAAACTTCAAAGTAATGATGGTTCCTTCTAAGTTGTATTCCCTTAGTCTTCATGTCTTGAGTAATATTTCTTGTCTCACTTGTAGTCCTTAGTGAAATCCAAGTTGAAGTCCTTATTGAGAATAAGGTTGAAGTCACTTGAAGATGTTGAAGTCATTAGAGTTGATGAAGTCCTTTGCACATGGTGAAGTCTTTGGCCATGGAAAGGCTTTATCCATTAAGTTGAAATAGGAGAGATGTAGAGTCAAAACCAAAATGGTTGAGGAAAGAGTTTACAAGATTGTTTGTAAATAAGTTTTGGAACAAATACAACTCCTATTTTTCTAAGGGTTTTTTGTCCAATCCTAGGGTTACAATCCTACAGGCAACACAATGCTCTGATACCATCTGTAAGGTTCCCAACCTTTAATAAGGTAGAGATCCCTGTGTTCACAATGCTAGTCCCTGGATCAATAGCTAGCATCCACAGTTAAGATGTAATATCAAGAAACAAAGGTCATAATACAACTTTATAACCAGGAATAAAATAATTTATTACATCTTACATAGCTCATTTGGCTATCTCATTACAATGCAGCAGAATATAACAATAGCATGGGGTCCTTCATCTTCAAAGTGCCACATGCAGACATGTTGGTTGTAGACTTGTAATCCTAATCATTAAACTTCACTAACATCAAACAAACCTGCAACATAATAAGTTACAGCCACAAGGGTCAATACATTTGAATTGTATTGGCAAGTGATACTATGGTAGTATAGTGGAGTCTATCATCTATATGCATTTGGCTAAGTGGAGCTTAGGATTTCTTTGCTCAAAATAGATTTTCCTTATCATTTGAAAACATCAAGTTTTTGTTTGACAAAAATCACCCAAGGCATCTCCCAATAGAAATTGGTGATCCTTCAACCCTTGTTCAACCACAAGATTTTAACTTAGAAATTGGGATGAGGATATTCTTGATAGCTTCCATGTCTTGATGCTCAAATTGTCCTTTGCCAGGGACATGGCTAAGTACTTAGATTTTTCACTCTGCAGAGGTGGTGCACTTTCCCCACAAGACTTAGTTTCACCAAGACAAGATCTTTCAGAAGCCTTCCCTTAGACCAGAATGGACGCATTCCAACCTATCATTCCCCTACCACCAACTGTCCATTTGGCTAAGTTATTGCAACCTATATGATCCAGACAGAGCCCATAATGCCAAGTGGCTGCACTTGAAGCTTCTCAACATTTGACATCTCAAATCTCTTTGTTCCTGGGTGGCCATCCACAAGTGAGATACACAAAGGTAAACCATAGAAATGGGCCTTGTGAACCACTCAACACAAACCATTCCTTCCATTCCACCCAGGTGATACATTCACTTAGTTGTTTTATTAAACAAAACACAAGTCCACAGACTTAGAAATATTTCATAGCATGAATATAATACTCCCTTGTTTTCTAATAGCTAAGCTAAGCATGATGGTAGTAGGAATCTTAACTTAGGAAATTTCTACCAAGGTTTCATCTACTAGGATTTCCCATGGCATAGTTTATACTTAGCAAAAATTCCATGCAAGTCCTACTTAGAAAATATCACTAATGCATAGTGAAAATAATGGGACAAAAGTATGAAGCATCACTTGCCTTTTTGGTAGAGAATATAAGTTCACTCCTTGATATTTAAATGTTCACACTCTTCAAATTTCACTACAATTCAATCAAGCAAGCAATATTTCAATCTACCATTCACGCAAAACATCACATAAAATAATAGAAACAAAACAATGCATGCAAACATGCCAAACTTTGTTTTATTTACAAAAGTGGTTTATAATAGGTTATAAACATTATAAAACACTTATTGGTCATTTTATAAAGTGGCAAAACTATTTGCAAAAGATTTCACCTATAAACCATTTTTGAACAAAATCAATATTTTATGTGGTTGAAAATGCCTTTAGCAAAAACAACTATTTTATGTGTTTCACCAAATACATTTTTAAATCATTAAACTTGGTTCTTGGGGTCAGAGAGTTTATTCCAAAATATTTCCCAAAGATTTTCTTCAAAAAGCATTTTTAACAAATAAACAATATTTTTATTTGACTAGAAATGGTTTAAATCAAAAGTTTATTCTTTTGCTTAACCGAATATATTTGTTAAACCACAAATTGATTTCTATGGTCAGTAGGTTCAAAACAAACCATTTGCCAAAGGTTTTATCTCAAAAATCATTTTAGAACGATTTTTATATTCTAAATAGGCATACACAAGTTTCTGTAAAAACAATCAATTTAACAGAAGCATTTTATTAAACAAAGTACATGGTCATAAAGTACTTGTTTTGCTGAATCCATTGATATAAAATTTGCAAAATTTGGACGTGTGGTTTGAAAGTTATGAATTTTTCAAATTGGAACATCTAATAGATCAATTCTGTTTTTAATCAAACGAACAGGGCCACGCGTCGTGTTGTGATTGGTCTGTACCGCTTCGTGCGGATCGACAGATGCGAGCCGTTGGATCTAAGTAACATCGCACGGCTCAGAGGCACTACTTACCCCTTCGGTTAGATTCTATCCTAGCCATTGGATTGTAATTGCACGGTGTACAACAAGCTTGCCAGAGATGGGCGGCGCTAGCGACGGCAGGTGGCGGCGGAACGGTCAGACGGTGGCGGTGTCGACGCTACAGGAAGCAAGAGAGCGATGGGAGATTCTCACCAAGTTTGTCATGGCGTGGGGAAACTCAAGGTGCCTGGTGTTTGTCGAGGGGCGTGCTGGAGTTGCGTGGATTTCTCACCGGAGAGATGTCTGGCGACGGGCACGCACTGTCGTTGTCGGGGACGAGCCTACAAGGCGCGCCAAATGCAAAATAAAGGGTGCGTTAGACACATAAGAGAGTAGGGAGTGTGGGAGCTTCAAAGAGAAGGGGCGGCGCGGTCAGAGACTACCTGGAGGCTTCATCGGAGAAAAAGCAGACGGCGGCGCTGCTGGTCGTCGTCGTTGCCGATGCTGGGGGGCACGCGCGAGTGAGCTGAAGCCACTGGGAGGTGCGGTGGTTGATGGGGAACAAGTCAGCATGGTCGAGGAGGCGAGGTCTGGTCAGATTCGTCGCTGGAGTATCGTCGGGCAGAGGGACTTCGAGGTCAAAATTGTAGCAGCCTGGTGGCTCCTGTGGGGTGAGGTCTGGGGGAAAAGGGAGAGAAGGCTAGGGGGATTAATAGGGCACAGTCGCGGCGAGTAATGGTCGCGGCATCAACGCGAATTGAAGCTGTCTTCAAATGCCAGTAACGGCGAGGAGGAAAGAGGGGGGCGGGTTTCACGCGAGGAAGACGATGACGGGGCGGTGGGGTCGCTTGGCAGCGAGAGAGGAAGAGAGGGAATGGGGTCCATCTGTCATTCGCTATACGGGTGAGATTCTGAGTGTATAACGTTTCACTGCGGGGACGAGCAGGTGGGCTGCTGATGGGCTTAATGGGCTAGTTAGGCTGGGCTGGGTTTGTTTCCATTTTTTTATACTGATGGTTTTTCTTTTTGTGTTTGAATAATCTGATTTGATTTTCAAACAAATAATTCAAGCAACAAATCAATTCAAACCTCAACCAAAATTTGTGTAGATTCATATACTGATTAACAACACATTCCAAATTCAAATTTATAATAAATCATTTATTATTTTTAGGGTCTTTTAATTATTTAAAATAGGCCCTAGTATTAATTAATTAAGGTTTAATATTATTATTCAATCTCCATTTGAATTCAAATCATCACCAAACTTTGGGTGAATTTTAATTCTGTTTATCAACATATTTCAAAGTCCAAAATAAAATAAATCTTTTATTCTTTTAAGATCTATTATTAATTAAATAAATAGACCATAGTCTTTAATTCAAATAGGTTTTAATTTATTTTTAAAACTCTTTTTGAATTCTAAATAATATCAAAATCTTTTCAGTAGGTTTCATTTGAAAACTAAAACACTTGGAAATCTTATTTAAAATAAATCAACAAGTTTTAGTGTTTATTTAAAATGGAAAAACCTTTACTTTAATAAAAATGGATATTAATAAATCCTCATGGTTTTATTTAAATAAACCTTTACTATTTTTATCAAACAAAATATTTTATTTCAAAAGCTTGGCCAAGATTTAATTTGGCTCTATAAAATAATCCTTATTTATAATTCTACCTTTTCTTTTGTAAACCAAATCTTTTTATTAAAAGGTTCAAAATTAGGGATTCCAATTATTAAAACTCTTTATTAATTGTCTATCTTTTTAAATCCCTTTAGGATTTTATTTGTCCAAAATAGGTTTTGATGTTTCCAATTGGAATCAAAAAGTTTCTTCTCACCCTGAAAATCAACAATTGTTTATTTTGTTTATTTATTTTTCACATAAGAAGATTTTGAAAATCTTGGGATGTGACAAATAACTTGGTTTCTTGGGAGTTGGATGCATGAGTAGAGCTTACTCAATACAAGTGGAGGCTAGCAAAAGACTGGGAGCGACCAACTAAGAGAGCAATAATGGCCATAATCATGCAGAGCGACAAAACATTATCAATCAAAGCATAAAGTGGTATCATAATTCAAAAACTAAATGATCATAGAGGCTAAGGTGACTAGTTCATAGTCATAACATGGTGTGAGAATGTGCCAAGTCAAACCAAACAAAGCATCAAAGGAGAAGACCATAATACTATGCTTTTGTATGCTAAAACAACGCATGATTCTTTCAAGGCACATTAAGCAATTCCAATTGTTTGGAACAAGTCATGCTACAACAATAATCACTAAGCATAAAGTCAAAACAACATCTAGCATGACATGAGAAAGTCTAAGTCACAGTCAAAGCAAGCTCCCTTTGTACCACTATAAGCATGAAACTTTCTACTCCTTTCCAACACCAATCAACTTATTTGAAAAAACACAACGAAAGCGGGGGTCCAACTACTTTATTCAAGCAAACTAAGCAAACAAAAACCAAAAACGAAAACTAAGACACTCCAAGAACAACACAACTGTGCATGGAACAATAAAAATGAAGTGTCTAGAAAGAGACCTGAGATTTTTATTGATGAAGAAGGGGATGCCTTGGGCATACTCAAGCTTTGACGCTTGTACTTATTGAATATTTCTTGGGGTGACACGGGGTGGCATCCCTGCGGTGACCCAACATACCACTGCATGTGTAGTACACTATAGTCGTGGACATGACACTCACAAAACACCGTTCCGTAAATATCACATCCCTCAGAGTGGTACAACAGAAACATTGCGGGTCCATATTACAAACATTCACACATTATTATTATTACAATACCAGAAGTTCAAGACTTCAAAAGGTTCAACTTACAAACCAAAATATAAAGTGTTTCAGTGGAATTTAAAAGTAACAACTCCGACTAGGAGTTGAGCTCAGCAGCTTATTCTATAGAGTTCATGCTGCTCGGCTCCGTTGGTTACTACTAACTAGGGGTACTTAGTTGGCCTCGTTATCCTCGACACCATAGCGGATTTCGTAATCCACTCCTTCAACTCCTCCGAACAGATCGGGTTCCTCGTAGAACACATCTTCTTGACATTCGGCTGCATACATGGGCACGTCTTCGGGTTCCTCAGAGTCTAAGCAAGGGATCAAAGGAAAGAATGAGTAACAGCGTTGCCCAACAAGTTCATTATATGCAAGGTGGGAAGTTTGATGCTCTAACTACCACCTCGGATTATAAATCCTTGGCACTATGCAATTTTTGTAAATCTTTCTTCAAAGATTAATTTTATTCTGGAAAACTATGACAATCAGCCTTCACAGGTTGACCAGAACTTTCATGGAGTTCCTTTCCTGCCGCATTCATAGCTCCTTCCCGGAATAGGGAGTAACAAGTTACAATTCTTACACTCTGCAGAGGTGCGTTACTTTACCCATGAGAGATCAACTCCTTGTTGCACAACCGGGAGTACTTTACCGTCCACAATTCCATGATGTGGGGACCAGTAGTTGGTCCAAGCCAATCACTGCCCCCTTAGCGACCTCGCATGCCTCCTTGGTGTACACCATGCCCACATAATGAATTACGGCAATGGTTTGTACAAACCGTTAGATGCCAGAACTATCGTGGGACGATGAGGGTTCCCACCCATATGCTGCATATCCTCTGCGAATTACCAATTAATATGCACGCTACGAGTGATAACAGCCACGACCTGCACATCCGGCTACATGCGAGAGGAAGAAGATACAACTGACTTCTCTGTCCCATTCCAAATCTCATGGCTAACGCGTAATATACAGTGCTAGAATCACTGATGCCAGGGGTTATTAAGTCCCTACTTGATCATTATTGTTGCAGATAGAACCCTAAGTTCTATTGCTCCAGTATATCACCAGTTAGGATGATATCTATGATTTCTTTATTTGTGAAATTAATATTTTCTTTCTTTTATAGTATATATGATAACACACAATTTGCAAATATTTTGATAAAGAATCTTCAAAGTACATGAGCAAGTGATGAACTTGCCTTGTCATGGCAAGGTAGTGAAGTCTGATGCTTGCACTGGACCTTGAGCTTCTAGTTCTAACAAAACATCATTATTGCCCGTAAGGACAATATTTAAAGCAGCAAAAATGATTATGCAATAATGTAATGCATCATTTTGACTTGACATGCATTTACCCCATTATTTAAAAAGGTTCTTTTTAATAATAAAGGATTTATAAATATTACTTTTTAATATGTATAACATATTTTGAATTTTATTTTATTTCATTTCCCTTTTATTTGACTTTAATAATTCTTTTAGGAATTATCACTTAAATATCAAAAATTGTTATTAAATATTTATTTAGTATTTTGAAAAAATACTATAATATTAATATATAATGAAAGTGATTTTTATTTATTTTTATCACCTTTCAATAATTTTGTAAAATTCCATAAGGAATATATAATTTACAAAATTCTTAATAAAATTTAAATGTCTAAAAATTTATTTCTTAATTTATTTGGATAGTGTAGATTATTGTGAATCCAAAAATATTTTATTTACAATTTTTGGACTTTTATTTTATTTTCTAGTATTTAATTAAGTCCAGGGGTATTTTGGTCTTTTCCTGTTTATTAAAACAGGCATGAAAATATTTCTGGGCTAGTTATACTTATTGGGCCCTAGTAGCCCATTAGTCACAGACACAAGAACCACCCCGAAGGGTCTGGACCAACTCGTCCCACTCCTCACCGCCTCTCTCTCTCCCTCGAGTTCATCCTCTCCTCCTTTGACCCCGACCCTGTGGCCGGCGATGCCGCCACCGGCGATTCCCGCCGCCATAGGCCGTTCTGGTCACCGCCATGGTGCAACAGGGCGTTGTCGACAATGCCAAGTGGATTCGAGCCTGGGGCTCTCCTGCAATGGATCGATGTCGTCCCGAACCCTAGGGTTTGGGAGTTGGCATGGATCTAGGTGCTGCCGTGGCCGTCGTGTGTCGAGGTGATGCTCTACACCTCCAGGCGTGATCAAGGTCGCTGTCTTGGCGCCATGCGGGTTGCAGCGCCCCTTCTAGGGTGCTCCCCGTGCCGCCATGGCCGTCGGCCCCTCTGCTTCCTCTTCTAGTCTTCAGCGAGGACCTACAGTGAGTTCGATTCTTCTTTCCTGGTGCTCTCTGTGCTTGCTGATTCGATTCTAGATGCTGGCAGTGACCTCTCTGATTACTATCTGATTTTGATTAGGATGATTTATCCATTTAGGGTTCCTATACTATGATTGATCATATACTGGATGATTTGGATCATGTTTGGATGAATTGTAAACATGCTAAGTGGTTATTGGCTTGAGGCTTGTTGCTTAAGATGATCTATAATGTTTCTGGTGGCTTATTAGATGATTTTATGCTTGGATTGTATCTGATTCATATGATATATTTGCTTGGGAAATATGCTTGGTAAAGCCAATGACTTGATAACTTTCCACTGTTATTTGATTTATGGTCATGATTATGATAGGATGAAACCACTGTCTTAGTGCTGTTGGCTTGGGAATTAACTTGTGGTTTGAGATCATCACAGTGAAGTTTAACATAGGGATATCCTAGCTATGATTCCCGTGTTAACAGGAAAATGATTAGTAAGTTGATTGTCTGAATTTGTGATGATTAAATGTCTATCCTGTCTCATATAGAATTGTTCTTGTGACACCATCATGGTATGGCACACAAGTTTGGTTCTAATCCATTGATTTGGTCAGTTTATGCTTAAGACAAACTTGGCTTTGAAAGATAAATGTAAATGTTCTTTTCTGAATTCCCTAAGGCCAATGATGTTGGTCTGAGGCTTAGGGATTCAGATCCTATCTAATTGATTCATATAGATAGTCCTGGTGGTGGTACCAGCTATTGTATTTGAATCAAAACTTGAAGAAAAGTGATAGTAGGCTTTATCATTCTATGGATCCAAAAGATTTGTTTCTAAGGTGATACCCTTCCTTTAGGGGTGTGCCTAGAAATTAGATCATAGCTATATTTATGCTTGAACTGTATTATATAGTTTCACAACCAGAGCAAGGATGTTGCTCTGAGCTCTGGCTGGATCCTGGTACTTTGTTGTTTGCTTTTAGAGTTTAAAATCCCTATGATGGATTCACCCCACTTGGGTGCTTTCTGAGGGTTTGTTTTATAAAACAACACATGCTTCTCTCTGGATGATATGATTAGATCATGTGAAGGTTTTATGAAACTCACCACACACTCTGATGGTTGTGGAGTAAGTTGGTTATGATCTGGAT
This sequence comes from Avena sativa, assembly GCA_916181665.1. Taxonomy (NCBI): domain Eukaryota; kingdom Viridiplantae; phylum Streptophyta; class Magnoliopsida; order Poales; family Poaceae; genus Avena; species Avena sativa. The sequence goes on along the minus strand of OV702289.1, from coordinate 34,064,221 downwards.
CTGGTTCTGCTAGACTCCTGTGCTTGCTCTTGAGCTAGCCTGCTCCTCCTAGCTCCTGGACTTGGCCTTGCTGTCCACCTGATCCTTCCCCCTCCTTATGTCACCATCCTGGTGATGTTTGGTTGATCTTGGGTGGTTTGGTTCGGCTGTTGTGCTTGGTAAGCTGCTATCTAAGCTAGTTGTTCTTGTGGGCAAGCAGTGGAGAGATGAACTAGTGCCTCTCCATGGTTGTGCTTGTGGTTTTGTGAGATTGGAGCTGTGCAGTGAGGTTGACACCACACCACATGCATGTTGGTGAGAGTCCTGCCTGTGTGCTTGCTGTGCACTTGTGGATAGGTTCAGAATTTTGAAACTTACTATTATCTAGTTACTTTCACCTAGCTGGTGGATTTTCCCCTCTTGGCTGTCATTCGACTTCTGGCTTTAAACTTATGAAAGATGGATTCTTTCATATTGGTGAAACTTGCCCCTTTTTATAAATTTCTCAATGATGAATTTGTCTAGTGCACTTCACTGACATGTCTGAGAGAAAATAATACTAACTCTAACCTTTTATTTCTCTCTATATATATTATGTTTGTTTTGCAGGTATAGATATAAAGATGAAGATTTTAGATTAGGTTTTATTTTATAGAATAGTTAGTAAATAGTCCAATGTAATCTTCTTCATATTTTTGTAATTTTCTTTTTATTATATTGTAATCTTCATTTTATTCTTCTGTAATAAAGATTACCTTATTATTAATAAAGAATATTCTTATTCTTTATATATTTACTTTTGTGAATTGTGTGGATGATTTCAATAAGTTATAATTTTGTAACTTGATTATATATTGATGATATGAAATAAGTTTCATATTCATTATTTTTTTCTTTGGATAGAATTTAAGTTGTAATATTTATTTCTTAATTAAATTAAGATTCAAAATTTATCCCTAATTTATTTGAATTATAATTCAAACACTCAAGTTTAAAATTCAAATTCATTTTAAAACACATAATTCCTTAAAGATCATATCAAAGTCTATAGCAATCCTCCTTTGAGACTATGCCTAATCTCAAAGTAAGAAAGAAACCTTGATCACTTAAGGTTTTTATTTGGCAAAAAAATTACCCACATTTTCATAGATAAATGCATGCAACATTCCATATTCCTAAATCTACCCTTCGTTAGTTCCTAAATACTGGGATGTTACAATCCCCAAGCTTGAGCTTTTATCCATTCTTCATCTCAATACATCATTCTTTCCCTACACCTGAAAATTTCCTTCATACAAAACTTCACACAATCTTCATTAGCAACATTATTGTATTCAAAAGTAATAGACCTTTGGGTTTAGTTTCAAAACAGAAAAAATTTCATTAAAAACACAAGCTACTGTAGCAATTCCCTTTAAAAAAGCTCAATTTAACAAAGAGAACTCGAAAATAAATCGATAGGAGACAAATGCAATTAATGGCAGAAATCTGTCAAAATAGACCAGAAGGTAAAAAGCGATTTTTTCGAAGACCTTCTGTTGCTCAAATAAAAAAGTGTTGAACTAAAGAAAGTTAGATAACAACCTGGGGGATTTATTCAGAAAATTACAGCTCAATCAGACATATAGAGATTTTTCATGAATTTTTACAGGGAAGCACAAAAATCTGTTATGGGACAACAACTTCCCCAAATCTTACTTCCCTCTCATTAGAGGTAACAAAAAGGATCAGGAGAGGTTATTACATAAGTAATAACTTCCAAGACTCAATAAAACTATTGAGTTATCTCCCAATAAGTACTTTTCTTTAATGCCTTTAAGTTAGGCACAAGAAGTAAGAATCAAGTATTTTCAAACGAAGAAGCACCGACATCAAATTTTGCTTTAAAAGGAGGACCAAAAGGTAACTTATCTCTCCTCATAGGGAAGTGTTCAATACGTTTCTTGAATGGGAATTGATATTTAATGGTGCCTTCTTTCATATCAATGATGGCACCAATAGTTCTAAGAAAAGGTCTTCCCAAAGTAATAGGACAAGAAACATTGCATTCAACATCCAAAACTTAGAAATCAACAGGGACATAGGCATTGTTAACCATAATAAGAACATCATTAACACTCCCCATGAGTTTCTTTTTAGCATTATCATCAAGTGGGACATCCAAATAGCAATCTTCCAAAGGTGGCAAATCAAGTATTTCATAAATCTTTCTAGGCATAATAGAGACACTAGAACCAAGGCCACATGAAGCTTTGAGATCAAAGTCATTCACTTGCATATTAATGATGCTTCCAAACTATCTTCTACTTTCCTAGGAATAGAAGATTTGTGTTTAAATTTTTCTTCCTTAATTTTAATGAGAGCATCTGTAATGTGTTTGGTGAAAGCCATATTCATAGCACTAGCATTAGGACTTCTAGCAAGCTTTTGTAGGAACATAATCACTTTAGAAATATTGCAACCATCAAGATCAAAATCAAACTTAGCATCACAGGTAGTAGACTTATTGGGTTTAGGAATTGTTGTAGGAGGAATGGGGACTTCTTGTGGTTTGCTAGCATCAATATTGGTGGTGGTAATAGTACAAATACTATTGTTTCTAGCAATTTCAGCTTGTCTTTCCCACTTAGCATGTAATTTAGCTAACAGTCTAACATTTTCATCAATAGTAACTTATAGGGCATGAGTAGCAGCAAAGGTACTTTCCAAGGTTTTAGGTTTAGCAGCCATTTTATTAATCAAAGAGGATTGTGCTTCAGACAAAGATGAAATATTCTTCTCAACATTCAAAATCTTTTCCTCCACAGTTTTGTTGAAAGTAGTTTGTTTAATAGTAAAGTATTTAAGAATGACTTCAAGTTCAGAGGGATCACTTCTATTGTTGTTGTAGGAATTTCCATAAGTATTACCATTATTGGGAGGATAAGGCCTATAATTATTATTACAAAATTATTCCTATAGGAATTGTTGTTGAATTGTTGTTTCTAATGAAGTTCACATCAACTTGCTCTTCTTGAGCAACCAAAGAGTCTAAAGGAAGATTATTTGGATCAATATGATCTTTTCCATTAACAAGCATAGCCATGATAACATCAATTTTATCACTCAAGGAGGAAGTTTCTTCAACAGAATTTTCCTTCTTACCATGTGGAGCTCTCTCAGTGTGCCATTCATAATAGTTGACCATCATATTATCAAGGATCTTTGTTGTAGCATCAAAAGTAATGGTCATAAAGGTACCTCCAGCAGCTGAATCCAACAGATTTCTTGAAGAGAAATTTAACCCTGCATAAAAAGTTTGGATAATCATCCAAGCAGTCAGTCCATGAGTGGGATAGTTCTTTACCAAAGATTTCATTATTTCCCAAGCTTGAGAAACATGTTCACTATAAAGTTGTTTAAATTTTATTATTTCACTTCTCATAGATATAATCTTAGTAGGAGGATACTATTTTCTAATAAAAACAGCTTTGCATTTAATCCAAGAATCAGTACTATTTCTAGGCAAGGATAGCAACCATTCTTTAGAACTTCCTTTCAAGGAGAAAGGAAACAACTTGAGCTTAATAATATCTTCATCTATATCCTTATATTTTTGCATCTCACAAAGTTCAACAAAGTTACTGAGGTGGGCAGCAGTATCATCAGAACTAGCACCAGAAAATTGCTCTTTCATAACAAGATTCAACAAAGCAGGCTTAATTTCATAAAAGGTAGCATCAGGAGCAGGTGGAGCAATAGGTTTACTTAGGAAATCATTGTTGTTTGTGCTAGTGAAGTCACACAACTTGGTGTTCTCAGCAGAATTCATTTTTGCAAAGGTGAAGCAAACCAACAGCAGTAGCACCTAGAGTACGAACTAATTTTTGTGTGTTTTTATAAGAAAAGGCAAACCAAATGAAACAATTTTTTTTTGTAATTTTTGATAAAAAGAAGCAAGCAAAACAAAACAAAATAAACTAAGAAAAACAAATACAAAGTAAAGAGAATGGTTGTGAAGGACTCCCCTTGTGAAGTGATAAGTCGGAAATGTATCTATAATTTTTGTGTTCCATGCTTGTTTAGTATCTACTTTGCTTTGCTTTGTCCACACTTTGAGGTGTTTTTATATGTTTTCTGGTACTAACCTATTAACAAGTTGCCACAGTGCCAATTGCCTGTTTTCTGCTGTTTGTGGTTCCAGAAAAGCTAGTAAGGAAATATTCTCGGAATTGGATGGGACAAAAGCCAAAGTAAATATTTCATCGAGGAGAACATGGAGTCCAGAGGAGAGACGAAGGGGAGACATAGGGCGGCCGCACCCCCAGGCATGGTCCCACCCTAGGCCACGCCTGAGCAGGGTGTGGGCCCCCTGGCCGCCCTCCTGCCTCGCCTCTTCGCCTATAAGAAGCCCCCGATGCCTAAACCCTAAGGACCCAATCAATATTCCACGAAACCGTCTATAGCCACCGCCACCATCGTCCTTAGATAGGGGGATCTGAAGCTCTTCCCGGCACCCTGCCGGAGGGGAGATCATCCCGGAGGCCTTCTTCTTCATCATGCCAGCCTCCGGTATGAAGCGTGAGTAGTTCCACCTTGGACTACGGGTCCATGTAGTAGCTAGATGGTTGTATCTCCTCCTTTGTGCTTTAATGTCTAGATCTTATGAGCTCCGTTCATGATCAAAATCTCATCTATTTGTAATCATGCATGTTGTGTTTGCGGGGAACCGATGGATATTGAGATTACTATGTCAGATTGATTAATGGTTTTGTCTTATTGATTCTATCATGTCTGTGTTGTTTGTGATCTTGCATGCTCTCTGTTGGTAGTAGCTATCTTGGCCAAGTAGTTGCTAGTGACTCCAAGAGGGGGTCTTTATGCTCGATAGTGGGTTCATGCCTCTATTTAATCTAAGGGAAGTGACAGAAATCTCTAAGGTTGTAGATGTGTTGTTGCTACTAGGGAGAAAACAACGGTATCTTGTTCATGGAACAAGTGGATTGTTTACCTTACACACTTTGCTTAAAGCAGTTGTCTGTTGCTTGTGATGACCCACAAGTGTAGGGGATCGCAACATTCTTCGCGGGTAGTATTACCCAATTTATTGATTCGACACAAGGGGAGCCAAAGAATACTTGCAAGCCTTAACAACTGAGTTGTCAATTCAGCTGCACCTGGAAATAGTTCTTGCTCACATAAGTTTATCAATAGCAACAATTTGTAGTAGCAACATCAAAGCAACAGCAACAATGAAACAAGAGCAATAGTAACAGTGACGGTAACCAGTGGGATTTGAGTGCGGTAGGCATAGGGATGGATGGACTAGCGTTGCATGGACGAGTCTAAATATGTAACTTCAAGATCTGGGGCATTGCAGAGAATAAGCATCTAAGTACTAAACAATCCTAGGCATGTGCTCCAAATATATTCATACGTGCTCGCAATGAGAACTTGCACAACATCTTCTGTCTAGCTAGCCCGTGGCAGCGGGGCCTCTAGGGAACTACTGGCAATTAAGGTGCTCCTTTTAATAGAGCACCGGAGCAAAGCATTAACACTCAATGAACACATGTGATCCTCACACCACAGCCATCCCCTCTGGTTGTCCCAATTATTGTCACTTCAGGTCCTTTGGATCCGGACAATGATATGTGTACACAACTTGCAGATAAGATCACAAACAAAACTATCATAATGATTCAATAATAAGTTCAGATCTGAGATCATGGCACTCGGGCCCTAGTTACAAGCATTAAGCACAACAAGTTGCAACAAAGTGAAATAGCACTAATAGAGATACTAGGCACTATGCCCTAACAATCTTATTTGATTACATGATAGAACTCATCCAATCCCTACCATCCCCAAGTCTACAGCGGGGGATTACTCACTCATGGATGAGGGAAACATCGATGGTTGATGGAGATGCGTTAGTGATGACGATGGCGATGATCCTCTCCAAATTCCCCGTCCCGGCAGGGTGCCAGAACGGAGTTTCTGGATCCGAATCTTGGTTTCTGGTGGCGGCGGTGGAGCAGAACTCTTTCTGGAAAACTATCGAACCCCCCTCGGTTTTTATGTCGAGAGGTAACTTATAGGCATAGAGGGAGGCCGATGGGGGGTGTCTAGGGTGGCTGCACCCCTAGGCGCGACCAGAGGTGGGCCCGCGCCTGGCAGGGGTGTGGGCCCCTCAGGCCCCTTCTCCGTCTCGTCTTCTGGATCCGTGGATCTTCTGGTGAAATATAATTTTTGGCATATTTTCCGGGATTTTTCCTGATAGTTGATTTTCTGCACAAAAACTAGACACCAAGGTAATTCTGCTGAAAACAACGTCAGTCCGTGTTAGTTGTATTCAAATCACACAAGTTTAGAGGAGAAACAATAACAAAAGTGTTCGGTAAAGTAGATACATTTTGGACGTATCAACTCCCCCCAAGCTTAGCTTATTGCTTGTCCTCAAGCAATTCAGTTGAAAACTGAGTGCGATAAAAGAACTTTCACGAACACATTTGCTTCATATAATGTATATATTCTCAGCACATGAGTAGATGCTTAAACTATTCATAATAAAGAGTATGCATCTAAGTCTACTCAATAGTTATTGCAAGCTATGAAGAAAAACTAACTCAATAATAATAAGTAGCATGAAACATAAACATAAGCAACATTGCAATGCTCATAGTAAGGTATGATAGAGTGGTATCTCCCTTGCCTTTGTTTGTAGAGCACAATATAAATGCCAAGGCACCTCTGAAGTTCAAGTGAAGACTAGAAGTAAAGATATCAGAGATACAAGCATCAGAGTCATGACATAATTAACAAAGTTTTGGAACAAACACAAGAATGACAACTATGCTCTCAAGAAGGTGCTCATAGAATAAGTGGTGACTCAACAAGGTTGTAAAAAGGTTTTGTAAAGTTTGAAAGGCTTCCAAATGCTGAAAGGAAGGTACTCATTAGTTTTGAGCTCTCATTGCCCCTATCATAGGCATGTTCACGTGGTTAAGGTGAAAGTGAGGTCCAATCTGAGTTATATGCTTGACAGACCATCAACTGGAAATCCCAAGTCCCTTGAGTATGAGGGCCGCTCCGCATGCTACTCAACTTTGGTTACATGCAAGTTCTTGTCATTGTACATACATGCATATCATAGAGAACCGCCAACGTGGTACCCTTGCACATGATACATGAGCTATGCCATGATCAAAATGATAAGGCAAGCAGACAATGAGCATCTCATTGATCTTTTTATTTACTATGTGCATAGCTTTTTATTGAGGATGCTTCATAAATGCTCATTATGGTGATGCTGCAAGTTTCCACCATGATTAGGCATGGCTTAGGCTAGCGGCCCAGGGGTTTATCTAACACAATGTCTAGACTCCATGAACTCACAAGGTCCCCTTTTATTTCACATTGTCGACATCCGCAAAAAAAGAGCAAGGTATCAACTGGATGAGATATCCAAAAAGTGTTGAAAGCGTTCCCCATGACAACACGGTTCTACTGACTCCCAGCATATAATTTGCAAGCATATAACTTTCATGGACAGGTCACAATGGTTCAAGATTATTAAGTGCAAGGAATAAAGTGTGCCATCAAGTTCGCGAGAGCTTTACTAACTAACTTTCTCAAAATAGACAAACATTTTATTTGGAAGAAAACACGGCATATGTAATATGCACTGAAATAGCAAATGATGCTAATAGGTAGGTATGGTGGACACTGTTGGCAATATTGGTTTTGGGGAGTTGGAAACACAGGTAGAGCTAGTACTCAGTGCAAGTGAAGGCTAACAATAGAGAGGGAGCGACAAACGAGAGAGCAATAACTATCATAATCATGCTTGCAACAAAACAGAACTAATTATGGCATGAAAGTGATACAAGAACTCTGAGGCAAAATAAATCATCGAGGCTTACTGACTATTGATTAGTCATATGCATGCGTGAGCATGTGCCAAGTCGATTCACATAAACAGTCAGAGGAGGATACCATAATATCATACCAAAATATGAATAAAACAATGCAAGCAAACATTCATATGACATGCTACAAACTATTAGAAAGCTGGAGCTAATCATAGACAAGCAAGAACTACTAAGCATCCATCATTAACATACTCCTTATAATGAATAGACTAAGCATGCTCACAATGATGAGTATAATGAAAACAAATAGAGTTCGTTACCAGCCTCTTACCACAACTCAAGTTGTCTTAATCTTCATTATTGCCCTTCACTTGTGTGACTTGAATAATAACATGAAACCAAAATCCACTGAGGACGACTGAACCCTGCGAAGAACTCACAAAACCAAAGAAGAATAACAAATATTTTTGGTGTTTTTGATTTTTCAAACAAGCCAGCAAAGCAAAAACAAACCAAACAAAGCAAAATCTTTTTGGATTTTTCTTTTAAGGCAAACCAAAACCAAAAAACAAAGAAACAAACCAAGAGAAACAACAGAAATATTTTTGGTATTTTGGTGTTTTTGAGTAAGAAGCAACAACAACCAAAAACAAAGCCAAACAATGGATATACAAAGAACCGACTGAACATGATATATATATGAGTGTGATGTCGGTATACCTCCCCCCAAGCTTAGGCTTTTGGCCTAAGTGGGGCTCAATAGCACGGGTAATAACCCCAAGCTGGTGGGTCATCATAGGAATGATTATAGTCAGGTGCTTGTGATGAATAAGAAGATGCACCCCAATCAAATGAGGGATGCTGGTATGAAGACTCTCCCATGTTGGAGGGTGAACCGAATCATCTTCGGCATCCTCCCCAACATTCTCTTGCTGGGAGAGCTCCGCCACATATGTGTCAAACTCTTCCTCCGTGAGCGACCATCCTTGCCTGTTATCAAAATTAAACAAAGCAGGCGCAGGCAAATAAAATATTTTCTCAGTCCTACCCTTTCTTCGACCTTGCTAGGAAAAATATAATTCATACGGTAAACTTCTCACATTATCCCCCAAGGAAACAAAACCATGCTGAACCATGGATTCAAGATCAAGCCTCTCTATGGGGAACCGATAATCTGAATGGTGAGGCTCTAAACCATGGAAAGCTAGCAACCTAGAAGCAATGAGACCTCCACAAATTCCACCCTTCTCGTGGTTGGTGGTGAGACGGTGAGCTATCAAAGCACCCAGGCTATAAGATCTATTCCTATTCAGAGCAGCTGCGATAAAAGCTAGATCAAAAGAAGACAACTTTCTAGCAATCTTTCTAGCAAGAACACACTTGGTAATGAAATAGGCAAAGTATCTAATGGCTGGGAGCTGAATGTTCCGAATTTTACCACTTTCCTTTGAGAATTCAAAACCTTGGAAAATATCAGCGTATAAATCCATAAGAGACTTGGGTCTCTCCTTGATCTTCTCACAAGATCCCCACTGAGGTACTCTAATTGCTACACAGAAATCAGCAAAAGGCAGGTCGACAGGTATATTGTATATTTTGTAATGGACCATGGGATTAGAAGTAGACCAAGTAAACCGAAAGTCCTACACAAAGGCCATGGTTAGCTTAACAAATTGAAATGGTTCACCTTCATCAAAGTGTTCCAACCCTGCATTGGCAATCAAAGTTTGGAAATCCTGGGAGATTCCCGCGGTTCTCATAAATTCCTGGCATGGATATATGGAAGAAAAAACTGCCTCCTCACGATGAACCTTCATTGGATTAGACACCATCAAGTCATATTGCTTCAGTGGATAAGTACTCATCTTCCTTGCTGAAATTTTTAGACAAACATCAAACCAAGTGATTTCCAAGTTGATAAATGATGAGAAACTACTATAGGAACTTGCTAGAGGACTACACATGCATCAAAATGAATTTTCTAAGCATAGAACAAGCATGCAAGCTCACACAACCTGTCACCTATAGCAGCAAAGTACTCAAGATACAATCTACCAATCACAAATCTAATTAGACAAGTGGAGGAGGCACATACCAAGCAGCAATATCTCCAAAAATTAGCAGCAAAGAAGGGCTGAGCAAGGATATCAAAAATCGTGAGAAAGAATAGCAAGAACTCGAGCTTGAGCAAGTTTTCTGGTGTTTTCAGGAGAGAGAAAGAAGATGGCTGTGAGGGGGCACCTTGAAGGGGCCTATAGGTGGGCCAGACCCCCCTAGGCGCCACCCACAGGTAGGCCGCGCCTACCATGGGTGTGGTGGCCTGGGGTGGCCTCCTGGGTCACTTCAGGTGTCCCTCTGCCCCTTTTTTCGAGGAAAAATTTATTTTGAATTTTCTGGGATTTTTCGGGAGACTTTATTTTTGGCCAATTTTCAGGGTATGAAAATTGATTTTCTCGCAGAAATAGTTTTTTCAGAAGAAGCAAAAGCAAACCAAAAGACAAACTACTGCATATTCTAAGACAAACTAACAAGAAAACAACTAACAAAGCCAAATATAGCAAAAGAAAAGCAAAGACTAGGAATGAGAAAAAGTAAAAGAAAGTGAGTATAACCATAGTGAAAACATTATTTTGTTCATTAAAATACTTTTGTTAACAAGGTTGATCAAGTCTTTTTACCAAAACAATCTTATATGAATCAAAATTTTGTATTCCTCAAGGTGATTATGTCACCTCATACTTGATAGCAATGGTCCCAATCATAATAATTTCAAAATTTTCTTGTGGAATGGGACAATATATTTCTCCAACCTTGATGCTCTCAACATTTTCAATGGAATTCAGGCAATAGTTTTTAGCAACCTTCTTGGGGAAATAGACAGTATGATCTTTGTCATTAATATTGAATGTTACTTTTCCTTGATTACAATTAATGACAACACCTGCAATATTAAGAAAAGGTCTCCCAAGAATAACAGACATATTATCATCTTCAGGCATTTCAAGCACAACAAAATCAGTTAGAACCAAGCAATTATGAGCCACTTGAATAGGAACATCCTCACATATACCAACAGGAATAGTAGTTGACTTATCAGCCATTTGCAAAGATATATCAGTTGGTATCAACTTTTCTAGCTAGAGTCTCTTGTAGAGATAAAAGGCATAACACTAACTCCAGCTCCCAAATCACATAAAGCAGTTCTAACATAATTGTTCTTAATAGAGCAAGGAATAGTTGGTATACCTGGATCACCAAGTTTCTTTGGAACCTTACCATTGAAGGATTAATTAGCAAGCAAAGTAGAAATCTCTTCATTAGGAATCTTCCTTTTATTAGAGACAATATCCTTCATATACTTTGAATAAGGAGACAACTTAATAGCATTAGTCAAAGGAATTTGCAAAAATAAAGGTTTCATCCACTCACAAAACTTGTTGTAGTGTTCTTCCTCCTTTTACTTGTGTTTCTTACCTAGAAAAGGCATAGGTTTCTGCACCCAAGGTTCTCTCTCTTTACCATGTTTATTAGCAATAAAATCTTCCTTTGTGTACCTAGTGTTCTTAGTGTGCTTCTCAGGTTCTTCCTCAACTTCCTCCTTATCAGGAGCATCATTTTTATCATTACCACTCTCAGTTTCAGCATCAGAGACAGATATACCATTAGGATCTACAGCAGGTTCAAGTGGTTCCTCAGCTACTTTATGTTTCCTTTTTCTTTCTCTTACGAGGACTACCACTACTTTCACCTTGTTGGGAATCCGGCTCAATTCTTTTAGGGTGTCCTTTAGGATTTAAAGGATCTTGAGTAGCTATACCACTCCTAGTTCTAATTCCATAAGCATGTTTATCTCCTGAGGCCTTAACTAGCATATCTTTTTGTACCTTAGCAAGTTGATCAAGTTGGGCTTGAACCATTTGAAAGTGTTTACAAAGCATTTTAATATCATTAGAAGTTTTTTCCATAATATCTTTCAACTCGTTGATAGCTCTAGAGTTTTCCAATAAATGATTCTGAACTTGTTTATCAAAATTACCTTGTTTAATAATAAAAATGTCAAGTTCCTCTAAACATTGATCAGGAGGCTTACCATAAGGAATATCACCTTCATCAAAGTGTTGGAGAGAGTGTACCTCAATAGTAGATGAGTGGGGAATTGGCTTACATAATTCTTCTATAGGAGGTAGATTCTTCACATCTTCAACTCTAATACCTTTCTCCTTTAGACACTTCTTAGCTTCCTTCATCACTTCTTCATTTAATGCAATAACTCCCCTCTTCTTTGGTGTTGGTGTTGGAACTGGTTTAGGCACAACTGTTTCAGGAGTAATAGGCTCAGTTGAAGTCCAATCATCATAATTCTTGCTTATTTTAGCCATTAATTCTTCAGCATCTGCAGGAGTTCTTTTCCTAAAAACACAATCAACAAAGCTATCTAGGTAGGTCCTATAATCATCAGTTAGTCCATTATAATAATTATCAAGAAGCTCATTCTTAGGTAATGGACATCCAGGATGTGCATGAATCAAGGCACAGAACCTTGTCCATGACTCAGGCAATTTCTCTTCTTCTCCCTGCTTAAAATCAAAAAGTCTCTGCAAAGCAGCATGTCTAGCACTGGGAGGAAAATATTTCTAGAAGAAAGAAGCAATCAAGGAATCAGGTCTATCAATGGAACCAGGAGGTAATCTATTAAACCAAGCCCTAGCTTCTCCTTTTAGTGAAAAATGGAAGATCTTAGTAACAAAGTACTTGTGCATCTTAAAATCATTAGAGAATAAAGCACTCATAGTAGAAAGCTCACTCATATGAGCCAAAACACTCTCATTTTCAGTCCCACAAAAAGGTTCTTTCTCAACAATATCTAAATAGGATAAATCAAGAGAGAAATCATATTCTTTATCTTTAATATCTATGGGAGAGGTGTCAAACTTAGGATTAGAGGACAACTTAGGAATAATGGTGCGTCTAGCAAGGAGACTTAATAGCACTAGTACCATGTGTGTTTCGGCACCCTTCAACAAATTCATCAGTGAACTCAATGTAACCATCATTAATATCATAACTCTCACTAGACTCAGGTGAGCTAACAGGTGTAACAGTGTCTTCACTAGGAGTTTCGGTATTTCCTAGACTAGCCATAGTAGCATCTAGGAAAGGACCTAATGAACCACTCGCATCAAGCATAGTAGAAGTAACATCATGAGCATCAAAAGCAGTTTTAGATTCAGCAGTAGTATCAGTGTGTGTAGAATGAGTATCTAGTGGTGGTGTGACAAGCTTACTTATAACAGACGGTGAATCAAGAGCAACAGAGGTGTTTAGGACTGTACCTCTTCTTGTAGTGGATGGTAAAATAGGAAACTTTCCATCACGAGACTTCCCCATGATGAAAGGAGTAGCAGTGAACAATAGTAGATCCAAGTGAACTTACAAATAAAGCTATACTCCTCGGCAACGGCGCCAGAAAATAGTATTGATGACCCACAAGTGTAGGGGATCGCAACAGTCTTCATGGGTAGTATTACCCAATATATTGATTCGACACAAGGGGAGCCAAAGAATACTTGCAAGCCTTAACAACTAAGTTGTCAATTCAGCTACACCTGGAAATAGTTCTTGCTCATTGAAGTTTATCAGTAGCAACAGTTTGTAGTAGCAACAACAACAGTGAAACAAGAGCAATAGTAACAGTAACGGTAACCAGTGGGATTCGAGTGCGGTAGGCATAGTAATGGATGGACGGGCGTTGCATGGACGAGTCTAAACATGTAACTTCAAGATCTAGGGCATTGCAGATAAATAAGAATAAGCATCCAAGTACTAAAAATTCCTAGGCATGTGCTCCAAATATAGTCATACGTGCTCGCAATGAGAACTTGCACAACATCTTCTGTCCAGCCAGCCCGTGGCAGCGGGGCCTCTAGGGAACTATTGGCAATTAAGGTGCTCCTTTTAATAGAGCACCGGAGCAAAGCATTAACACTCTGTGAACACATGTGATCCTCACACCACAGTCATCCCCTCCGGTTGTCCCAATTATTGTCACTTTGGGGCCTTTGGATCCGGACAATGATATGTGTACACAACTTGAAGATAAGATCACAAACAAAACTATCATAATGATTCAATAATAAGTTCATATCTGAGATCATGGAACTCGGGCCCTAGTGACAAGCATTAAGCACAACAAGTTGCAACAAAGTCAAATAGCACTAATAGTGATGGGGGAATACCAATCGGGGTACACCCATGAGGAGGAATCGCCAGCTGGATCGCCAAACACAGAGCGGGTCGACTCGCCGGATACGGCGACTGGTGCATGCTGCACCCAGGCACCTGGCGCCGACTGGAGGCCCAAGACGGCGACTCGTATACAAAGCCCACCAACACACTTGTAAACCCTAATTGGATGCATATATAAAGCCACCAGGGGCACCCCCACGGGGCATCCTCCCTCACGTGATATGACATCTTCTCCCTCATTAGATTAGATCTAGTCTCTCCCTCCGCCTACGACGGCTCCATTGTAAACCAATCTATGATCATATACTGGATTGATAGCAGGACGTAGCGATCCTCCATCGAGGGGACGTGAACCTGGGTACATCGTGTGCCAATCTCACTCTCGGATTCTCCTACGTCGCCTTGCTCCCTCTACGTAAGCTACCCCCAGTAGCATCTGCCGTGCAATACCACGACAGCTAGCGCCCACCGTGGGGGAAGCGGTGCTTGGAGGGTGATAATCCGGGAGGGATCAATTTACAAGATCGGTAACGACAAGATTGCTCTGAGCTTGTTCGCAGAATCAAGAAAGTCTATACGTGACCAGTTTTCTAGTCGGTCTAATCTTTTTCCCTCTTATTGATCGTTTAGTCAATTGATTATCCTATTTGATCTAATCGTCTTGTTGTTTTTGATGAGAGAATCAATTGCAAAATCAGGCTGAAACAGTCTGGTACGATCTGGGGCCGGTGCCAGTCGGAGATTACGCCGAAATCGCTGCAGTAGCCGTGAACACCAGGACCTCCTCGAGACGCTATTACCTTCACGGAAATCAATATAGAGGTATTTCTTTTATGTGATGATTACAGGCATCAGGCATCAGACAAAGCAAAGCGACATGCGAGTCGGACGGCACACGCGAGTACAGCATACTCACCAATCTACAGGAAAAAATCTCGGAAACAGGACGCTACCCATGAGTTACCTTTTAGCTCCATCTATCTCTTCTTAATTATTACATTGATTATTTAATCTAGATCTGATTCCGCGTGCGTTGTACTGGCAAGACAACTATTCGGTCCAAGTAGTTGGAGACACTTGCACCTACGCTTCTCTCTTGCTCGTTATTCCTCTGAAATAATTATTATTCGATCTAATCAACAATGCTTCATGATGTTTATTTGTATACATATGAAATCCCGTTTGAGACGATGGAGTTGCGAAGAAGCCAACTCAGTCGCTTGGCCGTTGAGGACTCGCTTCGCCGCCGCGAACTCGCCTTCCTAGACTCGTCATCACGTACTCGCCACACTCGTGGATCCTTCCGTCGCGGACTTGCCACGTCCGGCGACTCGTCCATCGCGGGCTCTCCATTCTCCGGACCTCGCCTAACGCGGACACGCTTAAACGCGGACTCGCCAGGCTCGGCGACTCGCTAGGCTCGGTAACTCGCCTGCCACGGATCGCCATCGTGACCTCTTCCTCATGGCCCCTCCATCGACGACTTCGCCATAGCGCGACCTCTGTCCGCCGCGTCGACCCCATGTCCGCCGCGTCGACTTCGCCATAGCGCGACCTCCGTCCGCCGCGTCGACCCCGTGTCCGCCGCGTTGACTTCGTCAAGTGCGACCTCTGTCCGCCGCGTCGACCCCGTGTCCGCTGCGTCGACTTCGCCATAGCGCGACCATACGTCTACTGTACGACCCCATCCGCTACGTCGAATGTGTACGCCGTGCCTACTAAGGGACCTTTATCGTCCGAGTCGCCAGAGAGGGTCGCATGCCACGCTGCATGGACTCACCACTGGGTGTCTCTTCCCCCCGGGAAAAATCTATTCGCCTTTGTCAACCTTTGAAAGAGCGACTCGCAATGACCAAGTAGTGCGGACGAGGACTCGCAAACCGAGCCTCAGGTCGTCCATGAAAAACGCTAACCGAGAGCCATCATTGGAGTCGCCTTGCTCGACTGGCCTTCTGGGCCAAAACAAATGGTAGTGCTACACAAACAGCACCATGTCCTCCTCAACCTTAGATAGCGCGACTCGCACGGCCATGTACTGCGGACGAGGACTCGCAAACCGATCCTCGGATCGTCCAGGAAAAGCGCCCAACCGAGAGCCATCTTTGGAGTCGCCATGTGACTGGCCCCCGGGCCAAGACGAGAGACTCGCTAACAAAAACAGCGCAATCAACATCATCGCAGACTCGCTATCATCGCGGACTTGCCACACTCAGGGACTCTCCCCTCGCGAACTCGCAATCATCGCGGACTCGCCACGCTTGGGGACTCTCCCCTCGCGGACTCGCAATCATCGCGGACTCGCGCCCCTCGCGTACTCGCTCCCCTCGCGAACTCGCTCAACACGGACTCGCCATGCTCGGCAACAACCACTACTATTTTCAGAATGTGCATCTCTAAAGAGCCTCAAGTCGCCTCTACAAGCCAACTCGAGCCTCGGGGACTACTCCTAGGCATGCTGCATGTGCGCATGGTTCCACGACCGTGTCTCAACGCGCTTGGGACTCTCCACCACAGACTCGCCCTTGCGTACTCCACACGCTCGGCGACTCTCCACCGCGGACTCGCCCTCGCGTACTCAATGCGCTCGGGGACTCGGCGCTCGCCGCGCTCGGGGACTCGGCACTCGCCCGGTCGCTCGACCTCGCCGCTCTCCGCGCTCGGGGACTCGTCACTCTCCGCGCTCGGGAAATCGGCGCCCGTCGGTCGTTCGGCCTCGGCACTCGCTGGTCGCTCGACCTCGCCGCTCGCTGCGCTCGGGGACTCTTCACTCTCCGTGCTCGAGGGCTCAACGCTTGCCGGTCGCTCGAACTCGCCCCTCGCCACGCTCGGGGACTCGGCGCCCGTCGGTCGCTCGGACTCGGCACTCGCCCGGTCGCTCGACCTCGCTGCTCGCCGCGCTCGGGGACTCGTCACTCTCCGCGCTCGGGGAATCGGCGCCCGTCGGTCGTTCGGCCTCGGCACTCGCTGGTCGCTCGACCTCGCCGCTCGCCGCGCTCGGGGACTCGTCACTCTCCGTGCTCGGGGGCTCAACGCTCGCCGGTCGCTCGAACTCACCCCTCGCCGCATTCAGGGACTCCGCGCCCGTCGGTCGCTCGGCCTCGGCACTCGCCCGGTCGCTCGACCTCGCCGCTCGCCGTGCTCGGGGACTCGTCACTCTCCGCGCTCGGGGAATCGGCGCCCGTCGGTCGCTCGGCCTCAGCACTCGCTGGTCGCTCGACCTCGCTGCTCGCCGCGCTCGGGGACTCGTCACTCTCCGTGCTCGGGGTCTCAACGCTCGCCGGTCGCTCGACCTCGCCCCTCGCCGCGCTCGGGGACTCGGCGCCCGTCGGTCGCTCGGCCTCGGCACTCGCCGCGCTCAGGGACTCGACGCTCGCCGGTCGCTCGACCTCGCCGCTTGCTGCGCTCGGGGACTCGTCACTCTCCGCGCTCGGGGCTCAACGCTCGCCGGTCGCTCGACCTCTCCCCTCGCCGCACTCGGGGACTCGGCGCTCGCCGGTCTCTCGATCTCGTCCCTCGCCGCGCTCGGGGACTCGGCGCTCGTCGGTAACTCGACCTCGCCACTCGGCACGCTACAGACAGCGTCGCTCGCCGGTCGCTCAACCTCGCCACTCGGCGCGCTTGGGAAATCGGCACTCGCCGGTCGCTCGACCTCGCCACTCACCGCGCTTGGGGACTTGGCACGCTCCATGTTCGGGGACTCGCCGAACGTGGCGGCTTCACCGACACCCTGTGTCTTTTGCCAACTAGCCATCACTGACTGAGTCACGCCGACCGCCTCTCGCTTCACGGTTCTTTTCTCTGTTCAGGAGCTCGTCGCTGATTCATCACGACCCATCGTCAAGACTCTCCGTGCCCTGCCTCATGCCTGCGTCGAAGCGACAACGCGCTCGGGGACTACTGATGGGGGAATACCAATCGGGGTACACCCATGAGGAGGAATCGCCAGCTGGATCGCCAAACACAGAGCGGGTCGACTCGCCGGATACGGCGACTGGTGCATGCTGCACCCAGGCGACTGACGCCGACTGGAGGCCCAAGACGGCGACTCGTATACAAAGCCCACCAACACACTTGTAAACCCTAATTGGTTGCATATATAAAGTCACCAGGGGCACCCCCACGGGGCATCCTCCCTCACGTGATATGACATCTTCTCCCTCATTAGATTAGATCTAGTCTCTCCCTCCGCCTACGGCGGCTCCATTGTAAACCAATCTATGATCATATACTGGATTGATAGCAGGACGTAGCGATCCTCCATCGAGGGGACGTGAACCTGGGTACATCGTGTGCCAATCTCGCTCCCGGATTCTCCTACGTCGCCTTGCTCCCTCTACGTAAGCTACCCCTAGTAGCATCTGCCGTGCAATACCACGACAAATAGAGATACTAGGCACTATGCCCTAACAATCTTATTTGATTACATGACAAAACTCATCCAATCCCTACCATCCCAAAGCCTACAGCGGGGTATTACTCACTCATGGATGAGGGAAACATCGATGGTTGATGGAGATGCGTTGGTGATGACGATGATCCTCTCCAAATTCCCCGTCCCGGCAGGGAGCCAGAACGGAGTTTCTGGATCCGAATCTTGGTTTTTGGTGGCGGCGGTGGAGCGGAACTCTTTCTGGAAAAATATTGAACCCCTCTCGGTTTTTAGGTCGATAGGCAACTTATAGGCGCAGAGGGAGGCCGAGGGGGTTCCTGGGGTGGCTGCACCCCCTAGGCGCGGCTAGAGGTGGGCCCGCGCCTGGAAGGGGTGTGGGCCCCCAGGCCCCTTCTCCGTCTCGTCTTCTGGATTCGTGGATCTTCTGGTGAAATATAATTTTTGGCATATTTTCCGAGATTTTTCCTGATAGTTGATTTTCTGCACAAAAACTAGACACCAAGGTAATTCTGCTGAAAACAGCGTCAGTCCGTGTTAGTTATATCCAAATCACACAGTTTAGAGAAGAAACAATAGCAAAAGTGTTTGGGAAAGTAGATACGTTTTGGACGTATCACTTGTAACTTAATACTGGAGGGGGTTCGGATGATAACCCAAAGTTGGACTTCTAGTCATAGATGCAGTTGGATGGCGGTCTATGTATCTTGTTGTATTGCCCAATCGAATCTCATGGGATCTTGATGTCTAGTATTGCATTGTTATGCCTTGCTCAGTCCTGTCAATTGCCCTTCTGTAATTTGTTTACCCTGCATGCCATGTTTGTTTATCTAAGGAGAACACCTCTAGTGAACTATGGACCCGAGTCCAATCTTTACCATTGATACATCTTCCAATATTACTGTTTACTTGATGCAAACCACTTTCACCTTCCACACCATACAGTTAATCCTTTGTTTCAGCAACCGGTGGGATTGACAACCTTACTGTTCGTTGGGGCAAAGTCTTGAGTTTGTGTTGTGCAGGTTTCCAAGTTGCTTGCAACACCTTTGAGATGTTTCCTTCCTCCTACTGGTTCGATAACCTCGGTTTCTTACTGAGGGAAAACTTGCTGCTGTGCTGCATCACACCTTGCTCTTGAGGTTTCCCAAAGAAGCGCTCCCACATCAATGAAGTGCAACCAACAAGATTTTCTGGCGCCGTTGCCGGGGAGGCTAAGGACGTCTTCACAAGGGGAGTCCTTCTCAACCTTTCTCTTTACTTTGTTTTTGTTTTGATTAGTTTCTTTTGCTTGGTTTTATTTGCCTCTTTTTATCAAAAACTCCAAAAAAATTTAGTTTAGTTTGGTTTGCTTTCTCTTATCAAAAACACAAAAAAAATTAGTCCATGCTCTAGTTGCTATTGCTGTTGGCTTGCCCCACTTTTGCCAAAATGAACTCTGCTGACAACACCAAGTTGTGTGACTTCACTATCACAAACAACAATGATTTCCTAAGATCTCATATTGCTCCACCTGCTCCTTATGCTACCTTTTATGAAATTAAGCCTTCTTTGTTGAATCTTGTGACGAGAGAGAAATTTTCTGGTGCTAGTTCTAATGATGTTGCTGCCCATCTCAATAACTTTGTGAGATGCAGAAGTATAAGGATGTAGATGGAGATATTATTAAACTCAAGCTGTTTCCTTTCTCCCTGAGAGTAAAAGCTAAAGAATGGTTGTTGTCCTTGCCTAGAAACAGTATTGATTCTTGGATTAAGTGCAAAGATGCTTTTATTGGAGAGTACTACCCTCCTGCTAAGATTATATCTACGAGAAGTGATATTATGAAATTTAAACAACTTGATAATGAACATGTTGCTCAAGCTTGGGAAAGAATGAAATCTTTGGTTAAGAATTGTCCCGCTCATGGACTTACTGCTTGGATGATTATCCAGACTTTTATGCAGGTTTGAACTTCTCTTCAAGAAACCTATTGGATTCGGCTGCTGGAGGTACCTTTATGACCATCACCTTGGGTGATGCAACAAAACTCCTTGATAATATGATGGTTAATTATTCTGAATGGCACACTAAGAGAGCTCCACATGGTAAGAAGGTAATTTTTGTTGAAGAAACCTCCTCTTTGAGTGATAAGATAGATGTTATTATGGCTATGCTAGTTAATGGTAAAGCTCCTTTAGATCCAAATAATGTTCCCTTAGCCTCTTTGTTGCTCAAGAAGAGCAAGTTGATGTGAACTTCATTAGAAACAACAATTTCAACAACAATGCCTATAGGAATAATTTTGGTAGTTGATGTCTACGCACTTCTATTATTGTAGACAGTTGTTGGGCCTCCAAGTGCAGAGGTTTGTAGAACAGCAGCAAGTTTCCCTTAAGTGGATTACCCAAGGTTTATAGAACTAAGGGAGGAAGTGGTCAAAGGTATCCCTCTCAAGCAACACTGCAATCAAGATACAAGAAGTCTCTTGTGTCCCCAACACACCTAATACACTTGTCAAGTGTATATGTGCACTAGTTCAGCGAAGAGATAGTGAAATACAAGTGGTAACGGTGCCAGAAAATAGCTTCTGACTTGTTGTTGACGTGGGGTAACGTGTGTGAAACTGAAATAAAGATGGAAGCAAGTAAACATGCAACATATCTAGATGCAAACGATGTTTCAATGTTTAGAAACAAGGCCTAGGGATCATACTTTCACTAGTGAACACTCCCTCATATAAATATCCTCTTTTCATGATACTACTCTTAACTACTCTTCGGTTGGACACTCTAATCATCGGTAGGGCTATAACAGCACTCCTCAAAGTCCGCCTTCCCCAATCTAGATAACCCCATACTGTCACCTTGAGCGCTAGATGGTTACAACAAACACCACAATTTCATAGAGACATCCAACTCAAAATATAACTCATAACAAATATTCAATCTAGCCAAAGTGCCACACACGGTATGCACGCTGTCACTTTCACACACGTGGGGAAAAGCATAGATCTATTAAAGCACAAATAGTATTTATGTAGACTCAAACCTAAGTTCCACCATGGCGTGCACGCTGTCACTTTCACACACATGGGGAGAACAGAGATCTATTAAAGCACTTGAGTAGAAAGGTTGATCTACTTGATTACAAAGCTCATGATCACAATATGACCATGCATAGAGAGAGATGAACACATAGCAACCGGTAGAGCCCTTAGCCTCAAGGAAGAACTACTCCCTCCTCATCATGGGAATCAACAACGGCGATGGAGATGGTGGTGGAGATCGATGGAGATGGCTCTAGGGGCACTTCCCCGTCCTGGAAGGGTGCCGGAACATAGACTTTCTGTCCCCCGAATCTCCCTTTCGGTGGCGGCGGTGCTACAGAGGTTTTTCTGGAAGTATGATGTATTCTTTAGGGTTTTCTCCCCGGGGGCTTCTTATAGGCGATGAGGCAAGGTTGGGAGGCGACCGGAGGGGCCACACCCTGCCCAGGTGCGGGCCCACCCTTGGCCGCGCCTAGGGGGGTTTGGCCGCCCTGGCTCGCCTCTCCGTCTCGTCTTCTAGATTCGTGTCGCCCACGATAAAATATTGACTTTGGCTTTTGTCCTGTCCAATTCCGAGAATATTGATTTTCTGCCTTTCTGGAACCAAAAACAGAAGAAAACAGGCAACTGGTACTGTGGCAACTTGTTAATAGGTTAGTTTCAGAAAAGTTATAAAAACACCTCAAAGTGTAGACAAAGCAAAGCAAAGTAGATATAAAACAAGCATGGAGCATCAAAAATTATAGACGTATCAGTAGTAACAACAATTATAGGACTTATCCTCCTAATAATGGCAATACCTATGGAAGCTCCTACAATAATGCTAGAAGTGCTACTCATGCCATATAAGTTACTATTGATGAAAATGTTAGACTGTTAGCCCAACTTCATGCTAAATGGGAAAGGGAAGCTGAAATTGCTAGAAACAATAGTGTATGCACCATCACCACCCATATGGATGCCACTAAACCACAAGAAGTCTCTATTCCTCCTCCAATAATGCCTAAGCCTAATGAGTCTACTACTAGTGATGCTAAGTTTGATTTTGATCTTGATGCTTGCAATATTTCTGAAGTAATTATGTTCCTGCAAAAGCTTGCTAGAAGTCCTAATGCTAGTGATATGCATGTTGCTTTCACCAAACACATTACTAATGCTCTTGTTAAAATTAAGGAAGAGAAGTTAAAACACAAAGCTTCTATTCCTAGGAAAGTAGAAGATAGTTGGGAACCCATTATTAATATGCAAGTGAATGACTTTGATCTTAAAGCTTCATGTGACCTTGGTTCTAGTGTCTCTATTATGCCTAGGAAGATTTATGAAATGCTTGATTTGCCACCTTTGAAGATTGTTATTTGGATGTACCACTCAATGATAATGCTAAGAAGAAACTCATGGGCAGTGTTAATGATGTTCTCATTATGGTTAACAATGCTTATGTCCCTGTTGATTTCTATGTTTTGGATGTTGAATACAATGCTTCTTGTCCTATTACTTTGGGAAGGCCTTTTCTTAGAACTGTTGGTGCCATCATTAATATGAAAGAAGGCACCATTAAATATCAATTTACATTCAAGAAAGATACTGAACACTTACCTATGAGGAGAGGGAAGTTGCTTTTTGCTCCTCCTTTGAAAGCAAGGTTTGATGTTAATGCTTCTTCATTTGAAAATACTTGATTTCTTGCTTCTTGTGCCAAACTTAAAGGCGTTAAATAAAAGTACTTGTTGGGAGATACCCCAAGAGTTTTCTTGAGTCTTGGAAGTTATTACTTCAATAATGACCTCTCCTTATCCTTTTTGTTTGCTTTTTGTGCCAAGAATGACCTCTAATGAGAGGGAAGTAAGATTTGAGGAGTTGCTGTCCCGAAACAGATTCTTGTGCTCCACCATAAAAATTCGTGAGGAGTATCTGTAAGTCGGATTGATCAGAAAATTTACAAATAAATCCCCACGTATGTTAGATAACTTTAATTAGTTCAACACTTTTTGATTTGAGCAACAGAAGGTCTTCGAAAAAAATCTGTTTCTACCTGCTGGTCTGTTTTGACAGATTTCTGCCATTATTTGCATTTTCTTCTTATTGATTCCTTTTTGGGTTCTTTTTGGGAAATTGAGCTTTTTGAGGGAATTTCTACAGTAGCTTGTGTTTTTAGTGAAAGTTTTGCTATTCCAAAGCTTAGCCCAAGGGTCTATTATCTTTTGAATACACTAATATTGCTAATGAAGATTGTGTGAAGTCTTGTATGAAGGAAAAATTTCAGGTGTAGAGAGAGAATGATGTAATAAGATGAAGAATGGAAAAAATCTCAAGATTGGGGATGCCACCCCGGTGTCACCCCAAGAAATATCCAGGAGGTACAAGCGTCAAATATTGGGGATGCCCAAGGCATCCCATTCTTCATCAATAAAAAGATCAGGTCTTTGTAGACACTTCGTTTTTATTGTTTCATGCACTGTTGTGTTGTTCTTGGAGCGTCTTAGTTTTCATTTGCTTTTGTTAGTTTGCTTGAATAAAGTAGTTTGGACCCCCGTTCTCGCTGTGTTATTTTAAATAAGTTGATTGGTGTTGGAAAGGAGTAAAAAGTTCTTGCTTGATAGTGCAAGAGGAGCTTGCTTTGATTGTGACTTAGACTTTAGCATGTCATGCTAGGTCTTGTTTTGACCTTCTGCTTAGTGATTATTGTTGTAGCATGACTTGTTCCAAACAATTGATATTGCTTAGTGTGCCTTTAAAGAATCCTGTGTTGTTTTAGCATGCAAAAGCATAGTATTGTGGTATTCTCCTTTGATGCTTTGTTTGGGTTGACTTGACACATGCTCACACCATGTTATGACTATGAACAAGTCACCATAGCATCTATGATCATTTAGTCCTTGACTTGTAGTACCACTCTATGCTTTGATTAGTAATGTTTTGTCGCTCTGCATGATTATGGCCATTATTGCTCTCTTAGTTGGTCGCTCCTAGTCTTTTGCTAGCCTCCACTTGTATGAGTAATCTCTACTCATGCTTCAAACTCCCAAGAAACCAAGTTATTCCAAAGCGTCCACTATAAATTCCTATGCATGGTGTGTTACACCATTCCAAGTATATTCTTGTTTTCAGCTATCTTCAAATTAAAAGTATTTGTTATGTGAAAACTTAGTGATTAAAGCTCTCACAAACTTGATGGCACACTTTATTTTTCTTGCCCCTAATAAACTTGAACCATTGTTGTAGGGGTTCGTAGCATGGAAAACAAAAATTTTCTATCGCATACAAACAAACAAGCCAAGATCTATCTACTAGATTGTAGCAACGAGTCGATGGAATAACTCACCCTCGAAGATTCCAAAGTGTTTAACGAGAGCAGATTCTCGTGGGTGATGTAGTCGTACTCTTTCCGATCTCAAGATCGTGTAGACGATCCTTCCGGCGCCACGTTCCAGCAGCGCCCTCGCAGTCGGTCACACGTTCGGTACTCGACGAAGACCTTCCTCTCCCTTGTTCCAGCAGGCAGCGGAGGTTGTAGCACTCTCCTCGCGATTCCGGCAGCACAACGGCGTGGTACCGGAAGTAGAGGGGAGATCCCGCAGGGCTTCGCCTTAAGCCGGTGCGAGTATGGTGGAGCTTATGAGAGAGGCTATTAGTGGTCTAGTAATTAGACACACCAATTAGAGGGCTCTAAACCAATTAGAAGGCTCTAAACCAAAATAGCTCTAAACCGGGGTTTAGATCTAGGGTTTAGTTTAGAGGGTAGGAACTAGTAGTGTTGTGTAGAGAGGGGAGCCCTGCCCCTCCCTTTATAGGTGGGAGGGCCGGCGGCCAAGGGGAGGAGTTCCTCCCCAACTCGGCCTTGGGAGGTGCGCCGGCCAAGGGGAGGAACCCTCCTCCAACTCGGCCTCCACCTCTCCTCCTCTTTCTCCTCTTTCCGAAAACTGGCAGTTTGACCGAAAACTGGCAGTTTGACTTTTTCAATTAGGATTTGAATTAACCCTTTATTTCGGACAGCGAGAACACTTAGTACATGATGCAATCATTCCAACATGCAATGATACATTCATGTACCCCTTCCCCCCCGGAGTGCCGGACATTCCGGGACCTTCTAGAATGTTCCCGATGAAAACACCGGAATCATTCCCGAACTCCGAAACGGGACTTTCCTTATATGAATCTTATTCTCCGGACCATTCCGGATCACCTCGTGATATCCCGGATCCCATCCGAGACTCCGAACAACATTCGGTCTCTTTCTCATAATACCATAACTACTCAAACAACGTCGAATCCTTAAGTGTGTCTCCCTACGGTTCGTGAATTATGCAGACATGATCGAGACACTTCTCCGAACAATAACCAATAGAGGAATCTGGAAATTCATATGGCTCCCACATATTTCTACGATTACTTTGCGATCGAATGAACCACTTACATACGATACCAATTTCCCTTTGTCTCACGATATGTTACTTATCCGAGGTTATGATCTTCGGTATCTCTGCATACCTAGTTCAACCTCGTTACTGATAAGTACTCTTTTCTCGTTCCCGTGATATGTGATCCCTTGTGACCCAGTCACATGCTTGCAAGCTAATTGGATGACATTTCACCGAGAGGGCCCAGAGAATATCTATCCGTCATGTGGATGGACAAATCCCACTCTTGATCCATGTGTTTCAACCAATACTTTCCGAACACTCAATACCACCTTTATAGCCACCCTGTTACGGTGTGGTGTTTGATGACATCAAAGCATCCATCCAGTAAAGGTGATATGCATGATCTCATGGTCGAAGGAATTAGGTTACTATGTATCAGAAAGCATATAGCAATTGAACTATTGAAATGACTTGATCTTTATGCTACGCTTATCTATAGGAGTATGTCCACCATATCATTCTCCTAACGATATGATCTTGTTGTTGATAACATCTCAATGTTCATGACAAAGAAACCACATCATCAATCAACCAACAAGCTAGTGAAGTATAGAGGCTATACTAGGGACTTCAAATTAAGTTTACAATTCACACAAGTATTAATGGTTTCCTTGTTAATACTATTATAGCATGAATGCAAACATTTATCATAAACACAAAGATATAATAATAACTATATTTATTATTGCCTCTAGGGCATATCTCCAACAGTCTCCCACTTGCACTAGAGTCATCTAATCTAGATTACATGGTAATATACCGAACACCCATGGCAGTTTGGTGTTGGTCATGTTTTGCCCTCGGGAGAGGTTTAGTCAACGGATCCGCCACATTCAGATCTGTGTGTACTTTGCAAATCTTTATATCCCCATCCTGGATATGTTCTCGAATAGCGTGAAAACGTAGCTTGATATGCTTCAGCTTCTTGTGTGACCTTGGTTCTTGCGCATTGGCTATGGCGCCCATGTTATCACAGTAGATAGACATTGGGTCCAGCGCACTAGGAACCACACCCAGCTCTGTAATGAACTCTTTCATCCATATCGCTTCTTGTGAAGCCTCCGAAGCAGCCATGTATTCCGATTCAGTTGAAGATCTCGCCACAACGCTTTGCTTTGCACTCCTCCAGCTAACTGCTGCACCATTCAAAATAAATACGTATCCAGATTGTGATTTAGAATCATCCGGATCAGTGTTCCAACTAGCATCGGTGTAACCATTAACAACGAGCTGTTCATCACCTCCATAAGAAAGAACCATATCCTTAGTTCTTCTCAAGTACTTAAGGATGTTTTTGACCGCTGTCCAATGATCCACTCCTGGATCACTTTGATATCTGCTAGTTAAACTAACAGCATATGCAATGTCGGGTCTAGTACATAGCATGGCATACATTAGAGATCCTATGGCTGAGGCATAGGGAGTCTTACTCATCCTTTCTCTATCTTCTGCCGATGTCGGACTTTGAGTTTTACTCAAGGTCGTTTTGGGCAACATGGGCAAGAACCCTTTCTTGCTATCTTCCATTCCAAACCTCTTTAGAACTTTGTCCAAATATGTACTTTGTGACAATGATATTTGGCGTTTCGATCTATCTCTATAAATCTTTATGCCTAATATGTAAGCTGCTTCGCCAAGATCCTTCATTGAAAAACTATTATTCAAATATTCCTTGACACTATTAAGAAGGTCTACATCATTCCCAATCAACAATATGTCATCCACATACAGTATTAAGAATGCTACAGAGCTCCCACTCACTTTCTTGTAAATACAAGCTTCTCCATAAGTTTGTATAAAACCAAAACTTTTGATTACCTTATCAAAACGTTGATTCCAACTTCGGGATGCTTGCTTCAATCCATAGATGGACCGTTGAAGCTTGCATACCTTGTTAGCATCTTTAGGATCGACAAAACCTTTGGGTTGCATCATATACAACTCTTCATCAATGTCTCCATTGAGGAATGCTGTTTTGACATCCATCTGCCATATCTCATAATCATAATATGCAGCGATTGCTAACATAATCCTCACAGACTTTAGCTTCGCTACTGGTGAGAAAGTCTCATCGTAGTCAACTCCTTGAATTTGTCGAAACCCTTTTGCGACAAGTCGAGCTTTATAGACAGTAACATTACCATCAGCATCTGTTTTCTTCTTGAAAATCCATTTGTTCTCGACAGCCTTCCGGCCATCCGGTAAGTCCACCAAAGTCCATACTTGGTTTTCGTACATGGATCCAATCTCGGATTTCATGGCTTCTTGCCATTTATTGGAATCTGGGCTCATCATCGCTTCCTCATATGTCTCGGGGTCATCGGTGTTGTCCACCAACATGACATTCATAACGGAATCATACCAATCTGGAGTGGTACGAGTTCTCGTTGACCTCCGAGGCTCTGTAGCAACTTCAACCGAAGTTTCATGATCACTATCATTAGCTTCCTCTCTTATTGGTGCAGGCACCACAGGAACTTCTTCCGGTGCTGCGCTACTCGCAATTTCGAGAGAAGGTTCGACAACCTCGTCGAGTTCTACTTTCCTTCCAGTCACTTCTTTCGAGAGAAATTCCTTCTCTAGAAAGGATCCATTCTTGGCAACAAAGATTTTGCCTTCGGATCTATGATAGAAGGTATACCCAATAGTTTCCTTTGGGTATCCTATGAAGACGCATTTTTCCGCTTTGGGTTCAAGCTTGTCCGGCTGTAACTTCTTTACATAGGCTTCGCATCCCCAAACTTTAAGGAACGACAATTTAGGTTTCTTCCCAAACCATAATTCATACGGTGTCGTTTCAACGGATTTAGATGGTGCCCTATTTAAAGTGAATGCGGCTGTTTCTAATGCATAACCCCAAAATGATAGCGGTAAATCTGTAAGTGACATCATAGAACGAACCATATCTAAGAGAGTTCGATTACGACGTTCGGACACACCATTACGCTGTGGTGTTCCCGGCGGTGTCAATTGTGAAAGTATTCCGCACTTCTTTAAATGCTCGCCAAACTCGTAACTTAGATATTCACCTCCACGATCAGAACGTAGAAATTTAATCTTCTTGTTACGTTGATTCTCTACCTCACTTTGAAACTCCTTAAACTTCTCGAAAGTTTCGGACTTATGTTTCATGAAATAGATATACCCATATCTACTCAAATCATCCGTGAAGGTAAGAACATAACGATAACCACCGCGCGATGCTACACTCATTGGACCACACACATCGGTATGTATGATTTCCAATAAGTCCGTAGCTCGCTCCATTATACCAGAAAATGGAGTCTTAGTCATTTTACCCATCAGACATGCTTCGCATCTTTCAAGTGATTCAAAATCAAGTGATTCAAGAAGTCCATCGGAATGGAGTTTCTTCATACGTTTCACTCCAATGTGACCAAGACGACAGTGCCACATATAGGTCGAATTATCGCTTGATTTCAAACGTTTAGCTTCAATGTTATTAAGATGTGTATTTCTACTATCGAGATTCAATAAGAATAGACCATCTATCAAAGGTGCATGTGCGTAAAACATATTACTCATATAAATCGAACAACCATTATTCTCTGATTTAAACAAGTAACCGTCTCGCAATAAACAAGATCCCGATATAATGTTCATGCTCAACGCAGGCACCAAATAACAATTATTTAAGTATAAAACTAATCCCGATGGTAGATGAAGAGGTAGCGTGCCGACCGCGATCACATCAACCTTTGATCCGTTTCCCACACGCATCGACACCTCGTTCTTCGCTAGCTTCCGTTTATTCTGCAGCTCCTGTTTCGAGTTACAAATATGAGCAACCGAACCAGTATCAAATACCCAGGCACTACTACGAATACTAGTGAGATACACATCAATAACATGTATATCAAATATACCTTTCTTCTTGATGTTGCCGTTCTTCAAATCCGCCAAGTACTTTGGGCAATTCCGCTTCCAGTGACCTTCTCCCTTGCAGTAAAAGCACTCAGTTTCAGGCTTAGGTCCAGCCTTGGTCTTCTTCGTTGGCATGGTAACTTTCTTACCACCCTTCTTGAAGTGTCCCTTTTGCTTAGACTTGCCTTTCTTGAATTTGGTGGTCTTATTGACCATCAACACTTGGTGCTCTTTCTTGATCTCCACTTCTGCAGATTTTAACATAGCAAATAGTTCTGGCAACTCTTTGTTCATGTTCTGCATGTTGTAGTTCATCACAAAGTTCTTGTAACTTGGTGGTAGTGATTGGAGGATGCGGTAAACTCCCAAAGTATTAGGAATCACTATACCCAAACTTTGAAGTTTATTTGCGTGCCCAGACATCTTAAGCACATGCTCACTGACGGAGCTACCCTCTTCCATCTTGCAGTTAAAGAACTTTTCAGAAGCTTCATAACTTTCAATTGCCGCATGAGTCTCAAAAATTAATTTGAGATCCTCGACAATATCATATGGATCTGACTCTTCAAACCTTTTCTGAAGCTCCGATTCTAAACCATACAAGATAGCACACTGAACTATGGAGTACTGATTCTTCCGAGCGAGGTAAACATTCTTTACTTCATCGGTAGCATCAGCTGCAGGTGGGTCACCTAGCGGTGCATCCAGCACATAGGTCAAATTACCAGCTGTGAGGACAATCCTCAAATTGCGGAACCAATCCGCGAAGTTGCTTCCATTGTTTTTCAACTTTTCTTTCTCTAGGAACGCATTAAAATTGATGGTAGGGGCTGCCATTGATCTACAACATATTTGCAATAGTTTAGACTAAGTTTATGACAAATTGAGTTCAAATTAATTAATGAAATTAAACTAGGTGAACTCCCACTCAAAACAACATCCCTCACATTGTTTTAGTGATCACACGAACCAAAACTACTATATCAACACCGATCATCACGAGAGCCGATATAGTTTTAATGGCGAACAATCATCATGTTCATCATATCTACTATATGATTCATGCTTTGCCTTTCGGCGATCCGTGTTCCTGAGGCCATGTCTGTACATGCTAGGCTCGTCAAGATCAAACCTTAGTTACCGCATAAGCAAATCTGGCTTGCTTACGTTGTATTCACCCGCGGAATCAAAGACACCCGATCATCACGTGGTGCTTCGAAGCAACAAGCTTTGGCAACGGTGCATACTAAGGGTGAACACTTCAGAACTTGAAATTTATGTGCATGAGGGATCATCTTATAATGCTACCGTCGTCTACTAAGCAATACAAGATGCATAAAGGATTAACATCACATGCAATTCATAATATGTGATATGATATGGCCTTTCTTCTTTGTGCTTCCGATCTCCATCTTCAAGCACGAATATGATCTCCATCATCACCGGCATAGCATCAAGGTCAATGACGCTTCTTCATGGTTGTCGTCCACCAGCTTCAACTATTACAACTATTTTGAATAGACACGCAGGTCTTAACAGAAATTAAAGACAACCATATGGCTCCTGCCGGTTGCCAACTTACAATAAGGAACATTGCATACATCAAATATAATCACAATCATGGCCATATCACATCACTGCACACCCCTGCAAAACAAAGTTAGACGCTTCTACTTTCTTTGCATATTTTACGTGGTTTGGGGCTTTCCATAAGTGTCGTTCTAACCTACGAACAAGAACCACAACATTGATACTAGCATTGTTGATTACCCGTTGTAAATTGGATCTTTACTATGCTAGGAGAAACAGGCACCCGCAAAGCCACTTATGCAATACAAGTTGCATGTTAAGCGTGGAGCAAGTCTCATGAACGATGTCATGTAAGGTTAGCCCGGGCCGCTTCATCCCAACATACCGCAAGATGCAAAGTACACAAAAAGCAATCTACAATAAAAGCATCAACGCCCACAATGACCATTGTGTTCTACTCGTGCAACAGATCTACATATAGACACGGCTCTGATACCACTGTAGGGGTTCGTAGCATGGAAAACAAAAATTTTCTATCGCATACAAACAAACAAGCCAAGATCTATCTACTAGATTGTAGCAACGAGTCGATGGAATAACTCACCCTCGAAGATTCCAAAGTGTTTAACGAGAGCAGATTCTCGTGGGTGATGTAGTCGTACTCTTTCCGATCTCAAGATCGTGTAGACGATCCTTCCGGCGCCACGTTCCAGCAGCGCCCTCGCAGTCGGTCACACGTTCGGTACTCGACGAAGACCTTCCTCTCCCTTGTTCCAGCAGGCAGCGGAGGTTGTAGCACTCTCCTCGCGATTCCGGCAGCACAACGGCGTGGTACCGGAAGTAGAGGGGAGATCCCGCAGGGCTTCGCCTTAAGCCGGTGCGAGTATGGTGGAGCTTATGAGAGAGGCTATTAGTGGTCTAGTAATTAGACACACCAATTAGAGGGCTCTAAACCAATTAGAAGGCTCTAAACCAAAATAGCTCTAAACCGGGGTTTAGATCTAGGGTTTAGTTTAGAGGGTAGGAACTAGTAGTGTTGTGTAGAGAGGGGAGCCCTGCCCCTCCCTTTATAGGTGGGAGGGCCGGCGGCCAAGGGGAGGAGTTCCTCCCCAACTCGGCCTTGGGAGGTGCGCCGGCCAAGGGGAGGAACCCTCCTCCAACTCGGCCTCCACCTCTCCTCCTCTTTCTCCTCTTTCCGAAAACTGGCAGTTTGACCGAAAACTGGCAGTTTGACTTTTTCAATTAGGATTTGAATTAACCCTTTATTTCGGACAGCGAGAACACTTAGTACATGATGCAATCATTCCAACATGCAATGATACATTCATGTACCCCTTCCCCCCCGGAGTGCCGGACATTCCGGGACCTTCTAGAATGTTCCCGATGAAAACACCGGAATCATTCCCGAACTCCGAAACGGGACTTTCCTTATATGAATCTTATTCTCCGGACCATTCCGGATCACCTCGTGATATCCCGGATCCCATCCGAGACTCCGAACAACATTCGGTCTCTTTCTCATAATACCATAACTACTCAAACAACGTCGAATCCTTAAGTGTGTCTCCCTACGGTTCGTGAATTATGCAGACATGATCGAGACACTTCTCCGAACAATAACCAATAGAGGAATCTGGAAATTCATATGGCTCCCACATATTTCTACGATTACTTTGCGATCGAATGAACCACTTACATACGATACCAATTTCCCTTTGTCTCACGATATGTTACTTATCCGAGGTTATGATCTTCGGTATCTCTGCATACCTAGTTCAACCTCGTTACTGATAAGTACTCTTTTCTCGTTCCCGTGATATGTGATCCCTTGTGACCCAGTCACATGCTTGCAAGCTAATTGGATGACATTTCACCGAGAGGGCCCAGAGAATATCTATCCGTCATGTGGATGGACAAATCCCACTCTTGATCCATGTGTTTCAACCAATACTTTCCGAACACTCAATACCACCTTTATAGCCACCCTGTTACGGTGTGGTGTTTGATGACATCAAAGCATCCATCCAGTAAAGGTGATATGCATGATCTCATGGTCGAAGGAATTAGGTTACTATGTATCAGAAAGCATATAGCAATTGAACTATTGAAATGACTTGATCTTTATGCTACGCTTATCTATAGGAGTATGTCCACCATATCATTCTCCTAACGATATGATCTTGTTGTTGATAACATCTCAATGTTCATGACAAAGAAACCACATCATCAATCAACCAACAAGCTAGTGAAGTATAGAGGCTATACTAGGGACTTCAAATTAAGTTTACAATTCACACAAGTATTAATGGTTTCCTTGTTAATACTATTATAGCATGAATGCAAACATTTATCATAAACACAAAGATATAATAATAACTATATTTATTATTGCCTCTAGGGCATATCTCCAACAATTGTGTCATCTATGTTGTATATGCTTGCACTTATACATTGGATTTAGCAGAACCATGCTATCTCGGGGAACGCTTTCAACATTGCACTTGTACTTTGGACACAGTTGATATCATGCTCTTTTGTCTATGGATGTCGTCAGTATGAAATGAAAGGGGATCTTGTAAGTTCATGGAGTTATGTATGTGTGTTAGAGAAACGTCTGGGCCGCTAGCCTAATCCATGCCTAATCATGGTGGAAACTTGCAGCATCACCATCGTGACATCTATGAAGCATTTTTCTTATAAAAAGAGACCGATAAAAAGAGACATATTGAGAAAAGAGGAAAAGAGAGAAAAAAGAACCATATTCCCATGGTAAATAAGACTGCTGAGATGCTCATTGTCTGCTTGCCTTGTCATTTTGGTTATTGGATAGCTCCTGTACCATGTGCAAAGGGTACCCCGTTGGTGGTTCTCTATGATACACATGTACTTACTATGACAAGAACTTGCAAGTAACTAAACTTTAGTAGCATGAGGAGCGGCCCTCGTATTCAAGGGACATGAGATTGCCAACTTATACTTTGTCAAGCATATACTCCATAGTTTGTTCACTTTAACCTTAATCACTTCAAGATGCTTATGATAGGGTCAATGAAGGATGAAAGCTAACGAGTACCATGATTTTTGGAAGCTCTTTTTGAAACTTGAAATACCTACTTCCCTTTATGAAGGGCCTTTCTTCCACCATTATATTGAGTCTCCACCTTCTACCTTTAGGCACCAGTTAAGAGAGCATAGTTGCCATTCTTAGTTCTATGTGCATTGTCCCAAAACTTATTGATTGATGCATATTGTAGACATTAATTGTTCTTGTGCTATTTGTATCTATTCACTCTTATGAACTTTGAAGGTGTCCTATGCATCTATTTTCTACTCCATGAGGGACAAGCTGAATGCCACTATGCCATGTTTTCTGTATGTGAAACAAACAAACGTTTTTCAATGCATGTTATTCATGATCTTTGTTTGTAGCCTTTCATGTTGCATACATAGTTACTTTGTCTTACTATTAGAAATCCATATTTCATGCTCATGTAGAGTTCTTTGATCCCAACTTTCAATGCTTGCAAATGGTTTGATCTTGGTTTTGATGGTGCATGTCACCTAAAAAATTATTCTTTTTTATCACTTACCTACTCGAGGACGAGCAGGAGATAAGCTTGGGGATGCTTGATACGTCAGAAACGTATCTATAATTTTTGATGTTCCATGCTTGTTTAGTATCTACTTTGTTTTTATTTGTCCACACTTTGAGGTGTTTTTATATGTTTTCTTGTACTAACCTATTAACAAGTTGCCACAGTGCCAGTTGCCTATTTTCTGCTGTTTTTGGTTCCAGAAAAGCTAGTAAGGAAATATTCTCAGAATTGGACGGGACAAAAGCCAAAGTCAATATTTCATCGAGGAGAACACGGAGTCCAGAGGAGAGACGGAGGGGAGCCATAGGACGGTCGCACCCCCCAGGCGAGGGCCTACCCTAGGCCGCACCTGGGCAAGGTGTGGGCCCCCTGTACGCCCTCCTGTGCCGCCTCTTCGCCTATAAGAAGCCCCCGATGCCTAAACCCTAAGGACCCGATCAATATTCCACGAAACCGTCTGTAGCTGCCGCCACCATCGTCCCTAGATCGAGGGGATCTGAAACTCTTCCCGGCACCCTGCCAAAGGGGAGATCATCCTGGAGGCCTTCTTATTTACCATGCCAGCCTCCGATATGAAGCGTGAGTAGTTCCACCTTGGACTACGGGTCCATGTAGTAGCTAGATGGTTGTATCTCCTCCTTTGTGCTTTCATGTCTAGATCTTGTAAGCACCGTTCATGATCAAGATCTCATCTATTTGTAATCATGCATGTTGTGTTTGCGGGGATCCGATGGATATTGAGATTACTATGTCAGATTGATTAATGGTTTTGTCCTATTGATTCTATCATGTCTGTGTTGTTTGTGATCTTGCATGCTCTCCGTTGTTAGTAGCTATCTTGGCCAAGTAGTTGCTAGTGACCTCAAGAGGGGGTATTTATGCTCGATAGTGGGTTCATTCCACTATTTAATCTAAGGGAAGTGACAGAAATCTCTAAGGTTGTAGATGTGTTGTTGCTACTAGGGAGAAAACAACGGTCTCTTGTTCATGGAACAAGTGGATTGTTTACCTTACATACTTTGCTTAAAGTAGTTGTCTATTGCTTGCAACTTAATACTAGAAGGGGTTCAGATGATAACCCAAAGGTGGACTTCTAGTCATATATGCAGTTGGCTGGCGGTCTATGTATCTTGTTGTATTGCCCAATCGAATCTCATAGGATCTTGATGTCTAGTATTGCATTGTTATGCCTTGCTCAGTCCTGTCAATTGCCCTGCTGTAATTTGTTTACCCTGCATGCCATGTTTGTTTATCTAAGGAGAACACCTCTAGTGAACTATGGACCCTAGTCCAATCTTTACCATTGATACATCTTCCACTGTTACTGTTTACTTGCTGCAAACCACTTTCACCTTCCACACCATACAGTTAATCCTTTGTTACAGCAACCGGTGAGATTGACAACCTCACTGTTCGTTGGGGCAAAGTCTTGAGTTTGTGTCGTGTAGGTTTCGAAGTTGCTTGCAACACCTTTGAGACGTTTCCTTCCTCCTACTGGTTCGATAACCTCGGTTTCTTACTGAGGGAAAACTTGCTGCTGTGCTGCATCACACCTTGCTCTTGGGGTTTCCCAACGAAGCACTCCCACATCGACGAAGCGCAGCCAACATGAAGATGTCCTTAACTCCCCGACAACGGCGCCAGAAAAATCCTTGACGTGGCTCAATAATAGAGCTTCGTTGGGAGACCCCAAGAGGAAGGTATGATGAGCACGGCAGTAAGTTTTCCCTCATTTATGAAACCAAGGTTATCGAACCAGTAGGAGCAAGGAAACAACTCCAAGGTGTTGCTAACAACTTGGAATCCTGCACAACACAAACTCAATACTTTGCCCCAACTTATAGTGAGGTTGTCAATCTCACTGGTTTGCTGAATACAAAGGATTAAACGTTTGGTGTGGAAGGTAATGGTTGCTTGTAGAAAGTAAACAGTAACAGTAGATGATGTAACAATGGTAAAGATTGGACCGGGGTTCACAGTTCACTAGAGGTGTTCTCCTTAAGATAAATAACATAACATGATGGGTAAACAAATTACAGCGGGGCAATTGATAGGAACTAAGCAAGGCATAACAATGCAAATAATAGACATTCATGATCCTATGAGATTTGATTGGGCATTACAACAATATATATATATATATAGACCGCCGTCCAACTGCATCTATGACTAGTAATCCATCTTCAGGTTATCATCCGAACCCCCTTCAGTATTAAGTTGCAAGCAACGGATAACTACATTAAGCAATGTGTGTAAAGTAAACAATACAATTGTTCCATGAACAAGAGATTGTTGTTTTCTCCCTAGTGGCAATAGCACATCTACAACCTTAGAGATTTCTGTCACTTCCCCAGATTCAGTAGAGGCATGAACCCACTATCGAACATAAATACTCCCTCTTGGAGTTACTAGCATCTACTTGGCCAAGATAGCTACTAGAAACGGAGAGCATGCAAGATCTCAAACAACACAGACATGATAGAATCAATAACCATAAGACACGATAGAATCAATAATCAATCTGACATAGTAATCTCAATATCCATCGGATCCCCGCAAACACAACATGAATGATTACAAATAGATCTTGATCATGAACGGAGCTCACAAGATCTAAACATGATAGCACAAGGGAGGAGAAACAACCATCTAGCTACTGTATGGACCCATAGTCCAAGTTCGAACTACTCACGCATCACACCAGAGGCTGGCATGGTGATGAAGAAGGCCTCCAGGATGATCTCTACCCTCCGGCAGGGTGCCAGGAAGAGCTTCAGATCCCCCCGATCTAGGGACGATGGTGGCGGCGACTATGAACTGTTTCGTGGATATCTGATCGGGTACTTAGGGTTTTGTCATCAGGAGTTTATATGGGCGAAGAGGCGAGGCAGGAGGGCGGCCAGGGGACCCACACCCTGCCCAGGCGCGACCCAGGGTGGGCCCGCGCGTGGGGGTGGTGCGGCCACCCTGCAGCTCCCCTTCGTCTCTCCTCTGGACTCTGTGTTCTTCTCGGTGAAATATTGACTTTGGCTTTTGTCCCGTCCAATTCCGAGAATATTTCCTTACTAGCTTTTTTGAAACCAAAAGCAACAGAAAACAGACAACTGACACTGCGTCATCTTGTTAATAGGTTAGTCCCAGAAAATATATAAAAAATACCTCAAAGTGTAGACAAAGCAAAGCAAATTGGATACTAAACAAACATGGAATATCAAAAATTATAGATACGTTTACGACGTATCACCATGTCAACATAGCCACTCACTGTATCGTTGTCGATATAGCGGGTACCACTGCTGCAAAAGCTAAGAATTTGAAGATTGAGTTAGAAGCACGGCGCGGGAAGACACACTCTATGAACATTTTATTCCTGATATTCCATAAGGTCCAGGTCATCGCCGCAAACACTAACCAAAAGAGGCGCCTCCTCCTTCGCGTACGGTTTACGTTGCCTTCAAGGAATTCCCCGAGGTCAGAGGCCTGCCAGTCAGGCCCCAACGCCTCACGGCTAAAATTCTATAAGTAGCGAGCCGCGGGACATGAGAACAAAATGTGGGTGCCCGTCTCTGGGACCGCACATAGGGGCACATGCCATTTCCAGGGTCATGCCGCCTGGCCACCTCC
The DNA here is from genome assembly GCA_916181665.1 of Avena sativa. Taxonomy (NCBI): domain Eukaryota; kingdom Viridiplantae; phylum Streptophyta; class Magnoliopsida; order Poales; family Poaceae; genus Avena; species Avena sativa. The sequence goes on along the minus strand of OV702289.1, from coordinate 34,025,672 downwards.
ACCCTTGAGGGAAGCCGGTCACACAACAATTGCTACACGAAGATTTTAATCTTCAAGGGCAAAGGGGCCTTCCATAGAGGAGAAGTCCAGGTAAGACAGGGCTCACTAAACAGGGCACTATAGGCCGAACTCACGGTAAATATCCCCGAGGGGCCTAGGTGTCAAGACACGCTATCTGGGGATTGGGAAAGGGTCAACGAGAGGCTGTCCCGAAGCCCATCCCAGGCAGCCCTCTCCTATGAACCAAGGTTTCTGCGAAACTCGACATTCCAGAACCCCTCCTGGAATGCATTCGCCACCAAAATCATCGGGTTCGAGCAAATTGCGAAAATCGCAGAAACCTCATGGCGAAAAGGGCGCCCCCCAACCCAGGGGTCTAACCAGAATAGGGTGTCCCTCCATCCCCTATGGAGATGGACACCCCCTCACGTATTGCCGGCTTGATATCCTGGATGGATCTCCAAAACTGAGACCCCTCCCGACGCTCACAAGCCATCATCGGCCGCCCCTGAAGGTACTTAGATTTCACTAGCTGTAGCCAAAGGCCACCATTATCTGTCAAGATCCGCCACACCCATCTTAACATCAAATCCACACTCATGTGGCGGGAGGAAAGAATACCTATGCCCCCAAGATACTTGGGGGTGCAAATATCGTCCCATTTGACCATGTGATATTTTTGGTGTCCATCGTTAGTCATCCGGAAGAATCGCGCTAGCTCTTTGTCGAAGAAAGCGTGGACACCTTTCTATAGGATATACAACCCCATGATATCCATGGGGAGGCTAGAGAGGTAAGAGTCGATGAAGATGGTCTTACTCATTTTGGAGGTAAACCTTCTTTTCCATGACTCGGATTTTGTCTTAACCCGCCCCATAAGGGGTTCCAGGTCCTTAGACAGGATCCTGGTATCCCTGATTGCCATTCACGGATAGTTAAGCGGAAACACCGCGAGCCGGCAGTTCAGGTTATTAGCAATTCTTTGCTGGTCCTCCATAGAGTAACTCAACACTATTACTTTGCTCTTGGCAAAATTGATCTTGATACAGCAAATACAACAACAAAACATATATTAGGGTTCAATTTTTTCTACACAAACTCCTGTTAGTACTTTTGCCGCCAGCATCGATCACCATCCGTCTACATGCATCCATCGAAAATACAGAAGAGATGGCCTATATGGTGATAGCCTATACCGAGATGGGGTTCCAAGAAAATCCAATTTTCTATGACTAATAACAACATACACAATTTCTTTATGGTTGATATCACAAAGAAGTTACTTCAGACAAGAAGGGGAGCTTCTAGTGCGGCGGCGGCGGGCGCTTTCTCCCTCGTAGAATCGTCGTCCTTTAGCCTGAGCGTGGAGGTGACGACGATGGCGAGGACCGCGAAGCACGCCGGGATGAGCCCTGTGCCGTACCTGCTCATGGTGTTCAGCCCCCTGGGCTCGTCATCGCCAGTGGTCCCGTCGTCGTAGGACTCGAGCACGAAGAGCGCGACCCCGCATGAGATCTTGTCGAGGAAGCTGAGGGAGCCATAGACGAAGGCGCAGCCGTTGAGGTCCTCCCCTACCAGCACGCTCTCCAGCCCGACCGCCGTCACCATCACCAGCGCGTTCGCCGCGCCGATCACCACCGCCAGCGGGTACATGAGGTCGTGCATGTGGCTCGGGAGGACGAAGACGGCGGCGCCGGAGACCACCCACATTGTGGCACCAATGGTGAGGAAAAACTTGAGGCGGCGGCTGTTCCACTTCATCTCCTGGAGGACGACGGAGACGAAGAAGCTGCAGATGTTGATGAGGGCTGGTATCTGCAGCAGGGATCATATTTGTGCACGAAATGTCACCAACTGTTTGTGCATATCGAATCTATTTGAAAATACGCCTGAAATCACACCACCCTCCCTAGGTTATGCCTGTGAGCCAATTAATGCACAAGTTGTTGCAGATGGAACTTACCGTGGATTTCGAGTATTGGTTCATTTTCAGATCCCTGGTGACATAGAACGCGATGAGCGACTGAAAACAACAGCAAGGAAATTGGTGTCACAGTTGGACCTAATATTAACAGGGATGTTAAAAAAGTCCGCCGGGTCAAGTCTTGTAATATAATAGAACAACGTGTAAACCTGAGAGACGTTTGTGATGAGTCTGGCGAGCATGTAGAGGAGAGCAACTTGGTAGTAGAGGGTCTTCTTGAACCAGTAGCTCCAGGCGATCCGAGCCGGCTTCTTGCAGTTATTAGGCTCAGACTTGAACCTGCAGTCAGATTTTACTAAATTTCAGCAAATATACGCATGGTAGCTGCTGGATGGAACTGGCATGCATTCTTTCTGTCTCAGCATATACGTACGTGGGTTCACTTGTTCCGGCGTGGAACAGCACCAGGAAGCAGCACCCCACGAAGATGGACAGGTGGGTGATCCACTTGTACTGCAGTATACCAAGTGGAAGGACAGTAATAACAAGTATTTTAGTAATATGTACGGCGAAAGTGAATAGTTTCTTCAGGTGACCAGAACTCAAATAAAGCTGATTGATTTGGCAAAGGCTAGAGTATCACCTGACGAAGAATGTCAGCGTAGGTGTCTGCCTTTATTGCTCCAAGCACAGCTAACGCGATTCCATATAGAATAAGATTGGACACCTGCATTTTTTTGTGTTCACAGAATTAAGAAGATATTCCTCCCTTTAAAAATCCAGCAAAGAAAGAATTCAAACCGTTCAAAAAAAAAAGAATTCAAAAAGATGGCCATGCATATGGGGTACTAGTACTACTCACCATGGTGGAAGCATTTCTGCAGCTCACCAAGGCCACCCGGCTGGTGGGGTTGGATGTCATGCAGTTCACCATCGACCTGATTGATGGGAACACACGCAGCAAATCAGAGAAAATGCCGACTGAAGCTGAGGTCGGGGTCAAAGAAAGGGAGGAAAAAAAGAGGGACAGCATTTTTTACATGTGGGCGACTTGTGTGCCCGCCCATCCGATGTTGAACACCGCGGCGAAGAAGCTGTAGCCGATGATCCTGAGGAGGTAGGAGTCGGTGCCGAGGATGGAGCCGCCGAAGACGGAGGGGAAGGAGACGCAGAGCAGGACGGACCCCCAGATGTGCCACAGCTTGAAACGGCCGAACCGGTCGATCATCTCGGCGGAGAGGATGGTCATCACGCCGTCGGCGATCTGGCCTGAAAGCAGCACGGTTGCCGCAGCCCTGCAAGCGAATTTATGAACGATCATGTCAGCATCGATCAGCGGGGGGCTGGTGGAGATCATTAGCTAGCTGCATTGGCTACCTTGGAGCGAGGCCGATATCTTGCAGGAAGATGAGGATGTAGGTGAGCCAGCAGGCGGACGTGATGTCGTTCAGCATGTGGCCCACGCCGTACGACAGCACCGGCCACCGCCCCAGAGGTTCGGCGGCGACGACAGCCACCTCCTCGCCGCACTTTTCATCACCCATGGAGGATCTTCTGATGAATATACAAAGAATGGAATTCAACCTTGGACTCAAAGTATCGCCTGTGTAACCTCCTGTGACGCCGCGGAGGGAATGGTGGCCGGCGATGGAATGGAATGTGTCCGATCTGATCAGGCGGTGGTATTTATAGGACGCGCGGGTGGGCGCTCCTGGGCAGCGAGCGAGTTGCCCGCCGGCGCCGGGTATATACTCCCTCCGTCCTAAAATAAGTTAGTACTATTACTTCTTTCGGCCCATATTAATTGATTTGGATTTGTCAAATTTTAAATGAACCTATATATTAAATGGTGTCTAGATTCATCCAAATTTTGACAAATCTAAGTTAATTAATATGGGTAGGAGAGAGTATGTGATTTCTTTAGGTTTTTTCCTCCATCGTTTCTCTATTTTTCTTTACTTGAAACGGTCTGGCCTTTTCACTCTCCTTGTGCGGGAAAAAGCCAGACGCGCCCATTTAATTTGGCTAGATTTCGGACTCTCTGGTTTTGGTCGAGCAATATTTTTAACTTTGCGCTTATAGTTTATACAGCCCTTTGGCTAGATTTCTACCGTTGAGATGTTGAGATGTGGATCGATTTGATTAGGGTTTGTCAAACGCTATTCGGTAATTATAAAGGTATATTTTGTGTTACTTAGGAAGTCAGCTGTGTGGCGTGGTTGATCATGAGTACTATATACTTCCTTCGTTTAGAAATATAAGATATTTCAGCTTTGCGAAATGAATGTATATTGTATAGGTTCACTCGATTCACAAAGCTAAAATGCCTTATATTTCTAAACAAAAGGAGTAAATTTAATTCATGTACTCCCTCCGTCTTAAAATAGATGTCTTAGATTTGTTAAAATTTGGATGAACCTACTCCCTCCGTTTTAAAATGTAAGATGTTTTAGGTTTGTGAAGAAGATGAATCTAGACTTGTTTTAGTATGTAGGTTCACTCAACTTTGGGATGAATCTACACACTAAAAGAAGTCTAGATTTATTTTCTTCACAAACCTAAAACATCTTATATTTTGAAACAGAGGGAGTATATACTAAATAGTGTCTAGATTCATTTAAATTTTGACAAATCTGAGACATCTATTTTGGGACGGAGGGAGTAGTAGTATTCTATGGGGCCACAAGTGTTGTGCACCTAAGAGAAATGTTACGAAAAATGGTGATACATTGCTAGATCACTTCACACGCTACATCAAGTTACACACCTACCTATGCGTCTAGTGGTAAACATGTAACCAGTGGCGGAGCTATGTGTGGCCAGGGAGAAGGGGGCATCCCCCCACAAAAAACTTGACAGAATCTCTGAAGAAAATTTTATTTGAGAGACCTGGACGAGAAAAACTTGTCATTTGCCCCTCCCCCCAAACATTCATCTTTTCTGTTTTGCCCCCAATCGATCTTGTCCTAGATCCGCCACTACATGTAACCCAAACCCTTAGGGCCTCTTTGATTTATTAGAGTATATGAAAACCTAAGAAATTGGAAAGACATAGGAATAGGAAAGGATGGCGGGTGCAAACCTTGCCTCATTTCTTGTGCAAAGGAATAAAAAAAGAGTTCTGAGTAGATTTTTTGTGTCCTCCACATTTTGCCTTGCATCTGAGATTCGTAGAAAAAAATCCTTTGGTTTTCCCTCCCACAATTGCTCTTAATCAAACATGTGAACAATATCATATCTTAGGAATTTTTTCTAACCCTCCATATTTCCTTCAAAATAGGAGCCCCAAGCATGATCATGGTCTTGTGAGGTACGGAAAAAATGTTTTATGCTACCATACCATACATATGAGCCAACAATGTTGTCCCTTGTTTAGGAGGCAGCTCTTCATGTCGTCGCCTCACCAGGCTCGGAATTGTCCGAGGTCGTCTCGTGCAACCACCCCCATGTAGAGGTGCAACCACCTCTTCGGCACATGCCCGCCCCTACAACCACCTCTATACTAGGATTTTACGACTTATCTATCTTTTTTATAAAGTTGCTGCTCATTTGATTTTCAGGCTTCATCCACTAGCCAAGCAATGCAACTAACATTCTGAACTGATGGAAATGACTAGGGAAATCAACATATACTCTAACACCCCCCGCGGGAAAGTGAACTCGTGAATAGAACGGAGATGGCTCTAAGGTCTCTACGTGAAAAAAATTAACTAGTGAATAGAACATCCTCAAAGATATGGCTCCAAGGCCTATACATGAACAAAAAGTTGTCTACAAATAAGTCGCAAAAGTCTAGACTCAAACTCAAAACCCCAGGCCCTGATACTATGTCAAATTCATGCACTAGCCATTGCAACCACACGTCCGAATCAATGAAAAGTATTGAATTGCATGCACTAGCCAACGCAACCAAAAGTCCGAACTGATGAAAAGAGCTAGACAATATATTTCAACACTCACCTTACGTCGTTGCACTTTGGCCTATTGTGACGCTTGTTTGGAGAGCCGCAATATTTATTTTTAATTTTTCGCGTTGGTCAGGATTTGATCCTAGGACCTCCTGCTCTGATACCATATTGAATTGATGCACTAGCCATCTGAACCAAAAGTCCGAACTGATGGAAAGAGTTAGGCGTGTATTATATTCTTAACACGCCCCCTCACGTCTAGGCTATTTTAGTCCTTAGCGTGGGTTCGGTGTAGGCCGCAGAATCTTTTTTTAAAACTGCGTGAACAGGGTCTTGAACTTGAGACCTCTTGGCTAACGCAACCAAAAGTCCGAACTGATGGAAAGGGTTAGGCAATATATTTCAACACTCACCCTACGTCTTTCGCCCTTTGGCCTATTGTGACGTATGTTTTGGGGAGCCGCAATATTTGTTTTTAATTCTTACATTGGTCAAGATTTGATCCTAGGACCTCCTACTCTGATACCATATTAAATTGCATGCACTAGCCAACGCAACCAAAAGTCCGAACTGATGAAAATGGCTAGACAATATATTTCAACAAAAAGCACTATTACCATCCGCATTTTCACCTTGAATCGAAATTAGAATGCACTATGTTGCAAAATGGATACATTATACACGTACACGTGAACCATGTGCAAAATAATCCTAGGCACTTGGGTTTGTATGCCCAAATGTTCATCTTCTTGATATGACAACATGCCAGATAATAATAATAATAATAAACATGTGATCGTCCTGTAAAAGAAGCATGTGATCTGATATTAGTTAGAATGTAATTGGTGCCGTGCACGATCAAGGAATCGCCGAAGTCAATATATTGTGATGCATGATATAAATTGGTTCCGTTCTAGGATCCACTTGCTCAGTGATAGAAGGCCGCCACTATGCTCCAGCACGACTTCACAACTACGAGAATTCCAACCTATATACATTATTCAGCAGCAACATATCTTTACAACACCGGTTATTTATATCTGGTCTAGGCGAGAAACGCTATCGTACATTGGGACATAAGTGTAAGAAAAATTTCCCATCTCAAAAAACAAAAAAGTGTAAAAATTCTTCTAGACATGATCGTGTTTTATTAAAATGAAGGATCTAATGAATAAATCTCATGGTGTAAATATTGATATGTTGTTATAAAGGTTGGCCAAACTTCTCGAAATAGACTTTTGCACCGCTTTATAAAGCCACATGGCCAAGACGATACAAAATCAGAGTAAAACATTTTACAAAGGAGATCAAAGATAAAGATTAAAAAAGCCCTAAGAAAATCAACTAGAGTCACCAAACCGGTACGAGCCTCCAAGAGAGAGAGAGCGGCGATCAGGAAGAGACCGTAAAACTCATCTAGGGTTCCATCCCTCGCCGGTCTGCTCCACTCTTGTGGTCTTGGGATCTTTGAGGCATGGTGGACCACGGCCCCTCGCGGCTGGAGAGGTTCCTGTTAAGAAATACTAAACGGATATGTCAACGACATGGTCAAATAGCGGCAATCACGAGTGGCAAATAGATGGTGGTCAAATCCTCACCATCCGCACAACCAAAGAAGGAGCCACCACCACCGTAATGCCGCTTGCTGGAGAGTCGGCCACACAACCCACCTTTGAGGATCACCTCCCTAGCGTCCAAGGTCTCGCACTAACAGGACAATGACACCATGAAACGGGCAGGGATCATTGTGCGAGATCCGCGCTAGCCAGATCTAGCAGTTGAGGGTTTAGGGTCTGTATGGCATTATCCCTACCCCCATGGTTGTGTCCTGCACCCATGATTCGAGCACGCATAACCCCTGCCCAGCAACAAGCCACGCCGTCGAGTTCCACCACCCTCGCTCTGCCGCCGTCGTGCCCTAGAAGCAGCAGACACATACATGTAGAACCACTGAATCCCGCCGAGGCTCGCAGCCACAAGACTTGTGGGAGCCGCGAGGAGACATAGGGGATGGTGGCGCTTAGGGTTGGGTAAGATGGCTCGGCCCTATGTTGCCCCGGGCTAGAGCGTCAAAGTTTTTCTTTTTAATTTCCACTAGTTTCACAAGATTGCTCAAACTCAACATACAAACGCTCTGATTTCAACTGTTTTGAAACAAAGGGATTTCAACTTACTTAGACAAATTGTAAACTTATGATCTTGTCTCAATTATTTCCACCGCGCTGCGTTATAGGCCTGGCGGAGTGGTGGTGATATGATCCTCTAATACAATTGTAGGCAAGCACGGGGAACGTGCATGACAGTTGTAGATGATACACATGATGATCCTGTAATACAATATACAATCATGCATCACTACAGTACATCTTGACGCGCACCCATGCTAGCTTCATCCTGCAACATGGGATCATATATTCAGGGATCGAGCTGCTTTATCCTATATATTGTACGCTCACAAGAGGAGTATTGTGGCTCAATCGTGCACACACCAATAATAAACAGTTTCGAGGTCGTGATTGCATAGTAGTACTAGTAATTAAGAAGGGATACAACTGTTCATAATAATTACCCCAAATCCTCGAACTCACATGCATGGTGGAGCAGAAACATTATTACTTACAGGTCGTGTCGTGCTCCCAGCAGAAACTCGAGAACGTGAACACCTCTCTTCTCAAGGGTATATGCCAGAATCGACTCCGGTAGCACGCTGGATCTCCTCATACGGCTGTCCTAGTATAATCAGTTTGAGGAGCAGCTAGCTAACTAGGAGTACGATGCAACCATCTTTCAGTTTGATAGTTTAAGCTGCAACTAGTACTACTGATCAACGTAACTTGCATGGGCTAAAGTCACAAAAATAGGGAAACCCTCCGACCTAAGAAAAACAGAAACCCTAGCCACCGCCCGTCCCCCCGATTCCGTCTGACAATTGTCTTGTCCATGTCTGCTTGTCGCTCTAGCGCGGGAGGAGAAGGGGACCTTGAACATGCGATCGGTGTTGTGGGCAAGTCCCTAAATTTAGAGTTTGGTCGATCTATTAGTGAAATTATGATGTGGCTACGGAGGTGCCATGCGGAATAAGGATAAGGTTTCCTCAACGGCGTTGAGAAGGGCGTGTAATCATCCGGTCGTCTCTTCCTTGGAGCGGTGGACTTCGCTTTGTGCGGTGACCCAACATACCACTGCATGATATAGTATACTATAGTCATTGACATAACACAAATGAAACACCGTTCACTAGTATTACATCTCTCAGAGTGGTACAACAGAAACACAGCAGGTCCAAGACATGGCTAAAGGTTACAACTCGACTCTTTACATAAGATCCATAGAACATTCTAGGTTAAAGAGAGAGAAAGAAACTTCTTCAAAGAAGAACCGGAGTACATCAACTTATAACTTTCAAGCTAATAAGGTTAGTATCTAACTATAGAGCTTGTATTGCTGTTATTGTAATACTCTACAGTAGTAGGTTCTATGGCTAGAAATTATATTTCTGTCTAATCCGCAATTTCGTCTTCACTTGAATTGATGTATACGTTGACTTCCTTGACTTCATTGAAAAACTTGAGCTTTTGATGATGATTCCTGGAGTATAACGTGATATAGACATCGTCTATATTGGCTTCAGAGTCTAGCAAGGGTTAAGAAGATACGTTGAGTACGAGCGTACCCAGCAAGTTCACTAAAAAAATGTTTGATGCACTATATCTACAACCACAAGCCGTATGTTGTAGGCAATACATGTTTTCGTAAACATTTCTTCAAAGGTTGCTTTTATTCTGAAAAGCTATGTCCGCCAGCCTTCACGGGTTTACCAGAAATTTCATGGAGTTTCTTTCCCGCCGCGTTCGTAGCTCCTTCCCAGAACAGGGAGTAACAAGTTATAGTTCTTACACTCTGTAGAGGTGCGTTACTTTTCCCATGAGAGATCAACTCCTTGTTGCACAAGTGGGCAGTTTACCCGTTCACAATTCCATGTTGTGGGGCCTAGTAGATGATCCAAGCCAAATCACTGCCCTCTCCGCGACCCCATATGTCTGCACGATCCTTTGGGGCAGGCTCACCTCCGTTAAGCCCCCATTCGGGCAGGCTAAAACCCTGATGAGTTTCTAAAGACTCTATGAGCCGTCGATGCCCCTAGCAAGTATCATATAGGTCCGGCTAAACCTTCGACAACCACTCATAGATAATCTAGACACCAAAATCATGGGGCCTAAGGGTGCCCATCCATATGTTGGATCCGCACAAGGAATCACAACGTCACGTTTAGGTCGTCTTGCCTCCATACGAAAGGAAAATGATACATCTGACTTCTCCGTCCCATTCTAAATCTCATGGTTAACGCGTTATATATGGCGTAAGAATCACTGGCGATATTGGTTGTTAAGTTTTAGATCATATGTTCCTTTACTACCAGAACTTTCATAGTAGGTGATTACCTCATGGTAATTAACCTTTAATCATATTTTATGAAAATAGTGTTTTTTGACCTTTTTTAAATGCAGGTGATGACAACACTGGATTTTCAAAATACTTTATAGAAAATCATCAAAGAACAGGAGCAAGTGTGAACTTGTCTTTTGTGATTGCAAGATTATGCACTCACGGTCTTCAAGACAATATAAGATCCAATATCTGAAATCAGCATCATTGGTCCGGTAAGAACTAATGTTTAAAGAAGCAGGATGCTATTATGCATAAGTAATGTAATGAAATTTGGTAAGTTTGTATCCCCAGAATAAGCATTGATCTAGGGTTTGGAAAATGGAAAAGGTTTCTTTAGAATGTGATATACTTTAAGATAAATTTCACACTTGTGCTTCTTATTAAGGCCGGTGAGGGTGTGAAACAATGTGTAATTAAAATACTATACAACCAATAAGGTATACAAATGAGGAATGCTACGCAAGGTTGCTCATATAAGAATTGTTCTATCTTTGAACTTTACTTTACAATTAATGACATTTATAAGGAACTTAGGTGTTAACAATCCTAAGTATACAAGTAAATTTTAAAACAATGTGATTATGATTAATTGTCATCTGTTTGACTATGATGAAAGTCTTTGAGTTTAGTTGTTAAGTGTTGGAGATATTATCTTAAGATTTGTTGTTTGAAGTGGCAAAAAGAATAACATTTGAAGAAAAGATTTCTTTGCTAAGGTTTAAACAATCCTGATAGATTTTAGAATATGATTGATAGAATGTGGTTGATGTTGTCTACGCTTGCTTGAATAGTTTGGATTTGAGATGCTTTACGACTTAATTAAAATAGACCAAAGTTAACTATAAAACATATAACAAAGTCTTTAGCAGTATATTTAAAGTCTTGTAGACTTGTAGTTAGCTTTAAGAACATAGATGGACTTAAGGTGTAATGCTTATGATATTTATACTTGTTCATTTTATAATGTTTCTTTAAAGTTACTTAAGAGTGATATTACTTTTATTTGAGTAGTGGTTTCTTAATATTATAATGGACTAGAAAATTTTATCTACTTATGAATTCACTATAGTGTCTTGGTATGTTGAAAACTTGTGGTTGAAGTAAAGGAATAAGTTTTATTTAGCCACAATTTATTCTTGAAGATTTTATATTTGAAAAGGATGTTATTTAAAGATATTTCTACACTTTTGGTGGGATGATATTCAATAATATTATGTTTAAAATGTGTTGAAACATTTTGTATTCATATATTATCAATATTTAAGACTAATACTATTTATTAGACCACAATTAGATAATCTTAAAATATTAGCAATTTTTATTTACCCTGTTAAGAATTATTAATTAAGGAAATAAGTTTAAACTTAGTTTATTAGAGTATTAGACTTTTACTTACTTCAAAAAGTGGGATGTTATATTTTTAACATATAGGTATTATTTTTGTGATTATTTTGGTATATTATATTTATTTTTTGTGATTTATAAATAATAAGGTATGATTTTTATAATTTTTAACACTTAGTAAATAATATATTTTTAATTAAGTGAAATAATAATACATGATTCTAATATTAAATTTTATTTCTTATTTTTCTAGGAATTTTGGTATATTATTTATATTTTTATTAATTACCATAATTAAAATATGAATTTACATAATGATGTTGGATGATATAATTAAATTATAGATTTTATTTTTCTAAACATTTTCATATATTACACATATTTTTCTGAATTATAAAATAAAAGTTATTGAATTTAAAATGTTTAATCATTTTATTTATTTTCTAGAAATATTTATATTTAGACTTATAATGTTTAATCTATTTCCTAAACAGGAAATAACTTTTCATACTCAGACTGGTTCTAGCCTAAGACACAGACATGTGGGCCAATGGCCACGTTGGCATGGACTATTCAACGCGCGAACCCGGTCAACACGACGACGCGGCGCCAGGTGACATCACCATGATGTCACCTCGCCGGTGACGGCCAGATGCGACGCGGTGGCAGCGTTCTAGCGCGAGTTAGCAAGCGTGGTTAGTCTAGTTCGAATGAGTGTGATGTGGTGAACCTTATAGTGGCGGCGCCGCTAGTGAATGGTTACCGGAAACTAGCCGACGACGAGCCCGTGCGGCGGTGCTTGCAGTCGATCACGGTAGCGTTGATTTAGGAAGCAATTGAAACAACGGAGACCACTAGGAGGTAGAAGGACTCACCCTGGTCACGATAGCATGCTCGGGGAAGCAAGGGGAGGCATGACGGTGACGAATCGATGACGATGCCCATGGTGGCCAATGAAATGGAACGCTCAATTTCACATGATTCACGACACGTCAGCTCCCGTGCTTGGTCCTAGGCGAACAAGACCACGACGGCGCGTCCAAACGATGGCTTCTACGAGGTGAGGGGTGGTCGGATCTAACCGGAACGACGATCTCCGGCGAGCTAGGCTTTCAGGTGAGGAAGAGAGATAGGTCTAGAGAGCGAGATAGAAGATAAGATTGTTATGAGAGGATAGAGGAGGACGCGGTGGTCTTATCTACTCCTCTCAGGGTAGGTGGCGAGCATCACGGCGGTCGATTCGTGCTGACGACGGTGGACTGCATCGGCGGGGCGCACGAAGCTGCATGTGTGCGTGAGGATGAAGACGACAGTTTTGCAAAAAAAACCTAACAACTCTTTCCTCTCAACCCGTGATCCCTCCTTTGGACCCACTCTTCAGTCACCGTGGTTGAACAGTTGAGCTTGTTATTGGGCCCAGGTGCACTACGCGTGAGCAGCAGATAAAAGGTTAGGAAATGGACCTCGGGCCAGATTCTAAGTTAAGCTGTTTATTTGATTTATTTCTTTTCAAATTCTATTTACTTTTCTAGATTTTGTATTTTTATAATTGTTTTGAATATTCCTTATTGAATTTTATTAGCTAAATACTTGCAGCAACAAATAAAATATATTTGGATTCTTTTAGTGAACCTTTATTATATAAGGTGTATATTTTCTTTATTACCTTTATTTAGATCCTTTTTCTATTAATATTTGGTAGAGGCTTTTTTGTTATAAGTTTGTTTACCTAAATAAACTATAGTTTATTAAGGAATGCATTACTATTAATACATGAGATTTAATTCTTATCAACTTATCATTTTAGAAATTTTTATATAGTAATCCCTCTTATTATCTGACACATAATTCTTGAGAACTAAAAATGGTTAGTGCTATTCTCATAGACTTAAATGATATTAAGATAATTTATTTGTTATAACTTTCATAGAATTTAGGTTTAAGGTTATAACTGTTTACTATTAGTTTCAGAAGGCTTTAATTTTATATATGATCTTAGAGTTAGGAATAACATTTAAGGTTTAAGACATATTGTCTTTATGCTTATGATTGGAAATGATACCATTATTTAAGGTTAAGTAATAGAGTTGTTCTTTTTAGAATGGATTAAAAGTAAAGTTAATAATTATAGTTCCTAGGCACTTATTGTTTTAATGTTGTGAAGTGGCAAGATATACTTCAGTGATTTGCTATAGGAAAATATTCCTATATGCCATTGTGGAAATAAAATGGTTGATCATACAGATGAATAGATATTGAGTATGATTATAGATTTAAGTTGAATGCTTACCAAGAATTTCCTAGCTTCCATACTTCATAATTCAGGACTCCTAATTAAGGAATTTCTTTCCTAGATATTCTTCTTCTTCATATCCATCATCATGTGTTAACATGATGAACTTTACTTCACAAGAATATTCTTACCATCACTCCCTCCTTCTAAATCCATTTGTAAATCCAATGAGCTTGACACTAAGCTCAACACGATCTCCCCATGGAGATCATTCTCATCTTTATAATACTTCTTATGAACCTAATTCCATAGGAATGATCACCCTCTAATTCATTTAGTAGTTGCTTCAAACTCCTTTATATACTTTCTTTATCCCCCATTACTAACATTACTCCAAGAGATGTACCTATCAAAGTCTACTTTCCTCAAGTGTCTAATATCCTGTAAGAGAAATAACTCAATGTTGTTCTGACATTAACTTAATCAAACTATCTTATCCTTTACTTGCCTCAGTAACTCATATACTAATTTCTCATTATACCATTGTGATTTGTCAAGACTAACCTAGGATAACATTTCCACACTAGAGTGTAGTTATGTTCTATCCACCAATGTCACTTATACATGATATAATCATTCACTCTTAATGTCATAAGCATGATCATTATAGTCCTTGTATCATTTATGGTTTAGATTTCTAGTTGGCTAATTAAGGCTTTATCAATACAATATTATAATTGTATTCTAATTATCTTCTTAGTATCTTTATTTGACTAGGAGATTTATTCATTGACTATACCTACTTGATCCAATAGGGTTACTCCTAGTAACTATCTTCAGAATTCATCCTTATAATCTTCTTTGCTTACCATAAATATATACCTTTATTTAGGACAACTCGTTTATCTATTCAGGAGTGAATTAACTCCATCAAGTATTTTGTTAATTTGATTCTCTTCAAACATTCCCATATATAGATGATATCTAAAGCTAGTATTACTATTAACCTAATCTTACTTCTTTCTTTATAAGCTTTAGTGAATGCTATAATAAGGACAAAAGTGAATAGATCAAGGATTGATAAATCAACAGTTGATCCTTCAACATTGATTAACAACAAATGCAAGGATGTGGTTCAATAGATATGATAAAGATTGTTATGGAAAGAAAGATATATGGTGAATGGTCTTGAATTGATTTCCTTCCAACTCAACAAGTGATAAGGAATTAGTGTTAAAGAACTACCATGGTGCTCATGGTAGGAATGGATGAGAAGTTGATAAATCAAAATTGTGGTTATTGGATTCTGGTTACTTGAGTTGTATTCTTAACTTGGTATTCATGAGTTGTGTAATGAATACTAGGATATAATCTCTAAAAGATCAGGTATCAATCATTAAGTAAAATGTTGTGGTTTAGTTTTTTCTGCATTTGATCTACCCTTAGATCAAATCATGTTTACCCAAAATAAGGTTTTAGCAAGGGTCATATTGAAACTTATCGCAGTCAACTTGATGATCTACTTTAATTCCATTAAGTTAAGGGAAGCTCCAATCACTTTGACAAGTTTTATTCAAAAGCGCGAAAATTATTCGGATTTTCTATGCATGAATGCAATGCATACATCTGAGTTCAGCTTATTTCTAAGCTCTAATGCTGGGATGTTACACTTTGTTTAGGTGTATTTCATGTCAGGTACATTGGTCCTTAGGGAACGATACATGCACAAAGACTTCCTGCTGTAAAAAGAAGCCATACTAGAGGTCTGGTAGGGAGCGAAGACAGTTCAGCATGAGGATTATCTCGTTGGCCAGGTGGAGTTGCATGCAAGCGTCGACGAAGAGCCCTCCGCTCCAACTTTGGAGAGCACGCGTGGATCTCTTGAATTTTATCTGTAGCCCTCTGTTTTGTGAATAACCGAGCCAAAGGGTTCTTCTTCTTTCCGCTACTCTTTCAGGACTGGTCCATAGAATTTGGGGGCCTAGGGCAATATGAAATCAAGGGATTCTTGTTTAATATGTTAGAGATTTCCTAGGGTCAAGGGGGCCATTGCCCTCCTACTCCAAAAAATAAATTAGAGATATATTTAATATTTATGCTAAACGTAAAGATTACTTAAAGTGTATCATGATTAGAGTTCTTGGACATCACAACAATGCATGCAACCTCCGCCACTTGTTCACACATAAAAGACTTAAAAATATTAATAATTTATAAAATAAATTACGGTAATACAATAGCAAATTAAATAATCTGTACATTTGATAAATCCATGATCTTCGAAATCTCGATGAATACATTCGAAACCACTTATTTCTATTGATCGAGCGAACTATATATCATGATATTAATTTTATCAATTTCTACTTGTGTACATATGCCTGTGTAGAAAATGAGTTAATGAGTAAACATGTTAGGCACTGAATTAATAAAAGGATAGAATAGTCTCTCAAACATATAAGATAGGGACAAATAGAATTGTTGGGAATCAAAAGAGAGTTGCTTGCAGAATGATATATTTATGTGATTGTGTCATTAGTCTTCACTAATAAATATACTCACAGTCTTGTACAAGAATTTGAGGACCGATGTTATTATTCATATTCGGAGAGGCCAACAAAATCGTGTCATCAAGAAAAAATATTCAGTAATTGAGAGTATTTTTTTCGAGAAATAGGAGTAAGAGTAGGGTCGTGATAGGCTATAACTTAAACCATGTATATATATTTTTAGACAACCATTTATATTTTTTAGAATTATTGTATATTGTTGGACGTTAAAAGTTTTAGACAACTATAGATATATAGACAAATCATGGGCCGATACCCCTAGACCATGGGGCCCAGGGCAAGCGCCCCTCTGCCGCCCTATGGACCGGCATTGCTCTTTCTTCTCTGTTATGATGGTATGGTCTAGCCGGATAAAAGAATAATTTGGAATATTAAAACTTTTGTTGTCTTGCTTAGCTCAAAAGTAGCTCCTGACCGACTCGGGATCGTTATAGCTAAGTACAACCTTTGAAGATTTTTTTTATGATCCAAGTTGAACCTACACTCTAACTGCCGATGTTTGCTGAAAATATTGTCATTTCACATACTATGTCACTAATGTGTTTGAGATGAGAGGTGTGTATGAGCAGTCACTCCATCGATTTCGTGCCACTCCTGGCAATCAACCTCCTCTCGCAGACATACATGTACCCACAGGTGGAAAGTAGCTAGTCAGCTGGCATGGGAACTGCCGCTCGCGGCGTCACACCGCTCGCAGGAGCGAGCGAGCGCGCGTGCAGCCCCGCGTGCCTGAGTTACCAGAGAGATCGCCCGCGCTGCACTGCAGCAGTAGCCTTTTTCTGCACCGCACCGCACGCATGCGTCCACAGGGGGCGGGCGCGCGGCGGCATGAAGCGGAGCTGTTGGGCTTTGTCGTCCAGTCGCCGAACCGATCGGCGGGCGCGCCACGCCACGGCCGCGTGACGCGCGCGCATCCGTGTGCGTGTGCCGGCCCCCGCGCGCGACGACGAAGCGGAGCTGACGTCGGCCTTCGCGTGGACGCCACCACCGGCGCCGATCGACGAGGAGGCCGACGTACGGGCAAGCATTGCTTGCGTATGTCTCTTGGCGTTTCCAGTTCTACGCAACGACCGCACGGAAACACTCGCGCGAACCTGCTGGTTGCCTAGCTTGAGCGGTCACCGGGCCGGCCGGCTCTCGAGCGGATCGATGCATTGTTGATGTGAGCTTTAAGACAAGCCGGCGGGTAGGGGCTAGCTAGCTATAGCATGCTCGATAAAGCAGGTTAATTACTTGTGGAGGATGGGATGCTTGCTTGCTGATGATTAATGGTGGAACGTGTATCTATAGCCGGAATTGCAAATTCGCAAGAAACGCATTTCTTGATGAGTTTATTTCTTTATTTCACTTTTTTTTTGGAAAGGTTCCTGAATGCAGGTGTTGAAGGCAATAATAGTTGATATTGCGTGGTTACATTGTGAGCCTTTGGACCGTTTATATATAGGAGTACAAGACTGGGAGCTAAGAAGCCTAGTAAAGAACTACCAAATATAACTACTGTGACTTACTCTAATGCAAAACCACGATATACTCCGACATATGTTATATCAAAAATTATTACAATAAAGGGATCAAAACCCGCTCGTATCTTGAAATATCCACCAAACCCCATATATAGCAGAGGATTTACGCAGTACAATACATAGCTGCGGTTAGAGCTTCCCGCCTCGTGCCTCCAAAATCCTAAAGGTCTAATAGACGCGTCGAATGAAAAAAAAACACATTATCCACCTCATCCTCCAAAGAGTCGGCCGTCTAGCATGAGCCAATAGCGTGTGTCTGGCGCTCCTAGGACATTCCCTACCCACATGGCGCATTGTGCGGGCGCCCGACACAAGCGGCAAGCCACGACATGTAGGATACCAACAGTGGGCCAGGCCAACCCTATCACATGCACAACTTTCTATGGATATTATGAGAATATTCGCTCAAAACTGGAGAGTGTCATTTCCTTGGATGGTCCACTAAGTGCTCAACATGTTCAATTTGGCATAGTAGACCTTAGTTATATATTGATGTGTCTCTTCTTGCTTAGTTGGACCATGCAACATGCTTTAAGCGAACAATGAGGGTAAAGGGTTCACCTTGATGCATTGTTTCAAGAAACTCAAAAAGTGCGAGAAATGGAGGCTCGTGCGGATACAACTAAAGAAGGGTGACCATGGGAGTGTTGTTGATTTAGATGCGCCCTTGGTGACCTCGGCGGGATGCCCTATTGGCAAAGTCAAGGCAATCGTTGTTGATGCGACATCATCAGAGAGGGTGCAAGTCTTAATTGACAAGTGTCTCTTCAAGAATATCGATCATTAGAGATCAAACATGTGATGAAAGATGGCGTCCTTGATGTCGAAGAAACACAAGAAAACTGAGCTCGACATGGCAAAACATTCAGTTAAGAAAAGGAAAGAGACTTTGTGATCTTGACGACCAACACATCGAACATGGATCCAGAGGTGAATGTCGCACATATGTTCTTTTGTGACGCCATCTTGCATGACATGGGAATTCTTAGCACGGCAACAACGTCAAAACTGGCAGCTATGGCGAGCAGGAGATCCCACACCAGAGAAGCAGGAGGCGACGAAGGAGCCGTCGTCAACGAAAAATCCATAGTCTTCGATTTGATTTCTTTTCTATGTGGTGTTGTGATATTGTGACCGGACTTCGTGGCGTTTTGTTGGCATGTACTTTGAATTTATAGACACTATAGCGTGTTCGGCGCTCCCAGGACATACCCTACCCACATGGCGCGTTGTGGGCGCTCCGGACACAAGCGGCAAGCTACGCCATGTAGGATACCGACAGTTGGCCAGGACAAACCTGCCACTGGCACAACTTTCCATGGATATTATGAGAATATTCATGCAAGACCAGAGTGTGGCGTTTCCTTGGATGGTCAATTAAGTAATCAAAATATTCAATTTGGAATACTATACTTGGGTTATGTATTGATGTGTCTCTTCTTGCTTAGTCGGACCATGCATTAGACATGTTTCGAGCGAACAATGAGGGAAATGGGGTTCAACTTGATGCATTATTTTACGAAACTCAAAAAGTGCGAGAAATGCAGGCTCATGTGGATACATCTTAAGAAGTGCGTCCTTGGGAGTGTCGTTAATTTAGATGCGCCCTTGGCGACCTCGACAGGACGCCCAATCGGCAACAAGAGGCCAAGGTAGTCGTTCTTGAGATGACATCATCAAAGAGGGTGCAAGTCTGAATTGGCAAGTGTCTCTCCGAGGTATCATCAAAATCGATCATTAGAGCTCAAAAGAGTGATGAAATGTGGAGTCCTTGATGTCGAAGAAAGACAATAAGACCGAGCTCGAGATGACAAAAAGTTTCGGTGAGAAAAGGAAAGAGGACTTTGTGATCTTGACGATCGACACATCGAACATGGATCCAAAGGTGAAGGCGGCACCTATGTTATTCTATGACACCATCTTGCAAGAAACAGGCATTCGCGGAGCGGTGGAAATATTAACACCTGCAGCTATGGAAGAGAAGGATATGCCAGAACCGGAGAAGCAGGAGATATCAGACCAGCCGTCGTCAATGACAGATCCAATGTCTTCAATTTAACTTCTTATGTATATGGTCTTGTAATATTGTGGTATATACTTTGAATTTATAGCCGATACTATGTTCTTTAAGATTTCCATAATTTTTATGATAAAATCAGTTAAAAAACAATGGTTATGCCCAACACGGCGCAACTAGGAAAACACATCCTCCAAACACGGCAACATGTATTGACGCCCCCATATGCCCGGATGGACAGCGTTTGGGATATGTGCTAGAGATTCTCTTAGTGTTGTATATGCAATATATGTCAGAATACATTCTATCTTTATGGTAGCAATATCCTATCGGTTCGACATGCAACATGATTGATGTTATGTATCTACAAGTTTTTATGTTTTATGTAACATACTAAAATATGCATTTTCTAAGATTATAAAAAAGTTTATTATTGATAGACCACCTTCTAGTTAAGGAAACATAGCATTTCTACACATAGAGGGAAAAACCAACACATTGCACAGCCAAATTTAGCAAAACACTCTATATTCTCGGTCGAGTTAGTAAGAAAATAGTAGCATGTTTGTGTAGCATGTCAAGAGAGAGGAGGGGATGATGATATAGGGGATATGTGCAATATATTTGTGCATCTCGGCGAGAGCCCAAATAATTGTCTCAAAAGGCAGGTTTTTAAAGAGGACAAGAAAAAATTGGGAGAAAAAACTGCGCACCTGCAATAGAGAACCTAAAACTCGCTCATTCAACTAGTTTTAGCTCTCTCTCTCCCATCTATGCCACTACTTTGCATATACATTGCAAATACATATTATTTAATCATATCAACACAAATACAATTCAACATAAAACCGATACCATAGTTTAAACAAAATAGTGCATGATAGTTCAAATAAAAACGATAACATAGTTCAAACATGAGTAATCAAAAAGATCAGATGTTTTGTATGAGTACAAATAAAAAAGAGTAAGCGATAGAGCTATCATTGTCATCATCTCCTCCCATGTAACCTAGGTCGACGCCGCCATCACCATTGAAGTCGCCGCCACCACCATGACCACCATTGAAGCTGAAGACAAAGCCATGACCAAAGCCTCCCACCGCCTTGAAGAATAGTACATAAAAAATCATGTACTCGAAGTATGACTTTCCCTTTGCGGTGACCCAGCATACCACTGCATGTGTAGTACACTATAGTCGTTGACATGACATCCACAGAACACCGTTCCGTAAATATCACATCCCTCACAGTGGTACAACAGAAACATTGCGGGTCCATATTACAAACATACACACGTTATTATTATTATTACAATACCGGAAGTTCAAGGCTTCCGAAAGATTCAACTTACAAACCAAAATATAAGTATTTCAGCGGAACTTTCAAATTTAAAACTTAAACTCCAAATTGAGCTCAGCAACTTATTGCTATATAGTGTTCATGATGCTCGGCTCAAGTGGTTACTAGAACTATATTAATTATTCCGACTCCTGGAACTCTCCTACGTAGATGATGTCGTAATCCTCCCCTTCTACGGCTCCATACAAGTTGGGATCTTCATAGAAGACCTCCTCTTGATTCTCAGATGCGTACATTATAGTACTTTCGGAATTCTCAGAGTCAAAGCAAGGATTCAAAGGAAAGGATGAGTAACAGCGTTACCCAACAAGTTCATTATATGCAAGGTAGGAAGTTTGATGCTCTATCTACCACCTCGGACTATTAGTCGTTGGCACTATGCAATTTTCGTAAATCTTTCTTCAAAGGTTGATTTTATTATGAAAATCTATGACCATCAGCATTTACAGGTTGGCCAGAACTTTCATGGAGTTCCTTTCCTGCCGCGTTCGTAGTGTTGGAGATATGCCCTAGAGGCAATAATAAATATAGTTATTATTATATCTTTGTGTTTATGATAAATGTTTATATTCATGCTATAATAGTATTAACAAGGAAACATTAATACTTGTGTGAATTGTAAACTTAAATTGAAGTCCCTAGTATAGCCTCTATACTTCACTAGCTTGTTGGTTAATAGATGATTGTGGTTTCCCTATCATGAACATTGAGATGTTATTAACAACAAGATCATATCGTTAGGAGAATGATATGGTGGACATACTCCTATAGATAAGCGTAGCATAAAGATCAAAGTCATTTCAATAGTTCAATTGCTATATGCTTTCTGATACATAGTAACCTAATTCCTTCGACCATGAGATCATGCATATCACCTTTACTGGATGGATGCTTTGATGTCATCAAACACCACACCGTAACAGGGTGGCTATAAAGGTGGTATTGAGTGTTCGGAAAGTATTGGTTGAAACACATGGATCAAGAGTGGGATTTGTCCATCCATATGACGGATAGATATTCTCTGGGCCCTCTCGGTGAAATGTCATCCAATTAGCTTGCAAGCATGTGACTGGGTCACAAGGGATCACATATCACGGGAACGAGAAAAGAGTACTTATCAGTAACGAGGTTGAACTAGGTATGCAGAGATACCGACGATCATAACCCCGGATAAGTAACATATCATGAGACAAAGGGAAATTGGTATCGTATGTAAGTGGTTCATTCGATCGCAAAGTAATCGTAGAAATATGTGGGAGCCATATGAATTTCCAGATTCCTCTATTGGTTATTGTTCGGAGAAGTGTCTCGATCATGTCCGCATAATTCACGAACCGTAGGGAGACACACTTAAGGATTCGACGTTGTTTGAGTAGTTATGGTATTATGAGAAAGAGACCGAATGTTGTTCGGAGTCTCGGATGGGATCCGGGATATCACGAGGAGATCCGGAAAGGTCCGGAGAATAAGATTCATATAAGGAAAGTCCCGTTTCGGAGTTGGGGAATGGTTCCGGTGTTTTCATCGGGAACATTCTAGAAGGTCCCGGAATGTCCGGCACTCCGGAAGGGGGAAGGGTACATGAATGTGTCATTGTAAGTTGGAATGATTGCATCATGTACTAGGTGTCTTCGCTGCCCAAAATAAAGGATTTATTTAAATCCTAAATTGAAAAGTCAAACGGCCAGTTTGAAAGTCAAACGGCAATTTTGGGAAGTGGGAGGAGAGGAGGAAACCGAGTTGGGGAGGGAGTCCTCCTCCCCAAGCCGGCGCCCCACCAAGCCGAGTTGGGGAGGGACTCCCCTCCCTCCCCTTGGCCGGCCAGCCCCTCCCACCTATATAAGGAGGGGCAGGGCTCCCTCCTAGCACACACTAGTTCCTATCCTCTAAACTAAACCCTAGACCTAAACCCCGGTTTAGAGCTATTTCGGTTTAGAGCCTTCTAATTGGTTTAGAGCTTTCTAATTGGTGTGTCTAATTACTAGACCACTAATAGCCTCTCTCATACTCCACCATACTCGCACCGGCTTAAGGCGAAGCCCTGCGGGATTTCCCCTCTACCTCCGGTACCACGCCGTTGTGCTGCCGGAATCACGAGGAGAGTGCTACAACCTCCGCTGCCTGCTGGAACAAGGGAGAGGAAGGTCTTCGTCGAGTACCGAACGTGTGACCGACTGCGGGAGCGCTGCGGGAACGCGGCGCTGGAAGGATCGTCTACGCGATCTTGAGATCGGAAAGAGTACGACTACATCACCCACGAGAATCTGCTCTCGTTAACCGCTTTGGAATCTTCGAGGGTGAGTTCCTCTATCGACTCGTTGCTACAATCTAGTAGATAGATCTTGGCTTGTTTGTTTGTATGCGATAGAAAAATTTTGTTTTCCATGCTACGAACCCCTACAGTGGTATCAGAGCCGTGTCTATATGTAGATCTGTTGCACGAGTAGAACACAATGGTCATTGTGGGCGTTGATGCTTTTATTGTAGATTGCTTTTTGTGTACTTTGCATCTTGCGGTATGTTGGGATGAAGCGGCCCGGGCTAACCTTACATGACATCGTTCATGAGACTTGCTCCACGCTTGACATGCAACTTGTATTGCATAAGTGGCTTTGCGGGTGCCTGTTTCTCCTAGCATAGTAAAGATCCAATTTACAACGGGTAATCAACAATGCTAGTATCAATGTTGTGGTTCTTGTTCGTAGGTTAGAACGACACTTATGGAAAGCCCCAAACCACGTAAAATATGCAAAGAAAGTAGAAGCGTCTAACTTTGTTTTGCAGGGGTGTGCAGTGATGTGATATGGCCATGATTGTGATTATATTTGATGTATGCAATGTTCCTTATTGAGGGCTGGTGGACGACAACCATGAAGAAGCATCATTGACCTTGATGCTATGCCGGTGATGATGGAGATCATGTTCGTGCTTGAAGATGGAGATCGGAAGCACAAAGAAGAAAGGCCATATCATATCACATATTATGAATTGCATGTGATGTTAATCCTTTATGCATCTTGTATTGCTTAGTAGACGACGGTAGCATTATAAGATGATCCCTCATGCACATAAATTTCAAGTTCTAAAGTGTTCACCCTTAGTATGCACCGTTGCCAAAGCTTGTTGCTTCGAAGCACCACGTGATGATCGGGTGTCTTTGATTCCGCGGGTGAATACAACGTAAGCAAGCCAGATTTGCTTATGCGGTAGCTAAGGTTTGATCTTGACGAGCCTAGCATGTACAGACATGGCCTCAGGAACACGGATCGCCGAAAGGTAAAGCATGAATCATATAGCAGATATGATGAACATGTCGATTGTTCGCCATTGAAACTATATCAACTCTCGTGATGATCGGAGTTGATGTAGTGGATTTGGTTCATGTGATCACTAAAACAATGTGAGGGATGTTGTTTTGAGTGGGAGTTCACCTAGATTAATTTAATTATTAATTAGAACTCAATTTATCATAAACTAAATCAAAGTGAATTTGCATAGTTGTTGTAGTCATTGGCATCCGTTTACCACCTTGCGCTTAGTTATAATTGAGATGATAGAACTATAGAATTCTGGTTAGTTACTTTACGAACTGGTATCGTATTGTTTTGAAGTGTTAATCTAAAGTTTAAAAGTCCTATTGCAAACTTTCAGTAAGTTCCGGTTACTCCATAAAGTTTAATAATTGGTATTAAATCAAGAGTAACAATTCCAAGTGTTAGTATATAAAGTATCATGTTTGTCTCCATGATTCTTGATATTCAAAGGATTGTCTTAATATCAAGGTTATCTAGGATCTGAAAGAGTTGTTTCAGAAACCATGATATGTGGAAGATATTGTGATATCTGAAACAAAGTTTTGGTTACAACATGATAGAGTATAATATGGCAAAAGTCATGTTCTCATATTTGATGAAAATTTGCAAAAGGTTGGAGACACTAGTTGTCCTAATCTTCCAAAAGGTTTTGGAGAGCAACATTATACTCGCGATTCACCGTTATAAGCTAAAAGTAGCTTGGTCATGGACGATTCCATGATGAAGGTGAATATTTGATGTAGGTAAAATGTTTACTACACCAATAGATTACTAAAGAAAGGAATTTGAAAGAACACCAAACATTTGATGATGGTGATCTACTTCAAAGTGCAAATCCAAAGACATTGGTATTTAATTATACACGCTTTGGACTGTGTGTCATATGTATGACTCCACTATTAATGTTGATAGATTCTTTCAAACAGAAAAGGAAATACTGAAAGAGAATCTCAGAAATATATGGCAGAAAAGAAAAGACTAGAATTGTTCAGTTTAAGTATATAGATGATATACATGTTATGGCTATATTCTTTGCTCATTAAACAATGTGGTTCTTAAGTATTTTATACTGAATTTGTTGGTATGAATCGTCATACGAAACAACACAATTCATGAACTACAATGGCCTAAGTAACTAGCAAAAGAATATGTGATGATGTTCATCGAGAACAAATAAAGGGTTATTGTGTTGCTCGTTAAAACATCAAAGCTTGCCTTCAAGATTTGTTTTATCAGGTATTATGAGAACAAAAGGGTTGTTCAAATAATTGCCGTAATCCATAAAAGATGGATGATTCACAAATCTCGTTGGAGAAATCACATCCATAAAACAAGTGCTAAAAATGTCGAAAGACAAATTGATTGAAAGATCACTTAGGAAGTGACATCGCCGTTTAAATTATATTGGAAAGAAAACATGAAGAAACTCCATGTGGATGGAATTTTGGAGTCTTTTGATTTTTGATCAAATGACGTTTGTGAAACTTTCCTAGAGAATAATTAAAACTTCGTTCATAGGCCAAAAGGGAACAAAAGACTAGCTTATTGGAACTTGTGCATATTGTTGTACGAACTCCATTATGTGTAGTCAAGAGCGATGGATTTCAACTTCATACGCTTTCTCCAAAAATTTGAGTGAATATATGAATATTTACTTAATAAGGATGAAGTATGAAATATTTGAAAAGTTCAAAGATTTCAAGATGAAGTGCAAAATCATTGTAACAAGAATATAAATAGTTTATGATAAGATCATAAAGGAAGATATTTGAGTTACAAGTTTAGCATAATACCTAAGATTTAAGGAATCGTTCCGTGAATTTGCATTTCCCGAAACACCATAAGAGTATGGAGCGTTCGAGATATGTAATTAAAACCTTGTTTGACATGGTAAGATCAAAGGTGTAAAATATAGAACTGCCATTATATTTTAAAGATTAAAAGCTTTAGAGACTACCGCTTTTCCACTAAAAAGAGCTCCATCATAATCCGCTGAAATGACACCATATAAAGTTATGGTTTGGGATAAAACCCAAGTAGTCCTTTCTTAAAACATTGGTATGCTATGCATAAGAAAGATGTGTGCAACCAAAGTCGGATAAACCTGTCTTTGTATAAATATTAAGTATTCCTCCACAAACACCGGAGACAAAAGTGTTTGTCGCTTAGAACGTCAAGTTTCTTTGAGAAGGAATTTTTCGTGAAAAGTTAAAGTGGGAGGACAATAGAACTTTGATAAGGTTAAAAGAATCTTAGCTATATGTGCAGAGTTGCGCAGCACCGAAAAGTGTTCCGGAGGCAGCAATAATGCTCATGGCTCACGTGCCTCAAAGGTTGTGGTCACGGAGGTCTAAGTTTCTATTGAACCAAGTAGGTCGAGTAAACAATCAAATACCAAGATTTGAGGGTTGAATCATTATTTGAGAATAATGAACGGACTACATGCAAAGAAGCGATGATGGGCCCTGACTCCGTCAAATGGCTTGAAGCCATAAAATCCGTGATAGTTCCATACACGAGAAATCAAGTTTTGAACTTGAAGGACCCTCGAGAAAGGTGTAAGACCTTACAGTTGTGTTTGGATCTATAAAGAAATAGACATGGATGTTTCACATCTATAGTCGACATGTTGGGAGAGAGTTCACAACAATGTTCAAGGATTGACTATGACAAGATTTGATCTTTCATAGCGATATTTAGTCTATACGGATTAATATAGCAACCACTACATATAATTTTGTTATGTGGTAGTTGAATAAACAAAACAAGTTCTTCTAATAGAATTGTTACCTAGGACGTGTGCATGACATGGTCCAAAGGGTTTTGTTAATTCAAAGGATGCTGAATGCATATGCAAACTTCAATGGTTGAAGTAAGCATAGCGGAGTTGGAATCTTCACTATGATGAAACTGTTAAAAGAGTTTAATTTCATCGGAGACAATGAAGATGCTTGCATTTGCAAGAAATTAAGTGGGAGCGCTAAAGACATATTTCTAATACATTATGTGGAGGACATATTGTTGATTAGAAATGATGTATCTTTTATTAACACATATTAAGAATTTCATCCTGATGAAAGACTTAGGCAAAACCCAAATATTTGGCATCAATAGATGCTAATATGGTTGTGCCAGAAGTACATAAACGAGATATTGAATGAGTTCAATATAGAAACTACAAGAAAAGGTTCTTGTCGCACAGAAAGGATTGAAAGAGTTCAATGTTGATGATATATTCAAGTGTATTGACATTTGGTAAGTGAAACAAAGATTCAAGTATAGATTGATACTTGATGTATGAAATCACAAAGAGTGTTTATATCAATCATACTGTGGTATGTACAAATCCAGATATGTCCTATGCTCTAAAAGTTATGAGCATATACCAGAATGATTCATAAGATGATCATTGGACGATAGTAAGGATATTCTTATGATCTTTTGGAAGAACTAAGAGTATATTATTTGTAGAAGTGACAAATAGATGGTTAGTTCATTGTAAAAGTACTACATTGATACTAGTTTTGTCACAAAGTACAAATTAAGTTTATCTCAATCTAAATTAAGGGTGGCACAGTATAATGGAAAGTGAGTTCCATAATGGATTTGGATGAGTTCCAAAGTTAAGACATTGTGACAGATACTTCAACAAAAGGCTAAGTATATGACTGCTATTATAGCAGCAAAAGAGGGCATTTGTGTCAAGTAGTTTGTTATCAAACTAGGTGTAGTTCACAGCGGGATAATACTATGAAGATATATTGTGCGACAATATTATCAACATGTTTTAACCCCAAAGAACTAAAGGTCACACCGAAAGACCAAATTATACAAAGCCATCTCATTAGAGAATGAGTGATGCGTAGAGACGCAAAGACATGCAATTACACACGGACCTGGAAGTGTCAGATCCGGAGATCAGTTGACCACTAGCAATCGTGTACATACAACACCGGAAAGCCATAGGTGTTGAATACACAAAGGTTTGAAACTAGATTATTGACTCTAGTGCAAGTGGGAGACTGTTGGAGATATGCCCTAGAGGCAATAATAAATATAGTTATTATTATATCTTTGTGTTTATGATAAATGTTTATATTCATGCTATAATAGTATTAACAAGGAAACATTAATACTTGTGTGAATTGTAAACTTAAATTGAAGTCCCTAGTATAGCCTCTATACTTCACTAGCTTGTTGGTTAATAGATGATTGTGGTTTCCCTATCATGAACATTGAGATGTTATTAACAACAAGATCATATCGTTAGGAGAATGATATGGTGGACATACTCCTATAGATAAGCGTAGCATAAAGATCAAAGTCATTTCAATAGTTCAATTGCTATATGCTTTCTGATACATAGTAACCTAATTCCTTCGACCATGAGATCATGCATATCACCTTTACTGGATGGATGCTTTGATGTCATCAAACACCACACCGTAACAGGGTGGCTATAAAGGTGGTATTGAGTGTTCGGAAAGTATTGGTTGAAACACATGGATCAAGAGTGGGATTTGTCCATCCATATGACGGATAGATATTCTCTGGGCCCTCTCGGTGAAATGTCATCCAATTAGCTTGCAAGCATGTGACTGGGTCACAAGGGATCACATATCACGGGAACGAGAAAAGAGTACTTATCAGTAACGAGGTTGAACTAGGTATGCAGAGATACCGACGATCATAACCCCGGATAAGTAACATATCATGAGACAAAGGGAAATTGGTATCGTATGTAAGTGGTTCATTCGATCGCAAAGTAATCGTAGAAATATGTGGGAGCCATATGAATTTCCAGATTCCTCTATTGGTTATTGTTCGGAGAAGTGTCTCGATCATGTCCGCATAATTCACGAACCGTAGGGAGACACACTTAAGGATTCGACGTTGTTTGAGTAGTTATGGTATTATGAGAAAGAGACCGAATGTTGTTCGGAGTCTCGGATGGGATCCGGGATATCACGAGGAGATCCGGAAAGGTCCGGAGAATAAGATTCATATAAGGAAAGTCCCGTTTCGGAGTTGGGGAATGGTTCCGGTGTTTTCATCGGGAACATTCTAGAAGGTCCCGGAATGTCCGGCACTCCGGAAGGGGGAAGGGTACATGAATGTGTCATTGTAAGTTGGAATGATTGCATCATGTACTAGGTGTCTTCGCTGCCCAAAATAAAGGATTTATTTAAATCCTAAATTGAAAAGTCAAACGGCCAGTTTGAAAGTCAAACGGCAATTTTGGGAAGTGGGAGGAGAGGAGGAAACCGAGTTGGGGAGGGAGTCCTCCTCCCCAAGCCGGCGCCCCACCAAGCCGAGTTGGGGAGGGACTCCCCTCCCTCCCCTTGGCCGGCCAGCCCCTCCCACCTATATAAGGAGGGGCAGGGCTCCCTCCTAGCACACACTAGTTCCTATCCTCTAAACTAAACCCTAGACCTAAACCCCGGTTTAGAGCTATTTCGGTTTAGAGCCTTCTAATTGGTTTAGAGCTTTCTAATTGGTGTGTCTAATTACTAGACCACTAATAGCCTCTCTCATACTCCACCATACTCGCACCGGCTTAAGGCGAAGCCCTGCGGGATTTCCCCTCTACCTCCGGTACCACGCCGTTGTGCTGCCGGAATCACGAGGAGAGTGCTACAACCTCCGCTGCCTGCTGGAACAAGGGAGAGGAAGGTCTTCGTCGAGTACCGAACGTGTGACCGACTGCGGGAGCGCTGCGGGAACGCGGCGCTGGAAGGATCGTCTACGCGATCTTGAGATCGGAAAGAGTACGACTACATCACCCACGAGAATCTGCTCTCGTTAACCGCTTTGGAATCTTCGAGGGTGAGTTCCTCTATCGACTCGTTGCTACAATCTAGTAGATAGATCTTGGCTTGTTTGTTTGTATGCGATAGAAAAATTTTGTTTTCCATGCTACGAACCCCTACACGTAGCTCCTTCCCGGAACAGGGAGTAACAAGTTACAGTTCTTACACTCTGCAGGGATGTGTTACTTTTCCCATGAGAGATCAACTCCTTGTTGCACAACCAGGCGTACTTTCCCGTCCACAATTCCATGACGTGGGGCCCAGTAGTTGGTCCAAGCCAATAACTGCCCTCTCCGCGACCTCATATGTATGCACGATCCTTTGGCTAGCTCACCTTCGTTAAGCCCCCTTTCGGGCAGGCTAAAACCCTGATGAGTTTCCAAAGACTCAATGACCTAGTGATGCCCAGATTAGTACCATTTACATGGACTATCTCCCTAAACACCATTCATAGATAATCTAGACACCTAAAAGTGTGGGGCGTAAGGGTGTCCACCCATATGTTGGATCCACACAAGGAATCACAACGTCACGTTAAGGTCGCCTTGCCTCCATACAAGTGGAAAAGGCTACAACTGACTTCTCCGTCCCATTCCAAATCTCATGGTTAACGCGTAATATACGGCGCTAGAATCACTGATGTCATGGGTTATTAATTCATAATTGTTTATCATTAGTGCAAGTAGAACTCTGAGTTCTATTGCTTCATTATTATCATCACTTAGGATGATATCTTAGATTTAGTATCTTGAGAAAATAATGTTTTCCTTTTTCTAGAATATAGATGGTAACACACAATTCGCAAATATTTTGATAAAGACTCTTCAAAGGACATGAGCAAGAGATGAACTTGCCTTGTGATGGCAAGGTAGTGAAGTCTTATGCTTGCACTGGACCTTGAGCTTCTATGTCTACAAAAACATCATTATTGCTCGGTAAGGACAATATTTAAAGAAGCAAAATGATTATGCAAAATAATGTAATGCATCTTTTAACTTGATATGCATTTTCCCCATTATTATAAAAATTATTTTTAATAATAAAGGATTTATAAATATTAATTTTTAATATTTATAATAGAATATTGTATTATTTTATTTTATATCCCTTTTATTTGACCTTTATTGATTTAATAATTCTTTTAAGAATTATCACTTAGATATAAAAAATCGTTATTAAATATTTGTTTATTATTTTTCTAAAATACTACAATATTAATATATGATGAAAGTTATTTTTATTTATTTTTATCATCTTTCAATAATTTTGTAAAATTCCATAAGGAATATATAAATTACAAAATTCTTAATAAAATTTATATGTCTAAAATTTTATATCTCAATTTATTTGGATAGTTTGGATTTTTGTGAATCCAAAAATATTTTATTTATAATTTTTGGACTTCTATTTTATTTTCTAGAATTTTATTGAATTTAGGGGCATTTTGGTCTTTTCCTATTTATTAAAACAGATTCTAAACGACTTGGGCTGGCCATTTGGGCTTATTGGGCCCCTGTGACCCAATAGGGCAGGGTCAAAATCATCACCCCGAAGGTTTTTCGGCCCACCCAGCCCACTCATTCACTGCCTCCTCTCTCGATCTCACCTTTCTTCTTCTTCTCTCCCGACCCCAAGGTCAGCGATGATATCGCCGGCGATTTGCGCCGCCGTGGATCATCCTGGCCGCCGTCGTGGTGCGGGGTGAGGTTACCGACCACGCACGTCCATCTGGTCTAGTTCGATTTTATTCTAGGGTCCTACCCTGGTCAGGCTAGCCCCTTCCCGAACCCTAGGGTTTGGGGAAAGTGTTGCCACCGCCGTGGGCTCTCCCTTGGTGAGGTGTGGTGCCCGAGTACTGCTGTGGTCGCCGTCGTGGCTAGAGCAGGTTGCAGCGCCCTCTGGGGTGCTCCTTGTGCCGCCGCGGGCTCGTCGGCCATTCTACTTCCTCTTCAATTCGTTAGCGAGGACCCCGGGTAAGTTGCCTCTGTGGATCTTAGTTCATCCTATCACCATGAATCTCTCTGTGTGTATCTAGTGGCTACCCTTGCCTAGTGCTTGCATTCTGATTAGGGTTCATATCCTAATTAGGGTTCTTGTTCTGATTAGCGTTCGTATCCCTCTGTTGATCACATGTATGATGATTTGGATTTAGTGGTGATAATGAGCATGATGAATGACTGTTTGCTGTGGATTATTATTTGTAGTTGGCTTTGGTGATGCTAGTGGTTTGTCAGACTTATTCCAGTGGTAATTTGCTATGATCCAATGTTAGTGTTTCTACGAAATCCCTACTTGGAAATGTTGTTGATCTGAGAACTTTCCACTGTCAAGATGTTTATACTGACAGTAGTTCTATGAGTAATTGCTTTCTGCATTTATAATGGTTAGCTTGTATGAGAATATACATACTGAATATAATCATTACATGTTAATGATTTTCTATAGATGTATAGATGAGTTTGATGATGATTCCTGGCATTTGGTTTTAGGAAGATGATATTTAGTGGCTTGCTCCTTTTTATTTGTGAAATCTAAGTAAAGATTGGGATTAGCTTATTAGAACTTGTCCTTGTGATACCATTATAAACTGGCACACAAGTGATTGGGTCCTATTCCTGAGCTTAGCTCTGACAGTGCTTGTGATTAATACTGGCAAGATAAAATGAAAGCTTCTTTTAATTCTCCTGCCTATGATGTTGGTCTGGGGCATAGGAACTAGTTTCCTAATGGCTGTCCCTGATAGAAATATTCTGGTAGAATTACCAGCTGCTGATTCTTGAAGCATAATTGGAAAACAATGGGTGTGCTAAGGGTTTTGCATGGATCCATAGGATTTATGGATATTGAGGTGCTACTCTTTTAAGAGATGTGCCCAGATTTCCTAATCTTTCCTTTGACTATATTGAAATTTAGGATTTGGCCTTTGTAACCAGGATCAATGATGTTGGTCTGAGATCCTGGTTATATTGGTAGGTTGATCTTGTGATTGTGACTTTATTTTAAAACCTTCTAGGATGGATTCATCCCACTTGGATGAATACTGAGAGGTTAGATATAAAACAACACATGATTCTTTGATATGATAAACAGATCATGTGATGATTTTATATAACTCACCACAATTGTTGTTGTTGTTGTTGTTGTTGTTGTTGTTGTTGTTGTTGTTGTGGTTGCAACTTGTTGATCTGGCAGCCTGATCTTGCTGGCTTGATCTGGTCCTTATCTTGTTGTTGTCCCTACTGCTTACAGCTTTTGGAACTTGTCCTTGATCTTGCTATCCACCTTCTGGTTCCTGGTAGCTTGGTCTTGACCTTGCTGTCCACCTGATCCACTCCCTCCTTATGTCACCATCTTGATGAGTTCTGAGAGGATCTGGTTTGTGGTTTAGTTTGGCAGGTTTGGTTATGGCTAGGCTGCTGATGTTTGATGTGCATGAACAAGAAGATGAGGTTGTGGTGCTTGCCCACGGCTGTGCTGATGGTTTTGTGTGATTGAGCTGTTGCTGTGGGGCTGACAGCACACACCATGCAATCTGGTGTATGCCCTGCCTGTGTGCTTGCTGTGCAACTTGTGGATATGCTCTGAATTTGAGAGTTACTG
The DNA here is from genome assembly GCA_916181665.1 of Avena sativa. NCBI lineage: Eukaryota > Viridiplantae > Streptophyta > Magnoliopsida > Poales > Poaceae > Avena > Avena sativa. Next base: position 33,991,622 of record OV702289.1, on the reverse strand, counting down.
TTATCTGATTACTTTTACCTGGCTAGTGAAACTTGCCCCTCCTTGCTGTTATTTGACTTATGGCTTAAAAGTATGAAGGATATATTCTTTCATATTGGTGAAATTTGCCCCTTTTTATAAAATTACTTAATGATGAATCTTGATCAGTGCACTTCACTGACAAGTCTGAGAGTAATTCTATTTTAACCTTCACCTTCTTTATTTTTTATTTATGTTTGTTTTGCAGGTACCCGACTTGGGAATTCAATATTTTAGTTTAGGTTCATTTGTAGAATAGTCATATGTAATCTTCTTAATTCATTTGTAATGTTGGTTCCATTCTTTTGTAATCTTTATTTTAGTATTTTGTAATAAAGATTATATTATGATCAATAAAGAAATATTATTCTTTATTTATTTACTATTGTAAAAATTGTGGATGATTTCCATAAGTTACATTTTTGTAACTTATTTATTGAATAAAATTATGGAATGGATATTCATAATCTTAATTACTTTCTTTATATAAAGTTTGAGTTATAATTGGTTAACTCTTAATTGAATCAAATATTCAAACATTATTCAAAATTCCTTTGAATTACAAATTCAAACTTTAAAGTTTTAAATTCAAATTTCATTTCCCAAAACACATAAATCCACAAAGATCATATCAAAGTCTATAACAATCATCCTTCAAGACTAAACATATTCTCAAAGCATGAAAGAAACCTTGATCACTTTAGGTTTTTATTTGGCGAAAAATTTACCCACATTTTCACAGATGAAAGCATGCAATGTTTCAAATTCCTAAATCTACCCTTCGTTAGTTCCTACATGCTAGGATATTACACCCTTCTAACTAAGATTAGTTGGATTCATGAACATGAGATCTTTCTCTCGCTTCTCTTGCTTATTATTTAATAGCTTTGCATCAATAGCAACGCTACGCGCCTCCACCATGACTCGCCGCTCGGCCATTGGCATCCTTGGCTCCTCTTAGGCAACCTGGTGCTCCTCCATTTCCTTGAGTGACACTCACTTCAATGCCTTCTTTTCTTTATTTTCTACTAAACCATGATGGCGCGCTTTGCCGCGCCCGTATGATTAACTGATGTAGTAATCAGATTTTTGCAAACTATATTGATAAAATTAAATTTAGGTAAACAAACTCGAAAATAGAAATGGACAACTAATCAGGCGTACGCAAAAAAAGGTATGAGTAATGCACTCACCTTTCTAAATTTAACTCAGTCACAATATGATAAGGAAAAAAATGCAAGATTGAACATAGAAGAAATTAGTAAAATGAACACTTTTGTCAAGCGATTTATTTAACATCGACGGGAATAAAGAGTGGTGTAACTTGTTACGAAATTCAGAGCTAACACGGTTGGCGATGAAGCTACACAGTTTTACTGTACGTAGTTTCGCTGTCAATCAACCGACTTTTCGGTTTCAGAAAGTGTAATAAGATATTGCGTGTAACTTCAAAAACTCAGCAAAGATAGGCACGCAAAGTTGGATATCGGACATTGTATAAAATATGGCATTCCAAATGAACAAACCTGGCCAACAGCCACGACCCATGGGAGATCGTCACTGGCTGAACTTCTGAACAAAAAAGCAAGAACCAGCTTCTAGGAAATCCTTGAACCAATACCAGAACCACTAAAGAGCACTTGGGTGACAGTATATGCAAACACATGTGAAAGTGGAGAACAACATTAGAGGATTCTGAACTGAATATACAATCACTGAAGGGAGAAGGGATTATAGATGTAAGGAAAAATTAATCTACAACAAAGTTCTAGCTGGATGGGCACCTTTGTTAGAGGTACGAGGAGGGCAGAGCCAGTATGACGGTAGGAGTGAAATTGCAACTGACCTCCACCCGCCGCCGCTTCATTATTGGCTTGTAGAAACGGTCGAGATATTTTTTTGCCCTTTACAGCGGAAAAAAACTCAATTCTCGCATGACCCTGCAGCTAGAACTTAATTGCGTCGCCGAAGAGCGTCGCTACCTGACCTTTCCAGTCGTGCCCTGAAGCCGCCACACCACACCTCAGACTCCTGCCCAAATCCAAATCACTCCACATTGGCCCGTTCCTTTGTTGTCTCGGTCAATTTAATTCCTGGACTTTGTATGGCCCATCACAATGCCCCAAGTTGGCCCGGATTCACGAGATTTCACCGGGGTCAACTCGTGGAGTAGCTGTCCTACCAGCTTGGCCCGTTTGGGTCCCGCATCAAGTGCCCTAAGAGGCCGTACGATCTGGTTCGTACATGAGGCTCATCGGATGACAAGAATCTCAGATGGTTGTGGTTGCTCCTAGCTAGGTGAGTCTTACTGTTTTTTAATGGCAAGTTCCTTTCATGTTGGAACCAAATTATCATCTAACTCCTTACATGGAAGAACCTCTCCCTTCTTTTACTTGATATTTTTTCCTTCCTCTCATCAGCCTCTTTCTTAGAGTTTGGGCTGATTCTTCTCTTTCCGTTATCATCATCATCAGAAATAAGAAACAAATCATCAACCACCAGAGAGGAGATGTAGCTTGACTTGATCTTCTTCACCGGTGCATCCTCACTTATAGTTTTCCACTTCTCAGCAGGCTCATAGTCAGTGTGCATCATGGTGCAGAATAAATGGTTTCCAACTTTACATTCCTGCGCTTCGTCATTTTCCTATAAAATTGTTGAGCAAGGTTGAGATGCAATAGTATAAGAACAAATCAAGTTTATAATTAAAGAGAAATTGTATAATGCAAGAAAAAGTTCATAGAATGCAAGTTTACCTTATCTTGTTCATTTGCCCCACTAGGATATTGAGACACTCGACTTGGTCCCATGCTGATAACCACTTGATAATAGTTCTAAAATAGATACCACTTATGTGAGAGTAATTTTGTGATTGATATTGTCCACTCTTCTTGTTGCGGTGACAATAATCATGGATTTGTTGGCAATATCTGGCATCGTGTTGTTCAAATCCACAAATAGCATCTAGAATTATGGCTTCACATGCCAAGAACAAGGCCTTATCCAAATTAAAAGTGTAATTGGCAGCTCTCCGGTCACTCTATCTAGATCACCAAAGTTCTCTTTTTTGTAAGAGATCAACGTTGATGAAAACATCAACATCAACATAAGCATAAATGACTACCCACATGGTAGTCATCATGAAACCCTGGTTTACAAACTTAAAAAATTAAACAAAAACTCAGTTAACAAATTCACCTTGGCACATATACTTGACCTCAAATTAACTTCCATACTCTTGTTCATAGACAAATAATGACATACAGATATTTTACCTTGTTGTCATTGTATCAAGCACCTTGGCTACATCGAGTTTACCATTGAGGGCAGAAAAGGGGAGGGTGTCGCCACCACCAAGAAGGTGCCACAATGGGAAAGAGAGGACATGAGTTGTGGTGGTGTCTCTCCCATGGAAAACTTGACCCACTTTTAATTCGTCTTATAGATTCCTCCTTGGATGTCAGTAAAGTGGTGACTAGCATGTTGGCACAGCTGGCCCAACTGCGGGCACAATCGTGAGCGCCCCAATCACCACCCTAGTCTGATTCGGTTCCATGGCCATGCTTGTACAGGTGACAATGACAAACCTAGGAGGAGGGTGGTATTATTTGGAGCCGATGTGAAAAATACAAAGGCGTAGGTGTAATCGTGGGAGGAGGAGTAAATGGCGGAGGTCTCGGGCAAGGACGACATGGTGGTGGTTCGGTGAACTGCCGAGAGGATACGCACGCGATGGCCCAAACTTTCCACACATGGATTTGGCAGCCCCGCACATGGTTTTGGCTATTGGGATTGTGTTTGGGACCTTAATATGGAAGGGATAAGATGCGCTTCTAGGATATCCCGAGAACTTTTTATAAAAAATAAAACAGTTCTATGAGGAACTAGACACTTTTTGGTATAATAGAAACAGAACGGCGTGAGAATTCCGAAAATTTGTCAGTGACATGGATCAAACTCCGGTTCCTAGGATGCACCAACTACGACCCAACCATTAGGTTACTTCTCCGTTCTCCGAGAACTTTTTTAGGGAGATGTGATGGAGTTTTTGGGATTGGGAGTTGGTGTTGGAGCTCTGGTGGTGATTATCTGACCTACTAGTATTTGTTGGTAATGGTATCATATGGTTATTCTTGTGGGTTCAAGCGCTAAAGTAGCAAGGTAGTGTCCATGGCTGGTAAAATTAACTCTATGTCCTTTTACCCTGAATATGATGTTCCACACACTTGAATGAATGAAAACAAGTGAGACAATGAGTTGGGGCATTCGGCATGATGATTTTTCATTTTACTATAACTGGCAACTATAATTTTTGTGTAGTGGTGTTAACATTGTCTCAGGGCAAGGCAAAAAGAATAGAAAAGAAACAAGGGCAACAAAGAAGTTACAATTTCTGTGTTGGGGGTGGTGTTAGTTTTATTGCCATACTAAAGCGAACTTAGGATATGCCCCTTTATCTTGTGCCACAAAATCTAAGACCGCCCTTGCCCAGACATCTTAACATCATGATTGACAAAGAGTTTGCATACAAAACATAACTGTACCAGTTTAAAATACTTTTTTTTAAGATGACAATATCGACAGATCTTATAATCAAGAAAACACATATAGCATCTCTGTTGGAACAAAAATCAACACTGCATGCAAAAGTTAGCAAAATATATTGATTAAAATGTACTATGTTTCACTTGTTGGTCAAGTTAACATGATATGATTACGTAGAATGTATATGGCATGGCACATGAGGGTTGGGTATGTGGAGTTGGTGATGTTTTATCGTAAAATACAACATGTTTTCGTGATGGATTGGATATTGTTGTTGATGTACAACAAGAATATGGTATGCTTGGGAAGATAAGCGAAGAAAGCTCTAAGGTTTCCCTTCCTGCATTCAGAACTTATCAATTCGTCCCACGCTCATTCCAGCGGTGCTGCTCTTTTTCTTTTGATTCTTTGTGTTTCTTTTTACTTGGGCTAATTCTTTACTTACTTTTTTTCTTGGCTTGGTGCCGGTAATAGAATCACAGCCAGAGACAGGGCTAATGGTTGGTTCTGTCTACTATATTTAGTATGTTTTTTGATATCTTCGACCTTAAGAGGCGGTTTACGAAAGAGAGAGAGAGATCGTGGAAGTCTTGAGAAATGGAAATATCTGTCTATTTTAGTTTCCATTTCTTCCTAACAGGAAACTCAGATATCACTATGCGTAACACATCTAATTGGAAGTGGAATGAAGATAATGCGCTTTACTCTTTCATTTGTATCTGGATTTAATAAAAAAAATAGGAAAACAAATACAATTTGGATGGGTGGGAAGGGAGGTGAGAGCCACCATATTGCACAATATAGCAAAACTTTTGATTCTGAAGTAATATGTTTCACTTGTAGATATAGTGAATAGGACAAGAATGCATAGCATGCTTATATAATGGTACAATGAGGGGGTGGATAAATGGGGAGTTGGTGATCTTTTAGTGTACGCAACAATATTATGTGTTTGTGTATGATTGGACATTATCCTCTCGGCACACCAAATAGAATAATAGGTTATCGATAAATGAAATTCGAGGCAACAGAGAGATAGGTAAGGCGACACGTGTCCCCATATTTAAACTCTTTTGATTCAAATATATTATGTTTCAGTTGTTGATCATTTCAATAGTAGAACAAGATTACATAACATGTTTGTAGCATGGTGTGAGAGGGGATAGATAATTTGGGTAACTAGTGTGGTTTTAATTTAAAAGACAACATAATTTTTTGGTGATGGATTGGACACCGTCGTAGAGGCCACGACAAGAAGAATAAAAAGAGAACAATGAATGCAATTGGAGAGGCGGAAGTTGAGCGTATTTGTGTCCTCCACCACATTGTGAAATTTGGCAAAGCGCTCTTGATACAAATGATGTTTAACTTTGCTGATTAATTTGATAGGAAAATATTACATACCATATCAATAGCATGATGTGCGAGGAGGTGGGTATGTGTGGGAGTTTATGATTTTAGTGTAAATGACAAAGGAATTTGTTGGTGATGGATTGAACATTATCGTCGATGCATGAGAAGAACAAGAAGAAGAAAAGGAGAACAACAATTGCAATTTGAAAAGGCAGGAGGGGAGGTCAATGAATACATTCCTACCATCAAATTATATATGAAATTTATCAAAACACCCTTGATTCAAATGTACTCTATATGTTTCACTTGTTGACCAGGTTAATAGGATAATATTACATAACATAACTATAGCATGGCCTTGGCAGAGTTCGTGATTTTTAGCGTAAATGATAAAATAATTGGTCATTTATGGACTAAAGATTGCGGTAGAAAATAGTTTGTCATTTATGGACTGAAGATTGTCATAAAAAAATAATCTGTCATTTATAGACTGAAGATTGTCATAAAAAATAATCTGTCATTTATGAACTGAAGATTGTCATCGAGGCCCAACAAGAAACATAAAAATATAACAACAAATGATATATAGTGACGTGCGATGGCGGTGGATATGGGCGGGGACGGCGGGGTGGGGGTGGGGACGGCGGGGTGGGGAGTTGGGAACATTTTATTGTAAACGACAAATTTATTTGTCAATGGTTAGTTGGACAATGTTGCGGGTTACGACAAGAAAAATAAAAAGAGAACAAAAAATTCAATTTCCAAAGATGGAAGGGGTGGTGAGAGGGTGCCCCCTCTCCCGGCTGCACAACCGATAGGAAACAAAAATGTAGTCTCCATGTTTGAATTTATCCCCCTTGATCCCATAATACTTGGCCCCTTTTCTCTCAAGTATTTCTCACAAATTCACAATTGAATTTAACCCCTTGATCCTATAATACTTGACTCGTCTTATGTCTTGAATATTTTTCTTGGTCCTACCTAAGAGACGCCGTTTGCACCACAAGTGACTCGGCCATGAGTATAGACCAAACAATCCATGCAGACAACCAAACACACCCTTTCTTGCTCAACAATCGCCACACCGAGGGCTACACGGCACACCGTCTGCATAGCTTATCTTATCACATTGGCACATGACAAACTGCTCCTATGTGGCCACTGCAAAACAACATAGATATCCTACTCCCTTACAGAACACTAGTAGTAAAAGGCTTAGTGGCCGCGTTCTGAAAAGGAGGTTCATGGCTGATACCTTCGATCCGGATTATGGATGTAGTATAGCTCTTTTTCCCTAGTAGACCTAGGTTATCGAATCCTCAGAAAGCAGAAAGCTTGGTGAAGTTACTTTAACGGACCTTCAGGAGTTTTAGAATTATTTAGTGTTTTATCGGACCAAGAGTTTGCGATCTTTTGTTGATGTAGATTATGGAGAGAGAGAGAGAGAGCATGGGGTGTCCGGTTTCACCTGTAGCTGTGCAAAACATCTAATGGGAATAAAATATAATAATAAAGTACGCATGTAATTGTTAGAGCAAGATAATTATATGTGGGCAGTGCATCCATAACTGCTATCGCCTCTGCAACCACTTATAGCAATAGCCTATTAGTCTTATCCATAGAAGAAAGAGAACTAATGATATGCACGGTGACATCATCGTTAATCCTAAGTAAATGCCTCACATACAGCCGTGCTACCCTTTCTATCACTAGGGTTCCCATCATGTAGATTAGTGATTACTCATACTCCCTATACCTGGATCAATCCTCGGGGTCTTGGATACCTGACAAGTCCTTAGATTGATTCAAGAGAGGATACAATAATCATCATGTCATACAAACTAATACACGATCCCATCTATAAATATCATGCACAAACTATATGGCTAGGCCGAAGCCCTTAGCCCAAGGAGAATTACTCACACATAGAGATGAGATCAACAATCATAACCATTGTATTGGAAATCATGAGATCGATAGTAATAGTCTTACAATATCGCCAATTGGAGATGAGATCTACTATTACAAGCGGTGGACTATGGCTATGGTGGTGGAGAAGGGTTTGTGAGATTGGATATAGATCTATTCCTCCAGCGGCTCTTCGATGTTGTGTTTTCGTGTTCTCCTCCTATCTTTTCTCGTCGCAAGAGGTCTCTTTATATAGGGGTCCCTTCACGAAAGTTGTTCTATTTTACCTTGCGATGTCGGTGGAAACTATATGGCCGGAAAAATATTTTCGCTATATAGTTGGTCGTTAAAGCCACTGTTTCCTCTTCACGACCCCTGGTTTTTTGGGGGTTCTTGGAAATCTCATATCTTTGACTTTAATGTTGTGATTCCCATCATCAAACATCACTTTCTGCGTAGGGAAAAATGGAAAGACAGAATTGCATACCCTTTGATCATTAGGCATTAGTGGCAGGATTTAGAGAGAGATTTCATCAAAAGTATGAAGAATATCTAGTTTAAATATGGATGTGGATGGCTATATTTCATAGCCATCAACCTACCCAAGCTTAAACTTGATAGTCCTCGAGCCAGAAAACCAAAATCAAAAAGGAACTCAACATTTGAACTAAAATAACAAGATGATGATCTTACTCATGATAGGTAGTCTCATGTTTCCTCCACTTCATTAATCTGAAAAACTCAGCATAGATAGAGTAATGTCAAGCATATCATACGGGTTTTATTGAATCCTTATAGAGCAGCAAGATTATTGTTAGCATGGATGATTCAAATGAGTAAACTCTATTCCATGTCATGTAATCAACTCATAAGCTTGCTTTTGAACAATAAAGTATAATCATGTACAATTGAGAGTGTGAGAGTTTGTCATGAAAAGCATATACACTAAAGTATCTCAATTCTCCCACATCAATAAGTCAAGACTTTTCAAGCACTACTTTTCTATTCATTGTCCTTCAAGAATTTCAGTTCTTAAGTAATTGAGAGCATGCCAAAAAAAATTAATTAGTTCATCGGACTGTGATGGACACCCATGGCATTACCAAGATTTTTGTTCCCTTTGCATAATGATTACTCATATTAGCCAGAGGAGTGATTCCATCATGAACACATCTACACGAGGATGCCAAGAATCTTACCCATTATAGCATTGCTACTACAAATGTTTAATCAACTTATAGCCGAAATCTAGGAGTTTCCCCCATAAAGATCGTTCATAGGCTAGCGGAGTTGTTGGCATCTCATGAAGTTTGACACGCATAAAGCTATATCATTCTTATGATTCACAAGTCAAACTTTGGCATTCTCACAAAAACCGCTAAACATTAATTCTATTAAACAAATCCTTTCAAAGAGAGCTATCAAGTCAATCATTATTTCCATGGTGTTGAGTGTCTCTAGGAATAAGCTTTCAAGACTAAACACTACAACACCCAATCCTTCAATTGTGAGAATTTTTCTTATTATAATTATTTAGCAAATTTTTAGGAAAGACTTGGTTAACTACAAGAGTTGGAACAAAACATACTCAACTAAATACCCATGCAAAAGAATTTACTCCAATATAAAGACTCACTCCACAAATATAATATCTTAACATTTACTACTAACTAGCATGGATTTCTCAAACTTCAAAAGTGGGGAGTCATAAGGCATACCTCTCATGATTGGTTCCACTTCTCTCTTCCCCTTTTATTCATTTATTGGAAAATCTAAGTCGATCACTCTCCTGCAAATATGCGAGAACCACGAGGAGAATAGAAAAAGGTAGAGGAAAAATAAAGATAAATGGAAAAATATTTTTGTTGTTTTTTAAGAGAGGGAGTTAAAGAATAGAAAATTGGCAACAAATCTCAGCTAGAAAATCTCAAAAACAAATGAAAATGACTAAATATAAAGTGTTGGAGAAATCAACATGAGTGCTTATAAACTCAAACTAAAAGCATTCCTCGAAATATTTAAAAACAAACACCAAATAAAGATAATGGGGAGACTTCCCCAAGCTTAGGATTTTGCAAGCCCTTCAAATCATTGTGGTGGCGGGAAAAATTTGTGGCTCCAATTCGCAAATTGAGTTGATAAATTACTAGTGGTTTATCGGAGGTTCAGGGCGAGATTATGCATCCCCTCCACAATTCCTCCAAGTTCTTGGAAATCTTGATATGTAGCAAACCGGTTTGGTGTCTGCTCCTCTTGATCAGGAACTTCTTGCTCCTCTTCTTGGTATTCATCCTCATCCAGAATCTCCTCCTCGGGTTGGTTTTGTTCAAACTGCAAATCATATAACGTCCTTTCTCGATAGAGAAAAGACCATTAGGCAAAGGAGTGGGGTAGAGATGCCTAGCTCCAGCAATATGCAAGTAATAATCATCACCTCTCCTAGTGATCATTCCACAAGATTTTAAAGTAGAGAAAGCAATGCGTCTCTCACCTAGCAATGGTTGCAACTCACCTAGGTCGACACCCAAGGCAATGGCAAGAACGGTGATGACGCCTCCACATGTGATTGGCCCTTGGGTTTGGGAGGATTGATGCTCCAAGTAGCGCACAAGAATTGCGCCCAAGTTGAGTGACAAGTTGTTGTTGAAAGCAGATTTTGCGAGGACCAAGATGTCCTCCTCATTGAGTCTTGTGAACTCATTTCATGCCTACAAGGTGTTAGCAATAACATAGAACAAATAGCAGGATGATGAATATTCTTCCCCTTGTTAACTCTAGAGGTGAAACTCATTCTATTATAATAATCACCCGGGGAAGGGCGCATGCCAACAAAAGATGCACCTAAAGCATTAACATCATTGTTTGGTAAATTAAAATAATTGCACCATTCATCAAGTGATAATGTATAATTGTTGTTCATAAGTCGGAAAGAAATGTCCTCTCATTCCCATGTTTTAACGGTGCTTTTGCAAGAACTTAAAAAATCAAGAGTTAACCGAGGATAAGTAGGCACATCTTGGAATACAAAATTTTGCATGCCCACTCTATTGCAAAGTAAATTGAAGTGATTAGAAATACCAAGTTGATTCGATAAATGGGACAAGCCCACTTGGTTGTCTTCACTTCTCGGTTCTTGGTATTATTGAAGCGATCACGTTGGAGCTCATCCCTAAACCGTATTCCCATGTGGTCCTGAGCTGCAGCGGCAACGCGAGAAGAACTCGCAGTAGCACGCGCACGCGATTGGTTCCTTGTGTTAATCATCTAAAATAATAAGAAAGACAAAAATATTTTTTTTGATCCAATAGTAATAAACATAACATATTCCTCATCATAGCACACTAAAGAATCTCCTCAAAATAATAATCTTGGCAAGAGAAACATGACAATTAGTTCAAAATAGGCCTCACCCTAGATTGATAATGACAACAGCTCGGAGATGAATTTGCAAAAAGTAATTAAAGGATCGGAGGAGAAACATACCGTAGATCACTTGTGTGCGAGGGAATCGAACGAAATTGAGTAGAGATAAAGATCTCTTGAGGTGTTGAGAGAGTTTGGAGGTAGAAGAGAGAAAAAAGGATTGAAATTTTGGTGTTAGGGGTACCTTCCCGTGGAGTTTTTGTGGTCGCACGAACTATACGGCCGGAATATTTATTCCCACCGTATAGTTGGTCTCACGTCAATATTTTAGGTTTTCTTCAAAAAATAGGTTTTTCTCCTGGCGGCGTAAACTACACGGCCAGAACTATACAGCCAGGATTTTTATTTCCACTGTATAGTTGGTCGTTAAGTTCTAGGTACCCTGGATTAGAAATTTGACAAAGACATTAATATCTATATGATCGCAACTATACAGCCGGAATTTTTATTCCCGTCGTATAGTTGGTCGTTAAACTTACATTAACTTTTGAAAACTGAAGGGGTGATGTCAAAATAACTATACCACCGAAGATATATGGACGGAATTTCATTCCTACCGTATAGTTGGTCGTTAGACCTTCTGGAGTCGCCAAAATTTTCCCATTTCTTTGAGAATTCTTTATTAACCTGAAACTTTGTGAAACACCATGTTTTGCAGAAAAATGACAGCTTAAATTTTCGACCAACAATAGCATGTATAAGACATGTATTTCAGTACCACCGAACTTCACCTCCTGAACTGGAGTTTTCTAGCACTCTTTATTCATCATGAAACTTAAACTAAAACTTAAAAAATTTACTCAAACCTTTATTTCACATGAGTTGCATCCCATGAAGCGCTCTTTTATGGTCATGATATTGCTCACTTAGGCCAAGTGAGTGGAACACCCCCTCCAAAATAGTTGGCCCTCAAAGTGATGGCCTCCTTCTCATCATACTTGGCTTTCTTCTTCTTGGGAAAATGAACAACAAAAGGATCCTGCCAAGGCAATTGAAGCTTCACGTTCCCTTCATATAGATTAATCAAAGTCTTAATAGTTTTTAAGAACGGACGGCCTAATATGATAGGAGCAGTAGCATCTTCAGACATGTCAACAATAACAAAATCAATAAGAGCAGGACAACCTTTAATGTATACTAAAGTATTCTCTTTAATTCCTATAGCCTGTTTGTATGTAGAATCTGCTAAATGTAATTTTAACTCAGTGATTTCAAAATAGCCAAGATTTACTTATCAAAAAGACTTTTTGGAATTGTTTAAACACTTGCACCTAAATCACAAAGTGCAGCTATCTCATTACTCCCAATTTTAATTTTAATAGTAGGCTCAAATATATCATCAAGATTAACAGGTAGTTTTTTAGCAATTTTCTTATATTCATCCTCAATATCACGTACCTTTATTGCTACCTGATTAATGAAACTTTGATACACAGCTTCATCATTTCCTTCACTTACGGGAATCTTGATATTGATCCTTTTCACAAGATCTTCAACCGTGTAATTTGGTAAAGGGGCATTGCTATAGTCAAGTTATTCAGGCTCCTCCCTTTGGATTCTTATCATCTTGAGGTCTTCAACCAGATTGGGCTCAGCTTTACCTGCAAATTTAGCTAAAATGAGAGTTTGACTCTCGGTTATCTTATCTAGTTGTGTCTCAACAATCCTTATTCTTTCTTGGAGGGCCTGCAAATCATTCCTCAAACTCACGGATTGGTTAGACAATTTTCCAAGCATATTATCATGGTTCTCCATTATCTTAACAAGGATATTGTTTTGCTTAGTTTGTGAGTCCATAAATGACCTAAGTGATTCTTGGAGACTACCATTACTTGATCCAATATTATTATTAGAGTTACCTGCAGGGTAGAATAATGTTTTTGGAAATTTGGATTATAGTTCTTCTTCCAAGCAGAGTTATAATCATTACGAGCTATGAAGTCTATTTCTTCAATATTTGATTCTAGGACAGATCTTACCTGGATTTCCTTACCCTTGACGGCTAATATGAGGTCATCCATCTTAGCAGTGAGTTCTTCTTCATTTTCCTGCGTGTAACGGAGTCCACCTTATTTGTGTTTGATCTTTCCACATGCCATTGGGCATGGTTGTCTTGCATATTGTCTAGCAGTTGCTTTGCTTCGGCAATTTGTTTGCCCATAAATGTTCCTCCAGCTGCATTATCAAGCATAGACCTAGACACAGGGTTACGAGCAATATAAAATAAATGGAGAATTAACCAATCTTCTATCCCATGGCTGGGACAGTTTCTCATGCATTCTTTCATTCTCTCCCATGTAAGCGCTAGTGGCTCACGCTCTTCCTGTCTAAAACCAGTAATGTTAGATCTTAGTAGCATAGTCTTTACAGGTGGAAAAAATTTAGTCATGAATAAAGAAGTACATTCCACCCATGATGCAATAGTATTTTTAGGTAAAGATAGCAACCATTTTTTTGCTCTTCCTCTAAAAAGAAAGGAAATAAGCGTAGTTTGACCGCATCGGGGTCAACATCTTTAATGCGCATCATATCACATATTTCAGTGAAAGTGTTCAAGTGCATTGATACGTCGTAAACGTATCTATAATTTTTTATGTTCCATGCTTGTTTAGTATCTACTTTGCTTTGTCTTTACTTTGAGGTATTTTTATATGTTTTCTGGGACTAACCTATTAACAAGATGCCACAGTGTCAGTTGCCTGTTTTCTGTTGTTTTTGGTTTCAGAGAAGTCAGAAAATGAATATTCTGTAAATTGGACGGGACAAAAGTCAAACTCAATATTTTACCGTGGGGAACACGGAGCCAGAAGACGAGACGTAGGAGGGCCTCGAGGGGGCCACACCACCTGGCCGCGTGGCCTGGCCTGGCTCGTGCCTAGGGGGTGCGGCCGCCTCGGGCACCCCCTCGGCCTCCCTCTTTGCCTATAAGAAGACCCCGATACCTAAACCCTAAGGACCCGATCAATCTTCCACGAAATAACACGTAGCCGTCGCCACCATCGTCCCTAGATCGGGGGGATCTGAAGCTCTTCCCAGCACCCTGCCGGAGGGGAGAGATCATTCCGGAGGCCTTCTTCATCACCATGCCAGCCTCCGGTATGATGTGTGAGTAGTTCCACCTTGGACTACGGGTCCATGTAGTAGCTAGATGGTTGTTTCTCCTCCTTTGTGCTAGCATGTTTAGATCTTGTGAGCTCTGTTTATGATCAAGATCATCTATTTGTAATCATGCATGTTGTGTTTGCGGGATCCGATGGATATTGAGATTACTATGTCAGATTGGTTAATGATTCTATCATGTTTGTGTTGTTTGATATCTTGCATGCTCACCGTTTCTAGTAGCTATCTTGGCCAAGTAGATGCTAGTGACTCCAAGAGGGAGTATTTATGCTCGATAGTGGGTTCATGCCTCTATTTAATCTGGGGAAGTGACAGAAACCTCTAAGGTTGTAGATGTGTTGTTGCTACTAGGGAGAAAACAATGATCTCTTGTTCATGGAGCAAGTGGATTGTTTAATTTACACACCTTGCTTAAAGCAGTTATCCGTTGCTTGCAACTTAATACTGGAGGGGGTTCAGATGATAACCTGAAGGTGGATCATAGATGCAGTTGGAGGGCGGTCTATGTATATTGTTGTAATGCCCAATAAAATCTCATAGGATCATGAATGTCTAGTATTGCATTGTTATGCCTTGCTTTGTACTGTCAATTTCCCCGTTGTAATTTATTTACCCAGGACGTTGTGTTGTTTATCTTAAGGAGAACACCTCTAGTGAACTATGGACCCTGATCCAATATTTACCATTGATACATTGTCCATGTTACTGTTTACTTCCAACAAGCCACCATTACCTTCCACACCATATAGTTAATCCTTTGTTTTTAGCAAACCGGTGAGATTGACAACCTCACTATTCGTTGGGGCAAAGTCTTGAGTTTGTGTTGTGCAGGTTTCCAAGTTGCTAGCCACACCTTTGGGTCATTTCCTTCCTCCTACTGGTTCGATAACCTTGGTTTCTTACTGAGGGAAAACTTGCTGTTGTGCTCATCATACCTTCCTCTTGGGGTCTCCCAACGAAGCTCTATAGTGATCTGAGCTACACATCATCAAGCTATTTCTGGCGCCGTTGCCAGGGAGGCTAAGGATGGCTTCACAAGGGGAGTCCTTTACAACCTTTCTCTTTACTTTGTTTTTGTTTTGCTTAGTTTATTTTGCCTTACTTTGTCATGCTTTATATCAAAGGATGGTTTCTTTGAAACTAGTTCTTATTGGCAAGGTGGGTTCACGGAAGAACAAAAGTATTATTATAAGGAACACCGCTTGTGTCAAAAAGGGAAACACTTATGGGAACAAATTTATAAATTGAATACTATTTCTAGAGACGTGTGCTCTACTTATACTGTTACTTATTTCTTTGATAAATCTTGTTGCTTTAGGAGGTATAAACACCTCCCTTTTCAATGTGAGTATAATGATAATGTTACCATATCTTCTTATGTTATGACTTTTATGATGTGGAACAAATTGAAGAATTTATGGCTTGGAAGGGTTCATTTGAACTTGCTAGTTTGCTTGAAAATACTGATGATTCACCTTATTAATATGAAGTTTATGATATACTTAAATTTTGCTTTGATAATTACAAGGAAGAAAATGGCTATATTCTTGAACATTTTAATAGATACTTTCCACAAACGGAAGAGACTAATGCCTTGCAGGAGCTTATGAAAGAAGAAATTGTTGAACCTGAAAGCTCATTAGATGAAAAAGAGGAGAGTGATGAACAAAAGGAGGAAGAATGGATCTACCCATGCTTACCTTCTAATGAGAGTAACTCTTCATCCTTACATTATTTGATTAACCCCCATGCTTTAGTTTTTGACTTGTGGTACCACTTTATGCTTTGATTAGTAATGTTTTGTCGCTCTGCATGATTATGACCATTATTGCTCTCTTAGTTGGTCACTCCCAGTCTTTTGCTAGCCTCCACTTGTATGAGTAAGATCTACTCATGCATCCAACTCCCAATAAACCAAGTCATTCCAAAGTGTCCACTATAAATTCCTATGCATGGTGTGTTACACCATTCCAAGTATATTCTTGTTTTATCTATCTTCCAAATTAAACTTGTTATGTGAAACTTAGTGATTAAAGCTCTCACAAACTTGATAGCACACTTTATTTTTCTTGCCCCTAAATAAACTTGAACCATTGTGTCATCTATGTTGTATATGCTTGCACTTATACATTAGAATTAGCAGAACCATGCTGTCATGGGGAACGCTTTCAACATTGCACTTGTACATTGTGCCCAGTTGATATCATGCTCTTTTGTTTGCGGATGTTGTCGGTATGAAATAAAAAGGAAGCTTGTAAGTCCATGGAGTCATGTATATGTGTTAGAGAAATGCTTGGGCCGCTAGCCTAAGACATGCGTAATCATGGTGGAAACTTGCAGCATAACCATAGTGATCAATCTATGAAGCTTTCTTCTTATAAAAAAAGAGACACACTGAAAAGAGGAAAGAGAGAAAAAAGCACCATTTTCCCATGGTAAATAAGAAGATTGTTGAGATGCTCATTTTCTACTTGCCTTGTCATTTTGATATGGGATAGCTCCTGTATCATGTGCAAGGGGTACCCCGTTGGCGGTTCTCTATGATACATATGTACTTACTATGATAAGAACTTACCGGTGACTAAAGTTGAGTAGTATGAGGAGGGGCCCTCGTACTCAAGGGACATGAGATTGCCAACTTATACTTTGTCAAGCATATACTCCATAGTTTGTTCACTTTAACCTTAATCACTTCAAGATGCTTATGATAGGGGCAATGAGAGATGAAAGCTAACAAGTACCATAATTTTTGGAAGCTCTTTATGATACTTGAAATCCCTGCTTCCCCTTATGAAGGGCCTTTCTTCCACCATTATATTAATTCTCTACCTTCTATCCTTAGGCACCAATTAAGAGAGCATAGTTGCCATTCTTAGATCTATGTGCATTGTCCCAAAACTTATTGATTGATTCATATTGTTGATATTGCTTGCTCTTCAGTATTTGTATCTATTCACTCTTATGAACTTTGAAGGTGTCCTATGCATTTATTGCTACTCCATGAGGGACAAGCTGAATGCCACTATGCTATGTTTTCTATATGTGGAACAATCAAACGTCTCTCAATGTATTATTATTCATGAATCTTTGTTTGTATCCTTTCATGTTGTACTTTGTCTTACTGTGAGAACTTCTTCTTTCATGCTCATGTTTAGAGTACTTTGATCCTAGCTTTCAATGCTTGCAAATGGTTTGATCTTGATTTTGATGGTGCATGTCACCCCAAAAATTATTCTTTTTATCACTTACCTACTGGAGGATGAGCAGGAGTTAAGCTTAGGGATGCTTGATACGTCGTTAACGTATCTATAATTTATGATGTTCCATGCTTGTTTAGTATCTACTTTGCTTTGCTTTGTCTTCACTTTGAGGTATTTTTATAATTTTTTAGGACTAACCTATTAACAAGAGGCCACAGTGTCAGTTGCCTATTTTCTGTTGTTTTTGGTTCTAGAAAATTCAGAAAATGAATATTCTCGAAATTGGACGGGATAAAAGACAAAGTCAATATTTTACCGTGGGGAACACGGAGCCAGAAGATGAGACCGAGGAGGGCCTTGAGGGGGCCACACCCCTGGCCGCGCGGCCTGGCCTGACCCGTGCCTGGGGGGTGCGTCTGCCTCGGGTACCCCCTCGGCCTCCCTCTTCGCCTATAAGAAGCCCCCGATACCTAAACCCTAAGGACCCGATCATTCTTCCACGAAACAGTTTGTAGCCGCCGCCACCATCGTCCCTAGATCGGGGGATCTAAAGCTCTTCTCGGCACCTTGCCGGAGGGGAGAGATCATCCCAGAGGCCTTCTTCATCACCATGCCAGCCTCCGATATGATGCGTGGGTAGTTCCACCTTGGACTACACGTCCATGTAGTAGCTAGATGGTTGTTTCTCCTCCTTTGTGCTACCATGTTTAGATCGTGTGAGCTCCGTTCATGATCAAGATCATCTATTTGTAATCACACATGTTGTGTTTGTAGAGATCCGATGGATACTGAGATTATTATGTCAGATTGGTTAATGATTCTATCTTATCAATTCTATCATGTCTGTGTTGTTTGAGATCTTGCATGCTCTCCATTTCTAGTAGCTATCTTGGCCAAGAAGATGCTAGTGACTCCAAGAGGGAGTATTTATGCTCGATAGTGGGTTCATGCCTCTATTTAATCTAGGGAAGTGATAGAAATCTCTAAGGTTGTAGATGTGATGTTGCTACTAGGGAGAAAACAACGATCTCGTGTTCATGGAACAAGTGGATTGTTTACTTTACAGACCTTGCTTAAAGCAGTTATCCGTTGCTTGCAACTTAATACTGGAGGGGGTTCGGATTATAACCTGCAGGTGGATTACTAGTCATAGATGGATTTGGATGGCAGTCTATGTATATTGTTGTAATGCCCAATCAAATCTCATAGGATCATGAATTTCTAGTATTGCATTATTATGCCTTGCTCTGTCCTGTCAATTGCCCCGCTGTAATTTGTTTACCCGGCATATTGTGTTGTTTATCTTAAGGAGAACGCCTCTAGTGACCTATGGACCCCGGTCCAATCTTTACCATTGATACATTTTCCACTGTTATTGTTTACTTTCTGCAAGCCACCATTACCTTCCACACCATACAGTTAATCCTTTGTTTTTAGCAAACCGGTGAGATTGACAACCTCACTATTAGTTGGGGCAAAGTCTTGAGTTTATGTTGTGCCGGTTTCCAAGTTGCTAGCAACACGTTTGGGTCGTTTCCTTCCTCTTACTGGTTCGATAACCTTGGTTTCTTACTGAGGAAAAACTTGCTGATGTGCTCATCATACCTTCCTCTTGGGGTCTCCCAACGAAGCTCTACAGTGATCTGAGCTACACATCATCATGCATACCTGCGTCCTCAGCAGCAGAGCCTTCAAATTGATTTTGTTGAACCAAACATAAATAGTGGGGCTTGATTTCATAGTCCTCAGCAGTAATTGCTGGCTGGGTAATAAGAGTATGCAAATAATCATTGGTGGGAGTTGCAAACTCTCCAAGTTTCTTTTCAGCCATAGTACTTTTGTTTTTGGGTTTTCTTAAACAAAAACTTATGATAATAAAAACAAGAATTTAAAGACTAACTATTTTTTTGTTTTTTCAAATAAAGATTGAAAGCAAACTAACAAAATTAAAAACATGAATTAAAATCAGCAAGGTTCCTAATAACCGTACCAGGGTAGCTATTGCTTCCCCGGCAACGGCGCCAGAAAAAGGGTTGATACCTTCAATCCGGATTACGGATGTAGTATAGCCTCTTCCCCCTAATAGACCTAGGTTATCGAATCCTCGGGAAGCAGAAAGCTTGGTGAAGTTACTTTAACGGACCTTCGGGAGTTTTAGAATTATTTTAGTGTTTTATCGGATCAAGAGTTTGCGATCTTTTGTTGTTGTCTATGATAGAGAGAGAGGGCCTGGGGCATTCGGTTTCACCTGTAGATGTGCAAAACATCTGATTGGAATAAAAGATAATAATAAAGTACGCATGCAATCGTTAGAGCAAGATAATTATATGTGGGCAGTGCATCCATAACTGCTATTGCCTCCGCAACCGCTTATAGAAATATCCTATTAGTCTCATCCATAGAAGAAAGAGATCTAATGATACGTGCGGTGACATCACCATTAGTCCCAAGTAAATCCCTCACATATAGTCGTACAATCCTTTCTGCCACTAGGGTTCCCATCCTACAGATTAGTCATTACTCATACTCCCTATACCTGGATCAATCCTCGGGGTCTTGGGTACCTGACAAGTCCTTAGACTGAGGTAAGAGAGGATACAATAATCATCATGTCATACAAACTAATACATGATCCCATCTATGATAAATATCATGCACAAACTACATGGCTAGGCCGAATCCCTTAGCCCAAGGAGAGTTACTCACACAGAGATGAGATCAACAATCATAAACATTGTATTGGAAATCAGGAAATGGATAGTAATAGTCTTCAATGTCTCCAATGTCTCCAATTGGAGATGAGATCTACTATTACAAGCGGTGGACTATGGTTATGATTATGGTTATGGTGGTGGAGAAAGGTTTATGAGATTGGATCTAGATATTTTCCTCCGGTGGCTCTTCGGTGTTGTGTTTTGGTGTTCTCATCCTCTTGTTTCTCGTTGCAAGAGGTCTCTTTATATAGGGGTGCCTTCACAAAAGTTGTTCTGTTTGACCTTGCGATATCGGTGGAAACTATACGGCCGGAAAAATATTACTGTCGTATAGTTGGTCGTTAAAGACACTGTTTCCTATTCACGACCCTGGTTTCTTTGGGTTGTTGGAAATCTCGTATCTTTGACTTTAATGTTGTAATTCCAATCATCAAACGCTATTTCCTGTGCAAGGAAAAATGGAAATACAGGATTGCAGACCCTTTGATCATTAGGCATTAGTGGCAGAATTTAGAGCGATATTTCATCAAAAGTATGAATAATATCTAGTTTAAATGTGAAAGTGGATGGCTATATTTCATAGCCATGAGTGACGTTGACCCCGCACGCCACTAATCTCACGCCACTGTAAGAAGTAGTGGTGGTGTCTCCAGCGAACACCAGGTGGTGTTTCTGGTAAACGCCACCACTATATATCATAATTGGCATTTCTTGTAAGAGCCACCATTATATACCTATTTGTGGTGTTCTTATTATTTTGAGCGCCACAATTAAGTTTTCAAAATTTTAAAAAAAAATACGGCACATCCAATTGAATATTCACAGCATAACAAGATAGAGTCATACAGTCAACTACATATAGTAGCACATCATTACAGTAAACTACATAAAGTTGAGCAAGCTAACTACATAGCACTAACTATTAGTACTCAAAAGGATTATCGGCAACATCCGTGCCATACGTAATGGTAGCAACAAGAATCTCGTCATCTGAAGAAGCATCAGAGTCTGTCGATGATTTAGGGCATAGGTAGTTGAAGTAGATCATACGATCATCATAGAGATGGAAAACCAACTTCTCTTGGGCGTCCATCTTATAGGCATCGACCATCTCAGTCCACCTCGGACCATCGAAACAGGTACGGTTCACCTTGTTCGTGACTTGGACCATGTAGGTCTATGCAGGTTGCTTCAGAGGCAGTCGACCGACTTGAAACTGTCCCTGCTGTCACAACGACCAATCAAAATGGTCCAGGAACTCAACTCTAAACCTGCAGGGTATGTTCTGCATATAGAATCATAAGAAAGCAACAATTAGCACGTAATTCAGTTGCATGGTATATATAGTTTGATTGCTTATGAATAGACATACCATACTAACTTCACAGTCATAAGGGAGCACTATGACAACCTTCTTGTTCTTGCACCCTTGGAAACCACAATGCTCACACCCATCACCATTCATTATACCTATATATGATCATGAAAACTTAGTTATATAGACCATTTTAGCATCATAAGTAGCACAATATATCAACATAACACATAAGTAAGATTAGCTAGCATCATGAGTAGCACAATATATTAACATAACACATAAGTAGTATGATAGGTAGCATAAAAGTCACATGAGAGCATACTAAAATCGAGTAGACCAAGTGTCAGTGACGTCGTCATCACCTAAGCGGTCCTAGAAAGAGGACGACAGGGTGGTACAGTCGTCCTGTTGCGTGCTAAAGGGGCCAGGCTGACATTGTTGTTGTGTGCCGGAGGGGCCAGCCTCATCCTGACCGTGCTGCTGCCGCTGTCGACTCTCACTAAGGACCTCGTACTGGACTGCCATCACTTGGGGATCAAGTAGGAGATCGCTTACCAAGGGGTCATCCTCCTCGCGACGGTGGCGCGCCAGCTGCCTCTCTTCCTATCATTGCTCCCTCTCCTCGGCCCTCATGACGATCCTCATGCCCTCGTGATGATCCTCATACTTTTGACTTGTGGTACCACTTTATGCTTTGATAGTAACGTTTGGTCGCTCTGCATGATTAAGGCCATTATTGCTCTCTTAGTTGGTCGCTCCCAGTCTTTTGCTAGCCTCCACTTGTATTGAGTAAGCTCTACTCATGCATCCAACCCCCAAGAAACCAAGTTATTCCAAAGTGTCCACTATAAATTACTATGCATGGTGTGTTACACCATTACAAGTATATTCTTGTATTATCTATCTTCCAAATTAAACTTGTTATGAGAAAGTTAGTGACTAAAGCTCTCACAAACTTGATGGCACACTTTATTTTTCTTGCCCTTAAGAAACTTGAACCATTGTGTCATCTATGTTGTATATTCTTGCACTTATAAGTTGGCAATTAGCAGAACCATGTTGTCATGGGGAACACTTTTAACATTGCACTTGTACTTGTTACCCAGTTGATATCATGATCTTTTGTTTGCGGATGTCGGCGGTGTGAAATAAAAGGGGAGCTTGTAAGTCTATGTGTGTTAGAGAAACGTCTCGGCCGCTAGCCTAAGCCATGCCTAATCATGGTGGAAACTTGCAGCATCACCATAGTAATCAATCTATGAAGCTTTGTTCTTATAAAAAAAGGAAAGATATGAGAAAATAGGAAAGAGAGAAAAATCACCATTTTCCCATGGTAAATAAGAAGATTGCTGAGATGCGCATTGTCTGCTTGCCTTGTCATTTTTATATGGGATAGCTCATGTATCATGGGGCAAGGGGTACCCCGTTGGCGGTTCTCTATGATACACGTGTACTTACTATGACAAGAACCTACCGGTAACTAAAGTTGAGTAACATGAGGAACGACCCTGATACGTCGGAAACGTATCTATAATTTTTGATGCTCCATGCTTGTTTATTATCTACTTTGCTTTGCTTTGTCTACACTTTGAGGTGTTTTTATATCTTTTCTGGAACTAACCTATTAACAAGTTGCCACAGTGCCAGTTGCCTGTTTTCTTCTGTTTTTTTGGTTCCAGAAAGGTAGAAAACCAATATTCTCGGAATTGGACGGAACAAAAGCCAAACTCAATATTTTACCGTGGGCGACATGAAGTCCAGAGGAGAGATGGAGAGGCGAACCAGGGCCGCCGCACCCCCCTAGGCGTGGGTGGGCCCACCGCATGCCTGGGTAGGGTGTGGGCCCCCTGGCCGCCTCCTAGCCTCGCATCTTCGCCTATAAGAAGCCCCCGATGCAGAAACCCTGGACACCCGATCAAAACTCCATGAAACCTTCTGTAGCCGCTGCCACCATCGTCCCTAGATCGGGGGGATCTGAAGTTCTTCCCGGCACCCTGCCGGAGGGGAGATCATCCCGGATGCCTTCTTCTCCGGTATGATGCGTGAGTAGTTCCACCTTGGACTATGGGTCCATGTAGTAGCTAGATGGTTGTATCTCCTCCTTGTGCTTTCATGTATAGATCTTGTGAGCTCTGTTCATGATCAAGACTTAATCTATTTGTAATCATGCATGTTGTGTTTGCGGGGATCCAATGGATATTGAGATTACTATGTCAGATTGATTAATGGTTTTGTCTATTTGATACTATCATGTCTGTGTTGTTTGTGATCTTGCATGTTCTCCGTTGTTAGTAGATATCTTGGCCAAGTAGTTGTTAGTGACTCCAAGAGGGGGTATTTATGCTCGATAGTGGGTTCATGCCTCTAGTTTCCAAGGGAAGTGACAGAAATCTCTTCGGTTGTAGATGTGATGTTGCTACTAGGGAGAAAACAATGGTCTCTTGTTCATGAAACAAGTGGATTGTTTACCTTACACACTTTGCTTAAAGCAGTTATCTGTTGCTTGCAACTTAATACTGGAGGGGGTTCAGATGATAACCTGAAGGTGGACTTCTAGTCATAGATGCAGTTGGATGGCGGTATTTGTATATTGTTGTATTGCCCAATCGAATCTCATAGGATCTTTTTGTCTGGTATTGCATTGTTATGCCTTGCTCAGTTCATGTCAATGGCCCTGTTGTAATTTGTTTATCCTTCATGCCATGTTGTTTATCTAAGGAGAGCACCTCTAGTGAACTATGGACCCCGGTCCGATCTTTACCATTGATACATCTTCCATTGTTACTTGTTTACTTGCTGGAAACCATTACCTTCCACACAATACGTTTAATACTTTGTTACAGCAAACCGGTGAGCTTGACAACCTCACCGATTTGTTGGGGCAAAGTCTTGAGTTTGTGTTGTGCAGGTCTCCGCGTTGCTTACAACACCTGTGTGACGTTTCCTTCCTCCTACTGGTTCGATAACCTTGGTTTCTTACTGAGGGAAAACTTGCTGCTGTGCTGCTTCACACATTGCTCTTTGGGTTCCCAACAGGCTCCACGTGAACCATGTGTATAGCCATCAAGTCTTTCTGGCACCGTTGCTGGGGAGGCTAAGGACGTCTTCACAAGGGGAGTCCTCCACTTCCTTTCTCTTTACTTTGTTTTTAGTTTGCTTAGTTTCTTTTGCTTGGTTTTGTTTTCCTCTTTTCAAAAATTCCAAAAAATAGTTTAGTTTGGTTTGCTTTCTTTATTCATAAATACAAAAAAAATAGTTCCTGCTCTATCTGCTGATGCTGCTGTTTTTGGCTTGCCCACCTTTGCCAAAATGAACTCCGCTGAGAACACCAAGTTGTGTGACTTCACTAGCACAAACAACAATGATTTCCTTAGCACTCCTATTGCGTCACCTTCTCCTAATGCTACCTTTTATGAAATTAAGCTTGCTTTGTTGAATCTTGTGATGAGATAGCAATTTTCTGGTGCTAGTTCTGATGATGATGCTGCCCATCTCAATAACTTTGTTGAACTTTGTAAGATGCAAAAGTATAAGGATGTAGATGGAGATATTATTAAGCTTAAGCTGTTTCCTTTCTCCTTGAGAGAAAAAGCTAAAGAATGGTTGCTATCCTTGCCTAGAAATAGTATTGATTCTTGGACTAAGTGCAAAGATGCTTTTATTGGAAAGTACTATCCTCCTGCTAAGATTATATCTATGAGAAGTGACATTATGAAATTTAAACAACTTGATAATGAACATGTTGCTCAAGCTTGGGAAAGAATGAAGTCTTTGGTTAAGAATTGTCCCACTCATGGACTCACTGCTTGGATGATTATCCAGACTTTTTATGCAGGTTTGAACTTCTCTTCAAGAAACCTGTTGGATTCAGCTGCTGGAGGTACCTTTATGGGCCTCACTTTGTGTGTTGCAACAAATCTCCTTGACAATATGATAATTACTCTGAATGGCATACTAAGAGAGCTCCACATGGTAAGAAGGTAAATTCTGTTGAAGAAACCTCCACTTTGAGTGATAAGATTGATGTTACTTATGGCTATGCTTGTTAATGGGAAAGCTCCTCTAGATCCTAATAGTGTTCCCTTAGCCTCTTTGGTTGCTCAAGAGCAAGTTGATGTGAACTTCATTAGAAACAACAATTTCAACAACAATGCTTATAGGAATAATTTTGGTGGTAACAACAATTATAGGCTTTATCATCCTAATAATCGCAATACCTATGGAAACTCCTACAACAATGCTAGAAGTACCCCCTCTGAACTTGAAGTCATGCTCAAAGACTCTATTAGTAAACAAACCACTTTAAACAAGACTATAGAGGAAAAACTTTTGAATGTTGAGAAAAATATCCTCTTTGTCTAAAGCACAGCCCTCCTTGATTAATAAAATGGCTGCTAAACCTAAAACCATGGAAAGTACCTTTGCTGCTACTCATGCCATACAAGTTACTATTGATGAAAATGTTAGACTGTTAGCCCAACTTCATGCTAAGTGGGAAAGGGAAGCTGAAATTGATAGAAACAATAGTGTGTGTACCATCACTAGAATGGATACCACTAAACCACAAGAAGTCCTTATTCCTGCTCGTACAATGCCTAAGCCTATTAAGTCTATTACTAGTGATGTTAAGCTTGATTTTGATATAGATGGTTGCAATATTTTTGAAGTGATTTTGTTCATGCAAAAGCTTGCTAGAATTCCTGATGCTAGTGATATGCATGTTGCTTTCACTAAACACATTACAGATGCTCTTGTTAAGATTAAGGAAGAGAAGCTAAAACACAAAGCTTCTATTCCTAAGAAAGTAGAAGATAGTTGGGAACTCATTATTAATGTGCAAGTGAATGACTTTGATCTCAAAGCTTCATGTGATCTTGGTTCTAGTGTCTCTGTTATGCCTAGGAAGATTTATGAAATGCTTGATTTGCCACCTTTGGAAGATTGTTATTTGGATGCAACACTCAATGATAATGCTAAAAAGAAACTTATGGGGAGTATTAATGATGTTTTTTATCATGGTTAACAATGCTTATGTCCCTGTTGATTTCTATATTTTGGATGTTGCATACAATGCCTCTTGTCCTATTACTTTGGGAAGACCTTTTCTTAGAACTGTTGGTGTCATCATTGATATGAAAGAAGGCACCATTAAATATCAATTTCCATTCAAGAAAGATATTGAACACTTCCCTATAAAGAGAGAGAAGTTGCTTATTGCTCCTCCTTGGAAAGCAAGGTTTGATGTTAATGCTTCTTCATTTGAAAATACTTGATTCTTCTTGCTTCTTGTGCCTAACTTCAAGGCGTTAAAGAAAAGTACTTGTTGGGAGATAATCCAAGAGCTTCCTTGAGTATTGGAAGTTATTACTTCAGTAATGACCTCTCGTTATCCTTTTTGTTTGCTTTTTGTGCCAAGAATGACCTCTAATGAGAGGGAAGTAAGATTTGGGGAGTTGTTGTCCCGAAATAGATTTTTGTCTTCCACCATAAAAATTCGTGAGGAGTCTCTGTAAATCGGATTGAGCTGAAAATTAACGAATAAATCCCCCAGTATGTTAGCTAACTTTCATTAGTTCAACACTTTTTGATTTGAGCAACAGAAGATTTTTGAAAAAAATCGGTTTCTATCTGTTGGTCTGTTTTGACAGATTTCTGCCATTATTTGCATTTGCTTCTTATTGATTCCTTTTTGAGTTCTCTTTAAGGTAATTGAGATTTTTGAAGGAGTTTCTACAGTATCTTGTGTTTTTAGTGAAAAGTCTTGTTGTTCCAAAGCTTAGCCTAAAGGTCTATTATCTTTTGAATACACTAATGTTGCTAATGAAGATTGTGTGAAGTTTTGTATGAAGGAAAAATTTTGGGTGTAGAGAGAGAATGATGTAATGAGATGAAGAATGGACAAAATCTCAATCTTGGGGATGCCACCCCGGTTTCACCCCAAGAAATATCCAAGAGGTACAAGCGTCAAAGCTTGGGGATGCCCAAGGCATCCCCTTCTTCATCAATAAAAAGCTCAGGTCTGTCTTGAAACTTCATTTTTATTGTTTCATGCACAAGTTGTGTTATTCTTGGAGTGTCTTAGTTTTCGTTTGGTTTGCTTAGTTGTTTAGTTTGCTTGAATAAAGTAGTTTGGACCCCCCGTTCTCACTGTGTTGTTTCAAATAAGTTGCTTGGTGTTAGAAAGGAGTAGGAAGTTCTTGCTTGAAAGTGCAAGAGGAGCTTGCATTGACTGTGACTTAGACTTTAGCATGACATGCTAGGTGTTGTTTTGAACTTATGCTTAGTGATTATTGCTGTAGCATGTCTTGTTCCAAACAATTGGGATTGCTTAGTGTGCCTTGAAGAGATTATGCGTTGTTTTAGCATACAAAAGCATAGTATTGTGGTATTCTCCTTTGATGCTTTGTTTGGGTTGACTTGGCACATGCTCACACCATGTTATGACTATGAGAAAGTCACCATAGCCTCTATGATCATTTATTCCTTGACTTGTAATACCACTCTATGCTTTGATTAGTAATGTTTTGTTGCTCTACATGATTATGGCCATTATTGCTCTCTTAGTTGGTTGCTCCCAGTCTTTTGCTAGCCTCACTTGTATGAGTAAGCACTACTCATGCTTCCAACTCCCAAGAAACCAAGTTATTCCAAAGTGTCCACTATAAACTCCTATGCATGGTGTGTTACACCATTCCAAGTATATTCTTGTTTTCAGCTATTTTCTAATTAAAAAGTATTTTGTTATGTGAAAACTTAGTGATTAAATCTCTCACGAACTTGATGGCACACTTTATATTCTTTTCCCCTAATAAATTTGAACCATTGTGTCATCTATGTTGTATATGCTTGCACTTATACGTTGCAATTAGCAGAACCATGCTGTCATGGGGAACATTTTCAACATTGCACTTGTACTTTGTACTCAGTTGATATCATGCTATTTTCTCTATGGATGTCACCGTTGTAAAATAAAGAGGGAACTTGTAAGTCCATGGAGTTTGTATTTTGTGTTAGAGAAACACCTGGGCCGCTAGCCTAAGCCATGCCTAATCATGGTGGAAACTTGCAACATCACCATAGTGAGCTATCTACGAAGCATCCTCAATAAAAAGCTATGCATATAGTAAATAAAAAGATCGCTGAGATGCTCATTGTCTACTTGCCTTGTCATTTTGGTTATGGGATAGCTCCTGTACCATGTGCAAGGGGTACCCCGTTGGCGGTTCTCTATGATACACATGTACTTACAATGACAAGAACTTATAGGTGACTGAAGTTGAGTAGCATGAGGTGTGGCCCTCATATTCAAGGGACTTGAGATTGCCAACTTATACTTTGTCAAGCATATACTCCATAGTTTGTTCACTTTAACCTTAATCACTTCAAGATGCTTATGATAGGGGCAATGAGGGCTGAAAGCTAACAAGTACCATAATTTTTGGAAGCTCTTTTTGAAACTTGAAATCCCTGCTTACCTGTGAAGGGCCTTTCTTCCACCATTATTGAGTCTCCACCTTCTACTTTTAGGCACCATTAAGAGAGCATAGTTGCCTTTCTGTGTGGAGTGTCCCAAAACTTATTGATTGATGCATATTGTGATATTACTTGTTCTTGTGCTACTTGTTTCTAGTCACCCTTGTGAACTTTGAAGGTGTCCTATGCATCTATTTGCTACTCTATGAGGGACAGGCTGATTGCCACTATGCCATGTTTTCTGTATGTGAAACAAACAAACATTTTTCAATGCATGTTATTCATGATCTTTGTTTCTAGCCTTTCATGTTGCATGCATAGTTACTTTTTCCTATTGTTAGAACTCCATCTTTCATGCACATGTTTAGAGTTCTTTGATCCCAGCTTTCAATGCTTGCAAATGGTTTGATCTTGGTTTTAATGGTGCATGTCACCTCAAAAATTATTCTTTTATCACTTACCTACTCGAGGACGAGCAGGAGTTAAGCTTGGGGATGCTTGATACGTTGGAAACGTATCTATAATTTTTGATGCTCCATGCTTGTTTAGTATCTAATTTGATTTGCTTTGTCTACACTTTGAGGTGTTTTTATATATTTTCTAGTACTAACCTATTAAGAAGTTTCCATAGTACCAGTTGCATGTTTTCTTCTGTTTTTGGTTCCAGAAAGGCAGAAAACCAATATTCTCGGAATTGGACGGGACAAAAGCCAAAGTCAATATTTTACCGTGGGTGACACAAAGTCCAGAGGAGAGACGGAGAGGCGAACCAGGGCCGCCGCACCCCCTAGGCACGGGTGGGCCCACCCCGCACCTGGGTAGGGTGTGGGCCTCCTGGCCGCCTCCCAGCCTCGCCTCTTCGCCTATAAGAAGCCCTCAATGTAGAAACCCTAGACACCCGATCAAAACTCCACAAAACCTTTTGTAACCTCTGCCACCGTTGTCCCTATATCGGGGGGATCTGAAGTTCTTCCTGGCACCCTGCCAGAGGGGAGATCATCTCGGAGGCCTTCTTCTCCGGTATGATGCGTCAATAGTTCCACCTTGGACTATGGGTCCATGTAGTAGCTAGATGGTTGTATCTCCTCCTTATGCTTTCAGGTATAGATCTTGTGAGCTCTGTTCATGATCAAGATCTAATCTATTTATAATCATACATGTTGTGTTTGCGGGGATCCGATGGATATTGAGATTACTATGTTAGATTGATTAATGGTTTTGTCTATATGATAC
Organism: Avena sativa; assembly: GCA_916181665.1. Classification (NCBI taxonomy): domain Eukaryota; kingdom Viridiplantae; phylum Streptophyta; class Magnoliopsida; order Poales; family Poaceae; genus Avena; species Avena sativa. Next base: position 33,961,317 of record OV702289.1, on the reverse strand, counting down.
TATCATGTCTGTGTTGTTTGTGATCTTGCATGCTCTCCGTTGTTAGTAGCTATCCTTGCCAAGTAGTTGCTAGTGACTCCAAGAGGGGGTATTTATGCTCGATAGTGGGTTCATGCCTCTAGTTTCCAAGAGAAGTGACACAAATCTCTTCGGTGTTAGATGTGTTGTACCCACTAGGGAGAAAACAATGGTATCTTGTTCATGGAACAAGTGGATTGTTTACCTTACACACTTTGCTTAAAGCAGTTGTCTGTTGTTTGCAACTTAATTCTGGAGGGGGTTCGGATGATAACCTGAAGGTGGACTTCTAGTTATAGATGTAGTTGGATGATGGTCTATGTATTATTGTATTGCCCAATCGAATCTCATAGGATCTTTTTGTCTGGTATTGCATTGTTATTCCTTTCTCAGTTCCTGTCAATTGCCCTGCTGTAATTTGTTTACCCTTCATGGCATGTTGTTTATCTAAGGAGAGCACCTCTAGTGAACTATGGACCCCGTCCGATCTTTACCATTGATACATCTTCCACTGTTACATGTTTACTTGCTACAAAACATTACCTTCCACACAATACGTTTAATCCTTTGTTACAGCAAATCGGTGAGCTTGACAACCTCACTGATTCGTTGGGGCAAAGTCTTGAGTTTGTGTTGTGCAGGTCTCCGCGTTGCTTACAACACCTGTGTGACGTTTCCTTCCTCCTACTGGTTCGATAACCTCGGTTTCTTACTGAGGGAAAACTTGCTACTGTGCTGCTTTACACCTTGCTCTTGGGGTTCCCAACAGGCTCCATGTCAACCACATGTACAGACATCAGGCCCTCGTACTCAAGGTACATGAGATTGCCAACTTATACTTTGCCAAGCATATACTCCATATTTTGTTCACTTTAACCTTAATCACTTCAAGATGCTTATGATATGGGCAATGAGAGCTGAAATCTAACAAGTACCATAATTTTTGGAAGCTCTTTATGTAACTTGAAATCCCTGCTTCCCTTTGAAGGGCCTTTCTTCCACTTGTATATTGAGTCTTCACCTTCTATCCTTAGGCACCAATTAAGAGAGAATAGTTCTTTCTTAGTTCTATGTGCATTGTCCCAAAACTTATTGATTGATTCATATTGTTGATATTTATTGCTCTTGAACTATTTGTATCTAGTCACCCTTATGAACTTTGAAGGTGTCTTATGCATTTATGTTTTGCTACTCCATGAGGGAAAAGTTGAATGCCACTATGCTATGTTTTATATATGTGAAACAAACAAACGTCTTTCAATGCATTTTTATTCATAAATCTTTGTTTGTATCCTTTCATGTTGCAGCATAGTTACTATGTCATATTGTTATAACTTCATCTTTCATACTCATGTTTAGAGTACTTTGATCCCAGCTTTCAATGCTTGCAAATGGTTTGATCTTGATTGGGATGGTGCATATCATCTCAAAACGTATTCTTTTTATCACTTACCTACTCGAGGACGAGCAGGAGTTAAGCTTGGGGATGCTTGATACATCGTAAACGTATCTATAATTTTTGATGTTCCATGCTTGTTTAGTATCCACTTTGCTATGCTTTGTCTACACTTTGAGGTATTTTTATACACTTTCTGGGACTAACCTATTAACAAGATGCCACAGTGTCAGTTGCCTATTTTTTGCTGTTTTTGGTTTCAGAAAAGCTAGTAAGGAAATATTCTCTGAATTGGACGGGACAAAAGCCAAAGTCAATATTTCACCGAGGAGAACACAGAGACCAAAGGGCGGCCGGAGGGGTGCCACAGGGTGGCCACACCCCCCCCCCACGCGCAGGCCTGCCCTGGGCAGGGTGTGGGCCCCCTAGCCACCCTCCTGCCTCGTCTCTTCGCCTATTTAAAGCCCCCTGATGCCAAAACCCTAAGTACCCGATCAGATCTCCACGAAACAGTCTGTAGCCACCATCGTCCCTAGATCGGGGGGTCTGAAGCTCTTCTCGGCACCCTGCCGGAGGGGAGAGATCATCCCGGAGGCCTTCTTCATCACCATGCCAGCCTCCGATATGATGCGTGGGTAGTTCCACCTTGGACTACAGTTCCATGTAGTAGCTAGATGGTTGTTTCTTCATACAGCTGGTTCCATAACCTTGGTTTCATACTAAGAGAATACTTACTGCTGTGCTCATCATACCTTCCTCTGGGGGTTTCCCAACGAAGCTCTACAGTGATCTGAGCCGCATCACAGACCTGCGAGGCGGCTGTGGCAGGGAGAGAGGGAAGAAACAAGGGGTGTGTCGACAGTGTGTGAGTGTGAGAGAGTGGCGCGAGGAGGACATACTAAGGATAATAAATCGTGTACCCATGGAGTTTATATAAATCCAAGGCCACCACTAGTTTACAGGTTGGTGGCGTTCCCCCCAATGCCAACATCACTATTACCTTTGTCCCGACTGCGTATGAGGACCCTTATGTTTGTGGCGTTTTCTTATTAGTGGACGCCACTATTACAGTTTAGTGGTGGTGTTCGTATATATTTAAACGCCGTTATTATTTCATCTCCAAGTGGTGGCGCGCACTATATATTGGACACCACTGGCCAAATGACTGCTATAAGAGTTTTCCTACTAGTGTGGTTTTAATTTAAAAGACAACATGATTTTTTGATGATGGATTGGACACCGTCGCAGGGGCCATGACAAGAAGAATACAAAGAGAACAATGAATGCAATTGGAGAGGCGGAAGTTGAGAGGATTTGTGTCCTCCACCATATTGTGAAATTTGCCAAAGAGCTCTTGATACAAATGATGCTTAACTTTGCTGATTGATTTGAAAGGACAATATTACATACCATATCAATAGCATGATGTGCGAGGAGGTGGGTATGTGCGGGAGTTGATGATTTTAGTGTAAATGACAAAGGAATTTGTCGGTGATGGATTGAACATCATCGCTGATGCATGAGAAGAACAAGAAGAAGAAAAGGAGAACATCAATTGCAATTGGAAAAGGCAGGAGGGGAGGTCAATGAATCCATTCCTCCCATCACATTATATATGAAATTTAGCAAAACATCCTTGATTCAAATGTACTCTATATGTTTCACTTGTTGACCAGGTTAATAGAACAATATTACATAGCATATCTATAGCATGGCCTTGGCAGAGTTCGTGATTTTTAGCGTAAATGACAAAATAATTGGTCATTTATGGACCGAAGATTGTCGTAGAAAATAATTTATCATTTATGGACTGAAGATTGTTGTAGAAAATAATTTTTCATTTATGGACTGAAGATTGCCGTCGAGGCCCAACACGAAACATAAAAATATAACAACAAATGATATAGAATGACGTGCGATGGGGGTGGATATGGGTGGGGGCGACGGGAGGTGGGGAGTTGGTAACATTTTATTGTAAACGACAACATTTGTCGGTGGTCGGTCGGACAATATTGCGGTTTACGACAAGAAGAATAAAAAGAGAACACCAAATTCAATTTCCAAAGATGGAAGGGGTGGTGAGAATGTGCCCCCTCTCCCGGCCGCACACCCGATAGGAAACAAAAATGCAGTCTCCGTGTTTGAATTTGACCCCTTTCCTCTCATAATACTTGGCTCCTTTCTCTCAAGTATTTCTCACAAATTCACAATTGAATTTGACCCCTTGATCCTATAATACTTGACTCGTCTTATGTCTATGTATTTTTCTTGGGCCTATCTAAGAGACGCCGTTTGTACCGCAAGCGACTCGTCCATGAGTATAGATCAATCAATCCATACAGACAACCAAACACACCTTTTCTCGCTCAACAATCGCCACACCGAGGGCTACACGGCGCACCGTTCGCACGGCTCATCTTATCACATTGGCACATGACAAACTGCTCCTACGTGGCCACCGCAAAACAACATAGATATCCTACTCCCTCACACAAAGTCTTCTTTTCCAAGAGAGGAAGGGTCCAGAATCTAGCTGTTAGTTAGAGAGTCTTGCTACAGACTCTAAATCCAAACATCCAAACGTCTACACCATCTATATAGCAAAAAGGAAATGGGTACGAGACAAAGTGCATCACACTCACTCCATGCCAAGCACTGCACCCGGCCTATATATACCCCTCGCGCGCACTGACACACATCACACATCTCCATATACAGCAACCATGGTTTGCAGCACTAGATCATCTTGGTAAATTTCAGAGCAATGGCCATTACAAATATATATCTCTAGCACATATTTATATCCACCACAGCGTTGGAATTTGTTTTGTTGGCGTGAACAAGCTAGATCGACGATGGACGTTGCCGACATGTACGCCTTGCTGGTCCAGGGGAACGTCTCCTTCGGCGGCGGAGGGTACCTGGCGGACCCGACGACGTGGGGCGCGTGGGCCCACAACGGGCACCGTCTGTGGGCGTCCATGTCGGAGGAGTTCTGGGTGTACGTGTACAAGGTGCGGCGGTGCCCGCAGCCGTGCAGCCACGACTGGACGGCCTGCCCCTACGCGCACAAGGGCGAGCGCGCGCGCCGCCGCGACCCGCGCCGCTTCCCCTACGTCGCCGTCTCCTGCCCGGACTACCGCGCGCAGGCGCAGGCGCAGATCGCCGCGGGGGGCGGGCAGCCGCCGCCGAGCTGCGGGCGCGGGCTCAAGTGCCGCTACGCGCACGGCGTGTTCGAGCTGTGGCTGCACCCGTCCCGGTTCCGCACGCGCATGTGCGAGGCCGGCCCGCGCCGGATCTGCTTCTTCGCGCACTTCGCCGCCGAGCTCAGGGGCGACGACCACATCGCCGCCGCCTCCATGTCGCTGCCGACGATCTCCATGCCGCGGTCGCCGCCGCGCATACTCCGGCGCGGTCCGTCTCCTGCTCTCCCGGCGTCGCTGCCACCGGCGGCTGTTTCACGTGACCAGCTGTTGGATGACCTGGCCCTGCAGGCCGCGCCGAACAGTGTTCGGCTCCTGAGCCTGTACTCTGCCTTCGCCGCCGACACCTTATTTTCTTCCGCTGCCACCGCCGCCGCCGCTGCTGCTGCGGCCACTTCTTCTGCCGTCACCGTGCCGAGCCTGATGGCCCTACCGGCGGACGGCGGCGAGGACGACGCCAAGTGCGGCCGTTGCGCGGAGGAGGAAGGGTCCGTGGTGAGCGACTACCAGTACGAGCATGTTGATCTCATCATGGACTTGGTGAGCTAAGGTAACTCTAAGGCGAGGAATAATTACCGGAGGACAGGTCGATCCAACAAGGAATGTCACTGCCTGCGCGTGTGACTCTGCGTGCATGCGTTTCTGTCGTGTGTCGTAGCTAGGTTGCATGTCATGCATGGATGCCATGTGGAGGTGGTCGGTCGACCCGGGATAGAGAGTGAGCAGGAACGGACGTGCCTATGCATATATAGCGTGCCGGCTCGTAATAAGTGTCGTGTCCATGTGGATTTATTAATGTAAAATGTACATTGCGAAACCGCAGTTGTTAATGGATTATTATTATGTCATCTTAGTTATCTGTCAAGCACACAAGAGCAAACTTTGCCACTCAAGTTGTATTGCAGGGTAACTTTGGTCCCTCAACATTGCCCTTGGCTTCTCTCTCCTTCCCTTGCTTTGAGAGTATAGTGCCAGGTCCTGGCGCCTCCTCCCCTCCTCTCCGGCGGCCTCACCAGTCGGAGACGTTGGGTGTGTGTGGGGGGGGGGGGAGGAGGAGGAGGAGACCGGCCTTCTCATGTGAATACTAGGTCTAGGATTAGGTTGTTTCGTCCCAGGAGGCTATGTGAGAGTAGGTTGCCGGATCTTGCGGGCCAGATCCAACACGTTCTGGTGATCATCTTCGTAATTGTGCTGCTCTAGCGGTTGGAGTGGTCGACTACGGTGGTGGTCATATCCGTCAATAAGGCCTTGAGGCACCCACGGTGGTTGATTTCAAGCGCCAACTGCTGCTTCAAGATTCTTCTCCCCTGCGAGCATCTAGGGTGGATGGTGGGGTGGATCTGAAGGTGCGGCTTTGCATAAGCTTGGAGGAGCAAAATCTTGGTGGAATCTGGAGCTGCTTCCCCTCTTTCTTGGTTGGCATGGTGCGAGAGATGAAGGAGTGGGGATCTGGGCTTTAGAAGCTCCTGGATTTTTTGCTCCAAGGGATGAGGGGGTGTGTGTGCTCTGGTGAACCCCAAAAGCTGCGACGTGGTCCTGCGGAGCTCCCCAACGACAACAAGATGGTGATGTTGTTATCTCTGTCCATTGGAGCCACTCCGCGCTCGGTTGCAAGCGAAGCCCGAGCCTTTTCTTCCTCTAGGCATTGTTGCCAAAGCACGGGATCTTGGATCTTGGTGCGGAGCTCCTCGCTAGTGTCGCCCAAGTGGTAGCGTCTCTAGTGGCGGCGCTGGTGCTCGGACCTTGAGGTCAATCGGCTATGGTCGTGAAGACGTTAGACCCAATAGCTTTCTTGCTTGTTGTTTGATGACCCACAAGTATAGGGGATCGCAACAGTCTTCGAGGATAGTAATTCCTAATTTATTGATTTGACACAAGGAAAGCCAAAGAATATTTATAAGTCTTAACAACTGAGTTTTCAATCTAGCTGCACCTGAAAATAGTCTTGCTCATAGTAGTTTATCAGTAGCAACAGTTTTATAGTAGCAATAGCAAAGTAACATCGGCAGTAACAATAGTAGCAAACAGACGGATTTGAGTGCGGTAGGCATAGGGATGGATGGACGAGCGTTGCATGAACGAGACTATTCATGTAATATCAAGATCTAGGGCATTTGCAGATAAATAAGGTAAAGCATCCAAATACTAAATAATCATAGGCATGTGTTCCATATATAGTCATACGTGCTCGCAATGAGAACTTGCACAACATCTTTTGTCCTGTTAGCCCGTTGCAGCGTGGCCTCGAGGGAATCTACTGGAAATAAGGTACTCCTTTTAATAGAGTACCGGAGGAAAGCATTAACACTCCATGAAAACATGTGATCCTCATATCATAGCCATCCCCTCCAGCTGTCCCAATTTCTGTCACTTCGGGGCCTTCGGTTCTGGACAATAATATGTGTAAACAACTTGCAGATAAGATCACAAACAATACTATCGTCATGAATCAATAACATGTTCAGATCTGAGATCATGGCACTCGGGCCCTAGTGACAAGCATTAAGCATAACAAGTTGCAACAATGTCAAAAGGAACTAACAAAGATACTAGGCACCATGCCCTAACAATCTTATTCGATTACATGATAGATCTCATCCAATCCCTACCATCCCCATAGCCTACAGCAGGGGATTACTCACTCATGGATGGGGGAAACCTGGATGGTTGATGGAGAGGCGTCGATGATGATGATGGCGATGATATCCTCCAATTCCCTGTCCCGGCAGGGTGTCAGAACGGAGTTTCTGGTTCCGAATTGCGGTTTCTGGTGGTGGCTGCGCAACGGAACTCTATCTAGAAAAACGTCGAACCCCCCTCTGTTTTTAGGTCAGATGGCTTATGTAGGCGAAGGGGGGACCGAGGGGGTGCACGAGGTGGCCTCACCACACCCAGGAGCGGCCTGGCCTGGCCCGTGCGTCCAGGGGGTGTGGGCCCCTCGTGGCCCTCCACCGTCTCGTCTTTTGGCTCCGTGAGTCTTCTAGTAAAATAAGAATTTTGCGATATTTTCCGGGATTTTCCTGAAAGTTGATTTTCTGCACAAAACGAGACACCAAAGCAATTCTGCTGAAAACAGCGTCAGTCCGTGTTAGTTGTATCCAAATCACACAAATTAGAGGAGAAACAATAGCAAAAGTGTTCGGGAAAGTAGATATGTTTTCGACATATCAACTCCCCCCAAGCTAAGCTTATTGCTTGTCCTCAAGCAATTCAGTTGAAAACTAAGTGCGATAAAAGAACTTTCACGAACACATTTGCTTCATGTGATGTATATATTCTTAACATATGATTAGTACTTAGGCAACTCATAATAAGAAGTATGCAACTAAGTCTACTCAATAGTCGTGCAAGCAATGAAGAGATTCCAACACAATAATAATAAGCAGCATGAAACATAAACATAAGCAACATTGCAGTACTCATAAGAAGGTATGATAGAGTGGTATCTCACTTGCCTTTGATTATGGAGCAAAACGTAAATGCCAAGGCACCTCCGAAGTTCAAATGAAGACTAGAAGTAAATATATCAAACATACAAGCATCAAAGTTATGTCATAATTAACCAAGTTTTGAGATAAGCACATTACACTAAGAATGACAATTGTGCTCTCAAGAAGGTGCTCATAGAATAAGTGGTGACTCAACAAAGAAGTGAAAAGGTTTTGAAAAGTTTGAAATGCTTCCAAATGCTGAAAGTATGGTACTCGTTAGCTTTGAGCTCTCATTGCCCCTATCATAGGCATCTTTAGATGGTTAAGTTTAAAGTGAGGTCCAATATGAGTTATATGCTTGACAGACCATAATATGGAAATCTCATGTCAATTGAGTACGAGGGTCGTTCCTCATGCTACTCAACTTTAGTTACCGGTAAGTTCTTGTCATTGTAAATACATGTGTATCATAGAGAACCGCCAACGGGGTACCCCTTGCCCCATGATACAGGAGCTATCCCATATCAAAATGATAAGGGCAACAGACAATGAGCATCTCAGCGATCTTTTTATTTCCTATTTACATAGGTTTTTATTGAGGATGCTTCATAGATTGGTCATTATGGTTATGCTGCAAGTTTCCACAGTGATTAGGCATGGCTTAGGCTAGTGGCCCAGGCGTTTCTCTAACACATATACATAACTCCATGGACTTAGAAGCTCCCATTTTATTTCACACCGCCGACATCCGTAAACAAAAGAGCATGATATCAACTGGATAAGTATTTACAGGTGTTCAAAGCGTTCCCTATGACATCACGGTTCTGCTAACTCTCAGCCTATAATTTGCAAGCATATAACTTTCATGGACAATCACAATGGTTCAGGTTTATTAAGTGCAAGAAAATAAATTGTGTCATCAAGTTCGTGAGAGATTTACTAACCAATTTTCTCATAACAAGCAAACATTTTATTTGGAAGAAAACGATGCATAATAAATATGCACAGAATAACAAATGATGCTAATAGGTAGATATGGTGGACACTTTTTGACAATTTTGGTTCTAGGGAGTTTGGAAACACGAGTAGAGCTCATACTCAGTGCAAATGAAGGATAGCAATAGAAAGGGAGCGACAAACGAGAGATCAGTAACTGTCATAATCATGCTTGCAACAAAACAAAATTAATTATGGCATAAAAGTGATGCAAGAACTCTGAGGCAAAATAAATCATCGAGGCTTAACTGACTTTGGTTCAGTCATATGCATGCGTGAGCATGTGCCAAGTCGATTCAAATGAAGCATTCAGAGGAGGATACCACAATGTCATACCAAGTTATGAATAGAACAATGCAAACAAACATTCATGTGACATGCTACAAACTATTAGCAAGTAGGAACTAATCAAAAGAGAGCAAGAACTACTAAGCATCCAATAAATAACATACACCTTACATGAACAGACTAAGCATGCCCATAATGATGAGAATATGTACAAAAATGAAGACAAATAGAGTTCATTACCAGCCTCTTACCACACCTCGAGTTGTCATTAATCATCATTATTGCATTTCACTTGTGTGACTTGAATAATAACATGAAACCAAACTCCAAAGGAGTCATGAGGACCGCTGAACCCTGCAACAAACTTAACAAAACAAATAAGAACAAAAAATATTTTGGGGTTTTCGATTTTTTAAAGCAAGCACTCAAAGCAAAAGCAAACAAATAAAAATATTTTTGGATTTTTCTTATAACAAACCAAAACTAAAAGGCAAAGAAACAAACAAAGAGAAACAACGAAAATATTTTTGGTCTTTTTGTGTTTTGGAAAGCAGAAGGAAAACTAAAAAGAAAGCAAAACATGGATATACAAAGTACCGGCAGAACATGATATATAGATGAGTGTGGTGTCGGTATACCTTCCCCCAAGCTTAGGCTTTTGGCCTAAGTGGAGATCAATCCTAGCCTGGCCAAGAAGGAGTGCCTCTGTAATGCGACGAAGAGGCGCCTTTGTCCTAGTACGTGTTCGAGGAAGCCCATGTGTAGTGCGCAGAGTGGTCATAAGAGAGCGCATCCCCCTGGTAGTGCTCATGGAAACCAAGCACGCGGAGCTGATCGTCCATCTCCTCCTTGGAGCGTGACCAAGGCCCCCTGCAAATACTGAACAAAGTAGCATGTGGCAAAGGAATTTTCCTATCATCCCCGTCAGTAAACATCGTCATGTAAACTAAATTCTCAAGGCTAGAGCTACCAGTAACAAAGTGATGTGCTTTCATGACAGCTGGATCAAGCCTCTATGGTGCCAGCACTGTATCATTCGGATCAACAGAAAGGTCTAAGGAAGGAAATACACGTGCAGCAATAACACCCCCATATATGGGTCCTTTAGAAACTAGGCGGCGAGCAATGATAGAACCAAGATTATACCCGGTTTCATTGTTATGTGCGACAGCTAGGAAAGCCAAATGATAGTTGGAAATATTGCTAGTGTTCTCCCTACCAAGAATTCTAGTGGCAAGATAATAAGCAAAATATCTGAGAGCGGGGAGTTGAATATTTCCTATCTTCCCGCGCTGGGCTGTGCGGTCATCATCATTTGTTATCCCATGGTAGAGCTCCATCAGCGGGTCGACCTTGAATCTTCTTCACCGTCCCATCCATGCAAATACCTATAATGCTGCAAAATCTTTTCAATGTCATGGTGATAGGCCTATCATAGATTTTGAATGAAACATGTGTCCTGAAAGGGGTGTTAGTTAAAGTGAAACTCTCCACAAAAGTTTTGATGAGCAAAGCATATTGCTCACTCTCATCCTACATATAATCGGTTAGACCAACCCTCTGAATAAGAGTTAATAAATCATTGAGGATCCTGTAGCTTGCAAAAAGGCAAAACAAGGGAAGGTAGAAGGGTGCGCATCTCCCTCATCTCCTTCATTGCCAAAGTATGGCGCAATAAGATCCTCATTATATGATGGCCTAGCTCGATAGGTTGATCTCGAAGGCCTTGTCCTCCTAGGTGCATCACTTTCAAACACTTCTCCAAAGGTATGGTTGTCCATGACCCTTTTTCTGAAATTTTTAGACAAACATCAAACTAAGTGATTTCCAAGCTAGTAAATGATGAGGAACTACTATAGGAATTTGCTAGAGGGATAAACATGCATCAAAATGAAATTTCTAAGCATAGAACAAGCATGCAAGCTCACATAACTTGTCACCTACAGTATAAAAATACTAAATATACAATCCACCAATCAAAAATCTAATTGGACAAACAGAGGAGGCACATACAGGAGAGCAATCCCTCCAAAAAACAGAAACAAAGATGGGCTGGGCAAGGAGACCAAAAATCAGGAGAAAGAACAGCAGGAACTCGAGCTTTGAGAAGTTTTCTAGTGTTTTTTGGGAGAGAGAAAGAAGTGGCAAGGAGGAGGCTAAGTGGAGGGCCAGAGGTGGCCCACACCTAGGCCAGGCGCGCCCCTGGGCTAGCCATGCCACCACGGGGTGTGGCGGCCTGGTGGGTCCCCCTGGGTCACTCCAGGTGCCCCTCTGCCCCTTTTTTCATGAAAAAATTTAATATGAATTTTCTGGAATTTTTCGGGAAACTTTATTTTTGGCCAATTTTCAGGTTATGAAAATTGATTTTCTCTGAGAAAAAGATTTTTGAAAGACACAAAAGCAAACCAAAACTAAACCTATATAAGTTCTAAGACACTCTAACAAGCAAGCAACTAGCAAAACTAAGACTAATAAGAGGAAAAAAAAGATTGGAATGGAGAAAGATAAAAGGGAGCAAGGATAATCATTGTGAAAGCATTGTTTTGTCCATTAAAATCCCTTTGTTAACAAGGTTGATCAAGTCTTGTTACCAAAACAATTTTATATGAAACAAAACTTTGCATTTCACTAAATGATTATGTTACCTCAATCTTGATAGCAATAGTTCCGATCATAACAGTTTCAAAATTTTCTTGTGGTATGGGACAATATATTTCTCCAACTTTGATGCCCTCAATATTTTCAACTGAATTCAGGCCATAACCCTTATCAATCTTATTTGTGAAATAGACAGTATGATCTTTGTAATTAATATTAAAAGTTACTTTTCCTTGATTACAATTGATGATAGCACCTTCAGTATTAAGAAAAGGTATCCCAAGAATAATAGACATATTATCATCTTCAGGCATCTCAAGCACAACAAAATTAGTTAATACCAAGCAATTATGAGCCACTTGAACAGGAACATCCTCACATATACCAACTAGGATAGTAGTAGACTTATAAGCCATTTGCAAAGATATATCAGTTGGTATCAATTTTTCTAGTTGAAGTCTCTTGTAGAGAGAAAAAGGCATAACACTAACTCCAGCTCCCAAATCACACAAAGCAGTTCTAACATAATTATTTTTAATAGAGCAAGGAATAGTTGGAATACCTAGATCCTTAAGTTTCTTTGGAACCTTACCATTGAAGGAATAATTAGCAAGCAAAGTAGAAATTTCCTCATTAGGAATCTTCCTTTTATTAGAGAAAATATCCTTCATATACTTTGAATAAGGAGGCAACTTAATAGCATCAGTTAAAGGAATTTGGAAAAATAAAGGTTTCATCCACTCACAAAAATTGTTATAGTGTTCTTCCTCCTTTGACTTGTGTTTATTATTAGGAAAAGGCATTGGTTTTTGCACCCAAGGTTCTCTTTCACTACCATGTTTATTAGCAACAAAATCTTCCTTAGTGTACTTAGTGTCCTTAGTGTGCTTTTTAGACTCTTCTTCAATTTCTTCCTTATCAGGAGCATCATTGTTATCATTACCATTTTCAGTTTCAGCATCACAGACAAATATACTATTATGATCTATAGCAGGTTTAGAAGGTTCCTCAACTTTTTTGTGTTTCTTTTTCTTTCCATTAGAAGAGGTACATCTATTTTCAGCTTGTTGATAATCCTGCCCAATTCTTTTAGGATGTACCTCTGGATATAAGGGATCCTGAGTGGTAGCACCACTCCTAGTTCTAATTTCATAAGCATGTTTATTTCCAGAAGCATTAACTATCATATCCTTTTGTACTTTAGCAAGTTGATCAATTTGAGTTTGAACCATTTGGAAATTTTTAACAAGCATTTTAACACCATTAGAAGTTCTTTCAACAATATCTTTCAACTCATTAATATCTCTAGAGTTTTCCAATAAATGATTCTGAACTTCTTTATTAAAATTACCTTGTTTAACAATAAAAGTATCAAGTTCCTCTAAGCATTGATCAGGAGTTTTACCATAAGAATATCACCTTCATCAAAATGTTGGAGAGAGTGTACCTCAATAGTGGATGAGTGGGAGATTGTCTTACATAATTCTTCTATAGGTGGTAAATTCTTCACATCTTTAGCTTTAATACCCTTCTCCTTAAGACATTTCTTAGCTTCTTTCGTCACTTCATCATTTAATTCAATCACTCCCCTCTTCTTTGGTGTTGGTGTTGGGGTTGGTTCAGGCACAATTGGTCCAGGTGTGGTTTGCTCAAGTGTAATTGGCTCAGTTGTAGTCCAATAATCATAATTCTTTCTTATTTTAGCCATTAATTCTTCAGCTTCTACAGGAGTTCTTTTCCTGAAAACACAATCAGTAAAACTATCCAGGTATGTCCTATATTTATCAGTTAGTCCATTATAACATATATCGAGAAGCTCATTTTTTAGGTAATGGACATCCAGGATGTGCATGAATCAAGACACAGAACCTTGTTCATGAATCAGGCAATTTCTCCTCTTCTTCATGTTTAAAATCAAAAAGTTTCTGCAAAACAGCATGTCTAGCACTAGGAGGAAAATATTTCTGAAAGAAAGTAGCAATCAAGCAATCAGGGCTATCAATGGATCCAGGAGGTAAACTATTAAACCAAGCTTTAGCTTCTCCTTTTAGTGAAAAAGGAGAACTTTTAGCAACAAAGTAGGTGCGCATCTTAACATGATCAGAAAATAAGGCACTCATAGTAGAAAGATCAGTCATATGTGCCACAGTCCTTTCATTCTCAGTCCCACAAAAAGGACCTTTCTCAACAATGTTTATATAGGATAAATCAAGAGAGAAATCATAATCTTTATGTTTAATATCTATGGGAGAAGTAGCAAACTTAGCATCAGGAGATAGTTTAGGTATAATAGTACGTTTCTCAAGGAGACTCCTAATAGCACTAGCACCACGTGTGTTTTGATATTCTTCAATAAATTCATCAATCATTTTAATGTAACCATCATTAATATCATAGCTTTTTCTAGACTCAGGTGAGCTAACAGGAGTAATAGTTTCTTCACTAGGAGTTTCAGTGTTTCCCAATATAGTTCTAGCAATTGTAGCATCTAGGAAAGGACCTAATGAACCACTCTCATCAAGCATAGTAGAAGTAACGTCATGAGCATCAGAAGCAATTTCAGATTCAGTAGTAGTAGAAGTGTGTGTAGCATGTGTATTTGGTGGTGGTGTAACAAGCTTACTTATAACAGATGGTAAATTAAGAGCAACAGAGGTGTTTAGAACTATACCTCTTCTTGTAGTGGATGGCAAAATAGGAAATTTTCCATCACGAGACTTTCCCATGATGAAAAGGATAGCAACGAACAATAATAAATCCAAGTGAACTTACAAATAAAGTTATGCTCCCCGACAACGATGCTAGAAAATAGTTTTGATGACCCACAAGTATAGGGGATCGCAACAGTCTTCGAGGGTAGTAAAGCCCAATTTATTGATTCGATACAAGGGGAGCCAAAAAATTATAAGCCTTAACAACTGAGTTGTCAATTCAGCTGCACCTAAAAATAGTCTTGCTCACAGTAGTTTATCAGTAGCAACAATTTTGTAGTAGCAATAGCAAAGTAATAGGAGCAGTAAAACAAAGGCAGTAGTAACAATAGTAGCAAATAGCAGGATTTGAGTGCGGTAGGCATAGGGATGGATGGACAGACGTTGCATGGATAAGACTATTCATATAATATCAAGATATAGGGTACTTGCAGATAAATAAGGTAAAACATCCAAGTACTAAATAGTCATAGGCATGTGTTCTATATATAGTCATACGTGCTCGCAATGAGAACTTGCACAACATCTTTTGTCCTGCCAGTCCGTTGTAGCGGAGCCTTAAGGGAATCTACTGGCAATTAAGGTACTCCTTTTAATAGAGTACCGGAGAAAAGTATTAACACTCCATGAACACATGTGATCCTCATATCATAGCTATCCCCTCTGGCTGTCCCAATTTCTGTCACTTCGAGGCCTTCGGTTCCGGACAATAATATGTGTAAAAAACTTGCAGATAAGATCACAAACAATACTATTAGCATGAATCAATAACATGTTTAGATATGAGATCATGGCACTCGGGCCCTAGTGACAAGCATTAAGCATAACAAGTTGCAACAATGTCAAAAAGCACTAACAAAGATACTGGACACCATGCCCTAACAATCTTATTCAATTACATGATAGATCTCATCCAATCCCAACCATCCCCATAGCCTACAGCGGGGGATTACTCACTCATGGATAGGGGAAACATGGATGGTTGATGGAGAGGCGTCGGTGATGATGATGGCGATGATCTCCTCCAATTCTCCGTCCCGGCAGGGTGCCAGAACAGAGTTTCTGGTTCCGAATCTCGGTTTCTGGTGGTGGCGGCGCATCAGAACTCTATCTGGAAAAACGTCGAACCCCCCTCTATTTTTAGGTCAGAGTGCTTATGTAGGCGAAGGGGGAGACCGAGGGGGTGCACGAGGTGGCCTCACCACCCCTAGACGCGGCCTAGCCTGGCCTGCGCGGCCAGGGGCTGTGGGCCCCTCGTGGCCCTCCTACGTCTCGTCTTCTGGCTCCGTGAGTCTTCTGATAAAATAGGAATTTTGTGATATTTTCTGAGATTTTTCCTGAAAGTTGATTTTCTGCACAAACGAGACACCAAAACAATTCTGGTGAAAACAACGTCAGTATGTGTTAGTTTTATCCAAATCACACAAATTAGTGGAGAAAAAATAGCAAAAGTGTTCGGAAAAGTAGATACGTTTTGGACGTATCATTGTTCTAGGGTCCTGCTTGTAGTGTTGGGGAACTGTAATGTAATTTTTTCCCTTCAGGGTCCTCCTTGTAATTCTGTACTCACCTCTTTACTATGTATTTTTTAGGCCCTTGTAGGCCTTACCCATTTAAAAAATAATCTCATCTGGCAAAATAATTAATTAGTATCTCCACTCCAATGAATAAGGATTAAGGACGTGACCATGGTGTGATAGGATCCTAGCCAGGGATCCAAGGTGAGCGGCGACGATAAAAAATTTGAAAAAGAAAACCAAAGTTGCCAGAGCCCATGTCGAAATTACCCTAGCAACTTTGGTTTTCGGTCAAACTTGCCAGCGCGACACGATTCTCCCACTATAAATTTCCATGGATAAAACTTATAAATTTAATAAAAAGTTAAACCTTATTAAGTTTGAACAAGCATAGAAGAAAATATGAATATTTTTACAATATAAAATAAATATATTATAACAATATATTTTATGGTGAAACTATTGACATTAATTTCATATTGTAATTCTTTATATTTTGTCTAGGACATTGGTCAAACTTAGAAACCGTCGAGTATAGACTAAATTTGTAAGCCTTATTTATTAGAACGGAGGAATTATGTATTCTCCTATGCACATGCATGAATGATTTATTGAACTTGATGCGCCTTTCATTGTTTTGTTCACAACTAATATTGTTTATTTGTAGCCAGCATATATAGCATAATATATTTTGGGCAGACTGGAGTGCACACCGCACACATGTTAAGTAACACACTTAGCGCCTGTTTGATTCAAAGGATTTGTAAACCATGGGAATAGGAAAAATGCAGAAATAGAATGTCATGGCACTTGGAATCCTAAAGGAATGAAAAATGTAGGAGTTGGTAAAATAAGTTGTTTGATCGCAGAAAAAACACAGAAATTTTTTGCAGGGTTTAGTATAGTTCCATAGATACATAGAATTGTTTTCAAGAGGTCTCACCTCTTGTTAGAAATCCTATAGGATTGTAGTGTAGGAAAGCAATGCATAAGAATTTTGTAGGATTCATTCTTTTGAAATAAACAAACTCTATAGAAAAAAATCCTATGGATTGGAATCATATAGAATTCCTTTAAAAATCCTTTGAATCAAACATGCCCTTAAATGGAAATCCAATGGGCTTACTCGTCTCTGAGGGTGTTGGTTTTTGACTCATGGTTACCTCCCTAAAATTTTAGCATGCTAAAATTTGGCCACCTTTCTATAATTTGGCCAACCTTTGCCAAGAAAACTGAATTAAGATGAGCAAATGAGAAAGCACATGCCAAATAAATCATCAAAGTAAGGATTTTGCCACTACAACTTGGTAATTTTTTTGGACACAAACCGGGCATATACTTAAACCTCTCGGTAAGTGATGCAATTGTACTTGTTGCCACTATAAGATATGTGCTCTCCGTCACCGTTTTTCTCCATGGCTGAAGTGTGGATTTTCGCATCCAAACCACTTATTCTACCAAAATTTGATGAAATCCCAACTAAGGTCGAATGATAAAATCAATGGTTCTGTAATGGGCAATGATGCGACTCGGATCACTATAGAGCTTTGTTGGGAAACCCCAAGAGGAAGGTATGATGAGCACAGCAGCAAGTCTTCCCTCAGAAAGAAACCAAAGTTATTGGACCAGTAGGAGGAAGGAAACAACTCAAAGCTAGTGATGGTGCTCGACGTGGCACTTCGTTGGTAACCCCAAGCGCAGGGTGTGAAGAGCACATCAGCAAGTTTTCCCTCAGTTGAGACCGAGGTTATCGAACAAAACAAGGAAGGAAACGTCACACAGGTGTTGAAAACAATGTAGAGACCTGCACAACACAAACTCAAGACTTTGTCCCAACGAATCAGTGAGGTTGTCAAGCTCCCCGGTTTGCTGTAACAAAGGATTAAACGTATGGTGTGTAAGGTAATGGTGGTTTGCAGCAAGTAAACAAGTAACAGTTGAAGATGTATCTGTAGGGGTTCGTAGCATGGAAAACAAAAATTTTCTATCGCATACAAACAAACAAGCCAAGATCTATCTACTAGATTGTAGCAACGAGTCGATGGAATAACTCACCCTCGAAGATTCCAAAGTGTTTAACGAGAGCAGATTCTCGTGGGTGATGTAGTCGTACTCTTTCCGATCTCAAGATCGTGTAGACGATCCTTCCGGCGCCACGTTCCAGCAGCGCTCCCGCAGTCGGTCACACGTTCGGTACTCGACGAAGACCTTCCTCTCCCTTGTTCCAGCAGGCAGCGGAGGTTGTAGCACTCTCCTCGCGATTCCGGCAGCACAACGGCGTGGTACCGGAGGTAGAGGGGAGATCCCGCAGGGCTTCGCCTTAAGCCGGTGCGAGTATGGTGGAGCTTATGAGAGAGGCTATTAGTGGTCTAGTAATTAGACACACCAATTAGAGGGCTCTAAACCAATTAGAAGGCTCTAAACCAAATAGCTCTAAACCGGGGTTTAGATCTAGGGTTTAGTTTAGAGGGTAGGAACTAGTAGTGTTGTGTAGAGAGGGGAGCCCTGCCCCTCCCTTTATAGGTGGGAGGGCCGGCGGCCAAGGGGAGGAGTTCCTCCCCAACTCGGCCTTGGGAGGTGCGCCGGCTTGGAGAGGAGGGACTCCTCCCCCAAGTCGGTTTCAACCTCCTCCTCTTTCTCCTCTTTCCGAAAACTGGCAGTTTGACCGAAAACTGGCAGTTTGACTTTTTCAATTAGGATTTGAATTAACCCTTTATTTCGGACAGCGAGAACACTTAGTACATGATGCAATCATTCCAACATGCAATGACACATTCATGTACCCCTTCCCCTCCGGAGTGCCGGACATTCCGGGACCTTCTAGAATGTTCCCGATGAAAACACCGGAACCATTCCCCAACTCCGAAACGGGACTTTCCTTATATGAATCTTATTCTCCGGACCATTCCGGATCACCTCGTGATATCCCGGATCCCATCCGAGACTCCGAACAACATTCGGTCTCTTTCTCATAATACCATAACTACTCAAACAACGTCGAATCCTTAAGTGTGTCTCCCTACGGTTCGTGAATTATGCAGACATGATCGAGACACTTCTCCGAACAATAACCAATAGAGGAATCTGGAAATTCATATGGCTCCCACATATTTCTACGATTACTTTGCGATCGAATGAACCACTTACATACGATACCAATTTCCCTTTGTCTCACGATATGTTACTTATCCGAGGTTATGATCTTCGGTATCTCTGCATACCTAGTTCAACCTCGTTACTGATAAGTACTCTTTTCTCGTTCCCGTGATATGTGATCCCTTGTGACCCAGTCACATGCTTGCAAGCTAATTGGATGACATTTCACCGAGAGGGCCCAGAGAATATCTATCCGTCATGTGGATGGACAAATCCCACTCTTGATCCATGTGTTTCAACCAATACTTTCCGAACACTCAATACCACCTTTATAGCCACCCTGTTACGGTGTGGTGTTTGATGACATCAAAGCATCCATCCAGTAAAGGTGATATGCATGATCTCATGGTCGAAGGAATTAGGTTACTATGTATCAGAAAGCATATAGCAATTGAACTATTGAAATGACTTGATCTTTATGCTACGCTTATCTATAGGAGTATGTCCACCATATCATTCTCCTAACGATACGATCTTGTTGTTGATAACATCTCAATGTTCATGACAAAGAAACCACATCATCAATCAACCAACAAGCTAGTGAAGTATAGAGGCTATACTAGGGACTTCAAATTAAGTTTACAATTCACACAAGTATTAATGGTTTCCTTGTTAATACTATTATAGCATGAATGCAAACATTTATCATAAACACAAAGATATAATAATAACTATATTTATTATTGCCTCTAGGGCATATCTCCAACAGTCTCCCACTTGCACTAGAGTCATCTAATCTAGATTACATGGTAATATACCGAACACCCATGGCAGTTTGGTGTTGGTCATGTTTTGCCCTCGGGAGAGGTTTAGTCAACGGATCCGCCACATTCAGATCTGTGTGTACTTTGCAAATCTTTATATCCCCATCCTGGATATGTTCTCGAATAGCGTGAAAACGTAGCTTGATATGCTTCAGCTTCTTGTGTGACCTTGGTTCTTGCGCATTGGCTATGGCGCCCATGTTATCACAGTAGATAGACATTGGGTCCAGCGCACTAGGAACCACACCCAGCTCTGTAATGAACTCTTTCATCCATATCGCTTCTTGTGAAGCCTCCGAAGCAGCCATGTATTCCGATTCAGTTGAAGATCTCGCCACAACGCTTTGCTTTGCACTCCTCCAGCTAACTGCTGCACCATTCAAAATAAATACGTATCCAGATTGTGATTTAGAATCATCCGGATCAGTGTTCCAACTAGCATCGGTGTAACCATTAACAACGAGCTGTTCATCACCTCCATAAGAAAGAACCATATCCTTAGTTCTTCTCAAGTACTTAAGGATGTTTTTGACCGCTGTCCAATGATCCACTCCTGGATCACTTTGATATCTGCTAGTTAAACTAACAGCATATGCAATGTCGGGTCTAGTACATAGCATGGCATACATTAGAGATCCTATGGCTGAGGCATAGGGAGTCTTACTCATCCTTTCTCTATCTTCTGCCGATGTCGGACTTTGAGTTTTACTCAAGGTCGTTTTGGGCAACATGGGCAAGAACCCTTTCTTGCTATCTTCCATTCCAAACCTCTTTAGAACTTTGTCCAAATATGTACTTTGTGACAATGATATTTGGCGTTTCGATCTATCTCTATAAATCTTTATGCCTAATATGTAAGCTGCTTCGCCAAGATCCTTCATTGAAAAACTATTATTCAAATATTCCTTGACACTATTAAGAAGGTCTACATCATTCCCAATCAACAATATGTCATCCACATACAGTATTAAGAATGCTACAGAGCTCCCACTCACTTTCTTGTAAATACAAGCTTCTCCATAAGTTTGTATAAAACCAAAACTTTTGATTACCTTATCAAAACGTTGATTCCAACTTCGGGATGCTTGCTTCAATCCATAGATGGACCGTTGAAGCTTGCATACCTTGTTAGCATCTTTAGGATCGACAAAACCTTTGGGTTGCATCATATACAACTCTTCATCAATGTCTCCATTGAGGAATGCTGTTTTGACATCCATCTGCCATATCTCATAATCATAATATGCAGCGATTGCTAACATAATCCTCACAGACTTTAGCTTCGCTACTGGTGAGAAAGTCTCATCGTAGTCAACTCCTTGAATTTGTCGAAACCCTTTTGCGACAAGTCGAGCTTTATAGACAGTAACATTACCATCAGCATCTGTTTTCTTCTTGAAAATCCATTTGTTCTCGACAGCCTTCCGGCCATCCGGTAAGTCCACCAAAGTCCATACTTGGTTTTCGTACATGGATCCAATCTCGGATTTCATGGCTTCTTGCCATTTATTGGAATCTGGGCTCATCATCGCTTCCTCATATGTCTCGGGGTCATCGGTGTTGTCCACCACCATGACATTCATAACGGAATCATACCAATCTGGAGTGGTACGAGTTCTCGTTGACCTCCGAGGCTCTGTAGCAACTTCAACCGAAGTTTCATGATCATCATCATTAGCTTCCTCTCTTATTGGTGCAGGCACCACAGGAACTTCTTCCGGTGCTGCGCTACTCGCAATTTCGAGAGAAGGTTCGACAACCTCGTCGAGTTCTACTTTCCTTCCAGTCACTTCTTTCGAGAGAAATTCCTTCTCTAGAAAGGATCCATTCTTGGCAACGAAGATTTTGCCTTCGGATCTATGATAGAAGGTATACCCAATAGTTTCCTTTGGGTATCCTATGAAGACGCATTTTTCCGCTTTGGGTTCAAGCTTGTCCGGCTGTAACTTCTTTACATAGGCTTCGCATCCCCAAACTTTAAGGAACGACAATTTAGGTTTCTTCCCAAACCATAATTCATACGGTGTCGTTTCAACGGATTTAGATGGTGCCCTATTTAAAGTGAATGCGGCTGTTTCTAATGCATAACCCCAAAATGATAGCGGTAAATCTGTAAGTGACATCATAGAACGAACCATATCTAAGAGAGTTCGATTACGACGTTCGGACACACCATTACGCTGTGGTGTTCCCGGCGGTGTCAATTGTGAAAGTATTCCGCACTTCTTTAAATGCTCGCCAAACTCGTAACTTAGATATTCACCTCCACGATCAGAACGTAGAAATTTAATCTTCTTGTTACGTTGATTCTCTACCTCACTTTGAAACTCCTTAAACTTCTCGAAAGTTTCGGACTTATGTTTCATGAAATAGATATACCCATATCTACTCAAATCATCCGTGAAGGTAAGAACATAACGATAACCACCGCGCGATGCTACACTCATTGGACCACACACATCGGTATGTATGATTTCCAATAAGTCCGTAGCTCGCTCCATTATACCAGAAAATGGAGTCTTAGTCATTTTACCCATCAGACATGCTTCGCATCTTTCAAGTGATTCAAAATCAAGTGATTCAAGAAGTCCATCGGAATGGAGTTTCTTCATACGTTTCACTCCAATGTGACCAAGACGACAGTGCCACATATAGGTCGAATTATCGCTTGATTTCAAACGTTTAGCTTCAATGTTATTAAGATGTGTATTTCTACTATCGAGATTCAATAAGAATAGACCATCTATCAAAGGTGCATGTGCGTAAAACATATTACTCATATAAATCGAACAACCATTATTCTCTGATTTAAACAAGTAACCGTCTCGCAATAAACAAGATCCCGATATAATGTTCATGCTCAACGCAGGCACCAAATAACAATTATTTAAGTATAAAACTAATCCCGATGGTAGATGAAGAGGTAGCGTGCCGACCGCGATCACATCAACCTTTGATCCGTTTCCCACACGCATCGACACCTCGTTCTTCGCTAGCTTCCGTTTATTCTGCAGCTCCTGTTTCGAGTTACAAATATGAGCAACCGAACCAGTATCAAATACCCAGGCACTACTACGAATACTAGTGAGATACACATCAATAACATGTATATCAAATATACCTTTCTTCTTGATGTTGCCGTTCTTCAAATCCGCCAAGTACTTTGGGCAATTCCGCTTCCAGTGACCTTCTCCCTTGCAGTAAAAGCACTCAGTTTCAGGCTTAGGTCCAGCCTTGGTCTTCTTCGTTGGCATGGTAACTTTCTTACCACCCTTCTTGAAGTGTCCCTTTTGCTTAGACTTGCCTTTCTTGAATTTGGTGGTCTTATTGACCATCAACACTTGGTGCTCTTTCTTGATCTCCACTTCTGCAGATTTTAACATAGCAAATAGTTCTGGCAACTCTTTGTTCATGTTCTGCATGTTGTAGTTCATCACAAAGTTCTTGTAACTTGGTGGTAGTGATTGGAGGATGCGGTAAACTCCCAAAGTATTAGGAATCACTATACCCAAACTTTGAAGTTTATTTGCGTGCCCAGACATCTTAAGCACATGCTCACTGACGGAGCTACCCTCTTCCATCTTGCAGTTAAAGAACTTTTCAGAAGCTTCATAACTTTCAATTGCCGCATGAGTCTCAAAAATTAATTTGAGATCCTCGACAATATCATATGGATCTGACTCTTCAAACCTTTTCTGAAGCTCCGATTCTAAACCATACAAGATAGCACACTGAACTATGGAGTACTGATTCTTCCGAGCGAGGTAAACATTCTTTACTTCATCGGTAGCATCAGCTGCAGGTGGGTCACCTAGCGGTGCATCCAGCACATAGGTCAAATTACCAGCTGTGAGGACAATCCTCAAATTGCGGAACCAATCCGCGAAGTTGCTTCCATTGTTTTTCAACTTTTCTTTCTCTAGGAACGCATTAAAATTGATGGTAGGGGCTGCCATTGATCTACAACATATTTGCAATAGTTTAGACTAAGTTTATGACAAATTGAGTTCAAATTAATTAATGAAATTAAACTAGGTGAACTCCCACTCAAAACAACATCCCTCACATTGTTTTAGTGATCACACGAACCAAAACTACTATATCAACACCGATCATCACGAGAGCCGATATAGTTTTAATGGCGAACAATCATCATGTTCATCATATCTACTATATGATTCATGCTTTGCCTTTCGGCGATCCGTGTTCCTGAGGCCATGTCTGTACATGCTAGGCTCGTCAAGATCAAACCTTAGTTACCGCATAAGCAAATCTGGCTTGCTTACGTTGTATTCACCCGCGGAATCAAAGACACCCGATCATCACGTGGTGCTTCGAAGCAACAAGCTTTGGCAACGGTGCATACTAAGGGTGAACACTTCAGAACTTGAAATTTATGTGCATGAGGGATCATCTTATAATGCTACCGTCGTCTACTAAGCAATACAAGATGCATAAAGGATTAACATCACATGCAATTCATAATATGTGATATGATATGGCCTTTCTTCTTTGTGCTTCCGATCTCCATCTTCAAGCACGAATATGATCTCCATCATCACCGGCATAGCATCAAGGTCAATGACGCTTCTTCATGGTTGTCGTCCACCAGCTTCAACTATTACAACTATTTTGAATAGACACGCAGGTCTTAACAGAAATTAAAGACAACCATATGGCTCCTGCCGGTTGCCAACTTACAATAAGGAACATTGCATACATCAAATATAATCACAATCATGGCCATATCACATCACTGCACACCCCTGCAAAACAAAGTTAGACGCTTCTACTTTCTTTGCATATTTTACGTGGTTTGGGGCTTTCCATAAGTGTCGTTCTAACCTACGAACAAGAACCACAACATTGATACTAGCATTGTTGATTACCCGTTGTAAATTGGATCTTTACTATGCTAGGAGAAACAGGCACCCGCAAAGCCACTTATGCAATACAAGTTGCATGTTAAGCGTGGAGCAAGTCTCATGAACGATGTCATGTAAGGTTAGCCCGGGCCGCTTCATCCCAACATACCGCAAGATGCAAAGTACACAAAAAGCAATCTACAATAAAAGCATCAACGCCCACAATGACCATTGTGTTCTACTCGTGCAACAGATCTACATATAGACACGGCTCTGATACCACTGTAGGGGTTCGTAGCATGGAAAACAAAAATTTTCTATCGCATACAAACAAACAAGCCAAGATCTATCTACTAGATTGTAGCAACGAGTCGATGGAATAACTCACCCTCGAAGATTCCAAAGTGTTTAACGAGAGCAGATTCTCGTGGGTGATGTAGTCGTACTCTTTCCGATCTCAAGATCGTGTAGACGATCCTTCCGGCGCCACGTTCCAGCAGCGCTCCCGCAGTCGGTCACACGTTCGGTACTCGACGAAGACCTTCCTCTCCCTTGTTCCAGCAGGCAGCGGAGGTTGTAGCACTCTCCTCGCGATTCCGGCAGCACAACGGCGTGGTACCGGAGGTAGAGGGGAGATCCCGCAGGGCTTCGCCTTAAGCCGGTGCGAGTATGGTGGAGCTTATGAGAGAGGCTATTAGTGGTCTAGTAATTAGACACACCAATTAGAGGGCTCTAAACCAATTAGAAGGCTCTAAACCAAATAGCTCTAAACCGGGGTTTAGATCTAGGGTTTAGTTTAGAGGGTAGGAACTAGTAGTGTTGTGTAGAGAGGGGAGCCCTGCCCCTCCCTTTATAGGTGGGAGGGCCGGCGGCCAAGGGGAGGAGTTCCTCCCCAACTCGGCCTTGGGAGGTGCGCCGGCTTGGAGAGGAGGGACTCCTCCCCCAAGTCGGTTTCAACCTCCTCCTCTTTCTCCTCTTTCCGAAAACTGGCAGTTTGACCGAAAACTGGCAGTTTGACTTTTTCAATTAGGATTTGAATTAACCCTTTATTTCGGACAGCGAGAACACTTAGTACATGATGCAATCATTCCAACATGCAATGACACATTCATGTACCCCTTCCCCTCCGGAGTGCCGGACATTCTGGGACCTTCTAGAATGTTCCCGATGAAAACACCGGAACCATTCCCCAACTCCGAAACGGGACTTTCCTTATATGAATCTTATTCTCCGGACCATTCCGGATCACCTCGTGATATCCCGGATCCCATCCGAGACTCCGAACAACATTCGGTCTCTTTCTCATAATACCATAACTACTCAAACAACGTCGAATCCTTAAGTGTGTCTCCCTACGGTTCGTGAATTATGCAGACATGATCGAGACACTTCTCCGAACAATAACCAATAGAGGAATCTGGAAATTCATATGGCTCCCACATATTTCTACGATTACTTTGCGATCGAATGAACCACTTACATACGATACCAATTTCCCTTTGTCTCACGATATGTTACTTATCCGAGGTTATGATCTTCGGTATCTCTGCATACCTAGTTCAACCTCGTTACTGATAAGTACTCTTTTCTCGTTCCCGTGATATGTGATCCCTTGTGACCCAGTCACATGCTTGCAAGCTAATTGGATGACATTTCACCGAGAGGGCCCAGAGAATATCTATCCGTCATGTGGATGGACAAATCCCACTCTTGATCCATGTGTTTCAACCAATACTTTCCGAACACTCAATACCACCTTTATAGCCACCCTGTTACGGTGTGGTGTTTGATGACATCAAAGCATCCATCCAGTAAAGGTGATATGCATGATCTCATGGTCGAAGGAATTAGGTTACTATGTATCAGAAAGCATATAGCAATTGAACTATTGAAATGACTTGATCTTTATGCTACGCTTATCTATAGGAGTATGTCCACCATATCATTCTCCTAACGATACGATCTTGTTGTTGATAACATCTCAATGTTCATGACAAAGAAACCACATCATCAATCAACCAACAAGCTAGTGAAGTATAGAGGCTATACTAGGGACTTCAAATTAAGTTTACAATTCACACAAGTATTAATGGTTTCCTTGTTAATACTATTATAGCATGAATGCAAACATTTATCATAAACACAAAGATATAATAATAACTATATTTATTATTGCCTCTAGGGCATATCTCCAACAGTATCAATGGTAAATATTGGATTGGGATCCATAGTTCACTAGAGGTGCTCTCCTTAGATAAACAACATGGCATGAAGGGTAAACAAATTACAGCAGGGCAATTGACGGGAACTGAGCAAGGCATAACAATGCAATTACTAGTCAGAAAGATCCTATGAGATTCGATTGGGCAATACAACAAGATACATAGACCGCCATCCAACTGCATCTATGACTAGAAGTCCACCTTTAGGTTATCATCTGAACCCCCTCCAGTATTAAGTTGCAAGCAACAGACAACTACTTTAAGCAAAGTGTGTAAGGTAAACAGCCCACATGTTCCATGAACAAGAGACCGTTGTTTTCTCCCTAGTAGAAACAACACATCTACAATCGAAGAGATTTCTGTCACTTCTCTTGGAAACTACAGGCATGAACCCACTATCGAGCATAAATACCCCCTCTTGGAGTCACTAGCAACTACTTGGCCAAGATAGCTACTAACAACGGAGAGCATGCAAGATCACAAACAACACAGACATGATAGAATCATAAAGACAAAACCATTAATCAAACCAACATAATAATATCAATATCCATCGGATCCCCACAAATGCAACATGCATGATTACAAATAGATTAGATCTTGATCATGAACGGAGCTCACAAGATCTATACATGAAAGCACAAGGAGGAGATACGACCATCTAGCTACTACATGCACTCGTAGTCCAAGGTGGAACTACTCACGCTTCATACCGGAGAAGAAGGCATCCCGGATGATCTCCCCTCCGGCAGGGTGCCGGGAAGAACTTCAGATCCCTCCGATCTAGGGACGATGGTGGCAGCGGCTACAGACGGTTTCGTGGAGTTTTGATCGGGTATCTAGGGTTTATGCATCAGAGGATTCTTATAGGCGAAGGGGGAGGCCGAGGCGGTGGCCAGGGGCCCCACACCCTGCCTAGGCACGGGGCAGGGCCCACCCGTGCCTAGGAGGGTGTAGCTGCCCTGGCATGCCTCTCCGTCTCCCCTCTGGACTTCTTTTTCCCCACGGAAAGTTATTGACTTTGATGTTTGTCCCGTCCAATTCCGAGAATATTTCCTTACTAGCTTTTCTGGAACCAAAAACAGCAGAAAACAGGCAAGTGGCACTATGGCAACTTGTTAATAGGTTAGTACCAGAAAACATGTAAAAAGCACCTCAAAGTGTAGACAAAGCAAAGCAAAGTAGATACTAAACAAGCATGGAGAATCAAAAATTATATATACGTTTCTGACGTATCAAGCATCCCCAAGCTTAACTCCTACTCGTCCTCGAGCAGGTAAGTGATAAAAGAATAATTTTTGAGGTGACATGCACCCTCACAATAAAGATCAAACCATTTGCAAGCATTGAAAGCTGGGATCAAAGAACTCTAAACATGTGCATGAAAAATGGAGTTCTAATAATAGGACATAGTAACTATGCATGCAACATTAAAGGCTACAAACAAAGATCATGAATAACATGCATTGAAAAATGTTTGTTTGTTTCACATACAGAAAACATAGCATAGCGGCAACAGCTTGTCCCTCAAAGAGTAGCAAATAGATGCATAGGACACCTTCAAGGTTCACAAGGGTGACTACAAACAAATAGCACAAGAACAAGTAATATCACAATATGCATCAATCAATAAGCTTTGGGGCACTACACACAGAATGACAACTATGCTCTCTTAATGGTGCCTAAAGGTAGAAGGTGGAGACTCAAATAATGGTGTAAGAAAAGCCTTTTATAAAGGAAGCAAGGATTTCAAGTTTCAAAAAGAGCTTACAAAAATTCTGGTACTTGTTAGCTTTCAGCCCTCATTGCCCCTATCATAAGCATCTTGAAGTGATTAAGGTTAAAGTGAACAAAGTTGGAGTATGTGCTTGACGAAGTATAAGTTGGCAATCTCAAGTCCCTTGAATATGAGGGCCACACCTCATGCTACTCAACTTTAGTCAATTGTAAGTTCTTGTCATTGTAAGTATTTACATATCATAGAGAACCGCCAACGGGTACCCCTTGCACATGGTACAGGAGCTTTCCATTACCAAAATGACAAGGAAAGCAGACAATGAGCATCTCAGCAATCTTTTTATTACCATATGCATAGCTTTTTATTGAGGATGCTACATATATAGCTCACTATGGTGATGCTACAAGTTTCCACCATGATTAGGCATGGCTTAGGCTAGCGGCCCAGGCGTTTCTCTAACACAGAATACAAACTCCATGGACTTACAAATTCCCTCTTTATTTCACACCGGTGACATCCATATACAAAAGAGCAAGATATCAACTGAGTACAAAGTACAAGTGCAATGTTGAAAACGTTCCCCGTGACAGCACGGTTCTGCTAATTCTAACATATAAGTGCAAGCATATACAACATAGATGACACAATGGTTCAAGTTTATTAGGGGCAAAGAATATAAAGTGTGCCATCAAGTTTGTGAGGGCTTTAATCATAAGTTTTCACATAAAAAAATAGTTTTTAATTGGAAGATAGCTGAAAACAAGAATATACTTGAAATGGTGTAACACACCATGCATAGGAGTTTATAGTGTACACTTTGGAAAAACTTGGTTTCTTGGGAGTTGGAAGTACGAGTAGAACTTACTCATACAAGTGGAGGCTAGCAAAAGACTGGGAGCAACCAACTAAGAGAGCATAATGGCCATAATCATGCAGAGCAACAAAGCATTACTAATCAAGGCATAGAGTGGTACTACAAGTCAAGGACTAAATGATAATAGAGGATATGGTGACTTGTCATAGTCATAACATGGTGTGAGTATGTGCCAAGTCAACCCAAACAAAGCATCAAAGGAGAATACCACAATACTATGCTTTTGCATGCTAAAACAACGTATAATTTCTTCAAGGTACACTAAGAAATCCCAATTGTTTGTAACAAGACATGCTATAGCAATAATCACTAAGCATAAAGTCAAAACAACAACTAGCATGCCATGCTAAAGTCTAAGTCACAGTCAATGCAAGCTCCTCTTGCACTTTCAAGCAAGAACTTACTACTCCTTTCCAACACCGAGCAACTTATTTGCAAAACAACACAGCGAGAACGGGGGTCCAAACTATTCAAGCAAACTAAACAAACCAAGCAAAGCAAACGAAAACTAAGATGCTCCGCGAACAACACAACTGTGCATGAAACAATAAAAATGAAGTGTCTAAACAGACCTGAGCTTTTTATTGATGAAGAAGGGGATGCCTTGGGCATCCCCAAGCTTTGACGCTTGTACCTCTTGGATATTTATTGGGATGACACCATGGTGGCATCCCCAAGCTTGAGATTTTGTCCATTCTTAATCTCATTGCATCATTCTCTCTCTACACCTGAAATTTTTCCTTCATACAAAACTTCACACAATCTTCATTAGCAACATTAGTGTATTCAGAAGATATTAGACCTCTGGCAAAGCTTTGGAATATCAAGGATTTTCACTAAAAACACAAGCTACTATAGTAACTCCTTCAAAAAGCTCAATTCACCCAAAGAGAACTCAAAAAAGAATCAATAAGAAGCAAATGCAAATAATGGCAGAAATCTGTCAAAACAGACCAGCACGTAGAAACCGATTTTTTCGAACATCTTCTGTTGTTCAAATCAAAAAGTATTGATCTAACGAAAGTTACCTAACATACTGGGGGATTTATTCGTAAATTTTGAGCTCAATCCGACTTACAGAGACTTCTCACGAATTTTTATGGTGGAGGACAAAAATCTGTTTTGGGATAGCAACTCCCCAAATCTTACTTTCCTCTCATTAGAGGTCATTCTTGGCACAAAAAGAAAACAAAAAGGATAAGGAGAGGTAATTACTGAAGTAATAACTTCCAAGACTCAAGGAAACTCTTGGGTTATCTCCCAACTAGTACTTTTCTTTAACGCCTTTAAGTTATGCATGATAGTTTGAGAAGATGCTCACATAAGAAATATAAATTGAAGTAAAAGAGAGCATCAAGAAGCAAATTCAAAACACATTTAATTCTAACCCACTTTATATGCATAGGAATATTATATGCAAATAAATTCACAAAGAAGAAAGTGACAGGCATAGGAAGATGAAACAAGAGCAACTTCTAAACTTTCAGCACATAGAGAGGTGTTTCAGTACCATGAAAACTTCTACAACCACACTTTCCTCTCTCATAATAATTTTCAGTAGCATCATGAATAAACTCAACAATATATCTATCACATAAAGCATGTTTTTCTGTAGGGTTTCGTAGCATGGAAAACAAAAAATTTCTACCGCATACAAAAAAACAAGCCAAGATCTATCTACTAGATTGTAGCAACGAGTCGATGGAATAACTCACCCTCGAAGATTCCAAAGTGTTTAACGAGAGCGGATTCTCGTGGGTGATGTAGTCGTACTCTTCCCGATCTCAAGATCGCGTAGACGATCCTTCCGGCGCTGCGTTCCGGCAGCGCTCCCGCAGTCGGTCACACGTTCGGTACTCGACGAAGACCTTCCTATCCCTTGTTCCAGCAGGCAGCGGAGGTTGTAGCACTCTCCTCGCGATTCCGGCAGCACACGGCGTGGTACCGGAAGTAGAGGGGAGATCTCGCAGGGCTTCGCCTTAAGCCAGAGCGAGTATGGTGGAGTATGAGAGAGTCCCTCGGTGTTCTAGGGTTTAGACACACCAAGGAGGGGGCAAGCCGGCGGCTAGGGATTAGCTAGACGGCGGCTAGGGTTTGCCCTAGGGCCGGCGGCGGCTATGGAGGCGGCGGCGGCTTGGGGCTAGGGTTTGGAGGAGAGGATCTTGTGTGTCTCCAGGAGGGAGCCCTGCCCCTCCTTATATAGGTGGAGGGGCCGGCCGGCCAAGGGGAGGGAGGGGAGTCCCTCCCCAACTCGGCTTGGGTGGGCGCCGCCGGTTGGAGGAGGGAACTCCTCCCCAACTCGGTTTCCCACTCCTCCTCTTTTCCTCTTTCCAAATTTAGCCGTTTGACTTTTCAAACTAGCTGTTTGACTTTTCAAACTAGGATTTGAATTAATCCTTTATTTGGTTCAGCGATGACACTTAGTACATGATGCAATCATACCAACTTGATACAACACATTCATGTACCCTTCCCCTCCGGAGTGCCGGACATTCCGGAACCTTCTAGAACATTCCCGATGAAAACACCGGAACCATTCCCCAACTCCGAAACGGGACTTTCCTTATATGAATCTTATTCTCCGGACCATTCCGGATCTCCTCGTGATATCCTGGATCCCATCCGGGACTCCGAACAACATTCGGTCTCTTTCTCATCATTCCATAACTACTCAAAACAACGTCGAATCCTTAAGTGTGTCTCCCTACGGTTCGTGAATTATGCAGACATGATCGAGACACTTCTCCGAACAATAACCAATAGAGGAATCTGGAAATTCATATGGTTCCCACATATTTCTACGATTACTTTGCGATCGAATGAACCACTTACATACGATATCAATTTACCTTTGTCTCACGATAGTTTACTTATCCGAGGTTATGATCGTCGGTATCTCTGCATACCTAGTTCAACCTCATTACCGATAAGTACTCTTTTCTCGTTCCCGTGATATGTGATCCCTTGTGAGCCAGTCACATGCTTGCAAGATAATTGGATGACATTTCACCGAGAGGGCCCAGAGTATATCTATCCGTCATATGGATGGACAAATCCCACTCTTGATCCATGTGTTTCAACCAATACTTTCCGAACACTCAATGCCACCTTTATAGCCACCCAGTTACGGTGTGGTGTTTGATGTCATCAAAGCATCCATCCGGTAAAGGTGATATGCATGATCTCATGGTCGAAGGAATTAGATTACTATGTATCAGAAAGCATATAGCAATTGAACTATTAAAATGACTTGATCTTTATGCTACGCTTATCTATAGGAGTATGTCCATCATATCATTCTCCTAACGATATGATCTTGTTGTTAATAACATCTCAATGTTCATGATAGGGAAACCACAATCATCTATTAACCAACAAGCTAGTATT
Organism: Avena sativa; assembly: GCA_916181665.1. Taxonomy (NCBI): domain Eukaryota; kingdom Viridiplantae; phylum Streptophyta; class Magnoliopsida; order Poales; family Poaceae; genus Avena; species Avena sativa. Next base: position 33,928,153 of record OV702289.1, on the reverse strand, counting down.
ATATAGAGGCTTTACTAGGGACTTCAAATTAAGTTTACAAATCACACAAGTATTAATGTTTCCTTGTTAATACTATTATAGCATGAATGTAAACATTTATCATAAACACAAAGATATAATAATAACTACATGTATTATTGCCTCTAGGGCATATCTCCAACAGTCTCCCACTTGCAATAGAGTCATCTAATCTAGATTACATGGTAATATACCGAACACCTATGGCAGTTTGGTGCTGGTCATGTTTTGCCCTCGGGAGAGGTTTAGTCAACGGATCCGCCACATTCAGATCTGTGTGTACTTTGCAAATCTTTATATCCCCATCTTGGATATGTTCTCGAATAGCGTGAAAACGTAGCTTGATATGCTTCAACTTCTTGTGTGACCTTGGTTCTTGCGCATTGGCTATGGCGCCCATGTTATCACAGTAGATAGACATTGGGTCCAGCGCACTAGGAACCACACCCAGCTCTGTAATGAACTCTTTCATCCATATCGCTTCTTGTGAAGCCTCCGAAGCAGCCATGTATTCCGATTCAGTTGAAGATCTCGCCACAACGCTTTGCTTTGCACTCCTCCAGCTAACTGCTGCACCATTCAAAATAAATACGTATCCAGATTGTGATTTAGAATCATCCGGATCGGTGTTCCAACTAGCATCGGTGTAACCATTAACAACGAGTTGTTCATCACCTCCATAAGAAAGAACCATATCCTTAGTTCTTCTCAAGTACTTAAGGATGTTTTTGACCGCTGTCCAATGATCCACTCCTGGATCACTTTGATATCTGCTAGTTAAACTAACAGCATATGCAATGTCGGGTCTAGTACATAGCATAGCATACATTAGAGATCCTATGGCTGAGGCATAGGGAGTCTTACTCATCCTTTCTCTATCTTCTGCTGATGTCGGACTTTGAGTTTTACTCAAGGTCGTATTGGGCAACATGGGCAAGAACCCTTTCTTGCTATCTTCCATTCCAAACCTCTTTAGAACTTTGTCCAAATATGTACTTTGCGACAATGATATTTGGCGTTTCGATCTATGTCTATAAATCTTTATGCCTAATATGTAAGCTGCTTCGCCAAGATCCTTCATTGAAAAACTATTATTCAAATATTCCTTGACACTATTAAGAAGGTCTACATCATTCCCAATCAATAATATGTCATCCACATATAGTATTAAGAATGCTACAGAGCTCCCACTCACTTTCTTGTAAATACAAGCTTCTCCATAAGTTTGTATAAAACCAAAACTTTTGATCACCTTATCAAAACGTTGATTCCAACTTCGGGATGCTTGCTTCAATCCATAGATGGACCGTTGAAGTTTGCATACCTTGTTAGCATCTTTAGGATCAACAAAACCTTTGGGTTGCATCATATACAACTCTTCATCAATGTCTCCATTGAGGAATGCTGTTTTGACATCCATCTGCCATATCTCATAATCGTAATATGCAGCGATTGCTAACATAATCCTCACAGACTTTAGCTTCGCTACTGGTGAGAAAGTCTCATCGTAGTCAACTCCTTGAATTTGTCGAAACCCTTTTGCGACAAGTCGAGCTTTATAGACAGTAACATTTCCATCAGCATCTGTTTTCTTCTTGAAGATCCATTTGTTCTCGACAGCCTTCCGGCCATTAGGTAAGTCCACCAAAGTCCATACTTGGTTTTCGTACATGGATCCAATCTCGGATTTCATGGCTTCTTGCCATTTATTGGAATCTGGGCTCATCATCGCTTCCTCATATGTCTCAGGGTCATCGGTGTTGTCCACCAACATGACACTCATAACGGGATCATACCAATCTGGAGTGGTACGAGTTCTCGTTGACCTGCGAGGCTCTGTAGCAACTTCAACCGAAGTTTCATGATCATCATCATTAGCTTCCTCTCTTATTGGTGCAGGCACCACAGGAACTTCTTCCGGTGCTGTGCTACTCGCAATTTCGAGAGAAGGTTCGACAACCTCGTCGAGTTCTACTTTCCTTCCAGTCACTTCTTTCGAGAGAAATTCCTTCTCTAGAAAGGATCCATTCTTGGCAACGAAGATTTTGCCTTCGGATCTATGATAGAAGGTATACCCAATAGTTTCCTTCGGGTATCCTATGAAGACGCATTTTTCCGCTTTGGGTTCAAGCTTGTACGGCTGTAACTTCTTTACATAGGCTTCGCACCCCCAAACTTTAAGGAACGACAATCTAGGTTTCTTCCCAAACCATAATTCATACGGTGTCGTTTCAACGGATTTAGACGGTGCCCTATTTAAAGTGAATGCGGCTGTTTCTAATGCATAACCCCAAAATGATAGCGGTAAATCTGTAAGTGACATCATAGAACGAACCATATCTAAGAGAGTTCGATTACGACGTTCGGACACACCATTACGCTGTGGTGTTCCCGGCGGTGTCAACTGCGAAAGTATTCCGCATTTCTTCAAATGCTCGCCAAACTCGTAACTTAGATATTCACCTCCACGATCAGAACGTAGAAATTTAATCTTCTTGTTACGTTGATTCTCTACCTCACTTTGAAATTCCTTAAACTTCTCGAAAGTTTCGGACTTATGTTTCATGAAATAGATATACCCATATCTACTCAAGTCATCCGTGAAGGTAAGAACATAACGATAACCACCACGCGATGCTACACTCATTGGACCACACACATCGGTATGTATGATTTCCAACAAGTCTGTAGCTCGCTCCATCATACCAGAAAATGGAGTCTTAGTCATTTTACCCATCAGACATGCTTCGCATCTTTCAAGTGATTCGAAATCAAGTGATTCAAGAAGTCCATTGGAATGGAGTTTCTTCATACGCTTCACTCCAATGTGACCAAGACGACAGTGCCACATATAGGTCGAGTTATCGCTCGATTTCAAACGTTTAGCCTCAATGTTATTAATATGTGTATTTCCACTATCGAGATTCAATAAGAATAGACCATCTATCAAAGGTGCATGTGCATAAAACATATTACTCATATAAATCGAACAACCATTATTCTCGGATTTAAACAAGTAACCGTCTCGCAATAAACAAGATCCCGATATAATGTTCATGCTTAACGCAGGCACCAAATAACAATTATTTAAGTATAAAACTAATCCCGATGGTAGATGAAGAGGTAGCGTGCCGACCGCGATCACATCAACCTTTGATCCGTTTCCAACGCGCATCGTCACCTCGTTCTTCGCTAGCTTCCGTTTATTCTGCAGCACCTGTTTCGAGTTACAAGTATGAGCAACCGAACCAGTATCAAATACCCAGGCACTACTACGAGTACTAGTGAGATACACATCAATAACATGTATATCAGATATACCTTTCTTCTTGATGTTGCCGTTCTTCAAATCCGCCAAGTACTTTGGGCAATTCCGCTTCCAGTGACCTTCTCCCTTGCAGTAAAAGCACTCAGTATCAGGCTTAAGTCCAGCCTTGGTTTTCTTCATCGGTGTGGTAAGTTTCTTACCACCCTTCTTGAAGTGTCCCTTCTGCTTAGACTTGCCTTTCTTGAATTTGGTGGTCTTATTGACCAACAACACTTGGTGCTCTTTCTTGATCTCCACTTCTGCAGATTTCAACATGGCAAAGAGTTCTGGCAACGTCTTGTTCATGTTTTGCATGTTGTAGTTCATCACAAAGTTCTTGTAACTTGGTGGCAGTGATTGGAGGACACGATAAATCCCCAAAGCATTGGGAATCACTATACCCAAGCTTTGAAGTTTGTTTGCGTGCCCAGACATCTTAAGCACATGCTCGCTGACGGAGCTGCCCTCTTCCATCTTGCAGTTAAAGAACTTTTCAGAAGCCTCATAGCTTTCAATTGCCGCATGAGTCTCAAAGATCAATTTGAGATCCTCGACAATATCATATGGGTCTGAATTCCCAAACCTTTTCTGAAGCTCCGATTCTAAACCATACAAGATAGCACACTAAACTGTGGAGTACTGAGTCTTCCGAGTGAGGTAAACATTCTTTACTTCATCGGCAGCATTAGCTGCAGGTGGGTCACCCAGCGGTGCATCCAGCACATAGGTCAAATTACCAGCTGTGAGGACAATCCTCAAATTGCGGAACCAATCCGCGAAGTTGCGTCCATTGTTTTTCAACTTTTCTTTCTCTAGGAACGCATTAAAATTGATGGTAGGGGCTGCCATTGATCTACAACATATTTGCAATAGTTTAGACTAAGTTTATGACAAATTGAGTTCAAATTAATAAATTTAATCTAGGTGAACTCCCACTCAAAACAATATCCCTCACATTGTTTTAGTGATCACACGAACCAAATCCACCACATCAACACCGATCATCACGAGAGTTGATATAGTTTCAATGGCGAACAATCGACATGTTCATCATATCTACTATATGATTCATGCTTTACCTTTCGGTGATCCGTGTTCCGAGACCATGTCTGTACATGCTAGGCTCGTGAAGATCAAACCTTAGTTTCCGCATGAGCAAATCTGGCTTGCTCACGTTGTATGCACTTGCAGAATCTAACACACCCGATCATCACGTGGTGCTTCGAAACAACAAGCTTTAGCAACAGTGCCAACTAAGGGTGAACACTTTATGACTTGAAATTCATGTGCATGAGGGATCATCTTATAATGCTACCGTTGTCTACTAAGCAATACAAGATGCATAAAGGATTAACATCACATGCAATTCATAATATGTGATATGATATGGCCTTTCTTCTTTGTGCTTCCGATCTCCATCTTCTAGCACGAACATGATCTCCATCATCATCGGCATTGCATCAAGGTCAATGACGCTTCTCCATGGTTGTCGTCCACCGGCTTCAACTATTACAACTACTTTGAATAGACACGCGGGTCTTAACATAAATTAAAGACAACCATATGGCTCCTTCCGGTTGCCAACTTACAATAAGGAACATTGCATACATCAAATATAATCACAACCATGGCCATATCACATCACAGCACACCCCTGCAAAACAAAGTTAGACGCCTCTACTTTCTTTGCATGTTTTACGTGGTTTGGGGCTTTCAATAAGTGTCGTTCTAACTTACGAACAAGAACCACAACATTGATACTAGTATTGTTAATCACCCGTTGTAAATTGGATCTTAACTATGCTAGGAGAAACAGGCACCCGCAAAGCCACTTATGCAATACAAGTTGCATGTCAAGCGTGGAGCATGTCTCATGAACAATGTCATGTAAGGTTAGCCCGGGCCGCTTCATCCCAACATCCCGCAAGATGCAAAGTACACAAGAAGCAATCGAAATAAAAGCATCAACGCCCACAATGACCATTGTGTTCTACTCGTGCAACAGATCTACATATAGACACGGCTCTGATACCACTGTAGGGTTTCATAGCATGGAAAACAAAAATTTTCTACCGCATACAAACAAACAAGCCAAGATCTATCTACTAGATTGTAGCAACGAGTCGATGGAATAACTCACCCTCGAAGATTCCAAAGTGTTTAACGAGAGCGGATTCTCGTGGGTGATGTAGTCGTACTCTTCCCGATCTCAAGATCGCGTAGACGATCCTTCCGGCGCTGCGTTCCGGCAGCGCTCCCGCAGTCGGTCACACGTTCGGTACTCGATGAAGACCTTCCTCTCCCTTGTTCCAGCAGGCAGCGGAGGTTGTAGCACTCTCCTCGCGATTCCGGCAACACAACGGCGTGGTACCGGAAGTAGAGGGGAGATCTCGCAGGGCTTCGCCTTAAGCCAGAGCGAGAATGGTGGAGTATGAGAGAGTCCCTCGGTGTTCTAGGGTTTAGACACACCAAGGAGGGGGCAAGCCAGCGGCTAGGGATTAGCTATACGGCGGCTAGGGTTTGCCCTAGGGCCGGCGGTGGCTGTGGAGGCAGCGGCGGCTTGGGGCTAGGGTTTGGAGGAGAGGATCTTGTGTGTCTCTAGGAGGGAGCCCTGCCCCTCCTTATATAGGTGGAGGGGCCGGTCGGCCAAGGGGAGGGAGGGGAGTCCCTCCCCAACTCGGCTTGGGTGGGCGCCGCCGGTTGGAGGAGGGAACTCCTCCCCAACTCGGTTTCCCACTCCTCCTCTTTTCCTCTTTCCAAATTTAGCCGTTTGACTTTTCAAACTAGCTGTTTGACTTTTCAAACTAGGATTTGAATTAATCCTTTATTTGGTTCAGCGATGACACTTAGTACATGATGCAATCATACCAACTTGATACAACACATTCATGTACCCTTCCCCTCCGGAGTGCCGGACATTCCGGAACCTTCTAGAACATTCCCGATGAAAACACCGGAACCATTCCCCAACTCCGAAACAGGACTTTCCTTATATGAATCTTATTCTCCGGACCATTCCGGTTCTCCTCGTGATATCCTGGATCCCATCCGGGACTCCGAACAACATTCGATCTCTTTCTCATCATTCCATAACTACTCAAAACAACGTCGAATCCTTAAGTGTGTCTCCCTACGGTTCGTGAATTATGCAGACATGATCGAGACACTTCTCCGAACAATAACCAATAGAGGAATCTGGAAATTCATATGGTTCCCACATATTTCTACGATTACTTTGCGATCGAATGAACCACTTACATACGATATCAATTTCCCTTTGTCTCACGATAGTTTACTTATCCGAGGTTATGATCGTCGGTATCTCCGCATACCTAGTTCAACCTCGTTACCGATAAGTACTCTTTTCTCGTTCCCATGATATGTGATCCCTTGTGAGCCAGTCACATGCTTGCAAGCTAATTGGATGACATTTCACCGAGAGGGCCCAGAGTATATCTATCCGTCATATGGATGGACAAATCCCACTCTTGATCCATGTGTTTCAACCAATACTTTCCGAACACTCAATGCCACCTTTATAGCCACCCAGTTACGGTGTGGTGTTTGATGTCATCAAAGCATCCATCCGATAAAGGTGATATGCATGATCTCATGGTCGAAGGAATTAGATTACTATGTATCAGAAAGCATATAGCAATTGAACTATTAAAATGACTTGATCTTTATGCTACGCTTATCTATAGGAGTATGTCCATCATATCATTCTCCTAACGATATGATCTTGTTGTTAATAACATCTCAATGTTCATGATAGGGAAACCACAATCATCTATTAACCAACAAGCTAGTATTATATAGAGGCTTTACTAGGGACTTCAAATTAAGTTTACAAATCACACAAGTATCAATGTTTCCTTGTTAATACTATTATAGCATGAATGTAAACATTTATCATAAACACAAAGATATAATAATAACTACATTTATTATTGCCTCTAGGGCATATCTCCAACATTTTCATGATCTACGAACACATAATTTCTATCAAGCTTAAAAACAGTGGGATTAAGACATCCACAAGGTTTTATCCAAAGTAGATATTTCAATAGGATCCACAACAACATAACATTCATCCTTCTTTGGTAAGCATGGGGGACAATCAAATAATGTAAGGGATAAAGAGTTACTCTCATTAGAAGGTTGGCATGGGTAGATCCATTCTTCCTCCTTTTGTTCATCACTCTACCCTCTTTTTCATCTAATGAGCTTCCAGTTTCAACAATTTCTTCTTCCATAGGCTCCTGCAAGGCATTAGTCTCTTCCATTTGTGGAAAACGCCTATTAAAATATTCAAGAATATATTTCTTCCTTGTAATTATCAAAGAAAAATTTAAGTATCTCAAAAACTTCATGCTTATAAGGTGCATCATCAGTATTTTCAAGCAAACTGGCAAGTTCAAATACACCCTTGAAGGCAATAAATTCTTCAATTTGTTCCACATCATCAAAATCATAATTTCCTTTAACATAAGAAGATATGGTAACATTATCATTATACTCACATTGAAAAGGTAGGTGTTTATACCTCCTGCAGTAACAAGCTTTATCAAAGCAATAAGTAACATTATAAGTGGAGCACACCTCTCTAGCAATATTATTCAACTTATCAATTCGTTCCCATAAGTGTTTCCCTTTTTGTGACAAACGGTGTTCCTTATAATAATACTTTTGTTCTTCCGTGAACCCAACTTGCCAATAAGAACTAGTTTCAAAGAAACCATCCATTGATAGAAAGCATGACCAAGTAAGGAAATAACAGACCAACAACCAGAGTGGGAACTAATTTTTTGTGTTTTTTGAATACAGAAAGCAAACCAAACTAAACTAATTTTTTTTGTTTTTTTTAATAGGCAAACAAAACAAAGCAAACTAAAAACAAAGTAAAGAGAAATGAAGTGGAGGACTCCCTAGTGAAGACGTCCTTAGCCTCCCCGGCAACGGCGCCAGAAAGACTTAACGGTGCTCGACGTGGCACTTCGTTGGTAACCCCAAGCACAGGGTGTGAAGAGCACACCAGCAAGTTTTCCCTAAGTTGAGACCGAGGCTATCGAACCAGAAGGAGGAAAGAAACGTCACACAAGTGTTGCAAACAACGTGGATACCTGCACAACACAAACTCAAGATTTTGTCCCAACGAATCAGTGAGGTTTTCAAACTCACCGGTTTGCTGTAACAAAGAATTAAACGTATGGTGTGGAAGATAATGGTGGTTTGCAGCAAGTAAACAAGTAACAGTGGAATATGTATCAATGGTAAAGATTGGACCGGGGTCCATAGTTCACTAGAGGTGCTCTCCTTAGATAAACATGGCATGAAGGGTAAACAAATTATAGCAGGGCAATTAACAGGAACTAAGCAAGGCATAACAATGCAATTACTAGTCAGAAAGATCCTATGAGATTCGATTGGGCAATATAACAAGATACATAGACCGCCATCAGGTTATCATCCAAACCCCCTCTAGTATTAAGTTGCAAGCAACAGACAACTACTTTAAGCGAAGTGTGTAAGGTAAACAGTCCACATGTTCCATGAACAAGAGACCATTGTTTTCTCCCTAGTAGCAACAGCACATCTACAACCGAAGAGATTTCTGTCACTTCCCTTGGAAACTAGAGGCATGAACCCACTATCGAGCATAAATACCCCCTCTTGGAGTCACTAGCAACTACTTGGCCAAGATAGGTACTAACAACGGAGAGCATGCAAAGATCACAAACAACACATACATGATAGAATCATAAAGACAATACCATTAATCAAACCAACATAATAATCTCAATATCCATCGGATCCCCACAAACACAACATGCATGATTACAAATAGATTAGATCTTGATCATGAACGGAGCTCACAAGATCTATACATGAAAGCACAAGGAGGAGATACAACCATCTAGCTACTATATGGACCCATAATCTAAGGTGGAACTACTCACGTATCATACCTGAGAGAAGGCCTCCGGTATGATCTCCCCTCCGGCAGGGTGATGGGAATAACTTCAGACCCCCCCCCCCCGATCTAGGGACGACGGTGGCAGCGGCTATAGAAAGTTTCGTGGAATATTGATCGGGTCCTTAGGGTTTTTGCATCGGGGGCTTCTTATAGGCGAAGGGGGAGGCCGAGGCGGTGGCCAGGGGACCCACACCCTGCCTAGGCACGGGGCAGGGCCCACCCACGCCTAGGGGGGTGTGGCTACCCTGGCACGCCTCTCCGTCTCCCCTCTGGACTTCTTATTCCCCACGGAAAGTTATTGACTTTGACGTTTGTCTTGTCCAATTCCGAGAATATTTCCTTACTAGCTTTTCTGGAACCAAAAACAGCAGAAAACAGGCAACTGGCACTGTGGCAACTTGTTAATAGGTTAGTACCAGAAAACATGTAAAAAAGCAACTCAAAGTGTAGACAAAGCAAAGCAAAGTAGATACTAAACAATCATGGAGCATCAAAAATTATAGATACGTTTCCGATGTATCACTAGAAACATGGAAACCTGCACAACACAAACTCAAGACTTTGCCCCAACGAACAGTGAGGTTGTCAATCTCACCGGTTTGCTGAAAACAAAGGATTAAACATATGGTGTGGAAGGTAATGGTGGCTTGCAGAAAGTAAACACGTAACAGTGGAAGATGTATCAATGGTAAAGATTGGACCGGGGTCCATGGTTCACTACAGGTGTTCTCCTTAAGATAAACACCATAACATTCTGGGTAAACAAATTATAGCAAGGCAATTGACAGGACTGAGCAAGGCATAACAATGCAATACTAGACATTCATGATACTATGGGATTCGATTGAGCATTACAACAATATACATAGACCGCCATCCAACTACATCTATGACTAGTAATCCACCTTCAGGTTATCATCTGAACCCCCTCCACTATTAAGTTGCAAGCAACGAATAACTAGTTTAAGCAAGGTGTGTAAAGTAAACAATACAGTTGTTCCATGAACAAAAGATCATTGTTTTCTCCCTAGTGGAAACAGCACATCTACAACCTTAGAGATTTCTGTCACTTCCCCAGATTCAATAGAGGCATAAACCCACTATCGTGCATAAATACTCCCTCTTGGAATCACTAGCATCTACTTGGCCAAGACAGCTACTAGAAACGGAGAGCATGTAAGATCTCAAACAACATAGACATGATATAATCAATAAGATAAAACCATTAATCAATCTGACATAGTAATCTCAATATCCATTGGATCCCCGCAAACACAACATGCATGATTACAAATATATGATCTTGATCATGAACGGAGCTCACAAGTTCTAAACATGATAGCACAAAGGAGGAGAAACAACCATCTAGCTACTGTATGGACCCATAGTCCAAGGTGGAACTACTCACGCATCATACCGGAGGTTGGCATGGTGATGAAGAAGGCCTCCGGGATGATCTCTCCCCTCTGACAGGGTGCCGGGAAGAGATTCAGATCCCCCTGATCTAGGGACGATGGTGGCGGCGGCTACGGAATTTTTCAAGGGGATCTGATCGGGTACTTAGGGTTTAGGTATCGGGGGCTTCTTATAGGCGAAGGGGGAGGCCGAGGGGGTGCCCGAGGTGGCTGCATCCCCTAGGCGTGGGCTAGGCCTATCCGCGTGACCAAGGGGTGTGGCCCCCTCGAGGTCCTCCTCCGTCTCATCTTGTGGCTCCGTGTTCCCCTCGGTGAAATATTGACTTTGGTTTTTTTCCGTCCAATTCCAAGAATATTCATTTTCTGGCTTTACTGGAACCAAAAACAACAGAAAACATGCAACTGGCACTATGTCATCTTGTTAATAGGTTAGTCCCAGAAAACATATAAAAATACCTCAAAGTGTAGACAAAGCAAAGCAAAGTGGATACTAAACAAGCATGGAACATCAAAAATTATAGATACGTTTACGATGTATCAAGCATCCCCAAGCTTAACTCCTGCTCATCCTCGAGTAGGTAAGTGATAAAAATAATAATTTTTGAGGTGACATGCACCATCACAATCAAGATTAAACCATTTGCAAGCATTGAAAGTTGGGATCCAAGTATTCTAAACATGACTATGAAAGATGAAGTTCTAACAATAAGACAAAGTAACTATGTTGTAACATGAAAGGATACACAACAAAGATTCATGCATAACAATGCATTGAAAGACGTTTGTTTGTTTCACATATAGAAAACATAGCATAGTAGCCTTCAGCTTGTCCCTCATGGAGTAGCATAAATGCATAGGACACCTTCAAAGTTCATAAGAGTGACTAGATACAAATAGTTCAAGAACAACCAATATCAACAATATGAATCAATCAATAAATTTTGGGACAATGCACATAGAACTAAGAATGGTAAATATGCTCTCTTAATTGTTGCCTAAGGATAGAAGGTGGAGACTCAATATATAGAAGTGGAAGAAAGGCCCTTCAAAGGGAAGTAGGGATTTCAAGTCTCATAAAGAGCTTCCAAAAATTATAGTACTTGTTAGCTTTCAACTCTCATTGCTCCTATCATAAGCATCTTTAAGTGATCATTAAGGTTAAAGTGAACAAACTATGGAGTATATGCTTGGCAAAGTATAAGTTGGTAATCTCAAGTCCCTTGAGTACGAGGGCCGCTCCTCATGCTACTCAACTTTAGTCACCGGTAAGTTCTTGTCATAGTAAGTACATGTTTATCATAGAGAACCGCCAACGGGGTACCCCTTGCCCAATGATACAGGAGCTATCCCATAACAAAATGACAAGGCAAGCAGACAATGAGCATCTCAGCAATCTTCTTATTTACCATGGGAAAATGGTGCTTTTTTCCCTCTTTCCTCTTTTCTCATCTTTTTTTCTTTTTCTCAATCTCTTTTTCTATCTCTCTTTTTTATAAGAAGAATGCTTTATAGATTGCTCACTATGGTGATGCTGCAAGTTTCCACCATGATTAGGCATGGCTTAGGCTAGCGGCTCAGGTGTTTCTCTAACACACGTACATAACTCCAGGGACTTACAAGCTTCCCTTTCATTTCACACCGATGACATCCGCAAATAAAAGATCATGATATCAACTGGGTACAATGTACAAGTGCAATGTTGAAAGCGTTCCCCATGCTATCATGGTTCTGCTAATTCCAACGTATAAGTCCAAGCATATACAACATAGATGACACAATGGTTCAAGTTTATTAGGGGCAATGAAAATAAAGTGTGTCATCAAGTTTGTGAGAGCTTTAATCACTAACTTTCACATAACAAGTTTAATTTGGAAGATAGATGAAACAAGAATATACTTGGAATGGTGTAACACACCATGCATACGAATTTATAGTGGACACTTTGGAATAATTTGGTTTCTTGGGAGTTGGATGCATGAGTAGAGCTTACTCAATACAAGTGGAGGCTAGCAAAAGACTGAGAGCGACCAACTAAGAGAGCAATAATGGCCATAATCATGCAGAGCGACAAAACATTACTAATCAAAGCATAAAGTGGTATCACAAGTAAAAAATAAATTAACATAGAGGCTAAGGTGGCTGGCTCATAGTCATAACATGGTGTGAGCATGTGCCAAGTCAACTCAAACAAAGCATCAAAGGAGAATACCATAATACTATGCTTTTATATGCTAAAACAATGAATGATTCTTTCAAGGCATATTAAGCAATCCTAATTGTTTGGAACAATTCATGCTACAGCAATAATCACTAAGCATAAGGTCAAAACAACATCTAGCATGACATGATAGAGTCTAATTCATAGTCAAAGCAAGCTCCTTGTTGTACTACTAAAGCAAGAACTTCCTACTCCTTTCCAACACCAATCAACTTATTTGAAACAACATAGTGAGAGCGGGGGTCCAAATACTTTATTCCAGCAAACAAAAACCAAAAACAAAAACTAATACGCTCCAAGAACAACACAACTGTGCATGAAACAATAAAAACGAAGTGTCTAGAAAGACCTGAATTTTTATTGATGAAGAAGGGGATGCCTTGGGCATCCCCAAGCTTTGACGCTTTTACCTCTTGAATATTTATTGGGGTGACACGGGGTGGCATCCCCAAGTTTGAGCTTTTGTCCATTCTTCATCTCATTATATCATTCTTCCCTTACACCTGAAAATTTTCCTTCATACAAAACTTCACACAATCTTCATTAGCAACATTAGTGCATTCAAAAGATAATAGACCTTTGGGTTTAGTTTCAAAATAGAAAAACTTCAATAAAGACAAAATATATTGTAGCAATCCCCTAAAAATCTCAATTTCCCAAAGAGAACCCAAAAAGGAATCAATAAGAAGCAAATGCAAATAATGGCAGAAATCTGTCAAAATAGACCAGCAGGTAGAAAACGATATTTTCGGAGATCTTATGTTGCTCAAATCAAAAAGTGTTGAACTAACAAAAGTTAGCTAACAACCTGGGGGATTTATTTAGAAAATTACAGCTCAATCCGACATACAAAGACTTTTTAAGAAGTTTTACAATGGAGCACAAAAATCTGTTTCGGGGCAGCAACTCCCCAAATCTTACTTCCCTCTCATTAGAGGTTATTCTTTGCACAAAAATCAAATACAAAGGATAAGGAGAGGTTATTACATAAGTAATAACTTCCAAGACTCAATAAAACTATTGGGTTGTCTCCCAAGAAGTACTTTTCTTTAACGTCTTTAAGTTAAGCACAAGAAGCAAGAATCAAGTATTTCCAAATGAAGAAGCATTAAAATCAATACTCGAATTTTTTTCAACTAGGAAAGGTATATCATCCAAATGAGTTCTAGAGGATCCTTTCTCATCTCTCTTGGGTTCACTACTTTCATCAAATGGGTTTTCAGGAACAATCCAATCAAAATTATTTTCTAGGGCTTCATGCATTCCTACAAGTTTAAAAGGTATGGGTATTTTAATTTCCTCTCCATTGGGTTTGGTTTTATCCAAATTTTCTAATGTACCCATAACATATACACATGATCCTAGCATATTAAAATGTTCAAAGACCTTTTTGGCTTCTTTAGCAACATCATTGAACTCTTTTAGCAAAGTTCCTAGAGTACAATCTCTCTTTTCAACATCCTCAATTTCTTTTAGTTTAAGAAACATTATTTGCATCATGGGGTTAAGGTTAACAAACCTAGCCTCCAACATGTGAACTAAAGAAGCTGCAGTAATTTCATAATTAGGAGCAAGTTCTACTAAGGATCTATCCTCAATATCCTCATGTTTGCTAATATGATTAAAAAATTCTTTAATATTTTCTTTCCCAATTATAGAGCCACTACCTATTGAAAGGTCTTTCAGGGTGAACTTAGGGATCAACATGGTGAGCTAGAGCAAGGTGAAAACTGTAGGAAGAACTAATTTTTTTGTGTTTTTTGATAAGAAAAAAGCAAACCAAACGAAACTATTTTTTTGAGTTTTTGATAAAAAAAGCAAACAAAACAAGGCAAAATAAACTAAGCAAAACAAAACAAAGTAAAGAGAAAGGTTATGAAGGACTCCCCTTGTGAAGCCATCCTTAGCCTCCCTGGCAATGGCGCCAGAAAAGTCGTTGATGCGGCTCAAATCACTGTAGAGCTTCGTTAGGAAACCCCAAGAGGAAGGTATGATGAGCACATCAGCAAGTCTTAACTCAGAAAGAAAGCAAGGTTATCAAACCAGTAGGAGGAAGGAAACAACTCAAAGTTGTTGCTAGCAACTTGGAAACCTGCATAACACAAACTTAAGACTTTGCCCCAATGAACAGTGAGGTTGTCAATCTCACCGATTTGCTGCAAACAAAGGATTAAACGTATGGTGTGGAAGGTAATGGTGTCTTGCAGAAAGTAAACAAGTAATAGTGAAAGATGTATCAATGGTAAAGATTGGACCCGTTCCACAGTTCACTAGAGGTGTTCTCCTTAAGATAAACAACATAACATGCTGGGTAAACAAATTACAGTGAGGAAATTGACAGGACTGAGCAAAGCATAACAATGCAATACTAGAGATTCATGATCTTATGAGATTCGATTGGGCATTACAACAATATACATAGACCGCCATCCAATTGCATCTATGACTAGTAATCCACCTTCAGGTTATCATCCGAACTTCCTCCAGTATTAAGTTGCAAGCAACGGATAACTGCTTTAAGCAAGGTGTGTAAACTAAACAATACAATTGTTCCATGAACAAAAGATCATTGTTTTCTCCCTAGTGGCAACAACACATCTACAACCTTAGAGATTTCTGTCACTTCCCCAGATTCAATAGAGGCATGAACCCAATATCGAGCATAAATACTTCCTCTTGGAGTCACTAGCATCTACTTGGCCAAGATAGCTACTAGAAACGGAGAGCATGCAAGATCTCAAACAACACAGACATGATAGAATCAATAAGATAAAACCATTAATCAATCTGACATAGTAATCTCAATATCCATCTGATCCCCGCAAACACAACATGCATGATTATAAATAGATGATCTTGATCATGAACGGAGCTCACAAGATCTAAACATGGTAGCACAAAGGAGGAGAAATAACCGTCTAGCTACTGTATGGACCCATAGTCCAAGGTGGAACTACTCACGCATCATACCGGAGGTTGGCATGGTGATGAAGAAGGCCTCCGGGGTGATCTCTCCCCTCCGGCAGGGTGCCGGGAAGAGTTTTAGACCCCCCTGATCTAGGGACGATGGTGGCGATGACTATGGACTTTTTCGTATAGATATGATCGAGTACTTAGGGTTTAGGTATCGGGGGCTTCTTATAGGCTAAGAGGGAGGCCGAGGGGGTGCCTGAGGCGGCTGCACCCCTCAGGCGCGGGACAGGCCTGGCCACACGGCCAGTGGTGTGGCCCCCTCGAGACCCTCCTCTGTCTGGTCTTCTGGCTCCGTGTTCCCCTCGGTGAAATATTGACTTTGGCTTTTGTCCCATCCAATTCCGAGAATATTCATTTCCTGGCTTTTCTGGAACCAAAAACAATAGAAAACAAGCAACTGGGCATCTTGTTAATAGGTTAGTTCCAGAAAACATATAAAAATACCTCAAAGTATAGACAAAGCAAAGCAAAGTGGATACTAAAAAAAGCATGGAACATTAAAAATTATAGATACGTTTACGACATATCAGGCAACTAACATCATTGAGGCTACGTTGCAGATAATGTAGTTGTTGTATGTGCCTGTGGGTGTGCATGTTTTTTTTATAGTTTGCTTGCCTTGAATCATGAGAGAGAGAGAGGAAAGAGCTCTATATATATGCATATAGAGATAATAAGTGTTGTGTCCATTTAGAGATCTCACTATGTATCTCAGATGGAAATGTACATTGCCATTGTTAATTGGCTATGTTATTTTAGCTATCCGACAAAGGTGTAATTTTTTGGTTGGTAAGCAACATGGTTTACTGTATCCAGAATAGCAATAAGTGCCGTCACCGCTTCCATTGCCCCTCTGTGCGGCCATCTTGCTCCAAATAAAATCATATAACTAATACTTACCACGCTAGACACCTCTATATCCATATTAGTAATAATTTGCACGTGCCTCACACGTGAGAGCTCAGATAATAAATGTATGGAGTATGACATACCATTGCTATATCGAATTATAATTAGTAAAGATTAAAAAATTATAATTTTGAGCCACATCCATGAACTACCGAGTCTATATTTAGTTCTTTTACCACTTCATATCTTTTAGAAAGCAACAGTAAACCTCAAAAACTGTGTGAGATACTCTAGACAAAAAATAGCTAAATATGGTAAACACATTTTGTCTGGAGATGTCTGTTATAATTTAGTATCTCATACTGAGAGTGCACAATAACATGAATTGCTAGTGCTCCGTATACAAAACATAAATAAATTTTATTTGAGATATAGCCTTGAACCAAGAGAAAATAACAAAGTAAAAAAATGACAGTTCTATTAAGAAAATTAAGTGGGATATTATAAGCACTGTTTAAAAAATCGGCCGAATCAACGATTAATAGGCCGATTAATCTCTACTAGGGACCTAACCGTGTCGATTACCACTAATCGATTGTGTTAATCATTTAGCCTGACTAATAGCTCTGACAGTCCGATTACTAGGTACTAGTTTAATGCCCGTGCGTTGCTACGGATCTTATTTTTTTTTGTAGTATTTTCATACGATACATGTAAAACTTAATATGTATGAACCCATAAAATTTTATCACGTTTGAAGTATATTTTGACAACAGATATCATTGACGTCTGCGAATATGAAATAAGCACTTGTACTTGACTAATTTTCTTATCGACTAATATCTACTCCTAGATACTCTTAGATATTGCCCTACAATAAGCACTTGACTAATAAACATTGCGCTGACCTTCTCTGCTGTGGCATGAAGAAAATGTGTGTTTGTTTACAAAAGTGGATTCTCAATGTATCATTCTTGGGTCCGAGAATTCCAAGCAAAAATGGTAACTTTACACGCTTACACCCTAATAATTTTATTAGCAGAAATATACAAATTGGCAACTTGATGGCACCTTGATAGTTGAATTATGTGTGTCATTCTTTCGAAAATATTACATATGGAGTAATATAGTTAAGGTACAGATGTGGCTACATTTTCCTGTATCAAAAGTAACTTGTCCATGCTCTTTATTTAGTTTTCTGAAATGATATATTAAGTTAATGTCATCCCTTCGTCCACTATTGATTTTCATGATTCTAGCAACAAGAAACCTTCTGGTTTTAGTTCAAGCTGAAGATGGCTCTTCGTGTACTGACTGACTATTATGAACTATTCGAGACACCATCTTCTTTTCTCCTTGGCAATCTCTTTAACCACCTTCTTCTGACGATCAGAAGAAAATTCATCATCTTTCTTCCTCCCCTCCTTTCTCTCTACTCCCTCTATCCCATAATATGTTGCGCATAATTTTGCATGCAAGTTAAACTTTGCAAAGTTTGACCAAGTAGTTTGATACAAATATGAACCTATATAATGCCAAATTAATATTATTAGAATTGACTTAAAATATACTTTCACACTATATGCATTTCATATCATACATATTTCTATTATTTTATATATTCTTGGTCAAACTTTGCAAAATTTGACTTGCACGATAAATTATGTGCAACATATTATGTGACTCTTCCAACGTCTGTCGTCTCGCCTTGGCTATAAAATAAAATAAGAATGTTAAGTCCATTTATCAAAGTCAGGTTCTCCTTCTATTGTCACATGGTCCCTAGGCGAATCTTTATACGCAGTTTACATCATCTTTGATGATTGATAGTGGTGCTTTAATTAAGAGTTAGTTGTGTAAGTGTTATCTGCTAGAATAATAATAAAACGGTATATGGTCTAAAATCAGAAGCATCAAGTATGTTGTTCTCATATAGTCATAAACTGCGGCACAAAGTCTTTTGAATCAAATGCGTAAGCGGGATCAATTTCATCAATTCGTTAATCAGCAAGTCGATCATGTGTCAATGTGTTTTCTTAAGATACTATTCGCATTGTGGAAATACAAGGTTTTAGAATGAAGAACCACGCAAAAGACTAATGCACCATATAATGTCAACTCATCAGCTTGCACATGTATTCGCGAAATGGCTCAAACCATAATAGCTTGTGCATCCAATAATTTTTTTGCAAATAAGAAAGATGTAGACAAACCTTGTCGGATATCTTACTGAGAATATAAATTGTGGATTACGAAAAACCTGAGAGGAAAGAATCGAAATATAACACCTTTGCGTATCTCAGGTGTCCCATATATGCACTCTATGTCTTGCTAACCCATGGCCTCTGACTTTGAAGGACATCCTCACCTTCTACAAGTGAGAATAGCGATGAAATATAAGCCATAACACCAGAATGTACACGCCTAACAACTACTAACTCTGATAATCCCCTGCAAACACCTAATCAAAATGAACACACTCACTAATAGGCTTGGCTATATATTCCTAATGTGAATACTAAATGCCAGAATAGAGACCTATTGATCAAGTCATATGTTCATTTACACAAGGAAAAGTATTTGTATTTTCCACATCCGTTGGTGGATCCCGAATTTCTACAATTTATTAGATATATAGCTAAGTTAATTTAGTTCCCTATACATGAGCCTGTTGTTATTCTACTGCAACAGATGTACTGGACAGATGAATACCGAGCTAAGTTGGAGATAAGAAGAGGGGTTGTGATGCCCTAAGTCACCAACTATCTTCATATAGTAGAAACAAAAGTATATACGAATGTGTAATGTTCGCATCCATTCTTAATCATATGGAGGTTATTATGTTGTGCATAGACATGTTAAGTAAGGTGTTTTTTCATATTTAATCAATTGACATCGACTGCACTCCGAGTAACTCTACCTAACTCGAAATGCCATTACCGTGGTTACCTCTAATGATCCATATATAAGGGATGTCTTTTTTTCTAGAATACACCGTGAAAGGTATATTAATCATATAGAAGAAAGGCCAAGACAGCCAATACAACGCGAAGAAGGCTGATAGAACGCGAAGAAGGCTACAACTCCACGCACACAACACGATACACTGCCAAGTGGCAAACAACACACCCGACGATAAACGACTCGCCTTGCCCAACGTCCTACCACGAATAGCGAGAAGAAGGGACACGTGGTTTCCAGACCGTGTCACGAACCAAGCAAGACTCCACCAAAGCTCAACCTCGACTCCAAGGCAACCCGGACCAACGTACCTCTCCTCATGTGCCTAGAGGAGTCAGCGAGAAGAAGGCATGGTCCTAACAGACTCGGGGAAGACACCGACCAAGATGCGTCCGTACATTGCGCCCCGAAATCCCAAGCTCTAGGTAGCAGCCAACACCAGCGGAACATCACAAACCCCTAGTCTCCAAGTCGCATTGGCCTCTCCCCAGATGGCCTAGACGACGTCTTCTAGAAGATCACAAAACTGTTGTACCGTTGTCCCCTGGTTTGGTGGACCGAACCTAGGGTTTCCCCCGGCATCCGGGGCAAGGGAAGGCATCGTGAAGGCCATGAACACGCCTCCAAGAAGAAAACGACACATGCAGGTGTCATCATGTTTAGCACTGGCTGCCGCCGAGCAGGGATTTCGCCCTGGCCATACACCGCCACCCCGATGTTGCTGGAGCAAGATCGGAGATGGGGATGATGGTGAAAGCCGTTGACTTTAGCCATCACCATGAGAGGAGAGGAATGCCAAGGTTGCAGAAGGTCGTCGCCCACCACCGGTATCACCACAGCCACCGCTGCCTAGCCTGTCGTCGACGGCACCACCTTGGTGTCAGGCAGCCGCTGCAACCAAGCGCCGCCACGCCACCTGTAGCAACGACCTCATATCATGGGCCCAAACCAAGCAGGTCTACGCCGGCCCTAGTTCTGACGACGCTGCCATAGGGGCACCACCACTGACCGTAGGGAGATCCACCTTTGTCTTTGACGTGTCAAGATTGTTGCAGCAAGGCACCACCTTGGTGTCAGGCAGCCGCTGCAACCAAGCGCCGCCACGCCACCTGTAGCAACGACCTCATATCATGGGCCCAAACCAAGCAGGTCTACGCCGGCCCTAGTTCTGACGACGCTGCCATAGGGGCACCACCACCGACCGTAGGGAGATCCACCTTTGTCTTTGACGTGTCAAGATTGTTGCAGCAAGGCCACAACACCATGTCGTCGCATAGCCACCAGAACTTGTCTGCCATCGCAGGGGGGAGAGGGGAAGTCGCCACTCGGGGGAAGCCATGCCGCCTCCATACCCACTCGGGATTTGCCCGGCGGTGACCTCCGGCGGCGGCGAGGGAAGGGTGGGAGAGGCCTCTGGCGGCGCTAGTTTCCCCCCAACCCCCCCCCCCCCCCCCCCCCCGCCGTCCCCCCCCCCCCCCCCCCCCGTGTGACGCCTAGGTTAGACGACACGGGGGCAGACCTTTGTGGTTCGTTCTGATGAGAGCACTCCATAAGGATTGTCAAAATAAGCAAGAGCAGGAATTTTATATATCTTGTACAAACATGGATTCTTTAATATCACATGAAAGTGCAATCAAGCTCCACTGTTAAGACTTGATGGTACAAATTAAGCTACTCAATAATCTAGACTGAAATAGATGTTGAGTACTATCTCCAGACAGAAAAATAAAATCATTAAATTTAAAACGGTGTTCCATCATTGGTAACAACATTTATGTTCCACTCTTTTGCAATACACGGCCATGAGAAAAAATATTAGCCATTCCTCAAACTGCGATTCAATAATAGGTGTTAGTGAAAAACACATGTACCTTCATTGCCTGTTGAACAGCCTTGAACCACTCTTCCTCCCTTGAAGTGTTTGAATCAACATCCCGTCAAGAATTGGAGACACCTAATGAATCAAGACTCTAAAATAAGGATAATGAACAATAATAATACTTCTTTACATATGATTGCAGCTAATTTAAAATTAAGAACGAAAGCATCAGGCACTATCAGCTAATGGGATAGCTGAAACTCTCACTTGGTTTCTAAGTAAAGTGGTTAAAACGAAACAAAGAGTGCTACTCTCTGGATAGATGCCTAAAGACTTTTTAATATCATTCTAAAAAGGATATAGGATCCAATTGCACATCCAATTTTTATATCGTTTTAAGATATACAAGAATTTAACAGTGCAAGTCTCCATCAGTCAAGTAAATACTTAACAGTGTTACCATTTAGACCATTCAAAAGCCCTTCATGGAATTCGTCAAATCTCAAATACAATGGTGATGGGACACGCCCATGAGGCTTCTTAGTTCCTTCTGCTGAAATATAAACAACTGTCGGATCAGCAAGTTGTTCGATCCTACTAAATTTAGTACCACCCGAGAATGACTCATTCACTAAGCTTCAATGTGGAGATGGAGAAGAAAAAAATCTCCACTGCAAAAACTGAATCCCCAACAACCGAGAACAACTCCTGCATTGTCAAGAACACATCACCTGCTGCATGATCAACACCACGAAAGCTGGCCACCGCGCTAGATCCTTGGCCAGCTCTAAGAGCCGCTTGTGTGTGAGTACGTGCCGCCCTCTCCACGGCCACATACATCATGTAGCCGCAAACCTGAAACAACAAACAAAAATCAATCCACACAAGGACCGATACCGAGCAGGCGACTGAAGTGCCTCTACATCACATCGTCGTACCCCAGGGACTACTCCTCGGGGACGTCGGTTTCGTGGGGGGCCCTCGTCGACTCCGTGTACACCTCTAGCTTGTGGAGCTATTGCTGCATCCTATGCCGCCTCCCCGACGCAGCTAGCGGAGATGACACAGCCCACTGGCAGCCGACTCAGTTGTCGTCCTCCACGTGGTTGGCAGTGCTGCTAGGGCTACTTTGTTACGCGGCATGCAGTAATGTCCGCCTCCACAAGAGGATGAGCAGAGCGTCTAGGGGACGACGAACCCTTCTGATCGCACCTATGTTAAAATAAGGGCGACGATAGGAGATCCAATCTTGGTGAGTAACCGCAGCGGAGGATGTGCATATATACCTGCGGGTAGCAAAGCAAGAGGTAATTGACAGTAGTGCATGGGCCTTAACCACCACTCAACATTGATTGACGTGATTATTAGGAAAACTTCCGTGATGGAATTATCATATGAAAACTTCCGTGATTGAAACGAAAGTAATAACTAATTGATAGATACGATAGCTTTCCTTAAGCATTGGGGAGGACATGGGGCGGTGAGTGTGAATTAGATGGTGAGTGGAGATGTTGATGTAAGATTCCATGGCCAAGATTGTCCCAATGTTCGATGTGGAGTGACCACCTACAAACACCAACTCCCATTTATAATAGCAAAGAAATGGCAGCAGCAGAACCCGTGCTTCTATTCAGCCTTCACATAAGAAATAAACTATGAAAATCTTCCATGAAAATACACCGCCCAGAACATTACAATAGCACTCTAAGCTTGATATAATAGTTGCAAAGATGTGTAGTATCTTAGCCCTGATTTATCTGAAAGCGGACAATGTAAAAAAATTTGGCTCTATTTCTCAGGTAAACAAACACAATTCCTTGATATGATTCTTGTCAGACCTCCATAGACCTCTACACACGGATCCAAAAGCATCAGAAGTAAGAGCTCTAGATATAAATGTGCTACTATTAAACCCAACATTTAACAAGTTAATTTGTCCTGACTTAGTAGGCTGCGTTGGTTAATAAACTACATGCTCCAGTTCTTCTAGTCAAAACTTGCTCTGCAGGTCGCACAAGCAAAACGGTTGCATGCTTGCAACTGCGATTTTTTACTGATCTAAATAACATACCAGTATGTAGAAGCCAATGTTCCTATAAAATTGCAAAGGAAACTCAGCCAGCCAAACCTAATTGGTCTGAGCCTTCTACACAGGCACATCAAGCAGCAGGCACAACAAGTACATGAGTACCGGTTGTTTTTGACCATTAACCAATAAAATCAATTCCAGTAAAATATATATATGCACTGCCCCCAGACCGAAACTTGGATCTGACGTGAAAATATCATACTAAATTCTCAAATCAATCTTTGGCCTAGCAGACATAGAAATAAGGTACTGCCTAGATTTGACACCATGACAAAAACAATTGGGAAAACATTGATTTGTTCAATCGCACAAGAAATACCAGACAAAACATCACGTACCCAAACATTTCGTGGAGTAGAATAACACAAGCGAGGAAATAATCTAGAACCAGCCCTCGTGCTCCTGTTGCCGATGAGATCAAGATACATCCGCTCCTGCACAAACTTGCACGGGTCCTGCTGCAACAAATCTCCTGGACGGGCTGGGAGAGCTCGACAGCGGCTGGAGGAGGCTTTCTGATTTGGAGGTGCTCGGGTTGTTAGTGGCAGCGGGAGGGAGGCTGGGGTGGAGGTGAGGAAAGACCTGAGGGGCGGCGGCGGTAGGCCATGCTAGGGGTTCCTTGGAGGAGGTCGGGGGATGATTTGAGTCGTGGCCGTTGGTTGTTTCCTTTTGTTGGGTGTGAACCAATATTTTCGGCTTATCGGTGGCAAACACTCGTAATTAGCTAAGACCACATTAGAACGATTTATCGTGTGTCATTAGATGCAGATTGGATGATCCAGATTGCTCTAATGTTTGATGTTTGAGAACGTCCTACGATCACCAACTCCCATTTAATAGTAAAGATGTTCTCGATTAACTACTACACTTGGTGAAAAAAGTTACAAAATTTTCAATACATATCGCTCATCCAGACGCTAGACCACCTCAATGAAGTAGGTTTTGTACAGCTCTCGATCGATTCCCACCTCCATGAGCTCGATTACCACCATCATTAAACAGTTTCTTGTCATCGTTGTCTAGTTCCTCGCAGTTGCGGACTAGACCTTAAATACAAGAGATCGAGCGTCTTGAGGAGATCGTCCGGGAGCTCGAGGCTTCCTTTAATAGGGTAGGTGGTTGAGGTGCAAGAAGAGTCATACCCTGGATAGGTGGTGGGAGAAAAGCAACTTCAGAGGTCGTAGGAGGATAAGCGGAAGGAGGGCACATGGTGCTAGCTAGTAGTGTCTAAGTCACTCGTGACATTATATACACGTGTTTAAGGTGCAAATTTTTGTAGGTTACACCGATTAATAGTCGACCGATTAAATCAGTTAATCTTTTGAATTCCGATTAGTCGCTACTCCCGAGCCGACCGAGAAGTTAACGATTACCAATTCCCTTACCATTGATTATAAGCATAGAAGATTCTAGTATTATGGAGAATTATATTTTGAGGGTTGTGCATAGTGTCGGTTGTGCAAAAGGCTGACAATAGTATATTTCTAGATGCTAGACATGACATAATTTAACATATGAAAAAAATATCTAATGATCAACAATGTTGGGGTTTGCCAATCTTTATCCAACGGTCAATGTTTAAAATTATTCATACACTATATAATGATATAGATTTGTAACCATACGCTTGGGAGCTCTGTACTAAGATAGTTGTCATATTAAACTATATGTATATATGCAAACACAAACACATAAATATATATAAACTATAATGTATGGAAGTACCACGAAAACATGAAGGTATAGGTAGAGGGGATTCGGTGTAAGGAGATATTTGTTTATAATGACAGTCTAAAATAATTGATTAGAAAAACATGGTACAATAGATCAAATGAACATAAATAAAATACGAACAAGAAAAGGCTTCAAAACGTAAAGTTGTACTAATATATCATGTAGACTCATATTGTCAAGCTTTGCCTCTAACAGAAGAAACTAACATAATTTATGAAAAAACATGCATTTTATATTAGAGTAATTAATATTTCTAGGTAATGAAGAACAAAATTTATTCATAATTTGCAATATTGTACATCATTAATTAAATATGATAACTAGGCGGTAGAAAAATGAAGCACCAAAGATCATAAGTTGATAAAAAAATATAATAAAGTAGAAAAGTTTTGTGTAAATAATTGTTATATTTTTATTAACTCATCGTAGAGGGTTGCGCATTAATGAGGACCATCAGTTTTATACAAAGCGTAAAAATAGGCATAAAGGTAACCCGTCTAGTTTTTCTCTAGTAGTTTTATAATAAACGACTGTGCTTGATATGTTCCTAACGAATCAAAAAAAAACAAAGAGGGCCACTTCATACTATGTGTGATTGATTTCTCCTATTATTGAGCGGTAGTTTCTCTTCTCTTTCCATGTGATTGCATGCATGTCCCTAATTATTTGCCCGAGAATTGGTCACTATTGGACTAATTGGTGGCGTTAATCACGAACTAGCAGTTGCATCCAATGGATTGGTATGATAATTACGTGTTGATTTGTTGCAGTGTGGGTTCCTTCTTATTTTTGGACCATTGGTTTATGGTTTAAAAGGGATAAAATTATTAGCACAAAAGGCTAAACGGCAATAGAACCTACGTATTGAACCTTTTAAAAACACCTAATAGACTTCGCATGAAGGAGGAGAGAGTATGATTGTTTATTAGTTCTATTATTCTAGTGAGATAAGGCCTTATTTTAGAGTTTGGCACAATGTCCTAGAGTTACAATCATGGCATTGTCACTGTGGGTAATCAAAACATATCAGGTGAAATAATTCAAGATGTGTTGTTGAATTTGCACACAAAGATACTTTAGAAAATTGGTTAAATTTGAATTTCAAACTGTAAGCTCAACTTATTGAAACCAAAATTGAGGATATCAAGTCTTTTGACATACTTGTCAAGTATGTACATTAGAAAATCTCATTACTTATTTGCACATAGTCTATGGTAGAGATAACTTCACTTGCTCATCGCATATGTACACCTTCCGCAATTTCAGTTCATTTGCAACTGACATGCCAACTGTTAATTAATTGTAAAATGACTGTTCCAAATTTATTACTTGATGGGGGAGCGACATTGATGATATCGAAGATTTGCATTTTTTTACTTTAGATCAATAAATATGGGTTATGCATGATTATAAATAGGAGGAGCGGTGGCCGTGTTTCCCTTGCATGACCGATAGGAGACAAAACATTATATTTTTTGCACATCATAATAATAGTTCAATAAACAAGGATTCCTTTGTTGTGAGCCTTAAACAAGGTGTGCCATAATTATGCACATTATGTCATTCATGTGTTTTCGAATTTGTACCAACCGATCCCACAAAAATAAAAAAGCATATCCTAGTTAGAGCAGCAACCTTGTATTAGTGTTGTGGATTTGCAAGAATACCATTGTGTTTGATAGAAAGACAAATACTTTTACTCTGTAGGATATATACCCGAGTACGGTTTGGCTTCACACATGGTGTCTTTTGGAGTGAGCGGAGCACAAGTAGCTCTTCGTGCTGGCATGTATCCAAGTGCAACAGGCAGGCAAGGAGGTCTTTACCCCGCAATCAGCATGAATGGCGACATGATCCACGTATTGTCCCCTCCCCGCCGCCTTAGGCTGCTTATTTTCCTATATTTATCATATGAGTAAGAGTTTAAGTTGAATATGTAGTATTTTTTTAGGTGTGTGCATCTTTATTATGGAGAAGCCATGTGTTGTATCACCTTATGAGTCGAAAGGTATGTGCCAGTACTGCAGGTGGTTCCGAGTAGACAGAAATTTCTGGAGCTGAATTATCATGCTTGCCTGCCGATCAGATTGTCTCGTTCATCTTGATGAGTCGTTTCTTTGCTTGCCCCATCCTGGAAGAAGAACCGGATTCACGCCTAGCTAGTCATCCAATTGATTAGTATTGTGGTCCAGCGTTGGTTGGGAAACTTTAGATGCGGCAAGTTCTAGCAGCTTTGCATGTTTTTTCTACAGACCTGCAGTTTGCTTCACCTGTTATCCAGTAACAGATGCGGAAAATCACCTGGATGGACTTTCAGCAGTCCATTTCTGTTTTATTTTTCGAAATGGGAAGATCCACGGCTTTGCATCCTCGAATGCACACAACCTTTATTAAAAAAAAGTTTGGAGTATAATAGTCACAAAAGATAGAGTATCTCAAGGATCAGATAGAGTTGATACAAACACCAATCATCTAAAAAAAAGTAAGGGTCTCACAAGAGAGCGCATACAGTAGCTAGACATCGTCAATCTACTATGATACCGGCAGGAAGTTAGGCTGAAAATATCCGAATACCGTCACGAGACGCCATTTCTGTTGAAAACATGCAAGATTGTGTGCCTTCCAAATACCAGATACGACTAGTTTTCTTTTTTCCTCCTCAAACCTCTTCAACCAAACATCACAGACTTAATTTTTCTCATCTAGAAAGCGCACCCAGATATCCATGGACTTACAACCACATGAAACATAAGCTCCTTCAACCTCAGATCTATCTTTGTTCAACACCATATTTTCTTACGAGAAGGGCTCCATGCATGCTTACTTGGTCCGCATCAACTTTTTCTTCGGTTTTGCTAATTCTCGATCAACTAAGAGTTAAGTTAGAGCTCAGTTCACTCCATAACCACTAGATTTGTATTGTGGTTCGTGCGTCTCATAAGTTGTGAGTTGAGTTGAAACTGAGAGATTTTTCTGTTGCAAATAGTGTTACTATCGAAAAAGATTCAGTTGCAAGTGGTTGTAAGTTAAAGTGTCTGTTTGCAAGCGGGTTATAGATAGTTTTTTTTTATTGCAAGTGAAGTTGCAGCTGAGATATTTAAGTTCCAAGTGAGTTGTAACCGAGAGAAAACGATTCACATGGTATAAACAATGTAATAAAAAGTTATACATGTAATACAAATCGTGCATGACATTATTTGACTAGTTAAGCTAATTCTTATTCGACTAAAATTAGTCACAACCTTTTTTAATGAAATGGGAGTGGACGTCCCTGCCTTAAAATTTCATCAAAACATAGTTTCAAGAGAAACTTTTGCAGAGAATTACATGGGAGAGTTTACAGGGGGTAACACAAGTCTGGCCGCTGTTCGTAGCAACTATTCTTCGGCAGGGGCGGAGCCAGGATTTAAACATGAGGGGGGTGAATTTTTTTTGGAACAAGAATAATATATAGACAGTCATATTAATATAACTGTAGTAATATGGGTCTGAGGGAGTAGTAAATTAAATTTAGCTAGGGCGCAAGTTATGAAAACAATAATTTTTTGTTGTTTTCGATTTTCTCCTCAAGATAGTAGGTGCATAACAGGTTAGATTAACACATCCAACTAGCAAATCGATCCATTCTTTTATATGTACACGCACAGTAATTAACCAGACTACTAAGTTCTAATCTATATAAAAGACGACAATAAGCTACTACCTATTTGTGCTAGTGTGTATGCATACCTTTGGATTTGAGCGTAAATGTGTGTTGCTAGATGGATTTGATGGCGCCGCACCACGGAAGGGTTGAGTAAGATGGCGCCACACCACGCAAGGATTCAGTAAGAGATCGCCTCGCACGGAAGTATGCCGGAGCCTCTGCGATGTCCATAGGCTTGTCGTCTCATCACGCCGGTGGCTTAAATGAGCTGGTTTTCAGGGGGCTTCGGTGAATACTAGCTAGCTAGGAAATTAGGCTTGGGCCTTTAATCCTAATTACGTGATTAGCTACTGTAGTTAGTAGTACCAATGTATAGGGAGGCCCGATCGTTGAGGGGGGTCTAGCCTGCTCGCCCCCCTCTGTCTCTGGTATTAGACTTGGTCAAAATTTACAGAATTTGACCAGAGAGAAAATTTAGATGTCTTCTTTCCAAAAACAGAGTGAGTAATTGTCACCAAAGTTGTACCGTTTAGAGATTGAGCTACCATTACAAACTTGCATCCGTAGAGCAAATTGGTCCACTACCATTACAGAGCTGACACGTGGCGTCGTTATATTTGCGAAAAAACCCTATACATTTTTCTATGTGACATTTGACCTTAGGTGCTGCCTGATAGGCCGGTCCCATTTGTCAGTTTCAAAGAGATGATTAAAAGTTTAAAACGGAGGACCAGGAATCGAACTCATTATCACAACATGCGAAACTCACAAGAGCTAACCAGTACACCAACATTAATATACTTTTACGACAGTGCTCTATTATATCAACGTCAGCACGCATGCATGTATAGACATCTGAGCATCAATTGCACCTAGTGCAACGACGATGACACGACATGGAGCGGAGCTTGAGAAGAGCGCATGGCAAGCGATCTTGTTCCCGGAGAAGTCCACATTGGTGAGCCGCTTTGAGGTTGCCAAGTTCGTCGGGAATATCGCCT
The DNA here is from genome assembly GCA_916181665.1 of Avena sativa. NCBI lineage: Eukaryota > Viridiplantae > Streptophyta > Magnoliopsida > Poales > Poaceae > Avena > Avena sativa. The sequence goes on along the minus strand of OV702289.1, from coordinate 33,898,146 downwards.
GAGAGATCATTGTAGTATAGCTCAAGGAACTCGAGGTTGTCCATTGGCAAGGAGGCCCAACAACGGCGACATGAGGTCGATAATTAAGTTGCCGCTGAGCTCATGGTCGGTGAGCGATGTCATGTAGTCGATCCACGTGGGCACTAACAACACACCACCGTGCATGGTCGTCATGGACATGATGAAACATTTGGAGGCACCGGAGTCCGGAGCCGCGAGCGTCTTTGTTGGCCGCCATGCGTCGAAGTCAGGATCGCTTCGTTAACGCGCCACAAGGTGAGGTCGATGCCTGCATCTCCCTCGTCACATATCACACCCTTAACCTGCAGCTGGTGCGCCGCCTCCAGACCTAACGCCACCGCTACCACACCTTTATTACCATGGTAGGCTTTCACTATATACAATGGGATCGGGCGACAACAATAGTGACTGCACCGAGCAGTGGCCCGACGGGCGGGCAGCAATGAACGACGTTAGAGATAGATACGGAAATCCTATCTCTAGCAGATCAATATTGAACTTTGTCAGCTAGAGGATCGAGGACATAGTCGAGAAAAAACCGGATAGGTAGTCATGTATGCAATATAAATAGAGGCATCTTCTTTTGTATCAGGAAGACTGTTACGGTGTGTTGGCTAGTACACATTTGTGGTAGAAGCTTTTCTTGAGTTCGAATCCCCACTAGCGTTTGCTATTTTATTTATTTATTTCTTTGTCCACTGACATATGGAACCTGTCTGTCAAGGAAACCCACGTAACATGGGGTACACATAAATATATAAGGCTCTTTTCACAAAATAACGATGCCACATGTCACCTCTAGAATGATTGTGGACCAATTTGCTCCCCGAATACAAGTTTGTGTACCACAAGTTTACGTTTTGCAAGTTGTGGGACTAATTTACACCTCTTAGACAAGTTGTGGGACTATAGGTGTTATTAGCTCTTAGAGATTTATATGGCTTTGGATGCATCTCACATACGTCCAACTAGTGAGTGAAGTGGAGGATACTACCTTTTGAAAGTTTACCTCCAATGGGGAGTACGCCTCGGCATACAAGGCTCAATTTTTTGGAGCTAATTCCACCAACACGAATATATTGGTTTTGAAATGTTTGGACACCACAAAAACAAAATTCTTCGTCTGGCTTGCAATTCAAAGTAGGCTTTGGACGTTTGACCCGTTGTCAAAACGATGATGGTCAAATTGCGTTCTTTGTCCCCTATGCAAGAGATCTCTGGAAACAATCACTCATCTTCTTGCCAATTTCTGCTACACCTTGCGCCTATGGGGTTTCCTAAAAGATTGGATAGGCCTCCATGCCCTTGATGTTCACTAATGGTCGAAAATTTCCCATTGAGAGTTGGTGGCTCAAGATGATGGATGCATCAACTCCAACCCGGAAAGCCGTTGCGTCGCTCGCTGCGCTCACTTCATGGGAAATTTGGAACGAACACAACGCACATGTCTTCCACGTCGGTTCTTCTAGACAAGATTAAAAGAGAAGCTCGCTTATGGGGCTATTTTTAAAAAAATAATACAAATTATTTAATTAATAGCACGAATAATACTTAAAATTAGGAATTTTGAAAAGTAACGCAGCCTTGGGGTCTCAAACACCGACCAACACCCGTCGATAGTTGAACCACCGACAAGCATTCGCCATGCACCATCCTGGGCCTGCCTCTGACCAACTGGTCGGGAGTTAAACTCCTAAAAGGTCCTTGTCGGGAGTTCAAACCCTGAGGCCATGCTAGTTTTTCAAATTAACAATTTTGTGCATTATTTGTGAAATTAATTTGAAAAAATGCATTATTTAAAAAAATTAGCTGCTTATGGGCGCCAAACAATTGAGAGAGTTAATGCCGGGAGAGTAGGATATTTGTAACTCTTTCTTTACCCTTTTTTTTCAAACTCCTTGCTTAATTAAGGGGAAATGATAGGACTCCCCCGGGGGATACGATCCCCCCGGGTCGCTCGTTGCCCGTCGTCCCCTCGAAAATTTCCCGCCCGCGCACCGTCTATTTAAAACCGCCCCTCCCCTTCTTCTTCCTCACTCCAAATCCAATCCTTCAAATCCCAATCGACCTCTGCTCCTCCTCCTCCACCCCACGAACCAAGCCATGGCCTCGCTCCGGCAAAGCTGCTTAGCCGCGCCAATGTTGCTATGCAAGGCACCGACATTGCTACAAAAGGTCACCGGCGTTGCTACGTACGTCATCGAGGTTTGCTACATGGGGGTCGGCGACGGTGCTACGTGCGGCCAGCGGTGGTGCTACTCGTGATGTCATGTTTTGTTGCATGCGTCCGACAGTGGTGCTACAATATTACAAATGTTTTTCTATGAGATCTTCGGCGATGTTGGATTTGCTAGACATTTTTTCTATAAACTTTTAGCGGTTTTGCTACAATAGCGCAAAGGTTTTGCTACACTTGTTCTTCGGTTTTGCTACATTAGCACAATTCTTTTGCTACATAGTTTCTGGCGAAACTCCGGCGAGGTCTCCGGCGAAAGCCTCCGGAGAGGTCTACCGGCGAGTCTCCGGTAAGGTCGGGTTTGCTACATTAACACAACTTTTTTGCTACACGGTCACCGGCGAGATCTCCGGCGAGGTTCAGTCTAATTTTCTATTTTTTAGGCCGAACCGTTTTCTGCTACATGTAGCAAAAGCGGAACTAGTTGTAGCAAAAACTAGACTTTCTGTAGCAAAAGCAGAATTTTGATCCAAAAAGAGGACACGTGGTTGGCTGGGAACCCGGGGGATAAAAAATCCAAATCCCCCGGCGGACGCATAGGGCTGCCCTTAATTAAGGCAACTTTTACAGTAGAAACATGACTAGTATAATTTGATCTGACGTCGATAGATTTAGTCTAGCAGGCCGAGCTTGTAACTCAGTGGAAAAAACACATGACAAACCCAGCGAACCAGTCTCGTTTCATGGTTTGTATTTCGTTATCCTATGATAATGAAATTCGATCCTTGGGATTGCGTGGAAAAAATGCATCAACGGGGGGCCACCAATGCGCAGAACGTTGTACGTGATAGAGTAGAAGTAAACCTGCCCAGGATGATGAACATGAGCAATAGATCCAAGATAGAATAGACCAAGAGGAAAGAACCAACGTAAGCACTCTTGCGAAAGGCCGACTCCAGTCGGACAAACCTAAGCAAACTAGCATGATCCCGAGCTTATTCTGTTGCTACGGCTAAAGGTGGAGCGGGTGTAGTGATCAGAGACTACCATGGTGGCTTTCTAGCGGGAGCTAGCCATTTTTTCCCATTACCTAGCTGATGCTGATGCAGAGGGCGCTGAACTTCTAGCGTGCAGACGGGGACTACAAGTGGCACTCGAGATCCAAGCGAAGAGGGTGGTGCTGGAGACAGATAGCACGTCGGTGGGGGAAAAACTTCAGAAGGAGGGCGTGGATCGATCTCACCATGGTCCACTCGTGGACGGAATAAAGTCTCTCTTTCATGGTTTTGATGACATCTTGGTGCGATCGGTTTGAAGATCGGCGAATGAAGCTGCTCATAGATTGACATAGGAGGGGTGCGATAATAAGACTTGTAAGGTGTGGTTTAGGATCCCACCGGATATTATTGTTTCTACTCTTGTTACGATTTAATCATAAGCGCGGCGATTGTTCTAAAAGAAAGCATGATCCCGAGCACGATTCTGTCAAGAACTCAAGATGGAGTACCGTCGCAGTTATTCACAAACCTTGGGCCTGGAACAACATTTGGGCCGTGGCCCGACTATAGCTTATCTAGCTTGTCGATTTGTCTCGCTAGTATAAATTGTACTAGTCTCTTTTTGACACTAATATAAAATGTTAACGATCTTAGGATGCACTATAATAAAATGGAGTGTTGTTATTTACTCCCTCTGTTTGGGATTATAAGTCCCGCGCGGATAACTAGGTTGCCAATTTGAACAACAAAATATAAATAGTATAACATAAAAATTATACCATTAGAAACTTTAGAGGTTATATTTTTTAATAGTATAATTTTTATGATATATAAGTTATATTTTATTGGTCAAATTAACAACCTAGGTATGCGCGTAGGACCTATAATCCCGAACAGAGGGAGTACTTGATGTGAGTGTACCGTAAAAGAACTCTTGATTAATTGATTGAGCAAAGCTTTTGATTCTGTTTCAGAAAAAACAATAAATTCTGTCGAAAACGAAATCTTCGTCAACATTTTTCTAGTGAATCGTGGGTTATCCGTTTCCACAAACTGCAAACCCCACAGAAACCACCTGCACAACGATCAGCGTAGGACAGTAGGTACTCCCCATGGAGCTCGTGCGCCGATCGTTTGGTTATTTCGGGCCACCTAAACCTCCACCAAACCGCGCCAGCGAAGGAAAAAAAAAGGCGCCGCTTTTCGGTCGTCCAACGCGCATCAACCATCCATCCCTGCTGACTCCAGCAGTCGCGCCTCCACGAGTCCAGGGCGCATACGTCGGCGTCGGCGACGAGACTGACGACGGAGTGAGAGCCATGTTTGCTTAACTACCATATCTATCACTAGCCACCACATGTCAGGCGTCAAACCAAACCTCCACTCTCAGCCCCATATCAAGCGCGCCGACGGCACACGAGACCCTCCACAGTTCCCGCAGCCTTCTCCTACCTGCCCAGTCCAGTTCGGTCCGTGCAGTGCCGGTGTAGGTAGCTGCTAGCACGTACGTCCGCTCGATCCGCATGGGGAGAATGGCTTCCTCGGCGATGGCCGTCGTCGTGGCGATGATGCTGTGCGCGGCGGCGGCCGTGCTCGGGGTAGCACGAGCGTCGGACGACGCCGTGGTGGACGAGGACTCCCCCGGGGCGTCCTTCATCTTCGGGGACTCGCTGGTGGACGCCGGGAACAACAACTACCTCTCCACGCTCTCCAAGGCCGACATGAACCCCAACGGCATCGACTTCGCGGCGTCCGGCGGCACGCCCACCGGCCGCTTCACCAACGGCCGGACCATCGCCGACATCATCGGGGAAATGCTGGGGCAGGCGGACTACTCGCCGCCGTTCCTGGCCCCGAACGCCACGGGCGGGGCGCTGCTCAACGGCGTCAACTACGCGTCGGGCGGCGCCGGGATCCTCAACGGGACGGGCAGGGTGTTCGTGAACCGGATCGGCATGGACGTCCAGGTTGACTACTTCAACGTCACGAGAAGGCAGCTGGACGACCTGCTGGGCAAGGCCAAGGCGAAAGAGTTCGTCCGGAGGAAGGCCATCTTCTCCATCACCGTCGGGTCCAACGACTTCCTCAACAACTACCTCATGCCCGTCCTCTCCGCCGGCACCCGCGTCGCCGAGTCCCCCGACGGCTTCATTAACGACCTCATCATCCACCTCCGAGAGCAGCTCACGGTACGTAATTAATTTCATTGGCTCGATCATGGCGTACGTGCTCTCAATGCTCATGATCAATGAACCATATTGGATGCAAGCAGAGGCTTCACGCGCTGGACGCGAGGAAGTTCGTGGTGGCGAACGTGGGGCCGCTGGGGTGCATCCCGTACCAGAAGACGCTGAACCGGGTCGGGGAGAGCGAGTGCGTGAAGCTGCCCAACACGCTCGCCGCGCAGTACAACGGCCGGCTCCGCGACCTCCTCATCGAGCTCAACGGCGGCGGCGGCGGCGGCGGGCTCCCGGGCGGCAGGTTCTGCCTGGCGAACGTGTACGACCTGGTGATGGAGCTGATCGCGAACCACAAGAAGTACGGGTTCCAGACGGCGAGCGTGGCGTGCTGCGGGAACGGGGGGCGGTACGCCGGGATCGTGCCGTGCGGGCCGCAGTCGAGCATGTGCGACGACAGGGAGAACCACGTCTTCTGGGACCCCTACCACCCCAGCGAGAAGGCCAACCTGCTGCTCGCAAAGTACATCGTCGACGGCGACAGCAAGTACATCTCGCCCATGAACCTCAGGAAGCTATTCAAGCTCTAGACTAGATCCATCTGGCTTCGATCGGCTCGGTGACATGTTTTTTGGGGGATGGGATTGGTTTGGCGCGCGTGTAATTGGGAACAGGTTTCATGTATGAACTCGGTGCACGTTTGCGCATATCATGATGTGTTCCAGACTTATAGCTGCTCACATTTTATGCACGCGATCGGGTCGCTCTATGTGGTGAGTGGTGACTGTTAAAACTTAATCCATGTGTACTAACAACCGAACGTCTTATTTTATGGAGCAGATTTAGTATCTACAATATCATGCCAGCATATATATTGCATACTCCCTTACAAAGATAATCGTCCAACACACAGACATAACCAGCAACTGAATCAAACATCAACCATGTAATGCTCGTAGATGTTCTTGAGGGCATCTCTTGTCTCCCCTGCCAGCGGTAGCCCAACCTTCAGAGGAAAGGTCATCCAGGACCGAACCCAGAATGGTGTCGGTGGCGAGGCAGGCCCTCGCGCTGAAGTGGAGGGGTAGATGGCGTAGATGACATGGCATAGGTAGCAGGAATGTGAGCTCCTTGCTCCCCCATGTAGAGAGGAGAACCTACCCCATGGAAGAGCGCACGGCTCCCTGCACATTTTGCTCACCACGTCGGAGAAGAGATCCACCTGAGGTATCATAGCTTCTTTGAAGACCAACCTCCATTTCTTGTGTCTTCTTAGGATTATCCACCAAATCTGCTTAATAGAGATCTAAGTTTGGGAGTCAAATATCAAAGCATTTCTAACATTCCAAATGCTCTAGAGAAACGCAACACATATGACATTGGAAGCTTTATGCTTCTTGTTTGAAACCAAAATTTAGCTATTGACAAATAATCATGACCAAGCTCAGTACCGAAAAAATATAGAGAAATCTCGTGGACCCTAGCAACTACAATGCATTTGAAAAAAGTTGATCAACTGATTCTTCCTCGACACAGAAAATACAACAAGTAGGTTGGCCCATATTTATTTTCTTGAGGTCTCTTGTTGTAAGTTTATTATTTGCAAGTAACCACAGAAAAATTGAATTCATGGGGGAACCAGTGAGGACGATATTAGGGATGTAGATAGGAATCACTCCTCTAAAGCTAATGATGTTATGCCAGGAGATAGTCGAGTACTGACCAGTGGTTGTGTATTTCCAAATGAGGGAGTCATAGTTATCAGAGAAAGAAATGCTACTGCCAATTTGTTATAACTCAAATCACTATTCTCTCAGGTACTGAAGTTTCTTCGAAAAATAAGTTTAGGGAGCTCCCATCCCAGACATGTTGGAAAGTAGCCCGTTGTTCATTAGAAAATGCAATAGATCTCTCAGAATTGGACAGGGAGTGGGAATGTGCCAAACCAGGTATCTTCCCAAAACCCGATCTTAACACCATTCCATACTACCCATATGTAACCAAATTGGATAGACTTAACTGCCCACATGGAAATTGGAAGAATTTGTATTTTCTCAATAGAAAACATTTTAGTTTTTGTGTGTTGTATTTTGCATCAATGATGCTTTTAAACAAATTGTCACCACTGTTTGCATATCTCTTGAGCACCATGTTTACATTCCTGATGTATATTCTGTTGCCTGGTACATCATGCGGAACTTTTCGGTGGCTATGTGCAACCACAATTGATTCGTGCATCTTAGCCACCATGCATTTGCGGTGCATGTTCTACTCCGCCGAGAATAATTGGCTCTGAATAAATACAAGCACAACACTTTTTGGAATTTGACTATAGAGAAGTGGAACCCTTGAACTTCTGCACTGGTTTAAGTGACAACCATAAGCTTCAAATCTGGTTAAACTTACCCCTGAGACAATTGGAAGGTGGTTATGTGGTGACATGGCATCCTAGACATATGTGTTGTGCACCATCTCCGACCACGATCGACACCACAGCTATGAGGTAGGACGCCCCATGAGCGGACGAAAGCGTGGGATGCTCCACATCTCCCAAGGTACACCGACTCGCTGTTGATGTCGATGCGGTACACGCTTCTTACCGCAAGCTTTTAGTAATATGGGCGTGACTTGTCATTACGCGACTATCTCCATTATAGAAAGGAAAAAAGAGAGGGTCAAATTTTCTAGTAAATAGTAGAAAAAGGGCTTTCTACATAGGGATCGTGAAAACAATGATTTTTCTCTATTAGCTGAACGAAGGAATGACACTTCAAGAAAATCAAAAAAGGAAGGAAGTAATGTTCATGAGTACATGCACCTCTTTCTTCCCATCTTTTCAGAATGTATATATACCCAACTTCAACAATAAAGAGTATTTGCAGTTAACCCATTTTCTTTTTTAATTGAAATTGACCCATTTGCTTGATTACAATCATCTCTGTAAACAGCGTGCTACTCTAAACAGTATGCTCACTGAAGCATGCGTTCGCGCGTAACCGTTCGATCGAAATTTTGTACAGTCCAGATTGAGGCAAAGAGCAGTAGCGCAGTGACGCTGTAAATGTTCCGCTCGTAGCTTTGGGCCCATTAAGCCCAGACGGGTTGATCAGACTCACAGCCCAGCTCAGGCCGCCTCCCTCCCCCTTCCCGAACTCTCCCTCTGCTCCTCTCCTCCGGCCGCCGCACGGAGAAGGACGAGACATGCAGGCCGCCGCAGCGCGCGCGCGCCGCCTCCTTGCATCACCGGCGGCCTCCGGGATCCAGGGAGCGCTCACCGCCTCCCACCGCGGGTGCGCGGCAGGCGTCGAGCTAGTCCTCCTGCCCCATCTCGATAATGGCTTCCCCGCCTCGCCGTCCTCTCCGCATCACGCCAGGAGCTTCTCGTCCCACTTGCCCCGTGAGTTCTCTTACCTCGAATCCATCCATCCGCTTATGGGCGGCAGCGGGCTGCTTCCCGAGTAGTTTGATTCGGCATTTCGTCGAACTGGTGGTGGGCACGCCGGGTGGTATGCTAACTGTACGATCTCGAGCTCGTGGTCTCGAGGGCCTCATGTTGTTGAAGCCCGTTCATGTTCTAGGGGCAGCCGGTGAAGTGTGAGGATAAGGAGGTTCGAATGCCTTATGAGGGTTTAAGGGTTTAGGGCGATGGAAATGTTCACGAGTGCGTCATGCTTTAGGATTTATGGCTGACATGTGATAGTTTTTGATATACAGCCGTAATTTTCTTTTTCTTCTGAGTGTCTTGAGCTTACTGGTGATCAATTAGCTGGGACTTAGGGATTTGATTTTTCGTATATGGTTTAGATATCTGTATCCTGTGTGACAGCTTTCTTGGTTTTTGTGGTGCATTGCCTTGCTTGACTTACTCCAGTAGTTAGTAATGTATCGCCATACTCTATATTTCTAAGAATACACGTGCTTGTGTTGCCATTTAGTTCGCATAGAAGCTAAATGACTACTCATTTATGGAATTTTTTCGTTTATTGTTATGTTGCTTGTGATCCTTTAATGTACTAGTATCACATTTTCTCTGAGAAAGATAATTAGGTAGTGCAATCTACTTGCAAATCAGCTGAACTGACTACATTTTTTTTGATAAATTAGGTACTTTGCTATTGCAAACTGCAACTTCTCATTGGCAGAGCAAGAAATCAGTGTGCTGTCACATGGCAAGAGCTCATTTCTCAACAGAATCAAGCGACATCGACCACCCTAAAGGTTACTTTTGAATACTATGTTCTGCCCTTCACTTTTTTTTTGCTCATTCTCTTCCACGAATCCCAGGAAGTGTGTGCTATATTCGTGAACTTACTAAGTATTACTAGTGTTTAACTCCCATGACCTTATCAGTTAAAACTGCAACATGTCAAGTATTTCACTATTTCGTTGATGAAAATAAACACACAGCAGTATGGGCAAGTGCTGTAAGCCATCCGGATTCTACTTGGAAATATTGCAACCGAGTTTGTTTCTTCTTGGAAATAACCGAGTACCTCCCTTTGTAGTTTGTACTATTACGTCAATATATGTGTTTGTAAGTCCTGGTACAAGCCAATTTGAGTGTGATTCATAACAAATTCTCATGCATTGTTTTAATAGTACCCTTCAGACCTTAACCTGTCATGAAATCAAAATTAACAGATCAAAATTATACAAGTGAATAAATTTTGTGTGCTTCCTATATTAATTTATCTGTTGAAATCAGTTTTTTTTTGAACAGTCTGATAATAATGTAATGTGACATATATTTCTATCTGGTCGTATTTAATCATTGAAAAATCCCTAAGCTATTCACTTTGGTATTTTTTTCTTAATATAATGTTTCATTTGCGCATGTGAATGTTGGTCACAGAATCTGCAGAGGAGCTGTACCAAAAAATGCTGAAATCCGTTGAGGCCCAGACTATGCCTCCAAATGCCTGGTTATGGTCAATGATCAGTAGTTGCTCTAGTGAGGAGGACATCAAACTTCTTTTTCAGATTTTGCAGAAGCTAAGAATATTTGTAAGTCCAATCTGTTTTTCTCGTAAATTGAGAATGTTTCCTTGTGCCACCCTTGCATGCTCTGTGTATTTGTTGTATCTTATGTGTACCACTTGGAAAACCAGTTTAGTATACTGCGTGTCATGTAGTATTTGTATCACAACAGATGCTCATTTGTTGGTATCATCACCCTGTTTGGGATGAGTACGAGAAACTACCTAGTGTTGATTTTCGGGATCTTTATTTCTATGAGACCGATGCTCACTCAGCCGGGTGCCCGGGTTAATATTGAGCTTCCGATGTATGTTAACATATTGAAAAATTTCTCCGATGATTTTGAATACGCATATGAGCATGGTTATATGCTCTTGGATCATGATGTAAGTTGATTGTCCTGAATTCTTGATTGCCACATGAAGATTCTAACTATAGGTAGCAATGTTTCTGTTAGTCTTTTCTTTCCCCTTATAGTGACTAGTTTTCTTCCAGATGTTAGACAGGTCACAGGCAAGTGTATTCTTTGTACTCCTATTTATATGTTCCTATCATAAGGGGCTATCTTGAATTATTACTCTTTTATTGATGCAGAGGCTATCAAATCTTCGCATCAATGCGAACTTCAACGACCATCTCTGTATGAAAGTTTCTGAGGCTTGTGCTCGTGTTGGTGTCCTTGACTATGGTATGGTTCGGTCTCAAAATTTATCAGTTGTTACCTTGACTGATTATGGGCCAAGTGTTGCCTTTTGTTAGGTCATGAATATTTGTTTGATGTACTTCTAGTATTTAGCTCTAGATTGCCTTGTAGGATTTATATGTGCTTATCAATCCTAATGAAAGCAATTAAACAATGATGCTGTATAGATATTCAAACAAGAAACAACATGCCACTAAATATATTAATATTATTTTTTTCACAAACTTGAAACCATATTCACTAGGAAGCATTCGATAAAGTTGACATGGTCTGATGATAATGTGTGGTGCTTCTCAGTTATCTTCCGTATAGTGCATTGAAACAATAAGTTTTTTCCACCATCCGGTTGTGTGCATAAAAGAAATTATGGAACTTTGCTGTGTTATTTTCTTTGTGTCAATGCCCCATTACAACTTCAGAAGTTAAGGCTAAGGCCCTGTATGGAGAGAATGTATTTTTTGTGTCTGCTGCAGTATTTAATTGAAATTTGAATTAAATACAAGAGCACACACAAAAAACACAAAAATACTTCTAATCCAAACAGGCCTTGATGGAACTTGAAAACCCTTAATTCATCTTTTGTACCATGAATGCAGGGTTGAAGGTTTTATGGAATCACAATGTTTATGGAATAACACCAACCATTGGTTCTGCCCATTATCTACTGGTATTCAGTGTTACTAGCTCTTTCATCACTTTCCAAGTCGCTTCGTAATGATTTTCTCCTTCTACAGCAACATGCTAAAGAGCACAATGATATTAAACTAATGGAGAGGATAATGCAAGTCCTTAGGAGGAATTCCTTACCATTACAACCAGGCACTGCTGACATCGTCTTTAGGTATGTTTGCATATGTTCTCAGTTACTTTTTGCCGATATATACCATCTATTCCTTTCAGTTTAATTTTTTCATACTGTAGCATGCCAAGTTTCTACCCTTTTAGATTTAGGTGAATATGTGCATAGCTCTATAGAACTTAAATCAATTCTGGTGTTTTACTGCATCTTCTCTTTCTGTTTCGCATGATATTTCTGGCCAACTTTGGCCTTATTAGCCTAACAAATCCACAAAATCGTATCTTAGTAGACTATGAACTTCAGAAGTATGTTTAATCACGTAAATCTTTCAGAAATGGTATTGTAGAGTTTGTTATGATTTTGATTTGTATTTCAAATTTTCTTTTAGGCCAAGATGCTGATCATTTTTAGGTATTAATTCCATGGGTAAATGTTGTGTTATGCAGTATCTGCTATAACGCTGATAGATGGGATTTACTCTCAAAATATGCGGCAAGATTTGTTCAGGCTGGAGTCAAGTTGCGTCGCACTGCATTTGACATATGGATGGAATTTGCTGCCAAAGTTGGTAAGCAATTTTATTCTTATATAGATTATATTACAACCAACCTATGCCTAAGGTTAGCTGTGTTAGAGGCACATTGCCGTTCTAGTCCTCTGCCCAAAAGGTAAGATATTACTGCAAGTTAGAGATTGCTGAATATGTTCCATTCTTGGTGCAACTGGCCTGTCTTGCTCCGAAGGTAGTTATCCTCATTATAGCATCCAGGAGTGATAGTGATGTCACTGAAAATTAATGATTTGTTATGATTATTTTGGGTTGTGATGTTGCCTCATAATAATCATTTCGTTTGTTTACTAGTCAAATCACAGTTTTTCTATTGCTGTTTAAACTTTAAACATTTGGATGTTGGAGTTAGCACAAGGTTTTGTTCTGTTAAGGATGCTTTCTAATATATTTCTGCTTCTGCAGGAGACTCTCAATCTATTTGGGAAATCAATAGTCTGAGAGGGAAGTCTATCAAACACTATACTCTTACAACCGGTTTTGCATGTGCAAAGGTAATTGTTCCTAGTATGGACATTATTTTGTGTGTAGTGATAAACTATGATGCCGATTCTTCTAATGTTTATTTTGGGAACTTAACGAGCTGGATTTTTGTTCACATCTGTGCTTTTTTTAATATTTCACATAGCAATCTTCTAAATCAGCTAGTAGCCTAGTACTACCATAGCAGACCGGTATTATCACATAGTAGAGTATTATCACATAGTAGCTTTTTTTTCCTACCATAAACTGGCGGTGTTTCACCCCCATTGTGTTTAACTTGACTATATTAATTTTTTCTAATAGGAGACCCATTATAAATTGTCACTGCAGGGGTCTATGCTTGAACGCAAACCGGAAAATGCCGCTGCCACCATTAAACTCCTTTACAAGGTTGGTTTCACAATGCTAATTGCTATTAGATTTATGTTTCTGAAATACTGGTTAGTGCTTTGTATCGACCAGCAGCATCTTATTTTCTTTCTGGATAGCTCATTCTGTAGCTTTTTTGTTTGACTGCATCCTATTATTAGAGTATTCGCATTCCTATAATACTGGAATTCCTTCACACAGAAGGTATGAACATTCAACTGTTTTTTTAGTAGTATGACAATGTCTCTTCTTGCTCTTAATGTCCTTCATCTTAGGTGGATCTCATGCTACTATTGTCATTTTTTAGTCTACATATTTTTCACAACTCTAGGGAATCTGGATACCGTAATAGTTGGCACTCAGTTCTCACGGATGCAATCCTTGTTGAGACATTTGCCTGATGACGTTTTTTGGTTGTATGCAGCACCTCCCTGATCAGAAGAAACCCTTCGTGAAAGATGAACTCCAAAAGCTTGTTGCTGAATGGCCAACAGAGGTGATAAAAAGGCAGAAGAAAGATGATAGGAAGGTGAGGATGATATAGACGATTTAGTTCAATTTCTTAAGTCTGTAGCTCCTGGCAGACTGGCAGAACTGTTTCCACAGCATGACTCAAGTCACTAGCCTATAAGTTCTCACACTAATTGTAGCATAAAAAATCAGTTATTTCATCGAAAATACGTTGAGGTCTGTGCATTCAACTAGTAACAAAATCTCTACATATTCCAGGCAATGGAGGAAGCTTTGATTGAGGACATCCCTAAAATGATCAGCTCCATGGGGAAGCACGGCCTTGATATTTCTGTGGATCTGGACAAGCTTACCCCTCAGCCCGAAGCAGCGTAGAGAAGAAACACAGCTGCTGGACTGCTCGATGCGGCAGCTGCAAATCCTAGTATGCCCGATACCCGAGGAGAACATTTTTTTGACTGCGATGGATGCAGACCGAGGTGTTTGATCTGACATGTTCTGTTTGTTTGACTTGGTAGCACTAGCCTCTCGCACAATAACGTGTACACTATTGTTTGGGTACAATAGATGAAGGCGATTAAGTCCTTTTTGATGGAACCACATGCAGTTAAAATTCATCAAATCTGGGATAGACTAACTCGGGACAAAATAATGTGTGCAACACATGATTGAATTTTGCTTTCATTAGAACTCTTGTCCTGAACTACAAGTAATTTCAAGAGCTGCTTGTAGTCGAGTTTGAATGTTATAAGGCAGTTCATCTTTTAGTGCCCGACAACTGACTATTCATATACACAATCCACATCTGACCCCTACCATGCCTGATAGCAAATGGTCTGTGAGAGGGTGCAAGGGAGGCTTTCCAGTTTCCATCTCTTTTTACAGTATATTTTCTTTCCAAATAAGAGTATTGTGTTGTTCGTCCGTGGCCAGACAGGATTCTGGTCAATGAAGAAGCGACTTAGTTTGACTCATACAGGGTACTCCCTCCGTCCCGGTTTAAAGGACACAATTTGCAAATCATGCAATCCCAAAATACTTAGACACAAAAGCATTTAATTACTTCAGTGTGAAAAGAACAAACTGCTTGCATGCATATGTGTGAACAAATGTGAACGCTTTCTTAACTCTTTTTCTCCTCATGCATGTTCTACTTCATGCTATTAAATGGACCAATTAGATGACACCTAGGGCCCAGAGAATTGCAAATTGTATCCTTTAAACCGGGATGGAGGAAGTACCAGCTACCGGAGAAACAGCGTTCTATCTGATTATGCGAGGGTACCAACTAAACATATCCCACACAATTGTGTTTCTACTATGAGGCGATCCTTGGAAACTTTTTGACTAGTTAGAACTTTTAGATGCTCAAAATAATCGTATTTGTCTGCCTCAACGAGTTGTGGCCAAACAAATACTCCCTCTGTTTCATAATATAAGCCTTTTAGGGTGTGTTTGGTTCAACTGTAGATTCTGCAAAAGCTGTTGTGAGCTGTGAACTGTGAGAAACCTACTGTGGGCTGAGAACTGTAAGAAAGCTGCAAGTTGTTTGGCTGGAGCAACTGTAAAACTGTGAATTTAACGAGAATTATCTGTAATACGCCTAAGAATCTGAGGAGGCTGTTTATACGTCAATTGACTGAAATGGCAATATTATGTAAAAATACTTGTCATTTATTGATGCTTTTTTTTTCAAAATGTAAATTTGAACCGCAATACTTGAATATATTTTAATTTCACTTTATTCCAAACATTATTTTATTTTCTGCTCAAATTCAAACATTGAGACATGGGAATAAAAATCAACGTATCACACGATTCTTCACATTTACAACATGTTGCCACATCTTTACATGACCGCAGCGAGATATATCGGATCAAATATTTTTTTTAAATAATCAAGAAGCTGCCCTTTGGCGTAATGCATATGTATGTGCTAGATTTTAATCTACTCCTGTCCCTGCACTCAAACACCTCCACGGCTCCAAGCAGAGAACATATACAGTCCAACGACCGCTCCAATCCCCACGCTACTATGGCACCACCTCAGCGCGTCTATCAGCCGGCGGCCGCGCATACAACCTCCAGTTCTACTAGCTTGTGAGATATGGATGGATTCCCGAGATCTAGTTCAGCTCCAGCAGTACAACCATCGTGCACATGCATCTCCGCCACTGCAGCTCCTGAGGACGGACAGTGTGGGAGTTGATGTAATGGAAAAGAACCTCGACGAATGGCACAAGCTAGGTGGGGATCGAGGGCCACGAACCACACAATTCTAGGACAATTCATGTCAGAGTCATGCAGAACCGGCGAGCGGCGGCGTACCTATACACTAAAACGTGTCTAGATACATCTCCTTTACAAACCTAAAACATCTTATATTTCTAAACGGAGGGAGTACTTGCCTGGTCTGTAGCACACTCACAGGTTCAGTCTTAATTTTGCCTGTTACATCAACCAGAGGGAGCAGAGGATCAGGAATTGCTCGTGGTCCCAGATGTTTCTTCAGTTGGCTCACGTGGAAGACCGGGTGGATTGCCACGTTGGCCGGGAGCTGAAGTTTATATGCCACGTTTCCCACTTTACTCAGGATACAAAATGGTCTATAAAATTTGGTTTGAAGCTTCCGTGAACTGCGCAAGCCAAATGCTGACAGTCTAGATACATTTTCTTTACAAATTTAAAACATCTTATATTTTAAAACGGAGGAAGTATAAGAAGTCCATTTCTTTGGCTCGGCAGCAATCATGCATCTGGGATAATTTTCCGCACATTGATTCACTCTCTCTCTATTTGTCCATCCGATTGGGGATGATAAGCCGAGTTGTATCTCAGATCAACATCCACTTTGAAAATATCTTTTCATAGCTTACTGGTGAATATCCTATCCCTATCAGAGACAATTGCAATTGGTGGCCCATGCAATTTTATGATGTTATCTATGAAAAATTCTACTTTGATTATTATATGTTTTTAGACTAAAATTGTTTACCAAAATATCATATTTTCTTAGAAAGAGTCACACACTCACTTGTGACTGAAAAAACAACTCAGTTGCACCCCATTTGCAACTGATAAATACAATTCACTCAGTTACGATCTCACTAGCAACTGTAAAAACAACTCAGTTGTAACCCTATTGGCAACTGGAAAAGACAAGGCACTCAGTTGCGACTCCACTTGCAATTGTAAAAACAACTCAGTTGCAACACCATTTGCAATTGAAAAGACATATATAATTAAAGAATCTCAGTTGAAAACTCACTCGGTATTGAAAAATATCAATTGCAACTAGAAGTCTCATTTGCAATCCCACTTGCAACTGAACCTCACTTGCAACCCCACTTATAGATAAAAATATCTCAGTTCCAACTTCACTTGCAACTGAAAAATTACAATGACAACCCTATTTGCAACTGAAAAAGCGAATCAGAATTTCAAAAATTAAAAAATTCTCAATCAAATGATGCCATTTCAATATTAGTTGCAAGCGGAGTTGCAATTTATATAAAAAAATCCCAGTTACGACCTCAGTTGCAACTCATCATTGGACAAAAAGCGGATCACGATTTCAAAATTTTATGTGAAATAATGTGGTTTTAATCTTAGTTGCAAGTTAAGATGCAACTTCTATAAGAAATCCTGTTGGACTATAAAAGCAATTGCAATTTCAAAATTTTATGTCAACTTATGTGGTTTCAATCTCAGTTGCGAATCAAGCTACAACTTTTATAAAAGAATTCCACCAGACTATAAAAGGGATCACGATTTCAAAATTTTATGTCAAATAATGTGGTTTCAATCTCAATTGCAAGTCAAGTTATAACTTTTATAAAAAGAATCCTACGGGAGAAAAAGTTGCATGTCTGTTTGCAATCTGTATAAAATAATCTCGGTTGCAACTCATCGGAGAAGAAAAGCGGATTACGGTTTAAAAAAGATCAATTAATATCATTGGGCCTCGGTTGCAAGTCTAGTTGCAACTTCTATAATAAAATATAACAGACAAAAGACGTATTGTGTTTTAAAAAATCTCGATCAATTGGTATCATTTTTATCTTAAAATATCGCAGCCTGAACAAGTATCTCTATCTAAAATACAATTTAGACGAATAGCCTCTACCACACCTACTATATATACACGAAAATGTTTGCTCCATCTCTCTATAAATTGCAGCCAAGTACTATCTAGTAAAGTGATGACAATGCGTCTTAGTAGGAGCGACATGCAAAAACAAACCTAGATGAAAAAGATCGAAACCACAAAATATAAATCTATTTCTCGACAGTCGTCATATATGTTTAGTATCCCCGCTAAAAATAAATCATTTTACAAAAAACAACAACAAGAATAAAAAAAAAAGTTCCAGCAGCGAGATCGCCTCCCACCACTACCTCATGGCTTCCCGCTCTAGCTTAGTCAATCTAGCAAACAAAAGGTGAGAAAAACGACAAAAAACCAAATAAATGAAGAAGCCCGACGGACAAAGGAATGCAGCCACGTGGGCCAGCTCAATGATCAACACAACATGTAACGAGGATAGAGGCTATGCACGCTAGCTGAACAACCAGCGACAAACGCACCAATCTTGACCACCCGATCAAATCAATGGTACACAAGCTAGCTGTGACGTAAGCTACGTCACAGCTAGATGTGTTTTAGCAATTCCGCCAAACTAATACTCTGAACTACAGTACATGGTATTGTTTTTATTTTAAGTATTTTCATCATAATAAAAACATTAACAAAAGGCATAATACACCAGCAGAATAAATAGATAAATAAAAAACAGGATCGATCTGCTCTGTATTATTCTTCATACGGGTTTCGCGAAGTTGCAGCCGAAGACGTAGTGCGTGGACTTGTGCCTGACCATCCTTCCTAGCCCTTGAGCGCCACCACGCCCCACCTCTACGCCGGTGAGCACCGGTAAATTCGACATCATCTCAATCCGATCGGTGAGGTCGCTCATGTATACGTGTACTTGATCACCACGTCCACCAAAGTATAGAAAAACCTGGCGATACAAAACCTGCCAGAGCCCAGCGGCACGAGACGAGTTTTCATCGGGACCCAGCAGCTCTCCGGCCAGGCCAGATCGTCCCACGCCATCATCGGCACGGGCGCTGCCGCTCCAGACACGGTGGACATGTCGAACGCGCAGAGCTGCTTATGGTCGCGCGAGAAGCCAAACCAGAGGCCGTGCTCGGGTACGTACTCCGCAAGATCTCTGAACAGTAGCGTCCAGTCACCGGTTCCACCGTCTGGTTTAGAGCAACAACAGTAATATAGCCAAGAAGACTGTGTCATATCATCTATAGTTAATCAAATAGCTAATATGTACAATAACAAGCTATATAAATACTCTCTCCGATCCATATTACTTGACTTGGATTTTTTAAAATTTGGATGAACCTATATACTAAATAGTGTCTAGATTCATTAAACCTAGACAAATTTGAGTCAACTAATATGGGTCGGAGGAAGTATATTATTTTATCAATATTTGGTCTATCACTCACTCTCACAAAGTATTTAGAGCATGTGCTAGAGCTGGCTTTTGTATAAGAGTTCACACTTATTCTCTTTCCTTTTCTCTCTCTTTCAACTATGCATAAATATATTATTTAATATCTTATAGCTCAGCTCAGTTCACACTTATCCAAGCAAAATTTCCTAGAAAATAAGATAATCCCACCAGCCAGAGGAGGTGGAAAGAAAAAACGCTGCAGCAGCAAACAAGTCCCCACCAATGTAGCTAGGCATTTCTCTTGTTAAAGGTTAGACCTTCGTTTCTTATATTAACGGAACTGCTGCACATAGCTGAATACGCATGGACGAGCAGAACCAGAGGTTGAACGCGCCGATGACGCCGGGAACCTATGCGTGTTATGGAGAGTGGCACCTTCTCAGGCGATATGTGGAAGGTGCGCTACGGCACACCCACATGTCTATACAACTATAGTTGTGGTGCGTTTTAGGAGTATTACTAGGAAATTAGGCGCAGCGACACGCTGCGCCCGTGGTACGGGCAATATGCTTCAGATCATACATTGATTGAGTTAACGTATAACCTGTAATTTTAGCCAGGACCATCTTCAGATCATGAACTTAGTTCACTATAGAACCCGTAATACTTTGAAGGGAACTGCACTATAAGGCCATGAGCCTAGTTCCACAGCTTCAGATCATGCCATCTTGGAGTTCAGTAGGTGTTGTTGTCGAATGATTAGACTGCTGGCAAAGGTTCAGATCAAGACCATCAACTCTCCTGCCCATTCGTGTTTGTAGAATTGCCAGCCAGATGTGAACAACAAAAAAACATACACAGGTGAGGATAGACCATCTGTTGAGTAAATCATTTGGGAAAAATCTGTTGGGCGTACATACTATAATTGCAAAATAAAATGCTAGATATCGAAGTTCCATATTACCTATATCTGATAGGGACCAAATAATTTGAGCTAAGTATATCACTAAGTAAATAAAATGACAACCAGAATCTCGGGAGTACTGGTAACGAATTTAATGTAATTTAAGTACGAATAGAATGTCAACAGAGGCCCTAAAACACCATGGAATTGTGTTAAAAGTATATTAACAGTGTTGCCTTTTCGTTAGTAGAAAATCAGCAGCCCATAACTTGAAATAGTCCACCAATAGCTAGGAAAACAAAGGTTATGGAATATTTACACCACACCTCAGCTTACAGACGCCTAAATTGCATCCGGGAGAAATATCAGTATTCGTAAGACATGAGATATTAGTCTGAATCTTCAAACCGTGAGTAGAATCTTCCCTTTATCTAAGAGTAACATGATTGGATAAAACCATGATATTAGTTATATAGAATTCGCTTCATTGTTGGTAAGCCATGTACTTTAGCGCCCTCCCGTCATACAGTTTCTTCTATGATGGGCCTCTTTGATTCTTTTCTGAATGAAAAAAATTTGATCACATTTGATTGTTGCCACGCGTAACCATGTCACTTTTTCATAGACAATATCATATAGAAAATTGGAATCATTAAGCACATGGTGGTGGTGGGTTGGTGGGGGTCAGTCTGTGCCATATTATCCCTTCTATGCTTCAAATAGCTGCAAGGTTGTAACACATTGGCCATGATAAAAATATGATGCAAAGCTTGTAGATTCTGACCTCATCATGAAGCTAGGAGCAAGGAGAAGTTGTAATACCTTCCAAGAAAACCTTGAAACTAAAAGAACTGATGTGTTGACCGGGCCTCACTAATACCATTACCTTAAGAAAATGTCCATTAATGTTGAATGTTAAGTTCCTGGAAAAACAATAGAAAATATCAACCATCAATCATCGTCGAAATTAGCCATTACATTTGTAAAGTACATGCTGACAATAACTAAACGGAAGATTAATTTATGTGTAAACAATTTCTTAATGAAGTTAGTGCTACAGTGAGAACAATACGAAAGATATTTTTGGTAAATCTCACCTCAGAACAATATTGCTGAAAGATGACATAAGCAAGTAGCTACTGAGAAATTTCACCTCAGCAACCAAAGATCCGCAAGTCAAATATAATGCAATGGCAACAAACAAAATAGACAACCTCTTTTGCTACCTGCGAAGCCACCTTCATGTACCTTCAACCTCCTCGGCAATATCCTTGAAAGCTGCATGGAGATGCATAGCAAAAAATAAAAAAGTGAAATCTGAAACATCTTGAAGAGCCTACAATTATACAGATCAGCATTCAAGTGAAAGGAAATCATGATGTGCTGATACTTGAGATATATATCATTTAGTGAATAGGCTCTAAATTTTTCAGGGATAAATAGCATCATCTACATTTAATAGTATCGGCGAATAATCATTTAACTGGGTTTACAATTTGATTATCAGAATTCATGAAAACTTGCCTAAACATGCTAAAAGTAAATTATCATTGCAAGATATAATCTTACTCATTGGCTCTAAAGCACGCCATCTTAGTTTGCTTCTCTGAAACCACAAATGCTGACAAAATAGAAATCCAATTAACTGCCACTAACAGCTATCCAAGGGCCAATAAATATTATAGCAGGATGAATTAGCAGCAAAGGTTAAGAAGTGGACAATAAAATCCGGAGGAAGGTCCGATTTGCCGTGGAAAATGCATCGATGGAAGAAATAAATGAATAAGAACAGAAAACGAATAATAGAACTAACAGAGGACATGGTCCCGGAGGAGGTGACTTAGAACAGAAGAAGACCAACCTCGCCGTTGAGTCGGAGGAGGTACACGACGCTGACAAAGAGCCGGAGGAAGCGACATAGAAGGAGGATGACATCGGCGGCGAAGGAAAGCGCTGAATGGATTCATACTACAACCTGCAGACAACAAACACGCTGATTATAAAAGGAATAGAACAAAAATCTAACATGATCAGAAGAAGCAGAGGGCTGCAAACATGCATTTGTCGCCTACCAAAATAAAAAAGTAATCGGATAAAAGAACGCAAGAAACATGCGAGAAAAAGAACTAAGAGATCAAGACTGTATCCAAGGTTAATCAGAGAAGCCATACAACAACACTCTAGGTTCGCAAGAATCAGTTTGTCAAACAGATGACCTGCAATAAAAACAAAGATTCATCAAACTACTGGAATTTGGCTAGAGAGCATTGACCTCCACCGTGATTAGAGTTGTCCAAGTCTTCGCTCTCCCAGTGCATCCATGGAGAGTAGCGGTGGAGAGGCAGAGCACGCGGTAATCTGGGCGAGGACCCGATTCAGTTGACGACGTCGTCGGTCCCCGGCGACTCATGGCCCGGCCAGCCGGGGCAACTAGCGACGGCGATTGGGAGGGTTCCTGATCTTTTTGGTATGGGAAGACTGCAAATCGTGGAACTCCTAGATTGTTCGACCGTGGATGCGGGGAAGGGTCGGGATAGCCGGCGGCTTTAGAGGAGGTGGTCAATGGAGACAGGGCTCAGCCGTGAGGAGGGCGACGCTGGTGAAGCTCTTAATCGGATGAGGGAGAGAGAAAATCAGGAGAGGCATACGGTTATTGAGCGGTGGGAACGGAACGAGATAAGATCCGCAACAACACGTACATACCTGCAGAGACTTACGTGGCAATAAGAAAAAAAGGAAAAATACTGTAGATGCACGGTTACTGTAGATGTGATCTACAGTACCGAAGCCTAATTTGGTGTAGCTAATCGATCGCTGAAGCTCTCCACTTTCATATATGTAGAGATAGTCGTGAGTCAATGAACCGGGCACTGTGGATCAGCGGGCGACGTGCATTAACCTATTGTTGAAGGGCACAACGAAGGATGAGCACGTCCCCATCGCTGCCATTGGGCGGGGATGCAAGACACCCGCTCGATGGGATCCTGGCACCTCCAAGGACATGGTCACGCCGCCGCTGAATGTGAGCGCCACCGTCGGCAGCGTCACCACGCCGTGCCGGCCGAAGTCACGCACGTGTCCAGAAACCCCATGGACAACACAAACAGGTACCCACACTCGTGGAAAACGGGCATGTAGTCCTGCGCCATAATGGGCTCTAGTCTCGGTTTTAGACCTGAGACTGCCAAATCGAGACTAGAGGCCCCTATCTCTAGTTTCGGTTTGCTACGGCCCAGGACTAGAGTCCACAACGTGGCAGTTTGCGCGAAGCGGAGGGCAGAACCCCTCTAGTCCGGCGTCATAACACCACCCGGGACTATACTGCGCGCGGCAGAGATTCGTGTGTTTTCATTTTTTTTTCTTTTGTTTCACTATAATTTCAAACATATTTCCGTACACTTATTTTACGTTACTACATACACAATACACGTTGATGCATATATATAATTAATATTTAATCTCTTGAGAGCATACATATATATACAATATTCGATCATATCAAAGGAAAGGGAATGTTTGAAATTACATGATCATTTATGATATATCATATCAATTACATGGAGATCACTAAAACATATGAAGTTCATCGTCCTCCACATAATGTTCTCTTTTTTCATCAATGACCTCCACATCATGGGATCCCAATGATCGTTTGAATTTGAAAAAAAAACTATGTACATGTCATCGCGGCTACGAGTCATTTAATGTATTTCAAACCTACAACATCTTTCACCTCTAGATATAGACCGTGCCCACTTGCGTTCTCCGCCAAGTTTCATCTCTCTATTGATAGTTTTTTTCCTATAATCTCTCATAGCCTACATGTTTAGCTAACAATCGTCCGCCTGCTATAAATTCCATTCGACGGTGGCTAGTGCAATGGTATTTATCTACCCCCATGGACACCCACTTAATATCTAGCGATTATTTATACTAAAATTTTGCACCTTGTTAAAATTCAGTTTCTCAACTTATGAGTAAATGGAACTTTTTTTGTTGATCATTTATCATGATTAGTGATGTGAAGATGTTGTCGAATATGGAATATCATATTCTTAGTTGTATTGTTCAAACATTATGGTTAAAAATACACATGTGTAAATATAAATGTATTTTATAGCATAAGTTACACCTATTTTTAAGGAGAACTAGTTAATATGACTATGAGATTATCTTTGTAAATTTTAGTTTTGATTGTTATCAGTGTTCATGTTTGTTTTAGTTCCTATGATCAATTGTAGCATTATATTTAATAAATAATGTTAAATTATTGTAACATATTGATCTCTTTGTTGAGTCATCATCTCTCAAATGAGAGCAAATTAAAATTTAAAGAAAACTGCATGTCGGTTATTTTGTGTCACTAGGCTAAATTACAATGTATTTAGACTATTTTGTTTGTCTTTGCGTTACTTTAATATCCTTAAATATCTTGGTATAAATCTATGAAGCTGCTATAACAAATATATTGAGAGGGGTTTCTAGTGTGTGCAACTAAGTATAGGCACTTATGAAATTCTAGAGTATATAAGGTGGTTATCGATTTCGCAAAAAAAAGGTGGTTATCGAGGATCATGTGGCTGAAACACCAGCATATCATGTGTCTTTGGGTTTTGTGATCCGAGTGTTCATTTCATGTACCCATGTGGTTAATAATTAGCCGGTAATGAAATCAAGCCACCAAGATTCAAGTCCTCATGGACGTAGATTTTGATTCTTATTATTTTAAAAAACAATATTGTTGCAGGTGTTTTTCCTACCACATTCCTTAAAAGAACAATTAGACGGCAATACTAAATTTTCACTGCACGGCTATATCGCCTTCTCTCCAATAATTAGGCAATTTGTATGAAACCTGAGTCAAAATATTTCATCTAGTCGAACCGATTTTCCTCCGAAAAATCTGTTTGGTGGCACTCTTCTTTGTAGGGTAGGCAGAAATTTGATTTGATTATTATGATTACAGGGCATCGCATTACAGGAACATTTTACTTGCAATTCCTTGCTTCGGGATGACCTGCGTTTTCAATGTCGTTGCTTTTTTAAAATACGGTTTTGCTATTTCTCATGCGTCTGAGAAATAGTTATTTCTCAGTCGTCTTGTTCACCGTTGGATTTTGATTCCAAGATTCAATTGAGCCATCTGGTTGTAGTTTTTTGTTTGTAAACCATGTATATTTCCATTCGATTGAGCCAGCCACGTCAGCCAACTGAGAAATAACGCCCTTTAAAATAAACACCCACGAGAGATCTGAAAACGTCGACGATATATAGCGCGCAACGCGCATGCAGTAGTAGTAGTTCACACGGGCGGAGGAGCAGCCGCGCGCGTCCCGCCGGCGGCCGCGCGTCCATCGCAGGTCGATCGCACCGACCTAGTGAACCGACCTTTCCCGGTTTGCCTTCCTTTCTTGGCGCCAACGAAACGAGAACGCGCGAACCTCCGGATATAAATACGGCCCCCAGGCCCCAGGGAGATTCGCCTTTCCCCGGTCCTTCTCCTTCCTCATCCTCATCCAGTCCGCCCTCCTCCCTCTTTCTTCCTTTCTTGGCGTGGGTTGCAGGAGGAGACGGCCGAGGTCGAGTTCGAGCTCGGCGACCAAACCGGCCGGAACGTACCGCCTGCCGCATCCGTAACCGTAACGTACGTCGCAGATGCTGTAATAACTGGTTTCTCCGTCCGTTACTGCTGCTCTGTTTCTGTTCACCTCCCATGATCCATGCATCCCACAGAGGAGCGCCGGCGTACGCGCCCCATTCTTTTCAGTGGTATTTGCCAGAGTAGTTAGGGCACAGACGGCGCGGCACTGAAGATGAGGAGGCGCGGCACTGAAGATGGTATTTGCCAGAGTAGTTACTTGTCCGATTGTCTTGAGAGGCAAACAGGGGGGAGGGGATCAACCGACCAGGGGGACTGCACATTGCTAAGCCTCCACTGACTGACGCAGTTCCACCGGCCTGTTGAGAATTTGCGATCAACATGCAAATGCCCAACTGACTGACGCAGTTCAATTCTCACCTTAAGTAACTGAACTAAAATAATGTTTAATTATTGCTGCTTTAACTCGGGACCTGATTGCTAAGGGATCGGAAGACTAAATCTTTCGGTTCACGTACTGCTTCTCATCATCCTGTAATAGTACTGCAACTCATCCATCACAGTTAATTCATTGCTGTCAGGTTCTGAATTGTCCTACGGTTCTCGGTTCAGGCATACATGTATGTCACCGATCGTCCACAGCTTGGCGTCTTTAAAACTCAGCGTGTCACATAATTAAGAGATTTGCATCATCTTTGACTAGTTGTGAATCCTGTGGTGTTTCAGTTCAGGCATGCATCTATGTTACTACCACCGATCAATCACAGCTTCGCGCTTTAAATTCAGCGTGTCAAATTTAGCATGAACGAAAAGGCTCCTTTAATACTTCCTAATTACATGATCCATGTTCATTGTACTACGCACGTTTTGCGGTTTTCAGTTCAGGCATGCACCGATCACTTGCATCTTTGCGTCTTTAAATTCACCGTGTATAATTTAACATGAAAGAAACTGGACCGCCTCCATGTATGAACAGGCTTGAACATTTCCTATAGTTGTGTGATCCATGTACAGCTCAATTTAATTACTACGCGTGTGTTTTGCATTGCTCTAGACACTACTACTAATCCTGACGAACATTGGCAAATGCAGGCTTGGACACTCTGAACATCCGCCCAGAGTTCTTCTAGCAGACTGACTGATCAAACGGTTTCAAGATGAGAAGAAGCGCGGGCCATCTCCTTCTCGTCGCCGTGGCGCTGGCGATCCTGTCCTCACTATCCCCCGCAGCCAACGCATGGAGCCTCTTCTCCTCCGCCTCCAAACCGACGAGCCAGAACGGCGCCGCGTCAAGGCCGCCGCCGCTGCTGCTAGACGGCACGGTGGCCGAATTCTCGATCGACGGCGGCGCCGGCAGCGACGCGAGGGGGCTCAAGCTGCTGGACGGCGCGCGGCGCAAGATCGCCGAAGCCACGGGCACCTGCTGGAGCGAGGCGTACCGCGGCCTCTTCGCCAGCTGCGCCGACATCATGGCCGACAAGGAGCGGCAGGCCAGGCTGGCGTGGCGCCTCAGCGGCTGCTTCCAGGAGGACTCGGGCCGCCCGCCGCTGCCGCGCTGCGACGACGACGACCGCTCACGCATGGTGCACTGCCGCAAGCGCCTCTCCGAGTCCGAGGAGAAGGTCTTCCTCGAGTTCTTCCTCCAGACAAACACGCTCTGCCACCAGCTCCAGTACGCCCTCCACTCCATCATCTTCTTCGTCATCCTCCTCGCGTGATTCTTTTTCTTGGTTGATCTGTAACTGAACTGTGCGTGTGCATTGTGCGTCAGGGCGGAGGCGTTCAAGCAGAGCACGGAGAGGCTGGTGAACGAGCTGGCGCGGTCGGCGACGGCGGCGAGCGAGAAGCTGGCCACGATCGAGGAGAGGTCGGGGCAGATCATCCAGGAATCAGCAAAGCTCCACGGCTCCATGACCTCGATCGTGTCGCAGACGGCGCACCTGACCGCGGCGTCCGACGGCATCAGGACCCGGATCGGCGACGTGCTGGAGCAGTCGGCGGCGATCGCGGAGCAGTCGAGGCAGATCGCGGCGGCGCAGGCGGCGCTCGGGGAAGGGCAGGAGGAGATGCGGGGCCGGATCGACGCCGGCATGGCGCGGGTGGAGGAGGAGTACGCGAGGCTGGGCGAGGAGATGGGGAGGCTGAAAGAGGAGGCGGCCGGGATCGAGCGGGAGGTCAGGCGCGTCGGCGACGCCATGGCGGCGAGGATGCAGAGCCTGCAGGAAACAGCCGAGGAGATCGGGAGCGCCACCGGCAAGTCGCTGGAGAACCAGAAGGAGCTGCTGGACGGGCAGGCGACGGCGATGGAGGGGCTCGCGGAGCTGCGGGGCTTCCAGGCGCAGGCGCTGCGGGAGAGCAGGGAGACGGTGCAGAAGCTGGCGAGCTTCGGGCGGCAGCAGCAGGAGGAGCTGCTGGCCCGGCAGGAGCAGATCCGGCAGGCCCACGCCCACCTCATGCACAACTCCGAGTCCATCCTTCGAGCGCAGGAAGAGTTCAGCGCGAAGCAGGCCAACATCTTCGCGGCATTAGACAAGCTCTACGTGCTCCACAACGCCATCCTGGTGGAGTCCCGCTTCATCAAGGCATTCTTCTTCTACTGCTGCGTCGTCTTCCTCCTCTACCTCCTCACCAGCGCCAAGCAGACCTTCGCCATTAGAGGCCACCTCTACTTCGGTAACTATATATCTTGTGGACTGAATTCATTTTGCAGTAACTAATTAACCTTGCTGAACCCTGAAGATTGTTACTATGTCCATTTGTTTATTGTTGATCAAATCAGGTCTGTGCATCACCCTGGCGGTGGAGGTCATGCTCATCAGGTTGGGCGCCGCCGACGACCTCACAGAACCGTTCGGGATCGTGTCCAAGGTGCTGCTTATCCGGTCGGCGTTCCTCGCCGCCGCGGCAGCGCAGATCCTGCACGCCGTCTTCGCCTTCAAGTACGGAGAGCACGACCTAGAACCGCAATCTTCCGTTAATTGCACATCACATTGCGTTGATCTGACAGCCAAATTTTTCGCTGCAGGGATTATGAGGTGCTGAACCATCAGCTGCTCCGGACGCTGGTGGAGAAAGTCCGGATAATTGAAGACAACAATACAGGTTTGCTACTAGTTCTAGTACCAGAAAATGACTTCCGTTTTCATCCAACCATTTGCGGCCGACTGCTGTTTGAATTCTGAATCTGGGGAGTACGAATGTTGACCAATAACTTTTATGATGCTCTGGTCTGGTCCAGGAGACAAGATGTGTCCATGGAGTACAGGCAGTGATGATGAAAAAAGCCTCAGTGACTACTCGTGGGTCTTTGATGATCTACAGGAAGAAGAGGACAGCGAAATCGATCCAGATTTCGTCCTCCCCAAAGACGAAATCTGCAGGAAGGATCAACTTTTCCAGGAAGAAGTCGCCGAGAATTCACTCATGAGGAGATACAACCTTCGGGCGCGCATCACAGCACGGTGATTCCGCGCAAGTAGTGCACATATAGGCACAAATATTGCCATAAGTTGGAACTTTCGAAAAATTCAGCATTCTGCTGAAGAACCCAAGGACAACGCCATCTTGTTTTACAAACTTTCTGTATCTACAGCTGAAATTGTAAGATGTAATGCGGATACGTGAAAATGCATTAGGTGTAAAGGAAATATTCAATCTAACATGACAGATAGCAGCTGTTGTTGTAAGGGTTAGAAGCGAGTTGCAATATGCCAGGCAGATCTAAAAGGTTCCATTACTCACTCAAATGAATCTAACATGACATATGACTGCTTATAAGAACGTAAGAAGACAACCTAATGTACATGGTTTGAACTAACTGAGCTCTCCCTCTCCCATCTATACACTGCTGTTCGAAAAAGAATCCGTACATGGAATGAGTTCATGGATCTTTGATAAAACTAATCGCTGCTTGCCTTGACTGTAAATCACATCTCCAGCTTCCAGCAACTTCTCCCCAGTAAATTTTCAGTATCGAAGAACTCTTATGCACCAATCGTCAAAGAACGTATTTATCGAGCACGGGCAGTCGATGGTTGTTTCGAAGAACGTCCAGCCTTGTGTTTCCGCTTCTGCTTACCTGCAGAAGGGTCAGCCAATGGTCCAGACCATGTAGGCACAGAGCCCTTCTCATAAGGAAATACGGTGCTGAACGAAGATGGGTCTGGGGGCTCAAATGTAGGTTCCATGTGATTTGAACAACCCAATGGATATCCAATTGCTCCATCCTGATGTGGTGGAGGGAACTTTTCGCTCTTGCTCTTCGCATTTGCATGCGTTATTAGCCTTCTTTTCTGTAAAGAGTCAAATTGAGTCGGCAATGAGATAACTTGATACATTGACAGGGCAAGTAAAAATATGGCTCATGGATGAATAAATAAGGAAGCTAAGATAATTGGACATACGTCAATATTTACTTGAAGTTCAGCATTTGCCTCAGGTGCTGGAACAGCTCGAGGCCGATCTCGTGTCCTTGTCTTCCTAGCTCCATCGCCAGTAGGTCTATTACCAGCAGCTCTTAAACTGTTTTTCACCCAATAAATATGCCAATTAGCAATTTAAGAAGTGCAAAAGCTCACTTACATCATCCAATGAACAGGATCAAGAGGTCATGAATGGGGACATAAAATAGTGTTCAAAAATATATTTTTGAAAGCTATACATCAGAAAGGCACAGACAGATTGTTGCATGACAGCCTGACTCATGATGATGTCTAACTAATTATTCCATTATTCCAGCAAGTTCCCAGAAATACAGGAATCTTGGCAGTTAGCACGGTAGCCAAGGCTTACTTTCAGTACAAATAAGTATACGCCCAGCACCCCACCGAAGTTAGCTTTTGAACCAAAAGAAATGTATTTTTTTTCTTCCTTATATTCTGCTGTGCAAAATACAGTCATGTTACGCTTTCCTATCATCAAGGTCACTGAAGCATTCTGCAGAAGCTACAACTAGATTTTTAGGACCCTGTCTAATTTTATTCCTAACTCAGTCTGGGACTATAACTTCCAACAATTTCTTCAGAATTGTTTTGGTTTAAAAACCAGCCCATCTGTGCAGTATGACTTGGATGTGGATGCTTTCTAAAACAACTACGTGTGTACATTTCTGGATCGTGAGAAGAGCTTAAAAGACATTAAAGCATTCAAAAAGATCAGGTAAAAGCAAAAGCAGAAAAACAAATACAAACTTTCTAAAGGTAAAAGAGTTAGGATGACCAACCGTCTAGCTTCTTCATCTCTTCGTTTTGCATCCATCTCTTTGCTTGGTGGGTACTGGGGTAGACTTGACGGATCGCAAGCATGAGGTTCCGTTTTAAAGAACTGTGTTGGTAAGTGCAAGTTAATATAAGTATGGTGTAACAACAATGAACGGCAAAGAATGTAGTTGATGGAAAATCCATAGCCTTCCAACAAAGAGGCTGCAAAAATCTTACACACTATGCACAAAAACTGAGTTTAGGGTCCATCATAGAGATAACATATTAAATGTCAGAATCACATCATGGTCGCTAAACAAAATTTTCGCCATGAGTCCACGACAATATATGAACCTAAAAGTTGAGACTCTGCACACTGAAAGGATGCGATATCCTGATCTCAATGTGATTCCAGTGAATTGGATTTTGACTCTCTAACATCAATGGGGCATATGTAGTTAAATACCAAAATTTAAAGTTCCAACAAAAACAAGACACGGTAATCCAATTTATTGACAGAACTCATATAAGTTCCATCACACGCACTACAAACTTCGAGCTTTTGTTACCCTTTCAGAGAATGAACATTGACTAATTGACCAACCGCTACAGGATTTAGAAAACGAAAGTTATCAGCACAAAATACCAAAGTATTAATGTTGTCAGCCTTTGGATACAATTTGAAATTAATGTGTTCTCCTATGGTCATCCTTGTGGCAATTTATCTAGTTTTTAGTTTACATCAAACAGGAACAGAATGGTACAAGCTCAGACAACTTACATCACTATTTAATGCAGCAGTTGCTGTTAAACGGTCAGCAGGATCAATTGAGAGAAGTGTTTCAATCAGCCGAAGTGCTGACTGTGGGAAATCTTTGAATGTATCTGCTATTCGCCTTTTGTACGGCTGCTGGGGCTTAAATATAGTTGCATGAGGCAACTTTGATTTTTTCCAATATTCTTCAGCAGGGGATCCGCATAGCTTAAATATTTTATGCAACTGTTCCACCTAAAAAGGAAGACAAGATTAAACCTGTTAAGCCTGGTAACAAATAGGAAACAACATTTGAAGTGCATGCTTATTCTATCTGAATTGCTCTAATATGAAATCGATTTCATCAGCAAGGCCATCTTGCACTACACCTGCCTCGAAAAGTTAAGGTAGTTAGCATGGAATAACACTTTGTTTGTAGTGCATGCCCAACTGAGTTTTTAGAAGATGCGACCTAGTAAAGGCATTTCATGCGCAACCATGTGGAAAAGGATGAAAATGTTCTATAGCTAACCTCGGTCCGTCCCGGCATAATAGGCTTCCCAGCAAGCAACTCGGCAAGGATACATCCGGCACTCCACAAGTCCACACCTACCCCGTAATCCGTAGCGCCCAACAGTAACTCCGGTGGCCGGTACCACAGTGTCACCACCCGACTGGTCATCGGTTGCTTATGGTTCGGGTCGAAGAAGGACGCGAGACCAAAGTCCCCAATCTTGAGCACACCATTGTCATCCAAGAGCAGATTGGAGCCCTTGATGTCACGGTGCAGCACTCCCTGGTTGTGGCAGTGCTCTAGCCCTGACAACAGCTGATGCACATAGCACTTGACCTGCGGGTCCGGCATAAACACCTCGATCAGACTCGACTAGCTGTAATTCAACACGATGCTGTGACAGACAGACAGCGAAAATGGGATCTCGACCTGGGGCAGAGTGAACTTGATGTCGGGGCTGGCGGCGAGGCCGGCGAGGTCGTGGACCATGTAGTCGAAGACGAGGTAGAGGCTGCATGACATGCGGGATGTGACGAGACCGTCGAGCTTGATGACGTTGGGGTGGTCGAGGCGGCGGAGGATGAGGATCTCCCTTGCCATGAAGCGCACGCTCTCGGGCTCGAGGTTGTCGAAGCGCACCTTCTTGAGCGCGACGATCTTGCCGCTCAGCGAGTCCCGCGCCTTGTACACGTTGCTGTACGTCCCTTGCCCGATCTGAGACAAGGAAACTATCTTGTCAGAAGGAAGAAAAATGCGAAAACAATTCTTCCGGCGGGCGCTCCCGCGGCACGGATCACGGAGCTGGGGGGAGGAGGCGCGGGGACACACGCACACGCACACGCACACACCTTGTCGATCTTCTCGAAGGAGTCGGCGCGGCGCGGGGTCCAGCCGTTGATGGCCTCGCCGGCGACGGCGGAGAGCCAGGCGGGCCACCCGGCGGCCACCTGCTCCCCGCGCGCCTTGTTGGCGAAGCTTCCCCCGAGCCGAACGTCCGCGGCCACCGGGCCGTGCCGCGACGACCGCGACCGCCGCTCCCTCTTCACCGGCGCGGTGACCGCGACGGCCTTCTGCTCGGCCTTCTCGCCAGTCTGCCCCACCTCCGCCGCCGCCGCGTCATCGGCAGCGGAGGCAACCCCCTCCTGCTGGGACGCGGCGGGGTTCCGTCGGCGGGAGGAAACGCCGTCGTGGCTGGGGGTGGAGGCCGCGGACGGGCGGCCGTGCACGCAGCCCATGGGTGGGGACGCTCCTCACCGGGGACGGCGCATGGGGCGGCGGACTGGCCGGGGGGGGAGGCCGCGATCCGGAGGCGGCGCCGGGGCAGAGGGGGCAGAGCGCGCAGGGGGATGGGGAGGGGGGAGGTGCGGGTAAGTAGTAAAGTCGCGAGTGAGGGGAACGGAACGGAGCTGGTGGGGATGGGAGGGTGGAACCCAACCGGTTTTGACTCGGACGGGTCTGCTCACCTGCACCTGTATCACTCTGGATGTTTTCTTGCGCCTATGTCTTGTTCCTGTCCTACAGAACAACCGAGTTATTATTATTAATGAAGGGAAAAAATGGTGAAACAAAACTCATTTCTAGTCTAGACTTCTATAGTGCAGCATAGATAATTGGTTTGGGTGTCCCTGTTCTTCCTTCTAGCCACTCATGCACTGTAGCCACTAGGTTGTACCACCTGCAATTGACTCCAATATATTGGTTTTTATGGACATTGACATAGTCTCCAAAAATAGTATTTCCAACATCAGTTTATCTGCAAACAAGCTAACTCACATAAAAATGAATACAAGTTATCAAAATATACTTCCTAACGAGAATTATACTAGCAGTAAGCATCCTCATGTTCTGAATGCTAGCGTAATTATTTTCTTTATGGATGGCCATACTTGCGAAATATTTGGCTAGTACAAAAAAAATATTAACCGCTCAGAAGAGTGACCTTTATGAATTTTCAAAATGGCTTGCGTTTCAAGCCAGAGATAGTAAGTTGTAAATTGTACTGACAAAATACATGATTTGTATGTAGATTGAGATGGTAGATGTCAACGTACGAAATAAATATTTTGTACATATGACCGCGAAGGGTTCCCGGCGAAAGCGATGGCATGTTGAGACTTGGTCGGTATATAGTGGTTGTGCTCGTGGACCATAGACGACGGCACAACTGTATATGAATAAGTGTGTGATTGTGATACGGTGGAGAGGAAGACACGTTTAATATTTATGTACTTGGAAAAGATGGTTTTGTGTGTGACCCTGAGAGGTCTAGAATTTCTGTCGTGTATTTTCTGCCCTCATTCAACTTGGTCAAATTGTGTTTAGCTTTGGTGTTTTTTCTTCTAGACATTTTAGGTTTTATGACCTTTGGAACAAAATTATAAGAAAGTGATGTTGGCATAGTCTTAAAAATTGGTATTTCACGATCGGTTTATGTGCAACATATATCTTTTTACAGTAAACCTTGTAGCATCATTGTGATGTTTCGAATGCAAGTTTTTTTCTTTAGAGATGTTTATCCATTGAAATGTTTGACCGGTATAAATAATTAAATGACTTACATATTCGATCAGAGATAAAAAAAAATGTATTCATAGTATACTTGATATGTTTGTGCATCTGCAACTGTATATTATAGCGTAAACAATATACATGAATGTGTGACCATGAGAGGGTTTTCGTATAGAAGACGGTTATTGAGACCTGGCCTCCATAGTCTTTGTGCGTACGCAAGAGACAACATAAAATTAGTATATTGGACTAGTGTGTGACTTAGTAAAGAGGATGTCATGTTTGAAAATGTATGCTCTCGGATAAGAGGGTTTTGCATTGATAATATTTTCCCCTCAATCTACTTAGTCAAAATAGCATTCTCATAAATGCCAAAAGGAAATCATCTGTATCAAACAATACAATTGTCTATTGTTGATGATTGCTACTTCCTATTTGGGATTTGTGTGTCCTAGTCGAACGCAAATTCTTTTTGTGTATCTGCAGTTGTATATGTTGACATAAACAATATACATGTAACTTTTTTGTGAATAATATACACGTACCTGTGACCATGAGAGGGTTCTCATCAAAATTGGTGTCACATTGAGACCTGACTTTAGTAACTTGTGTTCGCACCAAGAGACAACGTCATATTAGTATATTGGAAAAGTGTATGACTTAGTAGAGATGATGGCATATTTAAAAATCTATGATTTTGGAGATGAGGGTTTTGCGTCAAAAGTCTCGATGCCATGCAACATTTCCCTCTCAGTCCACTTAGTTAAAATCCCCCTAGTCATGGTCTCTTAGGCATAAGTCGATTTACACTCGGCTTTATATCATGGTGTTGCTTCTGGATTGTTCCGGCTCATCCCTTCCTCTCGATATACAAGTCGCCATCTTAGTCCTTCTTCGCGAAGTAGCTTCATTAATCTTCGTGTAGTACCCATTTGTCCTCCAGTAGTCCGTTTTATGCCTGGCTTCTAGCTAAACTCCCTTTTAGAGTGAGACACCATCTGCCTACTCACCTTCTTCTAGCTTATATCGTCCAGTCGGCAATTGGACAAAAATGGATGTCAACGGTTTCTCATGTATTTTTCCCTCTCAATCCAGTTGGTTAAATTATGTTTAGCTTTACTATTTTTTTTCTTCTAGCCATTCTATGTTTTATGACCTCGGATCCAATTTTTATAAAATGGTGTTGGCATAGTATACTTGACATGTTTTGCATCTGCGGTTGTATGTGATAACGTAAACAATATAATACGTACATGTGACAGTTAGATGGTTAAACGGTGGCACATTGAGACCTGGTCTCGGTAGTCTTTGTGCATCACCGGAGACAACGCCATGTTAGTATAGTGGACAAGTGTTTTTAGAATTTTTGGAGCACTTTTTTATTCCATTGGGCAAGGTGCAAGGTGATGACCGGAATTTAAAAAAATATCAAGATGAAGTGAAGTGGGATCAATGGATAAGAGAAATATGTACATGGTCACTGATAACACTCGATTTTTACATCGTGCCACATCAACGTAACATGTCAGTTCTATCTAATCTAACAAAAACAAGCCAAGTGCAAAACTGGTGTGAAACCAAGTTCAAAAGGCATCTAGATAGGACATTTCAGTAAAAATCACTAAAATGAGGTAATATGTGTCATAATGTACAAGGGTAGGGCAATGTTTAGGATATCGCTTATCGGTAAATTATCGGCCGGCTGAAAAATGGCGACTTTTCAACGTACCAGCCGATTTATCGGGCGATAAATCGAAAAATCGACCGATTAACCAAAAATCGGTATATCAGCCATCCCAAGTAGCAATAAATCAGGCGATTAATCAGCATATCGGCCGATTTTTTGAATAGTGGAGTAGGGTAAAAGTGGAATTCACTCTTTTAAATATGTCATCCTCTCATTTGAGTCACTAATGGTGTAATTAGTGTCCCAAACGCATAACTAGGGGTAAAATATGGAATTTACTCTATTTAGAAATTTACTAGTATGTTCTTTTCAGATGACGGTTTTGCATCAATAAGTCTGGAAATTTCCGCGTAACATTTTCCTCTCAATCCACTTAGTTAAAATCGTGTCCTGATAAATGCCAAAAGGAATGCCTTCAGTATCAAACAATAGAGTTCTATATTTTGTTATTGATTGGTACTTCCTTTTTGTATTTTGCGTGTCCCTTTTCTGCATTTGGTGTGATATTCTTTTTCTTTTTGTGGGAGACTTCATACTTGTCCAGCCAAGGATTGAATAATTAAGAAGAAAAAAGCAGGATAAAGGAAAATCATTTGTATCAAACAATACAATTCTTGCAATTTAATTAGATTGCAGATGTCTCGCCAGGGATGGGACAATAAGGCATTAGGACGATGCATTTGGGGCTTTTAGGTGTGCCGAAAGCCGGTGCGACGAACTAGAGACAACACTATGTTAGTATATTGGACAAGTGTATAACTTAATTGAGAGGATGACATATTTAAAAGAGTGAATTCCATGTTTTACCCTAATGTTGTACATTTGTGACACGTATTACCTCATTTAGTGGATTTTTTACTTAAGTGTCCTATCTAGGTGCCTTTGAACATGGTTTTACACAAGTCTTGCACTTTGCTTGTTTTTGTTAGATAGGACCGGCATGCTACGGTGATGTGGCGCGACAAAATGTGTAAAAATGGGGGATGTTATCGGTGATAATGCATTTCGCTTATTTATGGGTTTCATTTAACTTCATATTCTTGATATTTTTTGAATCGTTGTCATCACCTCGTACCTTGTGCAATGGAAACACATAAAAAAAGATGCTCCAAACCTTTTAAAATGAGCAATATAGACTATTTTTCACTTGAAGGGTAATTAGTGTAACAAACGCATAACTTGAGGGTAAAGGCCGGAATTCACTTTACTTAGCAATCTACTATGTTTTTGGAGATGAGGGTTTTGCGTCGATAAGTCTAAAAAAAATCCGTGTAACATTTTCCTCACGATCCATTCAGTTAAAATCGTGTCCAGTTAAATGCCAAAGGGAAAATCAGTAGTATCAAACAATACGATTCTGTATTGTTTCTGATTGCTACTTTCTTTTTGTATTTGCGTGTCCTTTTTCTGCATTTCTTGTGATATTCTTTTTCTTTTTATTGGGAGACTTGTCTAGCCAAGGACTGGATAATTAAGCCCCGCAAAAAAAGGACTGAATAATTACGAAGGGAAAAAAGGCAAGATAAAGGAAAACCATCTGTATCAAACAATACAGTTCTCTATTGTTCATGATTGCCACCACCTTTTTGGATTTTTGCGTGTCCTATTGCAGTTCTTCTTCTACTTACTAATATTATTTTCTTGTTATACGGGGAGACTGGTCCAGCAGCCAATGACCGAATAAATTATTAAGAACGGAAAAACAGGATAAAGGCCTCTTGCTGCAATTTAATTAGGTTGCGGATGTCTCGTTAGGGAGGGGGGCAGTAAGGCATTAGGACGACGCATTTGGGGCTTTTAGGTGTGCCGAAAGCCGGTGCTTTAACAACTATCTCAATACTAGGATTTAACGCCTCGCTAAACCTGCTTTGTTTATCGGACAGTGGACTGTGTCCTTTTCATGATCTCCTGCACACCGTCAAACATGAGTAATTGAAAAGAGAAGAAATGAAGGACAGGACGACGTATCTTGACACGTCACCGGTGTTGTTTCGGTTATACTTGAAGGGGACATATATTGGTATTATTATTATTTTTTTGGCCGAGGATATATGTATTTAAAAGTGCATGCCTGATTGACCTGACAACAGGATTCCTGTATTTTTTTTTTCCGGCGGGTTGTTGTAGTACTACCCGTTTGCAGGAGGACGAGTTGAGGGAATAGGACGGCGGCGAGAGGCAGCGTGCTGTGTGAATCCCGGAGAGGGAGGGAGGGAGGGCAGGAGAAAGGATCAAATCAAGGAAGAGTTGCCTTGGAAGAGAGGAAGATGTAGCTTCATCAGCTAGGCCTTGCAATACGGAGCCACCCTTTGACGACGGGGGACAGCGACGGTTCCTCGTCCGGCTTCTGCTCGGCTAGTGAGTACTACTACTAGCTAGGACTGTTGCTAATGGCTACCTCTCCCCGTGATTACCAGTACCTAATCGCCTCCATCACGGTTAACGGTCCAGATTGTTTTTAATAAGTCTGTGTTTGCAGAAGAAAAGCGTTGAAAAATACTGGTACTGCTTGGCATAGAAATCATCAGCTGAACCAGAAAAAAAAATAAAGACACTGACGCGTATGAATAAATGATGATCCGCTACCATCATGAGCAGTACTAGTATTAAACTTTTTTTTTCTCTGACACGTATGAATGAGCGATGGTCCACTCTCTGGGGTATATCCTGTGGCGCCTTGAATGATGACGGTGGTCACCGGCAAGTGGCAATGGCGATGAGGAGGAGGAAGGATCCGAGGAGAGTGAAAGGAACCGCACGGTGGCTGGCGCGCCGGGCCCACACGGACCATCTAATCCCTCCCGGCTACTAGCTCAGTTTGATTTGATCTTGTCTAGTAAGTTGACTGCCCACCCAGTGGAGGGAAAACTCCAGTCTCCTAACAACTGCTACGACGACGTATTGCCTCCGTTTCAGAATAGTCTCGACTTTCAACACTAGTTCTTGGCAGCTGGTGCGTGGACAGATTCAGCTTGGCGATCCACTGGTTGCAGCGTGTAGTGTAGGTGCTATTGCCAAGGTTGGGTTAGTTGTGCGCTGCAACCGCTGTGATTGAGAGATGGGATTTTACAATTTTACTATAGGTAGGTTATCTAACAGAACCATGCTTTTGACTCACCGGGATCCAGAAGCTTTTTTTCTCAACACTGGTTCAAGTCAATCGGTGCTACCTTAACTAGGGCAGCTGGTTACAGTCTCATTTGACTAATAGCAAAAGCCTTGGAAGCAATTTAATCACCAAAGGCCGGTGGACCAAACAATATAGCATTAGAGGTGCAATGAAATATTGCCAGCTTGAGTGTAGTTTTCATCATACACAGCAAGTGATAACCTGCTGACTAGAAGATGAACGGAAAGGGAAACGAACAAACATATACTAGATATATCACCACACCTAACTACTTCACGGAACGAACATAGCAGTTGCCATAGATGAGGACAACAATAATATTCAGCATTGCACTTGCTAACATCACTGCTCAGTACTCACAAGTTCAGAAATGTAGGGTGGTTCGTCGCAGCTAGTCCTATAGGAGGATGTCGCAAAACAAGGCTACTCAAAACTTTCAGATGATAGTACAGCATCACACCACAAATTCCGGCTTTGTTCCCATGCACGTGCCCCTCACTCATCGGCGTGCTTCTTCTTCTTCTTCTTATCCTTCTTGGCAGACGCGTCGGTTTCCATGGCAGCATCCTCCGTGTCCGATTTCTTCTTCTTTTTCTTCTTCTCGCCATCTGCGTCGGCTGAAGGAGGAGGAAGCTCCTCGCTCTCCTTGCTCTTCTTCTTCTTCTTTTTCTTCTCGCCGCTGTCGGCTTCGACTGCTGGAGACTCCTCGGCGTCCTTGGATTTCTTCTTCTTCTTCTTTGACTTCTCCTTCTCCTGCTCTCCGTCCTCTGCAGCCGTCTCCTTTGTAGGCTCGGCCTCTTCGTGCTTCCTCTTCTTTGAAGCCACTTCTGACTTCTTTGGTGTTTCTTCAGCGGAGAGCACTAGATCTGCTGCTGGGTTGTAAGTCTGACAGTTACAAACAGAAAAATGTCAGGTTAATCCCAAACTTCTCCAACAGTTCACGGTATATACCGCGAGTAAATATAACTAGTAGTGCCACATACAAAAACTGTTGGTTAACAGATGTTTCGTGAGAAAGGCAAAGGGAGCAGAACTGCCTTAAATGTTCAGTAACAAAAGTCTTATAGTACTTAAAACAAATACAGTACAGTACTACAAATATAACTAGAGCTCACCTGGATGACTCTTGGAGTAGTACTCAAAGCAGGATTTGTTTGACATTACAAAAAATATGTAATATTATAACTGTGAGGGTTTTCATAATAACAAATTGTAGAACATCCTGATATTTCTCTTTCAGTGGAATCTTTGCTTACCATTAGAGAAATGACACAGTTCAACAAAACGTGTACATTTATAAAAACATAAAGCAAGTCACAAACAGCTTACTTTAGCGGGTGTGATTAAAGCTCCAGCACCCTTCCGGTCCTTCTCGTATGCTTCTATCTTGGGCTTTCCTTTAGTGGAACCCGCAGACTTGCCTAATTCTTTACCCTCGAGAACTCGAAGCCTTGTTTCAAGCTGTTCAAACATTCAACTATGAAAAACTGTATCTCATGAATAGTGCCAAAA
Source organism: Avena sativa (assembly GCA_916181665.1). Classification (NCBI taxonomy): domain Eukaryota; kingdom Viridiplantae; phylum Streptophyta; class Magnoliopsida; order Poales; family Poaceae; genus Avena; species Avena sativa. The sequence goes on along the minus strand of OV702289.1, from coordinate 33,857,124 downwards.
ATTGCCCCCACACCACGGTAACAAGTACCTTGATCCTGCTCTCAAGACCCATGGAGTTATCATCACCATCAGCAAGGGCATCATATCTTATGGCAAGTGCAGTCTTAGCAGCAAGCGAACGAGAGATCTTTCCCTTGTGCTTTGGAGCCGCCTGTCCAATTAGTGATGCGTGATAGATGAGACCATACTTTGGTGTAGCATGCTTTGTCTTCAGAGCTCTGAACAAGGCCTATAGATAAATAACTTGTTTAAGTCACTGGGGGTAAAGCTTAGTTCAGTTGCAACGAAAACAAAACCATTTACGCAAGCACAAGTATAACAGTAGTCAGCTACCAGAACATCAAAATTCAGCCAATCAGGAAGAAAAGGCAGTTCTAAATTTACAGAAGCACACCTTCTCTGCCCCCAGTATCTGAATTGTGCTGCCAGGCTGCTTCGCCAGGTTCATCAAACTACCACCATGAGCAATAAGGCGAGCTCCAACAAGTTCACCAACAAGTGCAGTCAAGTTGGGAGCAATGGTATTCATCCTACTCTTTAGATAGTCATAGAGCTGAGCTCTGTACTCAGAAAGAGATAGAACTTGATCACACAGCTCTCTGATGTTCGATAGGTCAAGATCATTAACTTCCGTTCCCATGGAAATTACAGCTGCCTCCTTCAGCTCTGCTTCCACATCCTCTTCTAGTATCTGAAGAAGACAGACGCTATCAATTACAAACAAGCTTTGGGCACATGCAACACACAAGTTTGGACATGTGGACAAAACTTACCTCAGAGAAATCAATGTTGACTGCATTAACACGATTGCCCATCAACTTCACAGCTTTCGCGTAATGGATATTATCTGCAACAATTTTTGTGAGTTCTGGGAAGTGCCAGCCATACCATTCACGAACCCTCATAGCGTAAGTGTTGAGCTCCTTGTCAAGATCATCCAACAAGCCAATGGCCTGAATGATCATAGTATCAACCTGCATAAATGGTCACATTAATAAACTAATTTAGCTTCACTTGCACGCACAACAAAAAAAATACAATATCAACCTGCATAAATGGGCACATTAATAAATTTAATTTAGCTTCACTTGCACGCACAAAAAAAAATACTATACAGCTATCAAGAGAAGAGCATAACCAGACCACATGCTACACAATACCAGGTAATAGTGTGGAACAAAGAGAGCAATCAGAATGATAGCAGTAGCAAGCTCACCTTTTCAGGGCTGAACTTCAACTTGTACCTAGACAAGCTGTGGGACAACCCTAGGCTCATCGGACCTAGATCATGTTCAGCTAGTCCAGACATAAGCTCAGTGAGCTGATTCCTCAGCCCTCTCATCAGCTCCATAACAGCACTGTTGTGAAGGCAATCAATTTTCTGCAGAACCAAAACACAATAATTGTCAGTGATACAACGGTGCTGATCATTTCATCTGAATTAAAAAGCTGGGGCCCAAAACTCACCAGCTTCTCTTTGATAGCATTCCCAAGCTTAGAATCAGCAACAGCCAATGTTTCACCATCGCAGTGCTTCGACAGGAACTTGCGCAGGCCCTTGCTAGGCTTGCTATCAATCAGCAAGGTTGCCGCTGAAAGAGCATCAGAGGTATTCTCAAACTTGTTGAAAGCCTTGAGCTCAACCACCTGATATGAAATCAATTACAGCAAGTGAGTGATGATCTCAGCAAAACAGCAAGCCCCATTGTTGGGTACACAACAGAAATAATGCCAGAACACCATATAAAGGTTCCATGAACTAAGACTCTCGGAGACTCTGGACTAAGCTGTCAACTAACCATCAAGCCTATATAAGTCATCTGATAGGGGATCCGTAAAAAAATTCAATATACTAAATTATGTTTGTGTAATAATCGGTGTGAAAAAATGTACTTTCAAGCTGAAATCCCTCGGTGAATTAACTTTCACTGCTAGCATTTGAAGGCAAGAGCTTGCCATGAATCTCTGGGCACATAGCAGATGTAACTAGGTAATCCAAACAGCCAACGGAAATCTCCAGGCCACTAACAAGTCCTAGGACTGATTAATTAGTTATAGATATAGAGTGACAACAGTAGAATAACTAGTAGCAGCACGAGAAACTCTAGATAGAGGCTCGAATCATTCCACCTTTCTCGCTTTGTCCGACGAGGCGAAATCCTTCCACAGATCCTACAAACCGAAACCACAGCAGAACATTAGCCAACGAACCAAAACGAACACCTCGAGCATACCGCACGGCCACAGGTAGAGAGATATAGACAGAGCCAGTCACCTCGACTTTGCTGAGCTTCCCCTCGTCCAGCACCTTGAAGAGGGCGAAGCCCGCGGGCGTCTCGAAGAGCACCAACATCTCCTCCTCACCTACCGGAAAACCAGCGAAACAAACCAAACACGCACGCGTCAGCCACACCAACCAGGACGGCGAGATATCACGAGGGTCGCGAGAAGGAAGGCCGCTGAGTGGCCGGGGCGTCGGCGGGAGGGATTCATACCTGTTTCGGAAGGCAAGCGGTGGAGGAGGGAGCTGGCGGCGGCGAGGGGAGAAAGGGGAAGGGAAAAAGGAAGGAGCCGCCGCGTGGGGAGGGGAGAAGAAGAAGGCGTCGAGGGTTTTAGGGCTCGGCTTATATCGACCGGGAGCGCCTTGAGAGGTTTAGGGTTTATCGTGGCCCACCTCGCGCGGTGTGTGGCTCCGCGACGGGCCGCCGTATCGTGGCCGTCCTTACCGGGTCTGGTTAAATCCGCCCAATAGTTTATCGAGCCGAAACGGCCCATGATGATAGCAGGTCGAGACGTGCCTGAGACAGTGCCGGTGCTCGTGTCCGTCTTCTTTTTTTTCCCGAATCAATGACTTCAATTCATTAAACATAGAACTTACAATCGTTCGGCAAACAATCAGCTAAAAAATTAGAAATATAATTAATCCAGAGACATCTACATCTAATAACAGTTGCTTGTTTAGCACATAGATGTGCTCCCTCGTTCGCCTCCCGCCAGATGAAGGAGAGATTGAAAACCTTCATGTTGCTAGACAATTTGCCACCTCCTGTAAAACGGAAGGAATTTTAGATCTTTCTTTGTCACGATCCTTCGAGCTTGACAACCTCATTGGCATCTGTCTCAATCTCGATCCACAAAAGGCCTAGATCAGAAGCTAATCTGATACCCGAATAGCCAATACCTCCATAACCACAGAGTTGGCCGCATGTCCATACCAGATGGCTTGACCTCTCTGCAGATTACCAGCATGATCCCGCATCGCCATGCCCGTAGAACTATCACCTGATGTTGAGCAAAAGCCTGCATCAACATTGAGTTTCACAACTCCCTCAGCACGTGGTTTCCATTTTGGCCTAACACTTGGACCGTGTGATATTGGTTGAGAAGTGAGTGCTAGATCCATGACAATATCAATTGTCCATTTAACATATTCCAGGACTGTTCTTGAGCATTCACCATGGCTTCTAGCATTCCTTTCCAACCAGACCGCATAACCACCACATAAAATTACATTTGCCTGCACCACAGAACTATCAATAATATCAGTGGCCCAAGTAGCCGGGTGTAATACAAGTATCTTGATACATGTTACCTCCTTAATTTCATGCCAAAACCGCTTCACCCATGGGCATTCGAATATAGCATGTTGAATTGACTCATCACCGTCGCATTCATAGTAGTACAGAGTTTTCTCCGTACTCCTCTTCTTCAAAACTGATTTGTAAGGAATATAGCCTTCTATGACTCTCCACCAAAAGTTTTGAACTTTCGGCGGAACCCTCATCTTCCAAAGCTTTTTCCAATATGATTGTTCACACCCAACATCAGTATCCTTTGGATTGTGATTTGTAGTGATTGCAGTAAGGCCCTATAGGCTGATCGCACCGTAAAGTTTCCATGTTTTTAAAGGTGCCATGCCCATGAATCCTCTTCTAAACACCCAATTAGGATTTTCATTATTGCATGCGCATCAACGGGTTCAAATTTTTTAGACAACAAGTCCTCCCTCCACTTCCTCATAGCTGGGTCAATCAAATATTGTACCAAGACCACAACCGAGTCTGGTTTTCTAACAATCAGTTTCCAACCAGGGTTGAAAGGGATTCACGGTTCATCTCATATTCTTGTGTTACCTCCATCACCAATACGCTTTATGAGACCCAAATCCAAATATTGCTCGCCACGTATGTGATGAGTTTCTCTTGTTACATGCTGAGATAAAATGTCCATCATGATAATACTTTCCTTTTAACACTCTAGCACACGGTGATTCAGGGTTAAAGATCAAACATCACCCTTGTTTCGCTAACATAGCTTTGTTGAAGATCATGAAATCCTTAAAACCCATTCCACCACCAAAATTTGTCTTGGCAAGATCAGCCCATTTAACCTAGTGCATTTCCCTTTTATCCTCGTCTCCTCCCCACCAGAAATGGGCCACCATCGCAGTAATTTTCTTACACAATTTCTTGGATAGTTTGAAGCAACTCATAGAATAAGTTGGAATTGCCTAACATACTGCTTTAATCAAAACTTCTCGTCCTGCACTATTCAACAATCTAGGTGACCAACCTACCACTAATTTCTTAATTGTCACCACAATGTGTTCAAATTGATCATCTGTGGATCTTCCTAGAGCAGTGGGAGTTCCCAAATATTTTTCCACCAATGCCTCTATTGGTATTTTTTATACCTGGTGTACATTTTGCTTCATATTTGCATCTGCATTGGCACTAAAAAATATAGCAGATTTATGTTTCTTCACCATTTGCTCAAAACCTCTTCGATACCTTTCCAAAATTTTCTAGATTCTACAAGCTCATGCCTCTGTCGCCTGTGAGAACATCATACGATCATTGCTAAACAGAAAGTGTGATATAGATGGGAAATGGATACCAACCCGAACTTCCCTCAACAGATGGCCAACACCATAGTATCTCAACATACAGGAAAAGCCTTCACCACACAACAAGAATAAATAAGGCAAGATAGGATCGCCTTGCTATATCCCTCTCATTGGTTTGAAACTTTCAGAATAATTCCCATTAACTCTAACCGAAAAGGTTACAGTCTCCACATAACACATGATGCGTTTAATCCACACACTATCAAAGCCCAGCTTAATAATGATTGCCCTTAGATAGGACCATTCGACTCAATCATAGGCCTTGGCCATGTCTAATTCGGCAGCACAAGCACTTGACTTCTCTTTATTTATTTTTAGATAGTGAACACACTCATAAGCTAGTAACACATTATCTAAGATCAACCGCCTTGGAACGAAATCACTCTGTTCTTCCAAAATTAAACCGTCTAGTAATGGTCTCAACCTCAGAGTCGGGACTTTGGAGGACAACTTATATAATACATTACATAAGGAAACAGGTCTATATTGAGATAAATCTTGCGGGTTTTTACCTTAGGAATAAGAACTAGCACTGTTGAGTTTACAATTTTTGGCATATCTCCCCCAGCCAGAAAGTCCATTACTATCGAACAAATCAATGACTTCATTACATTCCAGTGTCGAATATAAAAGCCGGCTGTTAGACCATCGGGCCCTGGTGACTTGTCCGGATACATCATAAACAAAGATTCTTGTATTTACTCATCCATGATTGGTGCACACAAACGACTATCATCGAATCATCAACTTTCCTTTCCACCCAATCGGTAACCAATCTTGCATTCGTATCTTCTTGTGTCGTAAAGAGGTTTTGGTAGAAGCCTATCGCCTCTAACTCCGACCATTTATGTGATGATACGATCGTACCATCGTTCCTTCTTAAGGATTTAACTTTATTCCTTCTCGCTCTCTCCTTAGTTTTTGTATGGAAAAAGGATGTATTGCGGTCCTCTTCAGCCAGCCATAAAGCACGTGACAGTTGTTTCTCCAATATTTCTTCCCTAGACAGAAGTTCTGAAATTTTGACCATTAGCGATCTCTCTTCAGAAGAAGTGCCATTACGAAGAGAGTCCCCCCTTATAGTCTCCAGCCTAGACCACAATGCCTTCAACTGTCTTTTGACCAATCCAAATCCAGTCGTACTCAAAGTTTTCACGCCCTGTCAAACATCACATAATGAATTATAAACCCCATGCATGTTATAATCTCGAGCCTTCCAAGCATTCTCCACAACCTAGGTATATATTTCATGACGGTTCCATGCGTTCTCAAACCTAAAGGGTTTGGCCATCATCCCCTCATCAATCCAGTCCGATCTTTTTACTGAGATCAGCAGTGCACTATGATCTGATTCGCAGCATTGGATGTGTGTGACAATAGTATTATCAAAACACTCCATGAATTTATCATCCCCAAGTCCTCTATTCAACCTCACTTTAATATTATTTTCTCCTTGTTGCTTATTATCCCAAGTACAGGGTAGCCCATAAAACCCAAATCCTCAAACTTGCATACTTCTAGAGCCTCCCTAAAACCCTCCATTTGCCACTCCTTACATTCATTAACACAATCTATTACGTCGCATAAAAAACTTCATTAAAATCTCCAGCACATAACCAGGGGTTGTTATATCCTCTTCTCAAAAAATTCAACAGACCCCAGCTCAGCTTCCTCTTAGATCTCACAGGATGTCCATAAAAACATGTGAATATCCATTCAGCTTCCCCTAATTCAGCATTCTGAATCATCACATCAATATGTGTATTACTGAAAGATTTAAAGGTCACCTTAGAATCACTATTCCAGTAAAGGCACAAACCACCACTCGCACCACACTCTTCACTCCAAACGCATTTGAAAAGCCAAATTTCCATATTAAATCATGTGCTCTCTTATCTGGCATCTTGGTCTCTGAGAGAGAAAGACCAATTCTAGACATTGCAACCTAACAAGGTCACTAATTTCTCGAACTGTCTAAGGCCGTCCCGCGCCCAACAATTCAGAGACAGTAGATTCATTGATCCCGGCGATCATCCTCAAAGGATGTCGTCGATACAAAAGTTTTACTATTAACTGCCTCTCCATCTGCTCCTTTCTTCTACTTCTTGTTCAAACCCTTCTAGGGTTTTTCCAAGGGGTATGTACCATTGTTCTCATCATATTTACCAATCATTTCGTACACTTTTGAGCTGTTACCCGACACCACAATTGCTCCAGATATTTGATTTGTTGGCTCAAAATCAAAGTTCAGAGCTTGTCTTTTCTTTCCCGGACTAGCCACTTCCTCCATATTTGTGTAAGTTTCATTCTCCACACCACCTATTTTCCTATCCCCATGAAGTAGACTGTCTTCCGTATTGTTTGGATCGTATCACTTCCAATTTCCTCCCCCACTATTTCTTCATGGAGCTTTAGCGTCTCCTCTTCCCCCATGGCCGAAGCGGACCCTACCTCTACACATTCCTCTTCAAGCTCCTCCACGTCCACTAACAAATGCATGATTGATTCCTATGTTCTTCCATTCATCTGCTAGTATAAAATCTCCCCACTAAAACTTTGAGGGATCGTGTTCTCCTGTACCACACCCCTCGAACCAATGCCCAATTAGTCCACAAAAATTGCAAAAGTTTGGCATTTTCTCATACTTGATTTGATACCAATCCTTCTTCCCTGCCCTTGTGATTGAGACAAACCTCTCAAGTTTCTTAGTTACATCATGGGCAACCCTTATTCTCACAAAGGCTCTAACATAACCTGTTGGCAGTTTAACTTATATCTCTGAGATTTTCCCCACCTTCCTACACATACCTCTGATCACCACTTCGTTCAAATAATTGTATGGCAGCTTTAGAACTCTTACCAAGACAATCACCTTGTCAAGCGTAAAAAACTAGGGTTAGTGAACCCATCATATTCCTGTATGATTAAAGCTTAACTCTGAAATAACCAAGGTCCATTATTCATCGCCATGTTCCAATCCTCTAGGCATCCAAAGTGGACTGTGAAGTGATGGGGTTCGTTGCGTAAAAAACAAAATAAATTATACGATTGCAGCTACCAAGATCATATCTAGGTGATACTTGTAACGATTACAGATGGACTCACCCTTGTAGACCGTAAGCGGGAAAACATTCCTGCAAACAAACGTGGTTAATGTAGATGTACACGACCGTCCTCAAGGACGTGCAGACAATCAGCGCCACAAACGGGCAGCGCCTCCGCAATCGATCACGTACGATCGCCAAGGACTCCCGGACCCTTGATCTAGTCGGGCAATGGAAGTAGCGTATCCTTGGGAGCTCCAACAGTGCTACGACATGGTAGTGGTGGTGGAGGGGAAGGATTAGAGCAGGACTTCACCGAGCACCTTTTCTAGTGGCAATGGACAACACAAGCAAGGGTGAGAAGATGTCAACCAAAGGGCATATGAGAGAGGCTATGGATAGTGTGTGTGAGAGAGGGAAGGAGGCCACCTCCTTTTATAGGGGAGAGGGGGAAGCTCCTTCCTTTGGCCGATGCCAAGGGGGAGCCCCCTCCCCTCCTCTCATTCATGTGAGTGCTCCTCCCACTCACATAAATCCCCTCTCCACTTTCTTCCATTTATTATCCACTCGAAAACCAAAGGTATTTTAATTAAACCACTTTAATTCCTTTGGTTTAATGCAACTCAATTTAATGAACACTTTATTTAATGAGTACTTCATTTAATGAACACTTTATTTAATGAACACATTAACATTTTGATATGTTGCTTTGTTTCGATGCCCCGAAACTATTTCAACAGAACAATCTTCTGCAGCAGAACAGTTTTTTGCGATGTTCATTGAACTTCCCTTGTGTTCCCTATCCTCTCAAATGCGTTGGTTTACCTTAAGTGTGTGTCCCTACGGGTTCGGGAACTATGTAGACATGGTCGAGACTTTCTCCGATCAATAATCATTAGCGGGACCTATAGATCCATAATGACTCCCACTAGCTCCTCGAAGATCTCATGGTCGTTCGAACCTCTTTCTCTGTAATCAAATTCCTTTTGTCTCGTGATATTTTACTTGTCCCAGATTCGATCACTTGGTATCAACCTTACTGATACGTCGTAAACGTATCTATAATTTTTGATGTCCCATGCTTGTTTAATATCCACTTTGCTATGCTTTGTCTACACTTTGAGGTATTTTTATACATTTTCTGGGACTAACCTATTAACAAGATGCCACAGTGTCAGTTGCCTATTTTCTGCTGTTTTTGGTTTTAGAAAAGCTAGTAAGAAAATATTCTCAAAATTGGACGGGAGAAAAGCCAAAGTCAATATTTCACCAAAACGAACACAAAGACCGAAGGGCGACCGGAGGGGAGCCATAGGGTGGCCACACACCCCCATGCGCGGGCCCACCCTAGGCCGCGCCTGGGCAGGGTGTTGCCCCCCTGGCCGCCCTCCTTCCTCGCCTCTTCGCCTATATAATCCCCTCGATGCCAAAACCATAAGTACCCGATCAGATCTCCACGAAACCATCTGTAGTCGCCGCCACCATTGTCCCTAGATCAGGGGATCTGAAGATCTTCTCAGCACCCTGCCAGAGGGAAGATATCATCCTGGAAGCCTTTTTCATCACCATGCCAGCCTCCGGTATGATGCGTGAGTATTTCCACCTTGGACTATGGGTCCATATAGTAGCTAGATGGTTGTTTCTCCTCCTTTGTGCTATCATTTTTAGATCTTGTGAGCTCCGTTCATGATCAAGATCATCTATTTGTAATCATGCATGTTGTGTTTGTGGGGATCCGATGAATATTAAGATTACTATGTCAGATTGATTAATGATTCTATCTTGTTGATTCTATCATGTCTGTGTTGTTTGAGATCTTGCATGCTCTCCTTTTCTAGTAGCTATCTTGGCCAAGTAGATGCTAGTGACTCCAGGAGGGAGTATTTATGCTCGATAGTGGGTTCATGCCTCTATTGAATTTGGGGAAGTGACAGAAATCTCTAAGGTTATAGATGTGCTATTGCTACTAGGGAGAAAACAACGATCTCTTGTATTGTTTACTTTACACACATTTCTTAAAGCAGTTATCCGTTTCTTGCAACTTAATACTGGAGGAGGGTCGGATGATAACCTGAAGGTGGATTACTACTCATAGATGCAGTTGGATGGCGGTCTATGTATATTGTTGTAATGCCCAATCAAATATCATAGGATCATGAATGTCTAGTATTGCATTGTTATGCCTTGCTCTGTCCTGTCAATTGCTCCGCTCTAATTTGTTTACCCAACATGTTATGTTATTTATCATAAGGAGAACACCTCTAGTGAACTATGGACCCCGGTCCAATCTTTACCATTGATACTTATTCCATTGTTACTGTTTACTTTCTGCAAGCAACCATTACCTTTTACACCATACGGTTAATCCTTTGTTTTCAGCAAAGCGGCAAGATTGACAACCTCACTGTTCATTGGGGCAAAGTCTTGAGTTTGTGTTGTACAGGATTCCAAGTTGCTAGCAACACCTTTGAGTTGTTTCCTTCCTCCTACTGGTTCGATAACCTTGTTTTCATACTGAGGGAAGACTTACTGCTGTGCTCATCATACCTTCCTCTTGGGGTTTCCCAACGAAGCTCTACAGTGATCTGAGCCGCATCACATACCTTGTTTAATCTCGTTCATGACAAGTACTCTTTTTCTCGTTCTTGTGATATGACATTCTAGTAATCAGATCACTTGCTTGCAAGCTATGTCAATGTGATATCACCGAGAGGGCCCTAAGTATATCTCTTCATCATCCGGATAGACAAATCCTACTCTTGATCCACGAGACTCAACTAACACTTTCCGAATACCCGACGACACCTTTATAATCACCTTGTTACGGTGTGACGTTTGATGTAATCAAAGTACTCTTCCGTTGAAAGTGATTGATGTGATCTCATGGTCTAAGGATATTAAGTTACTACGAATGTGATAGCAATAAAAACTTGATGACACGATCATATTGGTACATCTACTGCGGGTGATTGTTGATCATATCATTCTTCAATGACATGACCCTGTTATTAACAACGTCCAATATTACGATCATGAAACCTTTGATCATTCGTTAATCAACATGCTAGTATAAAGAGAGGCCTTACTAGGAACCTTTAATGTTTATAAATCACACATGTATTAATGTTTCCTATTAATACAATTCTAGCATGATAAATAAACATCTATTATAAACCTGGAATAGCATAATAACCATTTTATTATTGCCTCTCGAGCATATTCCTTTCATGAAGAGATTGTCTTCAATTTGTCTCCACCTTACCTCCTTCGTAGGGTTCCATGCATATCTCATGTCGGCGTACAACGTTGAGGGTCTAAAGCCCCTATCAGTGTGTACCCTCGCTATTGCCATCCACTTGGCCTGGATATCTTGATGTTCCGCTTATTCCTACCACATAAACCCATCGCCGTCATCTTCGTGCGGGTCTAGGCAATGAAGTAGGGCATCAACATTTTCCTCACCCTTTCCTTTCCCCCTTATTGCTACCTTCAGCTTCCATATCCTCTAGCAAGGTCTGGACAGCAGAGAGCACTCCTGGCGTGCGCACCGCCGAAGGAGAGCGAAACCCTAACTCTCGGTTAGGGAAAAACTCACTATCGCTCTACTAATGAAGTGCCTGTGTCCGTCTGAGATACTCTATACTGAATAATACACATCGAGTCTCTCAAATAGTACAAACCTGGCAACCTACTGCAACCTTGATCGGTTTCAACGGAGCAGCTCGAGAAGATGTGTGACAACGACTTTCACGTCAACGAGGGTCTCGCTATCGAGATCCTCATCTGTCTGCCTTCCAAGTTTGTCCTATGTTTCCACGCCGTCTGCAAGGAGTGGCTCCGCATCACCTCACGTACTTCCTTTCTGGATGAGCATGCGAGTCGCCGGCCGCTCGAGGTGCTCATGTACACCCCAACGACGGTAGTTGTATCAGATGGTCAACCCGACGTCATCGGACAGGAGTTGCTGAACCTGGTTGCCGTGGCCATTTCCAGTGGCGGTCTGCGACGTCCTTTCGCACACTACCCCACCATGGACTAATATCCAAATAATGGATGGAAGCAATACTGCTTCCTGCTGGACTCATGCGACGACCTTCTCTTGTTCTACGTCAACTACGCCGCTAACAACGGCCCATAGCAGTACATCGTTTGCAACCCCACGACAATACAGTGGAGAGACCTCCCACAGCTGAGTTGAGATGCTAGACAACGGCGTTGGGAGTCCGGCTTCTACTTCCACGAGCCATCTAGCGAGTACCGGCTACTATACTACGTCGTGTTTTGGTTGTCGAGCGGCCAAGCATCGTACTATGGTGTCGTGTCGGCTAGTGCCGACGCGCCACAAAAGATGAGCATGCAATCCACACCCATAGAGCACACGATCGCCTTCCTAAAGGACAAGGTCCATGAATATGACAACCTTTCCTCTAGCTTGATGATGCCTAGCGTTCTTCACGAGCACTTGCAATGCCTGCAGCACATGGAAGCCGGGCTCACTGGCCAGATGGTGGTGTTAGACATGGTGGCCGAGATGTTTCGGCGGGTGCCTCCTTCGCCTATGATCTGGAAGCAACACTCGGAACTGGTCATTGCGGTCGGGTCGCTCATGGCGTGTAAGAAGGGTTATCTCTTCATGGACCTCTAGGTGCTCCAAGGTTACGTCGGCGCCGTCGCCACCAGAGAGGAGAGGTGGGAGAAGCAGCACCATCTCAAGGTGACGTGGAAAGACGACATGTTGGTCATGGCAGGTGATGATGGAGGGGATGTCATCGTAGGTACATGAAGTGGCATGGTGGCGTACAACATGAGGAGTGGCACGGTCCGACATGTCGGCGGCGTCGACGCATCACAAGCGTGAGCTTGCAGCGCGTCGATGGAGGAGGGGTGGGGGCGCGACAAGGTGGAAGAGGGGTCGGGGCTGCTTCGCGGGCATGTGTGGTTGTCGTCACTAGCGCGTCCTGCGTGTGCTGGAGCTGGGAAGGGGGGCAGAGGCGACGCGTGGTCGTGTGCCGGAGCTGGGGAGGGTGCGGTGGTGCTCACGAGGAGGTGGGTAGGTGTGACGGCGGGGTGGGAGAGCGGGTGGGTGAGTTAGAGTAGCGCTGGAAGGGCTCGGGGTGGGGTGTTGGCTCTTTTTGAATGGGGTCTAAGTGGGGAGCGGCATAATTTTGTATATCTGCAAGGACTAAAATGCAAAAAACTTGGACCCTTTGACTAGTAGACTTTTGCATGAATCTTGAATCAATCGACGATTGTGATGGTGCCGGGGTCCAACCTAGGAAGGGTAAATCCACGTTGATGACCCGAGCGCGTTACGCTTGACAGAGGAGAAAAATTGCAGGCTAGTGACAAGTTATTCTGCCATTGAGATCCTATTAACCACTTTGTAGTTTAATTTTGAAGAGATTTTAACATGTCTGTTGAATTTGTGGTGCACATAGTTATAATTGGATTGTGTCTGTTGAAAATATAAGCAATAATCCATATGATTTAATCCGAAAAATAAACTGATAAAGCATGATCATACGAATGGTACTAAAACAAATTATGCAGATCAACAAAGTAGATTAAAAGATTACATCTATACAAGATAAACCTATCACACCTATGCCAAACGCTAGACCTAGAAACTCCAGCAAAATTCGAAAGAGAGAGATTGAAATCACATACGATGCAGTTGCAGCAGTAGCCGCAGCGGAGCTGTCGTCCATGTTGAGGTTACCGAAGAGGTCGCTAACGTCCGGAAAGAAGTCGTCGTTCGGGAACTCGTCGTCTGACGACGTCGTGGTTGCTAGTAGTCGCGCTTGAGAGCTCCCAAAAACCTGATCGCCCCCCACCCGTACAGGTTCACGAGAGGCGGGGTTCTGGAGGCCTACTGTCCCGATCTGCGGTGCACGCCGCAAGCTAGGATGGGGAAGACGAAGCGGCGGCGCAAGGTTCTGGAGGTAGGCGTGTGTTTGATACGTCCAAAACGTATCTACTTTCCCGAACACTTTTTCTATTGTTTCTCCTCTGAACTTGTGTGATTTGGATACAACTAACACGGACTGGCGCTATTTTCAACAGAATTACCTTGGTGTCTAGTTTTTGTGCAGAAAATCAACTATTAGGAAAAATCCCGGAAAATATGCCAAAAATCCTATTTTACCAGAAGATTCACGGAGCCAGAATACGAGACAGAGGGGAGGCCTGAGGGGCCCACACCGCTCTGCCACGCGGGTGGGACCAGGTCACGCCTGGAGGGGGTGTGGCTGCCCTAGGCACCCCTCGGCCTTCCTCTTCGCCTATAAGATGCCTCCTGACCTAAAAACTGAGGTGGGTTCGACGTTTTTCCAAAAATAGTTTCGCTGCACCGCCACCACCACAAACCGCGATTCGAAACCAGAAACTCCGTTTTGGCACCCTGCCGGGACGGGGAATTTGGAGAGGATCATTGCCATGATCATCACCAACGCCTCTCCATCAACCATCCATGTTTCCCTCATCCATGAGTGAGTAATCCCCCACTGTAGGCTATGGGGATGGTAGGGATTGGATGAGTTCTATCATGTAATCGAATAAGATTGTTAGGGCATGGTGCCTAGTATCTCTATTAGTGCTATTTGACTTTGTTGCAACTTGTTGTGCTTAATGCTTGTCACTAGAGCCCGAGTGCCATGACCTCAGATCTGAACTTATTATTGATTCATTATGATAGTATTGTTTGTGATCTTATCTGCAAGTTATGTAGACATATCATTGTTCGGATCCAAAGACCCTGAAGTGACAGAAATTGGGACAACCTGAGGGGATGGTTGTGATATGAGGATCACATGTGTTTACGAAGTGTTAATGATTTGCTCCGGTGCTCTATTAAAAGGAGCACCTTAATTTCCAGTAGTTCCATTGAGGCCCCGCTGCAATGGGCTGGCAAGACAAAAGATGTTGTGCAAGTTCTCATTGCGAGCACGCATGACTATTTATGGAGCACATGCCTATGATTGTTTAGTACTTGGATGCTTATTCTTATTTATCTGCAATTGGCCTAGATCTTAAAGTTACATGTTTAGACTTGCCCATGCAACGCCCGTCCATCCATCCCTATGCCTACCGCGCTCATATCCTACTGTTTGCTACTAATGTTACTATTGCTCTTGTTTTGCTGCTGCTGTTACTTTACTATTGCTACTACAAACTGTTGCTACTGATAAACTTCTGTGAGCAAAAACTATTTCCAAGTGCATCTAAATTGAAAACTCAGTTGTTAAGGCTTGCAAGTATTCTTTGGCTCCCCTTGTGTCGAATCTATAAATTGGGTAATATTACCTGATATGTCGGAAACGTGTCTATATTTTTTGATGTTTCATGCTTGTTTAGTATCTACTTTGCTTTGCTTTGTCTATATTTTGAGGTGTTTTTATATCTTTTCTGGAACTAACCTATTAACAAGTTGCCATAGTGCCAGTTGCCTGTTTTCTTCTGTTTTTGGTTCCAGAAAGGCAGAAAATCAATATTCTCGGAATTGGACGGGACAAAAGCCAAATTCAATATTTTACCGTGGGCGACACGAAGTCCAGAGGAGGGAAGGAGAAGCGGGCCACGGCGGCCAAACCCCCCTAGGCGCGGCCAGGGGTGGGCCCGCGCCTGAAAGAACATTTCATAATCCCTAGTGTTTTTTTATGTTAGATAACAATATCAAGGATTATTTAATGTGTGTTTAAGTGTTGCGGATCTCTATCTTGAAAAAGGAAAAGGAAATTACTTTTGGGGGGCGGATAATCGGCCCCACCCCATTCCCAGAAGGGCGCAACCCCCAGAGAGGGGTGGAGTATCGGCCAGATTTTCCGGGCTGGCCGGATAATCCGCCCCTCAGGGGGGCCGAATAATACGCCCCCTAGGATCGGCTCCAAGATTGCCAAGGCGCAACCCCCAGAGAGGGCGTGGAGTTTCCCTCGGACTTTCCGGCTCTGGGGCGGATTTTCTCCCTAGGCCGGATAGTCTGCCCCTTGGAGGGGAGGGGGATAATCCGCCCCCTCGAGGAATTTCACCAAGTCAAAACCGACGCGGATCTTTGTATGGGGCGGATTTCCCCCGGAGTTTCCGTCCTGGGGGCAGAGTTTTCCCCCAGGGAGGATAGTCCACCCCTAGTGGGGGCGGATAATCCGCCCCAAACTTCTTCAACGGCCAGATCTGGGTAGGGGTATTTAAGCCAGCCTTCCCCCTCCTGCCAGAACTCTTGGTTCATTTGAAAAAGTCAAGATCTGTTCTTCAACCTTCATCCAAGAGATATCCACCTTCATCCACCCAAAGGCCCCGTCCCTTGGGGAATCGAAGGAGGAGAACTCGATCTTCATCAACTGGAATCAAGCGCTTCATCTCCTCTCCATTCATTTGGAGAATCTCCGATCTAGTATTTCTTGCAAATATCTAGATCCTTGCTTTTGATTATATTGATAATCCTTGTTCTTGTGACATCTTGTTGTCGTTACGGGAGCCCCCAATTCAGTTGTGGGTATGTGCCTCGGTAGAGTTCTAAAGGCACCGGTTCACGCCTCGAAGGGTACCAATAGTGGAGAAGGTGGATCAGGCCTTTCGTGGCGAGATCCATCGGAGAATAGGGTGAGGCCTATTGTGGTGTGGTGGTTTTAGAACCGCCCACCCCTCCAACGCAGATGTACTTCCCTTAACAAGGAAGGAACTGCGGTAAAACAAATCCCCATGTCTCCGCGTGCTCCACTACGGTTTCCTCGCTCCTCTTTTTACGTGCTTAGTAGCTAGGTTTGCATATATGGAAATTCTCGTAGTTGCATATCTAGAGAATTTACTTTATGCCAAGCCTAAACTTGAAAAATAATTAAAAATTGAGTAGCACCTATTCACCGCCCCCTCTAGGTGCCCATACGATCCATTTCAATTGGTATCAGAGCCCTGGCTCTTAATTCGGGCTTAACCGCCTAAGAGAAGTATGAGTTCCACCAAGGGAGATGGGAGTGATGCTCCGGAGGTAGTCACCATGAACGATCTCAAGACATTGGAAACAACCTTGGTTAGTTCCATGGAGGCTAAGATGGAAGAGATGCGTCAACTGATAATGCGTCTCTCCACATCCGCAGCATCACCTCCATCTGCCTCTGAGGCTACCACTCCGCAATCCAAGGAAACGGGTACCGATTCCAAATAGAACGAAGTGGTTGGTGATGGCACTAGCAAGAGCTCCTCCTTGAAAAAGGATAGTGGTAAGGAAGGATACAATGAGGTTTCCCATGTGTATTCACATAATCCACCTATCCCACATCCTCGTATACATAATAGGGGTGATCCACCCAAACTTTCAGCATCTACTTTTAATCAATGGCAATTTTTGATGAAGTCTCATGTGTGCATCTCCTCCATTGAGTTGTGGAAAATCATAGAGAATGGTCTTCATGTTGGAGATCCCAACAACCTAACAAGAAGAGAGGTAGTTGACAGTCAACTCAACGTAATGACTCTACACATGATTCAGCTAGGTGTGGGTGACAAACACATGCCACACATTCAGCATCTTAGCACAGCTAAGGAATCTTGGGATGCCCTCACCGAGCTCTTGATTGGAAATGATAGCATGAGAAGAAATCGAAATGATGCTTTGAGTAATGAAGCTGAAGGATTCTATATGTTGGATGGAGAAGACCACGTGGACATGTATAGGAGGCTCAAGTCAATAGCCACCACTTTTAGAAATCATGGTGCCTCTCATGTTGATGATGCTTGGAGCAAGCGCAAGTATGTCAGTGCTCTTATGCCTTTTGAGCCCACTGATTTGAAGAGTCTTTAAGTAAGGCATAACTACCACCTTATGACATCCAATGAGGTAATGCAAGAAATGGCTGCTTTCAAAGTGGCTGCCAAGAATGCCAAAGATGCTCATGCACGAGCTATGGGGATGCAAAAGGGAGTCAACATGGCCTTGAAGACAAGTGTGGCTGATCATGATGAAGATGACATAGAAGGTATGGACTGTCCCGAGGATGTAAAAAGAATTCATGGACAATACATGGCCTTCTATGCTAGAAACTTTTGGAAGGATCCGGCCAAGGCCAAATCTGAATTAGAACGCAAGAGTGGAACATATGGAAGAAAGGAAAACGGTCCCAAGATGATAACTTGTTTCAACTGTGGAGACCGGCTGCACTTTGTAGCTGAGTGTCCGTATCAAAGTAGGGAAGATAATGGAGGAAGACTTATTCTCAAGGAAAAGTCAAAGGCTCCACGCAAGAAACAGTTTGTAAAGAAGAATGCTCCTTTCAAGAAGCAACCAAAGATTGTTCTAGTGTCTCAAGAAGAATATTCTTCAAGAAGTGAAGATGAAGACGAGGATGATAGCTCTCGAGAGGTGGCTGCTATAGCCACCACATCTACACCAACATCTCTCTTCCACTCCCCGAACGGAAACGTCATCAACAAGAACGCTACTTGTCTCATGGCAAGAGGTTCTGAGGTATCAACTTCTAACACTTCCTTTCCTAAGGCTGTGATTAACATGGATGATCCTACTAGTATTAAGGTTAAAGAAGAGATTATTGCTTTGGACTATTTCTTCACTAACTTGCAAGGTGAGCACAAAATACATTTTGAGGCTCTTATGGACCAGCTGGCCCAAAATGAAGTGCTTCTTGAAGAAAAGAGCAGGATTGAAAGGGAGGATGTAATGGAAATTGCATCCTTAAAAAACACCGTACAAGAAGAGGATCGGGCTTCTCTTGAAGAGAGACTTGAGTCTATTGAGGAGTCACATGAAGAAATGGTAGCAAAGCTTGTTAAGGAACCTGACAATGTAGTTGCCAAAGCAAAGAAGCTAAAGAAAGAGAAGATTGACTTTGGGGCTGCTCATGCTAGACTCTCCGAGGAATTGGAGAAACTTAGCATTTCTCACAAGACTTTGAAAAGTGAATTCTCCATTCTCAATGAGTCGCATGATCAGCTCCAAATTTGGTTGACCAAGTATGATGTTCCTAGCACATCTAGATCAACATATATTCACAAGGAAAATGCTAGTGTGGAATATGAGCTAGTTTATGACACCACTCCCAAAGGAAAGGGTGCTCTTGATGAGATACTTGGAAAGCAAAGGTCAAATCTTGGAAAAGAAGGACTTGGATATGTCACCAAGTCCAAGAAGAAGAAGAACAAGAAGAAGAAGACCAAGGGTGAACAATCAAATACAAACACCGCTGAGAAGAATGTCACAAAAGACAAAACCGACCATATTGTTTTTGCAGGGTCTCACAATCCAAATTATGAACTATTTTGTGATTATTATGGCGATGTTTATGCTTATTATATTGGTCCTTTTGATGAATATGTTGCTTGGTCTATTTGGGTTCCAAAGACCCTTGTTACTAACATGAGAGGACCCAATGAAAAATGGGTACCTAAAACCAAGAAGTAATTCTCTTGCAGGGCTATGCTTCCGGTGGGTCTAAATGGGTGTTGGATAGTGGATGCACTAGTCATATGACCGGGAGCAAGGAGATCATCACGGAGATGTGACCCAATCATGATAATATTACAGTCTCCTATGGTGATAAGTCTAAATCTCAGGTATTGGGTCTTGGCAAGGTTGTGGTTGCCACGATATCTCTCTTGTGGACGTCATGCTTGTTGAGACCCTCGATTACAACTTAATTTCTATTCGTTCCCTTGGTAAGATGGGATTTGATGTTTTTCATTGATGATGATTTGGTGGTACTCTTGTGGAGCAAGACTCTAAAGGTCGCTTTCGTTGGGTACGTCGAAAATGACCTGTATGTGGTGTACTTTTCGGGGAAAACCACTTCAGGTCCGATGTGCCTATTTGGAAAGGCCGACGTGGGATGGATATGGCATCGCTGTTTAGCCCATGTCAACATGAGAACTTTGCAAAGTCTTCACAAGGGTGGCCACATCCTTGGACTAAAAGACAATGTTTCCTTTGCCAAAGATCGTGTTTGTAGGGCTTGTGTTGAAGGCAAAATGCATGACTCTCCCCACAAGAGGAAGACTATTGTTTCTTCAAAGAGAATATTGGAATTACTTCATGTGGACTTATTTGGTCCTCCATCGAATGCCAGTCTCGGCGGGAAGAAATATTGCTTGGTGATAGTCGATGATTACTCAAGATATACATGGGTCTATTTCTTCAAGCTAAAGAGTGAGACTCAACAAACGGTCATTGACTTCGCCAATGAGGTTTAGCGTCAACACAATGTTCCCATCTTGGCAATAAGAAGTGACAATGGCTCCGAGTTCAAGAACTGCACATTGAATGAATTTCTAAGTGAAGAGGGGATAAGACATCAATATTCCGCTGCGTACACCCCTCAACAAAATGGTGTAGCCGAGAGGAAGAATCGTACTTTGATGGATATGGCAAGATCGATGTTGGCTGAATTCAAGTCTCCTTACAACTTTTGGGCTGAAGCCATATCCACCGCTTGTCACTCATCAAACCGGCTCTACCTCCGCAAGATCTTGGACACGACTCTGTATGAAATACTTACCGGTAACAAGCCCAACATCTCATACTTCAGGGTATTCGGTTGTAGGTGTTTCTTTCTTATCGATGGTGTCCGCTTGTCTAAATTTGAGTCTAAGGCTTTAGAAGGTATTTTTGTTGGTTACGGTGCCGAATCCCACACTTATAGAGTCTACAACAAGCTCACCGGGACTGTTGTAGAATCTTGTAGTGTGGAGTTCGATGAAAATGACGGCTCCCATGTGGGGCAAGTTGATGTTTGTGATGCAGATGTTGAAATACCCCAAGATGCCATAAGAAGAATGGGCGTGGGATTTTTCCGCCCCATTGAGGAACCCCTTGTGGCGAATCGGGAAGGACAATGCTCCACTCAAGTGGAGCCCTCATCTACACAAGATCAACAAGCCCCTCCTGCTGGAGAAACCCCTGCACCAACACCTCAACATGTTGAAGATCATGTGTCTTTCGGGCAAAATGATAGTCCCAGGTCGGACTATCCGCCCCCTCCAAGGGGCGTACTGTCCGCCCTTGGCACTCCAACTCGCTTCAGTGGACTTCAAGAAGGACAAAACGGCCAAGAAAATTCCAGGTCGGATTCTCCGGCCCCAAGGGGCGGATTATCCGGCCCTGGAACTCCCAGTTCTGCCAGGGACTCTCAGGAAGAAGAAGTTGGTGCCACATATCCCAGGCCGGATAGTCCGGCCCCACCAAGGGGCGGATTGTCTGGCCCTGAAGAACCTGTTCAGCAACAAGCTCCTGTTATCTGCTCAGATCAAGATCAAGGGCAAGGTAGTGGACAAGACAAGGATCCAAATGCTGAATCAACTCCTTCTAGAAACAATAAGTAAATTGAGGCTCGACGCAAGGCTCGTGCTGATCGGAACCTTGAGTGAAGGGGTCACACTCTTGACAAGGTTGTCGGTGATCTAAGAAGAAGGGTGTCTACTAGAAGAGAACTTGCAAGCTTCTGTGATCATCAAGCTCACATTTCAATGGTTGAAGCAAAGAAGGTCTTTGATGCTCTTGAAGATCCCGATTGGGTGGTTGCAATGCATGAAGAATTAAATAACTTCGAGCGCAACGAGTTTTGGAAGCTCGTAGAGAAACCCAAAGAGTGCCGCAATGTTATCAGCACCAAGTGGATTTTCAAGAACAAACAAGATGAAAATGGCATTGTTGTGAGGAATAAAGCAAGGCTTGTGGCTCAAGGATTCTCTCAAGTGGAAGGAATTGATTTTGGCGAGACTTATGCTCCTATGGCTCGTCTTGAGTCCATCCGTATCCTCCTTGCCTGCGCTGCTCATCATACTTTTAAATTGCAGCAAATGGATGTTAAGAGTGCTTTTCTTAATGGTCCACTACATGAGTTGGTATACGTCAAGCAACCCCCGGGTTTTGAGGATCCCAAATTTCCGAACCATGTCTACAAACTCGATAAGGCGCTCTACGGCCTTAAACAAGCCCCACGTGCGTGGTATGAGCACCTTAAAGAGCTTTTGTTAGACTGTGGATTCGAAGTTGGGCAAATCGATCCCACTCTTTTTACTAAGAAGGTTAATGGGGAGCTTTTTGTATGCTAACTATATGTAGACGACATTATTTTTTGGCTCTACTAACCAAGCTTTTAATGATGAATTTTCAAAGCTTATGACTGGCAGTTTTGAGATGTCTATGATGGGAGAATTGCGGTTCTTTCTTGGATTTGAGATCAAACAACTTAGAGATGGAACTTTCATTAATCAAGCTAAGTACATCAAAGACATGCTCAAGAGGTTCAATATGATGGATCTCAATGGCGTTGCTACTCCAATGCAAACAAAGTGTCATCTTGAGATTAATCCAAAGGGTAAAGACGTGGACCAAAAGGTATACCGATCCATGATCGGTTCTCTCCTTTACCTTTGCGCATCTAGGCCCGATATCATGTTGAGTGTAGGAGTGTGTGCAAGGTACCAAGCCGCTCCTAAAGAAAGCCACTTAGTGGCGGTCAAGAGAATCTTCAGATATTTGGTTCATTCCCCAAATTTTGGTTTACGGTATCCCAAAGGCTCCAGTTTGTCTCTATGTGGTTACACTGATTCTGATTGGGCTGGTGACAAAGATGATCGAAAATCAACTTCTGGTGCATGTCAATTCTTGGGCAGGTCTCTAGTGTGTTGGTCTTCAAAGAAACAAAATTGCATATCACTCTCAACCACCGAAGCTGAATATGTTGCTGCTACAAGTACTTGTACACAATTATTATGGATGAGGCAAACTTTAAAGGAATATGGTGTCAATTGTGACAAAGTGCCTCTTTTATGTGACAATGAAAGTGCTATCAATTTTTTTTACAATCCGGTGCAGCATACAAGAACAAAACATATTGAGATTCGCAATCATTTCATTCAGGATCATGTTGCTCGTGGCAATATTGCTCCATCTTTTGTGAGCACGAAGAACCAACTTGCTGATACCTTCACGAAGCCTCTTGATGAAGCAAGATTTTGTTATTTGAGGAATGAGCTAAATATCATAGATTCAAGGAGCTTGGATTTACTACCCTTGCACACTCACTTATGCTTATTCATGTATTTGGTTTATATGAGGGCATAGACATAGGGGGAGTGTGGTCCTAATTGATTGGGATAACCCTCCCCCATAATGCCGAAAGCAAGAAAATCATTTCCCTTAATATCATTTTGTGATATGTGGGTCTTCGACGAACATTGGTTTTGAACTCGAGATACATCTTCGCAGTGTCATGCCATGCGCTCCAACATGATGGCTTCGGCCACCGCCCTCTTCCTTGAGAAGAGTTGGTTTCTAGTGGCTCTGTTTGGTTTTTCTTGCATATCTTTTGTTCTTATGGAAAACACACCCAACTTTGGCTTTTGTTTGATCTTCTGGGATGCAAGCATCACTCTTCTTCCTTTTTGGCGTTTCGATGCCAAAGGGGGAGAAGTAGTTCTAGTAGGTCTCGTATTTGCATGGGTCGGGCGCAAGCACTTGCCTCTTTTCCATTTGTTTCATTTGCTTGCTTGTGCCCTTTTTAGCGTGAACTTATTTGTTATTCGTGCTTGGTTTGTATAAGACTCTGTCGTGTGATACCCTGTATGGATCTCTGGAATTCTGGATTTATCATGTGGATCTACTCATATGGAATTCTGGATTTATCTATGGAGTATGGTATTCTATTGATGGCATATGGAATTATGGTATTACCTATTGCTTACATCAATATTGTGGGATGTACTTGGAGCCTAATAATTTCATTATTCACTTTGGCTATTTTCACATCCCGGTGGTATGACTTTATTTCCTAACTCACCTTGTTTTATTTGTCCTTGTTATGAAAGTGGCTTGCTCTTAATTGTGTGTATTTGTATTCAAATGCAAATTATAAATATGCACACATTTAGGGGGAGCCGCTTTCATTTCCTTAAAGGTGCTGTTAGTAGGTTTTATTGCAAATCCTAGTATTGTCATCTAACACCAAAAAGGGGGAGATTGAAAGAACATTTCATAATTCCTAGTGTTTTGTGTGTTAGATAACAATATCAAGAATTATTTAATGTGTGTTGAAGTGCTGCAGATCTCTATCTTGAAAAAGGAAAAGTAAACTACTTTTGGGGGCAGATAATCCGCCCCACCCTATTCCCAGAAGGGCGCAACCCCTAGAGAGGGGGCGGAATATCGATCGGATTTTCCGGATAACCCCCCCTAGGATCGGCTCCAAGATTGCCAAGGCGCAACCCCTAGAGAGGGCGCGGAGTTTCCTCCGGACTTTCCGGCTCTAGGGCGGATTTTCTCCCCAGGCCGGATAGTCCGCTCCTTGGGGGGGGGGATAATCCGCCCCCTCGAGGAATTTCACCAAGTCAAGACTGGCGCGGCTCTCTATATGGGGGCGGATTTTCCCCTGGAGTTTCCGTTCTGGGGGCGTGATACGTCGGAAACGTATCTATAATTTTTTATGTTTGTTAGTATCTACTTTGCTTTGCTTTGTCTACACTTTGAGGTGCTTTTTACATGTTTTCTGGTACTAACCTATTAACAAGTTGCCACAGTGCCAGTTGCCTGTTTTCTGCTGTTTTTGGTTTCAAAAAAGCTAGTAAAGAAATATTATCGGAATTGGTCGGGACAAACGTCAAAGTCAATAACTTTCCGTGGGGAACAAGAAGTCCAGAGGGGAGACGGAGAGGCGTGTCAGGGCAGCCACACCCCCTAGGCGCGACCAGGGGTGGGTTGTGCCTAGGCAAGGTGTGGCCCCCCTGGCCACCTCCCCGGCCTCCCCCTTCTCCTATAAGAAGCCCCCGATGCCTAAACCCTAAGCACCCGATAAAATCTCCACGAAACCGTATGTAGCCGCCGCCACCATCATCCCTAGATCGGGGGGATCTAAAGTTCTTCCCGGCACCCTGCCGGAGGGGAGATCATCCTGGAGGCCTTGTTCTCCGGTATGATGCGTGAGTAGTTACACCTAGGACTATGGGTCCATGTAGTAGCTAGATGGTTATATCTCCTCCTTTGTGCTTTCATGTATAGATCTTGTGAGCTCCGTTCATGATCAAGATCTAATCTATTTGTAATCATGCATGTTGTGTTTGCGGGGATCCGATGGATATTGAGATTATTATGTTGGTTTTATTAATGGTTTTTTCTTTATGATTATATCATGTCTATGTTGTTTGTGATCTTGCATGCTCTCCGTTGTTAGTGGCTATCTTGGCCAAGTAGTTGCTAGTGACTCCAAGAGGGAGTATTTATGCTTGACTAGCTGAATACCCGTGCGTTGCCACGGTTAATTAAATTTATTTCACTCATGCATGTATATATAAATGCAATTGCATATAAATATTTTAATGTTTTAAAGACAACACTATCTAGCCGAGGGAACCACCAATCTAGTTTTTTTAGCTTTTCAAATATGTACAAATTTTAGCTTTTCAAATATGTACAAATTAAGTTATGTTAGTTCCAGTGTTCATAAAAGAGAAACACATGTAACAAAACAGATATTTGGTCGCCTGAATTAGCAACACTGCATTATCATTTGCACACATCAATAAAGACAGCAAATCCAGCTAAATGAAAACATTGTGAGAGTAGAGAATGCACAAAACCAAAGAATTGCACATTGATATTTATTAGACGATTCACAATTCAAGGCTAACATTTGATCTCAGATACAATGGTATTAAAGTCAAACCCGATGCACCGAGGCTATTCAAATACTCGAGTATGTACTCCCTCCATCCCAGAGGTTAGGGCGTAATATTTTTTCTGATTTTTACTCAGAGCATAAGGCGCAGGGTCTACTTTTACCAGTTTCTCTCCAAAATACCCCTATAGAGCATTTATGTCGACCTCATAAATCGGGAGGAGTTAGTACTACATGCAGCATTGTTATGGTCTTCCCAGCCGCAATTTACTGCTCCTCCAACTAATTTTCTCCTCAGCCAATCAGATTCCTAGGAAAAGCGGTGCCTAATTGGACTATGCATGCCATGCATGAAGGAGGAGTAATTACCGCGACAGTGCGCATGGCAGATAGCAAGAAACGAGGAGACATGGTGCAGAAAATCAATGAAGATTCAAGGGGAAGGAGATATTATTCCGGGGCAGTATAGGAAACTATTTTGCTGCAACTGTTTTCTTAATAAGCGCGCTAAAAAATATACGCCCTAACCTCTGGGACGGAGGGAGTACGAAGCAAGCTCCTGAACTGAAGCAATAAGGAAAGACATAGTATAAAATTTTAATTAGCAATTTTGAGGTTTAATTAGAAAATATATGTACAAACACGTGCCGGAAGAGACTGGCTGCTACAGCACCAACTCAATCAGATTTAGTCTCTCCATCGATGCAGCAATTAGAACATCCTGATCCAGAGAAGTGCCATTTTGTAGAAAACAAAATTAAAGAACAGACTACCCAAAAACAAAATTAGGTCGACGGCCATAGAGGTCGGAGAGACGAGGGAGCTCGGCAGGGTCGTACGCGGCCGGGCAGCGCACAGAGAGAGGGCGCGACGCCGCTGCTCACAGGACAGAGGTGGGCCGGCGCGGGAAGACCACAAGGGCGAGCAGGACCGAAGCGGGGCGGCGGCGTGTTGGAGGCGGAGCCGACCCGGGACAGAGGCGGTACAGGGAAAGAGGCCGGCGGCTCCAGGGACGCTGCAGGAGACGGGGATGCGGTGTCGGAGCTCGAGCGGGCCCGCGGCATGGCGCTGCGGTAGGAGAGGCGGGAGGCGCTGCGGCAGGGAGAGGAGATGGGGATCGGCGAGAGGGGCGATGCCGCGAGAAGCGCATCGAGGTGAGGAGGGGGTCGACGCGAGGGTAGGGGATCCGGCAGCGCTCGAGGTCGCACGATGGGAGGAAGGAGAGGGCGGCCAGAATCAGGGTCGGGCGATGGGTAGGGGTAGGGGATCATGCGGGCGAGGGAGGAGGCGGGGATTGCGGGAGGAGAGGAGCAGGATGCGGGGGTCCGCCATATTCCTTTCGTTGACTTACCAGATCCACTCGACGGTGGTATCTCTCGTAAATACCATGAACTATCAAGGGTAAAATCGTCCATGAAAAATCGGAACCAAAAAATTAAGACGGACGAACCTACCTGTGTATAAATTACGCCTGTTAAGATCGAATACTGCCCATGTTTTGCTATGGGTCATGCAAAACTTTACTTTGGAATATTAGTTTTTCTTGATTGTACGAACCGTTGTTGACCTGGATGTAACTACCGTCAAGAATTATTGTCACTTTCTTGTCGGGTTGTGTTACTTATAATAATGACATGTCTTTCTTGATAGTTGTGGTCTCATCGAGAAAAAATGATGCTCCTTTTTTTGTTGGAGTGTCCATATTAAGAAAGACCTAGTACATAAGCATTATATATAGATAAGTTTTGTGTTGTTATTGTTGGAGATATGCCCTAGAGGCAATAATAAATATAGTTATTATTATATCTTTGTGTTTATGATAAATGTTTGCATTCATGCTATAATAGTATTAACAAGGAAACCATTAATACTTGTGTGAATTGTAAACTTAATTTGAAGTCCCTAGTATAGCCTCTATACTTCACTAGCTTGTTGGTTGATTGATGATGTGGTTTCTTTGTCATGAACATTGAGATGTTATCAACAACAAGATCATATCGTTAGGAGAATGATATGGTGGACATACTCCTATAGATAAGCGTAGCATAAAGATCAAGTCATTTCAATAGTTCAATTGCTATATGCTTTCTGATACATAGTAACCTAATTCCTTCGACCATGAGATCATGCATATCACCTTTACTGGATGGATGCTTTGATGTCATCAAACACCACACCGTAACAGGGTGGCTATAAAGGTGGTATTGAGTGTTCGGAAAGTATTGGTTGAAACACATGGATCAAGAGTGGGATTTGTCCATCCACATGACGGATAGATATTCTCTGGGCCCTCTCGGTGAAATGTCATCCAATTAGCTTGCAAGCATGTGACTGGGTCACAAGGGATCACATATCACGGGAACGAGAAAAGAGTACTTATCAGTAACGAGGTTGAACTAGGTATGCAGAGATACCGAAGATCATAACCTCGGATAAGTAACATATCGTGAGACAAAGGGAAATTGGTATCGTATGTAAGTGGTTCATTCGATCGCAAAGTAATCGTAGAAATATGTGGGAGCCATATGAATTTCCAGATTCCTCTATTGGTTATTGTTCGGAGAAGTGTCTCGATCATGTCTGCATAATTCACGAACCGTAGGGAGACACACTTAAGGATTCGACGTTGTTTGAGTAGTTATGGTATTATGAGAAAGAGACCGAATGTTGTTCGGAGTCTCGGATGGGATCCGGGATATCACGAGGTGATCCGGAATGGTCCGGAGAATAAGATTCATATAAGGAAAGTCCCGTTTCGGAGTTCGGGAATGATTCCGGTGTTTTCATCGGGAACATTCTAGAAGGTCCCGGAATGTCCGGCACTCCGGGGGGGAAGGGGTACATGAATGTATCATTGCATGTTGGAATGATTGCATCATGTACTAAGTGTTCTCGCTGTCCGAAATAAAGGGTTAATTCAAATCCTAATTGAAAAAGTCAAACTGCCAGTTTTCGGTCAAACTGCCAGTTTTCGGAAAGAGGAGAAAGAGGAGGAGAGGTGGAGGCCGAGTTGGAGGAGGGTTCCTCCCCTTGGCCGGCGCACCTCCCAAGGCCGAGTTGGGGAGGAACTCCTCCCCTTGGCCGCCGGCCCTCCCACCTATAAAGGGAGGGGCAGGGCTCCCCTCTCTACACAACACTACTAGTTCCTACCCTCTAAACTAAACCCTAGATCTAAACCCCGGTTTAGAGCTATTTTGGTTTAGAGCCTTCTAATTGGTTTAGAGCCCTCTAATTGGTGTGTCTAATTACTAGACCACTAATAGCCTCTCTCATAAGCTCCACCATACTCGCACCGGCTTAAGGCAAAGCCCTGCGGGATCTCCCCTCTACTTCCGGTACCACGCCGTTGTGCTGCCGGAATCGCGAGGAGAGTGCTACAACCTCCGCTGCCTGCTGGAACAAGGGAGAGGAAGGTCTTCGTCGAGTACCGAACGTGTGACCGACTGCGAGGGCGTTGCTGGAACGTGGCGCCGGAAGGATCGTCTACACGATCTTGAGATCGGAAAGAGTACGACTACATCACCCACGAGAATCTGCTCTCGTTAAACACTTTGGAATCTTCGAGGGTGAGTTATTCCATCGACTCGTTGCTACAATCTAGTAGATAGATCTTGGCTTGTTTGTTTGTATGCGATAGAAAATTTTTGTTTTCCATGCTACGAACCCCTACAGTTATAGGTTGATTTTCATTTCACTTTTTTTGGTATGATCGTACAGAATATCGTGTAGGTCCAGTTTTCACTTTGCTCTAGTAGTTTGCTCATTTAGAATCATTGCTGTGTAGAGGCATCCTTTGTCGATAGCTCCCTCAGCTCTGCCCTTCCATCCCGGTGTATGTAAAAGGGTTTTGAATGAGAAACTCCTGATGAGATTTTTTGCATAATCTAGGAAAGTTTAATAAATAATTCAAATGATTTTTAACATAAATGTCAGATTATTTAAATCTGATTTGCTCTAGTTTGCTCATTTAGAATCATCGTTGCGTAGAGGTAGATGCATCCTTTGTCGACAGCTCCCACAGCTGTGCACTACCATCCCGGTGTATGTAAAAAGTTTTTGAGCGAGAAACTCCTGATGAGATTTTTGCATAAATGATTCAAAGGATTTTAAAATAATTGTCAGAAGATTTAAATCCAAACGGATTTCTTTTTTTTTATAGGCAAACGGATTTCTACTATGTTTGTTGTATACATAAAGAATTACTGATAGAACAGGCCCTTGGGTGATGCAAACGTTTTCAGTAGCTCATTGCGAATAATTCATCTAATCAGCTAACATGTTTTCTCAAGACGATATTATTTGGAATAAAATGTAGCTGGCCCGCCAAGAGGTCGAGGCATCAGCAATAGACCTTGTTGTATCCTCTAAAACGCAAGGACCAAGGAGATGACTCGTTGGAACACAGCTACTGACAGGGAATCAAAGTACTTGCTCCTCTTGTTTCCCCATCCATGCATGAACAACGAGCATCTTGAACATGAATCTCAGTAAACAATGAGGAAAACACATCAGCAGTGTAAGCTCGTTGGTGAACAGATTCACACAAATATATTGGGAAAAAATATCTGAGTTCGCATCTACCAAAAACGGGATCTAAAACAAGAAAAGGTTAGGGATTCAGAGAAATCACAACGCACGGATCTTCCACTCCACGGACAAAAATGCAAGAAACCTTAGTCGATGGGGCTGTCGCGGCCTCGGACGCCTCTATCCCGAGCGGGGAGCCCCCTGCGCTCCGCCTCCCGACGACGACCGCTCCCAGTGCCGCCGCCTCTCTCCGCCGGCAGAGCACCGCGCGCCTCCCTTTTCCTCTTTCAATTGGCGCTCGGCAGGGTCACGCGGAGGAGGATCAGGGGTGGAGGGGAGGGCTCTCACCTGCGTGAGTCAGGGGAGGGGAGGAGAACCGGTGGATGGACACCGGCCGACGAGGCAGGAAGACGAAGGAAGGGGACGGGGCGGAGGGATCTTGAGCGCCGGTTGACTCCTGTTCTTCACTTTGCGGTGGCAGGCCATGTAATAACCTCAAACAGCCAGGGGCAAAACCGTCTACTGTAAAATCGGAACCAAAATACTGGTAGACGAACCTACCTGTGTATAAATTAGTAGATAGATAGTGGGTTCATGCCTCTAGTTTCCAAGGGAAGTGACAGAAATCTCTTCGGTTGTAGATGTGATGTTGCTACTAGGGATAAAACAACGGTCTCTTGTTCATGGAACACGTGGACTGTTTACCTTACACACTTTGCTTAAAGCAGTTGTCTGTTTCTTGCAACTTAATACTGGAGGGGGTTGAGATGATAACCTGAAGGTGGACTTCTAGTCATAGATGTAGTTGGATGACGGTCTATGTATCTTGTTGTATTGCCCAATCAAATCTCATAGGATCTTTCTGACTAGTATTGCATTGTTATGCCTTGCTCAGTTCCTGTCAATTGCCCTGCTGTAATTTGTTTACCCTTCATGCCATGTTGTTTATCTAAGAAGAGCACCTCTAGTGAACTATGGACCCCGGTCCAATCTTTACCATTGATACATCTTCCACTGTTACTTGTTCACTTCCTGCAAACCATTACCTTCCACACCATACGTTTAATCATTTGTTATAGCAAACCGGTGAGCTTGACAACCTCACAGATTCGTTGGGGCAAAGTCTTGAGTTTGTGTTGTGCAGGTCTCCACGTTGTTTGTAACACCGAATTCTAAGACTCGCCATGTATTGGCCTCAGTACTGACCGCTCTCTTTTTTTCCTTTGCCCTTTGTCGGCACCCCTTTTGTTTAGGCAGGTTTGAGATCGACGTTGTTAGCAGGGTTACCCTTCCGGCTTGGCCTGGGCAGGGTTATGGACGCCATTGGTTATTCTTCAGGGTTCTTAGCTCAATTTGCATCTTGTCCGTAATCGGATGTTGTATCGTTTTTAAGGTGATTTGGATCTTTGTACTGTATATTTGAATTCTTGACTCATTGAGTCGTGGTTGTATATATCTGTTTTGTGGGTTACGTCGTGGACTATTGTGTAATGATATTCCATCGTTCTCCACCCGCACGAAAGTGCCTGGTGGGCACCTTTGAATCGTTTCTATGCGGGTTTTGCGGGAATCGCTAAAACTTGCATATGGCCGATCCGAGGGTGTTACGGTTACCAACAAAGTGCCACGTCGAGCACCATCAAGTCTTTCTGGCGCCGTTGCCGGGGAGGCTAAGGACGTCTTCACAAGGGGAGTCCTCCACTTCCTTTCTCTTTACTTTGTCTTTAGTTTTCTTTGTTTCTTTCTGGTTTTGTTTGCCTCTTTTCAAAAAAAAAATAGTCCTTGCTCTAGCTGCTGCTGCTATTTTTGGCTTGCTCCACCTTTGCCAAAATGAACTCTGCTGAGAACACCAAGTTGTGTGACTTCACTAGCACCAACAACAATGATTTCCTAAGCACTCCTATTGCTCCACCTGCTCCTGATGCTACCTTTTATGAAATTAAGCCTGCTTTGTTGAATCTTGTGATGAGAGAGCAATTTTCTGGTACTATTTCTGATGATCCTGCTGCCCATCTCAATAGCTTTGTTGAACTTTGTGAGATGCAAAAGTATAAGGATGTAGATGGAGATATTATTAAGCTCAAGCTTTTTCCTTTCTCCTTGAGAGGAAAAGCTAAATAATGGTTGCTATCCTTGCCTAAAAATAGTATTGATTCTTGGACTAAGTGCAAAGATGCTTTTATTGGAAAGTACTATCCTCCTGCTAAGATTATATCTATGAGAAGTGACATTATGAAATTTAAACAACTTGATAATGAACATGTTGCTCAAGCTTAGGAAAGAATGAAAACTTTGGTTAAGAATTGTCCCACTCATGGACTCACTGCTTGGATGATTATCCAGACTTTTTATGCAGGTTTGAATTTCTCCTCAAAAAACCTGTTGGATTCAGCTACTGGAGGCACCTTTATGGGCCTCACTTTGGGTGCTGCAACAAAGCTCCTTGATAATATGATGATTAACTATTCTGAATGGCACATTGCGAGAGCTCCACATGGTAAGAAGGTAAATTTTGTTGAAGAAACCTCCTCTTTGAGTGATAAGATTGATGTTATTATGGCTATGCTTGTTAATGGGAAAGCTCCTCTAGATCCTAATAGTGTTCCCTTAGCCTCTTTGGTTGCTCAAGAAGAGCAAGTTGATGTGAACTTCATTAGAAACAACAATTTTGGCAACAATACTTATGGTAATTATAGGCCTTATCCTCCTAGTGGAAATGTTTATCATGGTAGATCTGGAATGCCTAGTGAAGAAAGGATTCTAGAAGTAGAGAGATCCACTAAGAATTTTATGCAAATGCAATATGCACAAAATAAGATTTTCACTAAAACTATGGAGGAACAATCTATTATCTTGAAAAACATTAGTCATCAGCTTGAGAATTTGAATAGAGAAATTCCTAGTTTACAGTCAAAAAATTTGAGTGCTGAGAAAAATATATCCTCTTTGTCTGAAGCTCAGTCCTCCTTGATTAATAAAATGGCTGCTAAACCTGAAACCATGGAAAGTAGCTCAACTTCATGCTAGATGGAAAAGGGAAGCTGAAATTGATAGAAACAATAGTGTGTGCACCATCACCATTAAACCACAAGTAGTCCATATTCCTCCTCCTCATATGCCTAAGCCTAATGAGCCTACTACTAGTGATGCTAAGTTTGATTTTGGTATTGACGGTTGCAATATTTATGAAGTGATTATTTTCTTGCAAAAGCTTGCTAGAATTCTTGATGCTAGTGATATGCATGTTGCTTTCACCAAACACATTATAGATGCTCTTGTTAAGATTAAGGAATAGAAGTTAAAACACAAAGCTTCTATTCCTAGGAAAGTAGAAGATAGTTGGGAACCCATTATTAATGTGCAAGTGAATGACTTTGATCTCAAAGTTTCATGTGATCTTTGTTCTAGTGTCTCTATTATGCCTAGGAAGATTTATGAAATGCTTGATTTGCCACCTTTGGAAGATTGTTATTTGGATGTCCCACTTAATGATAATGCTAAGAAGAAACTCATGGGGAGTGTTAATGATGCTCTCATTATGGTTAACAATGCTTATGTCCCTGTTGATTTCTTTGTTTTGGATGTTGAATACAATGCTTCTTGTCTTAATACTTTGGGTAGACCTTTTCTTAGAACTGTTGGTGACATCATTGATATGAAAGAAGGCACCATTAAATATTATTTTCTATTCAAGAAAGGTATTGAACACTTCCCTATGAGGAGAGAGAAGTTTCTTTTTGCTCCTCTTTTGAAAGCAAGGTTTGATGTTAATGCTTCATCATTTGAAAATACTTGATTCTTCTTGCTTCTTGTGCCTAACTTAAAGGCGTTAAAGAAAAGTACTTGTTGGGAGATAACCCAAGAGTTTACTTGAGTCTTGGAAGTTATTACTCCAGTAACCTCTCCTTATCCTTTTTGTTTGCCTTTTATACCAATAATGACCTCTAATGAGAGGGAAGTAAGATTTGGGGAGTTGCTGTCCCAAAACAGATTTCTGTCCTCCACCATAAAACTTCATGAGGAGTCTTTGTAGCTCGGATTGATCTCCAAATTTACGAATAAATCCCCCAGTATGTTAGCTAACTTTCGTTAGTTCAACACTTTTTAATTTGATCAACAGATGATTTTCTTAAAAATCGTTTCTACCTGCTGGTCTGTTTTGACAGATTTCTGCCATTATTTGCATTTGCTTCTTATTGATTCCTTTTTGGGTTCTCTTTTGGGGAATTGAGATTTTTGAAGGAGTTACTACAGTAGCTTGTGTTTTTAGTGAAAAGTCTTGCTGTTCCAAAGCTTTGCCAGAGGTCTAATATCTTTTGATTACACTAATGTTGCTAATGAACATTGTGTGAAGTTTTGTATGAAGGAAAAATTTCAAGTGTAGAGAGAGAATGATGCAATGAGATGAAGAATGAACAAAAGCTCAAGCTTGGGGATGCCACCATGGTGTCACCCCAAGAAATATCCAAGAGGTACAAGCGTCAAAGCTTGGGGATGCCCAAGGCATCCCCTTCTTCATCAATAAAAAGATTAGGTCTGTCTAGACACTCCGTTTTTATTGTTTCATGCACAGTTGTGTTGTTCTTGGAGCGTCTTAGTTTTTGTTTGCTTTGCTTAGTTGTTTAGTTTGCTTGAGTAGTTTGGACCCCCGCTTTCGCTGTGATTTGTTGCAAATAAGTTTGCTTGATGTTGGAAAGGAGTAGTAAGTTCTTGCTTAGAAGTGCAAGAGGAGCTTGCATTGACTGTGACTTAGACTTTATCATGCCATGCTAGGTGTTGTTTTGACCTTATGCTTAGTATTTATTGCTGTAACATGGCTTGCTCCAAGTCAATGGGATTTCTTTGTGTGACTGGAAGAAATTATGCGTTGTTTTAGCATGCAAAAGCTTAGTATTGTGATATTCTCCTTTGAGGTTTGTTTGGGTTGACTTGGCACATGCTCACACCATGTTATGACTGTCACAAGTCACCATAGCCTATCATTTAGTCCTTGACTTGTAGTACCACTCTTTTCTTTGATTAGTAATGTTTTGTCGCTCTGCATGATTATGACCACTATTGCTCTCTTATTTGGTTGCTCCCAGTCTTTTGCTAGCCTCCACTTGTATGAGTAAGCTCTACTCATGCCTCCAACTTCCAAAATAAACCAATTTATTCCAAAGTGTCCACTATAAACTCCTATGCATGGTGTGTTACACCATTCCAAGTATATTCTTGTTTTCAGCTATCTTCCAGTTAAAAACTATTTTTTTATGTGAAAACTTAGTGATTAAATCCCTCACAAACTTGATGGCACACTTTATATTCTCTGCCCCTAATAAACTTGAACCATTGTGTCTCTATGTTGCATATGCTTGCACTTATACGTTGGAATTAGCAGAACCATGCTGTCATGGGGAACGTTTTCAACATTGCACTTGTACTCTGTACTCAGTTGATATCATGCTCTTTTGTCTTTGGATGTCACCGGTGTGAAATAAAGAGGGAACTTGTAAGTCCATGGAGTTTGTATTCTGTGTTAGAGAAACGCCTGGGCCGCTAGCCTAAACCATGCCTAATCATGGTGGAAACTTGCAGCATCACCATAGTGAGGTATCTATGAAGCATCCTCAATAAAAAGCTATGCATATAGTAAATAAAAAGATCGCTGAGATGCTCATTGTCTTCTTGCCTTGTCATTTTGGTTATGGGAAAGATCCTGTACCATGTGCAAGGGGTACCTTGTTGGCGGTTCTCAATGATATGCAAATACTTACAATGACAAGAACTTACAAGTGACTGAAGTTGAGTAGCATGAGGTGTGGCCCTCATATTCATGGGACATGGGATTCTCAAAAAGTTGAAAGTAGTGGTAGTCCTCATAAGAGAAAGAAAAAGAAACACAAAATAGTTGGGGAACCACCTGAACCTTCTGTAGATCCTAATAGTATATCTGTCTCAGATGCTGAAACTGAGAGTGGTAATGATAAAAATGATGCTCCTGACAAGGAGAAAGGTGAGGAAGAACCTAAGAAGCACACTAAGAACACTAGGTACACTAAGGAAGATTTTATTGCTAATAAACATGGTAGAGAAAGAGAACCTTGGGTGCAGAAACCTATGCCTTTTCCTAATAAGAAACACAAGTCAAAGTAGGAAGAACACTATAACAAGTTTTGTGAGTGGATGAAACCTTTATTTTTGCAAATTCCTTTGACTGATGCTATTAAGTTGCCTCCTTATTCAAAGTATCTGAAGGATATTGTCTCTAATAAAAGGAAGATTCCTAATGAGGATATTTCTACTTTGCTTGCTAATTATTCCTTCAATGGTAAGGTTCCAAAGAAACTTGGTGATCCAGGTATACCAACTATTCCTTGCTCTATTAAGAATAATTATGTTAGAACTGCTTTATGTGATTTTGTCACATCCCAAAATTTTCCAAATTTTGAAATGTGAAAATAAATAAACAAAAGAAATAAATGTTGAAATTTAGGGTGAAAAGAAACTTTTTGATTCTAAATGGAAACAGCAGAACTCTTCTTGAACAAAATTTGAATGAAAAGGGCATCCAACAAAATTTCAATCAAGTGAAATGCATTCATGAATGGATGTATCTTGAAATTTAAACACTTGGAAAATTAAACCAAAACCTTAAACCCTAATGAAAGAAATCATTTCCAAGATATCTCTAAGACTATGGATTTGATCCATATAAAAATTTGACAACAAACATTTCTAAATGATAAACAAAAGTATTATAAAACCATGGAAATTGGTTTCATTGCCATGGATAAAAACTTATGAATTTAATAACATAAAAGGAAATAATTTCCAAGACTAATAAAGCTCTTAGCTAAAATCCATACCAAATTATGAGAAAATGAATCCTAAAAGGATTTAAAAATATAAACAAATATTAAATAAGATTATACAAATGGGAATCACCAATTTTGGAACTATAAATAAAAAGATATGGATTGTATAAGACAAAGAAAGAAAGAAATAAATAAGGAATATTTAAAAGTCAAATTAAATCTTGGCCAAATCCATAAAAAATGGAATAAAGATAATCCAAATAAAACAAAGAAATAAAGATTATTTAAATAAAATTATATGGACTTTTAACCAAATTCAATTTTATTTGAATAAAGACAAAAATTCTAAATATAAAGGATTAATTAAACCATGAGAAAATAATAATTGAAATTACCAAAATGGATTAAAAGTTATTTAATTAACTTTAAAAGAATAAAAGAATAATTAAATAAAATTATATGGTTTGGAACCATATTCAAATTATTTAAATAAAGACAAAAGACCTAATTTAAAGGAATTATTAAACCATAAGAGAATATTTGAAATATTCTAAAATGGACTTTTAAACACATTAATAAACAAATAAGACCTACTAAAAAGGTTTGATAAAAATCTGA
Source organism: Avena sativa (assembly GCA_916181665.1). Taxonomy (NCBI): domain Eukaryota; kingdom Viridiplantae; phylum Streptophyta; class Magnoliopsida; order Poales; family Poaceae; genus Avena; species Avena sativa. Next base: position 33,819,620 of record OV702289.1, on the reverse strand, counting down.
ATTCAAATTGAGTTTGAAATCATTTGAATAAAATGAAAGCATGAAATAGAAATGGAAAAAAAGAAAAAGAAAACAAAGAAGAAAAAATAGAAACAGACCTGATCCACTTGCCCCAGCCTATCTGGCCCAACAAGCACAGCCCACCCGGCTCCACTCTCTTTCTCCCCCACGAGATGCTTTTCTCACCACGCACCGTACCCCCTCACCCACTAACTCCGCGACCCCACTGCTGCCATGTCATCATCTTCTCCAGCGCGAGACCCACCCCAACTCCTCCTAGCCGTTTCTGCCGTTGATCAATCCTCGTCAATACACGTTAATGCCGCCAGTAATCAGCCCCACGACCGTGCCCTCTTAACCACCTCCCTCTCCCCTCTCTTTCCCCTTAGACCTTGCTGCCAGATCGCCCCCAGGCTGCCTCGATTTCACGCTCGAACCACCACTACTCCGACGAGATCTAGCTCGAATTCCGGCGAGCCCTGACCACCTCCTACCTCCTAGATCACACGAGCTTGACCCCCATCGCCTCACGCACCTGCCAGTACCCTCTTCTTGCCTGCGCGTGCCCCAGAAGCTCGCCTCGGTATATCATCTGAGTGCCCCGTAGTCTGCCTCGACTCCGGCGAGTTCCCCCGGTAATATCTGACCGCCCCTCTCACTCTCATTGATGCTCGTATACTCACTGGTCTCTTGCGCATCTAACGCCACCTCTACTTGTCTTCTCGTGGCTCGTAGCTTCACCTCCGATGACGTCAGTACATGCCCGACGGTGACAGCGACTCCGGCGAGCAATCGACGTCGAACCTATGCGCCCTCGACCAACGACGACCACTTTGAGCATCAGCACGTCGCTGCGAACCTAGTGAGACCCTTCCCCCTCTTCCTTGCTTCCTATTTTGGCCGGACCACCGTCGCCTGAGCGCTGCTGCCACGCAGCCGTCGCCAGCACCGCTAGTTCATGGTTAAGGTGTTGTGAACCGTTAGATCTAGATCTCGTGGCTGTGAAAGAATCACTTAACCGAAGCGGTATGTTCGATCTGCACCATACGATGTAACTTAAATCCAACACACCGCGTACCTCGATCCATATGAACCGGTATCAACCAATAGGAAACTGACGCGTGGCCTGACTGCTGTTTTAAAAACAGAAAATTGATCTATTAGATGAATGAATTTGCAAAATTCATAACTTTTGTTCTACACGTCCAAAATTTACAAATTTTATATCATTGGAATCAGGAAAATGTGAACTTTGCAACTGTGGCCTTAGTTTAGTATTTTGCTTCTGGAAAATTAGCTGTTTTGCAGAAACATTTGTAAGGCTATTTTGGTTATAAAATTATTATAAAAATGCCTTTTGAGTAAAACCTTTTGCAAATGGTTTGATTTGAACTCTCTGACCCTAAATACTAACTTTTGGATTTAAAAATAAATTTATTAACACTAGAAAATTATTCCTTTGAATAAAAGCATTTTTAGTAAAACAAAAATGTTGTTATGATTTAAAAATGATTTTTGAGTGAAACCTTTTGCAAATGGATTAGTTTTAAACACTTTGACCATAAACACCAACATTTGTGTTTAAAAACATATTTAGCTAACACTAGAAATTATTCCTTTGAATAAAAGCATTTCTAGCAAAACAAACATAATTTAAAAAGGGCCATTTTTACTAACTTGTTTTTAAATGGTTTTTCCACTTTTATAAATGACCCTTAGGTGTTTTAAAATGGTTAGAACCTTAGTAGAAACCACTTTTTCAATTAAATAACCTTTGCATGCTTGCATGCATTTCCTTGTTTTTATTATTTTATGTGGTGAATTGTTTGAATGCTAGTTTGAATTTGTGCCTTGATTGAATTGTAGTGAACTTTGAAGAGTGTGACAATTGCAAGATCAAGGAGTGAACCTAGTTCCTCTACTAAAAAGGCAAGTGGTGCTTCATATATTTTGTCCTATTATTTTGACTATGCATTTGTGATATTTTGAATAGGTCTTGCATGGAATTTTCTAAGTATAAGCGATGCCATGGGAAATCCTATATGTTGTCTTAGTAGAATTATCCTAAGTTAGAAAACTTGCCATGTTATCATGCTTATCTTAGCTAATAGAAAACAAGGGTGGATTATTCATACTATGATATTATGCAAAGTCTATGACTTGTGTTTTTGCTTAATAAAACAACTATGTGAATGAAACACCTGGGTGGAATGGTATGAATGAGTTATGTTGAGTGGTTACACAAGGCCCATGTCCATGGTATACCTTGTGTATCACACTTGTGGAAAGCCACCCAGGAACAAAGGGATTTGAGATACTTAGTGTTGATAAGCTTGTAGTGCAGCCACATGGCAATATGGGCTCTACCTGGATCATATAGGTTGCAATAACTTAGCCAGATGGACAGAAGGTGGTAGAGGTGATAGGTTGGAACGCATCCATTTGGTCTAAGGGAAGGCTTATGAAAGATCTTGTCTTGATGCATGTCGAGTCTTTTGGGGAAAGTGCACCACCTCTCGAGAGAGTAAAACCTAAGTACTTAGCCGTGTCCCCGGTAATGGACAATTTGAGCATCAAGATATTGAAGCTATCAAGGATCTCCTCATACCAATTTCTAAGTTAAAAACTTGTGGTTCAACAAGGGTAAATGTTAACCAATTTCTATTGGTTGTTCCTTGGGTGATTTGATAAACAAAAACTTAGTGTTTTTCAACTAATAAGGAAAACCTTAATTTGATCAAAGCAAGCCTCAGCTACACTTATCCAAATACATATAGATGTTAGATACCACTATTCTACCATAGTATCACTTGCTAATACAATTCAAATGTATTTACCCTTGTGGCTGTAACTTATTATGTTGCAGGTTTGTTTGATGTTAGTGAAGTGTGTTGAATAGGATTACAAGTCTACAACCAACATGATTGCCTGTGGCACTTTGAAGGTGAAGGACTCCATGCTATATAGTTATATCTGCTACATTGTAATGAGATAGCCATATGAGCTATGTAAGATGTAATGAATTATTTTATTCCTAGTTATAAAGTTGTAATACGACCTTTGTTTCTTGATATTACATCTTAAACTGTGGATTCTAGCTATTCGATCCAGGGACTAGCATTGTAAACACAGGGATCTCTACCTTATCAGGTTGGGCCCTCTACAGATTTGGGAGCTGGAGTTAGTGTTATGCCTTTTTCTCTCTACAAGAGACTCCAGCTAGAAAAGTTGATACCAACTGATATATCTTTGCAAATGACTGATAAGTCAACTACTATTCATGTTGGTATATGTGAGGATGTTCCTGTTCAAGTAGCTCATAATTGCTTGGTTTTAACTGATTTGTGCTTGAGATGCCTAGAGATGATAATATGTCTATTATTCTTGGGAGACCTTTTCTTAATACTGCAGGTGCTGTCATCAATTGTAATCATGGAAAAGTAACTTTTAATATTAATGACAAAGAGCATATTGTCTATTTACCCAAGAAGATTGATAAGAGCTATTGCCTGAATTCCATTGAAAATATTGAGAGCATCAAAGTTGGAGAAATATATTATCCCATTCCACAAGAAAGTTTTGAAACTATTATGATTGGGACCATTGCTATCAAGTTTGAGGTAACATAATCACTTTGTGGAATGCAAAGTTTTGTTTCATATAAGATTGTTTTGGTAACAAGACTTGATCAACCTTGTTAACAAAGGGATTTTAATGAACAAAACAATGCTTCCATAGTGGTTATACTTGCTCACTTTTATTTTTATCCTTCCTAGTTTTTGCTCTTTCTCTTGTTAGCTTTAGTTTTGCTAGTTGTTTGCTTGTTAGAGTGTCTTAGAACTTCTGTAGTTTTGGTTTTTGTTTGCTTTTGCTTCTTCTAAAAAAAATCTTTTCTGCGAGAAATCAATTTTCATACCATGAAAATTGGCCAAAAATAAAGTTTTCCGAAAATCCTAGAAAATTCATATTAATTATTTCCTCGAAAAGGGGGTAGAGGGACACCTGGAGTGGCCTAGGGGGACCCACCAGGCCAGCACACCCCTGGTGGCGCGGCCAGCCCCTAGGGCATGTCTGGCCTGGGTGGGGCCCACCTGTGGCCCTCCAAGTTGCCTCCTTCCAGCCACTTCTTACTCTCTCCCAAAAAACATGGGAAAAGTTTCTCAAGCTCGAGTTCCTACTGTTCTTGCTCCCGATTTTCGATCTCCTTGCTCAGCCCATCTTTGCTGCTGATTTTTGGAGGGATTGCTCCTTGGTATGTGCCTCCTTCACTTGTCTAATTAGATTTGTGATTGGTAGATTGTATCTTGAGTATTTTGCTGCTATAGATGTCGGGTTGTGTGAGCTTGCATTCTTGTTCTATGCTTAGAGATTTCATTTTGATGCATGTGTAGCCCTCTAGCAAGTTCCTATAGTAGTTTCTCATCATTTATCAACTTGGGAATCACTTGGTTTGATTTTTGTTTAAAAATTTCAGAAAGGAAGATGAGTGCATACCCACTGAATCAATATGATTTGATGGTACATGAGCCAATGAAAGTCCATCGTGAGGAAGGAGTCTTCTCTTCCATATATCCATGCCATGAATTTATGAGCGCGTGGGAATCTTCCAGGATTTCCAGACTATGATTACTAATGCAGGGTTGGAACACTTTGTTGAAGAAGTACCATATCAATTGTTAAGCTATCCATGGCTATGGTGCAGGACTTCCGGTTTACTTGGTCCTCGTCTAATCCCATGTTCCATTATAAAATCTATAATATAGCTGTCGACCTGCCTTTTGCTGATTTCTGTGTAGCTATTAGAGTGCCTCATTGGGGATCTTGTGAGAAGATCAAGGAGAGGCCTAAGTCACTTATGAATTTATATGCTGAAATTTGCCAAGGTTTTGACTTCTCAAAGGAAAGCGGTAAAATTCGGAACATTCAGTTCCCATCCATTAGATATTTTGCCTATTTCATTACCAAGTGTGTTCTTGCTAGAAAGATCGCTAGAAAATTATCTTATTTTGATCTAGCTTTTATCTCAGCTGCTTTGAATAGGGATAGATCTTATAACTTGGGTGCTTTGATAGATTACCATCTTACCACTAACCACGAGAAGGGTGGAATTTGTGGAGGGCTCATTGCCTCTAGGTTGCTAGCTTTCCATGGTTTAGAGCCTCACCATTCAGATTATCAGTTCCCCATAGAGAGGCTTGATCTTGATTCCATGGTTCAGCATAATTTTGTTTCTTCTTGGGCTACTATGAGAATTCTACCATATGAATTATCCTTTGTCAAGCGTGGTTGTAGAGGGGTAGGACTGAGAAAGTAGTCTATTTGCCTGCTGATGGGGATATGCCTACCGGGGTATGCCCAGCAGGACGTTTCCTACTGGCCCAACCTGCCAGCGAGTGGGCCTGCAGGACGACGACTGGATCGAGACTTGGCGAGGACTCAGGCGACTGGAAGCTGGAGGCCCAGAAGTATAGCTAGACCCAGTCGGACTAGGTCAAAGACCTTCCAAATCCTTAACCAATTTAGTTGTAGATCTGTAAACCCTAGCGAGGTGAGCCTATATAAACCTCCCTAGGGTACGCATAGAGGACACGTTCCATCATACACCCAAGCGACTCGCCGCCTAGTCGTCGAGCTCGCCCTTTGTACTCTCTCCATAATACAATCTAGCAGGAGTAGGTCTTTACCCTCTGGGGGGCCGAACCTGGGTAAACCCTTGTGTATCCGCCCTCATCTCGCACCGCAGATGGCTGGCCGCCCTTGCCCCATGTTCTACTACTCGCTGCCGATTGCAGCATCTGCCGTGGCCATTCCCACGACAGTGGCGCCCACCGTGGGGCCTGGCCGGTCAGGCCGGTGTTCTGCGGCGAGATCCAATCTGCCCATCAACGAGACGATCGCCACCGGCCGCATGATCGCGATCGGCGAGATCCTCCAGATCTTGCCGAGCAGCTATGTCCCGACGGCACGCCCCATCACGCATAGCGTGATCTTGCCGGTCGGCACGATCAACATCTTCATCGTCCTCACCGACGTCATCGTTCCGGAGGACTCGGCTCGCATCCGCGAGTCGCCACCATGCGACCAGATCTCTGAGAGCCAGGTCCGCACGATCCACCGCCTCGCCTCCGAGTACGATTCGGCCCACAACAACGTGGCCGAAACCACCATGGCCGCGGACGACGCCGCCCTCAACGATGACGCCGACTCGGTGACGCCGGCGTCGGCTGCCGGATCCATCGTCGCCGCATCGTCCACGGGCTCCATCACCCAGGTCTCCAATGTCGGAGACTTCGAGGACCCCTCCATCCTTGGGATCTTCGACTTCGACTCTGGGTCGGAGAACTCCGCCGACCTCCACGACGGGACCGGTCGCCACGTCGCGACCTACATGGCGACTGGCGCCGACCCCCCGCAAGACCCCTTCTCCACGCCAATCCCACCAAACGCAATGGCAACGGAGGTCGAGGAACTCCGCCTACGGCTGGAGGAGGCGGTCCGCAAATAACAAGCCGAGCGCGATTTTTTTTTGCCTCGAGCAGGTGACAGCGCAGGAGCTCTCGCGCTATTACCAACTCCAAATCAAGTCATGCCTAAACCCCACCATTCAGGGGCGCGCCCTGAACTTCGACGACGAGAACGACCCGGCTCGTGCGGACGAGCGTGCGATCTGCGAGAACGCGCCGCCAGGAGGGAGCTCTCGGCCCCCCAGGCGCGACGGCCAACAATGCTCCACCACCACCCAACCGCGCGCCCCCAGGGACCAACCTAGAATCATGGTCTCCTCGCTGGAGCGAGATGCAAATGGCCTCCTGCTATTCTCCACTCCGATGGACAATGTCGTCGCGAGCCGAGCAGCGGTCGACAACATAAACATAACCGGGAAAGGCGCCCTGCAGATCCAGTACGCCAAGGCTCTGCTCGCCAAAGCAGTCGAGCAAAAAAATGCGGGCGCCGACTCACAGGGTCGGATGTACTCGCATTCGTTAGGCAGCAGGGCGGCCTCGAGCGGCCGCCCAATGGTGGCGAATACCCTCAACTGCCCACCACCCGAGCCCCTGCAGCTCCAACATCGACCCGCGAACGCGACACTCTCCACCAATGACCCACGGCTGACGAACAACTTCGTCGCCACCAACGGGCAGCCCGTCAACGCGCGCACCCACATCATCAACAATCAGAGCTAGCGCGCACGCCAACCCGATGACCTGAGGCATACCCTCACCAACCGCCGCAACGGCAAACCAAGGGGATCGCTGAGTCGAGTCGGGCCCCAATGCTTCGGACCGATGATCCGAGGCGAAAGATACCCGACGAACTTCAAAGCGCCGGAGGAGATCGAGAAGTACGACCCCTCGTACGACCCGTCCATGTGGCTGGACACCTACCTCATGGTGATGGGAATTGTCGGCCACACCGACCTACTCACCTCCCGCTACCTCCCCCTGATGATGGAGGGAGCGTGCAGGCAGTGGATTAACACCCTCCCCGCAGATATCATCGACTCCTGGGAGGAAATGCGTGACGCCTTTTTCAGGCACTTCGAGGGTTCCTACACCTGCGCATCCACCATCGAGGACCTAGAGCGATGCGTCCAGGGACCCCGCGAGTCGACCCGCAGTTGGGTCCAACGGTGGCAAGACCTGTGGTATAACGCGGCCGGAATCCACCCGGACACCGCGATCCACTCTTTCAAGACCTTGTGCCGCTACGAGCCCCTGGTCGCCAAGCTCAAGCGAGTGTACAGAACACTCGACAACATACCGGACCTCCTCGAGATCGCCAAGCGGTATGCAGAGGAGGACCCAAACCAAGAAACCGACGAAGGGTCGGGAGGGAATTGCCGCATGAGCGGCCACGACAACGGGAGGCGACCCGAGCTACGCTACAACAACACTCACCTCACCGGCAAATGCCACGGTGATGGGCGAGTCGACTTCGTTGCCAACGCCGGATACGCGCCGCGCGAACCCAAGAGCTTCCGCCGCGACGGAGGTCAACGCCGCGACGATGACAACTACAAGGTGTAACACCCTAGTTTTAGTTAATATATATTAGGGTTTGTTTTGTGTATCATAAGCATCATCTCTATTAATGCATGCAATAAAGAATAAACAAAACCCTAACACCCTAGCTTCTCCCTCTCTTTCTATTTGCAAATCCATTCAAATAGTTTTGAATTTTGAAAAGTATCAAAATATGTGGAGCCCAAATTGTTCTAGGGCCCCTCTAGTATTTCAATATTTTTCTAAAGCCTCTGGTATTTTTGAATCACTCAAAAACAGATTTGAAATGAAATGCAAAACAGAAATTACAAAACAGAAAAAGAGAAAAAGCTTTTGATAAAAAAAGCAGCAACAATAGCCAAGCCCAGCCCATCTTCCTTCTCCCCTCTCCCTACCGCTCGCGTGCAGCCCACAGCCCACCCATGCTCAGCCCACCTAGCCCACGCGTGGCCCAGCCAGGGCGTACCGCTTCGGCCTTGTTTCCGTTCGTCGTCTTCCTCGGCGATGAGGAAGCAGGTCGCTGGTGCGTCGTCCGACGCCCGATGCCGCTGGCCGCTCCGTGATGCCCGCCGCCCTGGTGATGGATAAGATCCCGCTGAAGCCCTCCTCTCGTTCTCATCCTCCCACTCATCCCCAGTGCTTTCCCTTGCTCTGTCTCCCGTGTGCCCGAAACCCTAGCCGGACCTCGCCGTTGTCCCCGCCGTCTCAGGCGACCCCGTGCCACGCTGTGGCCACCTCTAGAAGCGCCTCGCCACCCTCTTCATCCCTGCCGAAGCACGCACGCCGGGAAGACCCCACCTCGCCGAAATCGAGCCCGCACAACTGTCGACCGTCGCCATTGCCGTCGTCAATTTGTCGCCGTCAGACCGTCCCCGACCTCGCCACCACCTCCATCGCGCTCAGGGTGAGTTCTTGGTTGTAATGGACTCCTCCGCTTGCTCTCTCCCTCTCTGTATCGTCGCCCCCGCAACCACCTGCAAGCTCCGCCGCTCGCCGCCGTCGTGTCCACTGCTCCAATGACCACAAGTGGGCGGCGCTGCCACCACTGGGTCTGCCTCGGCCCCCTCTTTCCAGCAAACCTAACCCCACATCCTCTTGCGCTCGCAATCGCCAGATCGAAGAATCAATAGAGAGCAATGGTGATGGTGACGTCAGCATGACACGATAATTCTTTTATTTTGTTTTAGTTAAATTGTTTCTAGAAAATAAAACTCTGTGGGCCCAGTTTGTCAGGGTTTTAACAATTTCAATAATTATTTTCTAAAAAGAATAAAAATCTGACAGGTGGGACCAAGTGGATAAATATGTAATATAATTCAAAAATCTTTTATAATTTCCTAAAATGATTTAAATGGATATAAATTGGGAAAAATCATAACTAATGATTTGTAATTCAGAAAAATACAAATAATATATCAAAATGTTCAGAAAATTGAGAACTATCTATCTAAGCTATATTCATGCATTGATCAACAACTTTCATGACAAGTTTAATTAGAAGAACAAATGCACCCCTCTCATATGTTCTGGAGTTTCTCCGAGTTAGGGTTTTCACCCCTCGGAACCCGGTTAAATGATCAATCATGTTTTAGGGTTTCATTTAAATACAATTTAACTTGTCATATCATCATCATTGCTTGAGCATTGCATCGATGCCATGTGTTGATTGTTTCCCCTTTATTTCCGGTGTTTGGTTCTTCTCGGTAGAATACGATATCAAGATCGAGATCGAAGACCGAGATCAAGACCATCGAAGATCGACGGACAATACTTGACCAACTGTAACAAGTCAAGTACAAGGTTCCCGAAGATCTGCTTATCTGTTATCAACTAGCAAAGGAAAGCATAGCCCCACCATGATATAATCCTACGATTTCGAAAGCATTTCAATTCCTGCCATGATGCATACGATTCTACTATGATCTTTTATCGATAGGTAGAGTATCCTATCTATTGCATTACTCCCTTTTAGCTTATATTACCTGATCCACTGCTCGTAGCATAACTAGTTTTGGCTTGTGTGCACTGCTAAAGCTTATATCTGTGTCATGCTTAGCCATGCATAGCTGTCAGTTCTGGTTCATCCAGATGATGTATTCAGATGCAGAGAATCTAGTATGACAGGAGAACGTGATGATGTGATATTAGAGGTGAGATGAGATTAAACATGCTAAGGATTGTATGGGAGGCCACGGTGGGATGTGGTTTTTCTAGTCCCATGCTCGCCACCACTAGGAACTGAGTTCTTGCCTTTGGAACCGAGACGAGCGTACAACCACGCGGGGCCTGGACAACCTCACGAGCAACTAACTTGCCTAGTAGATTCCATGAGTCACATAGTTCGGGCGTTCTATTCAACATATGCATAGAAAACCATTTGAAAGATTTTCCGGATGAAGGTGCATTCATAACAGGTAGGTAAGCGTGGCCGGGGTTGCTTGGGGTCGATGGAGCCCCTGGTGAACCAACCTCGCCTCACATCTTTAAGTACCGGCTTCGGGATTTGACCCGTTACGGCGGAACCATACTTATTGCGTGACTCATGGTCTCGGCGAAAGCAAGGTAAAGGTCGTATGTAACCACCCTCTGCCGGCCTTCCAAAGAAGAGGGCTAATCATGTGGCGTTAAGAGAAGGTTAGTACGTGTGGGTAAAGTTGTACACCCCTGCAGGGTAAAAATCTTTTCGAAAAGTCGTGTTCATGGTTATGAACGACTTGGCGACCGGACTCAAGATCATAGAGAACATGAACCTAATCGTAAAACTTGACAGATCAACGTGTGCTTAAGGATGCTTCCTCATGGGTACGAGGGGGTGATCCAAGTTCAGATGATGATGATTTGGTGGATATCAAAAGATGATGATCAATATTTTTGGAGATGTCGCTCTCTTAACCCCTTTTAAAATACTCTGATTAGATGAGCTTCTTCTCTCTCTTGATTTATAAACAAAGATGGATTTATGCAAAACAAATCCACCAGCCATAAGTCTTGCGGAGTACACCCTGTACTCATCCTTGCTTTGTTGATACTTTTGGCAGAGTAAGTGTTCCCGGAAGATCAGTTTGGTACTACATTGACATAGACGAATAGCTTGGGGTTCCCGGCCGGCAGCCTGGAATCTATGGGCTGGGACATCTCGTTATGCTTTAGGCCTCTTAGGCCATTTGTTAAGTTTGTTATACTTAATAGCATAATTTGCCTTCCGTTGTTTGATGTTTGTGGTCAGTGACCTCTGCTTGTAATAATTTGGTTCTCTGCTCAGTTATGAGCTTGCTGTAATAAATTTTGTGTCGTAGGGTCACTGTTGTGTTACCGATTCTTCACTGGATATTCTCAAGCTCAAGGTTAAGCTTATGTCATACGGAGGTCTGGGATTTGTTTAGCCCTGATCCCGGGGGTGTCACACAAGGCGAGGCCAAGGTTCGATCCCACGGCTCTCCTCAACCAACCCTGTGTGTTTCACAGCAGGGAAGGAAAGCCCGCCACACACACGACCACCGACTGCCACTCCCTTAAGGAAATTGAAAAGGCACGACGCACACGGGAAGACCCCGACAACAACCCGCCAAACGGCGGAAAATTTGGCAGCGTCGCCGGCTCGCTCCACACCTTCACATGCTTCAACACGAAGCGCGAGAAGAAGGTCATCGCCCGCGTCGTCGCCGTCAATGCAGTGTCCCAGATAGACATCCCCCAGTTCCTGAACGGGTCCTAGCAGCCAATCACCTGGAGCCGCGAGGACCACTCGCCACGGATCGAATATCCGGGCCGAGTCGCCTTGGTGGTCAAGCCCAAGGTGGGGGACTATTGGCTCCCCAAGACGCCGATGGAAGGCGGCAGCTCCATCAACATCCTATACATGGACACATTCAGGCGACTGCGGCTCCCGCAGTCGATGATCGAGACGACCTACACCACCTTCCATGGCATCGTCCCGGGACGGAAGGCGTACCCGATCGACAAGGTGACGCTGCCAGTCACCTTCGGCACACGAGCAAACTTCCGCACCGAGCGATTCGTCTTCGAGCTGGTGACGGAAGGCCGACCACGTCATGAATTTCACGACCGACGGGGCCTTCTCCAGGTAGCGCCATACCTCGACGAGGTCGCTGGGGATCACCTCCGTGGGCGAGATCTCCTGAAGATATTCTCGGAGACAAGTCGCTAACAAAGTGACTGGGTCAACCAGGGTGGTCACGCATTGCCGCGCGTCGTACGACTACGCCTCTTTGGCATTATCAGTGATGCGGCCTGCAATACACAAGCAAACAGTGAGCAAAGCATCAAAACCACAATGTGGTACGTGCGCTCGGGAATTGGCTGAAGGAAAGCTCACCAATCAGCGGGCGGCAAAGGTCCGTGATGAAATTCTGAAGAGCCGAGAGGTCATTCTGCAACCCGGCGACGAGTGTGTCCGACACCTTCTGCTCCTTAGCAGCAGAAGTGACGGCCGCCTTGGCTTGCCCTTCCGCCGAGTTTGCTTCCGCCTTCGCCTCCTTGAGCTCACGCTCCAGTTCGGAGATTCGCTTCTCCGCCACGCTCAAGGCAGACTGAGCCGCCGTCAATTCACCCACCGAGGCACTCTCTATTTCCAAAACAAAACGGTCAACACCGCAAAAAGTTTGCGACAAGCGCCAAACAAGGTAAATACTCACCCGCAGCCACTCGAAGCTCCTCGTTCATCTCCTGGACGGCGATAAGCTCCTTCTCCATGTGGCACTTGGCAGCAAGCCGCTCGTCCGACTCGCGCGGCAAGCCCTATGCAACAATCACAACGCCAACAACCAAAAATTCCTAAGTGCCCAGCCGCTGAAATTCAGCGACTAGGCACTAGGGGACTGGATGACAAAAATTCCTAAGTGCCTAGCCACTGAAATTCAAGGACTAGGCACTCGGGGACTGGATGACAGAATTCCTAAGTGCCCAGCCGCTGAAATTCAGCAACTAGGCACTCGGGGACTGGATGACAAAATTCCTAAGTGCGCAGCCGCTGAAATTCAGCAACTAGGCACTCGGGGACTGGATGACAAAAATAGTAAGAATCCGACCACTGAAATTCAGTGGCCAGATCCTCGAGGACTGGACATACCTGGATGGCGGCACCTAGCATGCCATGAAGCTCCATCGCGTCCACCGACGCGAGCACGACCGGAGTGTGACCGCGACGCTGTTCAACCTCCATGCTGGCGACCCCAGGGAGCTGGCTCGATGGCACTGAGGCACTCACCGTGGCGGCTTTCGCCACAAAACGAGGGAATGTAGCCACCGCGTCCCCCGCGTCACTTGAAGGCGGCCCGGTCGCCTCGGTCGAACCCATGGGCACTGCATGTTGCGACCCCGCATCCTCCTTGGCCTTCATAGTTACGTCCACTACGGTCGAGGGTTCGCTCGGGGCAGCCGCCGGCTCGTCAGAGATAGTGACGACGCCATCGCCCTTTGTTCTTTTGGTGCCTTCAGCGGGAGCAAGGACTTCATCGCCCTTCCTCTTCTTCGAGGGGTCGGCCGACGCCTCCACGGCGATTGGTGGAACCTAGGCCACTGAAGGGTGACCTATCTTCTTAACTCCAGTCCTGTGAAACAACTCTGTCAATAACATCCTCCAATCGAAACACGAAGCAGGCAGACGGATAAAAGGTCAAGGAACACTCACTTGACGACTGGAATAAATCGCAGGCCGGTGCGGATGCTGGCCGACTTCTCCAGTTCTGGCCCCAGTTTCTGACTGAGGCCCGTCTCAAACACACTATGTGCCAAAGACACTGACTGTTTTTTCGAGGATGAGGCCGCGGCAGGAGCCTCCGTGGCAATCGTTGCGGGAGCTCCTCTCGGCGGCAAGGCCCCTGCGGCTGGAGCGGCCACCAACCTGGTGACTGGGGCGAACGGCGGTGGCAATGATGCCAGTGGCGCCTCGTCCTCTATGACGGTAGTGCCAGTCGCCGCGGCCGCGTGCGCTGCTGCTTCTTCGGCCGCGCTGGTAGCGTTGGAGCTACTCGCGGACCGAGGCAGAGACGCCGGCTTAGCCAGCTTCGCCTTCTTCTTGGGTGGCGGCTACTTCTTCTTCTTCGATGGCGTAGCCTCACGCTGTGAGGTATGCTCAGGGAACTCGTCGTCGTCGTCCTCGTGGACCTCGAGGCTTTTGCTGGCCTCGAGCTTGCGCTGGTGCTGCCCGCGAGTCTTGCGGACCATGGGGGCAGCAACTTCCACAGCTTCATCATCGTCGTTGTCACCGTCGCCACCCCCATCACTCCTGACATCGCCCTTGTCGTGCAGTGACTCGCTCCCATTCTCGGCGGACGAGTTCGAGTTCTCGTCATCTGCGGGTGGAAGCCATCCTTCCACCACTTGAAACAAATGCAACATTCAAACAACATTAGCACAACCGTGAATGCACAAACAGCGACTACGAGTGCAAAGGAAATAACAACTCACCATTGGGGCTGGGCGCCTTGCGGTGTAAGGTGCGACCCCGGCCTTCGCGTCAAGATACACCACCTGGGTGATCTTCTTCAGAGCCTGGGTGTAGTCATTGAGTCTCCACTCGTTGTGGCAGGACTTCGTTGGGTCGTCCTTGCCCGTGTACTCGTACATATAGTGGGCACGGCTAGCCAGGGGCACGAGCCATCACCCAAGCCAGCAATTGTAGAGGTTGATGGTTTGGAGGACTTTCTTCTTCAAGTTGCGGATGGTCTGCAGCATCTCGTCGACGACCATCCGCTGTTCTAGCGGAAGTTTGGTAACTTGGAGCCGACGCGGATCGGGTCGGTCGGCGGAATACCTTGGAAGCGCCACCTCGTCGCCCGGAGTCGACTCGGTCAAGTAGAACCAGCTCTTCTTCCACTCGTTCGCTGCTTTGGCGGGCAACATCAGATCGAAGAATGACGCCTTCGACTTCAGCTGGAAAGTCAAGCCGCCCGTGGCTAGCATTGGGCCGCCTGCCTCTTCACAGCTGATTCTTCCATGGAATAGATCTTGCCATAGGGGAAAATAGGGCCTGCAACTCAGGTAGCATTCGCAGAACGCCACGAAAATGGCGAGCTGATCGATGTTGTGCGGTCCCAGGTCCGACGGCTAGATATCGTAATAGGCGCAGAAGCGCCAGAAGAAGAGGGAAGTGGGGAATCCGAGTCCCCGCTCCAGATGACTGGTGAAGCAGACGAACTCCCCTTCGCGCGGATCTAGAATTACTTCTTCGGCCGAGGGGATGCGCCATCTCCCGGCATGGAGGATCCCTGCCTCCTCGAATGATCTTAGCAGCGCCTTCATGCACTTGGATCTGCCCCATGGTTCGGCAGGAGGAGCCATCGGCTGGGGGATCGTGGGATGCGAATCGCTCTGAGTCGTTCTGGTCGATGTGCGGAATGGGGGAACAAAAATGCGCAAATTCAGAGGAAGTGAGGGAAGCGTTTCCCCCTCACCCGTCACTCTCCTTATATAGTGGTTGTTACCCGCCATGTTCAGGGAGCCGTTACCACGCGGTAATTACGCCGATATTACCGTTGGATTACCCAATGGCTAGTTTGACCAAGATGACGGTACAACTTCGTTCACTCGACTCGTTGTCTTCAGCGATTCGACGATTCGACGACCCAATCACTATAATAGTGACTTGATTATTCACCGACCCGATCACTACAACAGTGACTTGATTATTCGCCGACCCGTTCGCCAAGCTGCGATATGATTGTTCGCCGTTATTGCGACTAAAATGACTAGTTCTTTCCTTTGTTCAGGAGTCCACCGCCAATTCGACTAGGCGTCCGCATTGGGCCCGCATACTCCGACTGCCAACGAACACCTGCGACGAATCAACGACGGCCTCAGGGACTACTGATGAGGATATGCCTACCGAGGTATGCCCAGTAGGACGTTTCCTACTGGCCCAAACTGCCAGCGAGTGGGCCTGCAGGATGGCGACTGGATCGAGACTTGGCGAGGACTCAGGCGACTGGAAGCTGGAGGCCCAGAAGCGTAGGTAGGCCCAGTCAGACTAGGTCAAAGACCTTACGAATCCTTAACCAATTCGGTTGTAGATCTGTAAACCCTAGCGAGGTGAGCCTATATAAACCTCCCTAGGGTACGCATAGAGGACACGTTCCATCATACACCCAAGCGACTCGCCGCCTAGTCGTCGAGCTCGCCCTTTGTACTTTCTCCATAATACAATCTAGCAGGAGTAGGTCTTTACCCTTTGGGGGGGCGCACCTGGGTAAACCCTTGTGTCTCCGCCCTCATCTCGCACCGTAGATGGCTGGCCGCCCTTGCCCCATGTTCTACTACTCGCTGCCGATTGCAGCATCTGCCGTGGCCATTCCCACGACACCTGCACCTGCTTTGTTTAATTTTGATAACAGGCAAGGATGGTCGCTCACGGAGGAGGAGTTTGACACATACATGGCGGAGCTCTCCCAGCAAGAGGAGAATGTTGGAGAGGATACTGAAGATGATTCAGTTCAGCCCTCCAACATGGGGGAGTCTTCATACCAGCAGCCCTCCTATGATTGGGGTGCATCTTCTTCTTCATCACAAGTGCCTGCTTATGATCATTCCTATGATGACCCACCGGCTTGGGGTTACTACCCGTGCTATTGAGCCCCACTTAGGCCAAAAGCCTAATCTTGGGGGGAGGTATACTGACATCACACTCATCTTTATATCATGATTCGTCGGTTCTTTGTATATCCATTGTTTCGCTTTCTTTTTGTTTTTTTCTGCTTTCAAAAAACACAAAAGACCAAAAAAAATTCGTTGTTTCTCTTAGTTTGTTTCTTTGCTTTTAGCTTTGGTTTGCCTTAAAGAAAAATCCAAAAAGATTTTGCTTTCTTTGGCTTTGCTTTGTATGCTTGCTTTAAAAATCGAAAACACCAAAAATATTTGTTGTTCTTATTTGGTTTTGTGAAGTTCTTTGCAAGGTTCAGCAGTCCTCAGTGGAGTTTGGTTTCATGTTTTTATTCAAGTCACACAAGTGAAGGGCAATAGTGAAGATTAAGACAACTTTAGGTGTCGTAACAGGCTGGTAACAAACTCTGTTTGTTTTCATTTTTGTACATATACTCATCATTGTGAGCATGCTTAGTATGTTCATGTAAGGTGTATGTTATTTGTGGATGCTTAGTAGTTCTTGCTCTCTTATGATTAGCTCCAGCTTGCTATTAGTTTGTAGCATGTCATATGTGAAGGAAATATGCCCTAGAGGCAATCATAGAGATGATTATATTTCTTATGTATCCATGAGTTATTGTATTGTTCCTTGAATATCCATATCAGGCAACTTGTATTGATTGGCAATTATGTGAATTGTTTGTGAAAATCTATACTTGTATGGCTATTTAAGAGTTGTCCCTAGTCAGAGTTCATGTGAGGACACACATGAATATTAGACTAGCACATTGATTGGTTGATGACTATGTTTCGCAAGTCATAGACATGGAGATGTAAAACCAAAGATGTGGACACATGTTATGAACATGAGGTTGGACTGACCCAACTTGAGACTGGCACTTAGTTGCAGCTCTCTCTCTACACATCGTGTATGTTTTGTCCTTAGACCTGAGATTATCGCATGTACTTGAGATGTGGATCGACATACTTTGGGGCTATCAGACGCTACTCCGTAACTGGGTAGTTATAAAGGTAGCTTTCGGGTTTGTCCTGAAGCATGCTGCAAGGCATGGTCAATCAAGATGGGATTTGCCCCTCTCTACTTGAGAGAGATATCTCTGGGGCCCTCGAGTGATCGGATCCAAAAATGCATGGCCATGCTACATATGGTTAAGAGATAACCTAGTAAAGGGATTCCGAATCACAGTATCGAGAAAGGAAGGCCAACTTGGAGCTAGACCAAATATCATGAGGCAAAGGGAAAGACATGTACTAAACCTTGTGATGGTTCGTCCGATATGATCTTTGTATGCGTTTAGGAGTTGACACGTCTTGCTAGAGGCCGCTGCCAACTATTGACAGAATAAGTGTATTCGTGTCATGTCTATACGTATATGAACCTATAGGGTCACGCACTTAAGGGGCTGAAAGCCTAACGAGGATTGGATCCGAATTAGACCAGGCTTAGGCTACCAATGGGCTGCTAATGTAGAAGCCCACTAGGGACGCCTATATAAAAGAGGGTGGGGCGTGCTGACCTGGGTTAGACCATTCCACCCAGCCGCCACTCCTCACGCCTGTGGTGCACGCGCGGACCTAGCAGTCCAGCATCTGACGCTTCCACCCTGTACGTGTGGATACCTCAGAGGCGCTGCATCTGTAGCGCTTGGACGAGCCACGAAAGGGAGCTGCTCGTGGGACGAGAACGAGGAGGAGACGTGGATCGTCTGCACTGCTTCGACACGCTTCATCAAGTTCCGCAACTGCGCGTCTAGTGGTAATCCCGTGATCTATGACAACAGTAATCCTGGTTTACGCGGTAGAAAATTTTGATTTGCACTAGTGTAGCCTACCCGTATCCCTTCAGTGGTATCAGAGTCGATGCTATTCAGTTATAGGTTCGGGATGATTGCATATAGTGATATGAAGTTTGATATGAATGATGTGATCGTTTGTATTGCGGTGGTTCGGGATTGATCTATGGTCTTGCTTTCTGTAATTGTGATTCTGAGGTTGTCGAACGACTTATCCCTACCGGTCAGCTTTCGCCATCGGGGTAGACAGTGACACATAAATCCTGTTGAATCACACGAAGATCAATATGATTGATCGAATTGGAACCTAGATCTAAAATCGATGTACCGTGATCAAAGGAGTTTGATCGGATCAGAACAATAGTCGGTTTGTGGTAAATTTGATTTGCCGATCAAAATCCTTAAAGAAAATTGCCCCTTCGAACCCCGCAGGGGGAGACCCCCTAGACCCCCCTAGTCGCAGCCCCTTTTGTATCTCGTTAAGGTAACTAGGTACTGCGAGTTCACATGATCCGGTAGAATGCGATTCTATGCATAACTTGTTTTTGCAGGATGTATGTGATCAGTATGGCCCATATATGTATGTGATGCATGTATGGAATTTATCATGGCCTGCGTGTCGTGAGTAGGGCAACATGGCTGGAGCCATATGTGTTGTCAATTGTTGTAATGGTCCGCGTGCCAACTTGTGCCAACTAGCTGTTAGGGTAATAGCTTGTATTAGTTCTTGGAGGACTCATCACTTGGAGGATGGCTCGCATGGAACATGAAGATGGAGATCATCATGGTGGACAGGTTCTATGGCGATAGAGATCACCATGAGAAAATGGGCCATACTGTGTCACATTTATGTGAATGCTATTCTTATGTGTTTTACTACTATGCATGCTTAGATGATAGAAGTAGAACGATCCCTCACAAAGTTTAAGTTAAACCATGCCCTCCCAACCAAACCTTGCACCATCCTATGCCCTGTACAATCGTTGGTGGGCCTATAAAATAGGGTTCCACGGTTTTCCTTGGCTAGATGGGTTTGTATCGGATACCTACACGCATAAGGGTTGGTGAGCTTGACAAGGTCATATTAACAGTTAAGGACCTTGGGGCATAAAGGTTGGGTGCCTAGTTTTGACATAGAGATGTCACCCAACAAAAAGAGTCATATGTGATATGATTAGCAAGTGTTGCTTACCGATTTACCTTGTCTTCTAGCAGTGATGCTAAAGATCACTAGTCGACTTGTTAATTGTGGATCTTGAATCACTTAGTATCAATAGAGGGTATTGATTTAAGTGGGAGTATATGCTATTAAATTGTTTAATATGTTTTACTTTTTCATGGTTACATGGCTTAGTATTTTGCATGTTTTTTGCTGTAGATCAATGGCACCGAAAACTGCACCACCTTTTTCTTTGCGTTCGATTCTTAACAAAGATAAACTAAATGAAACAAACTATATGGACTGGGTCCATAACCTGAGAATTTTTCTCAGGTCTGATAAAAAGGAAACGGTTTTGGATACCCCAATCCTCGCTGAACCTGCTGATAATGCATCTGCTGCCCTAAAGAACGCCTACAAGAGAGCATGTGATGATTCTCGTGAGGTTAGCTGTCTTATGCTTGCATGCATGGAACCTGAACTCCAAAAGAAGTTTGAGGATCAGGATGCGTACGATATGATCGTCGCGCTTAAGGACATGTTCCAAGATCAGACAAGGACTGAGAGGTATAATGTTGCCAAGTCCTTTGTCGAATGCAAGCTAGCAGAGGGAGCAGCTGTAGGCCCCCATGTGATCAAAATGGTTGGTTATAGTCAGACTTTGGAAAAGCTTGGTTTTACACTAGGCCAAGAGTTGGCCACTGACTTCATTTTGGCGTCTCTTCCTTCCAGCTATGGGCAGTTCATTTCGAACTACCATATGCATGGGGTGGAGAAGGGCCTTAATGAGTTATGCGAGATGCTAAAAACAGCAGAAAGTGATATGAAGAAGTGTGCAGGGCATAGCCATGTGATGGCTGTGCAGAACAATCCTAGCTTCAAGAAAAAGGGTACTTCTTGGAAGAAGAAGGGAAAGGCTAAGGATACGATCCCTAAGCCTGCACCCAAGCAAAAGGCTGGACCTGTAGAAGACACTGAGTGCTTCTTTTGTCATGAACATGGCCACTGGAAGAGAAACTGCATCAAGTACCAGGCTTCTTTGAATAAGAGTGGAAGTAAGAGTACTTCCCACTCAGGTACGCTTGTTGTAAATGTTGTGGACATTCTTCTCGCTGATTCCTATGATAACTCTTGGGTATTTGATACCGGATCGGTTGCTCATATTTGCAATTCGATGCAGGGGCTAATAAGGACTAGAGAAGTGCAGAAAGGCGAAGTGAATTTTCGCGTCGGAAATAAAGCAAGGGTTGCTGCATTGTTCGTCGGCATCATGCAACTTCACCTTCCGTCAAGATTTATTATGGAGTTGAATAATTGTTATCACATTCCTAGTATGGGTCGAAACATTTTATCACCTTCATGTTTGATGAGGGATGGTTATTCATTCGCGAGTGCAAACAATGGTTGTGTAATCTCTAAGAATGATATGTTTATGGCTAATACTCCCATTGTTAATGGGTTATTTATTTTAAATCTTGATGATGCATATGTTTACAATGTTAGTGCTAAAAGGCTTCGGCCTAATGATTTGAGTCCTACCTATTTATGGCATTGTCGTTTGGGGCATATAAGTGAAAAGCGCATGAATAAGCTCCATGGTGATGGTCTTCTAACTTTGTTTGATTTTGAATCATACGAGACATGTCACGCTTGTTTACTTGGAAAGATGACCAAATCGCCTTTTTGGGTTTACCCGAGAGAGCGACAGACTTGTTGGAACTCATACATACTGATGTGTGTGGACCAATGAGCACGACAACCATAGGAGGATATCACTACTTCATTACTTTCACCGATGATTTCAGTAGATATGGTTATGTCTACTTAATGAGGCATAAGTCTGAAACTTTTGAAAAGTTCAAGGAGTTTCAGAATGAGGTAGACAATCAACATGGCAAGAAAATAAAGGCCTTGCGATCTGATCGCGAGGTGAATATTTGAGTCACGAATTTAGCAATCATCTTAAGAGTTGCGGAATTGTTCCACAGCTCACGCCGCCCGGAACGCCTCAAAGAAATGGGGTCTCCGAACAGCGCAATCGAACTTTGTTGGACATGATTCGATCGATGATGAGCCAGTCGAATTTACCATTATCATTTTGGGGTTACGCTCTAGAAACGGCAGCTTTCACACTTAACAGGGTACCATCTAAATCTGTAGTTAAGACACCATATGAGATGTGGACTGGAAAGAATCCCAGTTTGTCTTTTCTAAAGATTTGGGGTTGTGATGCATTTGTCAAGCGACTTCATTCGGACAAGCTAACACCCAAATCTGATAAGTGCATTTTCGTGGGATATCTGAGGGAAACCTTAGGGTATTACTTCTACAACCGAGAAGAGGGCAAAGTGTTTGTCGCTCGCAGCAGTGTTTTCCTAGAGAAAGAGGTTCTCACAAAGGGAACGAGTGGAAGGTTGGTGCGACTTGAAGAAGTTCAAGATGAGCCAGTTGGGGATGCTTCTACGAGTGATTCTATTGTAGCAGAACAAGTTGAGGAACCCGTGGCAATAGAAGCACCACAACCACGAATGTCGGCGAGGCTCTGCAAAACGCGGGAATTATTATTGTTAGACAATGATGAGCCTGCGACCTATGCATAAGCGATGGTGGAACCAGACTCTGAGAAATGGCTGATCGCCATGAGGTCCGAGATAGAGTCCATGGGAGACAATCAAGTTTGGAACTTGGTTGACCTGCCTGATGGTTTTAAAGCCATCGGGTGCAAATGGATCTATAAGAATAAGATTGATATGGATGGAAATGTTCACATCCATAAAGCTCGACTTGTTGCAAAAGGTTTTCGACAAGTTCAAGGAGTTGACTACGATGAGACTTTCTCGCCTGTAGCGATGCTTAAATCTATACGGATCATTCTAGCCATTGCTGCACATTTCGACTATGAAATATGGCAGATGGATGTCAAGACGGCTTTCCTAAATGGAATCCTAACTGAGGACGTGTATATGATGCAGCCCGAAGGTTTTGTCGATCCAAACAATGCTGGAAAGGTATGCAAACTTCTAAAGTCCATTTATGGGCTGAAGCAAGCATCTCGGAGTTGGAACATTCGATTTGATGAAGTTGTAAAGGAGTTTGGCTTCATCAAAAACGAACAAGAACCTTGTGTTTACAAGAAGGAAAGTGGGAGAGCGCTGGTATTTCTAATCTTATATGTAGATGACATATTACTGATTGGAAATGACATTCCTATGCTCCAGTCTGTTAAGACCTCGTTGAAAAATAGTTTTTCGATGAAGGACTTAGGAGAAGCGACATATATTCTGGGCATCAAGATCTATAGAGATAGATCAAGGAGGCTTATTGGATTAAGCCAGAGTACATACATTGACAAAGTGTTGAAATGGTTCAGCATGGAAGAGGCTAAGAAGGGGTTCTTGCCCATGTCTCACGGCATTAAACTCAGCAAGACTCAGTGTCCTTCGACTACTGATGAGCGTGAGCGCATGAGTAGGGTTCCATATGCTTCGGCTATTGGATCCATCATGTATGCAATGATATGTACTCGCCCAGATGTTTCCTATGCTCTAAGTGTTATGAGCAGATATCAAGCTGATCCAGGTGAAGGTCACTAGACAGCGGTAAAGGATATCCTTAAGTACTTGAGAAGGACTAAGGATGTGTTCCTAGTTTATGGAGGTGAGGATGAACTCGGTGTAAGGGGTTACACAGATGCGAGTTACCTTAACGACTCAGATGATTCCAGATCGCAATCTGGTTATGTGTTTGTCATTGTGTTGTGAGTTGGAAAAGTTCCAAGCAAGATACGGTGGCCTCCTCTTTAACAGAAGCTGAATATATTGCCGCCTCGGAGGCTGCAAAGGAAGCTGTTTGGATTAGGAATTTCCTGATCGCTCTTGGTGTGGTTCAGGGTGCGTCCAATCCCATTTATGTTTATTGTGACAACAATAGTGCTATTGCACAAGCCAAGGAACCTAGACATCACCAGAAGAACAAACATATTCGCATGCGTTACCATCAGATTCGTGAGTTCGTTGAGGATGGTAGTGTCATGATATGCAAAATACATACAGACTCAAATGTTGCTGATCCTTTTACAAAGGCACTCCCACAGCCTGCGCATGAGGCGCACACAAGAGCAATAGGTATTAGATACAATCTAGATTGACTCTAGTGCAAGTGGGAGACTAAAGGAAATATGCCCTAGAGGCAATCATAAAGATGATTATATTTCTTATGTATCCATGAGTTATTGTATTGTTCCTTGAATATCCATATCAGGCAACTTGTATTGATTGGAAATTATGTGAATTGTTTGTAAAACTCTATACTTGTATGGCTATTTAAGAGTTGTCCCTAGTCGGAGTTCATGTGAGGACACACATGAATATTAGACTAGCACATCGATTGGTTGATGATTATGTTTCGCAAGTCATAGACATGGAGATGTCAAACCAAAGATGTGGACAAATGTTATGAACATGGGGTTGGAATGACCCAACTTGAGACTGGCAATTAGTTGCAGCTCTCTCTCTACACATGGTGTACGTCTTGTCCTTAGACCTGAGATTGTCGCATGTAGTTGAGATGTGGATCGACATACTTTGGGGCTATCAGACGCTACTCCGTAACTGGGTAGTTATAAAGGTAGCTTTCGGGTTTGTCCTGAAGCATGCTGCAAGGCATGGTCAATCAAGATGGGATTTGCCCCTCTCTACTTGAGAGAGATATCTCTGGGCCCCTCGAGTGATCGGATCTAGAAATGCATGGTCGTGCTACATATGGTTAAGAGTTAACCTAGTAAAGGGATTCCGAATCACAATATCGAGAAAGGGAGGTCAGCTTGGAGCTAGACCAAATATCATGAGGCAAAGGGAAAGACATGTACTAAACCTTGTGATGGTTCGTCCGATATGATCTTTGTATGCGTTTAGGAGTTGGCACGTCTTGCTAGAGGCCGCTGCCAACTGTTGACAGAATAAGTGTATTTGTGTCATGTCTATACATATATAAACCTATAGGGTCACACACTTAAGGGGCTGGAAGCCTAATGAGGATTGGATATGAATTAGACCAGGCTTAGGCTACTAATGGGCTGCTAATGTAGAAGCCCACTAGGGACGCCTATATAATAGAGGGTGGGGCGTGCTGACCAGGGTTAGACCATTCCACCTAGCCGCCACTCCTCACGCCCGTGTTGCACGCGCAGACCTAGCAGTCCGGCGTCTGACGCTTCCACCCTGTACGTGTGGATACCTCGGAGGCGTTGCATCTTTAGCACTTGGACGAGCCACGCAAGGGGAGATGCTCGTGGGACGAGAACAAGGAGGAGACGTAGATCGTCTGCACTGCTTCAATGCGCTTCATCAAGTTCCGCAACTGCGCGTCTAGTGGTAATCCCGTGATCTATGACAACAGTAATCCTGGTTTACGCGGTAGAATTTTTTGATTTGCGCTAGTGTAGCCTACCCGTATCCCTACAATATGAAGGTTTGCTTGCATTGTTCTATTCATAACTTGGTATGATATTGTGGTATCCTCCTATGAAAGTTTCATGTGAATCGACTTGGCACATGCTCACGCATGCATATGACCGAACAATAGTCAGTAAGCCTCGATGATTTATTTTGCCTCAGAGTTCTTGTATCACTTTTATGCCATAATTAGTCTTTTTTTGTTGCAAGCATGATTATGACAGTTATTGCTATGTCGTTTGTCGTTCCCTCTCTATTGCTAGCCTTCACCGGTACTGAGTATGAGCTATGCTTGTGCATCCAACTCCCCAAAACGAATATTGCCAATAGTGTCCACCATAGATACCTACTAGCATCATTTGCTATTCCGTGCATATTCATTATGCCTTGTTTTCTTCCTAATAAAATGTTTGCTTGTTTTGAGAAAATTAGTTAGTAAAGCTCTCACGAACTTTATGGCAAATTTTATTTCTTGCGCTAAATAAACCTGAACCATTGTGACCTATCCATGAAAGTTATATGCTTGTAAATTATAGACTAGGAGTTAGTAGAACCGTGCTGTCACGGGGAACGCTTTCAACACCTGTAAATATATACCCAGTTGATATCATGCTCTTTTATTTGCGGATGTCGTCGGTGTGAAATAAAAGGGGAGCTTGTAAGTCCATGGAGTTATGTATATGTGTTAGAGAAACGCCCGGGCTACTAGCCTAATCCATGCCTAATCATGGTGGAAACTTGCAGCATAACCATAATGAGCAATCTATGAAGCTTTCTTCTTATAAAAAAAGAGAGACACATATTGAAAAGAGGAAAGAGAGAAAAGGCGCCATTTTCCCATGGAAAATAAGAAGATTCCTGAGATGCTCATTATCTGCTTGCCTTGTCATTTTGGTTATGGGATAGCTCTTGTACCATGTGCAAGGGGTACCCCGTTGGCGGTTCTCTATGATACGCATGTATTTACTATGACAAGAACTTATCGGTAACTAAAGTTGAGTAGCATGAGCAGTGGCCCTCGTACTCAAGGGACATGAGATTTCCAGTTTATGGTCTATCAAGCATATAACTCATATTGGACCTCACTTTCACCTTAACTATGTAAAGATGCCTATGCTAGGGGCAATGAGAGCTCAAAGCTAATGAGTACCTTACTTTCAACATTTGGAAGCTTTTCAAAACATTTCAAAACCTTTTCACTTTCTTGTTGAGTCACCACTTATTCTATGAGCACCTTCTTGAGAGCATAGTTGTCATTCTTAGTGTAATGTGCTTGTCTCAAAACTTGGTTAATTATGTCATGACTTTGATGCTTGTATCTCTGATATCTTTACTTCTAGTCTTCACTTGAACTTCATAGGTGCCTTGGCATTTATATTGTGCTCTACAAACAAAGGCAAGCGAGATACCACTCTATCATACCTTTTTATGAGCATTGCAATGTTGCTTATGTTTATGTTTCATGCTACTTATTATTATTGAGTTGGAATCTCTTCATAGCTTGCAATGACTACTGAGTAGACTTAGTTTCATACTTTTTATTATGAATGGTTTAAGTATCTAATCCTATGCTGAGAATATTTACATCATATGAAGCAAATGTGTTCGTGAAAGTTCTTTTATCCTACTCAGTTTTCAACTGAATTGCTTGAGGACAAGCAATAAGCTAAGCTTGGGGGAGCTGATACGTCCAAAACGTATCTACTTTCCCGAACACTTTTGCTATTGTTTCTCCTCTAAACTTGTGTGATTTGGATACAACTAACACGGACTGACGATGTTTTCAGCAGAATTACCTTAGTGTCTAGTTTTTGTGCAGAAAATCAATTATGAGGAAAAATCCCGGAAAATATGCCAAAAATCCTATTTCACCAGAAGATTCACGGAGCCAGAATACGAGACAGAGGGGAGGCCTGAGGGGCCCACACCCCCTGCCGCGCGGGTGGATCTAGGACGCGCCTGGAGGGGATGTGGCTTCCCCAGACACCCCCTCGGCCTCCCTCTTCTCCTATAAGATGCCTTCTGACCTAAAAAATGAGGAGGGTTCGATGTTTCGTCCAAAAAGAGTTCTGCTGCGCCGCCACCACCAGAAACCACGATTCGGAACCAGAAACTCCGTTTTGGCACCCTGTCGGGATGGGGAATTTGGAGAGGATCATCGCCATCGTCATCACCAACGCCTCTCCATCAACCATCCATGTTTCCCTCATCCATGAGTGAGTGATCCCCCGCTGTAGGCTATGGGGATGGTAGGGATTGGATGAGTTATATCATGTAATCGAATAAGATTGTTAGGGCATGGTGCCTAGTATCTCTATTAGTGCTATTTGACTTTGTTGCAACTTGTTATGCTTAATGCTTGTCACTAGGTCCCGAGTGCCATGATCTCAGATCTGAACCTATTTTCATCTGCAAGTTGTGTACACATATCATCGTCCGGATCCAAAGGCCCCGAAGTGACAGAAATTGGGACAACCTGAGGGGATGGCTGTGATGTGAGGATCACATGTGTTTACGGAGTGTTAATGCTTTGCTCCGGTGCTCTATTAAAAGGAGCACCTTAATTTCCAGTAGTTCCTAGAGGCCCCGCTGCAACGGGCTGGCAGGACAAAAGATGTTGTGCAAGTTCTCATTGCGAGCATGCATGACTATTTATGGAGCACATGCCTATGATTGTTTAGTACTTGGATGCTTATTCTTATTTATCTGCAATTGCCCTAGATCTTGAAGTTACATGTTTAGACTTGTACATGCAATGCCCGTCCATCCATCCCTATGCCTAGCGCGCTCATATCCTACTATTTTCTACTACTGTTACTATTGCTCCTGTTTTGCTGCTGCTGTTACTTTACTATTGCTACTACAAATTGTTGCTACTCATTAACTTGTGTGAGCAAGAACTATTTCCAGGTGCAGCTGAATTGACGACTCAGTTGTTAAGGCTTGCAAGTATTCTTTGGCTCCCCTTGTGTCGAATCAATAAATTGGGTAATACTACCCTCGAAGACTGTTGCGATCCCCTATACTTGTGGGTCATCAGTGTTGTGGATTGATTGATCGTCGATTAGGTTTAGCGCAGACGCTTATATAGTGCAGGTCAGGAAGATCGTGGGGCTCAGCCCACGTCCAAGTCGGTAACAGCCCATGATCCATAAAAACTGGAAATGGCTGCAATTAACGCGTCCGTTAATGACTCATAATTAAGTTTTCCAAACAACAAAATAAAGCTTAGCTCGGTGATATTCCCACAACCCGCAACGCGCGCGCGCCGTGACAAGGCGAGGCGAGGCGGCATCGGAGGAGGAGTGCGCGAGGGCTTCTCTCCTTGTCACACCTTAGTGAGTGGTGCAACACTCTACTATATAAGGTGGTCCAACTCCCCTTACACTAGTAATGTGGGACTAAACTTTAGCACCACTAGAACAACCATATACTGCCATGCACAAGTGGGCCAAAGAGAATTTCAGAATTTGTCTAATGGGCTAGCAGTCCAAAACTCACCAAATTCCAACAATCCCCCATAAAATATCATTGGCACATCACATCACTTTTATTCCAGAACATTGTTTTATATACCGGTGTATAGTGGAGACTGTTAAGTTGAACTTCCACGTTAAACTTCATGCTACACTAGCTAGCAACTTGAATAGTGGACTATGCCTTGAACTACAAGTTTTATGCGCGCTAGTTTCACATAAAATCTGGACCAGTACATGGCTGTCTTCGGCTTCCCCGTGGTTTGGAGCTTATGCGTCATACTCCAGGGCCTTTCATGAGTTTATTAGAGAGCACCCAACTATCACGAACTGCGACGTTTGACAGTCAAACTCATATAGGTGTGTTCCTCAAGAGATGTTCTGCAGGACAACATCTCTGCTTATAAAAGCCACTTGGAACACATTAAGATAAATATCAACCTGCCATGTAGATTAAGAGAGTATTGCATCTCTATGGAGATGTAAATATAATATGAGTATACTCTCCTCTCAGCTGACCAACAACTTGTCTCCTAGCTCTAATTAACGGGATCTCCGATCACATAGAGTGGGTTGCCACTGGGACCAACTCATAGTGTGTATCTCAAACCCATCTCCCTCGATGCATTATCTATCACAATGCGTGATAAACCCTTTGTGAAGGGATCTTCCAGGTTTTTAGATGTTTGGATATAATCCAACGCAATAACTTTGAAGTTTCTCAGTTTCTTGACAGAGTTCAATCTCCTCTTCACATGCCTTAATGACTTCATATTATCCTTAGAACTGTTTACTTTGAGAATCACAGTTTGATTATCATAGTTCATCGGGATGGCGGGTATTGGTTTTTCAACCACAGGCAAGTCCATCAAGACCTCACGAAGCCACTCTGCTTCAACAGTGGTTGTGTCTAATGCTGTGAGTTCTGCTTCTATTGTTGACCTCGTTAAGATGGTCTGCTTGCAATACTTCCAGGAAACAATGCCACCACCAAGTGTGAACAAATAACCACTCGTGGCCTTAATCTCATCAGCACCAGATATCCAGTTTGAATCACTATAACCCTCAAGTACCCATGGATACCAGTATAGTGAATACCATAACTCGTAGTGCCTTTCAAATAGCACAAAACTCTTTCAAGAGCATGCCAATGATCATCTCCAGGATTTAACACAAATCAACTCAGTTTTCTTACAGCAAAGGAGATGTCAGGTCTAGTAGCGCTGGCTAAATACATGAATGATCCAATAATTTGAGAATATCTCAATTGATCTTTAGTGTCAACACCCGGATTTTTCAATCCTAGATGCCTGTTATGCCATACATCGCAATCCTAGGATTACCATTTTTGCGAGACATAACAGAATTGGATACCATAGTACATCATCCATTACAAACGATACATAAGTTCTTACACAAATAGGGATCTCATGATCCAGTTCTTAATACAACATCAAGCAGCGGAATACGTAACAATAACGGTAGCGTAGGCGAAGCTCCATCTTCGGGGTCACAGGCAATGCTGACGATGGGAGATGATCCTAGTTGTCGTAACCTTCCTGGGTTCCATCTTCTAGGTACTCCTCTTCATAGTCTGGCCATGGGAATAGCCAGGGACAAAGCCATGAGTACTCTTTAAGTACTCGCAAACTAATACTAATAGGTAAAGGGTTTTTTTGGATAATAGGACACTAGGCTCTAGGGTTGTTTTGCAAAAGCCAGATTTATCTCTACTAAGCTCCAAAGCTAGTCACAATTTTATAAATCCTAAGCGGGAACTTGTATTCCATATCACAACTCTGTTGTGGTCAAGTCAAAGTCTCAATTCATCTCACAGGTCATTTTGAAAAGTCTGACGGGGGAACAGTATGGCCACTCCAACTGTCCATAACCGCGGACATGGCTATTCGAATAGTTTGACACTCTGTAGAGATTGTACACTTTCACCACAACATTCGATACATCCGCCAGGAACAAATCCTGAATTCACCATACTCAGTATGCGGATAATCAATCCTAACCTTTCGATTACACGCCCTAGTATAAGCACCTCTCCTGTGAGTTTGGCCTCCCAACCATGACCAACTGTCATCTTGGGTACTGCACAGGTGGACAATCTTCACAAGGTAGCCTCAGCTCAAACCTTGGCCGTGAGGGAACTAATACTAAGAAATATAAGTTTCTAGTCAAGCCCTACCCAATATTCGGGTATTGTGGTTGTACGATAAAATTGGAATGGTATCGCATCCAGACAACCATCAGTTTTATAAAGGGCTAAGGCTCATGCCTCAACATTTTTATCACCAAAATTCTCAAGTGTTTGGAAACACATGTCCAAAACATTTCAATAGAATGATCCATCATTCCAAGGTTTTCATAACCATTTTTCCACCAAGTATTCCCATCTAAAGTTGATCAAGTTTTATGCTTAGCACTAGCATCTACAGGTGGGGGTAGTAATGATGAGGGGTGGTAACTAGTGAAGTTTCAACTAAGTACAACCTTATGTCTCAGGCTGATGTCAAGGTTTCTAACTTAGGCCAAATTTTATGCTCTTTATGCAGCCTTCAGCATCTTTCCAATATCTACCAGTCACTTAAGTAAACTCTAAGTAAGCTTTGATAAAGAAATAAAGTAAGAAGCTTGCACATAAAACTAGGATTGGTTTATCAAATGGGTATGATCACATATGCTTAAGGCATAGTAACAAGTAGGGGTTTGTTGCATCAGTAGGGTATCCTGCAAGTGTTAGCTTGCATCAATGTCAATATAAGCTTGCTAAATTGCAAGGGTTAGCTTGCAGGGTTACTAGCTTGCTAAAGTAGAGGGTCTTGCAAGTTTTAGCTTGCAGGGTTACTAGCTTGCTAAAGTAGAGGGTCTTGCAAGGTTTAGCTTGCAGGGTTACTTGCTTGCTAAAGTAGAGGGTCTTTCAAGTTTTAGCTTGTAGGGTTACTAGCTTGCTAAAGTAGAGGGTCTTGCAAGTTTTAGCTTGCCTTGTGCAGAGCAGTGGTTGAAGTTCTCCTCGGCTTCTTCTTCATAGTATCCTCCTTCCTCCTCGTATCCTTGGTCGGTACTAGCGTCTATGAATAAATACGAGGTACACAATCACCAAACAATACTTAACTACTTGCAATCATCACACACAAGGGTCCTATGGATGATCTAGCATCATCCCTAACATTACAAGGTTAAGGCTTGGTTTAAATCTTTTTATTTTTAGAAAAGTAATTTCTACTCATTGAAAAACTACTTAAGATTTAATATTCTCCAAACCCAACATGGGATCATGTTGACACATGTCAACACCAAATATTGTAGTTCATGGGAATGTGATTTAAAGTGGTGTCACAATTTAATAAGGTTTTACCCTTTTATTTTAATTAATTAAAGTGGCTGGAAATGCTTATGTAGCATTCTTTTATTATTTGAACATTATTTCTGCAAGTAAACCTATATATTTTTATATATTCTGAAAGGTATGGTTAAATGTGATTTTTGAGAGTTGGAATCAACTCAAAAGCTATTATGGTTTAAATTTGAAAAATGTTTGAATGCAGAAAAGCTTCTGCCTTGTTATTTTTACCATGGGTGATCTATAGATCCAAATGACTTGAATCCAAAGGGCTTGGATTCAACATTCACAGACCTTTCCAAAAAAATTGGTTTCATTCAATTTGGTGCACTGAATCGATCTGGGTTGATTTTTGAAGTTGGGTACAAAAGTGTGTTTGAATTAAAATAGAAAAAGTTTAATTTGAATAACTGGGCTGCGCGGGAAAAATTACTGGGCCGGCCTGCTAAGCGCAGTGCTCCCACGGGATGCTTAAGTGGGTGTCCCCACTCGTCAGTGACACGGGCTGGGCGAAGCGGTATGGGGCGACGTGGATCGTTCGATCTAGTTCTAATCTAACGGCTGGGAGTCATCGTCGACGCAAGACAACTCCGACGAGAACGAAACCTAGCGCGGACAATGAGGGTCGCTGGGGGCTCACCGGGGTACTGGCGAGGGTCGGCGAGGCGGGCAAACGATGAAGTCGACGACGGCGAACCCAGGGGTGGTCGCGGCAGCTCCTGGGGCGGCTCCAATTGCTGGCTCCCTTCTTCTCCGGCAGCGGCAGGCTCCAGTGAAATTCCGGCGAGGTGGTGCTCGCCTTGCTCTGAGAATGGTGTGGCACGATCAGTGAGGAGAGGGGAGTGAGATGGTGTGAAGAAATCGTGCCGGGGTGGCCTCTATTTATAGTCGAGCGAGGGGACCATCGGGGCACACGGTGAGCTCGTCGGGGGCGAGGTTACAGGCGGCTAATGGCATGGGCATGGGTAGGGGACGGTGTGGTGTCTCCTGGCGATGCTCAACGACATGGTCTCGAGGCATGGGGCGGTGTGGTTTGGTCTGGAACGGGCGGTGCTCTGCGCGGCAGAGGCGGCGTCTTCGACGGCGGGCGGTGGCTGTGCGGCACAGGGCAGCAAACGGGGATGTCTGGAGGTCTCCTGGGTCGGTGGGGATTGTGTATGCACGCGGCGAGGGCGGCGCGCGGTCTGTGGGTGATGGTCGAGGGTGGCGCTCTGGCACACGCTCGGCATGGTCTGGGCGCGGCTTGTGCCCGTGGTCCAGGGCTTGGCAACGCTCGCGGCTGGGAAAGTGAGTGGCGGTGGACGGTGGGCTGCCTCCCAGACATGCTGGCTAGGCTTGCTGCTGCTCCTAGCTTGCTGTCGACTATGGGGTGGCAAGAGGGTGCTCGGCTATTCACCATTGATGACAATGGCAAGCTCACTGTGGTGCTAGTGCCTGGCTAATCTTCCTAGATGATCTACTGAGTTGTGTGTGAGATAAATGGGGAACCAGTTAGGCAAGAATCACTGCTCACAATAGTGTTTGATGTTTGTTTGATTTGTGTCTGCAACCTGTTTGATGAAATGGCCGCATGAAATTAAGTTTTGAATTTTGAATTGATTTTTGGTGGGTTTGCTAGATTGGTGCTGGTGAGTCTGCAGATGCTTGGGTTTTGAAAATTGAGCTTGTTTGAGTACTTTTTGAAAAAGTGGGATCTTCCCATATGATAAAGATTCAATTTTGAATTGTTATTTAAACTATGCATTTGAAAGTTTCTGGATGATCACAAAGTGGGCCTTGATACCTTGTTATGAGTACATTCAAGGGGTGCAAAGATCCAGAAAAGTTTCTGTTAGGTTCTGAAAGTTTGAGACAGCCAAAGTAGGCATGGGAGTTAAATTGGCCAAAATGACCATTCATTTCATATATGTGTTTTGATTTACTTGTCTTTAGGAAAAGTGTGGGAAATGTTTTAGATGATGTTTATTTCACCTAAGAAACATTTTACAAGCAATGAAACAAACAAACAAACAAGGTGATTTTAAAGGATTTCAAAATCCATGCATACACCTATGCATGCATTCATGATTTCATTTAGAAAAGTTTTTGTTAACCCTAATTTTGATGATTAGAATTTGATGATCCAAGCTTAGTATTTTCAGGATATTACAAACCTTCCTCCCTTAAACAAAATCTCGTCCTGAGATTTGAAAAAGGACGAAAAGATTACCTAGGATTTGAAGAGATCGGGAAACTCCGTCCTGATGTGATCTTCGCGCTCCCAGGTAGCTTCCTCTTCTGTGTGGTTGCTCCACTGAATCTTCAGAAACTTGATGCTTCGGGTTCGGGTAGTTCGAAAAGCTTCTTCCAAAATGCGGATGGGTACTTCAGGATAGGTCGGGTCATCGTTGATCTCTATGGTCCGGTGATCGATATTCTTGATCACTTCGGTCTTCTCGGGGACTTCGAGACATTTGCGAAGTAACGAGATATGGAACACATTGTGCACAGCTGACATCTCTTTAGGTAGTTCCAATTGATACGATACTTCTCCTCGACGGTTCAGAATTTTGAAAGGTCCGATATATCTGGGGGCTAACTTTCCTTTGAGTTGGAAACGCTGCATTCCCTTCAATGGCGACACTTTCAGATAAACAAAATCTCCTATGTTGAAGGCGAGATCTCGACGTATCTTGTCGGCGTAACTCTTCTGTCGGGATTGGGCGGTCTTGAGGTGCTCACGAATCTTGTGAACCTTCTCTTCTGCTTCTTGGAGGATGTCGGGTCCGAAAATCTGACTCTCTCCTACTTCCGACCAGTTCAAAGGGGTGCGACACTTTCTTCCGTACATGAATTCAAATGGGGCCATTTGCAAACTGGCTTGGTAACTATTGTTGTAGGAAAATTCTGCAAACGGCAGACAGTCTTCCCACTTGGATCCATATTCTAGCACACATGCTCTAAGCATATCTTCGAGTATTTGATTTACTCGCTCCGTTTGTCCATCGGTCTGAGGGTGATACGCGGTACTGAAATCTAGGCGGGTTCCTAAATCTTCTTGGACTTTCTTCCAGAATCTCGAGGTAAACTGAGTTCCTCGATCCGATACTATGTTCTTGGGGACTCCGTGCAAACTGACGATTCTAGCGATGTATAACTCTACTAGCTTCGAACTCTGATAGGTGGTTTTAACGGGCAAGAAATGGGCGACTTTGGACAATCGGTCCACTATGACCCAGATAGAGTCATTTCCCCTACTAGAAGTAGGTAGTCTAGTGATAAAGTCCATTCCTACAGAATCCCATTTCCATTAAGGAATTTGCAAAGGTTGCAACAATCCAGCAGGTCTTTGATGTCCTGCCTTGACTCGCTGACATATATCACACTTGGCGATATAGCTTCCGATTTCTCTCTTCATCTTATGCCACCAAAATTGCTCTTTCAAATCTTGATACATCTTAGTTCCTCCGGGATGGATAGAATAAAGAGTATCATGAGCCTCCTTCAAGATAACTTCTTTCAACTCCGAATCTGCTGGTACACAAAGGCGTCCTTTGTACCACAGAACTCCTTCTTCGTCCTTGGTGAATCCGGGTACTTTTCCTGTACCGATACGACGCTTGATTCCGTCGATACTGGCATTTCCCTTCTGCGCCTCTTTAATCTGACTGATCAAAGTG
Organism: Avena sativa; assembly: GCA_916181665.1. Lineage (NCBI taxonomy): Eukaryota > Viridiplantae > Streptophyta > Magnoliopsida > Poales > Poaceae > Avena > Avena sativa. Next base: position 33,784,106 of record OV702289.1, on the reverse strand, counting down.
GGCTGAAGTTCTATGCTAGCCAAAAATCCTTCACTTACTAATTCCATTCGAAAATCTTCCATCTCCTTGTGCAAACTTGGTTGCTCCTTCAAAATCATGGAGTTCAAGCGGCACGGCAATCTGCTAAGGGCATCGGCTACCACGTTGGCTTTACCAGGGTGATAGTGAATGTCCAGGTCGTAATCTTTGATTAGCTCAATCCATCTTCTCTGCCTCATATTCAATTCCTTCTGAGTGAATATATACTTTAGGCTCTTGTGATCCGAATAAATCTCACAACGGTTTCCCATTAGGTAATGTCTCCATGTCTTTAGGGCTAGGACTACTGCTGCGAGTTCGAGGTCATGGGTTGGATAGTTTTGCTCGTGTTGCTTCAATTGTCGAGATAGATAAGATATAACTTTGCCTTCTTGCATTAGCACACATCTGAGACCAATCTTGGATGCGTCACAATACACATCGAAGGGCTTCGTGATATCCGACATGATCAAGATTGGGGCTGAAATCAATCTCCTCTTGAGTTCTTGAAAACTCGCTTCACAATTGTCGGTCCATTCAAACTTCTTGTCCTTCTTCAGCAATTGGGTCATGGGTCTGGCGATACTCGAGAATCCTTCTACGAATTTGCGGTAATATCCCGCCAATCCGAGAAAAGCACGAACTTGGGTTTGAGTGGTTGGGGCTTGCCAATCTTCTACATCTTTCACTTTGGCAGGGTCAACGGCAATTCCTCCGGCTGATACAATGTGACCGAGGAATCCTACCTCCTGTAACCAGAATTCACATTTGCTAAACTTTGCATACAGCTGATGCTCTCTAAGGGTTCCAAGAATGGTCCTTAGGTGTAGCTCATGTTCTTCTTCTGATTTGGAATAAATCAGAATGTCATCGATGAAAACAATGACAAACTTATCCAGGAAGTCCATAAAAATCTTATTCATGAGGTTCATGAAATAAGTGGGGGCATTGGTTAATCCAAAAGACATGACTGTATACTCGTACAATCCATATCTGGTGGTAAAGGCAGTCTTTGGAATATCCTCTGCACGAATTTTGAGTTGATGATAGCCAGTTCTAAGATCAATCTTAGAAAACACCTGGGCACCGGTCAACTGATAAAACAAATCTTCTATCTTGGGCAAGGGGTACTTATTCTTGATGGTGACATCATTCAACTTCCGATAATCCGTACACAAACGGTTACCTCCATCTTTCTTGTCCACAAATAAGACAGGTGATCTCCATGGTGACGCACTTGGTTGAATCAATCCAATTTCTAGCATGGAATCTAGTTGCTTCTTCAGTTCTGCTAGTTCCGACGGGTTCATACTATAGGGTCTCTGGGCTATGGGTCCTGTTCCGAGGATTAGTTCGATGATAAACTCGATATCCCGATCTGGGGGCATACCAGCAAAACATCAGGAAATACATCGGGGTATTCACAGACTATCCGGACTTGGTCAATGGTAGGTTGGGCTAAACTATGGTTACACTTGAATTGGCGAGGTAAGGTTTCAGATATATGCTCGACTGATATTCCGGTGGTACTGGTCATGGTGATGGCTTTCTTAGCACAGTCAATCAATCCCTTATGTTTGGACATCCAATCCATTCCTAGTACTACTTCCAAACCTTTAGTTCCAAGTACTATTAGATTAGCATAAAAATCTATGCCATGGATTCGGATAGGGACGGCTTTGCAAATTTGCCTAGCCTTGGTGGTTGATCCGGGAATTTGCACAATCATAACATGCTTTAGTTTGGTTGGTTGAATTTTACTAGTGCAGGCAAATTCTTTGGTGACAAATGAATGCGATGCACCAGAGTCAAACAACACTCTTGCAAGTACTGAATTAACAGAAAACATACCCAGCACGACGTCTGGCGCTTCCTGAGCTTCTTCAGCATGCATGAGAAAAAGACGGCCATTGCGGTTGAGTGAATTCCCTGGGGCAAATCTTCTCCCTGGCTGGACACGACGCTGCTGCTGAGCTGGGGCGTTGGTGTTGGGGGCTGTAGCGTTCTTCTTGTTGGGGCATTCGTTGGAATAGTGGCCTTTATTTCCACATTCATAACAGGTGACTTGTGACTTGTCCTTGGCTGCGACAGGCACAACATTGCTTCCAGTCCTCGGGGCAGTGTTGGTGTTGGCGGTAGTATTGTTGGTGTTGAACTTGGGTTGGTCACGGGTGAAATTGCTAGAGTTTCCGGTGTTGTTGTGATTTCCTCCGGGTCTAGGGTTTCCACAGTTGGGGTAGGTCGGACGGGTCATAGGTGGTCTGTTGGTTCTTGGGGCAAATCCTGGAGATGGGTTGGGGCGATACTTTGGGGTCTGATGGGTTCCGGGTTGATGCATCATGCGACGCTTGTGGTTCTCATTGGCTTGGTTGATCTTTCCTTCCATCTGGATAGCAGAGTCGACAAGGGTTTCAATATCAATAAAGGGGATATTGACTAACACCATCTGCATCTCGTCATGTAGACCATTCAGGAATCTTTCTTTCTTCTTGGCTTCGGTGTCTATCTCGTCCGGGGCATACCTAGCTAATGACAAAAATTTGTCACGGTATTCCACTACAGTCATCCTTCCTTGCTTTAGCTCTCTGAACTCGTCTCTCATTCTCTTGATCAAACCTGGTGGCACATGGGTAAAGGGTTTCGCGGCATAGGAAATCAAAATTTTCTACAGATGTGAACAGAGGGAAGCCAAGATCTAATCTAGGAGATGCAAACAACGAGAGAGATTGGATTAGATCTTCATACCCTTGAAGATTCGCACAGCGGAACGTTCGTCGGAACGTGGGTGATGTAGTCGTACTCGCTTCTCCTCCTCGCGATCCGATCCGATCTAGCACCACAACTGGCGATGCCTCCGTGAGATGCACACGTGCAGCACCTCGACGTCTCCTCCTTCCTTGGTCCAGCAAGTATGGTGGAGAGATGGGTTGGATCTACAATGCGACGGCGCGGTGCAATTGGTGGAGAATTTCTGCAGCAGGGCTTCGCCTACAAGCAGTCGGGAGGGAGAGAGGAGGGCAGCAGGGCGGCTAGGGTTGGAGGGGAAGGTGTAGGGGGTTGGTGCGCCCCCAGCCCTCTATATATAGAGGGGTGGGCGCAGCCCTAGCCCCTCCACCAAGCCAAGGCCGGCGGCCCCAAGGAGGAAGAGTGGGGGGCAAGGAAACCCGAAGCTCTATCTAGAGTTTAAACGTCTCTTGGCCGGCTGGGCCCTATGGGGCCTTGTGCCCCTGGCCCAATGCGGCCAGGGCACTCCCTCATAGGCCCAAGCCCCCTCCCGGAAGGTGGGGCCATGTTGGTCCCCTTCCGGAAGGTTCTAGAAGCTTCCGGTACAATACCGATTAACCCGGAACAATTCCGAACTCCAAAAACTGCACTGCCTTATATGAATCTTATTCTCCGGACCACTCCGGAACCTCTCGTGATGTCCCGGATCCCATCCGAGACTCCGAACAAAAACTCATAAACCAATTATCCAATCTATCCTAGCGTCAAGACACGTTAAGTGTGTGACCCTGCGGGTTCGAGAATATGCAGACATGATCTTCTATCAATAATCAACAGCGAGGTCTGGAAACCCATATTGACTCCCACACATTCATCGATGATCATATCGGATGAACCACGATGCCAGGATTCAATCAATCCCATATTTATATTCCCTTCGTCTCGCGATATTTTACTTGCCCGAGATTCGATCGTCGGTACCGTCATACCTAGTTCAATCTCGTTCACAGCAAGTACTTTACTTGTTCCGTAATCCGATATCACCTTTGTGATTAACTCCTTAACCACATGCTTTCAAGCGGTGTTGATATCGATTATCGAGTGGGCCCGAAGTATATCTCTCCGACTTGGGAGGGACAAATCCCATCTCGATACATACAACCCAACAGATACTTTCCGATCACCTGAGAGACACCTTATGATCACCCTCTCATAGGATGACGTTTGATGACCTCAAAGCTTTATTCCGATACCAGGGAGTTGTATTATCTCATGGTCTAAGGAATACAATATTTGACATAAGAAAAGCTTCGCAAAGATGAACACGATGACACGATCTAATTGCTTCGCTTAGTTTGGGTCTGTCCATCATATCATTCTCCCAATGATATGATCTCATTATTAATCGACAACTCATGTCCATGGTTAGGAAACCTTAACCATCATTAATCAATGAGCTAGTCCATAGAGGCGTACTAGGGACACGGTGTTGTTTACAAACCACACAAGTATTAATGTTTCCGCTTAATACAATTCTAGCATGGAATATAAACATTATCATGAACAAGAATTATAATAATAACATCTTTATTATTGCCTCTAGGGCATAATTCCAACAGTCTCCCACTTGCACTAGAGTCAATAATCTAGTTTACATTTGGCCACAATCTCACACCCATGTCACTGAGGTGCTGATCATGTTTTACACGTGGAAGAGGTTTAGTCAATGGATCTGCGACATTCAGATCTGTATGTACTTTGCTAATCTTCAGATCTCCATCTGCTATATAATCTCGGATTATATGAAACTTGCGGTTGATATGCTTGGTCTTTGGATGATATCTTGGTTCCTTAGCGAGTGCTATGGCGCCAGTGTTGTCACACAATATCTCTAGTGGGTCCAATGCACTTGGAACCACGCCAAGCTCAGTGATGAAGTTTCTGATCCAAACTCCTTCACTTGACGCTTCTGCAGCAGCCATGTATTCCGCTTCTATTGTAGATCCCGCGATCACGCTTTGCTTGCAGCTTCTCCAGCTCACAACTCCTCCATTCAAAATATAAACGTATCCTGTCTGAGATTTAGAATCATCCTTGTCGGTGTCGAAACTAGCGTCGACGTAACCCTTTACGACGAGCTGTTCATCACCTCCATAGACTAAGAACATTTCTTTAGTCCTATTTAGGTACTTTAGGATGTTCTTCACGGCTGTCCAGTGTTCCACTCCTGGATCACTTTGATATCTGCTCGTCAAACTAGGAGCATTGGACACATCCGGTCTAGTACACAACATGGCATACATGATAGAACCTATGGCCGAGGCATAAGGCACTTTGCTCATAGCTTCCCTATCATTTACCGTAGCTGGACACTTAGCCTTTCTCAATATCTTACCTGACAACATAGGCACTGAACCTTTCTTTGCCTTATCCATTCTGAACCTTTTCAGAACTTTGTCTAGGTATGTACTCTGGCTTAAAGCTATCAGGCGTCTTTGTCTATCTCTATAGATTTTGATGCCCAATATATAAGCAGCTTCACCTAGGTCTTTCATTGAAAAACACTTGTTCAAATAACTCTTCACATCGTTAAGCATGTTAATGTCATTTCCAATAATCAATATGTCATCCACATATAGTACCAGAAATGTCACCGAGCTCCCACTCACTTTCTTATAGATACAAGCTTCGTAGCAATTTGGAACAAATCCAAAGCTCTTGATCACTTGATCAAAACGAAGGTTCCAACTCCGAGATGCTTGCTTCAGTCCATAAATGGAACGCTGAAGTTTGCATACCTTATCAACATCCTGAGGATCGACAAAACCTTCGGGTTGCATCATATACAACTCTTCATCAATGTTGCCATTGAGGAAAGCAGTCTTGACATCCATCTGCCATATTTCATAATCATGAAACGCAGCAATTGCTAATAAAATCCGAATGGACTTAAACATCGCTACGGGAGAGAAAGTCTCATCGTAGTCAACACCTTGAACTTGTCAAAAACCTTTCGCGACAAGCCGTGCTTTATAGACGGTAACATTACCATCCGCGTCCGTTTTCTTCTTGAAAATCCATTTGCACTCAACGGCCTTTCGGTCGCTAGGAGGGTCCACCAAAGTCCATACTTGGTTTTCGCTCATGGATCCCAATTCGGATTTCATGGCTTCTAGCCATTTCTCAGAGTCTGGGCTCATCATCGCTTCCTCATAGTTTGCAGGCTCACTGTCATCTACTAACAAGACAGTTAAGACAGGGTTGCCGTACCACTCAGGAGGGGCACGCGACCTTGTCGACCTGCGACGTTCAGTAGCAGCATCGTCCGAAGCTTCATGATCCTTATCATTAGCTTCCTCTATTATTGGTGCAGGCGGCACTGGAACAATTTCTGGTGCTGCGCTACTCTCCAATTCAAGAGAAGGTTCAATAACCTCGTCTAGCTCTACTTTCCTCCCACTCACTTCTTTCGAGAGAAACTCCTTCTCAAGAAAGGAACCATTCTTTGCGACAAACACTTTGCCTTCGGTTCTGTGATAGAAGGTATACCCAATAGTTTCCTTAGGGTATCCTATGAAGACGTATTTCTCCGCTTTGGGTTCGAGCTTGTCCGGCATCAACTTCTTGACGTAAGCTTCACATCCCCAAACCTTAAGAAACGACAACTTAGGTTTAGCACCAAACCACAGTTCATACGGTGTCGTCTCAACGGATTTAGATGGTGCCCTATTTAAAGTGAATGCAGCGGTTTCTAATGCATAACCCCAAAATGATAACGGCAAATCAGTAAGAGACATCATCGATCGGACCATATCTAATAGAGTTCGATTCCGGCGTTCAGACACACCATTGCGCTGTGGTGTTCCGGGTGGCGTGAGTTGCGAAACAATTCCGCTTGCTTTAAGATGCGTGAGAAAATCATAACTCAAATATTCACCTCCACGATCGGATCGTAGAAACTTAATTTTTCTGTTACGATGGTTCTCCACTTCAGTCTGAAATTTCTTGAACTTTTCAAATGTTTCAGATTTATGTTTCATTAAATAGATATACCCATATCTACTTAAGTCATCGGTAAAAGTGAGAAAATAGCGATATCCACCGCGCGTCGAAACACTCATCGGTCCGCATACATCGGTATGTATGATTTCCAACAAGTCCGTTGCTCGCTCCATCATTCCGGAGAACGGGGTTTTGATCATCTTGCCCAAGAGGCATGGTTCGCATGTGTCAAATGATTCAAAATCAAGAGACTCCAAAAGTCCATCAGAATGGAGTTTCTTCATGCGCTTTACACCAATATGACTTAGACGACAGTGCCACAAATAAGTAGTATTATCACTATCTACTTTGCATCTCTTATCCTCAATGTTATGGATGTGTGTTTCATCCCTTTCGAGATTTAGAAGAAATAAACCATTCACAATAGGTGCATGACCATAAAAGATGTTACTCATATAAATAGAACAACCATTATTCTCCGATTTAAATGAATAACCGTCTTGCAATAAACAAGATCCAGAAATAATGTTCATGCTCAACGCAGGCACAATAACATTTATTGAGGTTTAAAACTAATCCTGAAGGTAAAACTAAGGAGAGCGTGCTGACGGCCATCACATCAACTCTTGATCCGTTGCCAACGCGCATCGTCACCTCATCCCTCGCAAGCCGCCGTCTATTCCGTAGCTCCTGTTTCGAGTTACAAATATTAGCAACTGAACCGGTATCAAATACCCAGGCACTACAACGAGGGATAGTAAGGAAAACATCAATAACATGTATATCAAATATACCTTTGATGGTGCCAGCCTTCTTGTCCGCTAAGTACTTCGGACAGTTGCGCTTCCAGTGACCCTTGTCCTTGCAATAGAAGCACTCAGTGTCCGGCTTAGGACCAGACTTGAGCTTCTTCTCAGCAGGGGCAACGCGCTTGCCGCCGCCTTTCTTGAAGGGCTTCTTTGCACCCTTACCTTTCTTAAAGGAGGGCTTGTTGACCATCAACACATGATTATCCTTCTTGATGTCCACCTCCGCAGCCTTCAGCTTTGCGAAGAGCTCGGTGATCGTATCAGTGGAACCAATCTGATTATGAGTCACTACAAAACTTTTGTAGCTGGGAGGGAGTGATTGCAGAACCCTGTCAATCTTGAGCTCCTCTAGAATCTTGCAGTCCAGTTGCTCAAGGCGTTGAGTGTAGCCCGACATCTTAATGGCGTGCTCACTAACGGAACTCCCTTCCTCCATCTTGCAGTTAAAGAACTTCTCAGAGATCTCATATCTCTCAGAACGGGCCTGAGTCTGAAACATGGTTTTCAGCTCCTCGAGAATCTCAAAGGGCCCGGGATAGTCTTCAAAACGATTTTGAAGGTCTGATTCCATAGCAAACAACATGGTGCTCTTAATCACACCATAATCATCTTTGCGCGACTGATAGAAAACTTTCTCATCAGCCGGCGCAGTTGCAGCAGGGGCGTCACCTAACGCTTTCTCAAGGACATAGTCCTTTTGACCGCCAGAGAGAATGATTCTCAGATTGCGGAACCAATTGGTGAAGTTAGACCCATTGTTTCTAAGCTTTTCCTTCTCAGCAAAAACGTTGAAGTTGAAGTTGGACTTAGCCATGTGATCTATAGTATTTGCAAGTACAAATTAGACTATGTTCATGATAACTAGTTCAACTTTTAATCAAATTACTAGATGAACTCCCACTAAATTCAACATCCCTCAAGTTGTTTAGTGAACATGATCCAAATTCACCACACCTAATCCGATCATCACGAGAAGAGATGTGGTTTCAATGGTGGACAACAAAGTGTCGATCATATCATTCATATGACTCATGCTTAACCTTTCGGTTCATGTGTTCCGAGGCCATGTCTGTACATGCTAGGCTCGTCAAGTTAGACCCAAGTACTTCCGCGTGTGCAAAACTGACTTGCACCCGTTGTATGTGAGCGTAGAGTCTATAGCACCCGATCATCACGTGATGCTTGGACACGACGAACTTTCGCAACGGTGCATGCTTGGGGAGAACACAGTTTTTATCTTGATCTTTAAGTGAGGAATCATCTTATAATGCTACCGTTGCGATCTAAGCATAATAAGATACATAAAAGGATAAACATCACATGCATATAACTTTATGTGACATGGTATAGCCAATCTTCGCGCAATGATCTCCATCTTGTGCGTGCCGGCATGATCTCCATCACTCCACCATGATTGCCTCCACCACGAATAGCAACTACAACTATTGCTAACTACTTAGCGATAAAGTAAAGCTATTACATGGCGTATAAGAAGTTGACTCGCAGGTCATACACAATTATAAAGACAACCATATGGCTCCTGCCGGTTGTGTACTCATCGACATGCAAGTCGTGAAACATTACAAAACACGATCATCGCATACATTATACACATCAGATCTTGGGCCATACCATATCACAGAAAACACTCCCTACAAAAACAAGTTAGACGCCTCTACTTTGTTGTTGCATGTTTTACGTGGCTTATGGGAGTAGATGCTAAGAACGATTCTTACCTACGGAAAGCCATAACGGTGATATTATGGTTGCCAAACTCCGGTGTAGATCCCATGACAACTATAGTGAGAGAAACAGGCATCCACCAGCCGCATGTGTGGAACAAGCCACACGTCAAGTGCGGAGCCGGTCTCGCGAACGACGTCGTGTAAGGTTGGCCTGGACCGCTTCAATCTCACTATCCCGCGTCATAAGAAGAACACAAACAAGAGGCTTGCAACAGAAAACATCAACGCCGGCAACAACCATGTTGCGTTCTACTCGTGAATCACATCTACGCATAGATCTAGCTCTGATACCACTAAAGTGTTTCGCGGCATAGGAAATCAAAATTTTCTACGGATGCAAACAGAGGGAAGCCAAGATCTAATCTAGGAGATGCAAATAACGAGAGAGATTGGATTAGGTCTTCATACCCTTGAAGATTCGCACAGCGGAACGTTTGTCGGAACGTGGGTGATGTAGTCGTACTCGCTTCTCCTCCTCGCGATCCGATCCGATCTAGCACCACAAGTGGCGATGCCTCCGTGAGATGCACACGTGCAGCACCTCGACGTCTCCTCCTTCCTTGGTCCAGCAAGTATGGTGGAGAGATGGGTTGGATCTACAACGCGACGACGCGGTGCAATTGGTGGAGAATTTCTGCAGCAGGGCTTCGCCTACAAGCAGTCGGGAGGGAGAGAGGAGGGCAGCAGGGCGGCTAGGGTTGGAGGGGAAGGTGTAGGGGGTTGGTGTGCCCCCAGCCCTCTATATATAGAGGGGTGGGCGCAGCCCTAGCCCCTCCCCCAAGCCAAGGCCGGCGGCCCCAAGGAGGAAGAGTGGGGGGCAAGGAAACCCCCCTTTCTAGAAGCTCCATCTAGAGTTTAAACCTCTCTTGGCCGGCTGGGCCCTATGGGGCCTTGTGCCCCTGGCCCAATGCGGCCAGGGCACTCCCTCATAGGCCCAAGCCCCCTCCCAGAAGGTGGGGCCACGTTGGTCCCCTTCCGGAAGGTTCTAGAAGCTTCCGGTACAATACCGATTAACCCGAAACAATTCCGAACTCCAAAAACTGCACTGCCTTATATGAATCTTATTCTCCGGACCACTCCGGAACCTCTCGTGATGTCCCGGATCCCATCCGAGACTCCGAACAAAAACTCATAAACCAATTATCCAATCTATCCTAGCGTCGAGACACGTTAAGTGTGTGACCCTGCGGGTTCGAGAATATGCAGACATGATCTTCTATCAATAATCAACAGCGGGGTCTGGAAACCCATATTGACTCCCACACATTCATCGATGATCATATCGGATGAACCACGATGCCAGGATTCAATCAATCCCATAATTATATTCCCTTAGTCTCGCGATATTTTACTTGCCCGAGATTCGATCGTCGGTACCGTCATACCTAGTTCAATCTCGTTCACAGCAAGTACTTTACTTGTTCCGTAATCCGATATCACCTTTGTGATTAACTCCTTAACCACATGCTTGCAAGCGGTGTTGATATCGATTACCGAGTGGGCCCAAAGTATATCTCTCTGACTTGGGAGGGACAAATCCCATCTCGATACATACAACCCAACAGATACTTTCCGATCACCTGAGAGACACCTTATGATCACCCTCTCATAGGATGACATTTGATGACCTCAAAGATTTCTTCCGATACCAGGGAGTTGTATTATCTCATGGTCTAAGGAATACAATATTTGACATAAGAAAAGCTTCGCAAAGATGAACACGATGACACGATCTAATTGCTTCGCTTAGTTTGGGTCTGTCCATCATATCATTCTCCCAATGATATGATCTCATTATTAATCGACAACTCATGTCCATGGTTAGGAAACCTTAACCATCATTAATCAATGAGCTAGTCCATAGAGGCGTACTAGGGACACGGTGTTGTTTACAAACCACACAAGTATTAATGTTTCCGCTTAATACAATTCTAGCATGGAATATAAACATTATCATGAACAAGAATTATAATAATAACATCTTTATTATTGCCTCTAGGGCATAATTCCAACAATGGGTTCTGCTAAACTTGACCTTGAATTCCTCCCAGGTCATCATCTGGCCTCCGGTCATTGCACGAACACTGTTCCACCATGCCCTGGCATCTCCGGCTAGATAATGGGTGGCGAACAGGACTTTCTCGTTGGCTTCCACTCCGGCGACTTCTAGGTTGTTTTCCATGGTTTGCAGCCAATCATCGGCATCTAGGGGTTCTTCTGACTTGGTGAAAATGGGTGGGTTAGTATTCTGGAAATTCTTGAGCTTAGATCCATGGTTGTTCTGATTTCCGTGGCCTTGGTTGTTGTGGGCTAGCTGGGCTATCTGTTGCAGAGTGGCTAGGTTGGCTTGACGTTCCGCTCTTTCAGCTTCGCGGTCAGAAGTCAACATTTGCAGGATCTGCAACATCGGGTGTGGGGCTGAACCACTTCCTCCACGTGGCATCTGAAGTTTGATATAGATCATGAGGAAAGAGGGAAATTTCTAAGGTTTTGGGTCTTTGAAAAGTTTTAAATGTTTGACTCAGATTTTTCTAGCAACTTGCTTTTTCATTCATTCATTCACACGATACAACGCACACCACAGCAAGGAAAAACAGATGGTTTTAAGAACCATTCTGGAATCTACGATACAGTGGGATCGACTACTACTCACTACCCTAGTGCTCAGTGCTACTACTCCTCGGAGTCTGTGGCTTCATCATCTTCGTCATCATCAATGAAGGCGAAATCATCCTCATCGGTGAAGAATTCCATGGCCTGATCCTCCAGAAAATCATCGTCATCGCTGAGATAAGAGTAAGGGTCTCCACGAAGATCCTCTCCAGCATTCTCCTTTTCCTCCAACTGCATGTCTCTCTCGTGGATGGTCTCCTCCAGAGATGAGATGCGGTGGCGAAGACGGGAAATAATGCGCTCCTTCTTGTCAAGCTGACGGCGGCGAGACTTGCGATCCTTTGCTAGCATGGCTATGGCCTGATCCTTCGTCTTGATGATGGCAGACTTGTGGTTGCAATAGTCACGACAGTTGTCCAACTCCTGCTGACGATCATACATCATGAAGCTAAGGTGGTCCAATTGAGTCTTCAGCTCGGGGTGGTATGGGGCTTCCAGTGGTTGTCCATTTGCATCACGCCTTGGGCAAAACTCAAAGCGAGTACCCTTGATCTGATTGATGCTCTGCCCACACAGACGGGAAAGAGCTTCCTGCATTGCTCTGGCAAGTCCATCGAGCCAGTTGTTTCCCTCAAGGTAAACTGAATTCCCTCCGCAGTGGGAGGTTCAATCTTTCCTCGAAGACTTGCAACAATTAGCCACTGCAGATCTTCTCCTCCTTGATCATTGAGCTGAGCTCCAAAGAACTCAGGTGTCAACACCCGGATTTTTCAATCCTGGATGCATGTTATGCCATACATCGCAATCCCAGGATTACCATTTTTGCGAGACATAACAAAATTGGATACCATAGTACTTCATCCATTACAAACGATACATAAGTTCTTACACAAATAGGGATCTCATGATCCAGTTCTTAATACAACATCAAGCAGTGGAATACGTAATAATAACGGTAGCGTAGGCGAAGCTCTAGTCTTCGGGGTCACAGGCAATGCTGACGATGGGAGATGATCCTAGTTGTCGTAACCTTCCTGGGGTCCATCCTCCAGGTACTCCTCTTCATAGTCTGGCCATGGGAATAGCCAGGGACAAAGCCATGAGTACTCTTTAAGTACTCGCAAACTAATACTAATAGGTAAGGGGTTTTTGGATAATAGGACACTAGGCTCTAGGGTTGTTTTGCAAAAAGCCAGGTTTATCTCTACCAAGTTCCAAAACTAGTAACAAATTTTATAACTCCTAAATGGGATCTTGTAATTCAGGTCACTACTCTGTTGTGGTCAAGTCAAAGTCTTAATTCATTTCACAAGTCATTTAAAAAAATGGTCTGACAGGGGAATAGTATGGCCACTCCAACTGTCCATAACCACGGACGCGGCTATTCGAATAGTTTGACACTCTACAGAGATTGTACACTTTCACCACAACATTCGATACATCCGTCAGGAACAAATCCTGAATTCACCATACTCAGTATGCGGATAATCAATCCTAACCTTTCAATTACACTCCCTAGTATCAGCACCTCTCCTGTGAGTTCGTCCTCCCAACCATGACTCACTGTCATCTTGGGTACTGCACAGGTGGACAATCTTCACAAGGTAGCCTCAGCTCAGACCTTGGCCGTGAGGGAACTAATACTAAGGTATATAAGTTTCCAGTCAAGCCCTACCCAATATTCGGGTATTGTGGTTGTACGATAAAATTGGAATGGTATCGCATCCAGACAACCATCAGTTTTATAAAGGGCTAAGGCTCATGCCTCAACATTTTCATCACCAAAATCATCAAGTGTTTGGAAACACATGTCCAAAACATTTCAATAGAATGATCCATCATTCCAAGGTTTTCATAACCATTTTTCCACCAAGTATTCCCATCTAAAGTTGATCAAGTTTTATGCTTAGCACTAGCATCTACAGGTGGGGGTAGTACTAATGAGGGGTGGTAACTAGTGCAGTTTCACTAAGTCGAACCTTATATCTTAGGCTGATATCAAGGTTTCTAGCTTAGACCAAATTTTATGCTCTTTATGCAACCTTCAGCACAACTGTCTAGTATCTACCAAACTCTTAGGTAGACTCTAAGTAAGCTTTGATAAAGAAATAAAGTAAGAAGCTTGCCATAAAACTAGGATTGGTTTAACAAGTGGGTATGATCACATATGCTTAAGGCATATAGTATTCATATCACAAGTATGGGTTTGTGGCATCAGTAGGGTATTTTGCAAGGGTTAGCTTGCACAATGTCAATATAAGCTTGCATAGGTATAGTATCTGGCAAGTGTTAGCTTGCCTTGTGCAGAGCAGTGATTGAAGTTCTCCTCGGCTTCCTCCTCGTAGTAGCCTCCTTCCTCCTCGTATCCTTGGTCGGTACTAGCGTCTATGAATAAATACGAGGTACACAATCACCAAACAATACTTAACTACTTGCAATCATTACACACAAGGGTCCTATAGATGATCTAGCATCATCTCTAACATTACAAGGTTAAGGCTTGGTTTAAATCCTATTTTAGAAAAGTAATTTCTACTCAGAGAAACTACTTAAGATTTAATATTCTCCAAACTAAACATGGGATCATGTTGACACATGTCATCACCACATATTGTAGTCCAAGAGAATGTGATTTAAAGTGGTGTCACAATTTAATAAGGTTTTACCCTTTTAATTTAATTAATTAAAGTGGCTAGAAATGCTTATGAAGCATTCTTTTATTCTTTGAACATTATTTCTGCAAGTAAACCTAGATATTTTTATATATTCTGAAAGGTATGGTTAAATGTGATTTTTGAGAGTTGGAAACAACTCAAAAGCTTTTATGGTTTAAATTTGAAAAATGTTTGAATGCAGAAAAGCTTCTGCCTTGTTATTTTTGCTATGGTTGATCTACTGATCCAAATGACTTGAATCCAACGGTCTTGGATTAAGCATTTACAGACCTTTCCAAAAAAATTGGTTTCATCCAATTTGGTGCACTGAATCGATCTGGGTTGATTTTTGAAGTTGGGTGCTGAAGTGTGTTTGAATTAAAAAAGAAAAAGGTTTAATTTGAATTGCTGGGCTGCGCAGGAAATTCTAACGGGCCGGCCTGCTAAGCGCAGTGCTCCCGCGGGCTGCGTAAGTGGGTGTCCCCACTCGTCAGTGACACGGGGCTGGGCGAAGCGGTATGGGGCAACGTGGGACGTTCGATCTGATTCTAATCCAACGGCTGAGGGTCATCGTCGACGCGAGACAGCTCCGGCGAGAACGAAACCTAGCACGGCCAGTGGGGGGTGCTGGGGGCTCACCGGGGTACGGGCGAGGGTCGGCGAGGCGGGCGAACGACAAAGTCGACGACGGTGATCCTCCTGGTACCGGTGGCTTCTCCTGGGGCGGCTCCAATCGCTGGTTCCCTTCTTCTCCAGAGGCGGCGGGCTCCGGTGAAATTCTGGCGAGGTGGTGCTCGCCTTGCTCTGAGAATGGTGGGGCACGGTCAGTGGGGAGAGGGGAGTGAGATGGTGTGAAGAAATCGTGCGGGGGTGGCCTCTATTTATAGTCGAGCGAAGCGACCGGCGGGGCGCAAGGTGAGCTCGTCGGGGGCGACGTTACATGCAGCTAATGGCATGGGCACGGGTAGGGGACGGTGCTGTGTCTCCTGGCGATGCTCAACGACATGATCGCGAGGCATGGGGCGGTGTGGTTTGGTCTGGAACGGGCGGTGCTCTGCGCGGCAGAGGCGGCGTCTTCGACGGCGGGCGGTGGCTATATGGCACGGGGCGGCAAACGAGGTTGTCTGGCGGTGTCCTGGGTCGGTGGTGATCGTGTGTGCGCGCGGTGAGGGCGGCGCGCGGTCTGTGGATGCTGGTCGAGGGTGGCGCTCTGGCGCACGCTCGGCATGGTCTGGGCGTGTCTCGTGTGCGTGGTCCAGGGCTTGGCAACGCTCGCGGCTGGGACAGGCAGTGGCGGTGGACGGTGGGCTGCCTCCCAGACATGCTGGCTAGGCTTGCTGCTGCTCCTAGATTGCTGTCCACAATGGGGTGACATGGGGGTGCTCGACTGTTCACCATTAATGGCAATGGCAAGCTCACAGGGGTGCTAGTGTTGGGCTAATCTTTCTAGATGATCTACTGAGCTGTGTGTGAGCTAACTAGGGAACAAGTTAGGCAAGAATCACTGCACACTATAGTGTTTGTGGTTTTGTTTGATTTATGTCTGCAACCTGTTTGATGAAATGGCCGCATGAACTCAAGTTTTGAATTTTGAAATGAATTTTGGTGGGTTTGCTAGATTGGTTCTGGTGAGTCTGCAGATGCTTGGGTTTTGAAAATTGAGCTTGTTTGAGTGGGTTTTGAAAAAGTGGGATCTTCCCATATGAAGAAGATTCAATTTTGAAATGCCATTTAAACTATGCATTTGAAAGTTTCTGGATGATCACCAAGTGGGCCTTGATACTCTGTTGTGAGTACATTCAAGGGGTGCAAAGATCCAGAAAAGTTTCTGTTAGGTTCTGAAAGTTTGAGATAGCCAAAGTAGGCATGGGAGTTAAATTGGTCAAAATGACCATTCCCTTAATATATTTGTTTTGATTTACTTGTCTTTAGGAAAAGTGTAGGAAATGTTTTAGGTGATGTTATTTTCACCTAAGAAACATTTTACAAGCAATGGTTCACACAAACAAGGTGGTTTTTAAAGAAATTCAAAATTCATGCATACACATATACATGCATTCATGAATTCAATTAGAAAAGTTTTTGTTGACCCTAATCTTGATGATTAGTGTTTTGATGATCTAAGTTTGATATTTTTGGGATGTTACAAACCTTCCCCCCTTAAACAAAATCTCGTCCCGAGATTTGAAAAAGGACAAAAAGATTACCTAGGATTTGAAGAGATGGGGAAACTCCGTCCTGATGTGATCTTCGCGTTCCCAGGTAGCTTCCTCTTCTGTGTGATTGCTCCATTGAATCTTGAGAAACTTGATGCTCCGGGTTCTGGTGGTTCGAAAGGCTTCCTCCAATATACGGATGGGCACTTCGGGATAGGTCAGGTCATCGTTGATCTCTATGGTCTGGTGGTCGATATTCTTGAACACTTCGGTCTTCTCGGGGACTTCGAGACACTTGCGAAGTAACGAGATATGGAACACATTGTGCACCGCTGACATCTCTTCAGGTAGTTCCAGTTGATAAGATACTTCTCCTCGACGGTTCAAAATTTTGAAAGGTCCGACATATCTGGGGGCTAACTTTCCCTTGAGTTGGAAACGCTGCATTCCCTTCAATGGCGACACTTTCAGATAAACAAAATCTCCGCCGTTGAAGGCGAGGTCTCGACGTCTCTTGTCGGCGTAACTCTTTTGTCGGGATTGGGCTGTCTTGAGGTGCTCACGAATCTTGTGAACCTTCTCTTCTGCTTCTCTTAGTATGTCGGGTCCGAAGATCTGACTCTCTCCTACTTCCGACCAGTTCAAAGGGGTGTGGCACTTTCTTCCATACATGAATTAAAATGGGGCCATTTGCAAACTCGCTTGGTAACTATTGTTGTAAGAAAATTCTGCAAAAGGCAGACAGTCTTCCCATTTGGATCCATATTCTAGCACACATGCTCTCAGCATATCTTCGAGTATTTGATTTACTCGCTCCGTTTGTCCATCGGTCTGAGGGTGATACGCGGTACTGAAATCTAGGCGGGTTCCTAAACCTTCTTGGACTTTCTTCCAGAATCTCGAGGTAAACTGAGTTCCTCGATCTGATACTATATTCTTGGGGACTCCGTGCAAACTAACGATCCTAGAGATGTATAACTCTGCTAGCTTCGAAACTCTGATAGGTGGTTTTGACGGGCAAGAAATGGGCGACTTTGGACAATCTGTCCACTATGACCCAAATAGAGTCATTTCCCCTACTAGAAGTAGGTAGTCCAGTGATAAAGTCCATTCCTACAGAATCCCATTTCCATTCCGGAATTTGCAAAGGTTGCAACAATCTAGCGGGTCTTTGATGTCCTGCCTTGACTCGCTGACATATGTCACACTTGGCGATATAGCTTCCGTTTTCTCTCTTCATCTTATGCCACCAAAATTGCTCTTTCAAATCTTGATACATCTTAGTTCCTCCGGGATGGATAGAATAAAGAGTATCATGAGCCTCCTTCAAGATAACTTCTTTCAACTCCGAATCTGCTGGTACAAAGGCGTCCTTTGTACCACAAAACTCCTTCGTCCTCGGTGAATCCGGGTACTTTGCCTGTACCGATACGACGCTTGATTCCGTCGATACTAGCATTTCCTTTCCGCGCCTCTTTAATCTGACTGATCAAAGTGGGCTGAAGTTCTATGCTAGCCAAAAATCCTTCACTTACTAATTCTATTCGAAAATCTTCCATCTCCTTGTGCAGACTTGGTTGCTCCTTCAAAATCATGGAGTTCAAGCGGCACGGCAATCTGCTAAGGGCATCGGCTACCACATTGGCTTTTCCAGGGTGATAGTGAATGTCCAGGTCGTAATCCTTGATTAGTTCAATCCATCTTCTCTGCCTCATATTCAGCTCCTTCTGAGTGAATATATACTTTAGGCTCTTGTGATCCGAATAAATCTCACAACGATTTCCCATTAGATAATGTCTCCATGTCTTCAGGGCTAGAACTATGGCTGCGAGTTCGAGGTCATGGGTTGGGTAGTTTTGCTCATGTTGCTTCAATTGTCGCGATAGATAAGATATAACTTTGCCTTCTTGCATTAGCACACATCCGAGACCAATCTTGGATGCGTCACAATACACATCGAAGGGCTTCGTGATATCCGGCATAATCAAGATGGGGGCTGAAATTAATCTCCTCTTGAGTTCTTGAAAACTCGCTTCACATTTGTTGGTCCATTCAAACTTCTTGTCCTTCTTCAGCAATTGGGTCATGGGTCTGGCGATACTCGAGAATCCTTCTACGAATTTGCGGTAATATCCCGCCAATCCGAGAAAAGCACGAACTTGGGTTTGAGTGGTTGGGGCTTGCCAATCTTCTACGTCTTTCACTTTGGCAGGGTCAATGGCAATTCCTCCGGCTGATACAATGTGACCGAGGAATCCTACCTCCTGTAACCAGAATTCACATTTGCTAAACTTTGCATACAACTGATGCTCTCTAAGGGTTCCAAGAATGGTCCTTAGGTGTAGCTCATGTTCTTCTTCCGATTTGGAATAAATCAGAATGTCATCGATGAAAACAACGACAAACTTATCCAGGAAGTCCATAAAAATCTTATTCATGAGATTCATGAAATAAGCGGGGGCATTGGTTAATCCAAAAGACATGACTGTATACTCGTACAATCCATATCGGGTGGTAAAGGCAGTCTTTGGAATATCCTCTGCACGAATTTTGAGTTGATGATAACTAGTTCTAAGATCAATCTTAGAAAACACTTGGGCACCAGTCAACTGATCAAACAAATCTTCTATCTTGGGAAAAGGGTACTTGTTCTTGATGGTGACATCATTCAACTTCCAATAATTCGTACATAAATGGTTACCTCCATCCTTCTTGTCCACAAACAAGACAGGTGATCTCCATGGTGACGCACTTGGTTGAATTAATCCAATTTCTAGCATAGAATCCAGTTGCTTCTTCAGTTCTTCTAACTCCGATGGGTTCATACTATAGGGTCTCTGGGCTATGGGTCCTGTTCCGGGGATTAGTTCGATGATAAACTCGATATCCCGATCTAGGGGCATACCGGGCAAAACATCTAGAAATACATCGGGGTATTCGCAGACTAACCGGACTTGGTCAATGGTAGGTTGGGCTAGACTCTTGTTACACTTAAATTGGCGAGGTAAGGTTTCAGATATATGCTCGACTGATATTCCGGTGATACTGGTCATGGTGATGGCTTTCTTGGCACAATCAATCAATCCTTTATGTTTGGATATCCAATCCATTCCAAGTACTACTTCCAAACCTTTAGTTCCGAGTACTATTAGATTAGCATAAAAATCTATGCCATGGATTCGGATAGGGACGGCTTTGCAAATTTGCCTAGCCTTGGTGGTTGATCCGGGAATTTGTACAATCATCACATGCTTCAATTTGGTTGGTTGAATTTTACTAGTGCAAGCAAATTCTTCGGTGACAAATGAATGCGATGCACCAGAATCAAACAACACTCTTGCAAGTACTGAATTAACAGAAAACATACCCAGCACGACGTCTGGCGCTTCCTGAGCTTCTTCAGCATGCATGAGAAAAAGACGGCCATTGCGGTTGAGTGAATTCCCTGGGGCAAATCTTCTCCCTGGCTGGACACGACGCTGCTGCTGAGCTGGGACATTGGTATTAGAGGTTGTAGCATTCTTCTTGTTGGGGCACTCATTGGAATAGTGGCCTTTATTTCCACAGTCATAACAGGTCACTTGTGACTTGTCCTTGGCTGCGACAGGCATAGCATTGCTTCCAGTCCTTGGGGCAGTGTTGGGGTTGGTGGTAGCATTGTTGGGGTTGAACTTTGGTGGGGCACGGGTGAAATTGCTAGAGTTGCCGGGGTTGTTGTGATTTCCTCCGGGTCTAGGGTTTCCACGGTTGGGATAGGTCGGACGGGTCATAGGGGATCTATTGGTTCTTGGGGCAAATCCTGGAGATGGGTTGGGGCGATACTTTGGGGTCTGATGGGTTCCTGGTTGATGCATCATGCGACGCTTGCGGTTCTCATTGGCCTGGTTGATCTTCCCTTCCATCTGGATAGCAGAGTCGACAAGGGCTTCAATATCAGCAAAGGGGATATTGACTAACACCGTCTGCATCTCGTCATGCAGACCATTCAGGAACCTTTCCTTCTTCTTGGCTTCGGTGTCTATCTCGTCCGAGGCATACCTAGCTAATGACAAAAATTTGTCACGGTATTCCACTACAGTCATCCTGCCTTGCTTCAACTCTCTGAACTCGTCTCTCATTCTCTTAGTCAAACCTGGTGGCACATGGCTTCTGCTAAACTTGACCTTGAATTCCTCCCAGGTCATCATTGGGCCTCCGGTCATGGCACGAACACTGTTCCACCATGCCCTGGCATCTCCGGCTAGATAATGGGTGGCGAATAGAACTTTCTCGTTGGCTTCGACTCCTGCTACTTCTAAGTTGTTTTCCATGGTTTGCAGCCAATCATCGGCGTCTAGGGGTTCTTCCGACTTGGTGAAAACGGGTGGGTTAGTATTCTGAAAATTCTTGAGCTTAGATCCATAGTTTTCCTGATTTCCATGGCCTTGGTTGTTATGGGCTAGTTGGGATATCTGTTGCAGAGTGGCTAGGTTGGCTTGACGTTCCGCTCTTTCAGCTTCGCGGTCAGAAGTCAACATTTGCAGGATCTGCAACATTGGGTCCGGAGCTGAACCACTTCCTCCACGTGGCATCTGAAGATTGAGATAGATCATGAGAAAAGAGGGAAATTTCTAAGGTTTTGGGTCTTCTAAAAGTTTTTAGGGTTTGACTCAGGCTTTTCTAGCAACTTGCTTTTTCATTCATTCATTCATAGCACACAGTACAACACACACCACAACAAAGGAGAACAGATGGTTTTAAGAACCATTCTGGAATCTACGATACAGTGGGACCGACTACTACTCACTACGCTAGTGCTCAGTGCTACTACTCCTCGGAGTCCGTGGCTTCATCATCTTCATCATCATCGATGAAGGCGAAATCATCCTCATCGGTGAAGAAGTCCATGGCTTGATCCTCCATAAAATCATCGTCATCGCTGAGATAAGAGTAAGGGTCTCCACGAAGATCCTCTCCGGCATTCTCCCTTTCCTCCAACTGCATGTCTCTCTCGTGGATGGTCTCTTCCAGAGATGAGATGCGGTGGCGAAGACGGGCAATAATGCGCTCCTTCTTGTCGAGCTGACAGCAACGAGACTTGCGATCCTTTGCTAGCATGGCGATGGTCTGATCCTTCGTCTTGATGATGGCAAACTTGTGGTTGCAATAGTCACGGCAGTTGTCCAACTCCTGCTGACGATCATACATCATGAAGCTAAGGTGGTCCAATTGAGTCTTCAGCTCGGGGTGGTATGGGGCTTCCAGTGGTTGTCCATTTGCATCATGTCTTGGGAAAAACTCAAAGCGAGTACCCTTGATCTGATTGATGCTCTGCCCACACAGACGGGAAAGAGGTTCCTGCATTGCTCTGGCAAGTCCATCGAGCTAGTTGTTCTCTCTTAAGGTAAACTGAATTCCTTCCACAGTGGGAGGTCCAATCTTTCCTCGAAGACTTGCAACAATTAGCCACTGCAGGTCTTCTCCTCCTTGATCATTGAGCTGAGCTCCGAAGAACTCGGGGTGCGGACGCTCCAGAAGTTCCGAAAGCTAATCCAGATCCCTCTCAAAGATAAGGTCCCCTCCATTTCCGAGTTGATAAAACTTGCTGTACTTCACGTCCATCTATAAAAATAGAGGATGAGTAGATTAGCAGAGTGATCAAGTGTGTTAAAATTTTATCTATTTTGCAAGAGTTTTTGAGGAACATGAGGTTTTATGAAAGAATCAAAGAGATAAGAGTGAGAATAGGTTTTTGTAAATATTTGTTTTCTTTGGTTTTTGAAACTAAGTTTTTGGTTCAACGTCCAACCTAACTAGGGTCTCCTATGGTCAGGATGGCTCTGATACCAACTTGTCAACACCCGGATTTTTCAATCCTGGATGCCTGTTATGCCATACATCGCAATCCCAGGATTACCATTTTTGCGAGACATAACAGAATTGGATACCATAGTACTTCATCCATTACAAACGATACATAAGTTCTTACACAAATAGGGATCTCATGATCCAGTTCTTAATACAACATCAAGCAGCGGAATACGTAATAATAACGGTAGCATAGGCGAAGCTCCAGTCTTCGGGGTCACAGGCAATGCTGACGATGGGAGATGATCCTAGTTGTCGTAACCTTCCTGAGGTCCATCCTCCAGGTACTCCTCTTCATAGTCTGGCCATGGGAATAGCCAGGGACAAAGCCATGAGTACTCTTTAAGTACTCGCAAACTAATACTAATAGGTAAGGGTTTTGGATAATAGGACACTAGGCTCTAGGGTTGTTTTGCAAAAAGCCAGGTTTATCTCTACCAAGTTCCAAAACTAGTCACAAATTTTATAACTCCTAAATGGGATCTTGTAATTCAGGTCACAACTCTGTTGTGGTCAAGTCAAAGTCTCAATTCATTTCAGAAGTCATTTTAAAAAAGGGTCTGACGGGGGAACAGTATGGCCACTCCAACTGTCCATAACCACGGACGCGGCTATTCGAATAGTTTGACACTCTGCAGAGATTGTACACTTTCACCACAACAATCGATACATCCGTCAGGAACAAATCCTGAATTCACCATACTCAGTATGCGGATAATCAATCCTAACCTTTCAATTACACTCCCTAGTATCAGCACCTCTCCTGTGAGTTCGTCCTCCCAACCATGACTCACTGTCATCTTGGGTACTGCACAGCTGGACAATCTTCACAAGGTAGCCTCAGCTCAGACCTTGGCCATGAGGGAACTAATACTAAGGTATATAAGTTTCCAGTCAAGCCCTACCCAATATTCAGGTATTGTGGTTGTACGATAAAATTGGAATGGTATCGCATCCAGACAACCATCAGTTTTATAAAGGGCTAAGGCTCATGCCTCAACATTTTCATCACCAAAATCATCAAGTGTTTGGAAACACATGTCCAAAACATTTCAATAGAATGATCCATCATTCCAAGGTTTTCATAACCATTTTTCCACCAAGTATTCCCATCTAAAGTTGATCAAGTTTTATGCTTAGCACTAGCATCTACAGGTGGGGGTAGTACTAATGAGGGGTGGTAACTAGTGGAGTTTCACTAAGTCTAACCTTATATCTTAGGCTGATATCAAGGTTTCTAGATTAGGCCAAATTTTATGCTCTTTATGAAACCTTCAGCACAACTGTCTAGTATCTACCAAACTCTTAGGTAGACTCTAAGTAACCTTTGATAAAGAAATAAAGTAAGAAGCTTGCCATAAAACTAGGATTGGTTTAGCAAGTGGGTATGATCACATATGCTTAAGGCATATAGTATTCATATCACAAGTATGGGTTTGTGGCATCAGTAGGGTATTTTGCAAGGGTTAGCTTTGCATAGGTATAGTATCTTGCAAGTGTTAGCTTGCCTTGTGCAGAGCAGTGATTGAAGTTCTCCTCGGCTTCCTCCTCGTAGTAGCCTCCTTCCTCCTCGTATCCTTGGTCGGTACTAGCGTCTATGAATAAATACGAGGTACACAATCACCAAACAATACTTAACTACTTGCAATCATTACACACAAGGGTCCTATAGATGATCTAGCATCATCTCTAACATTACAAGGTTAAGGCTTGGTTTAAATCCTTTTATTTTAGAAAAGTAATTTCTACTCAGAGAAACTACTTAAGATTTAATATTCTCCAAACTAAACATGGGATCATGTTGACACATGTCATCACCACATATTGTAGTCCAAGAGAATGTGATTTAAAGTGGTGTCACAATTTAATAAGGTTTTACCCTTTTAATTTAATTAATTAAAGTGGCTAGAAATGCTTATGAAGCATTCTTTTATTCTTTGAACATTATTTCCGCAAGTAAACCTAGATATTTTTATATATTCTGAAAGGTATGGTTAAATGTGATTTTTGAGAGTTGGAAACAACTCAAAAGCTTTTATGGTTTAAATTTGAAAAATGTTTGAATGCAGAAAAGCTTCTGCCTTGTTATTTTTGCTATGGTTGATCTACTGATCCAAATGACTTGAATCCAACGGTCTTGGATTAAGCATTTATAGACCTTTCCAAAAAAATTGGTTTCATCCAATTTGGTGCACTGAATCGATCTGGGTTGATTTTTGAAGTTGGGTGCTGAAGTGTGTTTGAATTAAAAAAGAAAAAGGTTTAATTTGAATTGCTGGGCTGCGCGGGAAATTCTAACGGGCCGGCCTGCTAAGCGCAGTGCTCCCGCGGGCTGCGTAAGTGGGTGTCCCCACTCGTCAGTGACACGGGGCTGGGCGAAGCGGTATGGGGCAACGTGGGACGTTCGATCTGATTCTAATCCAACAGCTGAGGGTCATCGTCGACGCGAGACAGCTCCGGCGAGAACGAAACCTAGCACGGCCAGTGGGGGGTGTTGGGGGCTCACCGGGGTACGGGCGAGGGTCGGCGAGGCGGGCGAACGACGAAGTCGACGACGGCGATCCTCCTGGTACCGGTGGCTTCTCCTGGGGCGGCTCCAATCGCTGGTTCCCTTCTTCTCCAGAGGCGGCGGGCTCCGGTGAAATTCTGGCGAGGTGGTGCTCGCCTTGCTCTGAGAATGGTGGGGCACGGTCAGTGGGGAGAGGGGAGTGAGATGGTGTGAAGAAATCGTGCGGGGGTGGCCTCTATTTATAGTCGAGTGAAGCGACCGGCGGGGCGCAAGGTGAGCTCGTCGGGGGCGACGTTACAGGCAGCTAATGGCATGGGCACGGGTAGGGGACGGTGCTGTGTCTCCTGGCGATGCTCAACGACATGATCGCGAGGCATGGGGCGGTGTGGTTTGGTCTGGAACGGGCGGTGCTCTGCGCGGCAGAGGCGGCGTCTTCGACGGCGGGCGGTGGCTATATGGCACGGGGCGGCAAACGAGGTTGTCTGGCGGTGTCCTGGGTCGGTGGTGATCGTGTGTGCGCGCGGTGAGGGCGGCGCGCGGTCTGTGGATGCTGGTCGAGGGTGGCGCTCTGGCGCACGCTCGGCATGGTCTGGGCGTGTCTCGTGTGCGTGGTCCAGGGCTTGGCAACGCTCGCGGCTGGGACAGGCAGTGGCGGTGGACGGTGGGCTGCCTCCCAGACATGCTGGCTAGGCTTGCTGCTGCTCCTAGATTGCTGTCCACAATGGGGTGACATGGGGGTGCTCGACTGTTCACCATTAATGGCAATGGCAAGCTCACAGGGGTGCTAGTGTTGGGCTAATCTTTCTAGATGATCTACTGAGCTGTGTGTGAGCTAACTAGGGAACAAGTTAGGCAAGAATCACTGCACACTATAGTGTTTGTGGTTTTGTTTGATTTATGTCTGCAACCTGTTTGATGAAATGGCCGCATGAACTCAAGTTTTGAATTTTGAAATGAATTTTGGTGGGTTTGCTAGATTGGTTCTGGTGAGTCTGCAGATGCTTGGGTTTTGAAAATTGAGCTTGTTTGAGTGGGTTTTGAAAAAGTGGGATCTTCCCATATGAAGAAGATTCAATTTTGAAATGCCATTTAAACTATGCATTTGAAAGTTTCTAGATGATCACCAAGTGGGCCTTGATACTCTGTTGTGAGTACATTCAAGGGGTGCAAAGATCCAGAAAAGTTTCTGTTAGGTTCTGAAAGTTTGAGATAGCCAAAGTAGGCATGGGAGTTAAATTGGTCAAAATGACCATTCCCTTAATATATTTGTTTTGATTTACTTGTCTTTAGGAAAAGTGTGGGAAATGTTTTAGGTGATGTTATTTTCACCTAAGAAACATTTTACAAGCAATGGTTCACACAAACAAGGTGGTTTTTAAAGAAATTCAAAATTCATGCATACACATATACATGCATTCATGAATTCAATTAGAAAAGTTTTTGTTGACCCTAATCTTGATGATTAGTGTTTTTATGATCTAAGTTTGATATTTTTGGGATGTTACATCAGGGTGCGGACGCTCCAGAAGTTCCGAAATCTGATCCCGATCCCTCTCAAAGATAAGGTCTCCCCCATTCCCAAGTTGGTAAAACTTGTTGTACTTCACGTCCATCTATAAAAACAGAGGATGAGTAGATTAGCAGAGTGATCAAGTGTGTCCAAATTTTATGTATTTTGCAAGATTTTTTGAGGAACATGAATTTTTATGAAAGAATCAAAGAGATAAGAATGAGAATAAGTTTTTGTAAATATTTGTTTTCTTTGGTTTTGAAACTAAGTTTTTGATTCAAACGTCCAGTCTAACTAGGGTCTCCTATGGTCAGGATGGCTCTGATACCAACTTGTCAACACCCGGATTTTTCAATCCTAGATGCCTGTTATGCCATACATCGCAATCTCAGGATTACCATTTTTGCGAGACATAACAGAATTGGATACCATAGTACATCATCCATTACAAACGATACATAAGTTCTTACACAAATAGGGATCTCATGATCCAGTTCTTAATACAACATCAAGCAGCGGAATACGTAACAATAACGGTAGCATAGGCGAAGCTCCATCTTCGGGGTCACAGGCAATGCTGACGATGGGAGATGATCCTAGTTGTCGTAACCTTCATGGGTTCCATCTTCCAGGTACTCCTCTTCATAGTCTGGCCATGGGAATAGCCAGGGACAAAGCCATGAGTACTCTTTAAGTACTCGCAAACTAATACTAATAGGTAAAGGGGTTTTTTGGATAATAGTACACTAGGCTCTAGGGTTGTTTTGCAAAAGCTAGATTTATCTCTACTAAGCTCCAAAGCTAGTCACAATTTTATAAATCCTAAGTGGGAACTTGTATTCCATATCACAACTCTGTTGTGGTCAAGTCAAAGTCTCAATTCATCTCACAGGTCATTTTGAAAAGTTTGACAGGGGAACAGTATGGCCACTCTAACTGTCCATAACCGCGGACGCGGCTATTCGAATAGTTTGACACTCTGCAGAGATTGTACACTTTCACCACAACATTCGATACATCCGTCAGGAACAAATCCTGAATTCACCATACTCAGTATGCGGATAATCAATCCTAACCTTTCGATTACACGCCCTAGTATAAGCACCTCTCATGTGAGTTTGGCCTCCCAACCATGACCAACTGTCATCTTGGGTACTGCACAGGTGGACAATCTTTACAAGGTAGCCTCAGCTCAAACCTTGGCCGTGAGGGAACTAATACTAAGGAATATAAGTTTCCAGTCAAGCCCTACCCAATATTCGGGTATTGTGGTTGTACGATAAAATTGGAATGGTATCGCATCCAGAAAACATCAGTTTTATAAAGGGCTAAGGCTCATGCCTCAACATTTTTATCACCAAAATTCTCAAGTGTTTGGAAACACATGTCCAAAACATTTCAATAGAATGATCCATCATTCCAAGGTTTTCATAACCATTTTTCCACCAAGTATTCCCATCTAAAGTTGATCAAGTTTTATGCTTAGCACTAGCATCTACAGGTGGGGGTAGTAATGATGAGGGGTGGTAACTAGTGAAGTTTCAACTAAGTACAACCTTATGTCTCAAGCTGATGTCAAGGTTTCTAACTTAGGCCAAATTTTATGCTCTTTATGCAACCTTCAGCATCTTTCCAATATCTACCAGTCACTTAAGTAAACTCTAAGTAAGCTTTGATAAAGAAATAAAGTAAGAAGCTTGCACATAAAACTAGGATTGGTTTATCAAATGGGTACGATCACATATGCTTAAGGCATAGTAACAAGTAGGGGTTTGTTGCATCAGTAGGGTATCCTGCAAGTGTTAGCTTGCATCAATGTCAATATAAGCTTGCTAAATTGCAAGGGTTAGCTTGCAGGGTTACTAGCTTGCTAAAGTAGAGGGTATTGCAACTTTTAGCTTGCAGGGTTACTAGCTTGCTAAAGTAGAGGGTCTTGCAAGTTTTAGCTTGCAGGGTTACTTGCTTGCTAAAGTAGAGGGTCTTGCAAGTTTTAGCTTGTAGGGTTACTAGCTTGCTAAAGTAGAGGGTCTTGCAAGTTTTAGCTTGCCTTGTGCAGAGCAGTGGTGGAAGTTCTCCTCGGCTTCTTCTTCGTAGTATCCTCCTTCCTCCTCGTATCCTTGGTCGGTACTAGCGTCTATGAATAAATACGAGGTACACAATCACCAAACAATACTTAACTACTTGCAATCATCACACACAAGGGTCCTATGGATGATCTAGCATCATCCCTAACATTACAAGGTTAAGGCTTGGTTTAAATCTTTTTATTTTTAGAAAAGTAATTTCTACTCATTGAAAAACTACTTAAGATTTAATATTCTCCAAACCCAACATGGGATCATGTTGACACATGTCATCACCAAATATTGTAGTTCATGGGAATGTGATTTAAAGTGGTGTCACAATTTAATAAGGTTTTACCCTTTTATTTTAATTAATTAAAGTGGCTGGAAATGCTTATGTAGCATTCTTTTATTATTTGAACATTATTTCTGCAAGTAAACCTATATATTTTTATATATTCTGAAAGGTATGGTTAAATGTGATTTTTGAGAGTTGGAATCAACTCAAAAGCTATTATGGTTTAAATTTGAAAAATGTTTGAATGCAGAAAAGCTTCTGCCTTGTTATTTTTACCATGGGTGATTTATAGATCCAAATGACTTGAATCCAAAGGGCTTGGATTCAGCATTCACAGTCCTTTCCAACAAAATTGGTTTCATTCAATTTGGTGCACTGAATCGATCTGGGTTGATTTTTGAAGTTGGGTACAGAAGTGTGTTTGAATTGAAATAGAAAAAGTTTAATTTGAATAACTGGGCTGCGCGGGAAAAATTACTGGGCCGGCCTGCTAAGCGCAGTGCTCCCGCGGGCTGCTTAAGTGGGTGTCCCCACTCATCAGTGACACGGGCTGGGCGAAGCGGTATGGGGCGACGTGGATCGTTCGATCTAGTTCTAATCTAACGGCTAGGAGTCATCGTCGATGCGAGACAACTCCGGCGAGAACGAAACCTAGCGCGACTAGTGGGGGTCGCTTGGGGCTCACGGGGGTACTGGCGAGGGTCGGCGAGGCGGGCGAATGACGAAGTCAACGACGGCGAACTCAGGGGTGGTCGCGGCAGCTCCTAGGGCGGCTCCAATCGCTGGCTCCCTTCTTCTCCGGCAGCGACAGGCTCCAGTGAAATTCCGGCGAGGTGGTGCTCGCCTTGCTCTTAGAATGGTGTGGCACGATCAGTGAGGAGAGGGGAGTGAGATGGTGTGAAGAAATCGTGCGGGGGTGGCCTCTATTTATAGTCGAGCGAGGGGACCGTCGGGGCACACGGTGAGCTCGTCGGGGGCGAGGTTACAGGCGGCTAATGGCATGGTCAAGGGTAGGGGACGGTGCGGTGTCTCCTGGCGATGCTCAACGACATGGTATCAAGGCATGGGGCGGTGTGGTTTGGTCTGGAACGGGCGGTGCTCTGCGCGGCAGAGGCGGCATCTTAGACGGCGGGCGGTGGCTGTGCGGCACGGGGCGGCAAACGGGGATGTCTGGCGGTCTCCTGGGTCGGTGGGGATTGTGTATGCATGCGGCAAGGGCGGCGCGTGGTCTGTGGGTGATGGTCGAGGGTGGCGCTCTGGCGCACGCTCGGCATGGTCTGGGCGCGGCTTGTGCGCGTGGTCCAGGGCTTGGCAACACTCGCGGCTAGGACAGTGAGTGGCGGTGGACGGTGGGCTGCCTCCTAGACATGCTGGCTAGGCTTGCTGCTTCTCCTAGCTTGATGTCGACTATGGGGTGGCGAGAGGGTGCTCGGCTATTCACCATTGATGACAATGGCAAGCTCACAGTGGTGCTAGTGCCTGGCTAATCTTCCTAGATGATCTACTGAGTTGTGTGTGAGCTAAATGGGGAACCAGTTAGGCAAGAATCACTGCTCATAATAGTGTTTGATGTTTGTTTGATTTGTGTCTGCCACCTGTTTGATGAAATGGCCGCATGAAATCAAGTTTTGAATTTTGAAATGATTTTTGGTGGGTTTGCTAGATTGGTGCTGGTGAGTCTGCAGATGCTTGGGTTTTGAAAATTGAGCTTGTTTGAGTACTTTTTGAAAAAGTGGGATCTTCCCATATGATAAAGATTCAATTTTGAATTGTCATTTAAACTATGCATTTGAAAGTTTCTGGATGATCACAAAGTGGGCCTTGATACCTTGTTATGAGTACATTCAAGGGGTGCAAAGATCCAGAAAAGTTTCTGTTTGGTTCTGAAAGTTTGAGACAGCCAAAGTAGGCATGGGAGTTAAATTGGCCAAAATGACCATTCATTTCATATATGTGTTTTGATTTACTTGTCTTTAGGAAAAGTGTGGGAAATGTTTTAGATGATGTTTATTTCACCTAAGAAACATTTTACAAGCAATGAAACAAACAAACAAACAAACAAGGTGATTTTAAAGGATTTCAAAATCCATGCATACACCTATGCATGCATTCATGATTTCATTTAGAAAAGTTTTTGTTAACCCTAATTTTGATGATTAGAATTTGATGATCCAAGCTTAGTATTTTTGGGATGTTACATTTAGCAATCCTTCAATTCTTTCGAAGTATCACACTCGGATCATAAGGCGTTGGAGAAGACTTGCAGTCGCTATACCCGAAGCGACTCAAAATATTTTCCACATAGTGAGACTGAAGCAGTGTAATCCCACCATTGTCATCCTTTAGTAGCTTGATGTTTAATATTACATCAGCCACTCCCAAGTCCTTCATCTCAAAGTAGCGAGATAGGAACTCTTTGACCTCCTTGATAACAACGATGTTGGTCCCGAATATCAATATGTCATCAACATAGAGACACATAATAACTCCCTCGCCCCCACCATGGTGATAGTAGACACATTTGTCAGCTTCATTTACAATAAAGCCTTCAGTAGTTAAAGTTCTTTCAAACTTCTCGTGCCACTGCTTAGGGGATTGTTTAAGACCATACAAAGACTTCACTAACTTACACACCTTTCCTTCTTGACCATCTACTACAAATCCACCAGGCTGCTCCATACAAATTTCCTCATCTAGCTCTCCATTTAGAAAAGTTGTCTTGACGTCCATTTGATGAACGAGAAGACCATGTGAGGCAGCCAAGGATAGTAGTACTCGAATAGTGGTCAATCTGGCTATGGGTGAGTAGGTATCGAAGAAGTCTTCACCTTCTTTTTGGGTATAACCCTTGGCCACAAGATGTGCCTTGTACTTTTCAATAGTACCATCAGGTCTAAGCTTTTTCTTGAACACCCACTTACATCCTACAAGTTTGCACCCATAAGGACGATCAATGACTTCCCAAGTACCATTAGCTAAGATGGAGTCCATCTCGCTTCGGACAGCTTCCTTCGAGTAGTCAGCATCTTGAGATGCATAAGCTTCTGAAATAGAAGTGGGAGTATCATCCACACAATGAAATCATCACCAAATAACTTTCTAGTCCTTTGTATCTTGCCCCTTTTGGGATCTTCATTGTCGTCCTCCACAGGATTATCAGAGTGTTCTACCAGCATAGTGGGTTCAGGAATTATAGAAAATTCCTGACTAGACGAACTAGTCATCTCCTGATTCAATGAGCTAGACATACCTTTCATTGGAAAGATGTCCTCAAAGAAAGTCGCATCATCCGACTCCATAATTGTACCAACATGCATTTCGGATACCTCATAACTATAAAAAATCTATAGCCAATGCTATGAAAAGCATATCCTAGAAAAACACAATCAACGGTTTTTGGTCCAAGCTTTCGCTTCTTGGGTATTGGAATATTGACTTTCACCAAACAAACCCAAGTTCGTAAGTAGGAGAGTTTAAGCCTTTTCTTTTCCCATTCCTCAAATGGAGTCATGGTTTTATCCTTTATGGGAGCATGGTTTAGGACATGACACGCGGTCATTAGCGCCTCCCCCACCATTCCTTGAAAGACCCGATGTATCTAACATGGCGTTAACCAAATCATTTAGAGTGCGATTCTTTCTTTCGGCCACCCCATTTGACTGAGGTGAGTAGGGAGGCATCCCGTCATGTATAATACCATGTTCCGTACAGAATAAATCAAATTCATTTGAAAAATACTCTCTACCATGATCCGACCTTAGCCGCTTGGTTTTAAGATCAAGTTGGTTTTCTGCCTTAGCTTTATAGATTTTGAAGTAGTTCAAAGCTTCATCTTTAGATTTCAGAAGATAAACATAGCAGTATCTAGTGGAGTCATCAATCAACGTCATAAAGTATCTTTTTCCACCTTTTGTCAACACACCATTTATCTCACAAATATCTGAATGTATAAGTTCTAGTGGTTCTAAGTTTCTCGGTTCCGCAGCCGTATGGGACTTATGGGGTTGCTTTGCTTGCACACAAACTTGGCACTTAGAACCTTTGACAGTGGTAAATTTCGGAACTAGACTCTTATTGTCTAGATGCGTCATGCAACCAAAGTTAATATGACAGAGTCGTGAATGCGAAACATTGGACTCATTATCATTGCAAACATGATTAATAACTTTAGTACATGAGTCCGACAAAGACAAGCGAAACATACCTCCACACTCATAACCCTTTCCAACAAATTGTACATACTTAGAAATTACAACTTTATTGGACTCAAAAACCAACTTAAAACCATCACGACATAAAAGCGATCCGTTGACGAGATTATTATTGATGGAGGGAACGTGCTGCACATTATTCAGCTGTACGGTCTTCCCCGAAGTAAACTTCAGACTTACCATACCAACACCATGAACAGAAGCACGTGAGCCATTTCCCATCAGCATGGAAGAAGTCCTTGAGACCTGATAAGAGGAAAACATGGAAATAGAACATACATGTGTATGCACCCGTGTCTATCCACCAATCAGGAGAATGACATACTGAAAGGATAGTAGGTAAAATACCGTACCCAACATCCTTCATCTCAGTATCGCTAATAACAACATTAGTGGTCTTTCCGTTGTTCCCATGTTGACGCTTGTCAAAGTGATTAGGGCATCTAGGAGCCCAATGATCAGGATCACCACAAATGTGGAAAGAGCCTTTCCTCTTATCATTTTTCTTCTTGAAGTTGTTGAGTGCATGACCTTGTTCTTGCCATCAAACTTCCCTTTGCCTTCAGATTTGTTCTTATTCTTGAACTTGTGGGATTGGAAGTTTTTCTTCTGCACCAAATTGGCAGTAGAACCTCCCTCAAATCCTCGAGCAGTTTTTTCCTTTGCTCTCGCCTTCTCTTCCACATGAAGATACCCGACGAGATCCGTAACGAAAAACTCTTGTCTCTTATGTTTCAGAGAAGTACCAAAGTTCCTCCACGAGGGAGGAAGCTTAGCAATAATGCCACCGGCCACAAATTTGTCCAGTAAGGAACATTTGAACTACTCAAGTTCTTTGGCAAGTGATGTATCTAATGAGCTTGCTAATACGTCCATTTTGCATCACTATTCTATAATATAATTTATTGCTATTCATTGAAATATTTTATATTAATAGGTGATACTTATGTTATGTCATCTATTTTTGCATGTTGGATGATTCTTGGAGGATGAACTGCTCGAGTCAGGATTCTGATGGAAAAGGCGGTGTTTTGATGAAATTTTCGCGAAGATAAAAAAATACCAGAAAATATATGGAAAATTATATTTTTCCAGAAGACGAAGGATGCCAGAAGGGGAGGCTGAGATGGGCCACAGAGGGCCCACACCCCCCATGCACGGGCCACCCTGGGCCGCGCCACCAGGGGGTGTGGCCACCCTGGCCCACCTCCTGCTCCGCCCTTTAGCCTATATCTTCTCCTCGAAACCCTAATACATGGGGGATCAACCACAGAAAGATTTCTCCGCCTCTGCATGGCAGAAACTACAGAGAGAGAAAAAGCTCTCTGGCAGACAGATTTCTATCGGGGAGATTCCATCCCAGAGAGGGGAGATCGTCGCCATCAACACCGTCATCAAGATAGACTTCATCGGGATCATCATCATCATCCACACCATCATCTCCACCAGCACCATCATCACCACTCCATCCCGCTGTAACAATTGTGTTGAATCTTGCATAGTTCTTAGGGGAAACTTTACCGGTGTTGATTACTTTTGTCGTTGATGCTTGTGAGTGGAGCCATTGAATTATTATTTATGTTTAGATTGTTATTCATCAACATATCATCTATGATCTTGATCCATATGATGTCTCGTGAGTAGTTCGGTTAGTTCCTGAGGACATGGGAGAAGTCATGTTGTTAGTAGTGGAATTGTGTTGAGGTATTATTCAATGCTTTAGTATTTAAGTTGTGGTGCTATTCTTCTAGTGGTGTCATGTGAACGTCGACTACATGATACTTCACCATTTATGGGCCTAGGGGAATGCATTGTGTATTTGGCTACTAATTATGGGGTTGCCGGAGTGACAGAAACCTGAACCCCCGTTAGGAAACCTTTGCACAAGGGAGTGTAGGATCTCAGAGTTTAAGGTTGTGGTTAGGTTTTTATCTTAATTACTTTCTTGTAGTTGTGGATGCTTTCAAGGGGTTTAATCACAAGTATGTATTAGTCCTAGTAAGGTCAGTACATTAGCACAGGTTCACCCACACAACACTTATCAAACCAAAGAAGATTAATCAACTATATGAAACAAAAGAACTTGAGAGTATTCCCATGTGTCCTCGAGAATGTTTTGTCCTCATAAGTATTACAACCGGCTTGTACTTTGCTAAGAAAGGATTGGGCCACTTGCTGCAATTATTCGTTGTCTTTATTTACTTGCACTTTATTTCCTTGCATTATCAAAAAAAACCTAAAAATCTGTTTGCTAAGTATTTACAGAGATTTCCTGCTCCAAACCACTAGTCAACACCTTCTGCTCCTTGTTGGGATCGACACTCCTATTTATCAAAAGTACTACGATACACCCCCTATACTTTTGGGTCATCAAGACTATTTTTTAGCGCCGTTGCCGGGGAGTGAAGCGCTATTGAAGAGTGGAACTGGTAAAGGGAACTTCTACTATGAGTATTGATTTTTATTTCTGTTTGTTACTTTGTTTCCAATATGGATAACCCACTTGGTTTCCTACTTGGGAAAGCTACTACTACTGCTAGGGTAGTAGATGAACCACCACTTGTTGAGATATATCCTTTTAAGATACCTACAAGAATTGTTGATCGTGTTATGTATAATTATTATTTTGGGGATGGAACTGTCAATCCTGGTGACCACTTGCTTTTTATCCATGAATTATGCGGGTTGTTTAAGTGTGCAGGTATCACAACGGAACAAGTTAAGAAGAAGTTACTCTCTATATCATTGAAAGGAAGAGCTGAAAAATGGTATAAGCTGTTGAAGAATGGACAATCTATGGAATGGGAGGAAATAGTACCTCTTTTTTATTCTAAATTCTATCATCCTAGTGAGATTCATAAGGATAGGAATCAAATATATAACTTTTGTCCTCGTGATGGAGAGAGTACGGCCCAAGCTTGGGGGAGATTGAAGTTACTAATGCTTAAATGTCCTATTCATGAACTCCCTAATAATATTATTATCAATAACTTTTATGCAAGGATTTCTCTTCATGATAAAGATTTATTAGATGCTTCTTGTTCTAGATCATTCACACGTATGAAAGAATAAGCTAAATGGGATCTCCTAGACCATATTCAAGAAAACACTGAAGCATGGGGGAATGACAAAGGAAGAAAGTCAGGTATAAATTATGATTATGAATGTATTAAATCTTTTATGGGAACTGATGACTTTCATGATATTAGTACTGAGTATGGTATTGACTCTCAAGTTCTTGCAAATTGCTTTAAGGCCTTTGCCTCTTATATTTAAATTCCCAAAAAGGAGTGGAACAAGTACCATGCACCTTATGAAGATATTGTTAATCATGTTCCTGTTAGAAATACTGAAGTTTGTAGTGTTGATCCTATTTTTCCTGAATCTTATATTGAGAAAATCCTTTTCACTGCTAAGGTAAAGGAACATTCTATTATAGCTAATGTGGTTAGCAAAGTACAAAGAAAACTGTGAAACTTGATGAACAAATAAATATTGAACATGTAGTAGCCATTGTGAAAGACCTTGTCACTAAAAATGTAGAAGATGGGCACATTATCTTTTGTGAAGATGCTTCTAATATTATTTCTCATCCTAGTAAAGTTATAAAATCTAGTGTTCTTGTGCTTTCTGTTAAAATTGGTGATCATTGCTACTATGGTTTATGTGATATTGGTGCTAGTTCTAGTGTTATTCCTTATGAGCTTTATAGATAAATTATGCATGAAATTGGTCCTTGTGAACTTGAGGACATTGATGTGGTTATTCACATTGCTAGAAGGAAACCATTTGCCCTATTGGTATTGTAAGATATGTGGAAGTTCTTTGTGGTAAGATTAAATATCCTGCTGATTTTCTAGTGCTTGGTTCAGTAGCTAGTAAAAATTGTCCTATCATTTTTGGTAGACCTTTCTTGAACACTTGTGGAGCTATTATAGATTGTAAAAAGGAGAACGTTTTAACTAAGTTTGATGGAGAATCTTATGAGTTTAATTTTTCAAAGTTTGCTAAAGCTCCTTATAAAAATGAATTGCCTAATGAGGATTTTAGGGTTGAACAACTTGCTTCCATTGATCCAGTTTATGACCTTAGACCTCTTTTTGATGATTCTAAGTATGCTCATTCTGATGATAAGAATGTTTCTTGTGATATTTATATTGTTAAATTTATTCAAAGTGCTACTGAAAGTTATTATAAGAGAGGGAAACATGGTTTTATGCATCTCAATAATATTAAGTTTCCCCTCTTTATGTTGAAAGCTTTGAAGTTGCACTTGTTTTGTCTTCCTATGCTAGTGACCTTTCATTTCAATAATTTGTTTTCTTACGAAACTCCCTTGCATAGGAAGTGGGTTAGACTCAAATGTGTTGGATATTTTCTTCTTGATGCTCTCTTTCACTTCAAATCCATATCTCCTATGTGAGCATCATTTTATTATTCCCATCTTAATGGCTATAAAGAAAGAGCTTTTGGGAGACAACCCTTTTTAGTTTGATTTCGGTTTTTCTTTCTTTGAGTCTTGGAAGTTATTACCTCTATAATAATCGCTCCTTATCTTTTTTGTTTGGTTTTTGTGTCAATATAAACCTCTTTTGAAAAGTAGGTGAGTTGTGATAAGTTGTTGTCTTGGGACAGATTTGTGTGCTGCATTGTAAAAATTTGTGAACAATCTCAGTACATCGTATGGAGTTGTAATTTTCTGTGCTTGTGCCCCAAGTTGTTATCCAACTTTTGTTAGTTTTGCACTTTTTGATTTGAGCAATAGAAGATTTTCAAAAAAAATCAATCTTTACCTGCTATTCTGTTTTGACAGATTTCTGCCATTATTTGCATTTGCCTCTTAAATCAACTTCCTTTTAAATTCTTTTTGGCCTTTTGAAAGGAGTTGCTACAATAGCTTTTGTTTTGATGGATTTCAGTTGAAGTTCGAACCCAAAGGTTTATTGTTTTTGCATACACTAATGTTGCTACTAAAGTTTGTGTGAGGCTTTGTATGAAAGGAACTTTCAAGTTTTGGAGAGAAGGAATCTGCAGAGTCCGTTTTCGAATAGGTAAAAGTGCTGGAAATCAAAGGTTAGCGAAAAACTTTTCTCTTTATATTTTTGTTGTTTTTATTCCATATGGAAGGTTACGAGACGAAAAAGAGGAGGAAACAGAGCCCAGGTGGGCCACACCTCCCAATGGCGTGGGCCCTCCCTGGCCGCGCCACCAGGGGGTGTGACCACCCCGGAGCCGTCTCCGTCCCGTTTTTGCCCTGTACCTTCCTTATGTCGTAAAAATTCGTAATATATAATCACCCGAATCGCCCGAGGTTCGTATATCGTGTTCTCATCATGTTTTTGTTTCGATTTGTTTCTGTCAGGAAATATTCTCAAGTTTAGAGGCACCGTGGTCTCCACCAATAACAAGGACTGGGATTCTCGGTCTGACATGATCATGAACTGATTGAGCATAATTCGGACTTGATTTGTACTCTAACATTCGAGATTGAGGATTTGAGGAAGATGATTGAAAATCTTATCAAGGGAACACCACCACCACCGAAGGAATAATTCGTCATCAGGTTTTGGCATCCCCTTGGCTTGTTCCAAGCTTGGGGGAGTGCCGCGGTATCACATCATTATCTTTCATCTTTTTACCTTTTTAGTAGAGTCATATCATGATTAGAGAAGTTATCATATAGGATGGTTTGCATTGTGGAAGTATCTCTCCTCTAGTTGGTTATCTATGTATCCCTTGGTGTGAGTGCCTTTATGGAATATTAATGAGAAGTTTCATCATTTACTTTTTGCACTTCTTATTTTAGTTTGCAATCTCTATTATATGATTGATCTTGTTGATTACTATTGGTACCACTTTGGGTATAGGTATTTTATATCATTTTCCTTCTTTCTTGATTGGCTCATAATCTTAGTATTCTTTATTTAAGATCTTTTGTCCTTTCATGGAAGGTTGCATGTTTGTCTTTATCACTTGTATGTTTGCTTGTTTCCTTCAACTCTTTTGCTTGCTACCCAGCCTTGCTAGCCAAAAACCTGTACTGAGAGGGAATGCTTCTCGTGCATCCAATCCTTTAAACCAAAACCTATGCCATCTGTGTCCACCATATATACCTATTAGCATTATTGCTATTCCAAGTAAATTCTCAAGCTTCATCTATCTTTCAAATTAAAAATTATTTTGTTATGTGAAAACTGGTTAGTAAAGCTCTCACGAACTTGATGGCACACCTTATTTTCTTGCCCTTAATAAACTTGAACCATTATGTCATCTATGTTGTATATGCTTGCAACTATAAGTTGGGAATTAGCAGAACCATTCTGTCATGGGGAACGCTTTCAACACCTGTAAATATTTACCCAGTTAATATCATGCTCTTTTGTTTATGGATGCCGTCGATGTGAAATAAAAGGGGAGCTTGTATGTCCATGGAGTTATGTATATGTTTTAGAGAAACACCTGAGCCGCTAGCTTAAGCCATGCCTAGTCATGGTGGAAACTTGCAGCATAACCATAGTGAGCAATCTATGAAGCATTCTTCTTATATAAAAAAGAGAGAGAGAGACAGAAAAAGAGGAAAGAAGAGAAAAAAGCACCATTTTCCCATGGTAAATAAGAAGATTGCTGAGATGCTCATTGTCTACTTGCCTTGTCATTTTGATATGGGATAACTCCTGTATCATGGGGCAAGGGGGTACCCCGTTGGCGGTTCTCTATGATACACATGTACTTACTAGGACAAGAACTTACCGATAACTAAAGTTCAGTAGTGTAACATCCCAAAAATATTAAACTAGAATCATCAAACTCTATGCATCAAAATTAGGGTTAACAAAAACTTTTCTAAATAAAAATATGAAAGCATGCATGTGTGTATGCATTCCATTTTGGATTCTTTTGAATTTCCATGATTGTGTGTTTCTTTGCTTGTAAAAGGATTCTTAGGTGAAATTAAACATCATTTAAACAATCCCCACACTTTTCCCAAAGACAAATAAATCAAAACAAACAAAATAAGGGAATGGTCACTTTGGCCAACTTAACTCCCATGCCTACTTTGTCTGTCTCTAACTTTCAAAACTTAACAGAAACTTGTTTGGATCTTTGCACCCCTTGATAGTACTCATAACAAAGTACCAAGGCCCACCTTGTGATCATCAAAAAACATTTGAAATCATAGTTTAAAGGACAGTTTAAAATTGAATCTATATCATATGGGAAGATCCCACTTTTTCAAAAACCACTCAAACAAGCTCAACTTTCAAAACCCAAGCATCTACAGACTCACCAGCACATGCCTAGCACGCCCACCAAAAATCTTTTCAAAATTCAAAACTTGAGTTCTTGCGGCCATTTCATCAAACACCTTGCAGATGCAAATCAAATAAAATCCAAACACTATTTGGAGCAGTGATTTGAGCCAAACTTGTTCCCTCTCTGGTTGCTACTAGGATTTAGTAGATCATCTAGCCCATTTGTAAACATCTAGCATCACTGTAAGCTTGGCAATGTCATCAATGGTGAACAGCCGAAGCCACCCATGCCACCCCAGTGTAGATAGCAAGCTAGGAGAGGAACTAGCCGTGCCAACCTTGTCTGGGAGATCACCCATGCCTCACCGCCCCCTCTGAACCAGCCCTGCCTCGAAGACATCGACTAGAGCACCGAGGAACGCCGCGCCCGTGCCTCTGCCAACCATGCCTAGCGTGCGCTAGAGCGCCACCCTCGACACACGCCCATAGACCGTGCGCCGCCCTCGCCGCGTGCATACACGATCACCACTGTCCCAGGAGACCGCCAGACATCCCCGTTCGCCGCCCCATGCCCCGTAGCCACCGCTTGCCGTCAAGTTCGCCGCCTCTGCCTCGCAGAGCATCGTGCGTTCCCGACCGTTTGCCACCGTCCCTACACGCGCATTAAAGCCGTAGAGCATCGCTAGGATACCACCAATCGATCGCTACCGTCGGCCATGCCTCTAGCAGCCCGTAGCCATGTCGCCATCGTCGCCTGCCCATCCCGTTCGGCCTCGTCGTCGAGACTATAAATAGAGGCCACCCCAGCTCAAACTCTTCACACCATTCTACCCCTCTCTCCTCACTGATTGTTCCACCCCGATCCCGGAGCAAGGTGAGCAGCGCTTCGCCAGAATTTGGCCGGAGCAGGCCGCCTCTAGAGAAGAAGGGCGTCGTCAATTTCGTCCATCCTAGGAGAAGCTGTCGGTACCAGGAGGTTCGCCGTCGTCGACTTTGTCGTTCGCCCGCATCGCCGACCCTCGCCTGAGCCCCGGTGATCCCCCAACGACCCTCACCTGGCGCGTTAGGTTTCTGTCTCGCCGGCGCCGCCCGACGTGGACGATGAGTAGCAGCCGTTCGATTAGACTTAGATCGTGTGGCCGATATTGCCCCGTATCGCTTCGCGTTTAAAGAGCCACTGACTGGTGTAACCCCCCTGTCAGTTGAGCCCCACGCCGCGGAGTGACACTGGGCCGGCCCGTTACCAGTTCCCGCCCAGCCCACTCGTTTGAATTTGGATTTTTTTCCATTTTCATTCAAACACACTTCTGCACCTAGTTTCAAAAATCAACCCAGCTCGATTTAGTGAACCAAATTGAATGAAACCAATTTTGTTAGAAAGATATTGAAATGCTTAATCCAAGC
This sequence comes from Avena sativa, assembly GCA_916181665.1. NCBI lineage: Eukaryota > Viridiplantae > Streptophyta > Magnoliopsida > Poales > Poaceae > Avena > Avena sativa. Next base: position 33,742,290 of record OV702289.1, on the reverse strand, counting down.
CAATTGGATTCAAATCATTTGAATCTATAGATCAACCTTGGTAAAAATAACAAGGCAGAAGCTTTTCTGCATTCAAACATTTTTCAAATTTAAACCATAATAGTTTTTGAGTTGATTCCAACTCTCAAAAATCAAATTTGATCATACCTTTCAGAATATATAAAAACATTTGAGTTTACTTACAGAAATAATGTTCAAGTAATAAAAGAATGCCACATAGGCATTTCTAGTCACTTTATTTAAGTAAAATAAAAGGTTAAACCTTATTAAATTGTGACACCACTTTAAATCACATTCCCATGGACTAAAATATGTGGTGATGACATGTGTCAACATGATCCCATGTTTGTTTTGGAGAATATTAAATCTTAAGTAGTTTTTCAATGAGTAGAAATTACTTTTCCAAAAATAAAAGAAATTAAACCAAGCTTTAATCTTGTAATGTTAGTGATGATGCTAGATCATCTATAGGACCCTTTTGTGTGATGATTGAAAGTAGTTAAGTATTGTTTGGTGATTGTGTACCTCGTATTTACTTATGGACGCTAGTACCGACCAAGGATACGAGGAGGAAGGAGGATACTACGAAGAAGCCGAGGAGAACTTCAACCACTGCTCTGCACAAGGCAAGCTAACACTTGCAATTATGAAAGTTAGATAACCTATGCAATGCCCTAAGCATGCTTGGTTAGACACATATGATGATACCCATTCCTAGTTTTACTTGCAAGCTTTATACTTTATTTCTTTATCAAAGCTATTACTTAGAGTTTACTTAAGTGAATTGTAGATACTAGAAAGATAATTGAAGGTTGCATAAAGAGCATAAAATTTGGCCTAAGCTAGATAATCTTTATGTCATCCTAAGGCATGAGATTGAACTTAGTTAAACTCCACTAGTTTACCATCCCTCATTAGTACTTACCCCCACTTGTCGATGCTAGTGCTAAGCATAAAACCTGATCAACTTAGATGGGATTACTTGGTGGAAAAATGGTTATGAAAACCTTGGAATGATGGATCATTCTATTGAAATGTTTTGGACATGTGTTTCCGAACACCAGATGATTTATGGTGATGAAAATGTTGAGGCATGAGCCTTAGCCCTTTATAAAACTGATGGTTGTCTGGATGCGATACCATTCCAATTTTACCGTACAACCACAATACCCGAGAATTGGGTAGGGCTTGACTGGAAACTTATATACCTTAGTATTAATTCCCTCACGGCCAAGGTCTGAGTTGAGGCTACCTTGTGAAGATTGTCCACCTGTGCAATACCCATGATGACAGATGGTCATGGTTGGAAGGCCAAACTCACAAGAGAGGTACTTATACTAGGGCGTGTAATTGAAAGGTTAGGATTGATTATCCGCATACTGAGTATGGTGAATTCAGGATTTGTTCCTGACGGATGTATCGAATGTTGTGGTGAAAGTGTACAATCTCTGCAGAGTGTCAAACTATTCGAATAGCCGCGTCAGCGATTATGGACAGTTGGAGTGGCCATACTGTTCCCCCGTCAGATGTTTTCAAAAGACTTGTGAAATGAATTGAGACTTTGACTTGACCACAACAGAGTTGTGATATGAAATTCAAGTTCCCACTTAGGTGTTATAAAATTTGACTAGCTTTCTCTTGCTTCCGAACTTAGTAGAGGTAAATCTAGCTTTTTTCAAAACAACCCTAGAGCTTAGTGTCCTATTACAAAAACCCCTTCACTTGTTAGTATTAGTTTGCGAGTACTTAAAGAGTACCCATGGCTTTGTCCCTGGCTATTCCCGTGGCCAGACTATGAAGAGGAGTACCTGGAGGATGGACCCCAGGAAGGTTACGACAACTAGGATCATCTCCCATCGTCAGCATTGCCTGTGACCACGAAGATGGAGCTTCGCCTACGCTACCGTTATTATTACGTATTTCCGCTGCTTGAATTGTATTAAGAACTGGATCATGAGATCTTTATTTGTGTAAGACCTTATGTATGGTTTGTAATGGATGATGTACTGTGGTATCCAATTCTGTTATGTCTCGCAAAAATGGTAATCCTGGGATTGCGATGTATGGCATAACAGGCATCTGGGATTAAAAATCCTGGTGTTGACAAGTTGGTATCAGAGCCATCCCGACCATAGGAGACCCTAGTTAGACTGGACGTTTGGAATCAAAATCTTAGTTTCAAAACCAAAGAAAGCAAATATTTACAAAAACTTATTCCCATTCTTATCACTTTGATTCTTTCATGAAAATTCATGTTCCTCAAAAACTCTTGCAAAATACATAAAAATTGACACACTTGATCACTCTACTAACTTACTCATCTTATATTATTTTAGATGGACGTGAAGTACAACAAGTTTTACCAGTTGGGAAATGGAGGAGACCTTATCTTTGAGAGGGATTTGGACCAGCTTTCGGAACTTCTGGAGCGTCCGCACCCCGAGTTCTTCGGAGCTTAGCTCAATGATTAAGGAGGAGAAGATCTGCAGTGGCTAATTGTTGCAAGTCTCCGAGGAAAGATTGAACCTCCCATTGCTGAGGGAATTCAGTTTACCTTAAGAGAGAACAACTGGCTTGATGGACTTGCTAGGGCCATGCAGGAAGCTCTTGCCCGTCTGTGTGGGCAGAGTATCAACCAGATCAAGGGTACCCGCTTTGAATTTTGCCCAAGGCGTGATGCTAATGGACAGCCACTGGAATCCCCATACCACCACGAGCTGAAGACCCAATTGAACCACCTTAGCTTCATGATGTACGATCGTCAGCAGGAGTTGGATAATTGCCGTGACTACTCCAACCACAAGTCCGCCATTATCAAGACGAAGGATCAGACCATCGCCATGTTAGCAAAGGATCGCAAGTCTCGCCGCCGTTAGCTCGATAAGACGGAGCGCATCATTGCCCGTCTTCGCCACCATATCTCGTCTTTGGAGGAGACCATCCACGAGAGAGACATGGAGTTGGAAGAAAGGGAGAATGCCGGAGAGGATCTTCGTGGAGACCCCTACTCCTATCTTAGCGATGATGATGATTTTCTGGAGGATCAGGCTATGGATTTCTTCACCAATGAGGATTATTACGCCTTCATCAATGACGATGAGGATGATGAGGATGACGACTACACCGACTCCGAGGAGTAGTAGCACTTGAGCACTAGCGTAGTGAGTAGTATTCGGTCCCACTGTATCGTAGTTTCCAGAATGGTTCCTAAAATCATCTGTTTACCTTGTTGTGGTGTGTGTTTGTATCGTGTGCTATGAATGAATGAATGAATGAAAAGCAAGTTGCTAGAAAAATCTGAGTCAAACTTTAAAAACTTTTCGAAGTCCCAAAACCTTAGAAATTTCCCTCTTTTCTCATGATCTATCTCAATCTTCAGATGCCACGAAGAGGAAGTGGTTCATGCCCGGACCCGATGTTGCAGATCCTGCAAATGTTGGTTTCTGATCGCGAAGCTGAAAGAGCGGAACGTCAAGCCAACCTAGCCACCCTTCAACAGATAGCTCATCTAGCCCACAACAATCAAGGCAACGGAAACCAGGACAACCATGGATCTAAGCTCAAGAATTTCTAGAACACCAACCCACCTATTTTCACTAAGTCGGAAGAGCCCTTAGACGCCGATGATTGGCTGCAAACCATGGAAAATAACCTAGAACCGGAGTGGAAGCTAACGAGAAAGTTCTGTTCGCCACCCATTATCTAGCCGGAGATGCCAGAGCATGGTGGAACAGTGTTTGTGCGATGACCGGAGGACAGATGATGACCTGGGAGGAATTCAAAGTCAAGTTCAGCAGAACCCATGTGCCACCAGGTTTGATCAAGAGGATGAGAGATGAGTTCAGAGAACTAAAGCAAGGAAGGATGACCGTAGTGGAATACCGTGACAAATTCTTGTCATTAGCTAGGTATGCCCCGGATGAGATCGACAAGAAGCCAAGAAGAAGGAGAGATTCTTGAATGGTCTGCACGATGAGATGCAGACTGTGTTAGTCAATATCCCCTTTGCTGATATTGAAGCCCTTGTCGACTCTGCTATCCAGATGGAAGGAAAGATCAACCAAGCCAATGAGAACCGCAAGCGTCGCATGATGCATCAACCAGGAACCCATCATACCCCAAAGTATCGCCTTAACCCATCTCCAGGATTTGCCCCGAGAACCAACAGACCCCCGATGAACCGTCCGACCTATCCCAACCGTGGAAACCCTAGGCCCGGAGGAAATCACAACAACCCCGACAACTCTAACAATTTCAACCGTGCCCCACCTAAGTTTAACAACAACAATGCTGCCGCCAACACCAACATTGCCTCGAGGACTGGAAGCAATGTTGTGCCTGTTGCAGCAAAGGACAAGTCGCAAGTGACTTGTTATGACTGTGGAAATAAAGGCCACTATTCCAACAAGTGCCCCAACAAGAAGAATGCCACAGCCCCCAATGTCAATGCCCCAGCTCAGCAGCAGCGTCGTGTTCAGCCCGGAAGAAGATTTGCCCCAGGGAATTCAGTCAACCGCAAGGCCGTCTTTTTCTCATGCATGCTGAAGAAGCTCAGGAAGCGCCAGACGTCGTGTTGGGTATGTTTTCTGTTAATTCAGTACTTGCATGAGTGTTGTTTGATTCTGGTGCATCGCATTCATTTTTCACCGAAGAATTTGCCTGCACTAGTAAGATTCAACCAACAAAACTGAAGCATGTTATGATCGTCCAAATTCCCGGTTCAACCACCAAGGCTAGGCAAATTTGCAAAGTCGTCCCTATCCGAATCCATGGCATAGATTTTTATGCTAACCTGATAGTACTCGGAACTAAAGGTTTGGAAGTAGTACTAGGAATGGATTGGATGTCCAAACATAAAGGATTCATTGACTGTGCCAAGAAAGCCATCACCATGACCAGTACAGCCGGAATATCAGTCGAGCATATATCTGAAACCTTACCTCGTCAATTCAAGTGCAACAAGAGTATAGCCCAACCTACCATTGACCAAGTCCAGACAGTCTGTGAATACCCCAATGTATTTCTAGATGTTTTGCCCGATATGCCCCCAGATCGGGATATCGAGTTTATCATCGAACTAATCCCCGGAACAGGACCCATAGCCCAGAGACCCTATAGTATGAACCCGTCGGAACTAGCAGAACTGAAGAAGCAACTGGATTCCATGTTGAAAATTGGATTGATTCAACCAAGTGCGTGACCATGGAGATCACCTGTTTTGTTTGTGGACAAGAAAGATGGAGGTAACCGTTTGTGTACGGATTATCGGAAGTTGAATGATATCACCATCAAAAACAAGTATCCCTTGCCCAAGATAGAAGATTTGTTTGATCAGTTTACCGGTGCCAAAGTGTTTTCTAAGATTGATCTTAGGACTGGCTATCATCAACTCAAAATTCGTGTAGAGGATATTCCAAAGACTGCCTTTACCACCAGATATGGATTATACGAGTATACCGTTATGTCTTTTGGATTAACCAATGCCCCCGCTTATTTCATGAATCTCATGAATAAGATTTTTATGGACTTTCTGGATAAGTTTGTCGTTGTTTTCATCGATGACATTCTGATTTATTCCAAATCGGAAGAAGAACATGAGCTACACCTAAGGACCATTCTTGGAACCCTTAGAGAGCATCAATTGTATGCCAAGTTTAGCAAATGTGAATTCTGGTTACAGGAGATAGGATTCCTCGGTCACATTGTATCAGCTAGAGGAATTGCCGTTGATCCTGCAAAAGTGAAAGATGTCGAAGATTGGCAAGCCCCAACCACTCAAACCCAAGTTCGTGCATTTCTCGGATTGGCGGGATATTACCGCAAGTTCATAGAAGGATTCTTGAGTATTGGCAGACCCATGACCCAATTGCTGAAGAAGGACAAGAAGTTTGAATGGACCGACAAATGTGAAGCGAGTTTTCAAGAACTCAAAAGGAGATTGATTTCAGCCCCAATCTTAATCATGCCGGATATCACGAAGCCCTTTGACGTGTTTTGTGACGCATCCAAGATCGGTCTCGGATGTGTGCTAATGCAAGAAGGCAAAGTTATATCTTATCTATCTTGACAACTGAAGCAACATGAGCAAAATTACCCAACCCATGACCTCGAACTCGCAGCCGTAGTTCTAGCCCTGAAGACATGGAGGCATTACCTCATGGGAAACCGTTGTGAGATTTATTCGGATCACAAGAGCTTGAAGTATATATTCACTCAGAAGGAGCTGAATATGAGACAGAGAAGATGGATTGAGTTAATCAAGGATTACGATCTAGACATTCACTATCACCCTGCTAAAGCCAACGTGGTAGCAGATGCCCTTAGCAGATTGCCGTGCCGCTTGAACTCCATGATTTTGACGGAGCAACCAAGTTTGCACAAAGAGATGGAAGATTTTCAAATGGAATTAGTGAGTGAAGGATTTTTGGCTAGCATAGAACTTCAACCCACTTTGATCAGCCAGATCAAAGAGGCGTAGAAGGGAAACGCTAGTATTGACGGAATCAAGCGTCATATCGGTACAGGCAAAGTACCCGGATTCACCGAAGACAAAGAAGGAGTTCTGTGGTACAAAGGACGCCTTTGTGTACCAGCAAATTCTGAGTTGAAAGAAGTTATTCTCAAAGAAGCTCATGATACTCTTTATTCTATCCACCCCGGAGGAACTAAGATGTATCAAGATTTGAAAGAGCAATTTTGGTGGCATAAGATGAAGAGAGAAATCGGAAGTTATATCGCCAAGTGTGATATATGTCAGCGAGTCAAGGCAGGACATCAACGACCCGCTGTATTATTGCAACCCTTGTAGATTCCGGAATGGAAATGGGATTCCGTTGGAATGGACTTTATCACCGGATTGCCTACTTCTAGTAGGGGAAATGACTCTATCTGGGTCATAGTGGACAGATTGTCCAAAGTGGCCCATTTCTTACCCGTCAAGACCACATATCAGAGTTCGAAGCTAGCGGAGTTATACATCGCTAGAATCGTCAGTTTGCACGGAGTCCCCAAGAACATCGTATCGGATCGAGGAACTCAGTTTACCTCGAGATTCTGGAAGAAAGTCCAAGAAGGTTTAGGAACCTGACTAGATTTCAGTACCGCGTATCACCCTCAGACCGATGGACAAATGGAGCGAGTAAATCAAATACTCGAAGATATGCTGAGAGCATGTGTGTTAGAATATGGATCTAAGTGGGAAGACTGCCTGCCGTTTGCAGAATTTTTGTACAACAACAGCTATCAAGCTAGTTTGCAAATGGCCCCATTTGAATTTATGTACGGAAGGAAGTGTCGCACCCCTTTGAATTGGTCTGAAGTAGGAGAGAGTCAGATTTTTGGACCCGATATTCTACGAGAAGCAGAAGAGAAGGTTCACAAGATTCGTGAGCACCTCAAGACAGCCCAGTCCAGACAGATGAGTTACGCAACAAGAGACGTCGAGACCTCGCCTTCAACATAGGAGATTTTGTGTATCTGAAAGTGTCGCCATTGAAGGGAATGCAGCGTTTCCAACTCAAAGGAAAGTTAGCCCCCAGATATATCGGACCCTTCAAGATTCTGAACCGTCGAGGAGAAGTGTCGTATCAATTGGAACTGCTCTAAATGTCAGCCGTGCACAATGTGTTCCATATCTCATTACTTCGCAAGTGCCTCGAAGTTCCAGAGAAGACCGAAGTGTTCAAGAATATCGATCACCAGACCATAGAGATCAACGATGACCTGACCTATCCTGAAGTACCCATCCGTATTTTGGAAGAAGCTTTCAGAACCACCAGAACCCAAAGCATCAAGTTTCTCAAAATTCAGTGGAGCAACCACACAGAGGAGGAAGCTACCTGGGAGCGCGAAGATCACATCAGGACGGAGTTTCCCGATCTCTTCAAATCCTAGGTAATCTTTTCGTCCTTTTTCAAATCTCAGGACGAGATTTTGTTTAAGGGGGGAAGGTTTGTAACATCCCAAAAATATTAAACTAGAATCATCAAACTCTATGCATCAAAATTAGGGTTAACAAAAACTTTTCTAATAAAAATATGAAAGCATGCATGTGTGTATGCATTCCATTTTGGATTCTTTTGAATTGCCATGATTGTGTGTTTATTTGCTTGTAAAAGTATTCTTAGGTGAAATTAAACATCATCTAAACAATCCCCACACTTTTCCCAAAGACAAATAAATCAAAACAAACAAAATAAGGGAATGGTCACTTTGGCCAATTTAACTCCCATGCCTACTTTGGCTGTCTCTAACTTTCAAAACTTAACAGAATCTTGTTTGGATCTTTGCACCCCTTGATAGTACTCATAACAAAGTACCAAGGCCCACCTTGTGATCATCCAAAAACATTTGAATGCATAATTTAAAGGACAATTTAAAATTGAATCTATATCATATGGGAAGATCCCACTTTTTAAAAAACCAGTCAAACAAGCTCAACTTTCAAAACCCAAGCATCTACAGACTCACCAGCACATGCCTAGCACCCCCACCAAAAATCTTTTCAAAATTCAAAACTTGAGTTCTTGCGGCCATTTCATCAAACACCTTGCAGATGAAAATCAAATAAAATCCAAACACTATTTGGAGCAGTGATTTGAGCCTAACTTGTTCCCTCTCTGGTTGCTACTAGGCTTTAGTAGATCATCTAGCTCATTTGTAAACATCTAGCACCACTGTAAGCTTGGCAATGTCATCAATGGTGAACAGCCGAAGCCACCCATGCCACCCCAGTGTAGACAGCAAGCTAGGAGAGGAACTAGCCGTGCCAACCTTGTCTGGGAGATCACCCATGCCTCACCGCCCCCTCTCGACCAGCCCTGCCTCGAAGATATCGACCAGAGCACCCAGGAACGCCGCGCCCGTGCCTCTGCCAACCATGCCTAGCGTGCGCTAGAGCGCCACCCTCGACACACGCCCATAGACCGTGCGCCGCCCTCGCCGCGTGCATACACGATCACCACTGTCCCAGGAGACCGCCAGACATCTCCGTTCACCGCCCCATGCCCCGTAGCCACCGCTCGCCGTCAAGTTCGCCGCCTCTGCCTCGCAGAGCATCGTGCGTTCCCGACCGTTTGCCACCGTCCCTACACGCGCATTAAAGCCGTAGAGCATCGCTAGGAGACCACCGATCGATCGCTACCGTCGGCCATGCCTCTAGTAGCCCGTAGCCATGTCGCCATCGTCGCCTGCCCATCCCGTTCGGTCTCGTCGTCGAGACTATAAATAGAGGCCACCCCAACTCAAACTCTTCACACCATTCTACCCCCCTCTCCTCACTGATTGTTCCACCCCGATCCCGGAGCAAGGCGAGCAGCGCTTCGCCAGAATTTGGCCGGAGCAGGCCGCCTCTAGAGAAGAAGGGCGTCGTCAATTTCGTCCATCCCAGGAGAAGCTGTCGGTACCAGGAGGTTCGCCGTCGTCGACTTTGTCGTTCGCCCGCATCGCCGACCCTCGCCTGAGCCCCGGTGATCCCCCAATGACCCTCACCTGGCGCGTTAGGTTTCTGTCTCGCCGGCGCCGCCCGACGTGGACAATGAGTAGCAGCCGTTCGATTAGACTTAGATCGTGTGGCCGATATTGCCCCGTATCGCTTCGCGTTTAAAGAGCCACTGACTGGTGTAACCCCCCTGTCAGTTGAGCCCCACGCCGCGGAGTGACACTGGGCCGGCCCGTTACCAGTTCCCGCCCAGCCCACTCGTTTGAATTTGGATTTTTTTTCCATTTTCATTCAAACACACTTCTGCACCTAGTTTCAAAAATCAACCCAGCTCGATTTAGTGAACCAAATTGAATGAAACCAATTTTGTTAGAAAGATATTGAAATGCTTAATCCAAGCCAATTGGATTCAAATCATTTGAATCTATAGATCAACCTTGGTAAAAATAACAAGGCAGAAGCTTTTCTGCATTCAAACATTTTTCAAATTTAAACCATAATAGCTTTTGAGTTGATTCCAACTCTCAAAAATCAAATTTGATCATACCTTTCAGAATATATAAAAACATTTGAGTTTACTTACAGAAATAATGTTCAAGTAATAAAAGAATGCCACATAGGCATTTCTAGTCACTTTATTTAAGTAAAATAAAAGGTTAAACCTTATTAAATTGTGACACCACTTTAAATCACATTCCCATGGACTAAAATATGTGGTGATGACATGTGTCAACATGATCCCATGTTTGTTTTGGAGAATATTAAATCTTAAGTAGTTTTTCAATGAGTAGAAATTACTTTTCCAAAAATAAAAGAAATTAAACCAAGCTTTAATCTTGTAATGTTAGTGATGATGCTAGATCATCTATAGGACCCTTTTGTGTGATGATTGAAAGTAGTTAAGTATTGTTTGGTGATTGTGTACCTCGTATTTACTTATGGACGCTAGTACCAACCAAGGATACGAGGAGGAAGGAGGATACTACGAAGAAGAAGCCGAGGAGAACTTCAACCACTGCTCTGCACAAGGCAAGCTAACACTTGCAATTATGAAAGTTAGATAACCTATGCAATTCCCTAAGCATGCTTGGTTAGACACATATGATGATACCCATTCCTAGTTTTACTTGCAAGCTTTATACTTTATTTCTTTATCAAAGCTATTACTTAGAGTTTACTTAAGTGAATTGTAGATACTAGAAAGATAATTGAAGGTTGCATAAAGAGCATAAAATTTGGCCTAAGCTAGATAATCTTTATGTCATCCTAAGGCATGAGATTGAACTTAGTTAAACTCCACTAGTTTACCACCCCTCATTAGTACTTACCCCCACTTGTCGATGCTAGTGCTAAGCATAAAACCTGATCAACTTAGATGGGATTACTTGGTGGAAAAATTGTTATGAAAACCTTGGAATGATGGATCATTCTATTGAAATGTTTTGGACATGTGTTTCCGAACACCAGATGATTTATGGTGATGAAAATGTTGAGGCATGAGCCTTAGCCCTTTATAAAACTGATGGTTGTCTGGATGCGATACCATTCCAATTTTACCTTACAACCACAATACCTGAGAATTGGGTAGGGCTTGACTGGAAACTTATATACCTTAGTATTAGTTCCCTCACGGCCAAGGTCTCAGCTGAGGCTACCTTGTGAAGATTGTCCACCTGTGTAGTACCCAAGATGACAGTTGGTCATGGTTGGGAGGCCAAACTCACAGGAGAGGTGCTTATACTAGGGCGTGTAATTGAAATGTTAGGATTGATTATCCGCATACTGAGTATGGTGAATTCAGGATTTGTTCCTGATGGATGTATCGAATGTTGTGGTGAAAGTGTACAATGTCTGCAGAGTGTCAAACTATTAGAATAGCCACGTCCACGGTTATGGACAGTTGGAGTGGGCATACTGTTCCCCCGTCAGATGTTTTCAAAATGACTTGTGAAATGAATTGATACTTTGACTTGACCACAACAGAGTTGTTATATGAAATTCAAGTTCCCACTTAGGTGTTATAAAATTTGACTAGCTTTCTCTTGCTTCTGAACTTAGTAGAGGTAAATATGGCTTTTTGCAAAACAACCTTAGAGCTTAGTGTCCTATTACAAAACCCCCTTCACTTGTTAGTATTAGTTTGCGAGTACTTAAAGAGTACTCATGGCTTTGTCCCTGGCTATTCCCATGGCCAGACTATGAAGAGGAGTACCTGGAGGATGGACCCAGGAAGGTTACGACAACTAGGATCATCTCCCATCGTCAGCATTGCCTGTGACCACGAAGATGGAGCTTCGCCTACGCTACCATTATTATTGCGTATTTCCGCTGCTTGAATTGTATTAAGAACTGGATCATGAGATCCTTATTTGTGTAAGACCTTATGTATGGTTTGTAATGGATGATGTACCGTGGTATCCAATTCTGTTATGTCTCGCAAAAATGGTAATCCTAGGATTGCGATGTATGGCATAACATGCATCTGGGATTAAAAATCCGGGTGTTGACAAGTAGCGTGAGGAGCGACCCTCGTACTCAAGGGACATGAGATTGCCAACTTATACTTCGTCAAGCATATACTCCATCTTTGTTCACTTTAAACTTAATCACCTCAAGATGCTTATGATAGGGGCAATGAGATCTCAAAGCTAGTAAGTACCATGATCTTTTGAAAGCTCTATGAAACTTGAAATCCCTGCTTACCTCTGCGAAGGGCCTTTCTTTTACTTCTAAGTTGAGTCAGTAAACCTATTCCTCTCTATCTCCAGCAAGCATTTGAAATGTTGTGTTTCAATCATTCATATGATGATTTATTCAATCATGTTTGTTATCTTCCTTGTTTTGCACATTGTTCTTATCTGAATGAGTATTACTTTGAAAGCCATCATTTCGAAAAGCCTTTTATGTTTGAGCAAAAAGGACTCCTGTTATAAACTTATTTACAAAAGCTTTGCTTGAAAAAGTATGATTTGTCATCTGTTCTCTGACCAAGAACAAAGTTTGCCATTACCAATTATGATTTATCTTTATGCATCTTTATTGTGACTCCCATACTCGTTGCAAGTTAAGTTATATAATGGTGAATTGCTTTCTATTATGAGTTGTGTATTGGTAAGTGTGATGCTTCCTATCCGTATTCATTTTATCGACACTTCAATCCATAAACCTGTGGACATGTTTACTGAGCTCAGTTTTCGCTTGGGGAGAAGCGAGGTCTAAGCTTGGGGGAGTTGATATGTCCATTTTGCATCACTATTATATATCATAATTTACTGTCGTTCATTGATATATTTCATATTAAGAGGTGATACTTATGTTATTTTATTATTTTTGCATGTTGGATGATTCTTGTAGGATGAACTGCCAGAGTCAGAATTCTGATGGAAAAAGCGGTGTTTTGATGCAATTTTCGCGAAGATCAAAAAGTACCAGAAAATATATGGAAAATTATAGGATGCCAGAAGGGGAGGCTGAGATGGGCCACATGGGGCCCACCCCCCCATGCGCAGGCCACCCTGGGCCGCACCACCAGGGGGTGTGGCCACCCTGGCCCACCTCCTGCTCCGCCTTTTCGCCTATATCTTCTCCTCGAAACCCTAATACACGGGGGAGAGACCATAGAAAGATTCCGCCACCTCTGCGGGGCGGAAACTACAGAGAGAGAAAAAGCTCTTCGGCAGACAGATTTCTGCCAGGAAAATTCCTTACCGGAGAGGGGAGATCGTCTCCATCAACACCGTCATCAAGCTAGACTTCATCGGGATCATCACCATCATCCACACCATCATCTCCACTAGCACCATCATCACCACTCCATCCCGCTGTAACAATTGTGTTGAATCTTGCATAGTTCTTAGGGGAAACTTTCCCGGTGTTAAATAATTTTGTAGTTGATGCTTGTGAGTGGAACCATTGAATTATTGTTTATGTTCAGATTGTTATTCATCATCATATCATCTCTGATCTTGATCCATATGATGTCTCGTGAGTAGTTCGTTTAGTTCTCGAGGACATGGGAGAAGTCATGTTGTTAGTAGTGGAATTGTGTTGAGGTATTATTCAATGGTTTAATATTTAAGTTGTGGTGCTATTATTATAGTGGTGCCATGTGAATGCCGACCACATGATACCTCACCATTTTGGGCCTAGGGGAATGCATTGTGTATTTGTCTACTAATTATGGGGTTGCCGGAGTGACAGAAACCTGAATCCCCGTTAGGAAACCTTGCATAAGGGAGTGTAGGATCTCAGTGTTTAAGGCCGTGGTTAGGTTTTTATCTTAATTAATTTCTTGTAGTTGCGGATGCTTTCAAGGGGTTTAATCACAAGTATGTATTAGTCCTAGTAAGGTCAGTACATTAGCACAAGTTCACCCACACAACACTTATCAAACCAAAGAAGATTAATTAACTATATGAAACGAAAGCAGACCGTATTCCCATGTGTCCTCGAGAACGTTTAGTCCTCATAAGTATTACAATCGGCTTGTCCTTTGCTAAGAAAGGATTGGACCACTTGCTGCAATTACTCGTTGTCTTTATTTACTTGCACTTTATTTCCTTGCATTATCAAAAAACCCTAAAAATCTGTTTGCTAAGTATTTACAGAGATTTTCTGCTCCAAACCACTAGTCAACACCTTCTGCTCCTCATTGAGATCGACACTCCTATTTATCGAAAGTACTACAATACATCCCCTATACTTGTGGGTCATCACTTGCTCAACGACGGAGCGCTCATCAATCATCTTGTAGTCATTGAATTGCTCCATGACATACAACTCAGTGTTAGCGTCCGAGACCCCACACTTGGCCTCGAGCGCTCCCCACGCGTCCTTGCCATTATCAAATGACATATACGGGTCAACAATGTTGTCCCCAAGAACACTGAATAGAGCCGCCATAAACATGGCATCGACTTTCTTAAAGGTCGCTTCCTGCTCAGCAGAAAGCTCTCTTTCAGGCTTGCCAAGAGTGACCCTATAGCAGTTTAGGTTTTCAAACCAGAGGACTGCTCTCTTGCGCCATCTCTTATAGTGCATGCCATCAAAAGGAGGCGACCTAGTAGCCGCGGCTACACCAGTGGAATTCAGTTGCCTATAATCAGGTTTTTGGACTGTTGAAATATAAGTAATAATCCATATGATTTAATTCAAAAAAATTGATAAAGCATGATCATACAAATAGTACTAAAACCAATTATGTAGATCAACAAAGTAGATGAACAGATTACATCTATACAAGATAAACCTGTCACATTTACGCCAAATGCTAGACCTAGAAACTCTAGCAAAATCCTAAAGGGAGAGATTGAAATCACATACGATACAGTTGCGGTAGTAGCCGTAGCGGAGCTGTCGTCCATGTTAAGGTTGCCGAAGAGGTCGCTGACGTCCGAAAAGAAGTCGTCGTTCGGAAACTCGTCGTCGGACGACGTCGTGGTTGCCAGTAGTCGCGCTTGAGCATTTTCCAAAAACCTGATCGTCCCTCACCCGTAAAGGTTCACGAGATGCGGGGTTCCGGAGCCCTACTGTCCCGATCTGTGGTGCACGCCGCAAGCCGGGATGGGGAAGACGAAGGCGGCGGCGCAAGGTTCTAGAGGTAGGCGTGTGTTGTGGATTGATTGATCGCCGGTCAGGTTTAGCGCAAACGCTTATATAATGCAGATCAGGGAGATCGTGGGGCTCAGCCCACATCCAAGTCGGTAACAGCCCACGATCCATAAAACTGGAAACGGCTGCAATTAACGCGTTCGTTAATGACTTATAATTAAGTTTCCCAAACAGCAAAATAAAGCTCGGCTACAGGCGACGCGCACGCCGTGGCGAGGCGGGCGGCGTCGAAGGAGGAGTGCGCGAGAGCTTCTCTCCTTGTCACACCTTAGTGAATGATGCAACACTCTACTATATAAGATGGTCCAACTCCCGTTTCACTAGGAACGTGAGACTAAACTTTAGCACCACTAGCACAGCCATATGCTGCCATGCATAAGTGGGGCAAAGAGAATTTCAGAATTTGTCTAATGGGCCGGCTGTCCAAAATTCACCAAATTCCAACAGTGTCGTGCTAAGAATCCTTGTGTCTTTGTCACTGTGAACCTATGTTCATACTCGTAGGTTTTTTAAAATTTAAATAAATCTATATACTAAATAGTGTCTAAATTTATTTAATATTTGATAGATGAGGGAGTATTTATATAATGAAATTCGACGTCAAACGATTGGCATGTTTCAAGACTGCTAATCGACATTCTAACAATACTGTCAATCGAGTTTCATCGTTCCGAGAATGTCACTTCCGGTAGTGGACCGTTAATTGACTGTTAAGTCTTATGTGAAGAAACTAGGGAAAATCTATATTTAGCAAGGTCGGTGGATTGTCGTTTTCAACGGGCTCACTCAGATCATTGGAGATCGAGCTATGATGACGATAGGGATTCATCCAGATAAGGCATTGGCCCATCCTCTTCGCTTTCTCTTCCTCGCCATGCCTCCTTCAACCTCGACGCCTCGAAGTGCCCACGCCTCCTTCAATCTTGGAGACTGGAAGCACCCTGCGCAGCCGACCACGCCGGTGTGCTAAAATTTTAGTACTACTAGTAATCTTTTTGCACATGTGTGATGTAGATGATCAACTCTATAAAAGACTGCAAATATTGACTATATATAAATATCTAGCCTCTCATGGGACCCACACATATATTTATATTATGAATTTTGGGTACAAAAATTTATCCAACACTTCATTTTACCAAATGGTATGTGTTGCTAGCGGTATGCACGTGCACCTCTGTTTTCCACAAAGCAGTTCTCCTCTACAGCGCATGGGAGGTCAGCTCATACAAAGAAGCGGAACCTGCAGGGTAAGCCGGACAGCCCTTAAAGAAATCGTGCCGCACCAGGCTCTCTCTGGAC
Source organism: Avena sativa (assembly GCA_916181665.1). Lineage (NCBI taxonomy): Eukaryota > Viridiplantae > Streptophyta > Magnoliopsida > Poales > Poaceae > Avena > Avena sativa. The sequence continues at coordinate 33,725,939 of OV702289.1, read as the reverse complement.
ACACCGCCTCCTAAAGCGTCGACGTAGACGAGCTGTCTGCAGGGCCGGTCAATGGATTTTGAGAAACACAGTGCGCAACACAATAACACGGGATCCTTGTTTAAAGAGAGCTTCTCTAAAGTCAAGAAGGGCAATTGACTCCTATTCCAGAAAATACCATAAATATATCTTTAATATTTATGTTAAAATTTTAAAAATTACTCAAAGTTTAAGCATGATTAGTGTTTGTGGGTGTCTCAACAATGTCTGTCATGATTCACCACTTGTTTACACATGAACACTTAAAAATATTATTATTCAGTAATAATATTACTGCAATGCAATAGCAAATTAAATGGTCCGTATATTTATAAATCCATTTTGTTTGAAATCTCAGCGAAGATATCCTAAATTAACTATTTATATTGATCGATCAAACTATATACCATGATATTTACTTCTACCAATTGCTCCTTGTATTCGAATGCATGTGCAAAAAAGAGTAGAAGAGTTGACATATCATGCACTGAATTAATAAGTGGATGAAATAGTCTCTTAAACATGCACGATGGGGACAAGTATGACCGTTAGTGAGAGGAGAGCTGCTAATGAGATTGTACAGTTACATGATTACATCGTTAGTTCCAATAATAAATACACACAACATTGTAAAGGCACATAAGGACCGTTGTTGCTGCTCATTTGGAGAGGCCGGAGAAATGTTGAAGTATTTTTTAGAAGTTATGAGTCAGAATAGAGTCATCGTAGGCTACATCTTAAACCATCTACATTTTATAGAATTATTGTACATTGTTGATCTCAAAAGTAATACACTAATATGAATACACAAGCAAAATCATGGGTCAGACCCCTTTGGAATGGGGCCCAGAGCGAGCGCTCCTCAGCCCCGCCCTATGGGTCGGCCCGGGATGTTTGACTATGCCGCGTCTCCTCATGTTGGACGCCAACACACTGCGTTGTGTGCTGATGACAACGTCCCCTCGGCTGTCACCTTCCTAGGGATGGCAATGGGGCCCCAAACCCCGCAAACCCGATGGATACCTGCCTTAAATAGGACGGGTCTGATAAAAAAGATAGACATGCCAAATTATATAGGGCGGGTATGAGCGGTCCGGACCCAGACCCGCAGACTATCCCCGCCTACACACATGCACACTGAACCGCACTCACGCACGAACCAACCACCACTGGTCACAACCCACGTCACACCAACACAACACAATCTCTCTCTCTCTCTTTCTCTCTCTCACACACCAACACACTCACACGACACCACCCTGACCTGACGCAACATACACACACCAGACCGACGTGGCGACACACACACACACACACACGAACCCCATCGCCACCTACCCCTACCCTCACGTGTTGTCGGGTACCTGTAGGGGCTCCAAACCCGGCCGGGTCACGGGTCTCGTAAAAAATTAGACCCGACAAATTAAATGGGGTGGGTATGGAGAGGCCGGATCCAACCCCGAACCTGCCGCGACCTGCAGGTTCTTGTCTTGCCACGACAGACGCGGTGCCGCCTCTCCCACCTCTTCAACAACAGCTAATCTGGGCATGCTAGGCTCTTTGACAACTGAAGGAAATAATAGGACCGGTGGCAATCAGTTGAGTTGCTCACCTCCAATTAATTTTGGAACTATTGAATTACCACTACCAAGTAAATGTATGGTCAATGGTGATCTTGGATTTTTCTTGTGATTCAATTGTTTCACTAGATACGCAGAATTATATTTCAAATGATAGTTCAACGTGCTATGATACCCTATTATGATACCATTATCAGATATGTCTTTATTAATTATGATGCAACATCAAATTTTGGCTAAGCCTAAGCTGCTCTCGTTAAGTTCAGCTGTTTTGCCTCGAGCGAGAGAAAAAAGGAGTAGGTAGGACTGTAGGAGCGATCCGTCCGCGCGCGAGAGAAAAAAAGGAGTAGATAGGACTGTAGGAGCGATCCGTCCGCGCGCGCGAGAGAGACAGAAGATGGTACGTAAGAGTTGAAGTATAATCGATCGAAGTCGGTCGGGCTTCTTAATTTTCTGCACATAGGCACTCGAGAATAAAAAGTACCGCGCGCGGGCCGTTTGCATTGTATCCGTTAGGGCTTGTTTGGTAGTAGAGGTTTTATGGGGATTAGAGGGGATTATTCTCACCAAACCCTAATTTCTCACTTATTCTTAAAACAGTGTTTTGTTCTAGTGTATTAGAGGGGATTATCCTCACTTTTTTCTAGTTTTCCTCAAATTCCTAGTGTATTTTTTAAAATACCCAATACACTACCCCTATCTAGTGGATTGTTGGGGATTAAATTTTTGTGGGGATTTGAGGGGATTGGATGAAGGTAGGGGTTTTATCCAATCCCTTTGGGGTTATCCCCTCTAATCCCCACTAAACCTCTAGTACAAAACATGGCCTTAGAGTTCTTTTGTTTTTTAAACTGTATACGTTAGAGTTCTGAATAGAGGGTTTTTACGGCAGGCTGTATGTAGGGGTGGGCGTTCGGTCATGACCGAAAATTCGGTTTTTGCATATCGGTCTATTTTAAAATTGGTCTTCAAAAAATAAAGACCAAAATTTACTTGTTAGTTTTACTAACCGACAAATTCGGTTACCGGTAATTCGGGTTCGGTTTCGGTCATGACCAAATTGTGTGGTAGACATTTTCAAATACAAAAGTTGGATAATATTTGCTAAACCATTTGGTACTATTTCAGTTATAATTTGAATATAAAATAAACTTCATATAGTCATATTAATTAGCGAAAACTAACATTCAATAATACTAAATTTGTCTTAGTCGAGAAAGATAAATCTATAGTTATGGGCAACTAGGGCTTTGAAACTAGGCCACTCTCACCTAAAGTTCGGTCAGTTCGGTCCATTTGGTTAGCAAGAACTAATGACCGAATTAATCGAACCAAATTCGGTCTACAAAATTTGCTACCCAATATTTTGATCGGTCCTTTCGGTTTCGGTCTATTCGGTTTCGGTCTTGGTTTTTTCGGGTTCGGTTTTCGCTTATCGGTTTTTCTGCCCACCCCTAGCTGTATGTAGAAAATGTCTAAGAGAAAGCTATTTAATTAGTGAGGACGGAGACGGAAAGCTGAAGCAATTTTCTTTGCTGTAAATTCTTCAATATGATGTAGTATTTTATTTGTAAACGAATGTGCAGAATATACCATTTGTACATAACAGTTAACATGCCTAGCTCATCGCGTTGGACATCACCTCATGCAGAGAAGCTCAAGAGCGGCAAGCCAGGATGCGGCCGTGCCTCGAAGAAGCCGTGCCGTACCAGGCTCTCCCTAAACACACGCCTTGACGGAGAAATAGTGTCGCCTCGCGACGCGCGGTCAACCTGTCTGACCGCGCCGCTCCTTACGTTGTACGCCACCACGCCGTGGTGCGTGCCCAGGACGACGTCTCCTCCGTCGCCACCCGCGGCGAGCAGCAGCCTATCGTCTTGCCACGACATCTGGACATGCCACGGCAACTCTACGCGGTGCCGCCGCTCCCACCTCTCCTCTCCTGCGGCGGTGACGGTGGCGCAGGCGTAGCCGTCGAGCACCCAGAGGTCCACAAAGAGATGGCCCAACTCGGACACCATGAGGAACCCGTCCGCGACGAGCAGGTTCGAGTGTTCCATGCAGGTCACGGGCGGAGGAGGCATCCGCCGGAACGTCTCGGTCACCGTGTCGAACGCCACCATCTGGTCGGCGAGCCCGCCCTCCATGTGCTTCAGCCAGTGCATGTGCCCGTGCAGAACGGCCGGCGTCATCAGGTTCCCGAACAAGAGATCGGACGCGATGTGTTTGTCAATGGGCGTAGCTTGCACGCTCAGCCGCCGCGGCCTAGCGTCCGCGCCGGTCGACAAGATGCAGTAGCAGCACGGCGCCTGTAGCCCGACCGTGAAAGTTATGTGGCACAAGAGCCGGTACTCGCCGGACGGCTCGTGGAGGTAGAAGCTGGACCCCCGTTGTCTGACCTCGACGTTCCGGCGCAGCGTGAGCCGTGGGAGGTCGGTCCACTGCCGCGTCACGGGGTTGCACACGAGGTACTGCTCGCGGGCATCGCCGTCGGCGAGGCTACCGTTCCGGAGCAGGAGGAGGCCGTCGCACGAGGCCAAAAGGGAGCAGTACTGCCTCGACTCGTAGCGTGGCGGGAGGTCCGCCTTCGCGGGGTAGCGCGCTAGATGACGACGCCGCGGCGCCGGCCGATCAGCAGTGGAGAAGTCCACGGCGTCGATCTCCGTCAGGTCAACCGAGACCGCTGTGGTTCTGGTGGTGTAGAGGAGGACCTCCAGCGGGCTACGGCGCGCGTGCGCGGCGAGGAAGAGCGGGCACGTGGTGATACGGAGCCAGTCCTTGCAGACGGCGCGGAAGCGGAGGACATACTTTGCCGGGAGGCGGACCAGTATATCGGCGATGAGTCCTTCGTCGAGATGAACGTCGTCGCGCATCTTTGCAATTGAAAAGGATCCCATGTTGAGTTGATAGAGAACTTGGAAATTGATCAAGCTACGTGTTTTTTTTTTTTTTGAACGGGAGATCAAGCTACGTGCTGTGCTCTAGATAACAGCTAGGAGGAGTCTTGCTTGAATCAAACTCTGAATTCATGGTTATTTCACGAGTCAGCTACAAATACGAACACACGGACAAACGTATTGTTGTGATAGGGATATATGAGACAGATTCCTCTTCTTTTCCCTTGTCTGCAAGGATTTCCACCTAGCTATATATGGACGTCTATATACTATCTCTGTCTTTCACCACGTCAAGGTTTCTGCTACTACCTCCGATCCTAAATAAGTGTCGCTGTTTCGGGCTTTCGATATGGGCACTACTACTCAGAGTGCAGGAGGGAATGTCCGCGGATACCCGCATATGCTCACACATCAAAAGTTAGGTGGATGTCCCGTGGGAGGCCACTATATGTATGTGGGTGTTCACCATCCCACTTATATTCACATATCCTCGCAAAATTATATATTTTTATAAAAAAAATGGTGTTTTCTTCATCTCAAAATAGATATCGCAAACTTGCCAAAATTTAGATAAATCTAGGCATTGTTTAGTATATAGATTAATCTAAATTTTAATAAACCTGTGACATATATTTTGAGACGGATGTACGTAGTTAAGCCATGGATGGCGCTAACATGCTCACATGGATCGATCTCGCACTGATCTGCTGCATGTTGGCTATCAGCATCGCAGCCTTGGAGCCGAGCAGGTCGGTGAGGGCGCAAAACACGTTCTACGGGACAGCAACGCTTACGACACCATGGGTATGTATGTATGTATGTAAGCGGCCACGTTATGCAACGAGGCTCGCGGGCTCTACTAAATATGAGTACGTGTTTCCTCATATACAGAGGTACCTCATACATGTCTATGTAGCTAGATAATGGGATACACGTTTTGTGATCATCAGATATAGGCAGGCGGCATGTGCGGTGCGGACACCAAACCTGTATACGCATGGGGGTTCTGAGGCACCTAGACGGCTGAGCACGTTGTTGTTCGATGATAGCACAGTCTACAGGCGGGGGTACAAGGTCCTGTGCGACCGCAAGATTGGCATCTACCGTGGCAGCATCACTCATCTCCGTCATATGCCAGAGGGTCCCCTGCGTGAAGAAGGGCAGGGTGAGGTTCCCCATCAATGACCATGACTACTTCGAGTTGGAGCTTCCCACCAACATGGTTGCGGCGGGATCCATTAAGGAGGATGTCATGAGCTCCAAGTTCAGGAACTTGATGGACATGGCACGCAAATGGGGCATCACCTGGCAGTTCGTTGGCCTACCTCAATGGAGCGAGCCATGATGGAGATGCCAGCGACACACTAACTCGCGACCTGGGAACAATTCGGGATCAATGTGGGATGTGGGTGAAGGGAATATGTCCTAGAGGAAAATAATAAAAGGTTTATTATTGTCATATCCCAATAAGTTTGTAATAGTTTCATATTGTGCTATAACTGTATCAAGTGGAAATATTGATACATGTGTGATATAAAACAGAAGTCCCTAGTAGCCTCTATTCATAATAGTTCATTGGTCAATCGATGATCAAGGTTTCCTGATCATGTTGGTTCTTCGACACAAGTTGACAACAAGGTCATATCATTGGTGAATGATGTGATGGACATTCCTTAAAGATTGCAACACGATTAAGTCATGAAGTTCATCATCGCAATAGTCAGAAACGAAGTCTCCTTCTCCTTAGACCGTGAGATCATATTAATCACTGTCTCCTGAGGCTGCTCTAACTGCATCAAACATCACTCAGTGAAATGGTGATTATAAAGGTGTATGTTGGGTATCCGGAGGAACAGGTTGAGGCCTATGCATCAAGACCAGGATTTGTTCATCCCGTGACGGGTAAGATATGTTTAGGACGACTTGGTGAGATCGGGGGGATCTGAAGCTCTTCCCGGCACCCTAAGTACCCAATCAGATCTCCACGAAACAGTCTGTAGCCGCCACCATCATCCCTAGATCGGGGGGATCTAAAGCTCTTCCCGGCACCCTGCTGGAGGGGAGAGATCATCCAGAGGCCTTCTTCATCACCATGCCAGCCTCCGGTATGATGCGTGAGTAGTTCCACTTTGGACTATGAGTCCATACAGTAGCTAGATGGTTGTTTCTCCTCCTTTATGCTACCATGTTTAGATCTTGTCAGCTCCGTTCATGATCAAGATCATCTATTTGTAATCATGCATGTTGTGTTTGCGGGGATCTGATGGATATTGAGATTACTATGTCAGATTGATTAATGGTTTTGTCTTATTGTTTCTATCATGTATGTGTTGTTTGTGATCTTGCATGCTCTCCATTTCTAGTAGCTATCTTGCCAAGTAGATGCTAGTGACTCCAAGAGGGGATATTTATGCTCGATAGTGGGTTCATGCCTCTATTTAATCTAAGGGAAGTGACAAAATCTCTAAGGTTGTAGATGTGTTGTTGCCACTAGGGAGAAAACAACGGTCTCTTGTTCATAGAACAAGTGGATTGTTTACCTTACACACTTTGCTTAAAGCAGTTATCCGTTGCTTGCAACTTAATACTGGAGGGGCTTCGGATGATAACCTGAAGGTGGATTACTAGTCATAGATGCAGTTGGATGGCGGTCTATGTGTATTGTTGTAATGCCCAATCAAATCTCATAGGATCATGAATGTCTAGTATTGCATTGCTATGCCTTGCTCTATCCTGTCGATTGCCCCGCTATAATTTGTTTACCCAGCATGTTATGTTGTTTATCTTTAGGAGAACACATCTAGTGAACTATGGACCCTGGTACAATCTTTATCATTGATACATCTTCCACTGTTACTATTTACTTTCTGCAAACTACCATTACCTTCCACACCATACATTTAATCCTTTGTTTTCAGCAAACCAGTGAGATTGACAACCTCACTGTCCGTTGGGGAAAAGTCTTGAGTTTGTGTTGTGCAGGTTCCAAGTTGTTAGCAACACCTTGGGGTCGTTTCCTTCCTCCTACTGGTTCTATAACCTTGGTTTCATACTGAGGAAAGACTTACTGATGTGCTCATCATACCTTCCTCTTGGGGTTTCCCAACAAAAATCTATAGTGATCTGAGCCGCATCAAGATGTTTTTTGGCGCCGTTGCCGAGGAGTTAAGGACGGCTTCACAAGGGGAGTCCTTCACAACTTTTCTCTTTACTTTGTTTTTGTTTTATTTAGTTTCTTTTGATTTGTTTGGCTTGCTTCTTTTTATCAAAAATTACAAAAAATAGTTTCATTTGGTTTGCTTTTTCTTATAAAAACACAGAAAATTAGTTCCGACTCTAGTTGTTGCTGCTGTTGGCTTGCTCCACCTTTGCAAAAATGAATTCTGCTGAGAACACCAAGTTCTGTGACTTCACTAGCACAAACAACAATGATTTCACGAGTACTCCTATTGCTCCACCTGCTCCTGATGCTACCTTTTATGAAATTAAGCCTGCTTTGTTGAATCTTGTGATGAAAGAGCAATTTGCTGGTGCTAGTTCTCATGATGCTGCTGCCCACCTCAATAACTTTGTTGAACTTTGTGAGATGCAAAAATATAAGGATGTAGATGCAGATATTATTAAGCTCAAATAGTTTCCTTTCTCCTTGAGAGGAAAATCTAAAGAATGTTTGTTGTCCTTGCCTAGAAATAGTATTGATTCTTGGATTAAGTGCAAAGATGCTTTTATTTGAAAATACTATCCTCCTGCTAAGATTATATCTATGAGAAGTGAAATAATGAAATTTATACAACTTGGTAATGAACATGTTGATCAAGCTTGGGAAAGAATGAAATCTTTGGTAAAGAATTGCCCCACTCATGGACTGACTTCTTGGATACTTATCCAAACCTTTTATGCAGGGTTAAACTTCTCTTCAAGAAATCTGCTGGATTCTGCTGCTAGAGGTACCTTTATGACCATTACTTTGGGTGCTACAACAAAACTCCTTGATAATATGATGGTTAACTATTCTGAATGGCACACTGAGAGCTCCACATGGTAAGAAGGTAAACTCTGTTGAAGAAACCTCCTCTTTCAGTGATAAAATTGATGTTATCATAGCTATGCTTGTTAATGGAAAAGATCATATTGATCCAAATAATGATCCCTTAGCTTCTTTGGTTGCTCAAGAAGAGAAAGTTGATGTGAACTTCATTAGGAACAACAATTTCAACAACAATGACTACAGGAATATTTTTGGTAATAATAATAGGCCTTATCCTCCTAATAATGGCAATACTTATGGAAATTCCTACAACAATACTAGAAGTGCTCCCTCTGAACTTGAAGTCATGCTTAAAGACTTTATTAGTAAGCAAACTACTTTCAACAAAACTGTGGAAGAAAAGATTTGAATGTTGAGAAAAACATTTCATCCTTTGTCTGAAGCACAGTCCTCCTTGATTAATAAAATGGCTGCTAAACCTGAAACCTTGGAAAGTACCTTTGTTGCTACTCATGCCATACAAGTTACTATTGGTGAAAATGTTAGACTGTTATCCAAACTGCATGCTAAGTGGGAAAGATAAGCTGAAATTGCTAGAAACAATAGTGTGTGCACTATTACCACCACCAATATGGATGCTATCAAACCACAAGAAGCCCCCATTCCTCCTACAACTATGCCTAAACCCAATAAGTATACTACCTGTGATGCTAAGTTTGATTTTGATCTTGATGGTTGCAAATTTTCTGAAGTGATTATGTTCCTACAAAAGCTTGCTAGAAGTCCTAATGCTAGTGATATGAATATGGCTTTTACAAAACACATTACAGATGCTCTCATTAAAATTAAAGAAGAAAAGTTAAAACACAAAGCTTCTATTCCTAGGAAAGTAGAATATAGTTGGGAACCCATCATTAATATGCAAGTGAACGACTTTTAACTCAAAGCTTCATGTGACCTTGGTTCTAGTGTCTCTATTATGCCTAGAAAGATTTCTGAAATGCTTGATTTGCCACCTTCGGAAGATTGCTATTTGGATATCCCACTTGATGATAATGCTAAAAAGAAACTCATAGGGAGTGTTAATTATGTTATTATTATGGTTAACAATGTTTATGTCCCTATTGATTTCTATGTTTTGGATGTTGAATGCAATGCTTCTTGTCCTATCACTTTGGGAAGACCTTTTCTTAGAACTGTTGGTGCCATCATTGATATGAAAGAAGGCACCATTAAATATCAATTCCCATTCAAGAAAGGTATTGAACACTTCCCTATGAGGAGAGAAAAGCTACCTTTTTCTCCTCCTTTTAAAGAAAAGTTTGATGTCAATGCTTATTCATTTGAAAATACTTGATTCTTGCTTCTTGTGCCTAATTTAAAGGCGTTAAAGAAAAGTACTTATTGGGAGATAACCCAATAGTTTTCTTGAGTCTTGAAAGTTATTACTTCTATAATAACCTCTCCTTATCATTTCTATTTGATTTTTGTGCCAAGAATAACCTCTAGTGAGAGGGAATTAAGATTTGGGGAAGTGATGTCCCAAAAAAGATTTTTGTGCTCCACTATAAAAATTTATGAAAAATCTCTGTAAGTCAGATTGAGCTGTAATTTCCTAAATAAACCCCCCAGGTTATTAGATAACTTTAGTTAGTTCAACTCTTTTTTATTTGAGCAACAGAAGGTCTTCGAAAAAATCGGTTTTTACCTGATGGTCTGTTTTGATAGATTTCTGCCATTATTTGCATTTGCCTCTTTATTGATTTCCTTTTGGGTTTTATTTGGTAAATTGAGATTTTTGAGGGAATTGCTATAGTAGATTGTGTCTTTAATGAAAGTTTTGCTGTTTTAAAACTAAACCCCAAAGGTCTATTACTTTAGAATGCACTAATGTTGCTAATGAAGATTGTGTGAAGTTTTGTATGAAGGAAAATTTTCAGGTGTAAGGAAAGAATGTTATAATGAGATGAAGAATGGACAAAAGCTAAAGCTTGGGGATGCCACCCCGTGTCACCCCAGGAAATATTCAAGAGGTACAAGCGTCAAAGCTTGGGATGCCCAAGGCATCCCTTTCTTCATCAATAAAAATCTCAGGTCTTTATAGACACTTCGTTTTTATTGTTTCACGTACTGTTGTGTTGTTCTTGGAGAGTCTTAGTTTTCATTTGTTTGCTTGAATAAAGTAGTTGGACCCCCGCTTTCGTTGTGTTGTTTCAAATAAGTTGATTGGCGTTGAAGAGGAGTAGGAAGTTCTTGCTTATAGTAGTACAAAAAGGAGCTTGCTTTGACTGTGACTTAGGCTCTATCATGTCATGCTAGATATTATTTTGACCTTATGCTTAGTGATTAGTGCTATAGCATGACTTGTTCAAAACAATTGAGATTGCTTAATGTGCCTTGAAAGAATCATGCGTTGTTTTAGCATACAAAAGCATAGTATTGTGGTATTCTCCTTTGATGTCTTGTTTGGGTTGACTTGGCACATGCTCACACCATGTTATGACTATGAACCAGTCACCTTAGCCTCTATGATCATTTAGTTTTTGACTTGTGGTACCACTTTATGCTTTGATCAGTAATGTTTTGTCGCTCTGCATGATTATGGCTATTATTGCTCTCTTAGTTGGTCGCTCCTAGTCTTTTGCTAGCCTCCACTTGTATTGAGTAAGCTCTACTCATGCATCCACCTCCCAAGAAACCAAGTTATTCCAAAGTGTCCACTATAAATTCCTATGAATGGTGTGTTACACCATTCCAAGTATATTCTTGTTTTATCTATCTTCCAAATTAAACTCGTTATATGAAAAATTAGTGATTAAAGCTCTCACAAACTTGATGGCACACTTTATTTTCTTTCCCCTAATAAACTTGAACCATTGTGTCATCTATGTTGTATATGCTTGCACTTATAAGTTGGGAATTAGCAGAACCATGTTGTCATGGGGAACGCTTTCAACATTGTGCATGTACAAGTTACCCAGAAGATATCATGATCTTTTGTTTGCGGATGTCGTCGGTGTGAAATAAAAGGGGAGCTTGTAAGTCCATGGAGTTATGTATATGTGTTAGAGAAACGCCTGAGCCGCTAGCCTAAGCCATGACTAATCATGGTGGAAACTTGCAGCATCACCATAGTGAGCAATCTATGAAGCATTCTTCTTATAAAAAAGAGAGATAGAAAAAAGAGATTGAGAAAAAAAAGATGAGAAAAGAGGAAAGAGAAAAAAAGCACCATTTTCCCATGGTAAATAAGAAGATTGCTGAGATGCTCATTGTCTGCTTGACTTGTCATTTTGATATGGGATAGCTCCTGTATCATGGGGCAAGGGGTACCCCGTTGGCGGTTCTCTATGATACACATGTACTTACTATGACAAGAACTTACCGGTAACTAAAGTTGAGTAGCATGAGGAGCGACCCTCATACTCAAGGGACATGAGATTGCCAACTTATACTTTGTCAAGCATATAATCCATACTTTGTTCACTTTAACCTTAATCACTTCAAGATGCTTATGATAGGGGCAATGAGAGCTGAAAGCTAACAAGTACCATAGTTTTTGGAAGCTCTTTATGATACTTGAAATCCCTGCTTCCCTTTAAAGGGCCTTTCTTCCACTTTTATATTGAGTCTCCACCTTCTATGTTTATGCACCAGCTAAGAGAACATAGTTTCCATTCTTAGTTTCCACTATTCTCTCTTAACCGGTGCCTAAGGATAGAAGGTGAAGACTCAATATAATAGTGGAAGAAAGGCCCTTCATAAGGGAAGCAGGGATTTCAAGTTTCAAAAAGAGCTTCCAAAACTTATGGTACTTGTTAGCTTTCAGCTGTCATTGCCCCTATCATAAGCATCTTGAAGTGATTAAGGTTAAAGTGAACAAACTATGGAGTATATGCTTGACAAAGTATAAGTTGGCAATCTGATGTCCCTTGAATACGAGGGCCGCTCCTCATGATACTCAACTTTAGTCACCTGTAAGTTCTTGTCATAGTAAGTACATGTGTATCATAGAGAACCGCCAACAGGGTACCCCTTGCACATGACATATGAGCTATCCCATAATCAAAATGACAAGGCAAGTAGACAATGAGCATCTCAACAATCTTATTATTTACCATGGTAAAATGGTGCTTTTTTCTCTCTTTCCTCTTTTCAATATGTCTCTCTTTTTTTATAAGAAGAAAGCTTCATAGATGTCATTATGGTGATGCTGCAAGTTTCTACCATGATTAGGCATGGCTTAGGCTAGCGGCCCAGGCATTTCTCTAACACACATACATAACTCCATGGACTTACAAGATCCCCTTTTATTTCACACCGACGACATCCATAGATAAAAGATCATGATATCAACTGTGTGCAAAGTACAAGTGCAATGTTGAAAGTGTTCCCCGTGACAACACGGTTCTGCTAATTCCAACGTATATGTGCAAGCATATACAATATAGATGACACAATGGTTCAAGTTTATTAGGGGCAAGAAAAATAAAGTGTGCCATCAAGTTCGTGAGAGCTTTAATCACAAAGTTTTCATATACCAAAATACTTTTTAATTGGAAGATAGATGAAAACAAGAATATACTTGGAATGGTGTAACACACCATGCATAGGAATTTATAGTGGACACTTTGGAATAACTTGGTTTCTTGGGAGTTGGATGCATGAGTAGAGCTTGCTCATACAAGTGCAGGCTAGCAAAAGACTGGGAGCGACCAACTAAGAGAGCAATAATGGCCATAATCATGCAGAGCGACAAAACATTACTAATCAAAGCATAAAGTGGTACTACAAGTCAAGGACAAAATGATCATAGAGGCTATGGTGACTTGTTCATAGTCATAACATGGTGTGAGCATGTCCCAAGTTGACCCAAACAAAGCATCAAAGGAGAATACCACAATACTATGCTTTTGTATGAAAACAACGCATGATTCCTTCAAGGCACATTAAGCAATTCCAATTGTTTGGAACAAGTCATGCTACAGCAATAATTACTAAGCATAAGGTCAAAACAACACCTAGCATGACATGCTAAAGTCTAAGTCACAGTCAAAGCAAGCTCCTCTTGTACTATTTAAGCAAGAACTTTCTACTCCTTCCTAACACCAATCAACTTATTTGGAACAACACAGTGAGAGCGGGGGTCCAAACTACTTTATTAAAGCAAACTAAGAAAACTAAAAAAAAACTAAGATGCTCCAAGAACAACACAACAGTGCATGAAACAATAAAAACGAAGTGTCTAGAAAGACCTGAGCTTTTTACTGATGAAGAAGGGGATGCCTTGGGCATCCCCAAGCTTTGACGCTTGTACCTCTTGAATATTTCTTGGGGTGACACGGGGTGGCATACCCAAGCTTGAGATTTTTTCCATTCTTCATCTCATTACATCATTCTTTCTCTACATCTGCAAATTTTCCTTCATACAAAACTTCACACAATCTTCATTAACAATATTAGTGTATTCAAAAGATAATAGACCTTTGGGTTTAGCTTTAGAACATCAATACTTTCACTAAAAACACAAGATACTCTAGCAATTCCCTCAAAAAGCTCAATTTCCCAAAAATAACCCAAAAAGGAATCAATAAGAAGCAAATGCAAATAATGGCAGAAATCTGTCAAAACAGACCAGCAGGTAGAAACCGATTTTTTTGGAGATCTTCTGTTGCTCAAATCAAAAAGTGTTGAACTAACAAAAGTTATCTAACATACTGGGGGATTTATTAAGAAAATTACAGCTCAATTCTACTTACAGAGATTTTACACGAATTTTTACGGTGGAGCACAAAAATCTATTTCGGGACAGCAACTCCCCATATCTTACTTCCCTCTCATTAGAGGTCATTTTTGGCACAAAAAGCAAATAAAAAGTATAAGGAGAGGTCACTACTGAAGTAATAACTTCCAAGACGCAAGATTTTTTTTGGGTTATCTCCCAATAAGTACTTTTCTTTAACGCCTTTAAGTTAGGCACAAGAAGAAAGAATCAAGTATTTTCAAATGAAGAAGCATTAACATCAATACTCGAAATCTCTTCAACTAGGAAAGGTATCTCATCCAAATGAGTTTTATAGGATCCTTTCACATCTCTCTTAGTTCACTACTTTCATCAAAAGGGTTTTCAGGAACAATCTAATCAAAATTCTTTTTTAAGGTTTCATGCATTCCTACAAGTTTAAAAGGTTTGGGTATCTTAACTTCCTCTCTGGGTTTGGTATTATCTAAAGTACCCATAACATCTCCACATGAGACTAGCATATTAAAACGTTCAAAGATCTTTTTGGCTTCCTTAGCAACATCATTGAACTCTTTTAGTAAAGTTTCTAGGATAAAATCTCTATTTTTAGGATCCTATTCTTCTTTTAGTTTAAGGAACAAGATTTGCATCATGGGGTTAAGGTTAACAAACCTAGCCTCCAACATATGAACTAAAGAAGCTGCAGCAATTTCATAATTAGGATCAAGTTCTGCTATAATGTATCCTCAATATCCTCGTGTTCGCTAACATGATTAAAGAATTCTTCAATATTTCCTTTCCCAATTATAGTGCCACTACCTATTGAAAGGTCTTTCAGGGAGAACTTGGGAATCAACATGGTGAGCTAGAGCGAGGTGAAAACTAGAGCCAGAACTAATTTTTGTGTGTTTTTTATAAGAGAAAGCAAACCAAACTAAACTAAATTTTTTTGACTTTTCGATAAAAAGAGGCAAACAAAACCAAGCAAAAGAAACTAATGAAAACAAAAACAAAGCAAAGAGAAAGGTCATGAAGGACTCCCCTTGTGAAGACGTCCTTAGCCTCCCCGGCAACGGCGCTAGAAAAAGTCTTGATGAGTGCGTGAAGCTTCGTTGGGAGACCCCAAGAGGAAGGTATGATGAGCACAGCATCAAGTTTCCCCTCAGTAAGAACCAAGGTTATCGAACTAGTAGGAGGAAGGAAACGACTCAAAGGT
The DNA here is from genome assembly GCA_916181665.1 of Avena sativa. Classification (NCBI taxonomy): domain Eukaryota; kingdom Viridiplantae; phylum Streptophyta; class Magnoliopsida; order Poales; family Poaceae; genus Avena; species Avena sativa. The sequence continues at coordinate 33,710,497 of OV702289.1, read as the reverse complement.
GTTGCTAGCAACTTGGAAACCTGCACAACACAAACTCAAGACCTTGCCCCAACAAACAGTGAGGTTGTCAATCTCATCGGTTTGCTGAAAACAAATGATTAACTGTATGGTGTGGAAGGTAATAGTGGTTTGCATAAAGTAAACACTAACAATGGAAGATGTATCAATTGTAAAGATTGGACAAGGGTCCATAGTTCACTAGAGGTGTTCTCCTTAAGATAAACAAACATGGCATGCTGGATAAACAAATTACAGCAGGGCAATTGACATGACTGAGCAAGGCATAACAATGCAATACTATACATTCATGATCCCATGAGATTCGATTGGGCAATACAACAAGATACATAGATCGCCATCCAACTGCATTTATGACTAGTAATCCACCTTCAGATTATCATACGAACCACCTCCAGTATTAAGTTGCAAGCAACGGATAACTGCATTAAGCAAAGTTTGTAAGGTAAACAATCTGCTTGTTCCATGAACAAGAGACCGTTGTTTTCTCCCTAGTGGCAACAACACATCTACAACCTTAGAGATTTCTGTCACTTCCCTTAGATTAAATAGAGGCATGAACCCACTATCGAGCATAAATACCCCCTCTTGGAGTCACTAGCATCTACTTGGCAAGATAGCTACTAGAAATGGAGAGCATGCAAGATCACAAACAACACATACATGATAGAATCAATAAGACAAAACCATTAATCAATCTGACATAGTAATCTTAATATCCATCGGATCCCCGCAAACACAACATGCATGATTACAAATAGATGATCTTGATCATGAACGGAGCTGACAAGATCTAAACATGGTAGCACAAAGGAGGAGATACAACCAACTAGCTACTACATGGACCCGTAGTCCAAGGTGGAACTACTCACACTTCATACCGAAGGCTGGCATGATGAAGAAGAAGGCCTCTGGGATGATCTCCCCTCTGGCAGGGTGCCGGGAAGAGCTTCAGATCCCCCTATCTAGGGATGATGATGGCGGCGGCTACAGACGGTTTCATAGAATATTGATCGGCTACTTAGGGTTTCTGTATCGGGGGGTCTTTATAGGCGAAGAGGTGAGGCAGGGGGGTAGCTAGGGCGGCCGCACCCCCCCATGCGTGGGCTAGGGTTATGTAACATCCCAGGATTAGCACCTAGAATTAGAGAGGACACATGTGTGTGCATTGCATTCATGCATCAAAAAATCCGGGGAATTTTCGTGCAAAGCTAAAGAGGCTATAGAGGGATCAAGATCTCTCTTGTTCTGATAGAAACATCAGGACAAGTGCGATGGTTTTCGACATGACCTTTGTAGAATTCTTGTTTTTAAGGGGGAAGTTATTCAAACATGTATTTGAATTTTAAAATTTAATTCAAATAAATTTTAAAAAAATACAGAATAAATTATAGAATATTTAATGCTTATAAGAAATGGAAGAGAAATTCTATAATAAAGTAATATTACAATCTAGAAATAATAAAATACAATAAAAGTATAAATCGGTGCTTTACTACATTAATATAAAGGGTACAAAGTACTTTCATTTATACAAATAGGAAAGAATGTTAATACAGAATAATAATAGAAAAGGAAATAACAATGTTATATAACGGAAAAGAAATAATAGTTAATACATCAATAATGTTACAAGGATTCTTTATTCTGTACATGAACATATTACATTGTTCTTACAAGGTAATAATAAGATAAAACCTAAACTGTATTTCCTATCTAGTTCTTGATCTTCTCATTATCTCTTTGATCCTGATTTCTGCAAAATAAAAACAACAGACTAACAAAATTAAAAGAATAAGGGGGTTAGAGTATATATTGAGCCCTCGGGTATCAACAGTGAAATGCACTGTTTATTTTCATCACAAAGCAACAATTAGGGGCCTAAGTAGAATCTGTTCTTATACAATTTAGTGCCTCAGTACAACCTCATTGGCCAAGGGGCAAATTTCACCAATCTAGTAAAAGTAAGAAGGAAGACAGTGATAACCAGCCAGAAAAGATCTTCTCAGTTGAACTGATCCACAAAGGAAGGGTACCACTTGCAAGCAGCTTACACACAACATGCATATGTTGTGCTGTCAGCACAAGAACAACTCATCAGAGCCGGATAAGAGGGAGTGTTGTCGTAGCAGCTAAGCTGCTAGATAAACACACTCTCTCTCCACATAGACAAGAAACCATTTCAGAACCACTTCAAGAACACCACTGAATACTACTGGTTTTAACCAATACATCATTAGATATATTAACAAGAACACGAGATCATTCTATCAAACCATCGCCCAACCTATGGTTGCTTCAAGAAGCCATCCAATAGCAAGGACAAGGAGGAGTAGATCAAGTAAGGAGCAAGGAAGATCAAGATCAGCAGCAACCAAGAGGATCTGGAGCTAGGAGGTGAAGGTTACAAGAACAAGTTACAACAGTTGATCAATAATAGTCACAATCTTACAAGAACATCAACAACATTAGTAGAACAATATCCACAAGAGCAACCACAGCTCCACAACAACAGGTTATCCATCTAAGAGCATACCTTTATATCTGTTCTTTTTATTGCATCCTAGAAAATGGATGAGGTAAGGGAAAATCCTCAGATCTGTACTCAAGTGGAGTACCAGATCATCACTGGATAATTTTCATAAGCAAGCAATAACTGATTTATCCAAGCATCATTAAAACCTCAGCCTTTGCATCATAGGCTAGATCAAGAAATTCCTCCACACAAAAAATCAACCATAGCATCTGATCTTAACCATGTATATAGGAGGTTGTTTTGGAAAGAGAAAACTCGCAGATCCACATAGAAAACCATGTAAGTATCATCCTTGAGTTATTTGGCTTTAGACCAGCATCATTAGTCTGTTATCTAGTTTCTACTAGACAAACATAACCATAGCTGCTAGGTTACAGGGCACATCCCCAGAGGGTAGCACCTTTGTACCTAGCAGATTCAGAGTTTCTTGAGTACAAGCTCAAGACCATTTTCTGAAACCCATAAATCATTTCCCTAAAAAGATTTAGGAATCATTTAAAGTATTGTTGTCATATTGACAGAATACTCATATTGGCCATCCATTTACACTTACAAATATTACCCAAATAATATATATCATTTTCCTAGATGTAATTCCAGGAATCAAAGCTACATCTTATCTCACTGTCAGTTTTGACAGTGAACAAGCCATTTTCCTAGAAGGTGTTTCTAGGACTCATTTCAATATAGTTTCCATAGTCAGATAATAGCAGAGGACACTAATTACTTGCTGCCAACATCAATTTCAAACAAATATAATTTTAAATCATTTTCCTAGCCACCTTTGGTTAGGAATCATTCTAGGTGAATATATACAATAAGGGACCAAGATCATTACTGAACCATATGTCCAGTTTACCAAATCTTTTGTATACATCTAATGAGTAAAGTTAGCCACCAACACTAGCAAATATTGTTGTATTGGAATATACACCTCCAGAATAAAACATCAAAGTAGCAAACCAAAGAGCAGTTAAAGCCACTGTACTGCTGACAGCAGTAAGAAGATTGCTAAGCAAGGTCATAGAGGGATATATAAGCAATCATTAAAATTTTCCTGATCATCTGTTAGTACACAACATATTTGTTCACATCATTTTCCTAAGTATAAATATCAGGAATCATTTGGATATAGTCGTCATCATGTAAATAGGCTTACAACTTACAACAAGTTCATAGCCAGGCATATCTGCTTGAGAAGCAGATTTCTTAGATACAAAACCAAGGATTTGGAATATAACTTCACTACCACATGTGCCAATGAAGGTTATAAATATCACGGTATCCATTAGCAGCTGATAAATATGATATCCACATTATATAGTAAATTCCAACCAGAATCCAGATCAACAGCATAGATCACTAACCAATAATAGAACACTGCTAGTATACCTAGCTCACAGCCACAAGATCACCATCTTAATTTTACACATGACTCAGTTTATCAGCACTAAGACTGGTCACAAAGGATAGAGGAGAAAGAAGAATCGTCGCATGTACCTGACGCCCATGGCATAACCACAACGGCGTGGCGAGGCAGAGCCCGCGCGACCAAGGTGGCACACCACACAGAAGACTTCACCGTACACCATCACCAAGACCATCTGCGGCATGACGGCACAGAGAGAGCCACCGCCTAGTCGGCAACAAACCTCACCACCACGGCGGCACGGGGAGCACCCAGAGGGCGCTGCAACCCGCGCCAAGCCGCATTCATAGAGGCCACAGTGAGGAGGACGATGTCGTCCCGCTACCAAGCCATCAGGGCGACGCCAACAGGATGTCAACGCATCATGTCCCCGGCTAGCGCGGAACCCTAAGCACCAGAGAGGATACGGCGTGGATAGAAGAGGGTCGGGGCATCGAATCGAGCTAGGCTATTCGATGCAGCATCGTCGACTACCTCAACCTGCAACACGGCGGCGGCCTGAGGGTCTAGAGATGGTCATAATCGAGCAGAGACGGCGAGGAACTTCCAGTCACCAGAGAGGGGAATGAGTAGGTGAGGATGAACGAGATCAAGAGGGAGAGGGGGCACTAGGCTGATGGGTCGGTACAGTGGCAACTAGGTGGGGTTTGACCCCGAAACCAGTTGGGCCAAGTTGGGTCCAGATGGGCCAGTTGGTGAGCCTCGCCCGGTTCCAAAGGAAAAATAAGAAAATAAGATATTTATCAAATCACTAAATGACCAAACTACCCCTGAACATAATTTATACCTTAAAAAAATATAGAAAAATCCCAAAAATACATATGATATATCAAAATGACCACAAGAACAATATATACATAGAAAAATTATAATCTTACTTGTTAATATAAATATAAAGCAAATAAATATTAACACTATTAAATATTAAGTGAAAATTTCATAAAATATGGAAAAGTCCTAAAAATTAATAAAAATAACTTTTGCATATAAAAATAAATCTACTATTTTATAAAAATACTATTTTTTATGAATAAAAGTTAAAGTAAATATTCAAAGACATTTAATCCCTTATGGAATTTTATAAACAAAAAAAAACTTAAAAAATAAATAAAAATCATTTTTAAGGTATTGAATAAATTTATTACACTAGAAAAATATTGAATATATTAGTAGAAAAGTTATATATATATTTTAAAGTAATAAATCCTTATCTATTATCTATTTTTGAAAATTCTTTAAGAACGTTTCTTAAGTAAGAAATAATTATATTTCTTCAGAAATATTAAGACCTTAAAATCAAATTCTTAAAGTTCCAAACCATAACTAAGGTTTATAAGTGTAAATTATTAACTTTATAATATATTTTGAAACCTTAAATAAAAATTCAAAACCACAACCTTCAAAATAACTTTATACATCATTCACTGATATTAAGGGGAAATAATCTCAAAATCTAAATAATAGTTAACATGACTTTAAATCTAATACATTAATAATAACATCCAAATTAAACTTTCATTTAATAATTGCATATTATTTTCATAATAGCAAAACAAATTTAATCTAATCATTCACTTAAATATAAAGTGAATAATTCCACACCTTAGTCATACTTATCATAAGTCCAAAACTTGAGAATAATTACAACAAATTACACCTTAAGTTTATTTACCTTTCTAAAGTTAACTTTAGTCTCAAAAGCTTATAAAGATCATGTCTAATAAATTACTTATGTTTTTATAGTTAACTTTGGTCTATTTTAAGTAAGACCTAAAGCATATCAAGTCCAAACTATTCGAGCAAGCGCAAACAACATCAATCACATTCTATCAACCATAAAGATTGTTTGAACCTTAGGAAAGAAACCTTTTCTTCGAAGGTTATCCTTTTTTCCACTTCAAACAACAAATTTTGTAATAATATATCTAACTCTAGACAACTAAACTCAAGGACTTTTATCATAGTCAACAGATGACAATTAATCATAATCACATTACTTTATACTTTACTTGTATATTAAGTATTGTTAACACTTAAGTTCCTTATAAATGCCATTACTTGTAAAGTAAAATCTGAAGATAAAACAATTCTTATATAAGTAGTCTTTGAGTAGCATTTCACATTTATGTATCTTATTGTTGTATGACATTATAGTTAAATGTTGTTTCACACACACAAGCCTTAATAAGAAGCACACGTGTGAAACTTATCTAAAAGAACAATACATTCTAAAGAAACCAATTCCAGTGTCCAAACACTAGAACAACGTTATTCCGGGGATTCGAGTTTACCAAATTGCATTACATTACTTATGCATAATAGCACACTAATTCTTTGAACATTAGTCCTTACCGGCCCAATGATGCTGATTTCAGATATTGGATATTTTATATCGTCTCGAAGACCGTGAGTGCATAATCTTGCAAACACAAAAGGCAAGTTCACACTTGCTCATGTCCTTTGATTATTTTTTATAAAGTATTTTGCAAATCCAGTGTTGTCATCACCTGCATTTCAAAAAGGTCAGAAAACATTATTTTCATAATAATATGATTATAGGTTATTCACCATGAGGTAATAACCTATTATGAAAGTTCCAGTGGTAAAGGAACATATTACCTAGTATTAAACAACCAATGTCGCCAGTGATTCTTGCGCAGTATATTACGCGTTAACCATGCGATTTGGAATGGGATGGAGAAGTAAGCTGGATCGGCTCCCTTTCGCATGCATCGGACACTGTTCTGGGCATTTGTAAGTTGTAGATCATGGGTATAGTTATTTTATACGGGGGTATACCATGGATCTGGGCTTACAAAAGACAGATTTCTAGTGTTAATGGTTGTTGTGTGTATCCAACTAAGGTATAGCCGTTTTATACGGGGAAAGTCTACCTTGAGTGTGGACATACAACAATTGCACTGTATGCGGGGTCGCGGAGAAGGACAGTGGTTGTCTTGGATCTTAGGTTGGGCCTCAAACCAAGGAAGTTTGAACGGGGACATACTCCCGGCCGTGCAACAAAGCTTAAGATCTCTCATGGGTAAAGTGACGCACCTCTGCAGAGTGTAAGAACTGTAACTTGTTACTCCCTATTCCGGGAAGGAGCTACGAACGCGGCAGGAAAGGAACTCCATGAAAGTTCTGGTAAACCTGTGAAGGTTGACGGACATAGCTTTTCAGAATAAAAGCAACCTTTGAAGAAATGTTTACGGAAACTTGCATTGCCTATGACCTATGGTCTGTGGCTGTAGGTATAGTGCATCAAACACTCCTTTTTTAATGAACTTGCTGAGTACGCTCGTACTCAACGTATCTTCTTAATCCTTGCTAGATTCTAAAGCCAATACATATGATGTATACATCAACTATTACTCAAGAAAGTCTTCGTCGATAGCTCAAGTTCTTTAATGAAGTCAAGGAAGTCAATATATATACCAACTGAAGTGAAGACAAAGTTGCTGATTAGATAGAATATAATCTCTAGCCATAGAACCCACTTCTGTAGAGTATTGCAATAGCAGCAATACACGCCAAATAGTTAAATGCTAGTCTTATTAGTATGATAGTTTTGAGTTGCTATGTTTTAAACCTTCTTTGTAAGAAGTTTCTTTCTCTCTCTTTAACCTAGAGTGTTCTCTAGATCTTATGTAAAGAGTCGATTTGTAACCTATAGTGATGTCTTGGACCTGTTGTGTTTCTGTTGTATCACTCTGAGGGATCTAATACTAGTGAACAGTGTTACATTAGTGGTATGTCAACGACTATAGTGTACTACATCATGAAGTGATATGCTGGGTCATCACAGGTTAGCCGCGTGGCCCCTTGGTGGCTCCCCTCCGTCTCGTACTCTGGCTTCGTGTTCCCCACGGTAAAATATTGACTTTGGCTTTTGTCCCGTCCAATTCCGAGAATATTGATTTTCTGCCTTTCTAGAACCAAAAACAGAAGAAAACAGGCAACTGGAACTGTGGCATCTTATTAATAGGTTAGTACCAGGAAACATATAAAAAACACCTCGAAGTGTAGACAAAGCAAAGCAAAATGGAATTAGGGGACTGTGGCATCTTTTTCGCAAAGGCACCTCGAAGTCCTTTAACAACTGCACCTCTTTGTGTAACAACATTAGTAGAAACATGAATATTTATATCATTGCAAAGAAAAATTTGATAACTAGATGCTATTTGTTCACATTGGGCTTCAATCATACTGAGATACTTGTTAAATAATTTTATTTCTTGGCCAATTTCCTCATAATTTTCTGTAAGTTCGGACAAAATCTTTTTATGTCTTTGAAATTGCTTATGCAATTTATTATAAGACTTTGTTTATCGATGTTTCAATTCTTGAAAAACTTTTCTAGTTTCATCCTCTTTAGTAAAAACTTGTAACAAATCTACTTTGTTTTCCTTGACAAGATCTGAAGGTATACCTTTTATTTCATGGTTTTGCGTACTTCAGGCATAAGATCAGGATTTATACGAAGTATTCCCTTTTTGGCGTAGTACCAAAATTAGGATTATGTAAAGAATCATTCTTAGCCCTAGTAGCCATTAATTCCAAACATGATTTAATAGTTAAAGTATTTATCGATCCTCCTGCTAATGAATCTAGCAACTCTCTGCATTAGGTATTAAGGCCATGGTAAAATAAGTGGCAAACTGTTGACTCAGAATATCCATGATTAGGAATACTATTGATCATTCCAAAAAATCTTTCCCAGGCTTGTGGGTAGTTTTCTCCCACGTTCTAACTAAAGTTTCCTATATTCTTTCTGAGTTTTGTTACCTTTGTAAAAGGATTAAACCTGTTTATGAATTTAACAATGCAATTTTCCCAACATTTAATATAATGGCGAGGGAGATAATACAACTAGTATAGAGCTTTACCTTTGAGATACCAACGAAATAATTTTAGACGAGATAATTCTCTCCGCAAACCTTTTGGTCCAAGTGATGTTATCACATTGTCGAACTCTCTAAGATGCCTCCCTGGATCCTCATCTTCCCTTCCACTGAAAGCTTTTTCCTGCAAAATTTTAATAATTTCACCATCAAATCGATATTCCCCAACTCTAGGATTAGGAAATTCTATTGGTTGGTTAAGAAATGCAAAGTTTGGAGCATTATATTCTCTGAGAGTCTTCTCATGTTTCTTAGGGGTTGTCCTATGAATGGACATAATTTCCATGAAGTCACTTAGGTTGTCAACTTCAACTTTATTCGATCTCAGAAGTTTTTCAATGATTTCCTCGCGCCCTTGAGAAGGCCCGCGTTCAAAATAATCTGGTAGATAAGCCCTACTAGAGCGTGTAGACCCTTTGTCTCCTAGGGAGACCATCTTGTAATAGTAACACCTAAAATGTCAAGAGACAAAACACTTAGCGCTTGGCTCCCTGGCAACGGCGCCAGAAAATAGCTTGATGGCTGCAAGTGCATAGATCGTTTGTAGTTAGTTTCGAAGTTAAGATATCGATCCCATAGGGAGCCCAAAGGTAAGTGTTTATTGGTGAAGTATCTGTCACACCCGAAGTTTTCACGGGTCTTCGAGTGATTGACTACAAGTGTTGAGAATAAGAATATAATTTGGATTTAAATGGAAGTACTTAAATAAAACTAAAATGTAAATTTCAGAAATAAAAAACATAAAAGTAAAGAATGATTTGTTTGTTGTTTTCTGCAGATGACAAAGTAGGCGCGGGGAGTTTCAGTTCATGGTGATAGTGAATGTGCCGGGTGGATGAGTGATAAGTGTTACAATTATAATCTTATAAGTATGTGTGTAGGCGAGTAACCCATAATTAGCCGGAACTTCTCTTGGTAGATTTCATCCCAACTTCAATAGTCTTACTATCCTGTTTACCACAACCATGGTCAGTCACTAGACGATTAAGATCCTTCAGGTTGCTTAGCAATTAAGCTTCTTGGATCGGAATAATGCAATAATCTCGGTGGTTCCTCGATATCCTCGAGTCAAACTAGTTTCCCATTGATATTTCCGTGTCACTCGGGGGGTCGCCGGTCTTGTAACATCCCAAAAATATTAAACTTGGATCATCAAACTCTAATCATCAAAATTAGGGTTAACAAAAACTTTTCCAATTAAAAATATGAAGGCATGCATATGTGTAAGCATTACAATTTGGATTCTATTGAATTGCCATGCTTGTGTGTTTCTTTGCTTGTAAAATGATTCTTAGGTGAAATAAACATCATCTAAACAATCCCCACACTTTTCCCAAAGACAAACAAATCAAAACAAACAAAATGAGTGAATGGTCACTTTGGCCAAATTAACTCCCATGCCTACTTTGGCTATCCCTAACTTTCAGAACTTAATAGAAACATGTTTGGATATTTGCACCCCTTGATAGTACTCATAACAAAGTACCAAGGCCCACTTTGTGATCATCCAAAATCATTAATATGCATAGTTTAAATGACAGTTTAAAATTGAATCTATATCATATGGGAAGATCCCACTTTTTCAAAAACCACTCAAACAAGCTCAACTTTCAAACCCCAAGCATCCACAGTATCACCAGTACATGCCTAGCACACCCAACAAAATTCTTTTTAAAATTCAAAACTTGAGTTCATGCGGCCATTTTATCAAACACCTTGCAGATGCAAATCAAACAAATCCTAAACACTATAATGTGCAGTGATTCTGGCCTAACTTGTTCCCTCTCTGGACACCACTAGCCTTAGTAGATCATCTAACAACCCTAACTAATCACTAGCACCACTGTAAGCTGGCCATTGTCATCAATGGTGAACAGGCCGAGAGCACCATTGTCACCCCAGTGTGTACAGCAAGCTACGAGCAGCACTAGCCTCTCCAACCTTGTCTGGGAGCAAGCTAGCACTCCACCGCCACTCCCTGTCCCAGCCACGAGCAATGCCAGCCACTGGACCACATGCCGGAGCCATGCCAAGCCGCTCTGCGAGCATGCCGAGAGCGCGCACCGTGCGCCACGCTCGACCAGCACCCACAGACCGTGCTCCGCCCTCGCCGCGTGCACGCGTGATCACCACCGTCCCAGCAACCCCGCAGACACGCCCGTTCGCCACCGCGCGGACCACACACGCTGTGCTCCATTAAAACTTCCGTCGGGCACGCGCATAGCACCACAGCGTTCCGACCAATCCGCACCGCCCCACGCCTTGCCACCACGCCGTTGAGATTCGCCAGGGAGCACAGCACCGCCCCCTACCGTCGCCCACGCCGATTGCCCTCTGTGCCGTCGACCACGACGAGCTCAGCTTGCGCCCGTCGTTCCCCTCTCGCCACTATAAATAGAGGCCTCCCCCGCTCGAATTCTTCACACCATTCTACTCCCCTCTCACCCAGAACCACCCCACCCCATTCCCGGAGCAAGGCGAGTAGCGCATCGCCGGAATTTGGTCGGAGCTCGCCGCTACTGGAGAAGAAGGAAGCCATCGATTGGATCCGCCCCAGGAGAAGCTGCCGGTACCAGGAGGTTCGCCGTTGTCAACTTCATCGTTCGTCCGCATCGCCGACCTTCGCCTGAGCCCTGGTGAGCCTCCCACGACCCCCACCTGTCGCGTTAGGGTTCTGTATCGCCGGCGCTGCCCGACGTGGACGATGAACCAGAGCCGTTATATTAGAACTAGATCCCACGGTCCATGTTGACCTGTACCGCTTCGCACCTCCCTGTGTCACTGATACGTGGGGACAACCACTTAACCAGCCCGCGTAAGCGCTGTGCGTAGCGGGCCGGCCCATTATCGTCTCCCGCGCGACCTAGCCGTTTGAATTTAGATTTTTCTATTTTCATTCAAACTCAGTTCTGTACCTAGTTTCAAAAATCAACCCAGCTCGATGCAGTGAACCAAATTGAATGAAACCAATTTTGTTAGAAAGGTCTTGAAATGCTTAATCTAAGCCCGTTGGATTCAAATCATTTGGATCTGTAGATCACCCTTGGTAAAAATAACAAGGCGGAAGCTTTTCTGCGTTCAAACATTTTTCAAATTTAAACCATAATAGCTTTTGAGTTGATTCCAACTCTTAAAAATCACATTTAACCATACCTTTCAGAATATATAAAATTATATGGGTATACTTACAGAAATAATGTCCAAGTAATAAAAGAATGCCACATAGGCATTTCTAGTCACTTTATTTATTTAAAATAAAAGGGTTAAACCTTATTAAATTGTGACACCACTCTAAATCACATTCCCATGTACTGAAATATGTGGTGATGACATGTGTCAACATGATCCCATGTTTGGTTTGGAGAATATTAAACCTTAAGTAGTTTTTCAATGAGTAGAAATTACTTTTCTACAAATAAAATCAATAAGACAAATGCTTTAGTCTTGTAATGTTAGTGATGATGCTAGATCATCTATAGAACCCCTTTGTGTGATGATTGAAAGTAGTTAAGTATTGTTTGGTGATTGTGTACCTAGTATTTATTTATAGACGCTAGTACCAACCAAGGATACGAGCAGGAATGAGGATACTACAAAGAAGAAGCCGAGGAGAACTTCAACCACTGCTCTGCACAAGGCAAGCCTAATACTATTAGTTGAATGGGCACGCTAACACTTGCAATTATGAAAGTATATAACCTATGCAATGCCCTAAGCATGCTTGGTTGGACACATTTGATGATACCCCCTCCTAGTTTTACTTGCAAGCTTTCTACTTTATTTCTTTATCAAAGCTATTACTTAGAGTTTACTTAAGTAAATTGTAGATACTAGAAAGATAATTGATGATTGCATAAAGAGCATAAAATTTGGCCTAAGCTAGAAAATCTTGATGTCATCCTAAGGCATGAGATTGAACTTAGTTAAAACTCCACTAGTTTATCACCCCTCATTAGTAGATACTAGTGCTAAGCATAAAACTTGATCAACTTTAGATGGGAATACTTGGTGGAAAGTGGTTATGAAAACCTTAGAATGATGAGTCATTCTACTGAGATGTTTTGACATGTGTTTCCAAACACCAGATGATTTTGGTGATGAAAATGTTGAGGCATGAGCCTTACCCTTTATAAAACTGATGGTTGTCTGGATGCGGTACCATTCCAATTTTACCGTACAACCCCAATACCCGAAGATTGGGTAGGGCTTAACTAGAAACTTATATACCTTAGTATTGGTTCCCTCATGGCGAAGGTCTGAGCTGAGGCTACCTTGTGAAGATTGTCCACCTGTGCAGTACCCAAGATAACAGTTGGTCATGGTTGGGAGGCCAAACTCACAGGAGAGGTGCCTATACGAGGGCGTGTAATTTAAAGGTTAGGATTGATTATCCGCATACTGAGTATGGTGAATTCAGGATTTGTTCCTGACGGATGTATCGAATGTTGTGGTGAAAGTGTACAATCTCTGCAGAGTGTCAAACTATTCGAATAGCCACGTCCGCGGTTATGGACAGTTGGAGTGGCCATACTATTCCCCCGTCAGATGTTTTCAAAATGACTTGTGAAATGAATTGAGATTTTGACTTGACCATAACAGAGTTGTGACATGAAAATTCAAGTTCCCACTTAGGTGTTATAAAATTTAACTAGTTTTCTCTTGCTTCTGAACTTAGTAGAGGTAAATCTGGCTTTTTGCAAAACAACCCTAGAGCTTAGTGTCCTATTAAAAAAAAACCTTCCCTTGTTAGTATTAGTTTGCGAGTACTTAAAGAGTACTCATGGCTTTATCCCTGGCTATTCCCGTGGGCAGACTATGCAGAGGAGTACCAGGATGATGGACCCCAGGAAGGTTATGACAACTAGGATCATATCCCATCGTCAGCATTGCCTCTGACCCCGAAGATGGAGCTTCGCCTACGCTACCTTTATTATTACGTATTTCCGCTGCTTGAGTTGTATTAAGAACTGGATCATGAGATCCTTATTTGTGTAAGACCTTACGTATGGTTTGTAATGAATGATGTACTGTGGTATCCAATTTTGTTATGTCTCGCAAAAATGGTAATCCTGGGATTGCGATGTATGGCATAACAGGCATCCAGGATTAAAAATCCGGGTGTTGATAGGTCTGCTAGCAAACAAGATTCTATCTATGTAGAATAAAGAATCATGTTGTCTAGGTCCCTAATTGGACAATAAGCATTAAGCATCCCACAGACAGTCAAGCACACATAATATAGTAATTAAAATCAACCTCAAACTTGATGGAAAATATATAGGCACATCACATCTCACCAATCCTCTACATCTCCCACGCCCAAGGGAACTTACTCACACATGAGATAAGAAAGCATCATCGATATAATTATATAAAGAGAGTTCTTCTTGATATTACCATGGAGATCCACAATAAAAAAATAGAAATAATTCCAACACAATTCAAGATGGGAAGAACAATTTAAAACCCTAGTTTTGCAAGGTGGAGATCTCCCTCTCTCAAGTACAAGCGATGGCTATGGAGGTGTGGTGGCTAGGAGATCGAAGATCGTGGAGCAAGATGAAGAACACCGACTCCTTCTCCGGATCTCTTATTTCTCTCTTCTGGATGGGATGGCGGCTCATGTGTTCTGTATTTTACCTCGGCTTCTTTACGAAAGTTGTCCCTTTTAATAAGACGAAGTAGATGACAACTATACGACGAGAACTATACGACGACGGCCCATATAGTTGGTCGTTAAGCTTGCGGTAAATTCCCCTCGATTGCTTCCAAAAAGGGACTTGCTTGTCTTTGTCTGAATATTGTGTTTTGCTGTTAAACCACTCTGTTGATGTTCAAAACCTGAAACACATATTTAGAAACCAAGTTTTCTTTGCTACCGAAGTATTAGAATTAGATAAACCTAGAAACCCATCAAATCCAAATGAAAACATCGATAAAAAAATGTGTAGAATATCACAGCTATCAGTAGCCACATTCCGGCTTACCGCTCTTTAGCTTATGTGCATGACCCAGGGGGAAATGCAATCCCCCCGATAAGTTGGGCCTCCGACACCATTTGTACCCTCCATTTCTTTGAGATTCATGCTACATACTTTGTAAATTTCACCTCCCACCTATGTACTGTATATTTTCATAGGTCCCTCAAATCTTACAGCACCCCCCCTCCCGGTATTTTCAGATTTTCTTACATAAGACGATTCTGTTGCATTTGATTATGGATGAAGCCAAACTTATTCAAAGATTTATCAAATTTAATCAATAATTTCTTACATAATTAATTTTTCAATAATATTCAACAATATTTCATATAATATTTTTTTCAAGAATATTTCTACAAATATCCATACAAGTTTCATACATTTTTCCAAGATAATCACCATCTTAAACTCACCACAACTGAAATGAATTTGCACCGGATCTTTTTTTGAAACCACTAACCACAATAAAATTTGATTATTATTTTTTGGAAAAATTCCAATCTACATATGTTTCGTTTTAAATCAAGCTAATACATCAGATCCAATCTACATAAATTTCTACATATCTTTCTACAAAGAATCATACATGATTCATATAATTTTTTCCGAACATTATCAAATCCAGAAAGTTTCACTCAAGTTTGATAGCAAATCCATAAAAAATTCAACAATCCATACAAGATTCAGAGTGGTTTCATATAATTTTTTCACATAATATTTTGACCCCAACATACAAGATTTTTCATATAAGATACATACTAGAATCCCAACATACAAGATTTTTCAACAATGTAGAAATTGAGTTTCTGTAATCTACATCGACTAAGATTAATACCAACAACATTTCATACAAGATCCACACAAGATTCACACAAGATCCATGTTTCTGCAAGGAAACATATATAATGCAACAAGAAACTAATGAACAAGATCTGGAGAAATAAATCTTGACACACACAAGATTCGTGTTTCACACAAGAAACTAATGAACACGATATAGAAAAGGAGAAACAAATCTTGACACCCACAAGATTCATACTAAACATTCATGTCATACAAAATTCATACATAGATCTAGCAAGATCCACATCGGGCACTAGGTAAAAAATAGAAACAAAAAGGGAAAAAATGAAGAACAGAAAGGGAGAGAGAAATCAGGGCACTCTAGGCCCAGATCGGCCATGGGTGAGCTCCTCTCTCGCTCCTCGATGGCCGGAGCACGAGCTCGACAGCCGGAGTCCTAGCGCGAACTTGCAGCGTGTTGGTGGAGGAGGGGTGGGGGCACAACGAGGTGGAGGAGGGGTAGGGGCTACGACGCATGGTCATCGTCACCGGCGCGTCCCGCATGTGCCAGATCTAGGGAGGGGGCCAGCGACCGTGTGTGGTCGCGTGTCGGAGCTAGGGAGTGTGCAGTGGTGCTCACGAGGAGGTGGGTAGGTGTGGCGGCGGGGTGGGAGAGCGGGGGTGGGTTAGGGTTAGAGCTCGAAGGGCTCGGGGTGGGGTGTTGGCTTTTTTAAAATGGGGTCTAAGTGGGGAGCGACATAATTTTGTATATCTACAAGGATTAAAATGCAAAAAACTTGGACTCTTTGACTAGTAGACTTTTGCACGAATCTTGAATCAATCGACGGCTGCGATGGTGTCGGGAGCCCAACCTAGAAGGGCTAAATACGGGTTGATGACCTAGACGCGTTACGCTTCACAAAGGAGAAAAATTGCAGGCTAGTGACAAGTTATTCCGTCATTGAGATCCTATTAACCACTTTGTAGTTTAATTTTGGAGAGAGAATTTATGGTGCACATAGTCATAATTGGATCGTATCGTGCTAGGAATCCTTGTGTCTTTGTCACTGTGAACCTATCTTCATGCTCATAGGTTTTTCAATTTTTAAATAAATCTATATACTAAATAGTGTCTAGATTTTTTTAATTTTTATAAATACTAGCTGAATGCCCGTGCGTTGTTACGGATGTAAGCATGTGTCACTGTCTTATTGCATGAATCCATTCGGCTTTCTGAACAGCTTCTTTTTAACCCCACATTGCAAGAAGTGGAAACAAGTGGTGTGGCGAGGGGGGCTGCTCATGGGCGTCTTCCACATTGCCCAGACGCATAAGTGTGCTCATGGATTCAATATACATCCTTCTTTTCTCCCTTGCCATGTATGCTTGTCATGTGTCCCTCTTCAAACAAAGCGTTCAAATAAATATTAAATGATAAATATTTTAACACATTTCGATTTTAATTGTCCAAATAAAAGACGTGGTGTGCTGAATTCGATTTTTCATGAAATTATAGCAGTATGTAGGACCACTAAATTTAGCATTTTAGTTGACACCGAGAATATTAAACCATGTTTATATATGCTTGATTGCTTGCGAGTGAGAATATTGTAAAAGGGAAACTGGTGGAAAATTGAATCCACGAGCCTAGTTCATTTTGTATGTTCTTTCTATACACTATTAGTTATACATTTGTTCTATGATTACTAATAAATATAAGACGATAAAGTGTACCAGGGAGAAAAAAGGAACAATCTTATAAAAGCAGATGTGTAAATTAACTTCAAACAAATTTGTATCATGTCAACAGTGGATCAGGCAACACCGTATTCTTGCAATCCTTCTGGATAAAAAAGTTTCAGACGCTGACACAGGAACACAATGTTGAATAAAAAAAGAGCAAAGGAAGTAATGAACCGGTTAACTGGATAACAAAATTGATAGGGGATAATCAAGCATGGAGCACCATGAATCAAGTAAGGAACCTAGATACATGTGAGAACACACACTGTCGGGGAGGCAGTTCCAAAATCAAGAGAACAGGGCTGTCGTGCACTCACACGAGGGATTTGCTATCAGGATTTGAATAATGCCGGCATTTGGTGTTGCTGGACGTGAACACCAGGCTAGTAAGCGCACCACCTGTCTTGTGGGCAGGCGCCTCGTCCCAGGCGTGTCAGTTCCTACTTCAATGTCTTGTACGCTTGTCGTGTCTACGCCAGCATGACTTCGGAGGCGCTCGTCGTGTCTACGACGCCATGGATAATGCGACGCTCGTCAATTCAGAACAAATGCTAAAAAAATTGAAGTAGAACAAACTACTCACGCATCATACCGGAGAAGAAGGCCTCCGGGATGATCTCCCTTCCGATAGGGTGCCGGGAAGAACTTCAAATCCCCCAATCTAGGGACGACGGTGGCGGCGGTTACAGAAGGTTTCGTGGAGTTTTGATCGGATGCTTAGGGTTTCTGCATCAGGGGCTTCTTATAGGCGAAGAAGCAAGGTTGGGAGGCGGCCAGGGGCCCCACACCCTACCCAGGCGTGGGGTGGGCCCACTCGCGCCTAGGGGGGTCTGGCCGCTCTGGTTTGCTTCTCCATCTCGTCTTCTGGCTTCGTGTCCCCCATGGTAAAATATTGACTTTGGCTTTTGCCCCATCCAATTCCGAGAATATTGATTTTCTGCCTTTCTAGAACCAAAAACAGAAGAATACATGCAACTGGCACTGTGGCAACTTGTTAATAGGTTAGTTTCAGAAAAGATATAAAAACACCTCAAAGTGTAGACAAAGTAAAGGAAAGTAGATACTAAACAACCATGGAGCATAAAAAATTATAGATACGTTTCTGACGTATCACTGTTGCCTTTGGGTGCACTGTAGTTGCCTTGGTCTGTACACTAGTTGTCTGTATAGCTAGAGAAGTTGCCTGCAGAGCTGTAGAAGTTGCCTGCAGAGCTGTAGAAGTTGCCTGCAGAACAGCAGAAGTTGCCTGCTTATTCTCTGAAGTTGCTTGTTTCACAGGAATTCTCTTTGGTTCGATATGCATTCTAGTTGCTTGAGGCAAAGAAGAAGTTGTATGTTCCTGTGCAGAAGTTGCCTGAGGAACCCTTGAACTTGCTGGTTCCTTTAGCTTCGCAGGCTCCCCTTTGCTGGACTGCATATTCGTCTTCTTTTCCATGTCAACTGAATCAAGATACCCCTTGAAAGTCCCTGGACTACATTGTACTCCACCATCGATCCATTCCAAACTAGTGTCTTGTGAGTCACGTGATTTTTTCATCTCTTCTTGCAAAATAGACTTCAACTCACTTTGTGAATTCATTTCAAAGATGGCGGGTTCTTCAGTGAGATGAATTTTGGCAACTTCTTCTTCCTGACGTTCATCTTGCACAAATCCAACAAAGACATTTTTGCATAGTCTTATTCTTGGCCGCTCCCAGCATCGCCATGTTGTCCAGGAGTAACTTCCTCTCTATCCTGAGCAACTATCTTAGTGTCTTCCCTGGACTGTGCATTAGATCCAACTATCTTAGTGTTCTACTCAATATCCTGAGCAACGACGCCTCCAACGTTGACTCCAAGTGCATCAGGACCAGTTTTTGAAGTATCCAAAATAGTGGTGCCGACCAAAACTAATGGGATGCCAGCGGGGCAAGACAATTTTCCATCGTGAGCCACCAATTTATCCTTCTTGATAACTGTGACTTCTCCAGTTGGTATTTGCTGCTGGGCAGGTTGTCCATGCTTTTCCATGGCCTCAGCAATTTTCCCACTGGCCTGAGCAACTTTACCACTGGTCTCAACAACTTTACCTTTAGGATCAGTAACTTTCCCCCTGGTCTCCTGTTGTACATCATGTTTCATGGTCTGTGGTACACTTATTTGCATTGTCTGTTGGAAAAAATCAATCTTGCTCTGCTGAACTACTTCTTGCACGGTAGGGGCAACTTCTTCCCTGGTTTGTGAATTTTGATCCATGCTTTTCTATTCAACAGTCGGTTTAGTAGTTCTCTAGGTCCTTTCAACAACTTCCTTCCTGGCAGCAGCAACTTCCTTTCTTGTATAAACAACTTTCTCCCTAGTATCAGCAATTTTCTCCCTGGTTTGTTTCACAGATTCCTCCCAGGTTTCAGCAACTTTTGTACTGGTATGGGCAACTTGCTCCCTGGTACTAGCAACTTGCCCCCTTGGTTGTTGAGCATCTACCTCAAATGTTTTCCAAGCAAAATCCTTGTTGACCTGATGAGCAACTTCCTTGCTGGTCTGAGCAACTTGCTTACTTGCCCGAGCAACTTCAACCCTTGTCTGCGCCAGTGATTTTCCAATAGGCTAACTAAATTGTTCTGTAGCCTAGGCAAGTTCTTCCTAAGTTTGTTCAGCATCGCCTTCGACTGCCCTCTTCCTTTTTGCCCCCGACCTTGCGACGGACCTTGTTTCCCTATCTTCAACATAGTACTGATCTATGAAACTATCATCCATGCTCTTGTCATTGTCGCTGTCATCGTCTCCATCTGCTCCTCTGCCAGATCCTATGTTCCTAGCACCGCCATCATCATCATCACCATCGTTGTTGCTGCTGTCATCCCTATCCTCGTCATCCTCATCATTTTTTCGCTGGTCGAACTCATCATCGTTGTCATCATCGTCGTTGTCGATGTATTCTTTTATGTGTACAACAAAAAAGGGCCAAAATAGTAAAAGTAAGGTAGTGGTAGAAAAGAGTAATTTGAAATAAAGAATGACAAACTACAGCGATAAACCACATGATCGTAGTCTTGCCTGTTGTTTCCTCATCAGTGTTGTCAGAGTCCTCATCAGGCAACACCGGTTCTTCGAACACCGGTTCTTTGTCTTTCTTGTTGTTTCTTTGTCTCTTCGTAGGTCTTGGTTGGCCTCTGCCAGTTACAATAGTTTCTTCTATTTCACCAATGCCATTGACAAACTTTGCCATGATATCTTCAAAATCTGAGCATGCTACATGGACCAAAGCAGAAAGTTTCCTTTTCCTCTGCAAGTTTGTTATTAAGAATGAATAAGAACACAAGTTAGTTGTCATGCCGAGCAACTAATAGTGTAAGACAAGCAACTAATATTGTCATGCAGGCAACAAACCTGTTAGGTTGAGCAACTAAAAAATGAGGTACTCACACTCTGGTCGTAATTTGGCGGCAAATTTGCGGTGATGAACTGTTCAGCCTTTAGCAATCCGCCGAAAAGTCCTCCATGCTGTGTGTCTCTGTATTTTTCCTTGAGTTGTTTTTTGACAAAGTAGGTTATCAAACTAGATTGATATAGGAACGTAGGCATAGAAGGAGAGTAAAATGTAAAAAAACAAGCATATCACGCTTACTTGCAGTTTTCCCCAAACCCCTGGTTTGATCATGTCTTTCTTCTTGACCTTATTTATCAAGGCGCTGTCCCAAGCGTCTACTCGAGGGTAACACTGACTGATGAGTTCGTCAACCTCTATGGAATCTAGGTACAGTAACTACGTGACAAGGAAAAACAGGAGAATAAATATGAATTAAATGCAAAACATATTCTATAAGGGGCTGTAATGAAAACATGGTTATTAGCAATTCATGGTATCATATAGGCAACTAAACATGATTTAGGATAAACATGCTTCGGAGGTGCTACAAAAAACATGTTCTAGCCACTTTTAGTTGTATATAAGCAACAAGCAGGCTGTGTTGAACAACTAGATGAGTCATAAAAGCAATTTCTATTATCATGTAGTCAACAAACTTGCCAGGTTAAGCAACTAAAAAGTGTAAAAAAGAACTACACAAAAGAGATAAACATGCTTCAGAAGTGCTACAAAAAGAACATGGTCTAGCAACTTTTAGTTGTATATAAGTAACAAACAGGCTGTGTTGAGCAACTAGACGAGTCATAAAAGCAACTACATACAACATCTTTCTATGATTAAAAAATATGCACTTACCATCAAGTGATAAACACAACAACACAGAGACTTCTTGTTTTTCAGTGAACTAAAAGCAAGCCTGATATGATCGACAACAAACTGATAGATGTTTGTCCGGGGAATTAGGTCAACATCATATATAGCAGGATAGCAGCGTGGGCTAACTTTTAGACCAGTTGTGGGAGCGAGAAAGTTGTAGGCCATTACAGCCAATCTCGAACAAACAGATCGTCTGATTTCCCGCCCATCTCCTCAATCATCTTGCACCAACTGGTAAGATCGGGACTGCCATTTGGCGGAAAACCGTAATCCTCCATCATTTTCCGCGTAATATCAGCATTCATCTCGTAGCACACTTTTAAGCCTGAGTTGGGCAGCCCCCAGATCCTGTGCACACTCGACCGATATCTTTCCATGGTCAGGTATGATCAACTGACAGGTGTCGGGGTCATAGCACTTCATAACCCACTGACTGAGTTCAAGAGGCATGGTGCATGCCCCGATGTTCAACAGGCCACCAAACTTCTTCTCGATGAGTGCAATTTTCTGTGTACCTGTCAGTTGTTTGTTTAGTGCGACAAAACGCGAAGGCGATGACCTGGTTCTAATTTCCCCAATTTCCTGAGCCTATAATTCAAGCATGCAAAAAAAGATGTATTAGATGGTTTCCATATAGGCTTAAAATATGGCATAAAAATAGCAACTATCAACTGTAGGGAAGCAACTTCATACTGAAATTAAACAACTACCTAGTGCAGAGTAGGAACTTCATACTGCAGAGAAGCAACTACCTACTGTAGATAAGCAACTACCTACTACAGAAAAGCAACTACCTACCGAAAGATAAAAAATGACAAGTAATAAGATTTAGCATGAGTACAATGTACATAGCATGGGTAGAACTTACATTAGAGTTGTCCGCTGTTTTTTTGGTTGCAACCCTTCTCCCCTTGTTCTTTGGATTCTTCGCCATTTCAACAATATCACCAATAGGTTTCTTTGCAATTGTCTTTTTAGACTGCTTCGCAGGAGGCGGTCCACGATTAGCCAGAGCCTTCATTTTCTTTTGCTTAGTAGGTTCATTCGTAGGTGGAATCTTAGTTTGTTGGCTCCCTGAAGATGAGCCCCCACTTGATGATGGATTAGACCCATCCATCATGCAAACCTGCTTAACCAAATAGCATGGAAACACAGAAAAGAGTTTTAAAACTTTAACTAGCAACTTCTTATTGGATGTATGAAACAAACATGTTATATTTAGCAACTAATTATGTCAAATAAGCAAACAGACAGGTCTGGTTAAGCAAAACTGATCATGACATGAAAAACAGTACTTATAAGCACGATGATAATAAAAACTGTGCAGCTACTAGTACAATATAGTCAACAAACATGTTTGGCAAACCAATTACTTATGTCATAGCACCTACTAAATTCCAGGCAACCAACTTCTATTGCCATGCAGGCAACAAATAATGTCAGGTTCAACAACTAATAAAATATCAGACACAAATTGTCAGATTGAGCAACTAATAGTGAGAGACAAACAACTTCTATTATCATGTAGCCAACAAACTTGCCAGGTTGAGCAACTAAAAAATGTAAGACAAGCAACTTCTATTATCACGGACTAAATCATGATCCTTGTCACAGACTAAAAAACAACAACTTCCACTAGCAACTAATACTTTCATGTATGAAACAAACGATGTTTGAACTGGCAACTTATTTATCAACAAAAGCAACTAATCAATAGAAAAACAACTAATCAAACTACTAAATCAACTAGTAATGTGAGCAACTAATAGTGTGAGACAAACAACTTCTATTATCATCTAGCCAACAAACATTGCAGGTTGAGCAACTAATAGTGTGAGACAATCAACTTCTATTATCATCTAGCCAACAAACATTATAGGTTGAGCAACTAATAGTGCGAGACAAGCAACTTGTATTATCACAGACTAAATCATGTTCATTATCACAGACTACGAAACAACAACTTCTACTAGCAACTAATACTGTCATGTATGAAACAAACATGTTTGTACTGACAACTTATTTGAAAGCAAAAGCAACTAATCAAACAAAAAAGCAAACTAATCACCCAAAATCATATCCTATTCCTCTGGTAACAGTGCGCATCAAAATCCCCCTCAGATCCCCTTCCTTAATGCGCCAATCCACCCCCTACAAAAGCATGAATGCGCTTCATATAAACCCTACAGAGCAATCCACTGTGAAATCGAAACCATAGAGAACCACGCAACATCACAGGCGAACCCCCTGCCGCCAATCCACCTCGAGAGAACCACACAAATCTCGTGAAAAAACATAATAGAGGAGACAAAAATCATGGGGATTCATGGAATCAGAAGGTACCTAATCTGTTGTCGTGCTCGAAATGTGCCAAAAATGTGCCCGCCCAACGTCAATCGTCAGATTACGCCGAGAATCCCCGAGAAAATCAACGCCTCCACCGCCTCCACTCGCTGATGTAGACCTCCCCCGGCCGCGCGCTAGTTCCCCCTCGCCGGAATGGCTCCACCACCGCCTCCAATCGTCGGAGAGACAGGAGGGAACCGCCCCCGCACTGCGGTTTGGATCAAGGAACCGAGAGAGAGCAGCGAGAGCGTGAGAGAGACGGGGAGTTAATGCGCGTGATGCGCGGAGTGGGGGAGAAATAGTCAAAAAACAACCTGGCCCGTTACCCCACGTTGCCACGCTGGACAACGTCCGTTACAACCGCGTGTGCGACGTACGCGCTGCGCCTCCGTTTCGTAGCGCTCCGAGCTCGTCGAACGAGCGCCCGCGCGCCGACAAGTAATAAGGAAAAAATATACACACCTTTCTCTCCCCTCTTTAGAGAATCTCCACTCGCCTACCTAGGACGCTGATCCGGACGCCGAATTTAGGCCCGGACACTGAAAATTGAGCCCAGTCGCGTACCCAGGAACATGTTTTTGGCCGGATTTGGGACAATTTTGGTCCGAACTACCCAGGCCGAACCCAGGTTCCCCGGGTACGCCCTGTGAATGCCGGACGCAGCGAACTCGGCGAAAAAATGAAGCGGCGCGTGGACCCGCCGAGTCAGCGACGGAAGCCGAGTCGTCGTCATTCTTGGAAACACGCGGCGACCACCGGATATTAACTGCCCGTCGCGTCGGCCATGCGTCGCCGAATTACCGCGCCATCGCCGCCGCCTAGGCTCCAGCAACGGACCGACGGGCACTAACTTCTCGACGTTTCCCCTTTCCCGCCCTCGCCGCTACACCCCTCTCGCCCTCGCCGCTACACCCCTCTCGCCCTCGCCGCCCACCTTGGCCTATATAAGCCGTACCCCTCACCGGAGTTCCTCACACTTTCTCACAGCTGCCCCAGCCCACCAGCCCGAACTCCGGCGAACACTCTCTCACAGCTTCCCTCCCCCAGCCATGGCCGAGCGATACCCCGACGATGGTGCGGCGGCGAACGGCTTCGGCCGGCGCACCCTCTAGGCGTGGGAGGCGTGCCTGCTCTACGAGGCCGACTATATGGCGCCGCCGGACACACTGAACCCTACAGGATGGAAGCTAAGCGCCGGCGGCATCCCTATCCCGCCGGCGCCGACGCCAGAGGAGCTACCGTACGAGATCCAAGAGTACATCGACGCCATGGACGACCCCTCCACCGTCGAGTCACCCAACAACCTCCCGTACTGGGAGCAATTCTTCGCGGACCGCCGTGCCCAGGAGCTCGCCTGCCACGAGGGGCCGCCGAACGAGTCGCCGCAGAAGCGAAACAACTCGACGGGTCGCCGGCGTTGGTGGAGCACGCCAGGCCGGACGCTGAAGGCGGTGCTGGAGCACATCAACGCCGGGAACACGTCGCGTCTCGGCTTCCCGCACACTCCCACGCCGGCGTCCAGGTTAGGGCGGCGTCCTCCGACGAACTGGATGCCGAGGAGGATGGCCAGCATGAGCTCCTCCTCCTCCGCCTTGGCCTCCCACTCCTCGGGCACCACGCCGACTGCGCCTTCACCAGGGCTGCGCCCAGTCAAGCGTGAGGCGAGCTTACCTGTACGCTCGCCGCCGCGGACACGCTCACGCGGCATCGTCATCGGCGAGCCACGCATGACGGCGTCACCAACCGGACACCTGCGCCTTCGCCGCCCGAAGATTGAAGGCTTGGCACCGCCTGACGACAACGCCTTGAGGATGGCGCTGAAGCAGTCGCTCCGTGACTCGGCGCCGCAGCCACCGTTGGTGGAGCCATCATCGCCTGACATCCTGGAATGGTCCAGGAAGGACTGGGAGGAGCAGGAGCGACAACGCGTCCACCTCCTGCAGTAGCAGGCCGAGGATCAGGCGGCCCGAAGACGGGCGTTGTCCGGGCGCGAGCTCGCCTACCAGGGCGCCCCACTCTTCATCCTCGACGACGACGAGGAGGACGACCCTTCCTACCAGCCGTGGAGGTGCGGCGACCTAGGCCAGGAGAGCTCCGCCAGCACCAGCCGCTGAGCGACGACGACGACGACGACATCGAGGATGATGGCCGGGCCAATCCTGGCTACATGGTGTTCTACAGCAACTTCGACATGTAGAATGGCGACGGCACCGACGAAGGCTACAACGACGGCCTTTTTTAGTTTATTATGTACTTTAGTTTAAATCCGATGTAATCCGTCTATATTCGCCCGTCTTAATGAAATTCGCCCATCTTTAGGCCTGGACATAAAACCCGAAACTCGATGAGTTTAACGAGCACTCATTTGCTCGGCTCATTCGAAATCGACTCGTTTCCTTAACGATCCGAGCTGAGCTGCAATTTTTGCTCGATATACTTAATGAGCTAAACGACCGAGCTAACAATATTCATGAACTACTCGTTAAACTCGGTAACAACCAAGGTATAACCCACTTATGTCTAATTTGACAGCCCATTTAATACAAACAGCTGGCCCAGTAAGACCAATCGATCAGGATTCAGGAGCGAGAGGCCGAGAGCGACCGTCCGACTCCTTATTTCTCCCGATCAATTATTTCTCGTTTTTCTCCTAGACTCCTCATCTCCCGTCCCTAGTCGCCACCGTGGTGCCATCTTTATCAGTCTAGATCTTTTGACCGCGACGCCGACCGAGCCTTGTGGTAATAACTATTGTTTTAATTATCAGTACACATCTATCTGAGGCGGATGTATTTTCTTAACGAATAGCTCGTGATCGCTCGTTAACATCTAACGAATCGAGCCGAGCTTTACTTTTTGCTCATTATCCTTAACGATTTTAATGATTCAAGCCTTAACGAGCCGAGCCATAATGAGTCGAGCTACTCGATAGTCCAGACTCGATCTGGTTACGCGAATGGAAAACTTAGCATGCCCAGCCGAAAACTTGTTTCTTCCGAAGAAAAAAAGTCCGATTTTCGGCGTCTGGGTTCGCCCCAACGAATGAAGATGCTCTTAAGACCATGTACTATGTAGTCTTAAAGCGGTTCATAGAGCTCTTTGAACCGGCTCCATACATAGCAGGGCGTCGGTTCACGTCGTCTGACAAGAAAAGCGACTCAATATGTTGGTTCGACTCATACGCATAGAAAAATGAATTTCAACCGATCGTGTGGTCCGGCTAGCTTCGAGACGGTCTGTTCCCCAAGGATATGAAGGAGAGTAAAGAAGTGTACTTTTATTTGAGTCGAGCCCCATTGGTGAACTTTGGTGCGGTTCTATACATAGTAGGAAAATGACCATCGACTCAAACCTGACAATGTTTTCCATTGAATCGGCGCGACGTAGTACATGGTCTTATCGTCTTCAACCCCAACTACCACCCCACCCACCCACGCACCTCCAGCCCCGCCCTCTCTCACGAGCAAGCAGCACATAGCGCCGTTGTGGTCGAGTCCTGCCGCCGCTACTGCCAACTGACGGCGGCAATCACAGCCCTCTGCTTTTCTTGGTCCAATCTGATACTTCCGCGCCGCCGTGTCCCGATCCCATTTCTCACTTCCAAGTCAAATTGAAAGATCGCGACACCTCAATCTCTCGATTCCGGCCGACGACGCCGTCAATCGACACCGGTGACCAAAGGTACTCCTGTTGTCATACTCATGTGGTTTCCCCATCGCCGTCTCACAGATTTTTCCTCTATTGTTTCCAGCGAAATCGAATTCGCCGACTGCCACTACCGCCCGCCCAAATCCTGAATAGGCCACGCCGCCCGCGGCTTCCGCTTCTCCATCTTCGACCACCTCGACTTCTGTCTCCGTCATCGACGTCATCTGTTCTTGCCACCACCAAAGCCTGTATGCGACCGTCCCGTGTATATTGATTGTTCACCTTCAACACATCTTCAGGCCGAAGTTGGGGAGCATCCGTTCAGCGTATCGTGCCACCGAGCCATACATACAAAATAGTTCTGCGAGTTGAGCTCTGATTTAGCGCCACACGGAAACCATGGAGGTGGCTCTGGTGAGTGCAGCCACAGGGGCTTTGAAACCTGTCCTGGTAAAACTGGCCGCTCTGCTGGGCGAAAAGTACAAGCGTTTCAAGAAGGTGCATAGCGAGATCGATTCCCTCACCCGTGAACTCGCCGCCATGCATGCATTTCTCCTGAAGATGTCTGAGGAGGAGGATCCTGAAGCGCAAGCTACAATATGGATGAATGAGGTAAGGGAGCTGTCTTACGACATGGAGGACTCAATTGACGAGTTCATGCGATGTGTTGATGATAAATCTGTTGAGCCAGATGGCTTTATACAGCAGATTAAGTGCTCATTGGGGAAGATGAAGGCCCACCACCGCATTAGCAATGAGATCAACGATTTGAAGAAGAGATTGATCAGACCTCCTCCAAAACCAGTCATACAACTATTGATCTTAGATCTCTTGCTATGTTTGAGCATGCGTCAAGACTTGTCGGAATTGATGAACCGAAGACGGAGCTTATCAAACTGTTGATGGAAAAGGATGAATGTCCATCAACACAACAACAAGTGAAGGTTCTCTCGATTTTTGGATCGGGAGGAATGGGCAAGACGACTCTTGCAAACCAAGTGTACCAAGAACTCAAAATGCAATTTGAATGCCGAGCTTTCATATCAGTGTCAAGATACCCAGATATGATGACCATCCTAAGAACTCTTCTTAATGAAGTGAGCAATCAAGGTTATGCTAACACTGAAGATGGGAGCATACAACAACTTATAATCAAGATCACTGATTTCCTAGTTGACAAGAGGTACACCTTGTTGCTCTTAATTTTATATTGTATGATACTAAAAGTATGTAGACTCAATTCATTATTCTTTAATAGCTTTACAATAGAATGTTATGATTGGATGATCCAAATTTTCTTTATTGAGGATCGTCTTGATGTAAAACAATAAAATAAATAAACTAAAATAAAAAGGACCTAGAGACATTGTGACTTCAAATCGATAATCTATCCAGGGAGTCTCTATGCATAGCTTAGTTTAATGAATCTCTCAGCTGCAACTGCAAGGCCACATGGTGCTACAGTGTTTTGCTATAATTGGTTGCCGAATTTGTGCTCACTTTGCTTGGCAGTTGGCAAACTTGTGCTCTCGTTGTTTCATAGAATTGAATACTCACATTAGTTGGAAAATTTAGAATGCACTCGTCATTTGGGAAAGTTAGGACTATGCTCTTCGCTAGGGGGGTTGGTAATTGGTATAGTGCTCTTTCTGTAAGAAAAGTTCCGCTCTCATCTGTTGGAGTACCGGATATGATATATAACAGTGACACAAGCCACCAGGACTGCAGCCATGCTACGCCACGGTAAGGACGGGTTCTTCATTTCAAAATATATTGAGAAACTAAAAGAACTACACAAATGATCAAGCTACCAATTGATGAATACACAAAAATAAACACTTAGACCAGTTACCAGTTTGTTTGTTCCTGTTGATCGCTAACTGTGGCATCCACCAGAATCGCTCTGCCGAGTACTGCCCTCTTGCGTGCGTGCCACTGCCTACCGGCCGAGCATAGATCCCTGACCAAGTCTATGGTTCGTTTGAGCCCACATGATATGCAGTACTAAGGAATGGGGATCGTCTGTACGTGTACCGCCACCACACGAGCAAGAGACGGAGACAGAGATTTCACACACATAATCAATCCGTGCCTTACTGGAATATACTCACCGGTTGGTTTTGCTCTCAGCCTCTCACGTAACTTCTAGTGGGACCTTATTGGGCCACATTCACACCATAAGGTCCAGGTTGGTATGTAAGACTTATCCTGAATTCCCGAAGGTTGTAACCTTTGTATTTTTCTTCCTCACCGAACTGATGAAGAAAAGCTCCAAGTCATAGTTGATGAATTTTGTATATCTATTTAGCAATTTTTGAGCTGAAATGGAGAGTAGGATTGAGCCTTACGAGGTGTAGCAGGTAAAATCGCCCTCGCCGCAGTTTTACCTATGAAGCCGACCGTTTCTGCACCAAAAATTGTTTCACAAGTGAGCGTAATAATTCAAATCATATCCTATTATTCCCATGAATAAATAAACAGTGTGGATCTCAACTTTACATAAGTAATCTACATTGTTTTCTTTTCTTGCTCTCAATTAATGTGATAGTTTGTAGGTTTTTTTTCCTGATTTGTGTACATAGTGCTGCATTGGATAGGTATATAGACGCTCTTTTAGCTCTTGTAACGGGTTCTATATTTACCTCCCATTGTCAATGACAACAAGTTTATTTTCCTTCCATTTGGTGCATGCTCCCTATAGTAAAACCATGCTAACATCACGCATAAAATCATGTGCAGGTACTTTATTGTCATTGATGACATATGGGACATGAAAACATTGGAAGTCATTAAGTGTGCATTCCCCGTAAACAGTTATGGTAGTAGAATAATCACCACTACCCGCTTGAATGATGTCGCTCATTCATGGCTCCGTTCACCATTCAATGGTCATATTTATAATATAAGGCCTCTTAGCATGGCGCACTCAAGATGCTTATTCAACTCCGAAGATTATTCAACTCCGAAGATGATTGCCCTCCACATCTTGAAGAAGTTTCTGAACAAATATTAGAAAAATGTGATGGCCTACCTTTGGCGGTCAATGCTATTTCTGGTTTATTGGCAACCAAAGTGAGTACAAGAGATCAATGGGATAAAGTGAAAAATTCAATTGGTCGTGCACTTGAAAGGGGTCCTAGTGTCCAAGGGATGATAAAGATATTATCTCTCAGTTACTTTGATCTTCCTCCTCATCTTAAATCTTGTCTATTGTATCTGAGTATATTTCCAGAAGACAATATTATTAGGAAGGATAATCTGATAAAGAGATGGATTGCTGAAGGATTTATTCACGAGGAAGGCAGATATGCCTTACATGAGTTAGGAGAAAGGTGTTTTAATGAGCTGGTCAGTAGGAGTTTGATCCAACCCCAAGAGCCAGATGTATATGGAAAAGTGGAGAGTTGTAAAATTCATGACACAATTCTGGATTTCATCATATCCAAGTCCATTGAAGAGAACTTTGTTACATTAGTTGGTGTGCCCAATCTAACTATTCAGGCACAAACTAAAGTTCGTCGGCTCTCTTTGCACGCTGCCAAACAAGGACATTCTATCCTATCCAAGGGCCTAGTATTGTCCCATGCCCGATCACTTAATGTATTTGGGGATCCAAGGAAATTCCCTTCTCTAGATAAGTTCAAACATTTGCGTGTTCTGGATTTGGGAGATTGCTACCAATTAGAAAACCATCATCTTGCAAATTTAGGGAGGCTTTTTCAGTTACGGTATCTAAACCTCAGGGATACCGGAGTAAGTAAGCTCCCGGAACAAATCAGAAACCTATTGTGCTTAGAAATGCTAGACTTGAGAGGCACCGATGTATGGGAATTACCGACAGATATTCTCAGTCTCGGGAAATTAGCACATCTACTTATTGACAACCATGTTAAGCTTCCTGATGGACTTGTCAAGATGCAAGCATTGGAGATGCTGGAACAGGTCGGTACTTTCGAGCAGTCACTTAATTGTCTGCAACAACTTGGCCAACTAAAGAATCTGAGGAAGCTGCACCTTGATTTTCAAGATTATGATGACACAGAAGTTAAGAAGGAATGCATGGAAGCTATTGTCTTTTCTCTCAGCACACTAGCGACACACAACCTTCGTTCTCTTACAATTGTCAACGATGACGGCTTTTTACTGAAAACTTGGTGCCCGGCTCCGCTTAGCCTCCAAATACTTCTGACCTGGCACTCAATCCTCCCAGAGGTTCCAACATGGCTGGGTTACCTTGTCAACCTCCAACAGTTACGTCTTGAAGCGGTTAGATTCATGCAAGAAGATCTTCACATCCTTGGAAGCTTACCTGCTCTGTTAATTCTTTTCCTAGAATCAGTGAGTAGTTATGGGAAGCTGAAGGTCAGTGGTGAAGTTGGGTTCCGTTGCTTGAAGCAGTTTTCTTATTACCTATCGAGTGATGCAATAAACCTCATGTTTGCACCTGGTTCTATGCCCAAGCTAGAAAAAATCGACATTCGTTTCCATGCATCAGGGACTCGTAATTTTCATTTTGGAATCGAAAACCTCCCCTGCCTTATTACTGTGAAATGTCTAGTAAGAGGCTGTACCAGTTCGGAAATAGAGGGCGCAAAGGCTGAAATGCAGAAAGCAGCAAGCGGACATCCAAACCATCTTAGTCTATCCTTCAGAACGTTGATTATCTAAGGTGGGTAGTTACAACATACAAGCCCCACACCGTGCCACTGGAGGTACTGCTAATTCTCTCCCTAACAAAACCATGTTACTTTCCCATGATTAATGTTCATCTTCCGTTTTGCCTCGTATAACCTATCTGCATATCCTTCAGGAACAGGCCGCTGCGGTCAAATCCAGGTTCATCACTTCATTTTTGGACGGACGGTTCAGCAGGTTTTTGCAATGAATGCGTCCAAATTCCTGTTGATATGCTACGATGGATGGATCCTGAATGACTGCAAGTACCTATTCAGTTCTATATTTATGTTACACCCTCAGACCCATATTAGTTGACTCAAATTTATCTAGATTTGAATAAATCTAGACACTATTTAGTATATAGGTTCATCCAAATTTTGACAAATCCAAGTCAACTAATTTAGGTCGGAGGGAGTAGAGTTTTTCGGCTACTCCTTTTACCGTCGGTGAATGTAAATGGGATCTACCTCTAATTCTGTTGTGTATTGTTGAGTTTTTATCTAGAAGTAAAATAATGTGTGAGGATAGTTGTTTTCGTTCTAGTACCTGTTGCGGTCGCTACAAGAATGGCGATGGGGTGAGCCAGGTCCGGGAGGCCTAGCCTATCAACAACTCGTTGCTAGACAAGATTTTTGTCTAGTGATTTAATTATTTGTGTCTCTGGAAATGTAACTTGTACGCATTTGGCCATGGACTTGAAGATAGTATTTTAGATATTCCGCTGCTATGTGTAATCTTAACTAAGATTAGCCTATGAGGCATCTTATGTAAATATGTAATCTATAGTCATGCGATCACCTGTATAATACTTTGTGACCAATATAATAGATGTTGTTTATTTGATACTTGTCAAATTATACTCCATGATGCACTGTCATGGGATCATGCCAAGTGTGCCTGGAGCTATCTACCAAAGAATTTTGTAGCGAGGGGAGTTTTTGTAAAAAACTCACTGCTAGAGACTGGTCAAATCACATCAGCGAATACATAACTCTACGAGATACAGTGAACGTAGATATTAATTACTACTAAGGTTGGTGACTATCAAAATTGAGTGCCAAGTTTAGATTCTGTGCGTGATTTTTTTTTTGACAATCAATACCACTTTATATTATAAATAATGGATAGAACATGGTAGAGATATGAGAGCTATCTTAAGGGATTACAAAACAAACTCTAAAAGAAACGAGCAAAATATTTAGGTCTTTAAACTCTTCTTCATACAAACAATCTTGTATTCTTCTAAAGTCGGCTGGAGAAAAACGATGTAGATACCAAACCATAGACATATAAATACCAACGAAGGTTTTTCCATAATTCGAGTCCATAATTAGAGTATTCAATCAACATCGGTAAGAGTACAAACACCAGTATTTCAAGGAAAAACAACCGAACAACTTTGTCGACACCGCTGGCGAGCCGTGAGTATGAACCACCATTGTTGAGGATATAACATCCGAGATAAATATCACAGGGATAATTTTCCTCACGACAACCATGGAAAAATCCAAAATCAATTCGGCGAAGCAAGATATGAAAACCTATAGCTAGAGAAACTTAATCTTCCAGTATCACCCATTGACGCCATAAAGAAGATCTTGTCACCAACGAAATACCGAAGATCACTTGAAGCGGGGGCCAAGAGAAGACGACTAAAACCCTAAGTTAATATATGAAAATATTATTTTGTTGAAAACTCAACTCATATATCGGGTCGCCCACATCTCTAGTACCGATGAGGCGATGTTACGGCTGGAGGAGGGTAACCAATCTATGAAGAATATAGAGGAGGTGGCTAGATTTTCCTCTGCGGAGGCAGCGGCTCCCTTCCGCGAGAGCAAAACCAGATCAATCTGTTTCAGCTGTTCCGTGTGTGAATTTTACTTCTTTTTTTGAAACATGTGAAATTTTTGAAAGGGACACGCGAAACATGTGATTTTTTTTGAAACATGTGAATTTTACTCGTCATTCATTAAACCCGGATTACCGTATTAGTGCTTTGGAAAAGGGACACGCGAACGCGACAATTGGTCGAACCAGACCAGGTAGCAGGACGGCAGCGTCGCGTCGGACTCGGCACCCACGAGAGACGAGATCCGAAGCCGACCCCTGCACTCCACCGGCAGTAGCGCCACCATCCCCACCATCTCCGATCCAGGCGCCGGCCCCCTGCGATGGCGTTCCCGTCGGGCGGCGGCTCCACGGCGCGGCTGCTGACAGTGCCGGCGCTGCTCCTCCTGCTCTCCTCCGCCGCGCTCCTCGTCTTCCTCCTCCTCCCCGCCATCTCCCCGAACCCCTCCACCTCCACCGGGGCCCACCTCTGCGCCTGCACCGACCCCGTCACTACCCACACCACCACCAGCGTCACCACCACCACCACCACCGCCTCCCCGGCCCCCGTCACCACCTCCCCCGACGACGTCGCCTGGCTCAAGGCGCAGCTCGCCTCCAACTCCCTCGCCCTTCTCGCCTCCACCGACGCCTGGCACCACCTCCGCAAGGGCATCAATCCCCGCACCCGCGAGCAGCAGCTCTTCGACATCAACAGGTATCATGCCACCTCGATTTCGATGCTTCCCCTTACCGTGAAGCATTAGATCGACCATGTTGTGCTACGATCGAGTTAGTTCCTGGCGCATTCCTAGTTCCAGGGCTTCAGAAAGTGAAATTGGCATCTCAATGTTGTACCTGAATACACTGCAGGCACCACGGGATCTCTCATTATCCAGACGAAGAGGCGACCAACCACACCGCGCTGCCTTGCCCTGGGGAGCTCCTTGTTGAGGAGCACCACAGTAATTACGGCGAGCCATGGGCAGGTGGCCGTGATGTTTTCGAGTTCCTGGCTAATGCATCCACCCTCATGCCCAAAGACCAGGTTCTCGAAATCGGGTGTGGGACGCTCCGTGTCGGTCTGCATTTCATCCGGTTCCTTGAGACTGGGAGGTTCCATTGCCTGGAGCGTGACGAGCTGTCTCTCATGGCTGCGCTTCGGTACGAACTGCCGTCGCAGGGGCTCTTGTACAAGCGACCGATGATTGTGAGAGGGGAGGATATGGATTTCAGCAAGTTGGGGGATACTGTCATGTATGATCTTATCTATGCAAGTGCTGTGTTCCTGCACATCCCAGACAAGCTTGTTTGGACTGGGCTTGAGAGGCTCGCAGGGAAGCTGAGGCCACAGAGAGGCAGGATTTTTGTGTCACATAACATCAAGTTTTGCTCAAGATTGGGTGGTGACGAGTGCACGCGTCGGCTTGCGGAACTGGGGCTCGAATATGTTGGGAAGCACACTCATGATAGCTTGTTGTTTAACCATTATGAGATATGGTTTGAATTCAGGAGGCCAAAAGTTTAGATCTTGATGGCTCAGGAGGATACACAAGTTTGGTTTCTATTTTGCAGTTTTGGATGTGTGATGCAAAAAGCAAGCCATGCCCTGTACACTGAAGAGTTTTGACTTCGGACTGGAATCAATTTTTGCTCGACCCTGAGTTGAAGCATATGGGCTAAATTTACGATGGGAAGGTACAACTGCGCTAGAGTCCAGTTACATTTTGGTGAGTGATCTCTGAAGTCTCACTAAATTCACGATGGGATGGTACAACTGCACTAGAGTCCAATTACATTTTTGGTGGTGGTTTCTGAAGTCTTTAGCTTTAGTTACCACCAATTATCGGCTGTACTGTAATCTTAGTAATGTCTGGAAGATTTTTTTTTAAGTTGAGGTCAAACTGATATGTCATAGATTTTTGGCCATAGCCTCGTACAATGGCCAAGCAGCAATTGTATCACCACGCGATATTTAGTAAATTGTTACAAGGATAACTCTGCTATCCTGTTTCTGTATTTAATGAAAGGCCTGTCTGATCAATTACTTCATAAATTCACTTTGTTATGCTATGGTATCTTGATGAATAGTTTCATGCCTATGCACCTATATTTATTCTTCATTATCAACTTTGGAATTGGTGTTATCGTGAAATGGTACTATCTCTTTGTGTGGTGGCTGGAAAGTGAACATATCTGATTTCAGCTTTGTTTCCTGTCTTGCCTGTCAAAGTAAGACCGTTCATATATATGAAGTTGCAATACATTTACCTAAGTTGTTGGTACCTAGGACAACTCATCTTTATTAGGATTTATGATGATGTTGGGTGAAGCCCAATTATTCTTCAGCTACCACAGTACACCACACACAGCTATAACTTTTTAATCAGCATGATCTTATTATGTATGTTATCTGCATCTTCTTATGCTAGGGATTGCTTCTGACATCATCCTGGAGTCCATGTTTTCTCATGTAGAAGTTCTGTGTGATTTCATACTCCCTCCGTTTCAAAATATAAGATGTTTTAGCTTTGTGAAGCAAATGTATCTAGACTTGTTTTAGTACGTAGATTCACTCAACTTTGGAATGAATCTAAATCCTAAAAGAAGTCCAGATTCATTTTCTTCACAAACCTAAAACATCTTATATTTTGAAACGGAGGGAGTACATGCCATGGCAGGTCTCTGGTACAAGCGTCTAATAATTAATGTCCATGATGTCTCAGTTTGGTTTCTATTGCAATTTTGAGTGTGTGAAGCAAAAAAAAAGCAAGCCATACCCTGTACGCTAATGAGTTTTGACCTCGGACTGGAATCAATGATTGCTCGGCCCTGATTTGAAGCATGTGCACAGCATTCATGATGAGAAAGGTACAACTGCGCTAGGGTCCAAGTGCATTATGGTGAACGGTTGCTGAAGTCGTTAGCATTAGTTACCAACAATTATTGGCTGTGCTGTAATTCTTAGTAATGTCTGAAAGTTTTCTCAGTAGTTGAGGTTAAACCTATATGTTACACATTCTTTATCCCAATAGCTCAATGGTCAAGCATCAATTGTGTATCACCACACAAGGTTTAGTAAATTGTGACAAGGATGCTATCCTGTTTTTCTATTTAACAAATGGCATGTTTCATCATGACTTCTAAAATACACTTTGACTCAGGTATGTTATCGTATATTGGTGAATAGTTTAATGCCTACGCATCTCTCTATTTCTTCATTATCCATCTTGGAACTGGTGATTATCCGCTGTTTCTGTAATTAACAAAAAGCCTATCGAATCAATGAGGTCAGTACACTTTGCTATGCTATGTTATATTGGTGAATAGTTTGGTATGTATGCATCTATATTTATTCTTCATTATCCACCTTGGAATTGGTTTTATCATGAACTGGAAATATCACTTCGTGTGGTGACTAAAAGTGAACATGTCTGATTTCAGCTTGCTTCCTGTCTTGCTTGTCAAAATAATACCATTCATATGTATGCAGTTGCAATACGTTTTACCTTAGTTGTTGGTACCTAGGACAGCTCTTCTTAGTATTTATAATACATTTATGATGATATGGAGTAAAGTCCAATTATTCTTCAGTTACCATTAGTGCTCCACATCACAGGTAAAACTTTTTAATCAGCATGGTCTTATTCTGTATGTTATCTGCCTCTGCTCCTTATGCTAGGGTTTGCTGCTTACCTCATCCTCCAATCCATGTCATCTCCTGTAGACGTTCTGTCGGATTTCATACATGCCATATCAGCGTACGTGGACAATGTTTGGTATACAAGCGTCTGAAAACTAATGTGCATGATGATTACACCCAGTTTTATCTGTGCTTTTTTCCTTTGCTGGGAGTTTTATCTGTTTTGTTAGCAAAAACCATAATGCTGAAAAGTCAAAAGTGCTGAAATGAGGGATAAAACCGTTCAGCACTTAGTCACACCTGAGTCCATTATTGATGCAAGAATGATTCTTCTGATTATAAATACAGAAATCTCGCAGTATCTCACCAGTCACCAAGTTGCTGTGGACCTGAAAACGACACCATTGATTCCAAGGAGATCCACCGCCACTTCCAGCATAAGCCTGGAGCATATGCCTCTTGTATCATGGGTCATGGGTTTGCTTGATTTTCAGTTGGGGGGTCTCCTAAGATGCCGACATATGACCCTTCTGGTCCATCACCTGCGGCCCTATCAAGTTGCAGTTTTATTTCTGCTTTCCGGGGCTAAAAGTATGGCTTTCTTCCTCTCTATTGTGGAGCATAAATGAAATAATTTGCCATCGTCCTTCCTTGCCCCTGATAGCGATCTTCTGCCTGCCCGTTGATTTACTAGTGTTCATCTCCTTTTCTACCTTTATTCTCTCTCTCTCTGAGGCAAATGTAATGTTACTTCATGTGGCGGTTGCTCTTATTAGCTATTGATCAATCATTTTTTCTGGTTTCTCTTATCAAGGTGAACTTCTCATCCACTTTGAGTTTGCTGCCGCCAAATTCAAACTACTAGCTCAGTAGAGTGCTGACCCTGACAGAGCAGTGGCATCAGCAGTACCGGGCTTTTTGTCGAAATCTGACAATGAATTCCTGGCAAATTTTGGGTGTGGCAAGTTGCT
This sequence comes from Avena sativa, assembly GCA_916181665.1. Lineage (NCBI taxonomy): Eukaryota > Viridiplantae > Streptophyta > Magnoliopsida > Poales > Poaceae > Avena > Avena sativa. The sequence continues at coordinate 33,671,763 of OV702289.1, read as the reverse complement.
CTGAACGACAGCAACGCTGTATCTCCCTCCAGCCGGAAACGAGAGGCGGGCGAAGCTTGAGGACGAAGGGGGATCCCTCGTGGATCGTCCTTTCGTCGTGGCATCGGGGGGACGTGCCGGTGCAACCGCCGTCGACAGGGACACTGGTTTGTGCAATTGTACCATTCGGATCGCTTTCACTGGCTTTCCAAATGTCAAGTGGGGTGATTTGTCACGTGCTCACTCAATTCATCAACGGGGAAGAAGCCGATAGACAAGAAGACCACTGTGGCCATCTTCGCTGCATTATGGTGCGTCACCCGCCTCCATGGCTCTGCCTGAAAATACGTCTGGTTCTGGGACCGTTGGTCTCGTGAATCTGGACCTTCTTCCAGCCCAATCTCCTCTGGAGATTCCGTACCAAAGAAAATTGCTCTTGAGTGCACACACTTTCTGAATCGTACACTAGACGTGTTCGTAAATCTGTTAAAATTTTCAACAAAAGTATCAAGCACATGGATGTTCAGTTGAAACTTAACGCTTGAAACGTGCTCGTGATTTCGGTTAGCTGTTGACCATCGGTTATTGTTTTCTCATGTTAATTAAGGTGAACAATGTGCTCTCTTGCCTCGCATCCGAGTTTCCTGTCGGCAAATCCTAGCTCAGCGAGTGCTGACGCCTTGTTTGCTCGAAGCATCACAGAACACTAGCATCGTCAGCGCTTCCGTCAAAATCTGGCCATTAATTCCTGGCAAATTTCAAGATGGCACTTGCTCTGGACGACAGTAACAGCATATCACCGGTCTGGATTTTTTTACAAATATGACCCTCTGCAATTCGCCATCGCCAAAAATACCCTCCTCGCACCGCAAAAGCCAAAAATGCCCTGGCGGGATGCTGAAAAGACGACACGTGTCACCTCCCGCCATGGGGGGTGGCGGGATGTTCCTCCCGCCACAGGGGGTGGCGGGATGTTCCTTTCGCCTTTGGCGGTGGCGGAATGACGCCGTGGGGCCCACCAGTGCCAGCACGAAGTCGAACCTCCCGCCAGCGCCAAGTCGAACCTCCCTGTTGGCCTGGCCGTGGGGCCCACCTCATCCCGCCATTCCCCATGGCGGAAGGAACATCCCGCCACCCCCTGTGGCGGGAGGAACATCCCGCCATCCCCCGTGGCGGGAGGTGACACGTGTTGACTTTTCAGCCTCCCGCCAGGGCATTTTTGGCTTTTGCGGCGCGAGAAGGGTATTTTTTGCGATGACGAATTGCAGAGGGTTATGTTTGTAAAAAAATCCCCCTAAGCCAGCCCGTACCACGTAAAATCAGTCTAATCACCTGACCCACACCAGACCATTTTTTCTTTGCGAGGATCCAAGCCGCCCCGAACCAAATGATTAGTCCAACCGCACCCAGACCGCACCATAGCAAATTTTGGCCTGAACCCATGGATACAACCCGTGGACTGAGAGGAACGCCTAAAAGACTTTGCGCGCCGCTGCAGCCTGCAGGGGATACGAGGGTCAGCTGCTGGGAGCGTGGAGTTCGGTGCGGAACCGATCGATCTGTGCGGGTTGAACCCACGGGTTTCAGTCCATTTCTAATCTTTTGAGCTTACTCCAGACCGCACCGCTCCAGACCGTTTTATTATCAGCCCGCACTGCTCCAGTCCGTGACGCTACAATATCCATTTGAGACCAGCCCAATCGATGCCATAGCAAAACTCACACCAAAATGACCACTTGGACCCGCACCATTCTCAGCTTGATTGGACATGCCGGTGCAACCGCCGTCGACGGAGACCCCTCGTACTACTATTCGGATCTCTCCCCCTTCTTGTCTTTCCAAGCGTCAAGTGGGATGATTGTCACGTGCGCATTCAACGGGGGAAAGAATAAAGACAAGAACCTGTACGGCTCTACATACCAAGAACACTTGCGAGTGGTAATTTTCTGCTCTACAGGATTTTCTGGTTGGCTTAGCTCCCTCCGTCTCATCTACAACAACAACACTCATGGAAATTCGTTGGCCTCTCCAATCATGCTCACAACTTGGGAGATATGGAACGAAAGGTGTGCGATGGTGTTTCAGAGAGTTTCCACCATGCCTACCTTGGTACTACCTCCGTTCCAAAATATAAGACTTTTTAGATAGCTATTAGTATAGTAATTCTCTAAAAAAGGCTTACATTTCGGAACGGAGGTATTAGTTGATAAGATTAAATTTGAGGCGGCTTTGTGGAGCGCGGTGGGTGCTAAAATCTTAGGGCTCTCCGTCTCATCTACAACAAGGACACTCGGAGAAAATCGTTGGCCTCCCTAATCATGCGCTCACATCATGGAATATATGGAACAAAAGGAACCCGGAGGTGTTTCGCAAAGTTTTCACCATGGCTACCTTAATAGTAGATAAGATTAAATTCGAGGCAGGTTTGTGGAGTGCAACAGGTGATAAGCACTTAGGGCCCTCCATCTCATCTACAACAACGACAGTTCAAGAAGATCGTTGGCCTCCCTAGTCATGCTCACATCTTGGAAGATATGGAATAAAAGGAATGCGAGTGTGTTTCTCATTTACACCATGCCTACCTTAGTAGTAGTAGATAAAATTAAATTCGAGGCGGTTGTGAAGTGCGGCGGGTGGTAATTAAGCACTTAGGGTCAATTGTGTCACGAGAGTAGCCTTATGCCCAAGCTTTGGCTCCCATGTAACCGTTGTAAAACTATCCCTACTTTTTAAACTAGACGAGGCAAAACTTTTGCCCTCGTCTTAAAAAAATGCACCCTCTGTCGGGAAAGAATGCTGTAGATTACAACTGAATCTAAACAAATCTGTGATATCCTTTTTCGACAAAAAGAGTATATATATTCTCTCGATCCAACGTGTGTTCTCATGTGCCTCATACTATGGTTGCACGGTATGTCTGAGTGACGACCCTGGACGTGGTGCGTCGGCCGTGGTTTGGTAGCGTTTGCCTTGTGCAGTTTTGGTTGCAGGCAGTCGAGTCGTGCGGCGTTGCAACATGAGGGCAAGAGGTGATACATTGCAGATTCAGTCTAGAAAGGTGGTGTCGGTGGACCGCACAGGGATTGACGGAGGGCTTGCAATTCGGGATGGCGGCCCGAGAGTTTGGAGGCGTTGTGGATGTTGCCCTTGATGCAGCTCTCTTGGGGTTACTTTTTTCATCTATATGCGGGAGCGTTCCATGTCTATTTCTCCTACAGCAGTCGTGCCATCTTCTCTCCGACAATGATGGGTGGTGATGGTATTGTTGTATGCCTGTTTTTTCCCGAATTACTAGACCACTTTTTTCTTAATTAATAGATAAGCCAAATATTTTAATTTTTTAACCTAAAATCTAAGGAGAAAACATGTCCTCGCTAGTCTCTAAGCATGCACAAACATAAGTTGCCAAGGTATATTTTTTTTCATTGCATTTTTGGTTTTTTTTTCTGGATTTCTTTAGGTTTTTTCTTGCTACGTTGGATCCTAATCTTGAGAGCAGGAGAAACGTCGCGTGTCCACACCACCGCGGGAATGTTCGCGCGCTAGCAAACTCCTTTAACCCAAAATCTAAGAAGAAAATGTGCTCGATCTGGTGGGAGTAACATTTTTTCCCTCTGCATGTGCGACGCCCGCTAGCTGTTTTGTAGTTATGTGTGACCATGCTACAGTAGTGCGAGCCAGCGAGAGTGACACTGAGCGCTACCTCTCGGCTGGCCCTCTTGGCTCTCTGCATACGTAGGAACTTCGGAGCCGTCTCATCGACCTCCCCGAGACACCGATCTCTCCCTTTCGAGCCCGTCGATTCCGGTTCTTTACTGCGGCCGTCACACTTGTCCTCCCCCTCCCCCCCACCCGTCAAGCAACCGGGCCATTCATTCATGGCGTCCACGGACGCCCACCTCTCTCTCTTGTCGCTTCCGCGCGCGGTGTCTATTACAGCTGCCACCACCCAGACTGCCCGACAAGTCGAAGAAGAAGCGGAGAAAGCCATGTCTGGCATCGGCACCGTCTCCGGGGCTGTTGTTGCCGACACCACCGTGGACGTGGTGGCAGGGGCAGCGCCGGCGCCGACGATGGCGCCGTGTTACTTCTGCGGCGACACGCCGGCGGTGGTGTACTGCCGCGCGGACGCCGCGGGGCTGTGCCTGCCGTGCGACCGCCACGTGCACGGCGCCAACACGGTCTCCTCCCGCCACGCCCGCGCCCCGCTCTGCGCCGCCTGCCGCGCCGCCGGGGCCTCCGTCCGCCGCGGCGCCGCGCGGTTCCTCTGCTCCGACTGCGACTTCGACGAGAACCGCCGTGGCGCCGGACAGGACGGGGTGCCGCCGCCACTGCTGCTTCACGACCGCGGCACGGTGGAAGGGTACACCGGGTGCCCCTCGGTGGGGGAGCTCGCGGCCATCCTCGGCGTCGTCGCCCACGGGCTGGGCGGCGAGAAGGCGGCGGGCGACGAAGGGTGGTGGGCCGTCTGGGAGGAGCCCCGGGTGCTCAGCTTCGAGGACGTCATCGTGCCAACCACCTCCTGCCATGGCCTCCAGCCCCTCCTCACCTCCTCCTGCTCCCCCAAGGTTGGTACCGACGACACCCTCGGTTCAAACCTGTAGCGTGCAGTTACTGTCCACCATCCAGCAAAGAAAGTCTCTGATGGCTTGTGCATGTGCAAGAGCCGGAGTCCGCCCTACGGGGAGCTGGACGGCGAGGTTCTCCGGCAGCTCGGCGAGCTGGCCAAGTCGGAAGCGGCGGCGGCGTACGTCGAGGCCGAGCCGGCCGGCCATCTGCTGCCTCCATGGGCATCTTCGGGTTATGGTTTTGGGCATGGTGGCTTTGGAGATCTTGGGACTGAGGCGGTCAGCGAGGAGGCAGCGAGCATCACTGTACCTCGTCAGGTTTGTTCGTTTCTGTGACTTCACATTTTCAGGAACAAAAATATCTCTGAATTCACGCAACAAGATGTACACGTACAGCTGAACCCTGAATCTTTGAACCAGACGACTCATCGCAAACCCTTGAAATCTACTAAAAATACAACTCATCTTCGATTTGTCAGCATTAATCTTCTCAACTCCCACACCATCGCATTAATCAAGTGCAATCACAACAACGGAGACATGACTGGCTAATTAAGGATATTTTTAGCTGCAACCGACTTCACTGGTAGTACGCTAGTCCAATAATAGAGATGATTATGGTATTGTTAGTACGTTAATGATGTCTTGATTTCCTCAGTCCACCTAAATCAGCTTAAGTACAATATGCCATGATTTCCTCGGTCCACCTAAATCAGCATTAGTGTTGGATGTTAGCGGCGGCTAGAGAAGAGAGGTTAATCATGTCGCGGGAGTAGGCTTTAGATTTTAGAGTTAGAGTTAGAGTTAAGCGTGTGTGTGTGGTGTGGTCGAAGCCGGTGGCGGAGGACGGAAAAAATATAAGGTAGGGCGAACTCTAATAAAAGTAAATATCAAACTCGGTTTTGATGATCTTTGCGATCGACAACACCTTTTCAACTACTGTTGCTGCTACGAGTAAAAGCAATGCCAACTCAACCAGACGATAAACAATATGAAGCATTATCTATCATCCAAATATTAATATAATCTTCGAAGTCTTTAATTTTCCGCATATGAATAACGAATATCTTAAGATTATCTTATATAGGCTCATGCTCATAATAAGATAAATCTCCGTAAGCTAAGAAATCTTATTCACATTGAAACTATAAAATGAGTCACTTGGGTCAAGATAAGAAGTTCTGAAACAACTCTAACAACAACTCATCGAAGCAATAGTCAAAATTAGTTGTAATAGATTCTATATATAGAATAATAGAAAGTGTATATACTCCAAAATAATCAATAGTGACCTAGTGTCTTCTCGCTTTTAATGAGTTCTCACTCTTGTTACCAATTCGTCCATACTTAGGATTGTGATATCATTTTTACGCGAATTCAGATCTTTTGGGAGGGATCTCAACCATCATTTCTCTAATTGAACCAGAATGTCAATTAGAATTTTATATCAATACTATATAAAAACCAAAATAGAAACATAAAACATACACCATTATATAATTCGGGTTGGTTCTGGCCACATGGCATAAGATGGCCAAATTACTCTCGGGTCCTCCTTAAATACCCCATCTATGACATTGTTTAGAGTCTAGTTTTTATTAGATTGAGAATTAGAAGTTGCAAAGAGAAAGAGTTGGTTTAAAACTAGACAATACCAACACCTTATTTCGCTTCGGAATCAGTTTTGCGCAGTGTTCACTAAAACAAGCATAGCTCTCTCATACGAAATCCGTTTTCAGCGTATGACCACTCAAAATATTCAGAAAAAACATGTACATCTAAAGTTTCTTGCCCTACTGAGAGCTTCGCCCCTGGTCGAAGCGTTTGTTTGCAAAGTGACCTCGGTCTCTTGTAAACTATTGCTATCTTCTATAAAAAATTGGTAAGCTATTGGCGTAGTATCCAAAAAACCCAGAACAACTGATTCATGTTTTACCATCATGTTTTTCATCCCCATTACTATAGCAGCTGAAAAATTTCCAGTCCAAAAACACTGGATCTGTCACCTCATTCGACCTGGTCATGTCGCGTCACAGCCGATTGCAACGGCGTCATAGTCTTCTGTCGACCTGTGAGCCCTTGAAATCTGAAACTACAAATAGTCTTCGATTTGTGAGCACGTATGTATTGTAATAATGGGCCATGTCATAATGTTCAACTCCTGTACACGATCGAATTAACTGAGTGCAATCAGAACAATAGAGACATGAGTGGCTATAAGGATCTTTTCAGTTGCTACACTAGACTAATAGTAGACGTTATTATTATGATATTGATAGTACCGCTAATGATATCTTTGATTTCCTCGGTCCACCAAATCCCTTTCAGTACGTACAATTCCACAACATGACAGAACAACCAATTCATGTTACAGCATCTCATGTTTCACTCCCAACTATAGTATAGCGGTTGATATTCTTGCAAAATGACTCGAGCTGTCACCTTGTTCCACAGCACCATGAGGATCAGGCCTGGGATCGCAGCGGCGTCCTGCTGCCGGAGAAGCGCGAGCAAGCCCCGGCGAGCTCGCCGGCGGAGCCGAGCCTGTCGTCGTTCGTGGAGATAGCGGAAGTCTGCCCCGCCCTGAGCCGCAGCAGCAGCTGCAGCGTCGACGTCGCCAGCGGCGTGCAGCACGACCACCACCCGTCGTCGTCACCCGTGGCGACGGCAGCGGCGGCGCCGGAAGCAGAAGCGGCCCAGATGCAGCCCAAGATCGGCGGCGGCTACGACGTCGCCTACCCCGACCGTAGCATGGTGATCTCGCGCTACAAGGAGAAGAGGAAGAACAGGATGTGAGACGACAGATATGCCATGCCCACACCATGCATGATTCTTTTTCTTCCACCTCGTAGTAGTACTGAATCTAATTCCTTGCACGTTCTTGTGTTCTTGCTGTGGTCGCAGATTCGGGAAGCAGATCCGGTACGAGTCGCGCAAGGCTCGGGCGGACGGCAGGCTCAGGGTCAAGGGGCGCTTCGCCAAATCCAGCGAGATTTGATTTGATTTGATTGATTAAGCCGGCAGGTCTCTGTCGGTGGAGTACGTACTAGTACTACGTAGGGTGGGCAAGCGCTAGGAGGCAGCAGCGTCGCCATGGCATGCAGTGGCAGTGCTACCGCGTGCTCGATCGTCGCCTCCACCCGCATGACGCGTGTCGTCTCTCGATCATGCATTATGTTTCACCTAGTAGTGTATACTTTTTTTTACTTCACAGTGTTAGCGTGTAGTACATGTTCTTGTGATAGACTGGCTTCGACGGGTGGTGAATGGTGATTGGTGATGTTCAAGTTGAGTACGTGTCATGTTAAAAAAAAAGTTGAGTACGTGTGCCACAGTAATAATTTACACTGCGACCGGTGTGTGGGAAGGCAGGTCTCAGCCTTAATTAATCGGATTTGCTGGTTCTCGTGTGAAGTCTCGGTCACCTCTCGCTATTGGATTTATCTTACGATTCATATAACATAAGACTTTTATATGAGTTGCAACTATGTTGTAACTAGGATTTTAACTAGGTTGTAACTGAGAATTAGTATAAATTATATAAGTTGCAACTAGGTTGCAACTGAGAATTAGAACAAATAGTAAGATGATGTCAGCGATTTAGACATAAGAAGTTTTCAGGCACATGAGATCTAGGCATTCCCTTAATTAATTATTAGTTTGTCTTGGCTGAATTAATTTTATAATTTGGTAGGAAATATTTGCTACTCGTAGTAAAAAATGGTGGACCGAAATGAGATATACCATGAACGTGATTGGCTCATGAATTTGTAACGTAAACTGATTACAGTGCTAACAGATGACGTTAAAACATGTTTAGTTCGTTTCTTCTGGTATGCGATTACTCGGTAACGAATTACATCACAGTACAAATCTGAAAATCCTTCTAACCTCGTCTTCCCCCATGTGACGACTGGTACCTTCTCCCTCAATGCCGCAGCTGCATCTAAAAAACAAACACCGCCATCACCACCGCAAGCCCCTGGCTGCTCCACTCTTTCCTTTCAAGGGTTGCTATGGTAGAGATCGAATCACCTCCCTCTCTCGCCTCACCAACCACAAGCAATTCTTCTGTTACAGTTTCGCTAGTCTATCTGTGCGGAGTAGGCCATGACGGTGGTCAAGCACATGCCGGGTTCGAGGTAGATGACCATCGATTAACTGATTGAGCCTCTCTTCGGTTTACAAATATTCCTTCTCATCGAGATCTGACAAATTATGCTGCTAACTTATACAAATCTGTTTCTTATTCCTCATGTTTTCTTCTTTGAGTTCTTTGCCATATTTTGCTTGTTTCCAAAATTAGACGGATCTGAATTGTTTAGATCATGAATTCGTGGTAATTTATTATGCAGTCGGTTGATTTCTTTCAGACATTTTTTTTTCATTTTTTTTCGTGGTAATCCACCGTGGAGAATACACGAAGCCTAGTGAAGGAGGTGGTTAATAAAACGGAAAAAATATGTGTAGAGAAACGAGATTTTTCTAGTATGTGGTAATGTCACATATATGTAACTTTGTTTGTGTTTCCACATACATGATCTAGCTGTGCACCCGGATGACTGAATGGTGTTTCTATTTAGAAAAATCACTGTTGGAGAAAATCCCCTGAATATATTACTCAATGCAGTTGACATGCTTCTGACTTCTGAGTACGTAGCGGGTAGTCGCCGGTCAAGCTTTGCCAGTTATTAGTTTGGAACTCTCAATCCGCCGTATGTGCTTTTACGCAAAATGTAGATGATTATGCACAAAAATATGAAACTTAATCCTGATGTCCAAATTTTGAGATAGTCTGCATTGCATTGTTTGCAATGATATGTGGTCTTGTGATTGTCAATAAACCATTTATCTATAGACCCCGAGAGCCCAAGCCCAAGCCCGCGAAGCAGGCCCTGACAAAGACGTGCGGACTGTGCTACCACACACGGCTCCAAAAAACCGGGACCCCAAATCTCTTTAAAACCGGTCATTAACTAGGAGATACCTGTAAATCGCGTATATAATATCTATAAAGTTGATCCCCACTACGTGTATTTAATATTTGCAAGCTGCATCCACAATGAGCCACGTCACCTAGAATAATCAGTCATTTGATCAAATTTAGACGCCTCAGATATTCTGCATGATTGATTGCATTTAGGTGGCCAGGGCAAGTTTCGTTAGGATGACATGACGTACACAACTGATCCTTGAGAGAAAGCAAAAGACGATATACCCTCTTTTTATCCACCACTGTCACCGCATTTACAACCCACTTACTTTTATTGGTCTAGAAACGTATCCCCTTCAAATCCTAATTGATTGGAAGGACTAGGCCTGCCAAGTTTACATAGGCTCCCTTCCCTGCGAAGTTTTCATCTCTCCTTTCCACTGTCACCTCTGCAAGGCGCCTTGCTCTCAAGCAACGATCCTATAGAAGTCTTCACGGTCCGCTTCCAGACAATACTTCAGATTGTTATTGCAAGAAGAAGTTCTGCAGGTCGCAACACTACAGATCGTCGCTGCCACACTCTTCGCCGCCCACTGCCTGGCCACGGTCGCTGCCTCGCTCCCCGCTTGTCACTGCCGCGATCTTCGCCGCCTTGGCCATGGGCCGCCGTCAAGTTCTCGCTTATGACAACTGCACGCTTCGCCGGATGTGGTCGTGCCGCGTGACAGGTAGCACGCGGATGAAAGGGCTGAAGGTTGTCGACGGTTCGTGAGCAGGCGCTGGTCAAGCAGCTAGGTGAGGTGCTGGTCAGGCTGCCGTTCGGCTTCCTTTTTTTTTTCCTGAACTTGCCCGATTCAGATTAAGCAGTAATTACTTGCATCACGTCGTTTCAGAGTACTGGGCATCCTAGCAGACCTTGAAGTAACATCCCTGATCAAAATTAAAATGTCAGTAAGCGCTTACTCTTCTGCACGTGCCACATTGTTGTTCTTGGAATCGTCCAACCCCACATTGGTATGGTTTATTATCATCTATTCAATTTTTTATGGTACGACATGAAGATGTTCCTTGTGTTTAAGCACCAACCTAGAATTTCCAATAGTGTAGTCCTCGTGGTTCCACTTCTTAATTATTTTTTTTCCTTTCATATAACACTATTTAGCTACCATTATCAGTTTTTACAAAAAAAAGTATAATTGAAATAGTTTGTTGGCCATTTTGAATACTCAGTTCTTTAACATTTTAGCGATTTTCTTAATTCTTTCAGATTTTCTTAATTTTTTCAGGTAGCCACAGGTTCAAAAAAAAATATAATGGAAGAAAGGGACACTTTTTCGTTTGACCGATCTACCACAGAGGAAGACCCTACGATGTTGTATTTTCTTTTCTGTTCAAATCTAAAACTGGGCAAGGATATATATACATGGAGTAATAAAGTTTATGTTTGTAATTGAACTGTTTGGATTGTTATCCTTTTTATTATGAGAGAAAAAGTGTGCTTGACCCATGTAAGTCAATCGCTTAGGCCAACTACATGTTGATCAGTACGTACACACGTACCCTTCGCTGGATACATAGCCGCTATGGTAACAAACTAACATGTAAGTTTAAGGAATGGTTGTACATTGACGAGAAAGTGTAATTTACTTTCTTAATTTCATCCCATAGCATGTTTCATTTCTACTAGGTTTACTGTTCCCATTTGAAATCAACAAAAATAGTTTACTGTATCACGAGTATGTGCATGCTACAAAATTCCGCACACAATTTACATTTGTGGGAGCATGTGAACGATGTCATGTTTAATTTTTTCGGCTAGGATGCAGTTAAAGTTTCATCCATATTTGTTGATTAAATTGGGTCGTACTCTAAAAATTTTCTTTATAAAATGAATAACTCCAAACATTTTGCATCTCTTAATATGTTGCCCTAATGTCCTCCAGCAATGTGATAGAAATGAGCATTGTTTTCATATACTATTCACGCTTTTGCGGTTATGAAAATCATCTCAAATACCCGCAGCAACGCGCGGGGAATCAACTAGTTTTTGCTACAGTAGTACCTTCGTTTGAAAGTTTAAGACTTATATTTTTTCTCTAAAAGTCAAACTATGTACAGTTTGATCAAACTTTCAAAAAAAATATTAATATTTACGATACGAAATTCATACTCTACATCATGAAACATATTTTCACATGGTATATAATATCATAATTCTTGATAGTCTTTTTAAAATTTTAGTAAAAAAAATCGTAGATTGACTTTTCAAACAAAAAAAAGTCTTAAGCTTTGAAACGGAGATAGTATGATTTTAGTTAGCCGTTGAGCGAGTACATCATGCGCAACTACTTGTAATCCCCTTCCGCAAATATTGCCATGAATCATGCCGACGCAACTGGCTTCTAGATTCGTTAAGTCGTCCTTCTTCTCACTTGACTTGATTTTCTGTTCACCTTGGTGTTCGAATCGTCAAGTCCAAGTCCTGAGTTGATGCATGCCCCGCCTTCGATTGTGTGGATATTGTATCGTGGGCACTTTGCTATATGCCGCTTCAAAATGCCGACTCATGCGCCATCCGAAGGGTGTGGCATCTAGGCCGGCCCAGTTGCAGTGATTTCTTTTTTCTTTTTATTCCTTTCTATTTTCTGTTTCATTTTTCTACATTATTTTCAAACTCTAAACATTTTATACTCCCTCCGTCCAAGAATAAATGTCTTAGGTTTTTCAAATTTTGGATGAATCTATATACTAAATAGTGTCTAGATTCATCTAATTTTTTACAAATTTGAGACATCTATTTTAGGACGAAGGAAGTATAATAATTATTTAAGAACATAGACAGCTTCGGATATTATCATGAACATGTTCCAAAAATCATGAACCAATTTTTTAAAAAGCATAAACAAATTTGAAAAATAAAAAACAATTTTAAAATCATTAACCAAATTCAAAAAATCATGAACTAAAATTCAAAAATGATGAACCAAATTTTAAAAAACATGAACATTTTTCAAAAAATAATGAACAATTTTTATAAACTGAACATTTTTCAAAAAATAATGAACAATGTATCAAAATCTAAACTTAAAAAGGAAAAAAACAGAATAAGAATAACAACAAAGAGAACTGGGCCAAAGCATCAGGTGATTCCCCTGTGCGGCACGAGCTGCCCGCACTGCATGCGGGCGGTGTATAGCATTTCTAGCCATGGGTACCAACCACCACCGCTCGCTCAACTGATTGCAAAACCCCCTCGTGAAATTCACCATGTAAAGAACATGGCGCCCTTTTTAATTCCATTGGCAGTTTGCTGCTCCAGGGTACAAGCCTTCTCTAATCTTCCACGGGTGTTCATGGAGGAGTATATAAGTGAGTGACTAGATATCTCTATTCCATCCGTTTTCATAAACAATAGAACTCCAAGCATTACGTTTTGGCTAGTGATCCTCTTCTTAGAGGAAATCTGATACTCTAATTTAGATGTGCCTTATTGGACAGACCACGGTTGTGTTTGCACGATCCTATCAATGATTCTCTAGGGAACCTAAATATGCCGCAAAAAAAGTAATCATCATTTTAGGCCATCAAATAATTTTGCACTAATTTCATAAGTTTGTGAAAACTTTCTTGACCAAAACTAGAATTTAATTTAAAAATTTGAGTTCAAATGTAGGGCTTATTTTAGCATTTTACAGCGAGGCCCTAAATTTTTGAATACGGCCCTGCCGCGAAGCATGACTATTCAGCCCATGTGCCTAGCGAATACCAAGCTGATCTCTAATGTTGCTCCTTTCCATAGAGGTTCGTCATTTTTTTTTGCGAAACTGATTTGTATTACTCAGAAAAGTCAGGACAATCATCACGACATATGCTTAGTAGGCCATCAGGTCCAGACCCAAGCCATACTGTCGTGCGAGCATTAGTTCTAGCAAAATTTGCCATAAAATGACTACTAGTATTCTGACTTCTCCTAACATGAGTAATACAAGACTGGTGAACCTTCATCATGGACTCGATCTCTTCTATCACTATAAAATGAACCGACTGATCCATCTCTCTATTTTTTAAAACATTGACAATCTCCAAACAATCAACTTCAATAAGCAAAGGGTGAGTGCTCCAATGCAACGCCAAGGATATACCTTCATGTAGTGCTTTTAGTTCAGCCCCCAAGTGCGTCCCTGCATGAGAACAGCTGACGACACGAAGATAAAATTAACTCCCTGTTGTGATCTCGGAGGACTACACCCGCACCCGCGGCCCCATCATTATCAAAAGAGCCATCGGTATTTAGTTTGAGCCAACCAACTGGCGGTAGAGTCCATCTCGCCGTCACAACATGAGTTTTAAAACTATACATATGCTGCTCATCAGGGTCCAAGATAAATTTTCCTTTCACAATATCCTCAAACCAGTGGTGTCTTATTTGCATAATAGACTCCAAGTAGCTCATCAAGAAGCACCTAGAAACCTCCACAGGCGGTGGAGATTTATCATGCACTACTTCATTGCGTACGTATCATATCCTCCAGAGAGTCATTAACACCTTGTTAACCATCCTGCTAGACAAATTGCTCAGAAAATTCAGGAGCCATTCTGAACCTGTGTTGATGACGGAGTCCTGCCCTGGTAGTTGCCACTTCTCCACCATAAAGTCCCAAAGGAGTCTCACCATGTCACACTTGAAGAATGGGTGAAAATTATCCTCAGGTTCCACGCCACATACAGGACAATGATCTGGTGGTTCCATATGCCGAATGAATTTGTTCCTCTAGGTTGGTAAAGAATCAGTGGCAAGTCGCCAAGCAAAGTGTTGGATTTTTGGAGGAACAATTGACTTCCATATAAGCTCCCAAAGTTTCCAAGACCTATCAGGTGCCGAGCTGGAAGATTCGGCCATTGGCCTCCAAGTTTCCTCCATTGCCAAGGAATAGGCGCTATGCACAGTAAAGAGGCCATGCTTAGTTGGGGCCCAAGCAAGCAGATCTTCCTATAGTCTCGCAGAAGGAACTATCTTTAGTATTTCAGAAATATCTGAGCCAATAAAGTATTGATTTAAGAGATCAATCTTCCAAGCACCATGTTGATCTATCACCTCAGAGACAAACCGAAGGCGACATCTCTTTTTTGGCAATACAGGTCTAAAGGAACAAGGCCTAGGCATCCATGGGGGTCTCCATATCCGAATAAGCTGACCATTTCCTATACGCCATATTAAACCCTTCTTTAGTAATTCCAAACTGTGGAAGATAGCTTGCCAAGATGAAGATGCATTACCAGTAAAGACAGTATCTTCTAGCCTCCCATTAGGATAGTACTTGGCTTTAAGCACACGGGCACAAAGGCTATTGGGCTTCGTGATTAGCCTCCAAGCTTGAAGGTTTTGAAGGTTGTGCATGAAGGTTCTGAAGTTTTCCTCTCGACATACGACCATCACGTGTGGGGAGACCCAAATACTTCTCATCAAAGGTATGGTTAACGACTTGAAGGGACAGCTGAATGTCCTCTTGTACCAGAGCAGTACATGATTCACCAAAGAGCAATGAACACTTAGCTGGGTTAACAAGCTGGCCAGTTGATAATGCATATATGTTCAAAACTTGCTTAACCGTGGCCCCTTGTTCAGTATTGGCTTTAAAAACAGCAATATATTATCGGCAAAAAGCAAGTGTGATATACCAGGGCACGTCGACACACTTTAATTGGAGATATCACATTCTCATCAATTCCTTTATTTAAGAGAGCGGATAAACCGTCAGTAACAAAAAGGATTAAGAACAGAGATAAAGGGTCATCTTGCAGTAGCCCACGCGAGGGTGCAAATGAATTCAAAAGGGTTTCATTGAATTTTACGGAATATCTCACCGACGTTACACATGACATTATCCAACTAACAAAACGGTGAGAGAAACCCAACTTTTGCATCACTTGCCTAAAAAATGACCAATCAACCCGATCATACGCCTTAGAAAGATCAAGCTTATAAGCACAAAAACTCTTTGTTGGATCCTTTTTTGTTTGATATGGTAAATACATTCGAAGGCCAGTAAAGCATTATCAGTTATCATCCTCCCAAGAACAAAGGCACTTTGGGACGGTGAAATAATTTCATCAAGTAGAGGCCTTAATCTATTTACCAAGCACTTAGAAACAACTTTATAGACCACATTGCATAGACTAATTGGGAGATAGTCAGCAAGTTTGTCAGTATTGTACACTTTAGGAATTAAAACAATAGAAGTAGTCAGAATAGTACACGTTAGTTCAACCTAAGTCCTTTGCCCATGTACCCACAAACTGAGGAGTGGCTGCCTAGCTGTTAAGCACTTTGTTGAATTCTGCAACTATCAAAAATGGAAAAGTCAAAGGCAAATACAAACATCAACCGGGAGCATCCTTTAGCACACCGGTTACATGGTTTTCTTATAAACATCGTCCGACATGCCGGGAACTGATAAAGTACAAACTTGGAAGCTTCTTTTTCAAGTGCAGCTATATTGCAATATAAAAGCATAGCCATAAAGGGTTCTTTAACCTTGTCATCATTTGTTTTTGAATCACAATTGTTTACCTCCAACATCTTGACACGTTTTTGTGTCTAGTTTGCCAATAAGTGCCTCCGCTTTGTCTTATAAAGGCGACAAGTGATACTTCGGAAACGTATCTATAATTTTTGATGCTCCATGCTTGTTTAGTATATACTTTGCTTTGCTTTGTCTACACTTTGAGATGTTTTTATATCTTTTCTGAAACTAACCTATTAACAAGTTGCCACAGTGCCAGTTGCCTGTTTTATTTTGTTTTTGGTTCCAGAAAGACAGAAAATCAATATTATCGGAATTGGACGGGACAAAAGCCAAAGTCAATTTCTTTCCGTGGGGAACACGAAGTCCAGAGGAGAGACGGAGAGGCGAGCCAGGGCCGCCACACCCCCTAGGCGCGACTAGGGGTGGGCCCGCGCCTAGGTAGGGTGTGGGCCCCTTGGTCGCCTCCCAGCCTCGCCTCTTTGCCTATAAGAAGCCCCCGATGCAAAACCCTAGAAACCCGATCAAAACTCCACGAAACCGTCTTTAGCCGTCGCAACCACCATCGTCCCTAGATCAGGGGGATTTGAAGTTCTTTCCGGCACCCTATAGGAGGGGAGATAATCCCGGAGGCCTTCTTCTCCGGTATGATGCGTGAGTAGTTCCACCTTGGACTATGGGTCCATGTAGTAGCTAGATGGTTGTATCTCCTCCTTGTGCTTTCATGTATAGATATTGTGAGATCTGTTCATGATCAAGATCTAATCTAATTGTAATCATGCATGTTGTGTTTGCGGGGATCCCATGGATATTGAGATTATTATGTCAGTTTGGTTAATGGTTTTTTCTTTATGATTCTATCATGTCTGTGTTGTTTGTGATCTTGCATGCTCTCTGTTGTTAGTAGCTATCTTGGCCGAGTAGTTGCTAGTGACTCCAAGAGGGGGTATTTATGCTCGATAGTAGGTTCATGCCTCTAGTTTTCAAGGGAAGTGACAGAAATATCTTCGGTTATAGATGTGCTGTTGCTACTAGGGAGAAAACAACGGTCTCTTGTTTATAGAACAAGTGGATTGTTTACTTTACACACTTTGCTTAAAGCAGTTGTCTATTTCTTGCAACTTAATACTGGAGGGGGTTCGGATGATAACCTGAAGGTGGACTTCTAGTCATAGATGCAGTTGGATGGCGGTCTATGTATCTTGTTGTATTGCCCAATCGAATCTCATAGGATCTTTCTGACTAGTATTGCATTGTTATGCCTTGCTCAGTTCCTGTCATTTGCTCTGCTGTAATTTGTTTACCCTTCATGCCATGTTGTTTATCTATGGAGAGCACCTCTAGTAAACTATGGACCCCGGTCCAATCTTTACCATTGATACATCTTCCACTGTTACTTGTTTACTTGCTGCAAACCATTATCTTCCACACCATACGTTTAATCCTTTGTTACAGCAAACCGGTGAGCTTGACAACCTCACTGATTCGTTGGGGCAAAGTCTTGAGTTTGTGTTGTGCAGGTTTCCACGTTGCTTGCAACACCTTTAAGACGTTTTCTTCCTCCTACTGGTTCGATAACCTCGGTTTCTTACTGAGGGAAAACTTGCTGTTGTGCTCATCACACCTTCCTCTTAGGGTTTCCAACAAAGCGTCCCACGACAGTGCTGGGCGTCATCACAAAAAACAAAAACAAGAATTAACAAGGGACACCGAATTTTAACGTGGAAAACCTCTTCAATAAAGAGAGGAAAAAATCACGAAAGCTAGCGAAACTTCACTATATGTGAAGTGTTTACACAACGCCGGGAATTATCAGATGCAATTTTTCCCAACCTGCGGCTTAAAAGATGTATATATAATGGTGGAACCATAGGTCTTCATCGATCCACTCGGCATAAGCCTCCAGAGATAGGCTTCGCTCCACTTGTTAAAAGTTAGCCTCCCTAATTAATTTAGAGCAAACTTAGAAACTGTGGTTCTGAAAAGGTGCTGGTTCAGAGGTGGCTATTCGGCTCACGAGTGCATTTGCACCCATTGTGAGAAAACGTATTTCAAAATATCAAAAAATTGAAGAGATTTCTTAATGGGTGCAAATTCACCCCTGAGTCAAAAGAGATTTCCAATGCACATATGGTGGCCTCTCCCCTAGTGGTTCCCAAGGGGCTTCAATAATAACATGCATTTTATATGGTAGCGGTACATAGGATAGACTAGGCTAGCGGTACATAGGGTAGACAAGCCTTGTTTTGTGACTTAATATGCTCGTGGTGAAGATCTCCAACCAAAATCAAATCCTCTATTTTACAAGTCTTCATGAAAGCTTCAATACAATCATAATCAATTTTTACTCCTCCCCAGCCAACTATATCAAAAGACCAATTTTTTTATTGCGATGAATTTTATCAAGGAGTTCCTAAGGTTGAGTTATAGTATACTCCATGAAGGCTCTTTCTGAAGCCAAGTCAACTTTATTTCTATTAGAATCACTAAGTCATTCATAGAAAATATGAAAGACTAACAAAGGTGGTATTTCATGATGGGAAAAGTAATGAAGAAAACCTCGAACCCACACATAGCCTTTAACGAGACTTTCACCTGGGCGATTCTTGAAGTTGGTAATCATGCACTTTCCTCCATAAAATTTACTCGTGAGATAAAAACGAGATAAGAATGCAACAGATAATTTCTTCGAGATGTCAAAAAGTTTATTAGATAGAGTTTGATTAAATAACTTAAGATTTATTTCATCATCACTAAAAGTGTCTAGTTTAAAAGTCCCATAAATTTCTTCAAAAAGAACAATATGAGCATACGTGTCTTTCCTATCACCACCTCATGCATTTTTTTAGAGTGCAACATATTAAGTACTACCTCCATTCCGGTTTATAAGGTAAATGCGTGTAGGGATTCGTAGCATGGAAAACAAAATTTTCTATCGCATACAAACAAACAAGCAAAGATCTATCTACTAGATTGTAGCAACGAGTCGATGGAATAACTCACCCTCAAAGATTCCAAAGTGTTTAACAAGAGCGGATTCTCGTGGGTGATGTAGTCGTACTCTTCCCGATCTCAAGATCGCGTAGACGATCCTTCCGGCGCTGCGTTCCGGAAGCGCTCCCGCAGTCGGTCACACGTTCGGTACTCGACGAAGACCTTCCTCTCCCTTGTTCCAGTAGGCAGCGGAGGTTGTAGCACTATCCTCGCGATTTCAGCAGCACAACGGCGTGGTACCGGAAGTAGAGGGGAGATCTCGCAGGGCTTCGCCTTAAGCCGGAGCGAGTATGGTGGAGTATGAGAGAGTTCCTCGACGATCTAGGGTTTAGACACGCCGAGGAGGAAGCTTGGCCGGCGGCTAGGGTTGCTAGGCGGCGGCGGCGGCTTGACCTAGGGCGGTGGCGGCGGCAGCAGGTGGCGGCGCCGGCTAGGGTTGCTAGGCGGCGGCTTAGGGTTTTGGAGGCGGGGATCTTGTGTGTCTAGGAGGGGAGCCCTGCCCCTCCTTTTATAGGTGGAGGGGCCGGCCGGCCAAGGGGAGGGGAGTCCCTCCCCAACTCGGCTTGGAGGTGGGCCGGCGGTGGAGGAGGGACTCCTCCCCAACTCGGTTTCCTCCTCCTTCCCCACTTCCCAAAAATAGCCGTTTGACTTTCAAACTAGCCGTTTGACTTTTCAAACTAGGATTTGAATAAACCCTCTATTTTGTTCAGCGATGACACCGAGTACATGATGCAATCATACCAACTTGATATAACACATTCATGTACTCTTCCCCTCCGGAGTGCCGGACATTTCGGAACCTTCTAGAACATTCCCGATGAAAACACCGGAACCATTCTCCAACTCCGAAACGGGACTTTCCTTATATGAATCTTATTCTCCGGACCATTCCGAATCTCCTTGTGATATCCCGAATCCCATTCGAGACTCCGAACAATATTCGGACTCTTTCTCATCATTCCATAACTACTCAAACAACGTTGAATCCTTAAGTGTGTCTCCCTACGGTTCGTGAATTATGCGGACATGATCGAGACACTTCTCCGAACAATAACCAATAGAGGAATCTGGAAATTCATATGGCTCCCACATATTTCTATGATTACTTTGCGATCGAATGAACCACTTACATACGATACCAATTTCCCTTTGTCTCACGATAGTTTACTTATCCGAGGTTATGATCGTCGGTATCTCTGCATACCTAGTTCAACCTCGTTACCGATAAGTACTCTTTTCTCGTTCCCGTGATATGTGATCCCTTGTGAGCCAGTCACATGCTTGCAAGCCAATTGGATGACATTTCACTGAGAGGGCCCAGAGTATATCTATCCGTCATATGGATGGACAAATCCCAGTCTTGATCCATGTGTTTCAACCAATACTTTCCGAACACTCAATGCCACCTTTATAGCCACCCAATTACGGTGTGGTGTTTGATGTCATCAAAGCATCCATCCGGTAAAGGTGATATGCATGATCTCATGGTCGAAGGAATTAGGTTACTATGTATCAGAAAGCATATAGCAATTGAACTATTAAAATGACTTGATCTTTATGCTACGCTTATCTATAGGAGTATGTCCACCATATCATTCTCCTAACGATATGATCTTGTTGTTAATAACATCTCAATGTTCATGATAGGGAAACCACAATCATCTATTAACCAACAAGCTAGTATTATATAGAGGCTTTACTAGGGCTTCAAATTAAGTTTACTAATCACACAAGTATTAATGTTTCCTTGTTAATACTATTATAGCATGAATGTAAACATTTATCATAAACACAAAGATATAATAATAACTATATTTATTATTGCCTCTAGGGCATATCTCCAACAGTCTCCCACTTGCACTAGAGTCATCTAATCTAGATTACATGGTAATATACCGAACACCCATGGCATTTTGGTGCTGGTCATGTTTTGCCCTCGGGAGAGGTTTAGTCAACGGATCCGCCACATTCAGATCTGTGTGTACTTTGCAAATCTTTATATCCCCATCTTGGATATGTTCTCGAATAGCGTGAAAATGTAGCTTGATGTGCTTCAGCTTCTTGTGTGACCTTGGTTCTTGCGCATTGGCTATGGCACCCATGTTATCACAGTAGATAGACATTGGGTCCAGCGCACTAGGAACCACACCCAGCTCTGTAATGAACTCTTTCATCCATATCGCTTCTTGTGAAGCCTCCGAAGCAGCCATGTATTCCGATTCAGTTGAAGATCTCGCCACAACGCTTTGCTTTGCACTCCTCCAGCTAACTGTTGCACCATTCAAAATAAATACGTATCCAGATTGTGATTTAGAATCATCCGGATCGGTGTTCCAACTAGCATCGGTGTAACCATTAACAACGAGATGTTCATCACCTCCATAAGAAAGAACCATATCCTTAGTTCTTCTCAAGTACTTAAGGATGTTTTTGACCACTGTCCAATGATCCACTCCTGGATCACTTTGATATCTGCTAGTTAAACTAATAGCATATGCAATGTCGGGTCTAGTACATAGCATGGCATACATTAGAGATCCTATGGCTGAGGCATAGGGAGTCTTACTCATCCTTTCTCTATCTTCTGCCGATGTCGGACTTTGAGTTTTACTCAAGGTCGTATTGGGCAACATGGGCAAGAACCCTTTCTTGCTATCTTCCATTCCAAACCTCTTTAGAACTTTGTCCAAATATGTACTTTGTGACAATGATATTTGGCGTTTCGATCTATCTCTATAAATCTTTATGCCTAATATGTAAGCTGCTTTGCCAAGATCCTTCATTGAAAAACTATTATTCAAATATTCCTTGACACTATTAAGAAGGTCTACATCATTCCCAATCAACAATATGTCATCTACATATAGTATTAAGAATGCTACAGAGCTCCCACTCACTTTCTTGTAAATACAAGCTTCTCCATAAGTTTGTATAAAACCAAAACTTTTGATTACCTTATCAAAACGTTGATTCCAACTTCGGGATGCTTGCTTTAATCCATAGATGGACCGTTGAAGTTTGCATACCTTGTTAGCATCTTTAGGATCGACAAAACCTTTGGGTTGCATCATATACAACTCTTCATCAATGTCTCCATTGAGGAATGCTGTTTTGACATCCATCTGCCATATCTCATAATCATAATATGCAGCGATTGCTAACATAATCCTCACAGACTTTAGCTTCTCTACTGGTGAGAAAGTCTCATCGTAGTCAACTCCTTGAATTTGTCGAAACCCCTTTGCGACAAGTCAAGCTTTATAGACAGTAACATTACCATCAGCATCTGTTTTCTTCTTGAAAATCCATTTGTTCTCGACAGCCTTCCGGCCATCTCGTAAGTCCACCAAAGTCCATACTTGGTTTTCGTACATGGATCCAATCTCGGATTTCATGGCTTCTTGCCATTTATTGGAATCTGGGCTTATCATCGCTTCCTCATATGTCTCAGGGTCATCGGTGTTGTCCACCAAGATGACACTCATAACGGGATCATACCAATCTGGAGTGGTACGAGTTCTCGTTGACCTGCGAGGCTCTGTAGCAACTTCAACCGAAGTTTCATGATCATCATCATTAGCTTCCTCTCTAACTGGTGCAGGCACCACAGGAACTTCTTTCGGTGTTGCGCTACTCGCAATTTAGAGAGAAGGTTCGACAACCTCGTCGAGTTCTACTTTCCTTCCAGTCACTTCTTTCGAGAGAAATTCCTTCTCTAGAAAGGATCCATTCTTGGCAACGAAGATTTTGCCTTCGGATCTATGATAGAAGGTATACCCAATAGTTTCCTTCGGGTATCCTATGAAGACGCATTTTTCCGCTTTGGGTTCAAGCTTGTCCGGCTGTAACTTCTTTACATAGGCTTCGCATCCCCAAACTTTAAGGAACGACAATCTAGGTTTCTTCCCAAACCATAATTCATACGGTGTCGTTTCAACGGATTTAGATGGTGCCCTATTTAAAGTGAATGCGGCTGTTTCTAATGCATAACCCCAAAATGATAGCGGTAAATCTGTAAGTGATATCATAGAACGAACCATATCTAAGAGAGTTCGATTACGACGTTCGGACACACCATTACGCTGTGGTGTTCCCGGCGGTGTCAATTGTGAAAGTATTCCGCATTTCTTCAAATGCTCGCCAAACTCGTAACTTAGATATTCACCTCCACGATCAGAACGTAGAAATTTAATCTTCTTGTTACGTTGATTCTCTACCTCACTTTGAAATTCCTTAAACTTATCGAAAGTTTCGGACTTATGTTTCATGAAATAGATATACCCATATCTACTCAAGTCATCCGTGAAGGTAAGAACATAACTATAACCACCGCGCGATGCTACACTCATTGGACCACACACATCGGTATGTATGATTTCCAATAAGTCCGTAGCTCGCTCCATCATACCAGAGAATGGAGTCTTAGTCATTTTACCCATCAGACATGCTTCGCATCTTTCAAGTGATTCGAAATCAAGTGATTCAGGAAGTCCATCGGAATGGAGTTTCTTCATACGCTTCACTCCAATGTGACCAAGACGACAGTGCCACATATAGGTCGAGTTATCGCTCGATTTCAAACGTTTAGCCTCAATGTTATTAATATGTGTATTTCCACTATCGAGATTCAACAAGAATAGACCATCTATCAAAGGTGCATGTGCATAAAACATATTACTCATATAAATCGAACAACCATTATTCTCGGACTTAAACAAGTAACCGTCTCGCAATAAACAAGATCCCGATATAATGTTCATGCTTAACGCAGGCACCAAATAACAATTATTTAAGTATAAAACTAATCCCGATGGTAGATGAAGGGGTAGCGTGCCGACCGCGATCACATTAACCTTTGATCTGTTTCCCACGTGCATCGTCACCTCGTTCTTCGCTAGCTTCCGTTTATTCTGCAGCACCTGCTTCGAGTTAAATATGAGCAACCGAACCAGTATCAAATACCCAGGCACTACTACGAGTACTAGTGAGATACACATCAATAACATGTATATCAGATATACCTTTCTTCTTGATGTTGCCGTTCTTCAAATCCGCCAAGTACTTTGGGCAATTCCGCTTCCAGTGACCTTCTCCCTTGCAGTAAAAGCACTCAGTATCAGGCTTAGGTCCAGCCTTGGTCTTCTTCGTTGGCGTGGTAACTTTCTTACCACCCTTCTTGAAGTGTCCCTTCTGCTTAGACTTGCCTTTCTTGAATTTGGTGGTCTTATTGACCAACAACACTTGGTGCTCTTTCTTGATCTCCACTTCTGCAGATTTCAACATGGCAAAGAGTTCTGGCAACGTCTTGTTCATGTTCTGCATGTTGTAGTTCATCACAAAGTTCTTGTAACTCGGTGGTAGTGATTGGAGGACACGGTAAATCCCCAAAGCATTAGGAATCACAATACCCAAGCTTTGAAGTTTGTTTGCGTGCCTAGACATCTTAAGCACATGCTCACTAACGGAGCCGCCCTCTTCCATCTTGCAGTTAAAGAACTTTTCAGAAGCCTCATAGCTTTCAATTGCCGCATGAGTCTCAAAGATCAATTTGAGATCCTCGACAATATCATATGGGTCTGAATTCTCAAACCTTTTCTGAAGCTCCGATTCTAAACCATACAAGATAGCACACTGAACTGTGGAGTACTCAGTCTTCCGAGTGAGGTAAACATTCTTTACTTCATCGACAGCATCAGCTGCAGGTGGGTCACCCAGCGGTGCATCCAGCACATAGGTCAAATTACCAGCTGTGAGGACAATCCTCAAATTGCGGAACTAATCCGCGAAGTTGCTTCCATTGTTTTTCAACTTCTCTTTCTCTAGGAACGCATTAAAATTGATGGTAGGGGCTGCCATTGATCTACAACATATTTGCAATAGTTTAGACTAAGTTTATGACAAATTGAGTTCAAATTAATAAAATTAATCTAGGTGAACTCCCACTCAAAACAATATCCCTCACATTGTTTTAGTGATCACATGAACCAAATCCACCACATCAACACCGATCATCACGAGAGTTGATATAGTTTCAATGGCGAACAATCGACATGTTCATCATATCTACTATATGATTCATGCTTTACCTTTCGGTGATCCGTGTTCCGAGACCATGTCTGTACATGC
The DNA here is from genome assembly GCA_916181665.1 of Avena sativa. Taxonomy (NCBI): domain Eukaryota; kingdom Viridiplantae; phylum Streptophyta; class Magnoliopsida; order Poales; family Poaceae; genus Avena; species Avena sativa. The sequence continues at coordinate 33,646,639 of OV702289.1, read as the reverse complement.
TAGGCTCGTCAAGATCAAACCTTAGCTTCTGCATGAGCAAATATGGCTTGCTCACGTTGTATACACTTGCGGAATCTAACACACCCGATCATCACGTGGTGCTTCGAAACAACAAGCTTTAGCAACGGTGCTAACTAAGGGTGAACACTTTATGACTTGAAATTCATGTGCATGAGGGATCATCTTATAATGCTACCGTCGTCTACTAAGCAATACAAGATGCATAAAGTATTAACATCACATGCAATTCATAATATGTGATATGATATGGCCTTTCTTCTTTGTGCTTCCGATCTCCATCTTCTAGCACGAACATGATCTCCATCATCACCGGCATTGCATCAAGGTCAATGACGCTTCTCCATGGTTGTCGTCCACCGGCTTCAACTATTACAACTACTTTGAATAGACACGCGAGTCTTAACATAAATTAAAGACAACCATATGGCTCCTGCCGGTTTCCAACTTACAATAAGGAACATTGCATACATCAAATATAATCACAATCATGGCCATATCACATCACAGCACACCCCTGCAAAACAAAGTTAGACGCCTCTACTTTCTTTGCATATTTTACGTGGTTTGGGGCTTTCAATAAGTGTCGTTCTAACTTACGAACATGAACCACAACATTGATACTAGTATTGTTAATCACCCGTTGTAAATTGGATCTTAACTATGCTAGGAGAAACAGGCACCCGCAAAGCCACTTATGCAATACAAGTTGCATGTCAAGCGTGGAGCAAGTCTCATGAACGATGTCATGTAAGGTTAGCCCGGGCCGCTTCATCCCAACATACCGCAAGATGCAAAGTACACAAGAAGCAATCGACAATAAAAGCATCAACGCCCACAATGACCATTGTGTTCTACTCGTGCAACATATCTACATATAGACACGGCTCTGATACCACTGTAGGGATTCGTAGCATGGAAAACAAAATTTTCTATCGCATACAAACAAACAAGCCAAGATCTATCTACTAGATTGTAGCAACGAGTCGATGGAATAACTCACCCTCGTAGATTCCAAAGTGTTTAAGGAGAGCGGATTCTCGTGGGTGATGTAGTCGTACTCTTCCCGATCTCAAGATCGCGTAGACGATCCTTCCGGCGCTGCGTTCCGGCAGCGCTCCCGCAGTCGGTCACACGTTCGGTACTCGACGAAGACCTTCCTCTCCCTTGTTCTAGCAGGCAGCAAAGGTTGTAGCACTCTCCTCGCGATTTCAGCAGCACAACAGCGTGGTACCGGAAGTAGAGGGGAGATCTCGCAGGGCTTCGCCTTAAGCCGGAGCGAGTATGGTGGAGTATGAGAGAGTTCCTCGACGATCTAGGGTTTAGACACGCCGATGAGGAAGCTTGGCCAGCGGCTAGGGTTGCTAGGCGGCGGCGGCTTGACCTAGAGCGGTGGCGGCGGCAGCAGGTGGCGGCGCCGGCTAGGGTTGCTAGGCGGCGGCGGCTTAGGGTTTTGGAGGCGGGGATCTTGTGTGTCTAGGAGGGGAGCCCTGCCCCTCCTTTTATAGGTGGAGGGGCCGGCCGGCCAAGGGGAGGGGAGTCCCTCCCCAAATCGGCTTGGAGGTGGGCTGGCGGTGGAGGAGGGACTCCTCCCCAACTCGGTTTCCTCCTCCTTCCCCACTTCCCAAAAATAGCCGTTTGACTTTCAAACTAGCCGTTTGACTTTTCAAACTAGGATTTGAATAAACCCTCTATTTTGTTCAGCGATGACACCGAGTACATGATGCAATCATACCAACTTGATATAACACATTCATGTACCCTTCCCCTCCGGAGCGCCGAACATTCCGGAACCTTCTAGAACATTCCCGATGAAAACACCGGAACCATTCTCCAACTCCGAAACGGGACTTTCCTTATATGAATCTTATTCTCCGGACCATTCCGGATCTCCTTGTGATATCCCGAATCCCATTCGAGACTCCGAACAATATTCAGACTAATTCCATAACTACTCAAACAACGTCGAATCCTTAAGTGTGTCTCCCTACGGTTCGTGAATTATGCGGACATGATCGAGACACTTCTCCGAACAATAACCAATAGAGGAATCTGGAAATTCATATGGCTCCCACATATTTCTACGATTACTTTGCGATCGAATGAACCACTTACATACGATACCAATTTCCCTTTGTCTCATGATAGTTTACTTATCCGAGGTTATGATCGTCGGTATCTCTGCATACCTAGTTCAACCTCGTTACCGATAAGTACTCTTTTCTCGTTCCCGTGATATGTGATCCCTTGTGAGCTAGTCACATGCTTGCAAGCCAATTGGATGACATTTCACCGAGAGGGCCCAGAGTATATCTATCCGTCATATGGATGGACAAATCCCAGTCTTGATCCATGTGTTTCAACCAATACTTTCCGAACACTCAATGCCACCTTTATAGCCACCCAGTTACGGTGTGGTGTTTGATATCATCAAAGCATCCATCCGGTAAAGGTGATATGCATGATCTCATGGTCGAAGGAATTAGGTTACTATGTATCAGAAAGCATATAGCAATTGAACTATTAAAATGACTTGATCTTTATGCTACGCTTATCTATAGGAGTATGTCCACCATATCATTCTCCTAACGATATGATCTTGTTGTTAGTAACATCTCAATGTTCATGATAGGGAAACCACAATCATCTATTAACCAACAAGCTAGTATTATATAGAGGCTTTACTAGGGACTTCAAATTAAGTTTACTAATCACACAAGTATTAATGTTTCCTTGTTAATACTATTATAGCATAAATGTAAACATTTATCATAAACACAAAGATATAATAATAACTATATTTATTATTGCCTCTAGGGCATATCTCCAACAATGCGTATTTCGAGGAAATAGTTTGACCGGAAATTTGGTCAATAAAATACAAACTATATTTAACAAAATCATACTATTAGATTTATATTCAAAATACGCTTCTAATGATACAATTTTTATGACATATAATTCATATATTGTTGACTAAATTTACGGTCAAATTATTTTCTTGAAAGACGTATTAGCCCTATAATCTGAAATGGAGGAACTAGTAAGGTATTAATTTCATATCCCTCATCATTAACCCTTGAGCTCACTGGCATGAAAGCATTGAGTGGTGTCCCATTATAGTACTTCAAAGCAGCTAGTTTATAAATATGTACAAACGATAGCCATGATATTTTCCCAAAACTTGTAATAACTTAATAAAACAATAATAAATATATAATTTAAAGCAAAAAACAGAAGGTCTTGGTTCCATGGCAATAGCGTCATAAAATATCTTGATGACTACAAGTGCACGGGTTATATGCAGTTAGTTTCAAAGTAAGACTATCGAACCACATATAGTTTGTTCGTAATGGTCTTTATGCCCCTCGTTGTGGATTTACCAAAGTGTATCAATAAGTTGTCTTTGATTTCAAGCAAGAGTGTCGAACGTGTTTGTGAATGAGAGCAAAACAGTACTGAAAAGGTGAACAATTATAAAGCACAAACATAGAATAAGTGATATAAATATGATGAAAAAACATGGCTAAAGTGTTCTCGGAGAGTTTTGGATTCAACACTAGCATTTTAATAGAACATGATTAGGATATACGTCTTGTTTATATTTGCGTGTATGGGCGGAGCCCCATATAAAAGGTGAACCAAAAAGTCTATTTCATCTCACTCCTCATAATCACAACTAGTCATCAATATCAAGTTTGCCTGATTTCACTACCATTTAAGGGTCTCCTCATGGTTATGTATATCCACTCTTGTATGTTTGTTATCCTCTCGTTGATGCACTTTTGAGGACATTGTTAAATCTCACGCAACGTATCAACATCAATCATACACCAAAGGTAATCCTTGCAAGTCCCATAGGCGGGAGATACTATGTCGTCGACATTCGTATAATATTAAAAAATAAGATTTGATACATACTTATACAAGTAAACATGAATATAATCTATATTATAGTTCATAATCGTGCTAGAGTTTCTCCATCTCCCCAAGAACAAACATAACTACTCATATATGGAGACAATTAACATCATCATAATAAAATGAATGAAGTATGAAGGTATAAATGAATACACTTATAAATTCACCCTAGGGTTTGAAACTACAACAAGATGAATGGATGAATTGTCGATAGAGACGTTATTGTTGTTGTTGTTGAAGGGTTTCGCAACATAGTAAATCAAAAAAATTCTACGGATGCGAACGAGAAAGCCAAGATCTAATCTAGTAGATGCAATCAACGAGAGAGATAGATGAGATCTTCATACCCTTGAAGAAATCGCACAGCGGAAACGTTCAACAGAACATGGTTGGTGTAGTCGTACTAGACGTCTCCTCCTCGCGATCCGATCCGATCCTAGGCCGAAGTGGCGGCGCCTCCGAGAGATGCACACGTACGGTGCCGCGACGTATCCTCCTTCCTTGGTCCAACAAGTGGGGTGGAGAGATGGATTGGATCTGCAGCACGACGGCGTGGTGCTATGGTGGAGATTTTCTGCAGCAGGGCTTCACCTACACGCAGTCGAGAGAGAGAGAGAGAGAGAGAGAGAGAGAGAGAGAGAGAGAGGAAGGGCAGCAGCTGGCGGCTAGGGTTTGGTTTAAGGGGAGGGTGCGCTCCCTGCCCACCTTATATAGGGGGTTGGCCGGCCCCCTTGCCCCCTCCTCCAAGCCCTAGGGCGGCAGCCCCAAGGGTGGAGTGGGGGCAAGTCTTCCCCCCTTCTAGAAGGTTTCCTAGGGTTTCCCCTAGGGTTTTGGCCGGCTGGGCCTATGGGGCCTTGTGCCCCTAGACCAATGCGGCCAGGGCACTCCCTCGTAGGCCCACGCACCCCTCCTACAAGTGGGGCCACGTTGGTCCCACTCCGGAAGCTTCTAGAACCTTCCGGTACAATACCGAACATTCCGAAACGATTCCGAAATCCAAAAAAACTGCTTTCCTTTTATATGAATCTTATTCTCCGGACCATTCCGGAACCTCTCGTGATGTCCTGGATCTCATCCGAGACTCCGAACAAAAACTCACAAACCAATTATCCATTCTATCCTAGCGTCGAAGCACGTTAAGTGTGTGACCCTACGGGTTCGAGAATATGCAAACATGATCTTCTATCAATAATTAACAGCGGGATCTGGAAACCCATATTGACTCCCACATATTCATCGATGATCATATCGGATGAACCACGATGCCAGGATTCAATTAATCCCATATATATATTCCCTTCGCCACGCGATATTTTACTTGCCCGAGATTCGATCGTCGGTATTGGCATACCTAGTTCAATCTCGTTCACGACAAGTACTTTTACTCGTTCCGTAAACCGATATCACTTTGTGATCAACTCCTTAACCACGTGCTTGCAAGCGGTGTTGATATCGATTACCGAGTGGGTCCGTAGTATATCTCTCCGACTCGGGAGGGACAAATTCCATCTCGATACATACAACCCAACAAGTACTTTCCGATCACCCGAGAGACACCTTTATGATCACCCTCACATAGGATGACGTTTGATGACCTCAAAGCTTACTTCCGATACTAGGGATTTGCATTATCTCATGGTCCAAGGAATACAATATTTGACATAAGAAAAAGCTTCGCAAAGATGAACACGATGACACGATCTAATTGCTCTGCTTGATTTGGATCTGTCCACCATATCATTCTCCTAATGACATGATCTCATTATTAATCGACAACTCATGTCTATGGTTAGGAAACCTTAACCATCATTAATCAATGAGCTAGTCCATAGAGGCATACTAGGGACACGGTGTTATTCATAAACCACACAAGTATCAAAGTTTCCGCTTAATACAATTCTAGCATGTAATATAAACTTTATCATGAACAAAAATTATAACAATAACATCTTTATTATTGCCTCTAGGGCATAATTCCAACAGTCTCCCACTTGCACTAGAGTCAATAATCTAGTTTACATCTGGCAACAATCTAACACCCATGGCATCAGTGGCGGACCTTGAACGAAATTTTAGGGGGTGGTGGGGACTGGCTGTTAGAGGGGTGAGGGAGGAGGCAAAACAACCAGATGACATAAAAAATATGAGTGTTTAATAGTAGAGCTACCAGAATTTGAATTTATCACATTTAGAGAAGTTTTGATCAAAATTATCCTCGTTGGCTTACAAAGTACATGCCCGCCGTTAATATATTTGTTAACGTTACTCAAATCTATTTTATAAAAATATAATTTAGCCATGGAGTTAGTCATCACAAAAACATGGAATTAATCACGAGATTCTTTCATAAAATTTAACCACTTTCTTGTTAATTAGCTTGATATTCACCTCCTTTTGTTTTGTCAAATGACTCAACTTTTACCCCTAACGGTTGACAATAACACAATTACACACATAGCAACATGCAAATCTGTAAGGAAAAATTTAGTAGTGCAAAACTGAGACCTAATTAGAGCTTCCACAATAAAGATGCAAAGGATCATAGCTAGTAAAAGTGGGACTGCAAGAGAGCTAAAAATAGGAGAGAATACAATTACTCCCTCCGTCCTAGAATAGATGTCTTAGATTTTTAATTTTTTGGATGAATCTATATACTAAAGAGTTTCTAGATTCATCTAAATTTTAAAAGATTTGAGACATCTATTTTAGTACGAAGGAAGTACTAAACAACAGAATGAGTAGGCTACATGCTGGAGCTACGTTGCACGCAGAGTGCAGATGCTGCCTGCTACTCAGCCATGGAGCAAAAGGGAAGACAGCCATCAAATTTCTGAAAATACCATAGGGTAGTATAGAACTTTTTGTTTTGTTGGGGGGGCACTGCCCAGGTTGGCCCCTGGGAAGGTCCGCCAATGCATGGCATTAAGGTGTTGATCATGTTTTGCTCGTGGAAGAGGTTTAGTCAACCGATCTCAGACATTCAGATCCGTATGTACTTTGCTAATCTTCAGATGTCACATCCCAAATTTTTCCAAATTTTGTAATGTGAAAAATAAATAAACAAAATAAATAATTGTTGAAATTTAGGGTGCAAAGAAACTTTTGTTTCTAAATGGAAACTTAAAATCTCATCTTGAACAAACTTGAATAATGTTTGAATCCAACTAAATTCAAATCAAGTGAAATGCATTCTTCATAAATGCATCTGGAAATTTAAACACTTGGGAAATAAACCCAAACCCTAAAACCCTAATGGAATAAAGTCATTTCCAAGATATCTCTAAGACCATAGTTTTGATCCATATAAAAATTTGTCAACAAACATTTATAAATGATTAAGAATGACAAATAGAAATATTATAAAACCATAGAAATTGGTTTCACTTAATTTGGAACCATATATAAAATCCTATAAGATTAGGAAATTGAATTTCCAATGCTAATAAATCACCTATCTAAAACTCCACACCAAAATGGTGAGCAATTAATCCTAAAGAGATTTAAAAGGATAAATAAATATCAAATAAGATTTTACCAAATTGGAATCACCAAGTTTTGGTCTTTAAATAAAAAGATATGGTTTTTAAAAGACAAAGGAAGAAATAATAAATAAGGACTATTTGATAAGAGCCAAATAAAACTTGGCCAAGACCATAAACAAATGTAATAGTCATAATCCAAGTTCAAATGAAATAAATGGATAAATAATATTGAAATAAAATAATATGGTCTTAACCAAATTCTATTCCATTGGGTTAAGACAAATTCCCTAATAAGAATGATTAATTAAATCATGGGAAAATAATATTTGGAATTTACCCAAGTGGAATAAAAGTTATTTAATTAACTTAAATAGGATCAAATAAAATTTATGGAAATAAACCCATGTTTGATTTCATTGGAATAAAGACAAATACCCAATTTAAATGATTAATAAGTCATATTAAAAATGTGAATTGTTTGACACCCTAGTAAATAAATAAAACCTACTGAAAAAGGTTTGATAAAAATTTAAATTCAAATAAGAATTGGAATTATATTTAAAAATCTTGTTTGAATTAAGACAAGGGCCTATTTTTAAATAATTAATATACCCTAAAAAGAATAAAAGAGATATTCTAAATTTGACTTTAGAATGAATTAATAATCAGTATTTGAATATACACAAAGTTTGATAGAGGTTTGATTTCAAATGGTGTTTGAATTGTTTGAATAAGAATCAAATCAGAATAATAAAATGGAAAAAGAAAAAGGGAAACAGAACAAAAAAATGAACAAACCAGCCCAGCTAACCCAGCCCATCTAAGCCCAGCGAGCCCAGTCTCCCCCTCTCCCTGAAACGTTTTCTTTTACTCGCAACCACACCCGCAGAGTCTATGACGACTGGACCCCACAGCAAACCTTCCTCTCTCGCTGACGAAATGGTCCCGCCTGTCAGTTTTTGTTTCCACCCGCCGTGACCTCTTCTCACCCAACCTCGTTGTCGTTTCTGCCGTTGAATATGCGTTTGATTACTCATTAACCATGCGTTAATTCCGCCCCATGACCTGGCACATTTAAGCACCCTCTCCCCTCTCTGATCTCCCTCACTCGCCAGGCACTCTCTACCCCCAGGCTGTTACAATTTCTTGCTCGGAGCCCCACTGCACCGGCGGAGCTTTCCTCCAATTCCGGCCACGCCCCGTCGCCCCTTGCTCCATGACTGCCACGGGGACATTCCACATCTCCCGGCGAACCTCTCCGTAGTGCCAGCTCGCCGCGCGAGCACCATAAGCTCGGCAACGTCTTCCCAGAGCAGCGCCGCCGTCTGTCTCCCCTCCGGCGACACCCCTGGTAACATTCTGACTGCCCCTCTTCCTTACGATGACACGCGTATGACCAGTGACCTCGTCTGCAACTTACGCCAACGTTTTCGTGTCCTAGCTCGCACCGCAGCGTCACCTCTATCTTCGACAGTGAACATCTGTCGCCAGGAGCTTCTTCGGCGAGCGATTAACACCGTCACCGTGTGCCCCTGCCCCTTCCGCGGCCACCTCGAGCATCACCGTGACCCTGCGAACCCAGTGAGACCTCCCAGACCTCCTCTCGCTTCCTAGATTCGCCATACCGCCATAGTCAGAGTGCCTCCGCCGCTTGCCGCCACGCCAGCGCCGTCCGTCTTTAACTAGTTGCTAGGAACCGTAGGATTTAGATTTGGCGGCTATGATAGATCCACTAGACGAAGGGGTAAGTTTGGTTCTGTACCATGCGATGTACTTTAGATCTGACGGCTAGCATATGTGGATCCACACTAAACGGTATGGCCCAATGAGAAACAGCCACGTGGCCTAGATTTAGATTTAAAAACCAGAAACTATCCTATTAGATGTTTGGACTTGTAAATTCCATAACCTGTGATCCACACGTCCAAATTTTGCAAATTTTATATCAATGGAATCAGCAAAACAAACCCTATCCAACCATGCACTTTGTTTAATAAATTGATTCTGGTAAAATATTTTTTTGCAGAAACTTGTGTAGGCATAATTTGAATATAAAATTCATTCTAAAATTATTTTTGTGATAAAATCTTTGGCAAACGGATTGTTTTGAACCTACTGACCATATAGACCAACTTGTGGATTCAAAAACATATTCTATGGGGCAAAAGAATAAATCTTTGATTTAGAACATTTCTAGTCAAATAAAAATGTTGTTTATATGTTAAAAATACTTTTTGGAGGAAAATCTTTGGGAAATGATTTGGATTAAACTCTCTGACCTCAAACACCAAGTTTTAAAATTAAAAATATATTTGGTGAACCCTATAAAGATTATTGCTTTGCTAAAGGCATTTTCAACAACATAAAATATTGATTTAGTGTAAAAATGGTTTATAGGTGAAACCTTTTGCAAATGGTTTTCATATTAAATACTTGACTATAAAACGCCAACATCTGTGTTTAAAATTGTATTTGTCAAACAGTAGAAAATATTACTTTGGTTTGAACCATTTCTAGCAAAATAAAAATGACTTAAAATAGCCATTTTCACTAACTTGTTATCAAATGATTTTGCCACATTTACAAATGACCTTGCCACTTTTATAAATGACCCAGTAAATATTTTATGATGTCTATAACCTAATAGAAACCACTTTTACAAATAAAACAATCTTGGCATGCTTGCATGCATTTCTTTGTTTTGTTAATCTATGTGATGTTTACTTGAATGGTAGATTGAATATTGCTTGCTTGGTTGAATTGTAGTGGAATTTGAAGAGTGTGAATATTGCAAGATCAAGGAGTGAACTTATAATTCTCTACCAAAAGGCAAGTGATGCTTCATACTTTGTCCCATTATTTTCACTATGCATTAGTGATATTTCTAAGTAGGACTTGCATGGAATTTTTGCCAAGTATAAACAATGCAATGGGAAATCCTAGTAGATGAAACCTTAGTAGAATTATTCTAAGTTAAGATTCCTACTACTATCATGCTTAGCTTAGCTAGTAGAAAACAAGGGTGAATTATATTCATGCTATGGAATATTTCTAAGTCAAGGACTTGTGTTTTGTTTAATAAAACAACTAAGTGAATGAATCACCTGGGTGGAATGGAAAGAAAGGTTTGTGTTGAGTGATTACACAAGGCCCATTTCTATGTTTTACCTTGTGTATCTCACTTGTGGAATGCCACCTAGGAACAAAGGGATTTGAGATGCCAAATGTTAAGAAGCTTCTAGTGCAGCCACATGGAAATATGGGCTCTGCCTGGATCACATAGGTTGCAATAACTTAGCCATTTGGACAGTTGGTGGTAGTGGGATGATAGGTTGGAACACGTCCATTTGGTCTAAGGGAAGGCTTCTGAAAGGTCCTGTCTTGGTGAAAATCAAGTCTTGTGGGGAAAGTGCACAACCTCTGCAGATGGAAGAATCTAAGTACTTAGCCATGTCCCTGGTATTGGACAAATTGAGCATCAAGACATGGAAGCTATCAAGAATCTCCTCATACCAATTTTCTAAGTTAAAACTTGAGGGTGAACAAGGGTGAAGGTACACCAATTTCTATTGGTGGTTCCTTGGGTGTTTTGATAAGCAAAAACTTAGTGTTTTCCAAATGATAAGGAAAAATATATTTTGAGCAAAGCAAGCCTAATCTCCACCTATCCAAATGAATGTAGATGATAGACTCCACTATACTACCATAGTATCACTTGCCAATACAATTCAAATGTATTGACCCTTGTGGCTGTAACTTATTATGTTGCAGGTTTGTTTGATATTAGTGAAGTGTGTTGATTAGGATTACAAGTCTACAACCAACATGATTGCCTGTGACACTTTGAAGATGAAGGACTCCATGCTATAGTTATTTCTGCTGCATTGTAATGAGATAGCCAAATGAGCTATGTAAGATGTAATGACTTATTTTATTCCTGGTTATAAAGTTGTATTATGACCTTTGTTTCTTGATATTACATCTTAACTGTGGATGCTAGCTATTGATCCAGGGACTAGCATTATAAACACAGGGATCTCTATCTTATTAAAGGTTGGGACCTCTTACATCAGATCTCCATCTGTTATATAATCTCGAATTATATGAAACCGGCGGTTGATGTGCTTGGTCTTTGGATGATATCTTGGTTCCTTAGCCAGTGCTATGGCGCCAGTGTTGTCGCACAATATCTCCAGTGGGTCCAAGGCACTTGGAACCACACCAACTCAGTGATGAAGTTCCTGATCCAAACTCCTTCACTTGGCGCTTCTGCAGCAGCCATGTATTCCGATTCTACTGTAGATCCCGCGATCATGCTTTGCTTGCAGCTTCTCCAGCTCACGGCTCCTCCATTCAAAATATAAACGTATCCTGTTTGAGATTTAGAATCATCTGGGTCGGTGTCGAATCTAGCGTCGACATAACCTTTTACGACGAGCTGCTCATCACCTCCATAGACCAAGAACATTTCTTTAGTCCTATTTAAATACTTTAGGATGTTCTTTACGACTGTCCAGTGTTCCACTCCTAGATCACTTTGGTAGCTGCTCGTCAAACTAAGAGCATTGGACACATCCGGTCTAGTACACAGCATGGCATACATGATAGAACCTATTGTCGAGGCATAAGGCACTTTGCTCATGGTTTCTCTATCATTTACCGTAGCCGGACACTAAGCCTTGCTCAATATCTTACCTGGCAACATGGGCACTGAACCTTTCTTTGCCTTATCCATTCTGAACCTTTTCAGAACTTTGTCTAGGTATGTACTTTGGCTTAAAGCTATTAGGCATCTTTTTCTATCTCTATAGATTTTGATGCCTAATATATAAGCAGCTTCTCCTAGGTCTTTCATTGAAAAACATTTATTCAAACAACTCTTCACATCGTTAAGCATACCAATGTCATTTCCAATAATCAATATGTCATCCACATATAGTACTAAAAATGTCAGTGAGCTCCCACTCACTTTCTTGTAGATACAAGCTTCGTAGCAATTTGGAACAAATCCAAAGCTCTTGATCACTTGATCAAAACGAAGGTTCCAACTCCGAGATGCTTGCTTCAGTCCATAAATGGAACATTGAAGTTTGCACACCTTATTAGCATCCTTAGGATCGACAAAACCTTCGGGCTGCATCATATACAACTCTTCATCAATGTTGCCATTGAGGAACGCAGTCTTGACATCCATCTGCCATATTTCATAATCATGAAATGCAGCAATTGCTAATAAAATCCGAATGGACTTAAACATCGCTACGGGAGAGAAAGTCTCATCATAGTCAACACCTTGAACTTGTCGAAAACCTTTTGCGACAAGCCAAGCTTTATAGACGGTAACATTACCATCCGCGTCCGTTTTCTTCTTGAAAATCCATTTGCACTCAACGGCCTTATGGTCGCTAGGAGGGTCCACCAAAGTCCATACTTGGTTTTCGCTCATGGATCCCAATTCGGATTTCATGGCCTCTAGCCATTTCTCAGAGTCTGGGCTCATCATTGCTTCCTCATAGTTCGCAGGTTCACTGTTGTCTACCAACAAGACAATTAAGACAGGGTTGCCATACCATTCATGAGTGGCACGCGACCTTGTCGACCTGCGACGTTCAGCAGTAGCATCGTTCGAAGTTTCATGATCCTCGTCATTAGCTTCCTCTCTTGTTGGTGCAGACGGCACTGGAACAATTTTAGGTGCTGCGCTACTCTCCAACTCGAGAGAAGGTTCAATAACCTCGTCTAGCTCTACCTTTCCCCCACTCACTTCTTTCGAGAGAAACTCCTTCTCAAGAAAGGATCCGTTCTTTGCAACAAACACCTTGCCTTCGGATCTGTGGTAGAAGGTATACCCAATCGTTTCCTTAGGGTATCCTATGAAGACGCATTTCTCCGCTTTAGGTTCGATCTTGTCCGGCATCAACTTCTTGACGTAAAGTTCGCATCCCCAAACTTTAAGAAACGACAATTTAGGTTTAGCACCAAACCACAGTTCATACGGTGTGTCGTCTCAACGGATTTAGATTGTGCCCTATTTAAAGTAAATGCAGCGGTTTCTAATGCATAACCCCAAAATAATAACGGCAAATCTGTAAGAGACATCATCGATCGCACCATATCTAATAGAGTTCGATTCCGGCGTTCAGAAACACCATTGCGTTGTGGTGTTCCGGGTGGCGTGAGTTGCGAAACGATTCTGCTTGCTTTAAGATGCGTGAGAAAATCATAACTCAAATATTCACCTCCACGATCGGATCGTAGAAATTTAATTTTCCTGTTACGATGGTTTTCCACTTTGTTCTGAAATTCTTTGAACTTTTCAAACGTTTCTGATTTATGTTTCATTAAATAGATATACCCATATCTACTTAAGTCATCAGTAAAAGTGAGAAAATAGCGATATCCACCGCGCGTCGAAACACTCATTGGTCCGCATACATCGGTATGTATGATTTCCAACAAGTCCGTTGCTCGCTCTATTATTCCGAAGAACGGGGTTTTGATCATCTTGCCCATGAGGCATGGCTCGCACGTGTCAAATGATTCAAAATCCAGAGACTCCAAAAGTCCATCAGCATGGAGTTTCTTCATGCGTTTTACACCAATATGACCTAGATGGCAGTGCCACAAATAAGTTGAATTATCACTATCTACTTTGCATCTCTTAGCCTCAATGTTATGGATGTGCGTTTCATCGCTTTCGAGATTCAGAAGAAATAAACCATTCACAACAGGTGTATGACCATAAAAGATGTTATTCATATAAATAGAACAACCATTATTCTCCGATTTAAATGAATAACCATCTTGTAATAAACACGATCCAGATATGATGTTCATGCTCAACGCAGGCACATAATAACATTTATTAAGGTTTAAAACTAATCCCGAAGGTAAAACTAAGGAGAGCGTGCCGATGGCCATCACATCAACTTTTGATCCATTGCCAACGCGCATCGTCATATTATCCCTTGCTAGTCGCCGTCTATTCCGTAGCTCCTGTTTTGAGTTACAAATATTAGCAACTGAACCAGTACCATATACCCAGGCACTACAACGAGCGCTAGTAAGGTAAACATCAATAACATGTATATCAAAAATACCTTTAATGGTGCCAGCCTTCTTATCCGCTAAGTACTTTGGACAGTTGCGCTTCCAGTGACCCTTGTCCTTGCAATAGAAGCACTCATTGTCCAGCTTAGGTCCAGACTTGAGCTTCTTCTCAGCAGGGGCAACGCGCTTGCCGCTGCCTTTCTTGAAGGACTTCTTTGCACCCTTACCTTTCTTGAAGCTAGGGGTCTTGTTGACCATCAACACATGATTATCTTTCTTGATATCCACCTCCGCAGCTTTCAGCTTAGCGAAGAGCTCAGTGATCGTATCAGTGGAACCAATATGATTGTGAGTAACTACAAAACCTTTGTAGCTAGGAGGGAGTGATTGCAGAACTCTGTCAATCTTGAGCTCTTCTGGAATCTTGAGACCAGTTGCTCAAGACGTTGAGTGTAGCCCGACATCTTAATGGCGTGCTCACTAACGGAACTCCCTTCATCTTGCAGTTAAAGAACTTCTCAGAGATCTCATATCTCCCAGAACGAGCCTGAGTCTAAAACATGGTTTTCAGCTCCTCAAGTATCTCAAAGGGCCCGGCGAACTCCTCAAAACGATTTTGAAGGTCCGATTCCATAGCAAACAACATGGTACTCTTAATCACTCCATAATCATCTTTGTGCGACTGATAAATAGCTTTTTCATCAGCCGGCGCATCAATAGCAGGGCGTCACCTAGCGCTTTCTCAAGGACATAGTCCTTTTGTCCGCCAGCGAGAATGATTCTCAGATTGCAGAACCAGTTGGTGAAGTTAGACCCATTATTCTTAAGCTTTTCTTTCTCAGCAAAAACGTTGAAGTTGAAGTTGGACTTAGCCATTTGATCTACAAAATTTGCAAGTACAATTTAGACTATGTTCATGATAACTAGTTCAACTTAATCAAATTACTAGATGAACTCCCACTAAATTCAACATCCCTCAAGTTGTTTAGTGAACACGATCCAAATTCACCACACCTAATCCGATCTTCACGAGAAGAGATGTGGTTTCAATGGTGGACAACAAAGTGTCGATCATATCATTCATATGACTCATGCTTAACCTTTCGGTTCGTGTGTTCCGAGGCCATGTCTGTACATGCTAGGATCGTCAAGTCAAACCTAAGTATTTCCACGTGTGCAAAACTGGCTTGCACCCGTTGTATGTGAACGTAGAGTTTATAGCACCCGATCATCACGAGGTGCTTAAACACGACGAACTTTCGCAACGGTGCATACATGGGGAGAACATAATTTTATCTTGATCTTTAAGTGAGGAATCATCTTATAATGCTACCGTCGCGATCTAAGCATAATAAGATACATAAAAAGGATAAACATCACATGCATATAATTTTATGTGACATGGTATAGCCAATCTCCGCGCAATGATCTCCATCTTGTGCGCGCCAGCATGATCTTCATCACTCCACCATGATTGCCTCCACCACGAATAGCAACTACAACTATTGTTAACTACTTAGCGATAAAGTAAAGCTATTACATGGCGTATAAGAAGTTGACACACAAGTCATACACAATTATAAAGACAACCATATGGCTCTTGCCGGTTGTGAACTCATCGACATGCAAGTCGTGAAATATTACAAAACATGATCATTGCATACAACATACACATCATATCTTGGGCCATACCATATCACAAAACACTCCCTGCAAAAACAAGTTAGACGCCTCTACTTTGTTGTTGCATGTTTTACATGGCTTATGGGAGTAACAAGCTAAGAACGATTCTTACCTACGGAAAGCCACAACGGTGATATTATGGTTGCCAACATCTATTGTAGATCCCATGACAACTATAGTGAGAGAAACTGGCATCCACCAGCCGCATGTGTGGAACAAGCCACACGTCAAGTGCGGAGCCGGTCTCGCGAACGAGGTCGCGTAAAGTTGGCCTGGACCGCTTCGATCCCACTATACCGCGCCATAAGAAACACAACCACATGTTTGCAACAGAAAACATCAACGCTCGCAACAAGCATGTTGCATTCTACTCGTGAAACACATCTACGCATAGATCTAGCTCTGATACCACTGAAGGGTTTCGCAGCATAGTAAATCAAAAAAATCTGCAGATGCGAACGAGAAAGCCAAGATCTAATCTAGGAGATGCAATCAATAAGAGAGATAGATGAGATCTTCATACCCTTGAAGAAATCGCACAGCGGAAACGTTCAACAGAACGTGGTTGGTGTAGTCGTACTAGCCGTCTCCTCCTCGCGATCCGATCTGATCCTACGCCGCAAGTGGCGGCGCCTCCGAGAGATGCACACGTACGGTGCCGCGACGTATCCTCCTTCCTTGGTCCAGCAAGTGGGGTGGAGAGATGGATTGGATCTGCAGCACGACGGCGTGGTGCTATGGTGGAGAGTTTCTGCAGCAGGGCTTCGCCTACACGTAGTCGGGAGAGAGAGAGAGAGAGGAAGGGCAGTAGCTGGCGGCTAGGGTTTGGGGTAAGGGGAGGGTGCGCCCCCTGCCCACCTTATATAGGGGGCTGGCCGGCCCCCTTGCCCCCTCATCCAAGCCCTAGGGCGGCGACCCCAAGGGTGGAGTGGGGGGCAAGTCTTTCCCCCTTCTAGAAGGTTTCCTAGGGTTTCCCCTAGGGTTTTGGACGGCTGGGCCTATGGGGCCTTGTGCCCCTGGCCCAATGCGGCCAGGGCACTCCCTCGTAGGCCCACGCACCCCTCCGACAAGTGGGGCCACGTTGGTCCCACTCCAGAAGCTTCTAGAACCTTCTGGTACAATATCGAACATTCCGAAACGATTCCAAAATCCAAAAAACTGCTTTCCTTTTATATGAATATTATTCTCCAGACCATTCCGGAACCTCTCGTGATGTCCTGGATCTCATCCGAGACTCCGAACAAAAACTCACAAACTAATTATCCATTCTATCCTAGCGTCGAAGCACGTTAAGTGTGTGACCCTACGGGTTCGAGAATATGCAGACATGATATTCTATCAATAATCAACAGCGGGATCTGGAAACCCATATTGACTCCCACATATTCATTGATGATCATATCGGATGAACCACGATGCCAGGATTCAATTAATCCCATATATATATTCCCTTCGTCACGCGATATTTTACTTGCCCGAGATTCGATCGTCGGTATCGGCATACCTAGTTCAATCTCGTTCACGGCAAGTACTTTTACTCGTTCCATAATCCGATATCACTTTGTGATCAACTCCTTAACCACGTGCTTGCAAGCGGTGTTGATATCGATTACCGAGTGGGCCCGAAGTATATCTCTCCGACTCGGGAGGGACAAATTCCATCTCGATACATACAACCCAACAAGTACTTTCCGATCACCTAAGAGACATCTTTATGATCACCCTCACATAGGATGACGTTTGATGACCTCAAAGCTTTCTTCCGATACTAGGGAGTTGCATTATCTCATGGTCCAAGGAATACAATATTTGACATAAGAAAAAACTTCGTAAAGATGTGTTAGGAATATGCAACTTGTATTACTAGGGGGCCAAAGGTCACAATATATAGTACATCTGACTTGGGGTACACGAAGATAAATCTAGACAAATACGGACTCCTAGACCAATACTAATACTCCTTAACACCCCCCTCAAATGCAAAGCGTATGCAATAGCATTACATTTGAAGAAGTGAAAACTAGAAAGAAACAAAATTGATAATCCAAAATCCGCGTCTTGAAAGTGTCCTTGTAGCATGAAGAGTCTTCAAAACCTGTTGAGTCACGCCACAATCGATCGAAGAAGAGATTGACACAGACCGAGAGACGGTCAGAAGAAAAGCATGTCACAAAAGATCATAGCACAAGAAGCCAACATCATATAAGCTCATCACGCAAAAGAATGTGCAATGCAATAGACGACGCATCAAAGAAAGACACACCCATAAAGAGAGGATGGGTTGTCAAAAGATGGCACATCAAGAGAATCAAGCATTGCGCACCATAGCCCAAAGGGAACCATCGACGAAAGAAGCTAGACGGCAAGAAAAAAGGCGTAGATCAACCAGCAATGCATGCAAAAGGAGGCTGGAAGAGGACAAGAAAAAAAGGCTAACAAACAAGATATGGTGGACTCACATGGCAAGAGAAACACAAGAGAACAACAAATTTGGTGGACGCAGTGGAAAAACGAAGCACTAAGCACCAATGACAAGCGCACGTGCGAGACATAATGGAAACGGACACCCTCAAAAATCACCGAAAAGTGAGAAAGAAAGACAGAACCATTTAAACTGACATACGAGCACTTTTTTAGAAGTCTAGATAGGACTAACTAATCCACGTCGAATTGGATGTCATGAGCTAGCAGCAGCGGAGAGAAAAAAAAAGGGCCACGTCCAGCAAGAGACACGCATACCACGATCTCGAGGGCGGCCATGTGGAATCTGCAGCAGCCAAAGAAGATTGCGTGTACGGACCTTATGAGGAATTGAGGAAGAAAAACAGGGCGCTTTCATCGGGATCTGCAGCAATTGAGCAGCACGTTAAGGAGGAGAAATCAGGACGAGCGGAAGTACCGACCAAGTCGATCTACGCGGGATAGAAGAAACCAGAACCGACAGAGTAGAGCAATCGCAAGGAGCGACGAGGAGAAGCAGTGCAATAAGCAGCGCAGCCATGGCGCACAGGACATGAAAAACAAATCGATCCAGGTTCAGCACGGAGTTACGACGTGCTGGAAAAAACCCTAAAACTAGGCTCTGATACCATGTTAGGAATATGCAACTTGTATTACTAGGGGGCCAAAGGCCACAATATATAGTACATCTGACTTGGGGTACACGAAGATAAATCTAGACAAATACGGACTCCTAGACCAATACTAATACTCCTTAACAAGATGAACATGATGACACGATCTAATTGCTCTACTTGATTTGGGTATGTCCACCATATCATTCTCCTAATGACATGATCTCATTATTAATCGACAACTCATGTCTATGGTTAGGAAACCTTAACCATCATTAATCAATGAGCTAGTCCATAGAGGCGTACTAGGGACACGGTGTTGTTCATAAACCACACGAGTATCAAAGTTTCCGCTTAGTACAATTCTAGCATGGAATATAAACTTTATCATGAATAAGAATTATAACAATAACATCTTTATTATTGCCTCTAGAGCATAATTCCAACAGTTGTTGATGATGATGAACATACAATGGTGGATGATGATGATCGATGCTCGAGGTCTTCGTACGTTTCTTTTCTCTTTGGCTTTTCTCCCATGTGCGTGGATGTTGTAGGAAGGAATTTACGACTTCCAATCAGCATATTTGCCTAAGAATGCTAACCTTAATTGATTTGTATATATGTCACTCTCTTTGATCCTGGTAAAAACACCATAAAAGGTACGCACGAGCGTGGTAAAATACTAAAATCCTAACACTACTAATGCAAAAACACAAGGTAAACACATGATACAAAATACACTCACCAGTCATCGCTGCCCCGGCCACGGGCCACCGTCGCTCTAGTTCGGCGCGCAACAGCTGCACACCGACATGGCTCTAGAGAGCTCGGGTTGCTGCTCGGCCACCGTCCTAGCCAGGTTGTCGTCGTTCCCTTTCCCCTACATGCCACTGACCTCGCCCAATCTCCTCTCCTCGTTCCCCGTCTCCAGGATGCTTTTCCCCTCTTCTCCGACAACCACCGCCATACGGATTTCTTCTTTGCACCACCACCAATGACTTCATGATGTTCAAGGCGTCCAAGTTCTTGTCAGCCAATAGTGAGCTAGTGCTCAAGATCATTGGCACTGGCCTCGACGACGACCTCATCCCGAATAAATTCTAGTTTTTACCCCCTAATTCGATGATTTTGACACTATTTACCCCATTTAGAAAATTTTCATCCCAGTTACCCCATTTAGTAAAAGTAGTGCCAAAATTTACCCCCTCTAATATTTTGAAGCGATTCGATAGGAAGGTCTTGGCCCTTTGGTACAAGTAGGGGATGATCTATGAATTAATCTAATCAGCAACTAAAAAAACTCCTAGATGAAAACATAACAGAAAAGTAGAAAAAACTCTTTACTTTGGATCTTGTGCCATGTGGCTGTTTTCGTTCTCACAAGGTGGATTTGAAAGACACATGTAGTTGAAGCTCTGAACATTTACCCTTGTACAACGCAAATCTAGAGGTGAAACAGAGAAAGTTTGTCACGCAATTTCAGTTAGGAGATGGAGTCAGCAAACTAGGAACCTTCGTATAGTTCGTAAGCATGGTAGCAGTACAATTTACACAACACAACTACAGTACTTTCTCCGATCTATATTAATTGTCGCTAAAATAGATATATTTAGACATGTTTTAATGCTAAATTCATCCATTTCAGCGACAAATAATATGAATCGAAGGGAGTATTAGTAGTATCTAAACTATGAAAACCCCGTCTAGCCGGCTAGTAATTCATATACAGGTTTCCCAAAACCGCTCTCCCAACAATAAGCAGATTGCTGTGGCCACTGTTAGAAAGAAAAACGTGTAGTATTGGACTCAATTTCAATCACCTAGTCCGACTCCTAGTTAGTTAGCTTAGCTGTTAAATATCCCCGTATGCCTCTCTGTGAGAATGAAAACAATCTATGACTTCGTGAGAGCGAAATTAATAGTCTAGGTGTGGCACGCTACCTGTGGCTAGGAGCTACCTATTGAATCTCTACAAAAGATTAGAGAGGGTAAAAATTGGCACATATTTTACTAAATGAGGTAATTATGATGGAAATTTATTAAAAGGGATAATTAGTGTTAAAATTGCCAAACTAAGGGATAAAAACTGAAATTTACTCCCTCATCCCCCATCCTTGGTCCCCTCCCCATCGACGGATCTCGCGCTGAGAAGGCTCCGGTGAGTTAGATTCGTCACCAACGAGCTCGGTCTGGCGAAGACAATGCTATAGTACAAGGGAAAATTCCGTGAATCGTATGATGCTGCATCGACCTATTTTGAATGCTACAAACGCGGATGTGTTTTCATGCAAACACACAAGCGAGGTGCTACAGCGATTTTGGGTGCCTGTTGTGAATTATTTTCTCAATGATGCAAAAATGGTAAAATAGCATTTTCTTGCTACAAATGTGTCATGTGAGGTCTCGGATTTTTTTTGTCTGACTTATTCTTTTTCTTTTCATTATGGTCGAATCGTTTTTTCTTCAATATAGCAAGAGATCTCATTTAGCAAATACATAATTGTTTTCTTCAATGAAGCAAAACGGGACCGAGTAGGCCTTTTTTTCAAAAAAAAAAAAGGAAATAGGATCGAGTAGGGAATTGGACACGTGCCGCATGGAGCAGGCGGGATCCGGGTGGTGCCCAGCAGGCCAGCACCTAAAAAAAAGTAAAATACCAGCGGGTTTATCTAGTCTAGGGCGTCTAGCTATTAACAACGAAACAAACCCTCCATGCAAGTGAACATTTCAGTGTCACAGAGCGTGCGGAATGGCGGATGGCGGCATTTAGGAAAGCCGTTGATGATTGCTCGTTACAGGATTTGAGCTGGCATAGCCTTAGCAATTGCGGTTCGAATCAAGATATCCTCTCGCTGCAAAGCTTCGCTTGGGCCTGATAGGCTCTGACTTCTTCCTCATGCCACCCGCACGCGGGCCTATTTCAGCGGATCAAGAAACGCAATAGATCCGTCTCTAAACAAAAACTAGCCGCTAGTAAACTTTAGGTACACAATACTGCTACCGAGACTGCTGCTACTGTAAAAGCATCAGGAACGTGTCAATTCACTGAATAAAGTGCTCTTTCCATTGATTTATGGATGAAATCACGAAAAAGAGAAGGAACCACCGATTCTGCATCAAAAACAGGGGTTCTGGAGCCAGTTTCTCAAATCGTAAGTAGATCCAATCCAACCCTAAACCCTAAACCCTATTCCACGCTCGCAGTTTGGTCAAGAAAGTTAGACCTAATCCAACAAACAAGACAAGGATTAATTATGAATCTTGATTCTTCAAAGAATTTATTCCATTGAAATCCTTTAACTTTAAAGTGAAAGATTGGATTGGAACAAGGATGCCATCACAAATAAGAGAATCCGCCCTTAACTAACCTGAATTTGTGGATCAATTTGCTTTCAATTCACTTGATTTGGGTAAAGATCCACATCCATATTAATTAAGGAAGACGATGATAGGTCGAATGGGTAGGGGTATGATTCAGTCGGAAGAAGGGCAATAGGTTCCCGCGCCTACTAGAATAAGTTCAAGAACGGATCCTGAAGGAAAAGAAAAAGGGAGCAGATCCGGTTCCGTTGACCATCAAACAGTTTCTTAATTATGTTATGTCAAATGAAGGGAAAAAGGAAGGAGTAATAAAAAAAGACTAGAACTACCCGATCCGTTGAAGATTCCCTTCTCGCTGTGTATCCAGAACCTGAGGATGATGAGGATCTATAAAGGTTCTTTGATCGAGCTCTCGCTTCGGCTTCTTTTGTTGCCGAAGACTAGGACCCTATTTGCTGAAAACCTGTCTGTTTAGGGACTCTTTCCTTTCAATGGACATACTTGCCTGGAACTGATTCTACCTTGAGAGCGCTTTCCTCTTTTCTGATTCCTTCCCTCCTCAACCTTCCTCCTCACTGAGTTGATCTTCAACCATCTTCTCAACGGTTCGGCAACATTAACCCAAACCCTTACTCGCAAGAACTCGCCCCATGCACATCCTTTTGCATCGGCGTCCACTTTTCTCACATCACCAACTAAATAAGCTATCTTCTCCACCCAAGGTGTGGCGCAGCCGTTTTCTTGCTGGAAGAAGAGCCGCTTCTTTTTTGCGGCGGGGGCTTCCATTCACCAGCGCAGACTACATACACGTGCTCTCCGAACCGTGCTAGATAGTCACCCATCACACGGCTCTCAAACCCAACCTGTGGTGGATCCCGGGGGACAAAGCAAAGTCAAAGCGGTCAAGGTACTGCTGCAGGACAAGCTGTAGAAGGTATTGCGAGACAGCCAGAAGCAGAAGGTAAAATACGAGGTACTTTATTGCTTAGTCTAGCTTTTATGGAAGCTTTAACAATTTATGGACTAGTTGCCGCACACGATCATCCTGTGAAATATTCTAGAAATAACTGGACCACCATACAAGATTTTATGCAGAGTCCGCCAAAGTCAAAAGACAGTAGGAAACCCCGGAAATCAAAAGGTCTCACTAGAGATTCCCACAAACAAAAGAGAGATTAGGAAGACCGCTCCTTTGCGAACTTGCCGGTTGAAGTCTGCTCGTCGCATTCTAGTCGTGCGTGATAGAATAGGCCCACATAAAGAGAAAGCGGAGACCTTCCCAAGGTTACTCATCTAGATCTGGATAATCACTAGCTATATTATTTCCTGCTCCTAAATTCTCGTAAATAGAGGATAGGTCCGGCACTGTGAAATATCTAACTTCAAGCCTTCTGTCACATCGATCGTTGTGGACCAACTGGGGTATTGGCCATGGACTTAAAGATATTTTGGAAGCTCACAAGGGCCCATTTACAGGACAAGGCCATAAGGGTCTTTATGAAATCTTAACAACGTCATGGCATGCTCAATTATCTCTTAACTTAGCTATGCTAGGCTCTACAACCAAGCGGATTATCTGGAACCACGCATGAATTGAGCTAAGCTGAAAAAAAATACTATTTCCAAAACTAGTCAATTCAATGATGACCCTCCATGGATTCACCTATATAGGCTGCGGCCACGCCTTTGACTCACGAACTCGAGTCGGACTCATTCACTGCTGACTTTTTTGAGGATCGTTCGTTCTTCACTCTCTTGCTATTACCCGCAGGGAGCGCAGCAACCGACGGTGCATATTATCATATAGAAAGAAGCGAAGCCACTTTTTCTTTGTTTTTGAAACTTTCTCTATTTTTTATAGAATTTTATGACTTAGTGCGGGATGTATGCATTTTTGGTCTGAACACTAAATAAAGCACCAAATGTAAATTCCAAAAAAGAAATGAAATTTAATAATAATAATGGAATATTTGGAATTAGCAGAATTCTCAAACTACGGAACCAACTGCTTTCGCACCGAGGGGACAAGATCCAGAGCAAGGACCCTAAGAATTTGGAAGATATCTCGAGAAAAGGTTTTGGCACCATTTCTGAAGGAACTGGGACTACATTTCTTTTCAATTTCCATTCAAGAGTTTCTATCTGTTTCCACGCCCTTTTTTTGAGACCTCGAAACATCAGGACAAATTACTTCTCTTAGGAACACATACAAGAAAAATGATAGTGGTAGCCCTCCCATTAACTACTTCATTTTCATTTATGAATTTCATAGTAATAGAAACGCCGAAACCACCCGGTTACCCGATAGCGCAAGAGCATCTCCACTCGTTTACTCAAGAGGCCGATCTAAACGCTGAAATTACATCCGGACGCCTAAAATCGGTCCAGTCGCGTATCCAGGGACCTCTTTTGGCCGGATTTGGGCCAAATTTGGTCCGGACTATCCAGTCTGAACCCAGGATCCCGGGTACGCCCTAGGGACGCCGGACGAAGCAAATTCGGCAAGTGGACCAACCTGTCAGCGACAGAAGCCGACTCGCCGCCATCCTTCCCGCCGTTTTCCTTTTCCCGCCCTCGTCGCTACACCCCTCCCGCCATTCTTTCGGCCTATAAAAGCCGTACATCTCGTCGTCTCTCTTCACAGTCCCTCACACCACCACACTCCGGCGAACTTCGGACGTTCGCACCTTTCTTCCTCCTCAATTCCGCCGAGAAGCCATGGCCGAGGGACGACGCACGCTGTCGCCGTGGGAAGCCCGACTGCTCCACGAGGCGCGCTATACGGCGCCGCCGGACACTCATCTCCTCATAGGCTGGAAACTCAGCACCGACGGGATCCCCGTTCCGCCGGTGTCGGACGGAGACGACCTCGCCGGAGAGATCCAGGCCGCTATCGCCGCCATGGAAGACCCAGAACTGGCCGGAGAGATCCAGGCCGCTATCGCCGTCGTGCAAGACCCGGATCTCGCCGAGAATCAGGGCAACCTGGTCTTCTGGAGACAGTTTTTCGCCGACAGGCGTCTCGAGAAACTCGTCTGACACGACGGACCGTCGGGCTCGCTGCCGCCGCCGTCGCGTAACAATGCGGCTTACCGCCGCCGCTGGTGGAGCGTTCCAGGGCTGACTCTCGCCGGTGTCATGGCGCACATCGAGGCCGACAACAACCTCCGCCTCGGCATGTAGTTGCGGCGTCCGGCGTCGACCACGACGGCGGCCTTTTCTAGTTATGAATTTCGATGTAATATATACCCCTTGTCTACTTTAATGAAATTTTGCCTATATTTGCCCATATTTTTCGAGTTTAACTGAATTTAGTCAAACTTAAATACTCAGTCTGGGTACGCGTGTGGAAAACTAGGCGTAACTAAAAACGCGGTTCATCCGACCAGTTCGCCCAACGAGTGGAGACGCTCTAAACCCCAAATCGACCGCCGTGGCGCCGTCTTCTTCCCCACTCGCGCTAAACCCAACTCCGCACAACCCAGCCGCCCGCGCCTAGGGTTCGGCCTCCCCCATGACCTTCGCCAAGGCGGAGACGCCGGCGTCGGCGCTCAGGCCCAGGGTCCTCGCCGCGTTATGCACGCTCATCTACCTCCACTACGGGCTGCTGTGGGTCGCCGCCGCGGCGTGCGTCGCCGCGGTTATCGGGCGCCGCGCGCTGGGTGAGGTCGAGGGTTCCCCCGTGCTCTCCGCGTTGTTCTCGGTTGCCTTCTACGCCGCTGCCTACGGTGTTTCGCTCTTCCCCGTTGCCATGATTCTCATCGCCGCCCGTATGATGCGCACCGTGTCCAACAGAACCCTCGTCAAGAAGGTATCATCAAGGAAAAAAAACTTCTTCGCGTCTTTGGATAATATTTATTTATTCCGAGCTGCTCCAAAATAATATTTGATCCGGGCAGTTTTGTAACTCTGGAAATCGAATTCTACATCTGCCTAGTCTAAAATAAGCTACTACCAATTTCGTAATTAGGAAGTAAGTCTTGCTATTTGCTTGAATTCGAAATAGGCTCTGCTGTGTGTAAATGTATTCGCTTCCGTGTCTAGCTTCACAGCATATAGTATGACGCCGTTTTGATGTTTTTTGTATCTCGAACTCTGCACATATTCTTATCAAGGATATCAAAGAGCCCCTGGAAACCCCTCGTCAGATTGTGCGAATGTTTCTCAAGGATCCTTTCATGTTTGGAACCCTCGTTTCGACACCCTTCTTCATGCTCTTAGCCGCTAGTCAGCTGGTGAGGGTACAGTCGCCTGTGGAAGGATCTAGGAGGGAACAGATTGGCTTAATACTGCAGGATGTGGGGATATTGGGCTCGGGTGCAGCATATTGTTTCATTATGTTGCCCACTCTGATACTGAGGCAGTGGAGGATGAAGTAGAAGGGTTATGTTGTTGTTTTGCTGAGGTATTTACCTGCCCTCTGTTCATTTCTTTTTTGTTATAAGCATGTTGTTTCTAGTTTCATGGAATTGCGTACGAGTTTTTTCTTCTGTGGTGCAATCTCTTATAAATGTGGCTGAATAACACTTCATGGTGTTGATATAGTTTTATAACAAACCATTTTGTCATGCATTCCAGTTAGACCTACGAGAGAGTTAGCTTGTTCCGTTTGTTGTCAGCTTCCCTAATAATAATAGCATTTAACACTGATCTTCTTTGGTGCCAGTCGCCAGTCGACTAATTAGATGCTTATGGAGATATCATCAGTAGAAACATAGTATGCATTGTCATGTTGAGTCATTCCTGTGATTATTGTGAGTAGGCAGCTATGAATTTATCCATAGAGACCTGCCATAAGTGGTAGACCTCAAATTTCAAAGAGCGGGGTCGTGGATATCTTCTACTCCCTCTGTTCCATAATTCTTGTCATGGTTTTAGTTCATAATTGCATCATCTTTTTATATCTGTCTTGTTTTGTCTGTTATGTACTTAATCTGTTGCATACTGTAGACCATGAACTACCATACTGTGGAATATGGAACAGACGTGGTATTAACTTAATTCTTTGTCTTAGTGAAGATAGCAAACAGAAACTCTGTATGGTTATTTAAGTTAACTATGATAGTAATGTATAGAACAGACCCTTTAATCTGTAGCTAGTATCTACCTCCATGTGGTGCTGTTCCATGTCATTTTCGGTAGAAGTGCCTTCAAGAACACATGTTGATATTGTAGAGAGATATTCTTCCCTTTCATGGGTTTTCAGCATCCGTTTATTTCCCTAAGTAGTCTAACTTGGTTCGCAAGAGCAATTTGTAACATTTTTTTGGTAGTTCTATATGGTCATTTGTTAAGCACCTTTCTGCTTCTTTTGCAACGAAATGGAAGAAATGACAAATATATTTAATTCAGACAACTACAGGATGCCACTAGTTCCATTGAAATTTCTTATATTTCTCTATCTATACTGTTCTTTTGTGCCCTTTTGTGTGTGGATTGCCATGCTTTGTTCTGTCCACCAGTCATCATAGTGTAACAAACTGATGCATGTGAATGTATGGGGCTTGTGATCTCGAGATGTTTTCCATATATGGGATAACTACTGATTAAGCCATCTTTTACCATTGTTTCTGCAATTCAGAGTCTATTTGACCTAGTTACCATGTACATTGTTGCTCAGCCTTTCCAAATTAGGCTGTTGTACAGCAAGAAGAATTAAGCTCTGCATGCTGAGTTGCAATTGATGTACTCTTGATCAGATATGAGTTTCCACCTAACTAACTTCTCACCCTTGACCTAAAATTTCCTCTCGCTGGTCTAGTTGCAGTGCTATCCGCATGGTAGTGACCCTTGCCATATCGGTATACTACTTCTCTACGTAGATCACCGTGTACAAGTTTATAATATTTGGTACTGAATATTGATAAACATCTACACACTCACTCAAGTGCTATTTGATGCTGCTGATCTAATAAAATTTTGGGTTTATTTTTTAACAGACATGACCCTGAAGAGAAGGTGTAATGATGGGAAGGAAAATACAAGAGCTGACTCCCTGCTGAAGATTCTGGCTACTGATTAGTACTGAACCGTAGTTGCCTCTATTCTCGACTGTAGAATGGTCCATTGGTAGTATTGCATACCCCATGTGCTAGGAGCTATCGTAAGTCAACATTGTGGTATTACAGTCTTTACTTGCTGCTAGGAAGCCTGAAGTTACGTGACCAGAGACATGACGAATAACTCCCTCCTTGGAGAAAAATCCTTTTCTAGACGTATGGAATTTTCCATGTTTGCAGTTTTATGTTTGATGACTAGTAGCAAGTGGTTGGCTCTGTGACAGTTATCGTAGATGTTATGTTTGTGGTGATCTGAGATGTTACAGATCTACTGGATGGTGATCGATCTTGACTATATTGTGGCAAATGGTTTTAATCAACTTTATCCGTGTAAATGTTTTGATCTCGCCTTTGATTCATGTGGGTGCTGTTCTTTGGTTTGTTAACATCGAGAATAGAACTGGAGGAACTATGCATTAAGAAGAAAGTCGCTCAAATCTGAGCTATCTGTCTTGTCATAACTTGTTCGACATTTCTGGTCGCCGATGCTGAGATTTCTGTTGTCTCGAAGTTCTGATTACGAGCATCAGTCTACTGTAGTACTACCTTTTTATCTGTTGGAGGTTCATTTTTTCTGTACACAGTGATGACCTTCTAGCCACTCACAAACCTGCACTTACCATATTCCCAGTTCTGCTTTACTCTATTGCCACATTTTGACCGGCATGCTGCGCAGTACTTCTTCCTCAGCCGGGGTCACCTCGGCCGGAGCCCTTTAGGGCCGAAGCCCAGCGCATGCGTGATCTGCAGGAGATGGCGATCGCCTCCTCTCCCTCCTCCTCTGCCTCTTTGTCCTCATCCACCTCTATCTCATCCCTGTCGATGATAGCCCATGTGGCCGCCACCTCGGCGGCCATAGCCACGCGTGCCTCCTCCTCCGTCATGTCGGCGGAGTGCTCCGCCGCTTCCACCTCCCTACGCACGGCGGCGGAGCGGCGTAGGTTGCGTACGGCGACCTTGGCGGCCTCCTTGGCCACCGCCTCCAGCGTGATCATGTCCGCCTCGTGGCAGATCTTGCAGAGGGCCGCTGATGTGGCCTCCTTGGCGGCGACGTGGTAAATCTCGCGCACCGACCATTGGCTCCGCCACTTGCTCCAACGCCGCCTCCGCCACATGGCCTTCCTCCTCGAAGGCCACCACCTGCGCCTCGGTCATGCGCTGGGATAGCAACATGGCCTAGAGGTCGACGTCGTCGATCTCCACCTCCGGAAAGCGGGTGTGGCACATCTCCTGGATCTTGGTCCAGTTGGCTATCTTGCGGCGAGGTATGATTGCTGGTGGCTGGCACTTTTTCGGCTGTTGGTTTACTCTTGTTTGGGCTTGTTGTCTCTACCGCGCTGACGACCTTCATTTATAGATCGCGGCGAAGGCGACGACCGGGAAGGCGCGGGAAGTTTTCTAGCCACAGGAGGCAAGGTGCACATGGGAAACGGAAAGCTTCGATGGCGGGAAACGCCGGCCACGCGGGAAGCCGTCGGTGCTGATAGCTGACGTCGCATTGCCATTAACGTCCCATCGACGAGGGTGTCAAGCGATGACAACGGGGGGAGACAGACAAATGGGTCAGGCCCTCCGTCCTGTCGCAGGAGTCGAGAAGAAGAGGGTTTTGGCGCGGAGGTAGGTGGCATGGAGAGGACAAGAGTTTTCACCACCGGCTCCTTCCATCTCCATTGTCGGTGTTGCCTCCTTCCATGTCCAACGCCGTCTCCGTCACCGCTGCCGACAACGACGATTAGGTCTCCGCGGTAAGCATGGCTTTTCCCCTCCCCTCCCGTCCCCTAATTCGTTTTCTGACGTCCTTTTCCCTGCATTGTTTGTTTCCGCACCTCGATTCTGGCTACTGCTGCAATGTCGGTCTTGTAGGACGAACAAGAGTCTTTTGTCCTTGAGAAAGGGATAACCGGAAAAACCATGTTACGTCCTTGCCGATAGATTTTTCCACGGATTTGTATTAAAACAAAGGAAAATCTTTGCCTTTATCCCTTAATTAAGAAAAAATTATCCACTTTATATGCGGAAGAACAGTGAAAACCATACAAGGACGGCAACACCCCAAGACCCAAGAGCGACAAAGATCAAACTCAAAAACACCACTCCACCAAGACTAGACGACCAATCACCACTGCCAGAGAGAAGACGCTATGACTGCTATGGGAGGAGCTAAAACAGGGCGCTCAAACGAAGATGAAGTAGCCAACCCTCTCAGAAGCCCTCAACCGTCAGCGCCACCGCCTTGACATCCAGTTAGTCCGCCACGTCGAATGGACTGCCAACGCCACCTTCCAGACCGCCATCCTGACATACCACCAATTGATGCGCCCATCTAGCTCCTAGTCTTCGACAGGTCTTCCTTTCTTAAGTAGCAAGATGGGTGCTAACAATTGTCATTGCGAGATTTCACCCAACCATTCTGTATTGAGACAGATGGTTGCATTTCTGGAATTAGACGCCATTGGCCACTTTAACCTTAAGTGCATGTGCTAAATCTGTTGTTTGACAGTTCAACCTGTCCACCAATTGGTGATCAATATATGTGTGGGAACTCCTAAAATCATTAAGTAACAACATAACTTGATTGCCCACTAATACTATCAGCTTGATAGATTTAGCATGTGCGGTGCCTAATATATTATCTGCTGTCATGCTGCTGCTTTCTCCATTGCTTCTTCACCAGCTACTGCATCAAGTAGTTCATCATACAACACCACTCCATCCTCTTCGGTTTCAATGGCCTTAATTTGAGCTGCTTGTTTGTTGGCACAAACATGACCGGGAGTATTTATCCTCACGGCTATAGCACATCCCATTTGCCGGGAATTACAGTGTGGCTCCCGGGTGCTACACACCCCCATACCTAGAAAAATTAAAAAAGTTTTAAAAAAATTTAACTTTTTTAGAAATTAAAGATGACCAGGTATGCTACTTGTATAAAAGTATTTCCCTAGAAAATTACTTCCATTGCATTCTGGATAAAAAAATAAATTCGAAAGGCCCCATGACCAGGTACTATCCACCTTTGATTAGTCATTTTTTTCCATGAAGATCATGCGAATCATTTTCTTTCCAAATATTTTTATACGAGTAGCATACTTGGTCATCTTTGATTTCCAAAAAAGTTCGATTTTTTAAAACTTTTTTTAATTTTTTTTCCAAATATGGGGGTGTGTAGCACCCGAGAGCCAAAAGTCCGCGTTACCATTTGCCCTCCTATATTCCTTGAGTTGTATTGCCTTCCAGATATCCCCGGCGGCAAATTGTTGCTTCTGTTGACTGTCAGCACAAACTGGTTGCTCTTTGTTGTATACTGCTTTTGGAACTTTTCTATGGTTGCCTTGCCTCTTTCCAATAATGCTTCCTGAATCAGCGCATATTCTTTTGCTATCTGAACAGCATGGGGCAACTGGATTTCCAGTCTACCGAATTTGTTCCTTCAACCTCAAAGCTTGTGGCTAGCAAGGTTTCACTGATAGTTCCCTCATAAAGCCTCACTCTATACAATAGGTGATTGAATTGCGAAAGGTATTCTTGCACTGAACCTGTCTGTTTCAACACCAGGAGTTCACACATACAGTCTCGATGAACACACTGAACCTGTCTGTTTCAACACCAGGAGTTCACATATAGTCTCGATGAACATTGACGTCAAACTCGGTCTTAACTGCAGCACAAAAGGACTCCCAGCTCACACAGACATCTGTTGACTTTACTGACCCATCGAATTGACTGATAGATCCACTTTGGCTTGGACCTAATCGGGTCTCAATACCTGCATCCAGATCATCGGGATGTGACTTGATCGTCTCGATCCCCTCCATCTTCTGTTGGATCAGACGCAAGGCCTCAAACTCTTTCATGACCTTCTCTTCGAACAATCCCATGACTACAACGATGTGTCTCGTCCGCGCACTTGCCGTCCCGCCTCCCCCTGAATCACCCGAATGCTGATCTAGATTTACATTAGATCGCTCGGAGAGCACCCACAACCAACCAGTCGATGTTACCAGGATGATCTTGAGTTTGCGGAGCGGATCGTACAAGCTCTGATACCAGATTGTTACCTCCTTGCTGATTGATTTCTCCATGGATTTGGGACAAGGGGGTCTCGACTTGAGGAAGAAGAAAGAAGGAAGGAGATGAGAGTTCCGGCAAGGACATTTGTTTCCATTAATTCAATAAGATTACAGCTTAGGAACCCTCGGGGCTTATAACACGCTCCCGTACTTCACGCAACACAGCTGGACTCCAGCACCCATTCCACACTCACCTACCCTAGCCCATGGCCTGTCCTTGGATTCGAACCATCTTGATTTGAGGCTTGGAAACCAATTGTCTCTCCACATGACACCCTTATGTTAGAGCCATAATTTACTCTTCAGTTCATACTTCATACCTTTCTTCAATAACTCCAAACCGTGAGTGATGTCCTGCCAAAAAGCAAAAGTGTTTTGAGAAAAGACCGTATTAATTAAATCACCTGGAGGACAATACTTTGCCTTTAGCAATCTAGCACAGAGGCTATTCTGGTATTCCAGTAAACGCTATGCTTGTTAAGCAAGAAGAGCTTGATTCAAGAGTCTCAAATCTCTGAAACCAATTCCCCTTTGAGATTCGGGTCTAGTCATTTTTTTCCAACCCATCCAATGAACATTCTTTCCCGAACTCATCGCCCCGCCAAAAAATTCTTATGATTTGGGATAATTCATTTCATAGACCAGCAGAAAACTTGAAGACATCAATCTGTCCTGAAATCCCAATGCTGCAAAGTGGATTATAAACACACGCATGTGTTTCTTTTATCTTGGGGTAGAACCCTACCTTGGTCAGTGGTTATACAATAACATACTGGAGATTTAACTCTTGTGCAAATTCAACTGCTCCGCGATCTCCATCTTTTTCTCAGCATAATTCCTCATGTTCTTTGTCTTGAGACGAGCAACTCCCTTCCGGAACAAATCCCGAGCTTTACCATCTTCAGTCTAAAACCGCACAAAAAGGTTAGACTAACATATACAATGTATTCAAGTTACATATGCATCATCATGTCGAACGTACAGTATCCTACTTACATTTGCAAAAATGTCACCCTCCTTGATAATGTCATAAATCTAGAACAGTAAACAGAGGATATTAGACATTGGCAACATGTTGCATGTTCAACACCATAACTAAACTCGCAGGAAATGGCTATAAACTTGCAAAACAGCTCCAAATTAATGGAGCAACTTTCCCTTTGTCTCATTGTCAGAAAGACAGGAGCCCCCTCCAGTTCAGCCATCATTTTACGTTTGTGCATATGGAAGTTGTCCCTTTCATGTACTTCCTTCACAGCATCCTTGTAATCTCTCTGAAATACGTGCAAAATAGTAAGAAATATGCATAATCAGAAATGCAAGTCTGCATTGGTTTAGTACAAAATGTTTGATGTAGCAGGATGATAACATTATCCTTAGCGACAAGTCTCCAGATCTCAAAATAGAGAAGATCTAGGTCCTTGAGAGACGCATCGTCTCGCAGCTCATGAATGTACTCCTGAATCAAACATACCAGATTGTGAGCAACACCAGTGATGAACACCTAAATTAGCAGACGAGAGGATATCTTACATTATATGCGAAAGCAGCTAAACGAACAGTCATATGGGGTAACTGTGTTGCAATCCTCAATGCTTGCCTCCATGCTCTAGTGTTCATGTCTCTCCACTGAAGTGCAAAGAAGTTAATAATCTGGTGCCATCCATGTGTGTATGACTAATGTGCCTATTATTCATGAGTTTCTCTGCGGCATACTTACCTCCGCAGACCTGGCATCCATATGCAAAAAAAAATTCAATCCACTGTTGCAAGAGAGAAGTCTATCAGTGTTAAAATAATACAGCCATTGGTAATATTTCAAATCCCAACAGCTTGATAACATGATGCATACCTTGATTTTCTTTGATATTTCTCCATAGTACTTGACATAAACAGCATCCATTTCATATGTATGATAAAGCTCACGGTAGCCATCGACATCTGGGTACTCTGGTTCAACGCTACCAGGCATCTACAAAATGGACAAGAATTAGATGGCTCGTCTGAATACACATATAGGGGACTAGGGATATGGATGGAGACTACACAGAAGGTTAACAACTAAACACTATCCAAAGCGTTTTCTCATTTTTACAGTCTGGCATTGAGTGATCTGGTATTTAAGCTACAAAAAAGTACTCCCTCCGTTCAGAAATATAAGACATTTTAGCTTTGTGAATTGAATGTATCTAGACGCTTTTTAGTGTATAGGTTCACTCCGAACCTCAATGAACCTATATACACTAAAATATGTCTAGATACATTCGATTCACAAAGCTAAAACGTCTTATATTTCTAAACGTAGGGAGTAACACCTTAATTTAGGTTTATAGAAAAAAATAGCAGTGATGTGCACAAGGTATGCCATGTGTCCATTGAACAATGATTTTGGTTCATAGCAATGCGCATGATAAAAAGGGAGAAGAAAATAGGATATATGCACGTAAAACTACCGTTTTAAAGCACATTTAGTGTACATACTTAATGGCTACAGAAAAGTGAGACGACGTTTTTGTCTAGGAAAGTAACTAGGTAAAGATACAGATTTTTTTTCCTTCATTCAAGATCGAGCATGCTAGAAATGGTACCATATATTAAATTTCCTTCAACAAGTCAATCCACCGTGAGAGATCGACATGATACAATTCAGAAGCAATTCAAACATCAACTAGTTTCAGCAGCCAAAAAGTTAACAGCAAAAACTCCATCATCATGTAAGAGATAATAAGTTTGAAAATAGCAATATTTGTAAAACATATAAGATACCATAGCTTGGACTGCTCCCTGCAGTCATAAAAACATGATTACTTACATATTCTAATGCTGAACCTCAGCCTTAAAACTAAGGCAAGCAGGGAAGTCCAAGAACCAGGTGGGATGCACTTCCTAGCATTTCCCCAAGTTAATGTCAATATGAAATGACTAAGAACCAACCAATTTTAAAGGGTTACTCAGCAAATGCACCAGCTAGACTTACCTGATGTTGGAATAAATACAAAAAAAAGTGGCAAAACTTTTGAAATCAAACCCAGCAAGTATTACGATCCATCGATAACCACAAAACTAACAATAATGGGACATATAAAACCGATGTTCTCATAAACCCCAACAGAGAATATGGTTATCAAGGAATTTTTGAGTAACAGTTTAACTCATACCATCAAACCTGTGGCTCAATTTTCTGTACTAACTAGCAGGACCCTTAAAAGGGCAAAAATCGCAAAATTCCGGCGACTATACGGGTCGTAGCCTGCTAGTGCGAGCTAGCAGGACCCTTACTCAACCTGGCCCGTAAAAAATTTTACGGGCCCCTCTACTTGGCCCAGACAAAGCGAGGCGTTTACGGGTCGCAACCCTTACTCCCTCCGCCGCGATAACCCTAGGTAGATCGGAGCCGCCGACGCCGCCATGTCGTTGAGGGATGGGGGATCTGTCCGTGGGGGAGGTCGCAGTGGAAGGGGGCCCTACCGATGCGGCAGGGGTAGTGGTGGAGGGCGGCGCCAAGCTTGCACGAGGAGCTCAATGAGGACATGCGCCGTCGTCGGATTGCGTCCGTAGGGGCGGCGAGTCGCACGAGCCTCTACTACATCAAGCACCACAAGCCGGTGCCACACAAGCTCTGCCGCTACTACGAGGCGGACGTCTCTGACTCAACGGGCTCGGACACGGAAGTTGTCTGTGCTCGGCGGACTCTGGCGACGCCGTCTCAAGCGCGCAGGTACGCCGGCGAGAACTCGCAGGGCTCATGCTCGTAGACGCGCGCCCTCTCCGACGAGGATTTCCTACGCGATGAGCTCGAGGAGCGCTCGCTGCTGGAGCGCGCCATGGCGGTGTTGGCGGAGGCTCGCGCGGCCGAGCTCTGGCGGGACGAGGAGGAGCTGCGGCAGGTGCTGGCCCAGCTCCGCATGATGGAGGAGGGCGCAATCCCTGTCGTCGTCCTTGACGACGATTAGCCGGCGTCGTCGTGTGCCCGTAGAGCTATGGTGGGGCCGATTTTGGTCCTAGTGCGCCCCGCCGCCGCAAGATATGTAAATTTGCTATGTAAATTTGCAATGATCGCGTTGATCTATGAACAATCGAACCTAAATTTGCAATCCGCAATCTATGATCGTGTCTGTAATTTTCCCGCGGGGTTTTGATTTTAAAAATAGGGATCGAAATACATGTGCTACTCCTGCGCGGATGAACTCTAACCCGTAAACGTGGGTCGAAGTTTAGGGGTCCTGCTAGTGATGACATTGCAGATGTGGTTGGAATTAATGAAGCAAAACAAACAACCTCATTGATTGCCAGTTTTGACGATGTGTGTTGAAACCATTTCTGAATATTCATGATCAATATAACCAAACTAGTCAACTGGATGACTCAAGTAAAGATAAAGACAGTGCACTTACAAAATTTCTAAGGACAATCCTTTGGTAGTCATTCAAACCAGGGATCCAGCTATCATCAGTATGGAAGAACCACTCAAAATTTTCATCATCCTGTAAATGCTTAAAGTAGTCCTGGTCGCCAATTTCATCATCAGAGTATGCATTTGGCTTCTTAAGCTTACATCCAGACTCCAGCTTCATAGCCTATGCCAACCCAAAGGGCTGAATTAGCTGATATGGCACACAAATACAAACTAAAATTGTTCACAGACGCTTGGCTGCTAGGGCACACAAATACAAACTTCACGGCATAGATTAATTAAAAGTAATGGTCACTAATTGACACAGTAGGTAGGTACCTGGTAATAAGCGATACGATAGCGTCCCTGGCGCACGTGTACCCCGCAGTTGTCTATCCAACTCATCGTAGGCGTCATTCGGATGGGAGAACAAATATTGGGAAGCAACTTTTGGGCATAGCTGGCCTGATCTTCCATGCTGAGAATTACTTTTGGGCCGAAAAGCTCCTGGGTTCTTTCTTCTTCTTCTTCTTATTCTTCTTCTCCCGAGTCCATTCTTGGAAGTAGCGCATGATTTTGCGCTTGGACGAGGGCCATGTCTGAAATCGATCCCTGGTGATCCTTGGCAGCCTTGCGGCGCCTCTTGTCCCTCTTCGACGCCATGTTCGTGCCATCCTCATCGCCGCCGAGTGGGCCATACCTGACGGGCTTCTCGCGCAGCATCTCGATCGAGCGACATGTTTCCCAAGCTTATCCGGAAGGTAGTCGGCGGCGAGCTGGAGGCTGTGGTCGACCAGGGTGGAGGTGAGCTAGAGGCCGAAGACGATCTGGACAGCGTCAAGCCGGGGGGCGAGGTCGAGATGGGCGGCGTCGATCTGCTGGCGACAGTACGAGCTAGCGTCGGCGGGGATCGGAGGCAGGAAGTGGGAGGCAGCGGCGGCTCCGCGGCGTGAAACCCTAGCCTCTTGCCGAGAGAAAAGATACAGAATACAGAGGGGAGCCGAGACAGTCAGACAGGATTTGGGGATTGGGCACGCGGTGGCAGCCCGGAGTAATTCTGAAGACAATAGAGGGTCCTTTTAAAAGTAAGGCTCAAAAATGCAGAGATCGAAAAAGGAATTTCGAATTTAGGTATCAATACTAGCTGAATGCTCGTGCGTGTTGCTACAGTATAATAAAAATATTATATGAACAAACAAATGAAATAATATTATAAATTCAGAAAAAGATAGCAGACGACATGTGGTGTGTGTGTATTCATACCTTGACATAGACCGATTTCCTCTCTCCAACCTCTTTCGTCTTTTAAATTATTTTAAAACTTATCATCCATACAAAGACGTCCTCACATACTAGGAGCTATTGTGAGTCAACATTGGGGTACGGTGTTCCGTTTTACTTGCTACTGGCTGGGAAAGCCTGAATCTACGTGAGCAAGAACACTCGGTGGCGTGTAACACCCTCGCTCCTTGGAGAACAATCCTTTTGTAGACGCATAGAATTCACCGTGTTTGCAGTTTTTTATTTGGTGACTACTAGTAGTAGTGTTTCTTAGCAAGTGTTGGGTGGGTCTGTGGATGTTATGTTTTTGGTGATCTCAGATGCTATGTGGATATATGGTATGAGCAAGCTGAGCTCAAATCTTTGGGTCCTGGCTTGAAGGTACTACAAATAAGGGATGGTGATCGCTGAGTTCAAATGTTCGGTTTCAGCGATCAGCCGATTCAGGCGAGTGGGCGGTTCCTCACATACGCGGCCGGATTCTTGTCTTCATCGGATGCGTCGGTGCGTCGACCGATTGAAGTATGGCTTCCCCGACTGGGAAACCCATGCAGGCTTCAGGTAGTCATGAACTAGTCCTCTCCCAGTCCGCATGTCCGACATGTCCACGTAGGCACGTACTGCATGCCTCCAACATTGACCGATACTAGCAGCCCTCCAAGTCTGGTGACCAACATACGTGCTGCCTCCAAGTTTGACTGATCGAAGTATGGCTTCATCTAGTATGCAGCTTCAGTTGGTATTTCCTCGATCGGTCCTTGTGATTAGTCCCTCCGATTCCCCTAGCAAGTCGGTGCAGTTGAGTTTTGCAAGTAGAGAATATATGAAAAAAAAAAGTACAGTAAGCGATAACTTGTGTAAAAGCAAGTGCATACCCATCCTGGCAATACATAAATTTCCTCGTGATGACCTTTTAACCTGTTTTAGCTATTGTGGACTCAGGACTTCAAAAAGGCACGCACAGTGGGAAGTGAGATTTGAGAATATGGGTTGAGAGACGAGAGAGAGGAAGGAGAGGGGTGGAGTGGAGGCCGGTGGTGGGACCAGCACCGGCACACACCGGGAGCGGGTGGACGGTGGGTTTGCTGAAACGGGAAAGAAGCGTAATCCGATTGCTTTCCGTAAATAGGCTGTCGATCGAGGTGCGATCGATGTGGAAGATTGTGTTGGAAAATTAGCTGACTATTCAGGACACACTATGCTGAAGTTACTTCTGGAGCGTTCATGGATTGTGGCTTCACTATATATATTTCGGCCTCCCTGCTGCCCATAGCATAGCAGCATATATAACTTCCACGGAGGCCACATGGAAGGGACAATGGAGGAACAAGCGAGGCGTCCTGAGCTGATGGCGCGGGAACTCGCCGGCGGCGATGTACCTGCCGAGTATGTCATGCCGCCGCAGGACCGCCCGTCCGCCGGCGCAGCCGCTGCACCTGTCCTCGTCATCGACCTGGGCCGCCTGTCCGGGGCTGACGCCGATGGTGGTACCGCCCACCACGAGGCGGCGAAACTCCGGTCGGCGCTGGAGACATGGGGCTTCTTCATGGTGACCTTTTTTTTAGCATACATACATAGTTGCTTCTTTGACATCTAATTTTCTTCGAGAAACAAAAAAAACATGCGTACGTTGTTGACACGAACAGTATTCTTACAAGGATTGGATGTACACACTACTATACGCGCATTGGTTATTATTGCTACTCAACTACATGATGGAGCTAATTTACTTGTACAAACACATGCGTGGTGTGTGGTTTCCTTAGTTTAGTGCCTCAACCTGATGCTGAATATATAGTCTCAAGTCAATTACCATTTCCCTTAGTTCTATGTGCATCGTCGTATATGGCTTGTATTTTGAACACAAATTTTATCGAAATCTCTCGTGCTATTACAATCCTAATATTTACACTTGCAACCGTTTACAATCCTATTATTTCCTCATAGGTCACTAACCATGGCATTGAGACCTCTCTGATGGATGCGATGATGAATGTGTCGAAAGAGTTCTTTCGGCTGCCAACCGAAGAGAAGCAAAAATACAACAACCTAGAGGACGGCCAGCGCTTTCGGCTGGAAGGGTATAGAAGTGATCTGCTGAAACCCAAAGGCCGGGCACTCGACTGGTCCCACCGTTTATCTCTGCAAGTAGAGCCGGAAGAGGCGAGAAGCCTCCATCTTTGGCCCAACCATCCCAAATCTTTGAGGCAAGCAATCTGGTTCTTATACCTCACACGCATAGGTAGCTAGAGGGAAATCAAATTCTAATCAATCAAAAATCGAAAAAAATGGACTCATAAGAAAGATAAAGCTTGTGTTCAATCCTTCTGTCATCTAAACTTTTCTAGATCCTTCCTACAGGGACGCGCTAGCTGAGTACGCATAAAAAACCAAGAAAGTAAGAGATCTTATTTTGAGAACCATGGCGATGTTCTAGGGCTAGACCAAGATCACTTCATCAGTGGAGCCACAACCAGTGCCCCTGCATTAGCAAGAATGGGCTACTACCCTCCCTGTGCAAGACCCGACCTTGTTTTGGGCCTCAAGCCTCACTGCGACGGTGGTGTCCTTTCCATCCTTTTTCTTGAAGGTAATGTCGGTGGCTTGCAAGTTCTAAGAGATGGAAAATGGTACAATGTTCTAAGCAAGCCTTATACGCTGTTGATCAACATAGGCGAGTGCATGGAGGTAAGAACCTACAAACATAAGCTACTTAATTCCTCTCTTGAGTCTGCAAATATGGATCCCTTGTGTCACTGTATACAAATTTTGACACAGGTAATGAGTAATGGTATCTTCAAGAGCCCGGCACATAGAGTCCTCACAAATGCAGCCAAGGAGAGGATCTCAGTAGTTATGTTCTATGGCATGGATGAGGAAACGACGCTTGAACCAGCGCCGGGTTTACTAGATGATAATATACCGGCGATATACAGGAAAGCGAATTCCAGCGATTACTATGCTAGTGTCTTTGGACATTACTGTCAAGGAAAAAGATTTATAGACACCCTAAAAATATAATTACAGCAGTGATATATCTAGTATAATTAAAGATAATCTCGTTTATGAGTGTGGATTTTACCTATTACGTACCATTGTAATCACTCAAATATTTACGACACTTGATATTCTTTCACCTATTCCTTAACTTGCTATGCATGCACCAACCAACTTGGAATCCTGTTGGCTATGTATCCAAGATGACGATGTTCGATACCTTTTTCTTGCGCACACTTGAGCTAGATGATGATGTTCATTTTCGTCTCAAGATAAAACACCTTTGTTGATTGTTCTTGTAAGGTGAATTCTCACAAATTTCTCTCCCATGCCCCATTATGGGAAAACCTCACTTAGTTATATCTGCACAACTAGATTATCATGAATGACTGGCAAGCTTCAAGCATGTGAATTTTTGAGATGGTCATCTTGAACTTGCACTTCTTCAACCTCGATGAACATCTTCACTTTATGTCATCCTCTTATGAGCTAAATTGGATCCTTTTTATATGAGCAATGATTTGCACTTTGTCTTTCACTCGATCTTCTTATGCTTTATCACAATCTCTTGAGATACAAAATGAGTTCTTATTTTCACTTCATTCTCTTGAGATTGTGATCCTCCATGACTTAACACATATGCCAAAGCATGAGAACTTTGAGTTCTACACAAGAACTCCATCTTCATTGAACTTCATCTTGATTCTTTAAAGTTATCTTTATTTTCTTCTTAATCATATAATATTCATCTTTAATACAATGATATTGATGCCAATACTCAATATTATCCTTATCTTCATGTCCTACAACCTTGGATCCAACAAATGAATCTTCAAGCATCACATATGAAACATTCCTTCACAAACAACTCAATGAAACCATTAGTCCATGGGAACTGCCATTAATTACTAAAACCATATTAGGGGCTAGATGTACTTTCAACATCAAATGACCTGAGCAAGAACCAGAACCTTCCTTTAGATCATAGGCTTCGGCCATGCAGGCTTCATGAACATGATAAATAGTTGTCAAGTTGATGCGATATATAAGCTATTGTTGTCTCTTATAATCACCCATAGACTTCCTTGATTATAAGAAATATTGAA
Source organism: Avena sativa (assembly GCA_916181665.1). NCBI lineage: Eukaryota > Viridiplantae > Streptophyta > Magnoliopsida > Poales > Poaceae > Avena > Avena sativa. The sequence goes on along the minus strand of OV702289.1, from coordinate 33,604,181 downwards.
AGAGGTATCAACATTTGTTTTTACATCATTTTCTGGTGGACACTTCAAGTTACATCCCTCTCAACAAATCATTGGTGCTTTCTTCCACACCTTTAGATATTTTTTTGTTAGAGTGGCAATCAACATGGCAGATGGCGAACATGATTGAATTCATTCCCCATGTATCACCTCTCCCATAATATATACCAAGCTCATGTAAGCACCAATTCCGCTAGCCTGAGATTATTAAACAGCCCCAGGCTCCTTAAAATAATCAATTGTTGCAGCCCGAACGAGCCTGATTTGTCTGGTCTGGCGGCTTCATGGATCTAATTTTCCAACCCAATATGATGCCATATTGCCATACCTCTTTAGCTCTCCTTCACTACAAATTGGCACATACTGGATTCTCCAATATGATAATTTGACAGTACACCAAGGCAGGGGATAATGCACTTTAGGGCCATCCAAAAAATCCTAATCTTTGCTGGGATGTCCAATTTTCTTAGCTTCTCACACACAGTTCTATGCTGGATGACTACTGTTTTTTTTTTGCAAGAGGTGTTTTGGTGGCAGTCATCATAGTCTTTCATGTTTTTCGTGATCTGAGATGTTACGGCTCCACAGTTTTATGGATATGTCATAGAGTAGCTTGAGTTTAAAAACATGGAACGGTGATATTGCATCTATGACTGCAAATGTTCACATCGAATGATTAGCTGTGAGTGTTCTCATCTTGCCTTCGATTCATGTGGGGCTAACATTTCTCTTTTATTTTTGGATAATTAAAATTGAGAAAACAAGGGGAGGAACTATATGTCTTAAGGCACTCAAATCCGAGCCGAGTACTCAAACATGGCCTGATGGCCATGTGTTTGTGCTCATTTGATAGTAGTTGTTGGAATATTAGGCATAATTTCCACGATTAATTCCATAATATAAATCATGACAACAACAGCTACAATCACGTGAACCTCTAACATACTAGATGTATTGATCAATATGAATAGTAGCAGAATATACGCTATCAGTCATACTAAAGCAACTGATCTGACAACGGTATACGTACTGATCGGTTGCCGATGAAGTCATTGTTGGTGCAGCATTTGCAGTAGACTGTCGAAGAAGTTGGCGTTGAAGACGACAAGCACGAGCTCCGACTTGACGACCGGGAAGACGCGCCGTGATGACGAACTTGAGCAGTCACGCGGAGCGCTTTCCAAAAACCTTATTCGCCCTCTCCCGTACAGGATCACAAGGGCGAGTGGTTCCGGAGACCTGCTCTCCCGTCCGCCGGTGCACGCCGGCAAGCGGGATGGAGTAGACTATGGTGGCGGCGCAAGCAGAGAGGATGGCAAAACCCTAGATTGGTTTTTGATGGTATTGTGGGGGTAGCCGCGCAGGACTTTATATAGAGAAGCTCAGGAAACCCTAACGGAGGCGAATGTGGGCTGAGTCCACGTTACGCACGTAGCTAACTGTTTGACACGTCTGTCAAAACCTCACAGTTTTCCTGAGCAGCAAAATAAAGCTCGGCTCAGCGAGATTTCCGCAACCCGCGGCACGCGCGCGTGTCGTGGCGGGCGGGCGTGCGAGCGGCGGCGTCATTAGAGGAGGAGCGCACGCGTGTATCTCTCTTATTGCCACTCACTTACAAAGTGGTTGAACACTCCACCTTATAAGGTGGTGCAACTCTCCTCCAACTTTCCATGTGGGACTAAACTTGAGCTCCCACTCCACTTCCATGTGAGCTGCCACAAACATGAGCCCAAACACATATGGGCTGCCACAAATTTGGGCTTTGAGATTTAGGGAAAATCTGAAATACACATGGGCCTAAATGAATTGGCCCATTATTTCTAACAATCCCCCAGCAGATCTCAAATGCTCATTTGAAGATTTGCCAATCCTCGCTACTTGTTTATATACCAGTGTTTCAGTAGATACTGTTAAGTTGAACTACCGCCTAGAATCTTGAACAACGTCTATCAACAACTTGAACAATGGACGAACCTTGAATTGCAAGTTTGGTGCCAATAGATTTCACTCAAAATCATAACTAGTACCTGGCTGCCAGTAGCCTACCCCGCGGGTTGGAGCATATGCGTCATACTCCCTGGTCTCTTCATGAGTTTACTAGAGATCATCCAAGTCTCATAGACCGCGACGTTTATAGTCAAGCTCATATAGATGTGTTCTTTCAAGAATACCCTGTAGGACGGCGTCTTTGCTAATTAAAGCCAACACAAACACATTAAGGCATGTTGCCAACCTGCCTTACAGATTATGAGAGTTGCGCATCTTCACATAGAGAAGGTTATAAAGTACTCTCCTCTGTCAAACCACTAGCTTGTTCTTCCCAGGTCCTAATTCACGGGATCTCCGATCACATAGGTTGGGTTACCACTAAGGTGTGACATCCATGGGTCTCAACCCCATCTTCCTGGATGCACTTTCTATCACATTTCGTGATAGTCCCTTTGTAAAGGGATCTGCCAGGTTTTTGTCTGTTTGAATATACGTAACAGTTATTACTCCGGAGTTTCTCAATTTCCTGACAGATTTTAAACGTCTCTTCATGTGTCTTGATGACTTCGCGTTATCCTTAGAATTGTTCACTTTGACAATAACAATTTGATTGTCACAATTCAAAAGGATTGCCGGCACAGGTTTCTCAACCACAGGCAAGTCCATCAAGAGCTCACGCAGCCATTCTGACTCAATAGTGGTTATGTCTAAAGCAGTAAGTTCTGCTTCCATAGTTGACCTCGTCAATATGGTTTGTCTACGAGACCTCCATGACACTGCGCCACCTCCAAGGGTAAACACATACCCGCTCGTGGCGTATAGTTCATCAACGTCAGAGATCCAATTCGAATCACTATATCCTTCAAGTACAGCAGGGTTCCCTGAATAGTGAATCTCATAGCTCATTATACCACATAGATAGCACATGACCCTTTCAAGTGCATGCCAATGATCAATACCCGGGTTAGACATGAACCTACTCAACTTTCTCACAGCAAAAGACATATCAGGTCTTGTAGCACTTGCTAAATACATGAGAGAACCAACAACTTGTGAATATTCCAGCTGATCTGTTGGTTCCTTCTTATTCTTTCATAATGTCAAACTGGGATCATAAGGTGTTGGAGAAGTCTTGCCATCATTAAAACCAAATCGGCTCAAGACCTTCTCAACATAATGAGATTGCGTTAAAGTAATCCCATTCTCGTTCTTAATAAGCTTGATGTTCAGAATGACATCAGCCTCTTCCAGATCTTTCATATCAAAACTCTTTGACAGGAAAGACTTGACTTCATTTATCACTTTCATGTTTGTACCAAAGATCAGAATGTCATCCATGTACAAACATAATATAACGCTATCGCCCCCACCATGGCGATAGTAAACACACATATCAGCCTCATTAATGACAAAGCCAGCAGAAAGTAGAGTTCTGTCAAACTTCTCATGCCATTGCTTAGGTGCTTGTTTCAGGCCATATAAAGATTTCAATAACTTGCACACCTTTGTCTCTTCACCTTTTACCACAAACCCATCCGGCTGATCCATATAGATCTCCTCTTCCAACTCTCCATTAAGGAAAGTTGTCTTCATGTCCATTTGATGAACGAGAAGACCATAAGAGGCAGCCAGGGATAGTAATACTCGAATGGTGGTCAGTCTAGCGACAGGTGAATAGGTGTCAAAGTAATCTTCGCCTTCTTTCTGTGTGTAGACCTTAGCTACAAGACGCGCCTTGTACTTCTCAATAGTACCATCAGGTCTTAGCTTATTCTTGAACACCCACTTACATCCCATAGGTTTACAACCATAGGGTCGTTCTGATAATTCCCAAGTTCCATTAGAAATAATTGAGTCCATCTCATTTTGGACAGCTTATTTCCAATCATCTGCATCAGGAGATGCATATGCCTCAGTAATGGATCTGGGAGTATCATCCACAAGGTACACGATGAAGTCATTACCAAAGGATTTTGCAACCCTCTGTATCTTACTCCTCGTGAGAGGTTCATCGTCATCCTTCTCAAGAAATTCCTCATGTGGTTGTTCAGAATTCTCAATAGATGCACTAGATTCAGGAAGTATTTCAGAAGAAATCCTACCAATGCTATGCATATCTTTCATAGGAAAAATATTCTCAAAGAATGTTGCATTACGAGATTCCATTATAGTATCAACATGCATATCAGGTATCTCAGATTTAACCACTAGAAATATATAGCCCACACTCCGTGGAGCATATCCTAGAAAGATGCAATCCACTGTTTTGGGTCCGAGCTTGCGTTTCTTAGGGATCGGTATGTTGACCTTCGCCAAACACCCCCAAGTGCACAGATACGAAAGTGATGGTTTTCTCCCAACCCACTCTTCATAAGGGGTCTTTTCTTTATTCTTGTTAGGAACTCTACTCAGGACATGACATGAAGTCAACAAAGCCTCCCCGCCATGCCTTTGATAAACCAGCAGTGGCTAACATGGAATTCACCAAGTCAGTCAGCGTGCGGTTTTCCTCTCGGCAATCATGTTTGATTGGGGCGAGTAGGGAGGCGTCCTCTCATGAATAATTCCGTGTTCCTGACAGAATTCGTCAAATATTTTGGGAAAATACTCACCACCACGATCCGGCCTAAGACGCTTGATCTTTCTCTCTAGTTGATTTTCAACTTCGGCCTTATAGATTTTAAAGTAGTCTAAAGCCTCATCTTTAGTTTGCAACAAGTAAACATAGCAGAATTTAGTAGCATCATCTATCAACGTCATGAAATATCTCTTTTCACCTTTTGTCAACACACCATTCATCTCGCATAGATTAGAATGTATGAGTTCTAGAGGTGCCAAGTTTCTCTCCTCGGTAGCCTTGTGAGGCTTTCGAGGTTGCTTCGATTGCACACAACTATGGCACTTAGAACCTTTGGCAATAGTGAAATTCGGAATTAAACTCATACTGGACATCCGAGATATCAAACCAAAATTAATGTGACATAAACGAGAATGCCAAATACTGGTATCATCATTAACACCACCACAAATATGATTCACCGATTTATTACAAAACTCTGAAAGTGAAAACCGGAACAAGCCTCTGAACTCATAACCTTTACCAATAAATTGTACATGTTTCGAAACAACGACTTTATTAGACTCTAAGACAACCTTAAACCCATCTCTGCAAAGAAGGGAGCCACTAACGAGATTCTTGTTCATAGTAGGGACATGCTGCATGTTCCTCAGCTGCACGATCTTTCCGGAAGTAAACTTCAAATCCACCGTGCCAACACCACAAACAGAAGCATGTGATCCATTCCCCATTAGGACGGGTGAATACCGAGTGACCTGATAAGAAGTGAACATAGAGATGTCAGCACAAACATGAACATTAGCACCCGTATCAAGCCACCAACACTGTGATTGAAATACTGAAAGAACAGTAAATAAATTACCATACCCAACAGTATTGCTAGCGGTCACGATGTTGACAGTCTTGGCCTTTTTCCCTCTGCGGTCTGCGCGTTCTGGACAGTCCTTGGAAAAGTGGCCGGGCTCTCCACAAGTGTAACAAGACAGTTCACTCTTGTCCCTGTTCGTCTTCTTCTTCTTGAAGGTTGTAGTCTTTACAGGCTTGTTAAAGGAGGGTTTGAAGTTCACTTTGTTCTTGCCTACGGATTTGACTTTCTGCACAATGTTGGCAGTAGCATGACTCTCTCCTTTCTCAGTAGTGTCCTTGTAGGGTTTCGTAGCATGGAAAACAAAAAATTTCTATCGCATACAAACAAACAAGCCAAGATCTATCTACTAGATTGTAGCAACGAGTCGATGGAATAACTCACCCTCGAAGATTACAAAGTGTTTAACGAGAGCGGATTCTCGTGGGTGATGTAGTCGTACTCTTCCCGATCTCAAGATCGCGTAGACGATCCTTCCGGCGCTGCATTCCGGCAGCGCTCCCGCAGTCGGTCACACGTTCGGTACTCGACGAAGACCTTCCTCTCCCTTGTTCCAGCAGGCAGCGGAGGTTGTAGCACTCTCCTCGCGATTCCGGCAGAACAACGGCGTGGTACCGGAAGTAGAGGGGAGATCTCGCAGGGCTTCGCGTTACGCCGGAGCGAGTATGGTGGACTATGAGAGAGCTCCTCGGCGATCTAGGGTTTAGACACACCAAGGAGGAGGTTCTAGGGCCGGCGGCTAGGGCTTGGGGCTGCCCAAGTCGGCGGCTAGGGGAGCCCTAGGCGGCGGCAACAGGAGGTGGCGGCGTCGAGCTAGGGTTTTGGGTGGAGAACTTGTGTGCTAGGAGGGGCAGCCCTGTCCCTCCCTTTATAGGTGGGAGGCGCCGGCCAAGGGGAGGGGAGTCCCTCCCCAACTCGGATCCCTAGTGGGCCGGCGGTGGAGGAGGAACTCCTCCCCAACTCGGTTTCCCACTTTCCCACCACTTCACAAAATAGCCGTTTGACTTTTTAAATTGGCGTTTGACTTTTCAAACTAGGATTTGATTAAACCCTTTATTTTGTTCAGAGATGACACCTAGTACATGATGCAATCATACCAACTTGATATAACACATTCATGTACCCTTCCCCTCCAGAGTGCCGGACATTCTGGAACCTTCTAGAACATTCCCGATGAAAACACCAGAACCATTCTCCAACCCCGAAACAGGACTTTCCTTATATGAATCTTATTCTCCGGACCATTCCGGATCTCCTCGTGATATACCGGATCCCATCCGAGACTCCGAACAACATTCGGTCTCTTACTCATCATTCCATAACTATTTAAACAACGTCGAATCCTTAAGTGTGTCTCCCTACGGTTCGTGAATTATGTGGACATGATCAAGACACTTCTCCGATCAATAACCAATAGAGGAATCTGGAAATTCATATGGCTCCCACATATTTCTACGATTACTTTGCGATCGAATGAACCACTTACATACGATACCAATTTCCCTTTGTCTCACGATAGTTTACTTATCCGAGGTTATGATCATCAGTATCTCTGCATACCTAGTTCAACCTCGTTACCGATGAGTACTCTTTTCTCGTTCCCGTGATATGTGATCCCTTGTGAGCCAGTCACATGCTTGCAAGCTAATTGGATGACATTCCACCGAGAGGGCCCAGAGTATATCTATCCATCATATGGATGGACAAATCCCACTCTTGATCCATGTGTCTCAACCAATACTTTCCAAACACTCAATGCCACCTTTATAGCCACCTAGTTACGGTGTGGTATTTGATGTCATCAAAGCATCCTTCCGGTGAAGGTGATATGCATGATCTCATGGTCGAAGGAATTAGGTTACTATGTATCAGAAAGCATATAGCAATTGAACTATTAAAATGACTTGATCTTTATGCTACGCTTATCTATAGGAGTATGTCCACCATATCATTCTCCTAACGATATGATCTTGTTGTTAATAACATCTCAATGTTCACGATAGGGAAACCACAATCATTTATTAACCAACAAGCTAGTATTATAAAGAGGCTTTACTAGGGACTCTATTTTAGTTTACAATTCACACAAGTATCAATGTTTCCTTGTTAATACTATTATAGCATGAATGTAAACATTTATCATAAACACAAAGATATAATAATAACTATATTTATTATTGCCTCTAGGGCATATCTCCAACAGTCTCCCACTTGCACTAGAGTCATCTAATCTAGATTACATGGTAATATACCGAACACCCATGGCAGTTTGGTGTTGGTCATGTTTTGCCCTCGGGAGAGGTTTAGTCAACGGATCCGCCACATTCAGATCTGTGTGTACTTTGCAAATCTTTATGTCCCCATCTTGGACATGTTCTCGAATAGCGTGAAAACGTAGCTTGATGTGCTTCAGCTTCTTGTGTGACCTTGGTTCTTACGCATTGGCTATGGCGCCCATGTTATCACAGTAGATAGACATTGGGTCCAGCGTACTAGGAACCACACCGAGCTCTGTAATGAACTCTTTCATCCATATCGCTTCTTGTGAAGCCTCCGAAGCAGCCATGTATTCCGATTTAGTTGAAGATCTCGCCACAACGCTTTGCTTTGCACTCCTCCAGCTAACTGCTGCACCATTCAAAATAAATACGTATCCAGATTGTGATTTAGAATTATCCGGATCGGTGTTCCAACTAGCATCGGTGTAACCATTAACAACGAGTTGTTCATCACCTCCATAAGAAAGAACCATATCCTTAGTTCTTCTCAAGTACTTAAGGATGTTTTTGACCGCTGTCCAATGATCCACTCCTGGATCACTTTGATATCTGCTAGTTAAACTAACAGCATATGCAATGTCGGGTCTAGTACATAGCATGGCATACATTAGAGATCCTATGGCTAAGGCATAGGGAGTCTTACTCATCCTTTCTCTATCTTCTGCCGTTGTCGGACTTTGAGTTTTACTCAACGTCGTATTGGGCAACATGGGCAAGAACCCTTTCTTGCTATCTTCCATTCCAAACCTCTTTAGAACTTTGTCCAAATATGTACTTTGTGACAATGATATTAGGCGTCTTGATCTATCTCTATAAATCTTTATGCCTAATATGTAAGCTGCTTCGCCAAGATCCTTCATTGAAAAACTATTATTCAAATATTCCTTGACACTATTAAGAAGGTCTACATCATTCCCAATCAACAATATGTCATCTACATATAGTATTAAGAATGCTACAGAGCTCCCACTCACTTTCTTGTAAATACAAGCTTCTCCATAAGTTTGTATAAAACCAAAAATTTTGATTACCTTATCAAAACGTTGATTCCAACTTCGGGATGCTTGCTTCAATCCATAAATGGACCTTTGAAGTTTGCATACTTTGTTAGCATCTTTAGGATCGACAAAACCTTTGGGTTATACAACTCTTCATCAATGTCTCCATTGAGGAATGCTGTTTTGACATCCATCTGCCATATCTCATAATCATAATATGCAGCGATTGCTAACATAATCCTCACAGACTTTAGCTTCGCTACTGGTGAGAAAGTCTCATCATAGTCAACTCCTTGAATTTGTCGAAACCCTTTTGCGAAAAGTCAAGCTTGATAGACAGTAACATTACCATCAGCATCTATTTTCTTCTTGAAAATCCATTTGTTCTCGACAGCCTTCCGGCCATCCGGTAAGTCCACCAAAGTCCATACTTGGTTTTCGTACATGGATCCAATCTCGGATTTCATGGCTTCTTGCCATTTATTGGAATCTGGGCTCATCATCGCTTCCTCATATGTCTCAGGTTCATCGGTGTTATCCACCAACATGATACTCATAATGGGATCATACCAATCTGGAATGGTACGAGTTCTCGTTGACCTGCGAGGCTCTGTAGTAACTTCAACCGAAGTTTCATGATCATTATCATTAGCTTCCTCTCTTATTGGTGCAGGCACCATAGGAACTTCTTCCGGTGCTGCGCTACTCGCAAGTTCGAGAGAAGGTTCAACAACCTCGTCGAGTTCTACTTTCCTTCCAGTCACTTCTTTCGAGAGAAATTCCTTCTCTAGAAAGGATCCATTCTTGGCAACGAAGATTTTGCCTTCGGATCTATGATAGAAGGTATACCCAATAGTTTCCTTCGGGTATCCTATGAAGACGCATTTTTCCGCTTTGGGTTCAAGCTTGTCCGGCAGTAACTTCTTTACATAGGCTTCGCAACCCCAAACTTTAAGGAACGACAATTTAGGTTTCTTCCCAAACCATAATTCATACGGTGTCGTTTCCACGGATTTAGATGGTGCCCTATTTAAAGTGAATGCGGCTGTTTCTAATGCATAACCCCAAAATGATAGCGGTAAATCTGTAAGTGACATCATAGAACGAATCATATCTAAGAGAGTTCGATTACGACGTTCGGACACACCATTACGCTGTGGTGTTCCCGGCGGTGTCAATTGTGAAAGTATTCCGCATTTTTTCAAATGCTCGCCAAACTCGTAACTTAGATATTCACCTCCACAATCAGAACGTAGAAATTTAATCTTCTTGTTACGTTGATTCTCAACCTCACTTTGAAACTCCTTAAACTTCTCGAAAGTCTCGGACTTATGTTTCATGAAATAGATATACCCATATCTACTCAAGTCATCCGTGAAGGTAAGAACATAACGATAACCACCGCGCGATGCTACACTCATTGGACCACACACATCGGTATGTATGATTTCCAATAAGTCCGTAGCTCGCTCCATCATACCAGAAAATGGAGTCTTAGTCATTTTACCCATCAGACATGCTTCACATCTTTCAAGTGATTCAAAATCAAGTGATTCAAGAAGTCCATGTAGGGGTTCGTAGCATGGAAAACAAAAAATTTCTACCGCATGCAAGCAAACAAGCCAAGATCTATCTACTAGATTGTAGCAACGAGTCAATAGAGGAACTCACCCTCGAAGATTCCAAAGCGGTTAACGAGAGCAGATTCTCGTGGGTGATGTAGTCGTACACTTGCCGATCTCAAGATCGCGTGGACGATCCTTCCAGCGCTGCGTTCCGGCAGCGCTTCCGCAGTCGATCACACGTTCGGTACTCGACGAAGACCTTCCTCTCCCTTGTTCCAGCAGGCAGCGGAGGTTGTAGCACTCTCCTCGCGATTCCGGCAGCACGACGGCGTGGTACCGGAAGTAGAGGGGAGATCTCGCAGGGCTTCTCCTTAAGCCGGAGCGAGTATGGTGGACTATGAGAGAGCCTTGGTGATCTAGGGTTTAGACACACCAATTAGAAGGGGCTAAACCAGCGGCTAGGGCAATTAGAAGCTCTAACTCGGCGGCTTGGGAGAAATCCCTAGGCTGTGGCTAGGGTTTAGGTTTAGAGGGAGGCAACTTGTGTGTCTAGGAGGGGAGCCCTGCCCCTCCTTATATAGGTGGAGGGAGGCGCCGGCCAAGGGGAGGGAGTCCCTCCCCAACTCGGATCCCTAGTGGGCCGGCGGTGGAGGAGGAACTCCTCCCCAACTCGGTTTCCCACTTCTTCTCCACTTTCCAAAATAGCCGTTTGACTTTTCAAATTGGCGTTTGACTTTTCAAACTAGGATTTGATTAAACCCTTTATTTTGTACAGCGATGACACCTAGTACATGATGCAATCATTCCAACTTGCAATGACACATTCATGTACCCTTCCCCTTCGGAGTGCCGGACATTCTGGAACCTTCTAGAACATTCCTGCTAAAAACACCGGAACCATTCCCCAACTCCGAAACGGGACTTTCCTTATATGAATCTTATTCTCCGGGCCATTCTGGATCTCCTCATGATATCCCGGATCCCATCCGAGACTCCGAACAACATTCGGTCTCTTACTCATCATTCCATAACTACTCAACAACATCGAATCCTTAAGTGTGTCTCCCTACGGTTCGTGAATTATGCGGACATGATCGAGACACTTCTCCGATCAATAACCAATAGAGGAATCTGGAAATTCATATGGCTCCCACATATTTCTACGATTACTTTGCGATCGAATGAACCACTTACATACAATACCAATTTCCCTTTGTCTCACGATATTTTACTTATCCGAGGTTATGATCGTCGGTATCTCTGCATACCTAGTTCAACCTCGTTACTGATAAGTACTCTTTTCTCGTTCCCGTGGTATGTGATCCCTTGTGAGCCAGACACATGCTTGCAAGCTAATTGGATGACATTCCACCGAGAGGGCCCAGAGTATATCTATCCGTCATATGTATGGACAAATCCCACTCTTGATCCATGTGTCTCAACCAATACTTTCCGAACACTCAATGCCACCTTTATAGCCACCCTGTTACGGTGTGGTGTTTGATGTCATCAAAGCATCCTTCCGGTAAAGGTGATAAGCATGATCTCATGGTCAAAGGAATTAGGTTACTATGCATCAGAAAGCTTATAGCAAATGAACTATATTAAATGACTTGATCTTTATGCTACGCTTAACTATAGGAGTATGTCCATCACATCATTCCCCTAATGATATGACCCTGTTGTTAATAACATCTCTATGTTCATGATCAGGAAACCATGATCATATATTAACCAACAAGCTAGCTTAACAAGAGGCTTTACTAGGGACTCTTTTATGTTTACAAATCACACAAGTATTAATGTTTCTGGTTAATACAATTATAGCATGGTATGTAAACATTTATCATAAGTATGAAGATATGATAATAACCACTTTATTATTGCCTCTTGGGCATATCTCCAACAGTCTCCCACTTGCACTAGAGTCAATAATCTAGTTTCAAACATTTGTGTATTCAACACCTATGGCTTTCCGGTGTTGTATGTACACGATTGCTAGTGGTCAACTGATCTCTGGATCTGACACTTCCAGGTCCGTGTGTAATTGCATGTCTTTGCGTCTCTACGCATCACTCATTCTCTAATGAGATGGCTTTGTATAATTTTGGTCCTTTGGTGAGACCTTTAGTTCTTTGGGGTTAAAACATGTTGATAATATTGTCGTACAATATATCTTCATAGTATTATCCCGCTGTGAACTACACCTAGTTTGATAACAAACTACTTGACACAAATGCCCTCTTTAGCTGCTATTATAGCAGTCATATACTTAGCCTTTTGTTGTAGTATCTGTCACAATGTCTTAACTTTGGAACTCATCCAAATCCATTATGGAACTTACTTTCCATTATATTGTGCCACCCTTAGTTTAGATTGAGATAAACTTTAATTTGTACTTTATGACAAAACTAGTATCAATGTAATTCATTTACAATGAACTAACCATCTATTTGTCACTTCTACAAAATAATATATTCTTAGTTCTTTTACAAGATCATAAGAATATCTTTACTATCGTCCAATAATCATCTTATGAATCATTCTGGTATATGCTCATAACATTTAGAGCATAGGACATATCTGGATTTGTACATATCACAACATGATTGATATAAATACTCTTTGTGATTTCATACATCAAGTATCAATCTATACTTGAATCTTTGTTTCACTTACCAAGTGTCAATACACTTGAATATATCATCAATATTGAACTCATTCAATCCTTTCTGTGCGACAAGAACCTTTCTTGTAGTTTCTATATTGAACTTATTCAATATATCATCTATGTACTTTCGGCACAACCATATTAGCATCTATTGATCCAAATATTTGGGTTTTGCCTAAGTCTTTCATCAGGATGAAATTCTTAATATGTGTTAATAAAAGATACATCATTTCTAATCAACAATATGTCTTCCACATAATGTATTAGAAACATGTCTTAGCGCTCCCACTTAATTTCTTGCAAATGCAAGCATCTTCATTGTCTCTGATGAAATTAAACTCTTTTAACAGTTTCATCATATTGAATATTCCAACTCCGCGATACTCACTTCAACCATTGAAGTTTGCATATGCTTTTATCATCCTTTGAATTAACAAAACCCTATGGACCGTGTTACGCACATGTCCTAGGTAACAATTCTATTAGAAGAACTTGTTTTGTTTATTCAACTACCACATAACAAATTTATATGTAGTGGTTGCTACATTAATCCGTCTAGACTAAATATCGCTATGAAAGATCAAATCTTGTCATAGTCAACCTTTGAACATTGTCGTGAACTCTTTCCCAACATGTCGACTATTTAATAGATGCGAAACATCCATGTCTATTTCTTTATAGATCCAAACACAACTGTAAGGTCTTACACCTTTCTCGAGGGTCCTTCAAGTTCAAAGCTTGATTTCTCGTGTATGGAACTATCACGGATTTTATGGCTTCAAACCATTTTACAGAGTCAGGGCCCATCATCGCTTCTTTGCATGTAGTACGTTCATTATTCTCAAATAATGATTCAACCCTCAAATCTTGGTATTTGATTGTTTACCCTACCTACTTGTTTCAATAGGAACTTAGATCTCCGTGACCACAACCTTTGAGGTACGTGAGCCATGAGCATTATTGCTGCCTCCGGAACACTTTTCGGCGCTGCGCAACTCTGCACATATAGCTAAGGTTCCTTTAACCTTATCAAAGTTCTATTGTCCTCCCACTTATCTTTTCACGAAAAATTCCTTCTCAAAGAAACTTGACGTAAGCGACAAATACTTTTGTCTCCGGTGTTTATGGAGGAATACTTAACAGTAATACAAAGACAGTTTCATCCGACTTTGGTTGCAAACATCTTTCTTATGCATAGCATACCTATGTTTAAGAAAGGACAACTTGGGTTTTATCCCAAACCATAACTTTATATGGTGTCAATTCAACGGATTATGATGGAGCTCTTTTCAGTGGAAAAACGGTAGTCTCTAAAGCTTTTAATCTTTAAAATATAATGGCAGTTCTATGAATTACACCTTTGATCTTACCATGTCAAACAAGGTTTTAATTACATATCTCGAACGCTCCATACTCTTATGGTGTTTCGGGAAATGCAAATCCACAGAACGATTCCTTAAATCTTAGGTATTATGCTAAACTTGTAACTCAAATATCTTCCTTTATGATCTTTATCATAAACTATTTATATTCTTATTACAATGATTTTGCACTTCATCTTGAAAGACTTTGAACTTTTTCAAATGTTTCATACTTCATCCTTATTAAGTAAATATTCATATATTCACTCAAATTTTCGGAGAAAGCATATGAAGTTGAAATCCATCGCTCTTGACTACATATAATGGATTTCATACAACAATATGTACAAGTTCCAATAAGCTAGTCATTCGTTCCCTTTTGGCCTGTGAACGAAGTTTTAATTATCTCTAGGAAAGTTTCACAAGCGCCATTTGATCAAAAATCAAAAGACTCCAAAATTCCATCCACATGGAGTTTCTTCATGTTTTCTTTCCAATATAATTTTAAACGGCGATGTCACTTCCGAAGTGATCTTTCAATCAATTTGTCTTTCGACATTTTTAGCACTAGTTTTATGGATGTGATTTCTCCAACGAGATTTGTGAATCATCCATCTTTTATGGATTACGGAAATTATTTGAACAACCCTTTTGTTCTCATAATACCTGATAAAACAAATCTTGAAGGCAAGCTTTTAGCGAGCAACACAATAACCCTTTATTTGTTCTCGATGAACATCATCACATATTCTTTTGCTAGTTACTTAGGCCATTGTGGTTCATGAATTCTGTTGTTTCGTATGACGATTCATACCAACAAATTCAGTATCAAACACTTAAGAACCACATTGTTTAACAAGCAAAGAATATATCCATAACATGTATATCATCTATATACTTAATCTGAACAATTCTAGTCTTTTCTTTTCTGCCATATACTTATGAGATTCTCTTTCAGTATTTCCTTTTCTGTTTGAAAGAATCTATCAACATCAACAGTGGAGTCATACATATGACACATAGTCCAAAGCGTGTATAATTAAATACCAATGTCTTTGGACTTGCACTTTGAAATAGATCACCATCATCAAATGTTTGGTGTTCTTTCATATTCCTTTCTTTAGTAATCTATTGGTGTAGTAAACACTTTACCTACATCAAATATTCACCCTTATCATGGAATTATCCATGATCAAGCTACTTTTAGCTTATAACGGTGAACTGCGAGTATAATGTTGCTCTCCAAAACATTTTGGAGGATTAGGACAACTAGTGTCTTCAACCTTTTGCAAATTCTCATCAAATACGAGAACATGACTTTTGCCATATTATACTCTATCATGTTGCAACCAAAACTTTGTTTCAGATATCACAATATCTTCCACACATCATGGTTTCTGAAACAACTCTTTCAGATCCTAGATAACCTTGATATTAAGACAATCCTTTGAATATCAAGAATCATGGAGACAAACATGATACTCATACACTAACACTTGGAATTGTCACTCTTGATTTAATACTAATTATTAAACTTCATGGAGTAACCGGAACTTACTGAAAGTTGGCAATAGGACTTTTAAACTTTAGATTAACAGTTCAAAACAATACGATAGCAGTTCGTAAAGTAATAACCAGAATTCTATAATTCTATCATCTAAATTAAAACTAAGCGCAAGGTGGTAAACGGATGCCAATGACTACAACAACTATGCAAATTCACTTTGATTTAATTTATGATAAATAGTGTTCAACTTTTAATCATATTGCCGTTGAACTCCTACTCAAAACAATATCCCTCACATTGTTTTAGTGATCACACGAACCAAATCCACCACATCAAAACCGATCATCACGAGAGTTGATGTAGCTTCAATGGCGAACAATCAACATGTTCATCATATCTACTATATGACTCATGCTTTACCTTTCGGTGATCCGTGTTCCGAGACCATGTCTGTACATGCTAGGCTCGTCAAGATCAACCTTAGCTTCTGCATGAGCAAATCTGGCTTGCTCACGTTGTATACACTCGCAGAATCTAACACACCCGATCATCACGTGGTGCTTCGAAACAACGAGCTTTAGCAACGGTGCTTACTAAGGATGAACACTTTAAAACTTGAAATTGTGTGCTTGAGGGATCATCTTATAATGCTACCGTCGTTAACTAAGCAATACAAGATGCATAAAAGGATTAACATCACATGCAATTCATAATATGTGATATGATATGGCCTTTCTTCTTGTGCTTCCGATCTCCATCTTCAAGCACGAACATGATCTCCATCATCACCGGCATTGCATCAAGGTCAATGACGCCGCTCCATGGTTGTCGTCCACCAGCTTCAACTATTACAACTACTTTGAACAGACAAGCGGGTCTTAACAGAATTTAAAGACAACCATATGGCTCCTGCCGGTTGCCAACTTACAATAAGGAACATTGCATACATCATATATAATCACAATCATGGCCATATCACATCACAGCACACCCCTGCAAAACAAAGTTAGACGCCTCTAATTTTCTTTGCATGTTTTACGTGGTTTGGGGCTTTCAATAAGTGTCGTTCTAACTTACGAACAAGAACCACAACATTGATACTAGTATTGTCAATCACCCGTTGTAAATTGAATCTTAACTATGTTGGGAGAAACAGGCACCTGCAAAGCCACTTATGCAATACAAGTTGCATGTCAAGCGTGGAGCAAGTCTCATGAACGATGTCATGTAAGGTTAGCCCGGGTCACTTCATCCCACCATCCCGCAAGATGCAAAGTACACAAGAAGCAATCGACAATAAAAGCATCAACGCCCACAATGACCATTGTGTTCTACTCGTGTAACAGATCTACATATAGACACGGCTCTGATACCACTGTAGGGGTTCGTAGCATGGAAAACAAAAAAATTCTACCGCATGCAAGCAAACAAGCCAAGATCTATCTACTAGATTGTAGCAATGAGTCAATAGAGGAACTCACCCTCGAAGATTCCAAAGCGGTTAACGAGAGCAGATTCTTGTGGGTGATGTAGTCGTACACTTGCCGATCTTAAGATCGCGTAGACGATCCTTCCAGCGCTGTGTTCCGGCAGCGCTTCCGTAGTCGGTCACACGTTCGGTACTCGACGAAGACCTTCCGCTCCCTTGTTCCAGCAGGCAGCGGAGGTTGTAGCACTCTCCTCGCGATTCCGGCAGCACGACGGCGTGGTACCGGAAGTAGAGGGGAGATCTCGCAGGGCTTCGCCTTAAGCCGGAGCGAGTATGGTGGACTATGAGAGAGCCTTGGTGATCTAGGGTTTAGACACACCAATTAGAAGGGGCTAAACCAGCGGCTAGGGCAATTAGAAGCTCTAACTCGGTGGCTTGGGAGAAATCCCTAGGCTGTGGCTAGGGTTTAGGTTTAGAGGGAGGCAACTTGTGTGTCTAGGAGGGGAGCCCTGCCCCTCCTTATATAGGTGGAGGGAGGCGCCGGCCAAGGGGAGGGAGTCCCTCCCCAACTCGGATCCCTAGTGGGCCGGCGGTGGAGGAGGAACTCCTCCCCAACTCGATTTCCCACTTCTTCTCCACTTTCCAAAATAGCCGTTTGACTTTTCAAACTAGGATTTGATTAAACCCTTTATTTTGTACAGAGATGACACCTAGTACATGATGTAATCATTCCAACTTGCAATGACACATTCATGTACCCTTCCCCTTCGGAGTGCCGGACATTCCGGAACCTTCTAGAACATTCCTGCTGAAAACACCGGAACCATTCCCCAACTCCCAAACGGGACTTTCCTTATATGAATCTTATTCTCCGGACCATTCCGGATCTCCTCATGATATCCCGGATCCCATCCGAGACTCCGAACAACATTCGGTCTCTTACTCATCATTCCATAACTACTCAACAACATTGAATCCTTAAGTGTGTCTCCCTACGGTTCGTGAATTATGCGGACATGATCGAGACACTTCTCCGATCAATAACCAATAGAGGAATCTGGAAATTCATATGGCTCCCACATATTTCTACTATTACTTTGCGATCGAATGAACCACTTACATACGATACCAATTTCCCTTTGTCTCACGATATTTTACTTATCCGAGGTTATGATCGTCGGTATCTCTGCATACCTAGTTCAACCTCGTTACTGATAAGTACTCTTTTCTCGTTCCCGTGGTATGTGATCCCTTGTGAGCCAGTCCCATGCTTGCAAGCTAATTGGATGACATTCCACCGAGAGGGCCCAGAGTATATCTATCCGTCATATGGATGGACAAATCCCACTCTTGATCCATGTGTCTCAACCAATACTTTCCGAACACTCAATGCCACCTTTATAGCCACCCTGTTACGGTGTGGTGTTTGATGTCATCAAAGCATCCTTCCGGTAAAGGTGATAAGCATGATCTCATGGTCGAAGGAATTAGGTTACTATGCATCAGAAAGCTTATAGCAAATGAACTATATTAAATGACTTGATCTTTATGCTACGCTTAACTATAGGAGTATGTCCATCACATCATTCCCCTAATGATATGACCCTGTTGTTAATAACATCTCTATGTTCATGATCAGGAAACCATGATCATATATTAACCAACAAGCTAGCTTAACAAGAGGCTTTACTAGGGACTCTTTTATGTTTACAAATCACACAAGTATTAATGTTTCCGGTTAATACAATTATAGCATGGTATGTAAACATTTATCATAAGTATGAAGATATGATAATAACCACTTTATTATTGCCTCTTGGGCATATCTCCAACAGTCCATCGGAATGGAGTTTCTTCATACGCTTCACTCCAATGTGACCAAGACGACAGTGCCACATATAGGTCGAGTTATCGCTCGATTTCAAACGTTTAGCCTCAATGTTATTAATATGTGTATTTCCACTATCGAGATTCAACAAGAATAGACCATCTATCAAAGGTGTATGTGCATAAAACATATTACTCATATAAATCGAACAACCATTATTCTCGGATTTAAACAAGTAACCGTCTCGCAATAAACAAGATCCCGATATAATGTTCATGCTTAACGCAGGCACCAAATAACAATTATTTAAGTATAAAACTAATCCCGATGGTAGATGAAGGGGTAGCGTGCCGACCGCGATCACATCAACCTTTGATCCGTTTCCAACGCGCATCGTCACCTCGTTCTTCGCTAGCTTCCGTTTATTCTGCAGCACCTGTTTCGAGTTACAAATATGAGCAACCGAACCAGTATCAAATACCCAGGCACTACTACGAGTACTAGTGAGATACACATCAATAACATGTATATCGGATATACCTTTCTTCTTGATGTTGCCGTTCTTCAAATCCGCCAAGTACTTTGGGCAATTCCGCTTCCAGTGACCTTCTCCCTTGCAGTAAAAGCACTCAGTATCAGGCTTAGGTCCAGCCTTGGTCTTCTTCGTCGGCGCGGTAACTTTCTTACCACCCTTCTTGAAGTGTCCCTTTTGCTTAGACTTGCCTTTCTTGAATTTGGTGGTCTTATTGACCAACAACACTTGGTTCTCTTTCTTGATCTCCACTTCTGCAGATTTTAACATGGCGAAGAGTTCTGGCAACGTCTTGTTCATGTTCTGCATGTTGTAGTTCATCACAAAGTTCTTGTAACTTGGTGGTAGTGATTGGAGGACACGGTAAATCCCCAAAGCATTAGGAATCACTATACCCAAGCTTTGAAGTTTGTTTGCGTGCCCAGACATCTTAAGCACATGCTCACTGGCGGAGCTGCCTTCTTCCATCTTGCAGTTAAAGAAATTTTCAGAAGCCTCATAGCTCTCAATTGCCGCGTGAGTCTCAAAGATCAATTTGAGATCACGGACAATATCATGTGGGTATGAATTCTCAAACCTTTTCTGAAGCTCCGATTCTAAACCATACAAGATAGCACACTGAACTGTGGAGTACTGAGTCTTCCGAGTGAGGTAAACATTCTTTACTTCATCGGTAGCAGTAGCTGCAGGTGGGTCACCCAGCGGTGCATCCAGCACATAGGTCAAATTACCAGCTGTGAGGACAATCCTCAAATTGCGGAACCAATCCGCGAAGTTGCTTCCATTGTTTTTCAACTTTTCTTTCTCTAGGAACGCATTAAAATTGATGGTAGGGGCCGCCATTGATCTACAACATATTTGCAATAGTTTTAAACTAAGTTTATGACAAATTGAGTTCTAATTAATAGTTAAATTAATCTAGGTGAACTCCCACTCAAAACAATATCCCTCACATTGTTTTAGTGATCACACGAACCAAATCCACCACATCAAAACCGATCATCACGAGAGTTGATGTAGCTTCAATGGCGAACAATCGTCATGTTCATCATATCTACTATATGACTCATGCTTTACCTTTCGGTGATCCGTGTTCCGAGACCACGTCTGTACATGCTAGGCTCGTCAAGATCAAGTCTTAGCTTCCGCATGAGCAAATCTGGCTTGCTCACGTTGTATACACTTGCGGAATCTAACACACCCGATCATCACATGGTGCTTCGAAACAACAAGCTTTAGCAACGGTGCTAACTAAGGGTGAACACTTTATGACTTGAAATTTATGTGCATGAGGGATCATCTTATAATGCTACCGTTGTTAACTAAGCAATACAAGATGCATAAAGGATTAACATCACATGCAATTCATAATATGTGATATGATATGGCCTTTCTTCTTTGTGCTTCCGAACTCCATCTTCAAGCACGAACATGATCTCCATCATCACCGACATTGCATCAAGGTCCATGACGCTGCTCCATGGTTGTCGTCCACCGGCTTCAACTATTACAACTACTTTGAATAGACACGCGGGTCTGAACAGAATTTAAAGACAACCATATGGCTCCTGCCGGTTGCCAACTTACAATAAGGAACATTGCATACATCAAATATAATCACAATCATGGCCATATCACATCACAGCACACCCCTGCAAAACAAAGTTAGACGCCTCTACTTTCTTTGCATGTTTTACGTGGTTTGAGGCTTTCAATAAGTGTCGTTCTAACTTACGAACAAGAACCACAAAATTGATACTAGTATTGACAATCACCCGTTGTAAATTGAATCTTAACTATGCTGGGAGAAACAGGCACCCGCAAAGCCACTTATGCAATACAAGTTGCATGTCAAGCGTGGAGCAAGTCTCATGAACGATGTCATGTAAGGTTAGCCCAAGCCGCTTCATCCCAACATCCCGCAAGATGCAAAGTACACAAGAAGCAATCGACAATAAAAGCATAAACGCCCATAATGACCATTGTGTTCTACTCGTGCAACAGATCTACATATAGACATGGCTCTGATACCACTGTAGGGTTTCGTATCATGGAAAACAAAAAATTTCTATCGCATACAAACAAACAAGCCAAGATCTATCTACTAGATTGTAGAAACGAGTTGATCGAATAACTCACCCTCGAAGATTCCAAAGTGTTTAACGAGAGCGGATTCTCGTGGGTGATGTAGTCGTACTCTTCCCGATCTCAAGATCGCGTAGACGATCCTTCCGGCGCTGCGTTCCGGCAGCGCTCCCGCAGTCGGTCACACGTTCGGTACTCGACGAAGACCTTCCTCTCCCTTGTTCCAGCAGGCAGCGGAGGTTGTAGCACTCTCCTCGCGATTCCGGCAGCACAACGGCGTGGTACCGGAAGTAGAGGGGAGATCTCGCAGGGCTTCGCCTTAAGCCGGAGCGAGTATGGTGGACTATGAGAGAGCTCCTCGGCGATCTTGGGTTTAGACACACCAAGGAGGAGGTGCTAGGGCCGGTGGCTAGGGCTTGGGGCTGCCCAAGTCGGCGGCTAGGGGAGCCCTAGGCGGCGGCGGCAACAGGAGGTGGCGGCGCCGGGCTAGGGTTTTGGGTGGAGAACTTGTGTGCTAGGAGGGGCAGCCCTGCCCCTCCCTTTATAGGTGGGAGGTGCCGGCCAAGGAGAGGGGAGTCCCTCCCCAACTCGGATCCCTAGTGGGCCGGCGGTGGAGGAGGAACTCCTCCCCAACTCGGTTTCCCACTTTCCCACCACTTCACAAAATAGCCGTTTGACTTTTCAAATTGGCGTTTGACTTTTCAAACTAGGATTTGATTAAACCCTTTATTTTGTTCAGCGATGACACCTAGTACATGATGCAATCATACCAACTTGATATAACACATTCATGTACCCTTCCCCTCCGGAGTGCGGGACATTCCGGAACCTTCTAGAACATTCCCGATGAAAACACCGGAACCATTCTCCAACCCCGAAACAGGACTTTCCTTATATGAATCTTGTTCTCCGGACCATTCCGGATCTCCTCGTGATATCCCGGATCCCATCCGAGACTTCGAACAACATTCGGTCTCTTACTCATCATTCCATAACTATTCAAACAACGTCGAATCCTTAAGTGTGTCTCCCTACATTTCGTGAATTATGCGGACATGATCGAGACACTTCTCCGATCAATAACCAATAGAGGAATATGGAAATTCATATGGCTCCCACATATTTCTATGATTACTTTGTGATCGAATGAACCACTTACATACGATACCAATTTCCCTTTGTCTCACGATAGTTTACTTATCCGAGGTTATGATCGCCGGTATCTCTGCATACCTAGTTCAACCTCGTTACCGATAAGTACTCTTTTCTCGTTCCCGTGATATGTGATCCCTTGTGAGCCAGTCACATGCTTGCAAGCTAATTGGATGACATTCCACCGAGAGGGCCCAGAGTATATCCATCCGTCATATGGATGGACAAATCCCACTCTTGATCCATGTGTCTCAACCAATACTTTCCAAACACTCAATGCCACCTTTATAGCCACCCAGTTACGGTGTGGTGTTTGATGTCATCAAAGCATCCTTCCGGTGAAGGTGATATGCATGATCTCATGGTCGAAGGAATTAGGTTACTATGTATCAGAAAGCATATAGCAATTAAACTATTAAAATGACTTGATCTTTATGCTACGCTTATCTATAGGAGTATGTCCACCATATCATTCTCCTAACGATATGATCTTGTTGTTAATAACATCTCAATGTTCATGATAGGGAAACCACAATTATTTATTAACCAACAAGCTAGTATTATAAAGAGGCTTTACTAGGGACTCTATTTTAGTTTATAATTCACACAAGTATCAATGTTTCCTTGTTAATACTATTATAGCATGAATGTAAACATTTATCATAAACACAAAGATATAATAATAACTATATTTATTATTGCCTCTAGGGCATATCTCCAACAGTCCTTAGCCCGAGCCTTCTCCTCAACATCAAGGGACGCTATCAGATTTTCAACTGATATCTCCTGTCCCTTATGTTTGAGAGTTGTGGCAAAGTTCCTCCATGAAGGGGGCAACTTAGCAATAATGCAACCCGCCACAAACTTGTCGGGTAAGGTACACTTAAGGAGTTTGAGCTCTTTGGCAATGCACTGTATCTCATGAACTTGTTGAACCACAGGAAGGTCCTTAGTCATCTTGAAATCATGAAAGCTCTCCATGATATACAGTTCACTGCTAGCATCTGCAGCACCAAACTTTGCATCCAGTGCATCGCAGAGCTCCTTCCCGTCTTTTATGTGTATAAACACATCACACAGACGGTCAGCAAGAATGCTCAGAATACATCCCACAAAGACAGTATTGGCATCCTCGAACTTCTTCTGATCCTCGTTAGATATAGTTCCTTCAGGTTTGCCTTTACTGATGTGGAACACTTTCATCGTGGTCAGCCAAAGCTCAGCCTTGTACTGCCACCTCTTAAAGTGCACACCGGTAAACTTATCCGGCCTCAGTGCATCGGTAAAACCAGTCATTGTTAATTCAGGAAATTGCCTACAATAAGGTTTTTGGATTGTTGGAATATTAGGCATAATTTCCATGATTAATTCCATAATATGAATCATGACAACAACAACAACAGCTACAATCACGTGAACCTCTAACATACTAGATGTATTGATCAACATGAACAGTAGTAGAATATACGCACTAACATCCATACTAAAGCAACTGATTTGACAATGGTATACGTACTGATCGGTTGCCGATGAAGTCGTTGTTGGTGCAGCGTTTGCAGTAGACCATCGAAGAAGTCAGCGTTGAAGACGACGAGCACGAGCTCCGACTTGATGACCGGGAAGACGCGTCGTGATGACGAACTTGAGCAGTCGTGCGGAGCGCTTTCCAAAAACCCTATTCGCCCTCTCCCATACAGGATCACAAGGGCAAGTGGTTCCGGAGACCTGCTCTCCCGTTCGCCGGTGCACGCCGGCAAGCGGGATGGAGTAGACTACGGTGGCGGCGCAAGCAGAGAGGATGACAAAACCCTAGATTGGTTTTCGGTGGTATTGGCGGTAGCCGCGCAGGACTTTATATAAAGAAGCTCAGGAAACCCTAACGGAAGCGAACGTGGGCCGAGTCCACGTTACGCACGTTCGGGTCGGTTACAGTAGCCCACGATCCGGGAGCGACCCGAATAAGCTAACTATTTGACACGTCTGTCAAAACCTCACAGTTTTCCTGAGCAGCGACCCGCGACCCGCGGGTCGCTCGTGCGTCGTGACGGGCCGGCGGGCGTGCGAGCGTCGTCGTCGTCGGAGGAGCGCGCGCGTGTATCTCTCTTATTGCCACTCACTTACAAAGTGGTGCAACACTTCACCTTATAAGGTGGTGCAACTCTACTCCAACTTTCTATGTGGGACTAAACTTGAGCTCCCACTCCACTTCCATGTGAGCTACCACAAACATGGGCCCAAACACATATGGGCTGACACAAATTTGGGCTTTAAAATTTAGGGAAAATCTAAAATACACATGTACCTAAATGAATTGGCCCATTATTTTTAACAGTAGTAAATTGATATACACAACATCGTCCTTTTCTGAGTAAATTACGTTGAGTGGCAACACACCATTGAATCTAGCTCCATTTACCCGCAAAAAAAGCCCCGCAAAAAAAAGAATCTAGCTACATAATCTAGTTGTCCAAGGAACATCACTCGACTAAATAAAGCTGCCAATTTCGTTTGGTAATAATTTTGATCTACACTGGTTCTCCACTAAAATCTACACATTTGTGCAGTCGTGTTAGTTAAACTCTAGTCTGGTAACTCAGTGTTGATCACCTGTAAAACCCATTTTCTTAAAGGATAAGTGAACTCCATCGTCCAATTCTAAACCCTGTAAAGTTAATATGTACTTTGAACTATTACGTAAAAAAATACTCCCTCCGTTTTAAAATGTAAGACGCTTAAGCTTTAGTCAAAAGTCAATATATTCTAAATTTGACTAAATTTATATGTAAAAATATAAAAATTCAAATTTGAACTATTACGGAGTACTTTGAACTATTACGCAAAAAAAGTACTTTGAACTAAAATAATACTTCCTCACTCAAATTTGTTTAGATACGGATGTATCTACCTTTAAACTTGACTAGATACATTCATATATAGATGAATCTAATTCAACTAATATGGGTCAGAGGAGTATCAAGTTCTAGCTTTTTTCTTTGGAAAATTTTAATCTCAAATTCAGAATCCCGATTGAGATTCTCTTTTAAACTTCTAGCTCGAAATCCCAACTGAAACTCGCAGCTTCTTAATTTTTGGAAAGAAAAATTCAGACATTTTACCCAGGATGGCTTAACAGAGAAGGTAGCTTTGCAGGCATGCAGGATTCGGGCACGCACCATCTCCGCATTACCCGGTTAGAACCTAAATCCACCTAACAAAAACGGGTTAGAAACCCGAAAACGAAGAGCTTTCTCCGCAAAACCCCATCCTGTGTTCTTCGGTAATCCCATTCCCACAAAGGCACAAACCCCTCACCTCGACACGCAACCACTCAGGCATTCCATTCCCAGTCTCCCATCGAAGCTTCGAGGAACCTGGGTTTCCCGTACCGATGGCCGTCGCCGTGAAGCCCTCGCCGCCGTCGCGGATCGCCGTCGCGGTTCGGCTGTTCGTGCACTTCGTCCTCTCCTCGATGCCGCCGGCCTTCGAGCGCGTCCTCCTCGTCGCGGCTAGGGCTCTCGCCTACCTGTGCATCGTGACTAGCTGGGTTTTCTCCACGGGCTCGGCCGCCACGGTCGTCGCGCGCCACGCCTGTCCCGATGGCTCCGCCCTCCTCGTGTTCCTCGAGGAGCTCAGGGGCGCGGCTTACATGGCCTGCCTCTGCATCTCAGCCGTGCTGCTCTGCGGCCTGTGCGTCTCCCTTGCTGTAGTTGCATCTGAATCTGGTCAGAAGTCCAAGAAGGTACCATGCAATTAACTCCCTGTGGTGATCTCTGCTTCGATCGAATTGTAGCAGTAGATAGGCTATTGGCTGATCTCTAAATTATCAAGTCCGTTTCCGAACCATCATGTCCATGAGTCTGTCCCTGTGGTTTCACTGAAATTTCTGTCCTCCTCAGAGCGCCTTTGGAGCAATCGGGCTGGAGTCGACTCAAGGCTTTAAGCTTCCCCGTGCTGTGATCCTTGGATCAGTCGCGTGTCTGCCTTACACTCTACTAACTGTCGCTGGTTTTCTGGTAATGATGATGTCCTCGCCTGTGGAGGGATCGGTATCTCAGGGAGAAATTATTGGATCTGTGATCATGGATGTGGGGAGATTTGGCATCCATGCCATATCTTCTCTTGTTATCTTTCCAGCTTTAGCTGGATTTATGGAGGCTGACCAACTAGACAGAACATTAGTGGAGAACGGGCCTTTAGTCCCGGTCCTAGAGGGCCTCTAGTCCCGGATACACAGTCGGGACTACGGAAACGGGAATAGAGGACTAGAGGTGGACCTCTAGTCCCGGGTCAGTTACGGGTCGAGACTGCAGGCTCTGCACGTGGCAGCGTAGCAGTGCGCGGGAAAGATCTTTAGTCCTCGTTCGTAATATGAATCGGGACTAGTTATTTTCTGCCGCGGCAGCATGGCAGCCGATGGAGTTTTTTGCCACGACAAAGTTTTGGGGCGTTTTCTGCCGCGGTAGAATTTTGGGGCTGATTTCTGCGGCGGTAGCCGAATGCCGGGTTCTGCCGCGGCAGGAGGATAGGTAGAGGAGGGTTGCGTTTGGCGTAAAGTGACATGCAACAAAGAAACCCATTACACAACATCGTCATGATTATATAGATATAATTCTACATTACATATATATACAATTTGATTAAATAAAGATCACAACCCGTCTATTTGGTTACAAGTTCATTAAATCGCTAGAAGCCGGAGGTATGGTATTTTTCTTATGTGTGTATGAAATGGTCAACAAGAAATCCCGCCAATTCCTCTTGAATTGCTACCATACGCTTCCTTGGTTTGAGATTCTTCCGTAATCTTTTCAACTATATATAAAAGAAGGAGGTCAATATGAATATCAATAGTCATAACAAGTATTATGAATGACACTCGACAAAAATTATGAATATATTGTTCACGTACTTCTATAAATGTCCCTCCGTCCCGCTCACTGACCTTCGAGCGAATATACTCGCACACGAAGTATCCACATAGATTAATACCTGGTGGCTGCCTCTCGCACTTGACGAGAATAGAATTCAATTACATAATAATCAAGCATGGTATAATGGTATTGAAACTAGAATTGAAGAGATGCGCGGATCTAGCTCGTACTACTTACATCGACCCAATGAAAACTAACCTCGTCTTTAAATTCATCAACCGTAGCATTGGTGAAAGCTTTCCAAACCCTGCCCGGCAAAAAAAGAATAAATGAGTTATTAGTTACTTGATATCTCAGGATATATATGAACGAAAGAGGCCGATATAGTGCGATAATGACTGAAATTACCTATGGAGCACATATTTAATGAATGCGTACTCTGATTCATCTCTCATTAGCGAGTCCTTGATTTCAACTCTTTCAGCGTCAACTTCAATGATTAGCAGAATCCAGTAAAAGCTGTGCACGTTTATATACATCAGTAACTCATCAATTACACTTAGCATAATTAAGTGAATCTGTACAAGGCAGTAACACTCTTACTTGTAATTGTAGGAAAACAATATTCTTCGTTTGTAATGTTGCCTCAATAAGACCATTAGCAAGTTACGCTCCGTGTCCTTGGGGTATTCTTTTAGCAATGCTTGATTAAACCGGTGTGGGTCGATGAACCTAGTGTCAAAGATTTTATTTCGGTCACATTCATCGCTCTTCATTCTGCATAATAGCATATAGTGAAGATAATTATATGCAATAAAAGAGCTGAGTTAGAGACTTTATCGTAGAAATAAATGAACCACTTACAGACAATAGGTAGCGAGGAGACTCAAGTCAAGGGCATCTTGTTTGAATAACATATAGAATTCCTTAAAATAAATTTGCAACTGGTCTTCATCATTAAAATGCTCACTTGTAATTCTCACAAGCAGCGCTGACAATCGATCTTCTTCATCGCATGTAGAGACTTTCTCGTACCACTCATGCAGTCTTCGCATTTGAGTTGGTAGAAGTTCGACCTTATTAGGTCTGACCAGAGTCTTCCCGTATTCATATCTCCATGCAAATTCCTCTTGTTTTTGTGGATATGCCCGCCTAGCGCTTGATCAGCTGTAATACTAGCACCTTTGGCAAATTCCATTGCTATAATATTCTGATGATCAATATTGGATAACACCTTGAGCGAGGCGATCGATTTGTTTGTCTGCATTCCGAGTTGCGCAACATCTCTTTTCCCGCTGCTTGCAGTAGTATTTCCTGGATTCTTTCTATGATATCTCATCAGACAACGTTTGTAGTCATCAGCCTTATTTATCTCATATTGCGATGGTTGCTCAAGAAAACCCTTAGCCTACTTTTTGGCTTTTGGATCAAATATTTGCTTTGGCTTGGGAACTTTGGGTGCAAAGAAGGCTTTCACTTGGGCATCACTGATCGCTTTGGTTTCCTCATCAGTCATCTCGTAAGGTAACTTGGGAGGAAGCGGCGGGATTTTCTTCACCTTTTTACCTTTGGCTTTCTTCTGACTAGTATTATTACTAGTTGACTGAGAGACCGCCTTCTTCGTCTGCCACGGCAGCGGCGGAGTGGGCTGACGCGGTGGGGGAGTGGGCTGATGCGGCGATGGACTCGCGCTATGGTGGTCGTCCCACCCTCATGTGGACTTGCTGGAGGCGGCAGACTCGGCTGATGCGGAGGAGACGGTGGTGGCCTGGGTGCAGAGCCTGGAAACACGATGTATTTCTTGCGCCATAGAATGATAGAGCCCCTAACTTCTCCTAGTGTGCTCTCATATTCAGGTCCAGGGATGTCAAGTTGTAGTGATTCATATTGAGGTATAACCTCATCCACCCCGACATGAGCATAGCCATCTGGAATCTCTTTGCAATGCCAGTGTGCTTCAGGTTCACAAGATAAAGCATAGCCGAGAGCCGCCTTGAAGGATAAGTTCATCACTCCCACATGCAGCTCACAGCTTGTCTTCTCAGTGATATTGTCCATGGGATAGCGATCTATCGGATTGGCTGCCGTGGAAGCGACAATGCTTCTCCGCTGAGATGGGCCACCGGCACTTTCTTCTAGCCACTGATGAGTTGGCCCTTGCTGGCGCATTTTGTCCAGTTGCTTCTGTTGCTCATTTAGCATGGCATATATTTCCTCGTTCTTTCTTTTCACGCTACGCAACCGGTCTGCCTCCTCTATCTCATTCCGCTTCTTTGCCCTTGCTCAGCTTCTATAGGACTCAGTGTCCTCAGGAAACCTAGTCTTCCACGGCACATAAGGTCCCGAGCCTCGTGTTCGTCCTGGTTTTTCAGGATTCCCGAGGGCCTTTGTCAGCTCGTCGTTCTCTTTGTCGGGTTTGAAGTTACCCTGTTTAACCTCCTCAATTGTTTTTACAATTTTCCATGGGGTGTAGCAACATTGGACTTTTCATCGAATATTAACTGGCATGTTTCCATGCCATACTTTGCCTCATGGGCAAGTAACCAATTCCTTACTCTGATGGGCTAGTCCTATGTAGATGGAGTGAGCCCTTGGGCACGCAAGGCTTTCTCGGCTTCCTCCCACTTAGGAACGGAAGTCCTGTAGCCACATGTCCCCATCTTATGGTGATATTTCTTTTTTGTAGCATTTTCTTTATTCTTTTCGGACCTTTGTTTTGCTATTGCTGTTTTCTTGTAGTCTAGAAATCTTTCCCAGTGAGGCCGCTACTTCTCTAGTGTATCAGTAAATTCTGGAACTTTGCCTTCCTCGAGATATTCATTGTACAATCTTTTCTTATAGTTATTGAACTGTTCGGCCATCTTCTTAAGAGCGAAACGCTTAAGCCTTCTTAGACTCTAAGACCGGTAGGGTGAAATGGCGAATGAGCTTCTCCCATAGTGTGTATTTGTATCTGTTCTCGACATAACTCATAGAATTTTCATCTCCCTTTGCTGGCTTATTCCAGTTGATAATGCTGATCAGGACGTTGTCCCTAACAACAAATCCACATTGATGAAAAAATGTGTTTGCGTTCTTTATGGGAAGCAACGGTTTGCCCTCTGGAGAGACCTCATCAATTGTGAGATGCGCATCTTTGGGCATCCCTTTGGCTGGTCCTCGTTTACTATTTTTAACTAACTTGGTCGATGTGGAGGTCTAAAATAAGAAACAACATTCGTTAATATATATACACAAATCAATTAATGCATCTATCTAGTGATCAAGAGGCTTAATAATATACCTCGCCAGACTTTGTCAAGGCTGGTCCAACATTTTCCAAGCATATCTAAACTAAAACTAGTATGTGCTTCAACTAGAGGTTTTATATCTATTCCCTCACCAGACCAATTCAAAAACTGTGAGCCATCTTCTGCTCCACAATCTTCTTCTCCACCCTGATCGACGAGCGCTCCATCCTGATAGGGGAGCGGTTCATCACCTCGTATCATATCGAATAAATGCTCTTCACCTTTTCTGCGTTGAAGTCCATAGAATAACTTCTATGACATAATGTGCATATGAGTAATAAAATTATATATGTATCATATATATATCACAACAAGTAGTAATAATACATCTCAAATGACAACAAAGTATTAATATCATATAACATCTCGAATAACATCTCAAAAACAACAAATTAGTCATAATACATCTCGAATAACGACAAAGTAGTAATATCATTTAAGGAACAAACATCTTGTCTAATAACATCGCTCAAACTTAACGTCGACTCCCGGCTCCTGAGCCGTGGGATGTGACCAACCAAATAGTTGGAACCATCACCGGAGTATAACTAGGGTGAGATCCCTGAATAACCTGCCAGGTATGGGGGGCCACCCTGGCGTCCAACATCACCATATAGCGACGGACGTGCTCGTCCTCCTCCCTGACACGACGTCGTACCACCTCCTCGGTGGTCGGCTCCCTCTGCACATGGCCTGGACCACGTGATCTCCACCAAAAAAGATCCGGGTCGACGACGACACCTGGATTCCTCACCAAGCTACGCGTCCCTGACGGTAGCACCTCCCAGTGCCAGCCCGGCGGAGCCCAGACTCGTACAACTCCGGTAGAGCGTAGTACTCCCTCGTTGTGGCCGAGTCCACTACGAGGATGCGGTATGGGCATATCCTAAAGTAGGTATGGATTTGACCGAAACAATGCTAAGTAAATAATTATATTCTAATAATAGTAATAATTTCCTAAATATTAGCAATAATATCCTAAATACTAACAAATATTATATACAAATCTCTAAATATCCTAAATACTAACTAATATTATATGCAAATCCCTAAATATCACTAAACTAAATAATAATATGTCTAAAGAAAATTATATATCAAACTAAAATATCCTTAAATCTCTATATTAAAAATATGTAACAATATATATGAAACTAAACAATAACATATTTAAATCCCCAAATCTTATATATACTAAAAACTAAAATATTCCTAAATCCCTAAATAATATACTAACAAATTTATATCTAACTAAGATACATCTAAACTATATACTTAAAACTAAACAATGATATATCTAAATTATATACTAAAATAAATTATGTATACTTAAAACTAAACAATGATATATCTAAATTATATACTAAACTAAATTATATATACTTAAAACTAAACAAAGATATTTCTATATTATATACTAAACTAAATTATATATACTTAAAACTATAAATGACATATCTAAATTATATACTAAACTAAATTGAAAAACAGAAAAAAAACACTTACGGTTGAGGGGCGGCGGCGGCGACCACGGGCGCGGCACGAGCGGCGGCGGCGCGCGGGAACGTTGAGGGCCGGGTGGCGCGGACGGCGGCGCGGGAAAGGTGAGGGGCGGCGGCGCGGCGACCGGCGGAGAGTTCCACGGGCACGGGCGACCACGGGGGCGCGGCGAGCTCGACGAGCAGGGCAGCGACGACGAGCTCCACGGGCGCGGGCGGCGGCGAGATCTCCGACGGGGCACGGGCGCAGGCGCGGCGGCGAGATCTCCGACGGGGCACGGGCGCGGGCGGCAGCCTGGCGGCGGCGCGATTTGCAGAAGTGGAGGCGTCCTGGTGCGTGGCTCGGGCCGGGAGGAGGGAGGTGGATATTTATGGGGAGATTCGGTATCCATGCCATATCTTCCCTTGTTATCATTCCAGTTTTAGCACTACATTTATGGAGGCTGACCAACTAGACAGAAAAGGACTCACCGAGGCAGATTGTTGAGGTATATTTCCCCTCTTCTTTGGCTTCTCCTATTCCTATGTGCCATTTGGTCCTCTCAATTAATGAGGCCTATTTTTTGTACATTATTAACCTCCTAATAACATGAAAATTGTGCCTCATGTGTTCTGTATTTGTAATTGTTTTCCTTAGCTGCATAACCTACTGCCTACTGGTTAATTTTTGTTAACATGGGTATTTTATATATTGAACCAATGAGGATTTTTCTATTCCCTCTGGTTGTTGCATATTAGTTTCATGACAAAAATTGCGATTAGTCTAAACCTTCAATTGTGTGAGTGGCTAACTGCCGCAATTCTATCACATGCCTTTGTTGCGGAGTGATCATCAAAATGATCAATATCATGGTATTAGAGTGCAGATAGTAAGATCATGACAAAAGGTGATTTTTGCTTGAGACTCGTTTGCAAGCGCCTTTCTCATAAGCATGGTGTTTCTAGTTTCATGAATTCTGCCGCAATTCAACCGCATGCCTTTGTTGCGGAGTGATCCATGGCATATTTGTAGAAGTGCTTTCGAGAACCCGTGTTGATGGTGTAGTGAGATACTCTTTAATTATCGGTTTTTGGTGGCCATTATTTCTCTAAAAGGTGTTTTGTTTCGCAAGAGCAAATTGTAAGAAAGATTTTTGGTAGTTTTATATGTTTATTTACTAATTATATTGGTGCTTCTTGTGCAAAAGAAATATTGAAGAATTACTCTGTATTTGTGTGTGGTGGGTCAATTGCATGATGACAGCTATATTTCATTCAGAAAAGCTACAGGATGTCACTAGTTCAATTGAAATTTTCTTCCTCCGCTATTTATAGTGTTCTTTGTGCCTTGTGGAGTGTGGATTGCCATACTTTGCTCTGTCCAGTGGTCCTCGTAGTCTAATAGATGCAAATTTATGGGACTTTTGATATCAAGATGGTTTCCATATGTGAGTAACTGCTGACTAGGCATCTTTTACCATCTAGTGCTCCATAATGCAGTCTATTTTGAGCTAGCCACCTGTTAGGCACCCAGCCTTTCCAACTTAGGCTGTTATGCAGACCAACAAGAGTTACTCTTTACATGCTGATTTCAATCGTTGTATTCACCAACAGATGTGGCGTTCCACCTAACCCTTCCCATTCTTAATCTAAAAATCCTTCTTGCTGGTCTAGTTGCACTGGCATGGCAGTGACCCTTGTCATATTGTTATACTCTACACAGATCACTATATAGGGTTTATAATATTTGGGTGCTTAATATTGTTAAACATACGCATCGTCACTGAAGTGCTATTTGATGCTGCTAGTCTAATTAAATCATGGGCTTCTGTATTAGCAGAGCTGAAGGTGTGAAGAAACGCTGGGCAGAAACAAGACTTCGCTGAAGGCCGCTGACAAGTACTGTACTGGGTTATAACTACATGTGTTCACGACTGTATATTGGTCCACCGCTAGTATCACATACTCCATGTGCTAGGAGCTCTCGTACTACGACATTTTGCTCTTTCAGACTGCAGTGTTCAGTGTTCACTTGCTGCTGGAAAGCCTGAAATACGTACCAAACCCTTCTGGAGGATAATGCTTTCCTAGGCGTATAGAATTTGCCATGTTTGCAGTTTTATGTTGGATGGCTACTGTTTATTTGCAAGAGGAGTCCGCTGTGTGACAGTTATCATAGAATGTTATGTTTGCGGTTATCTCAGACTTTACCGCTCTACTATTTTCTGGAGTATATTTTTTGTGTTTTGTGGATATGTCGTGGACAGAACTAATATGCTAATATCTTTGGTGGCGTGATCTTTAAAAATAAGTGACAGTGATCTTGAATCTATCTACTACCAATGTTTAAAGGGTTACTTGTGCAAGTGTTTTCCTTTGGTTCATGTGGGGTAACATTTATATGTATTCTTTATCAGATTCTGAAAACTTAAAAGCGAGAAAAGGAGTGGAGGAACTATGTTTTAAGAAGAAAGTCACTTGACTCAAAGCTGAGAAGTACTCAAACATGGCCCGTGTGTTTGTGCTGATTTGATAATACTCGCTCTTTATCCAATTAATTGTCATAGATTTAGGCGAAATATTGCCTAAACAATCTGACAACTAATTTGGAAAATTTCGTATGCGTGATCCACGTTTGTCAATTTCGTATGCGTGATCCACGTTTGTCAATTTCGTATGCGTGATCCACGTTTGTCTATATCATTATTGTTTGAGTAAATTACATTGAGGTGGAACACTTATTTCGATCTAGCTCTAGACATTGCAAACTCTGTCCCCAACATAGGGTAGGTTGGTTAGAGCATCTCCACCGGCGTCCCCAAAGAGTTGCTGGCAACAACGCCGACAATGGCTTTGGGGAAGTCTGCCCAAATTGTCGGCAGTTTGGGGAGGCCAGCCCACACCGAGGTCCCGAACGATCAAGGCCCCAGATCATCTAGGACAAATTCAAATAAATCATAGCCTACCAAATGGTCCAAGTCACATAATGCCATAGCGGCAACATCGGCCCAAAACGCCATAAAACCCCGGTGATATACAAACCAAGAACTCAAATGAACGCATGTCCGTCGTTGTTCACCGCCGCCGAGTCTAAGGCCGATGACGATGCCGATGTTGGATCCCATGTCAGTGCCCATGGCGGTGCAGTTGGCGGTGCCCAAGCTATTGCAGATGTTGGTGCAGCAACCGGTGGTGCCCTTGCCCTCACCGCTACCAGGATGCATGCACGAGCATCTGAGTACCAACTCCACACCTTCTATCGTTCTTGACATCATAGCCTTGGTTGTTTGATGTCACTTCGGTGATCATCTTCTCAAAGGAGGCATCTACCAAGGTCTTTGACACCGCACCATTTCTCTCGGTCTTGGCCTTCTTGTTGACGATGGGGCAGTCAAGCCAAGGAAGACGCCGATGCATCCACACCAAAGGGCTTGTCGTTGGTGAGCGCGTACCAGACCTTTTTCCCATTTCTTGCAAGTCACAATTTTGGTGAAGACATACATGACATGAAACTCCTTCTCCCTGTTGTTGTCCCAATAGAAAGCCAACATGTCCTTCAACTAGCAAAACAAACCAAAATCAAACAAGTGTTCATACCCTGTGCATACTAAATTTTAAATAAAAGAACAAGTATGGGTTTGGGAATTATACTTCATCGGCCAAGTTCGCGTCACTTGTTTTCCTTCGGCGGACAGTCCCCATACATCCATGGAAGTTGTTGCAAGCCTCTTGAATGTTGCTCCACCTATGAGACAATGCATTTTGGTTATGGATCATGTGCATCTTCATGTAGTCTACATATAACCTGCATTCTTCGAATTGTTCATAGATCCTCCTCCAATATGCACCGCCAGTTTGTTGGTCACTGGTGATAGGGTCACACCTCAGTACCTTCCAAGTATCAGCCAAGCATTGGTCAACATACTAAATTTTAAATAAAAGAACAAGTATGGGTTTGGGAATTATACTTGATCGGCCAAGTTTGTGCCACTTGTTTTCCTTCGGAAGACGGTCCCCATACATCCATGGAAGTTGTTGCAAGCCTCTTGAATGCTGCTCCACCTATGAGACTGAAGGGAATATGCCCGAGAGACAATAATAAAGTGGTTATTATCGTATTCCTTGTTTATGATAAATGTTTATTTTGCATGCTATAATTGTATTAATACGGAAACGTTAATACATCTGTGTTTAATAAACAAATAGAAAGTTCCTAGTTATGTCTCTCTCATAAATTAGCTCGTTGATTAACAAGATGATCAAGGTTTCCTGATCATGGACATTGGATGTTGTTAATAACGGGATCACAACATTAGTGTAATGGTGTGATGAACATTCATCCGAAGTATAGCATTACGATCAAAGTCATTGAGTTTATATTGCTATAACAACTTACAAAGTGATCTTAATCCTTAGACCATGAGATCATGTCAATCACTAACACCGGAAGAGTTTCTTGATAACATCAAACGTCACACCGTAACAGGGTGATTATAAAGATGGATTCAGAACTAATAAAATGTTATGTTGAGGCCCATGGATCGAGAGTGGAATTTGTTCATCCCGATGACGGATAGATATGCTCTGGGCCCTCTCGGTGATATCACATTGATTAGCTTGCAAGAAAGTGATTTGATCACTAGAATGTTATATCACGGGAACGAGAAAAGAGTACATGTCGGTAACGAGATCAAAGTAGGTATGGAGATACCGATGATCGAATCTCGGACATGTAATATATCGCGAAACAAAAGGATTAAGATACTAGCGTAAAAGGTTCCGACGATCACAAGAAAGTCATCGTTGAATGTGTGGGAGTCAGTATGGGTCTCTAGATCCCGCTTCTGATTATTGATCTGTGAGGGGTCTTGATCATGTCCGCATTATTCGCGAACCGTAGGGTGACACACTTAAGAGACACCGACATCCATTTGGAGCAAAAGTTTCATGCCGAAAAGAATAACAGGTTTATTTCACTAGATACCGAAACAGGTTTTCGGGTGAAATTGCATAAAGTGGTTATGCATGTGAAATAGAATTCTAGCAACGGGTTATTTGTGAATGTTTGCCATTAAAGTAATTGACAAAATTCTGAATAAAATAAAAGAGTTTTATTTAATGAGAGTTTGCATTAAATTTGGTGGAAATTTAATGGGAATTTGAGTGGGTTTTTGAGTGGAGAAAATTGAAGGGCCATTTTGTGAGTGGAGTGTCCACCCACATGAATGAGGGAGAGGTGGGGGCACCCTCCATGGCCGGCGGCCATGCCCCCTTGGGCTGCCCCCCTCCCCTATATAAGGAGCCCCTCCTCTCACTTCTCACTCACACCTCCTCGTGAAGGATCTCTCTCCCCCTCTAAAATTTATCCCCATGGTCTCGGACTAGCGAGATACATGTTCCCAGTGGCTATTCGGCAAGAAAGGGTTGTGCTTCTGCTGCATCGCTGGAGCGAGGAGGCGGAGGTTGCTCGGTGCCTCGAACGTGTGTGCGAGCACGGATGCGCTTCTGTTTTGCGGCGCTAGGACTTCCTCTCGATCTTGAGATCGACAAGAGATCGTCTACATCAACCACGAGTTTGGACTCGTTAAGCTTTGTCGGTCTTCAAGGGTATGTTCTCTACGGATATACATCCGCCCGTTGTTTGTATCTAGTAGATAGATCTTGGTACATAGTTGTTCCCATCGTAGGAAAATTTTTGTTTTCTATGCTGCGAACCCTACAGTGGTATCAGAGCCGGATCTATGCGTAGATACTTTGCACGGGTAGTACACATATGAGTATGTGGGCGATGATGATCATTTTATTGCTTCTTAGTTGTACTTTGGATATTGGTGGCATAGTGGGATGAAGCGGCCCGGACAAACTTTACATGTCCTCGCACATGAGACCTGTTCCACGCTTGACATGCAACTATTTTTGCATAAGTGGCTAGCGGGTGTCTGTCTCTCCTACTATAGTCAATATCTAATTTGCAACGAGTTGTCAACAATTTGGTTATCCTCGTTGTGGTTCATGTTCGTAGGTAAGAACGGTTCTATCTCGAAAGCCCTAAACCACGTAAAATTTGCAATGGATAAATTAGAGGCGTCTAGTTTAGATTGTTGCTAGGCTAGTGTTATGATATGGTGATGTTGTAAGTAGAAGTATGAGATGATACTCTTACAACATACATAAAGTGTAAACTCCATAGACCTTGGATTTACACATAAAGGTATGATAGTGATCATACCACGATACACATGATAGATATCGTATGCGGGAACCATATCATTCCACTAATAAACATGTGATGTTTGATTGCATCTTATATTGCTTGTTTGGTGTTTTATTAGCATAATAAGATGATCTCTCATTTAGATATCAAGATAAAAATATGTTCTTCCTTAAGTATGCACCGACAATGTTTCGTCGATTCAAGACATCACGTGATGATCGGGTGTACTTGAATCCACGAGCATATCTCGGATGTAAGACAGTTATACACGCGAATACTAAGGTTCTAACTTGGCGAGCCTAGCATGTACAGACATGGCCTCGGAACACGGACCGAAAGGTTAAGCATGAGTCATATGTTTTGATATGATGACCATATGGATGCTCGCCTTTGAAGCTACACCGACTCACGTGATGATCGGACTTGGTGTAGTGGATTTGGTTCATGTAATCACCAAAAAGACACGAGGGATGTCGTTTTTGAGTGGGAGTTTATTTCTAATTTGGATTAGTAGAACTCAATTTATCATAAATTAAATCAAAGTGAATTTGCATAATTTGTTGTAGTCATTGGCATTCGTTCACCACTTTATGCTTAGTTGTAATTGAGATAATAGAACTATAGAATTCTGGATATTTACTTTACGAACTGGTATCGTATTGTGTTGAGTGTCAATCTAAAGT
This sequence comes from Avena sativa, assembly GCA_916181665.1. Classification (NCBI taxonomy): domain Eukaryota; kingdom Viridiplantae; phylum Streptophyta; class Magnoliopsida; order Poales; family Poaceae; genus Avena; species Avena sativa. The sequence continues at coordinate 33,564,788 of OV702289.1, read as the reverse complement.
TTAAAGTCCTATTGCAAACTTTCAGCAAACTCTGTTTACTCCGTGAAATTTAATAATTGGTATTAAATCGAGAGTAACAATTCCAGTGTTAGTATCTTAAGTATCATGTTTGCCTCCATGATTCTTGATTGTTTTAATATCAAGTTTATCTAAGAGCTGAAAGAATTATTTCAGAAACCATCATGTGTGGCAGATATAACGATATCTGAAATAATGTTTTGGTTGCAATATGATAGAGTATAATATATGTTCTTATATTGGATGAGAATTTACAAAGGTTGGAGATGCTAGACATCCTAATCATCCAAAAGGGTTTTGGAAAGTAATGTTATACTCACGATTCACCTTTATAAGCTATAATAGCTTGATCATGAAAGTCGTCATGATAAGGATGAATAGAAGATGTATGTAAAGTGTTTACTACACTAAAAGATTACTAAAGAATGGATTTTAAAAGAATACCGATCATTTTGATGATGGTGATCTACTTCAAAGTGCAAGTCCAAAGGTATTATTATTTGAATATACACGCTTTGGACTATGTGTCATGTATATGGCGCCACTTTTGATGTTGATAGATTCTTTTAAAAAGGAAAAGGAAATGCTGAAAGAGAATCTATAAAATATATTTGGCAGAAAATAAAAGACTGGAAATATCCAGTTTAGGTATATAGATGATATACATGTTATGGTTGTATTCTTTGCTTGTTAAACAATGTGGTTCTTGGGTATTGGATACCGAATTGGTTGGTATGAAAATTCATACCGTTGTTTGTATTTCTCGTTGACATCAAAGCTTGACTTCAAGATTTGTTTTAATAATTGTTATTTGAATCAGGTATTATGAGAACAAAGGTTGTTAAAATAATTACCGTATTCCATATAAGATGGATGATTTACAAATCTAGTTGGAGAAATCACATCCATAAAGCCTAATGCTAAAATGTCGCAAGACAAATGATTGGAAGATCACTTACGAAGTGATATCGCCGTTTAAATTATATTGGAAAGAAAACATGAAGAAACTCCATTTTCATGGATTTTTGGAGTCTTTGATTTGATCAAGTGACGCTTGTAAGACTTTCCTCGAGATAATTAAAACTTCGTTCAAAGGCCAAAGAAGAACGAACGACTAAATTATTGGAATTTATACATATCGATGTATGTAGTCCATTATGTGTAGTCGTAAGCGATGGGTTTCAACTTCATATGCTTTCTCCGGAATTTTGAGTGAATGTTCACTTAATGAGAAAGAAGTATGAAATATTTGAAAAATGTTTCAAAGACTTTCAAGATGAAGTGGAAAATCATTGTAACAAGAAAATAAATGGTTTATGATTTTATCATAAGGGATTTATTTGAGTTACAAGTGTAACAAGAAAATAAATAAATTATGATTTTATCATAAAGGGATTTATTTGAGTTGGAAGTTTAGAAAAACACCTAGATTTACATCTCCCGAAACACCATAGGAGTATGGATTGTTTGAGATTTGTAATGAAACCTTTTTGACATGGTTGGATCAAAGGTGTTATTTATAAAACTGCCATTATGTTTTAAAAGATTAAAGCTTTAGATACTACCGCTTTTACACTGAAAAGAGCTCCATCTTGATCCGTTAAAATGACACCATGGAAGTTATGGTTTGGGGTAAAACCCAAGTTGTCATTTCTTAAATTTTGGTATGCTAAACATAAGTAAGATGTTTACAACCAAAGTTGGATGAGCATGTCTTTGTAGGTTATTTCGAATAACAATTGGTTATTCCTCCATAACACCAAGGACAAAAGGGTTTGTCGCTTGAAACGTGAAGTTTTTTGAAAAAGGAATTTTTTCATAAAAGTTAAGTGGGAGGACAATAGAACTTTGAGAAGGTTAACAAACCTTAGCTAAACGTGCTGAGTTGCGCAGCGCTGGAAATCATTCCGGAGGCTGCCATAATGCTCATAGATTATGTGCCTCAAAGGTTGTGGTCACGGAGATCTAAGTTCTTATTGAACCAAGTCGGTCGAATAAACAATCCAATACTAAGATTTGAGAGTAAATCATTATTGTTTGACAATGATGAACCGACTATATGCAAAGAAGCGATGATGGGCCCTAACTCCGTCAAATGGCTTGAAGCCATAAAATCCGTGATAGTTTCATACACGAGAAATTAAGTTTTGAACTTGAAAGACCCTCCAGAAAGGTGTAAAAACCTATCGGTCGTATTTGGATCTATAAAGAAACAGACATGGATGTCTCACATCTATGAAATATTCGACATGTCGAAAGTATTTTATGACAATGTTCAAGGAGTTGACTATGACAATATTTGATCTTTCATAGCGATATTTAGTCTGGACGGATTAAAGTAGCAACCACTACATATAATTTGGTATATGGTAGATGAATAAACAAAACAAAGTTCTTTTAATAGAATGGTTACCTAAGACGTGTACATGACACAATCCAAAGGGTTTTGTTAAATTCAAAAGATGCTAAAAGGGCATGCAAACTTCAATGGTTGAAGTGAGCATCGCGGAGTTGGAATCTTCACCGTGATGAAAAAGGGGTTATTGATCTGGAGACGAAGAAGATGCTTGCATTTGCAAGAAATTAAGTGGGAGCGCTGAGACATATTTCTAATACATTATGTGGAGGACATCTTGTTGATTAGAAATAATGTATCTTTTATTGACAAAGGTTAAGAATTTCATTTCGATGAAAGACTTAGGCAAAACCCGAATATTTAGCATGAATGTCTATAGTGGATAGACTGTGACGCTAATATGGTTGTGCCAAACATACATATATGAGATATTGAAGGAGTTCAATATAGAAACGACAATAAATGGTTCTTGTCACATGGAAAAGAATTGAATCAAGATTCAAGTGTATTGACACTTGATAAGTGAAACAAGATTCAAGTGCTTTGACACTTGATGAGTGAAATCACAAGGATGTTTTGATCAATTATACCATGATATGTACACATCCAGATATGTCCTATGCTCTAAGTGTTATGAGCATATACCAGAATGAATCATAAAATGATCATTGGACGATAGTGAGGATATTCTTATGATCTTTTGGAAGAACCAAGAATATATTTGTGTAGAGGTGACAAATAATTACAAATAGTTCATTGTAAAGCGTTACATTGATACTAGTTTTGTCACAAGATACAAATTATGTTTATCTCAATTTAAACTATGAGTGACACAATGAAATGGAAAGAAAGTTTCCATGATGGATTTGGAAGAGTTCCAAAGTTAAGATATTGTGACGAATACTACAACAAAAGGCTAAGTATATGACTGCTATAGTAGCAGCAAAGGAGGGAATTTGTGTCAAGTAGTTTGTTATCAAACTAAGGTGTGGTTCACAACGGGCTAACACTAAAGGTATATTGTATGACAATTGTATCGACATGTTTTAACCCCAAGGAACTAAAGGTCTCACCAAAAGACCAAATTTATACAATGCCATCTCATTGGAGAATGAGTGATGCGTGGAGACGCAAAGACATGCAAATACACACGGACCTGAAGCGTCAGATCCGTAGATTATGTTAACCACTTGCAATTGCGTATATGGAACACCAGAAAGCCATAGGTGTTCAATACGCAAAGTTATCAAACTAGATTATTGTCTCTAGTGCAAGTGGGAGACTGAAGGGAATATGCCCGAGAGGCAATAATAAAGTGGTTACTATCGTATTCCTTGTTTATGATAAATGTTTTTTTGCATGCTATAATTGTATTAATACGGAAACGTTAATACATGTGTGTTTAATAAACAAACAGAAAGTTCCTAGTTATGCCTCTCTCATAAACTAGCTCGTTGATTAACAAGATGATCAAGGTTTCCTGATCATGGACATTGGATGTTGTTAATAACGGATCCCAACATTAGTGTAATGGTGTGATGAACATTCATCCGAAGTATAGCATTACGATCAAAGTCATTGAGTTTATATTGCTATAACAACTTACGAAGTGATCCTAATCCTTAGACCATGAGATCATGTCAATCACTAACACCGGAAGAGTTTCTTGATAACATCAAACGTCACACCATAACAGGATGATTATAAAGATGGATTCAGAACTAATAAAGTGTTATGTTGAGGCCCATGGATCGAGAGTGGAATTTGTTCATCCCGATGACGGATAGATATGCTCTGGGCCCTCTTGGTGATATCACATTGATTAGCTTGCAAGCAAGTAATTTGATCACTAGAATGTTATATCACGGGAACGAGAAAAGAGTACATGTCGGTAACGAGATCAAAGTAGGTATGGAGATACCGATGATCGAATCTCGGACATGTAATATATCGCGAAACAAAAGGATTAAGATACTAGCGTAAAAGGTTCCGACGATCACAAGAAAGTCATCGTTGAATGTGTGGGAGTCAGTATGGGTCTCTAGATCCTGCTTCTGATTATTGATCTGAGAGGGGTCTCGATCATGTCCGCATTATTCGCGAACCGTAGGGTGACACACTTAAGAGACACCGACATCCATTTGGAGCAAAAGTTTCATGCCGAAAAGAATAACAAGCGCAGGAATTTATTTTACTAGATACCGAAACAGGTTTCGGGTGAAATTGCATAAAGTGGTTATGCATGTGAAATAGAATTCTAGCAAGGGGTTATTTGTGAATGTTTGTCATTAAAGTAATTGACAAAATTCTGAATAAAATAAAAGAGTTTTATTTAATGAGAGTTTGCATTAAATTTGGTGGAAATATAATGGGAATTTGAGTGGGTTTTTGAGTGGAGAAAATTGAAGGGCCATTTTGTGAGTGGAGTGTCCACCCACATGAATGAGGGAGAGGTGGGGGCACCCTCCATGGCCGGCGGCCATGCCCCCTTGGGCTGCCCCCCTCCCCTATATAAGGAGCCCCTCCTCTCACTTCTCACTCACACCTCCTCGTGAAGGATCTCTCTCCCCCTCTAGAATTTATCCCCCATGGTCTCGGACTAGCGAGATACATGTTCCCGGTGGCTATTCGGCAAGAAAGAGTTGTGCTTCCGCTGCATCGCTGGAGCGAGGAGGCGGAGGTTGCTCGGTGCCTCGAACGTGTGTGCGAGCACGGATGCGCTGCTGTTTTGCGGCGCTAAGACTTCCTCTCGTTCTTGAGATCGGCAAGAGATCGTCTACATCAACCATGAGTTTGGACTCGTTAAGCTTTGTCGGTCTTCAAGGGTATGTTCTCTACGGATATACATATGCCCGTTGTTTGTATCTAGTAGATAGATCTTGGTACATAGTTGTTCCCATCGTAGGAAATTTTTTGTTTTCTATGCTGCGAACCCTACAGAGACAATGCATTTTGGTTATGGATCATGTGCATCTTCGTGTAGTCTACATAGAACCTGTATTCTTCAAATTATTCATAGATCCTCCTCCAATATGCACCGCTAGTTTGTTGGGCGCTGGTGATAGGGTCACACCTCACGACCTTCCAAGTATCAGCCAAGCATTGGTCAACATACTAAATTTTAAATAAAAGAACAAGTATGGATTTGGGAATTATACTTGATCGGCCAAGTTTGTGCCACTTGTTTTCCTTCGGAAGACGGTCCCCATACATCCATGGAAGTTGTTGCAAGACTCTTGAATGCTGCTCCACCTATGAGACAATGCATTTTGGTTATGGATCATGTGCATCTTCGTGTAGTCTACATAAAACCTGCATTCTTTGAATTATTCATAGATCCTCCTCCAATATGCACCGCTAGTTTGTTGGGCGCTGGTGATAGGGTCACACCTGACGACCTTCCAAGTATCAGCCAAGCATTGGTCCTCGTCCATCTTCCAATGAATTCCCTTGCCGCCGGCGCGCTTCCTCTTAGGCTTGCCCTTGTCATCAAGCTCGACTGCTTCCTCTTTCTCCCCCTCGTCATCCTCGTACTCTTCATCATCCTCATCCATGTACACCTCCCCCGGCCACCAGCGTAGTAGCTGGCCTTACCACGGATCATACCAAACAAGGTGATTGCCCACTTGCCCTCCGCCATTTCGTTGAGCACCCGGCGGGCGTCTGAACCCTGATCATCGAACAAGCTACAGCAGCCCTAGGATGTACCTACACCAGCGGCCTCGAACGAGAGTGGCCCATATGCAAGATGACCCAGAATATGTGTGGTTGAGGTCGAAGTGGCCGGTACTTTGTGTATGCCGATGGACGCCATCGGGGAGAATCAGCGAGAACAACACGTTGGTATTGGCGGCAAGGATATCGTTCTCTTAGATCTCGGGAGAGGAAAACCAAGACCGGGGCCACGCCAGCTGTCCAAAGCTCTCCCTCTCCTTGAAGAAAGACGACAATGATGGCGAGGACCCCCGGCAGGACCAGACGGCGTTGCCACTTCCCGGTGTCCCGTCGTTGGCTTGGCTTTGCATGTACACCGCCATTAGAGATATCGTTGAAGCATCCTCCTCATATGCTTTCTTATTCTCCTTGGCGTGGCCATTGTGGTCAGCCGTGAGGAGCTTTTGCCTTGTTAGCAGCTGCTCCCATTCCTTGGCCAGCAGGTCGTTTGGCTTCGTTGTGATACGCTTATTGTGCGGCTTCTCGAGTTGTGGCACCGCCGCAACGATGAGGGTGATTGCCATGACATGGAGACTAGACTAGGCGGAAACCAGAGCGTTAGCAACAAGCCAGCATGTGAGTAGAGGAGAGAAATGAGCGATGGAAATCAGGAAGGAAACGAAAAAGGGGTTATAGGTTTTCGTTGAGTGGCTGACAAAAGGGACCCGCGTGGTTGGCACGCGTTACCGGCAACCCCAGACCGGCCCTGTGTGTCGGGGCCTGCAAGGGTGTGTCGGACAATTTCTTTAGCGATAGACCAAACTCGCCAATTCCTTTTGGTACTCCCTCCGACCCAAATTAGTTGACTTAAATTTTTCGGAATAGGGATGAATCTAATACTAAATTATGTCTAGATACAATCGAATATAAATAAATCTAAGTCAACTAATTTTGGCCAGAGGGAGTAATAATTTTGATCCACACCGCTCCTTCATTAAAATCTACATGTTGTGCATTTATAATGTTCGACTCTAGTCTCCGAAATCAGTATAGCTGACCTGTAAAACTTTTTTTCTCCCCAAGTCCAACAAAACTTCTACCATCTGCAAATCAATGTGTGATTGGGTGGCTAGGAGGGTGGTTATGCCTAAAGCTCACCAGAGTTCAAACCCCTGGTTTGATACTGTGTGTTGCATAAAAGGCGGAATATTTTTTCAGTGGGAGACGACGTTCTCATCGATAGCGAGGCGCCTGTGGTGATTTCGTCAACCTTAAGACCTGATCCGCCGGCTCAGTCTCTCGAAGGTGCTCGTAGGGTAGGATGTGCGTGTGTATTCATAGAGATGGGTGCATGTACGCGTTGTAAGCGTCTACGATTGTGTTGTGTTTAAAAAAAACAATTTAAACAGAACAATTAAAATTTCTTTCCTCAGAAAGCTTCACTTCAAATCTAGAATCATGAATGAGATTTGATTACTTAACTTCTAGCTGAATTTTTAAAATTTCAACGTAAAGTTGCAACATTTACATTTTGGAAGAAATTCAGCAACAGATATAGTCATTCCACCCAGTCGCTTGACAGAGAGAAGGTACCGTGCAGGATTTGGTTCGGGCACTCACCATTTTTCCGTAATACTATACCAGAGGACGGGTTTAGAACCCAAATCCACTAAGGAAAAGGCACAAAAACGGGTTAGAAACCCGAAGACGGAGGAGCTTTCCCCATAGAAAACCCCATTCCGTGTTCTTCGCTAATTCCATTCCCACAAACCCCTCACCTCGGCTCTCAGTCTCAACCCAACCACTCCGCCATCCCTCTCCGGTCGAAGCTTCGAGGAGCTAGGGTTTGCCGTACCGATGGCCGCCGCCGCCGTGAAGCCCTCGCTGCCGCCGCCGCCGCCACCGCCGTCGCGGCTCGTCATCGCGGTGCTGGTGTTCGCGCGCTTCGTCCTCGCCTCGATGCTGGCCTTCGGGCGCGTCCTCCTCTTCGCGGCTAAGGCTCTCCCCTACCTGTGCTTCGCGACTTCGTGGGTTTTCTCCGCGGCCTCGGCCGCCACGGTGGTCGCGCGCCACGCCTGCCGCGAGGGCTCCGCCCCCCTCGTGTTTCTCGAGGCGCTCAAGAGCGCAGCTCTCCAGGCCTCCCTCTGCGTCTTCTTTCTCTTCCTCGCGCTTGTAGCCGTGATGCTCTGCGGCCTGTGCCTGGTCTCCCTTGTTGCAGCTGTATCTGGATCCGGTCCTGAGTTCAAGAAGGTATCGTGCAATTAACTCCCTGTGATCTATCTCTACTTCGATCGAATTACAGCAGCAGATAAGCTAGTGAATGAGCTAGATTACTAAATTCGGATCGACTTGTCATACACAGTTCAAGTTGTTCTAATGACTAGTAATAGTGTTACATTTGAGTGTATCACTTCATCTGCTTCCTTCTATTTTCGAACAACTGCATATATAATCATGTCCATCCCTGTGGTTTCACTGAGCTTGCTGTCCCCTCCTTAGAGCGCCTTTGGAGCAATCACGCAGGAGTCTGCTCAGGAGTCGATTAAGCTTCCCCATGCTGCGGTCCTTGGATTGCTTGCTGATCTGCCCTTCATCCTGCTAATTGTCGCTGGTATTCTGGTAATGGTGATGTCGTCACATGTGGAGGGATCGACATCTCAGGGAGAAATTATTGGATCTATGATCATGGATGTGGGATCATTTGGCATCCATGCCATATCTTGCCTTGTTATCATTCCAGCTTTAGCACTGGATATCTGGAGGAATGGCCGATCAGACAGAAAAGCAGGACTCCCAGTGGCAGATTGTTGAGGTATATACCTTCCCTTCTTCTTTGGCTTCTATTATTTATATGGGCCATATGATCCTCTCAGCTAATGAGCCATATTTTGTGTACATTGTTAGCCTCCTAATAATGTTCAATACGATCTATTATAATAAGTAATACTAGCTGCTTACATTCCATCATAGTGTGATCATTTCTAGCTGTGCATTTAGTGAGATTATAACAAAAGGTTGTTTCCTGTTTCAGAACCATTTGTGAGTACCTTTCTTATAAGCATGTTGTTTCTAGTTTCATGAATCCTGATAATTTGATGTCTACCACTTCTTGGTGTTGATAAATTCACGCAAATCATTCATGTGTGCATTCCAGTTGGACCTACAAGAGTGTTTGCTTTCATGGTTGTTGTTAGATGTTAGCTTTCCTAAGAATATTTTAATTTAAAACGGATCTTCTTTGCTACATGTCAGTGATGTCGCCCAATTGACTAATCAGATGCTTATGGCGAGATAATCAGCAGAAACCTAGTATGCATTGTTAATGTCAGTCATTCCCGTGATTGGGCCGCTAAGAATTCATTCATCAAACACATCGTAAGTGGCAGACCTCAAATTTAACAGTGCTGGGTTGTTGGACATCTTCTACTTCATTGCATTAACGTGCCTTGTTTTATCTGTGATGTACCAGCTTGGTGCTTTCTTTTAGTGAAGATAGCATTGTATTTAAAACAGATCTTTGTTGGTACATGTCAGCGATGTCGCCCAATTGACCAATCAGATGCTTATGGAAAGGCACCATCAGCGGAAACCTAGTAGCATTGTTCTTGTTCTGTCATTCCCGATATTCCTTTTATAGGGCCGCTAAGAATTCATTCATCAAACGCATCATAAGTGGTAGACATCGAATTGGCAGTGCTGAGTTGTCGGGCATCTTCTACTTCATTGTATTATCTTGTTGTTTAGCTACCTTGTTTTATCTGTTATGTACCAGCTTGGTGCTTTGTTTTAGTGAAGATACCATAGAAACTCAATTTGATTATTCAAGTAAGTAAAATATTGAGTAGTGATATATAGAACAAACCATTCCCTTAACTCGTAGCTAGTTTGTACTTGCATGTGGTGTTGTTCCATGGCTTTTTTGTAGAAGTATCTTTTGAGAACAAGTGTTGATGTTGCAATGAAATCTTTCATTTTGTGGGTTTTCAGTGGCCTTTTATTTCCCTAAGGTGATTTGTTTCACAAGAGCAATTTGTAAGAATTGTTTTTGAGAGTTTTATATGTTTATTTTATAATTATATCGGTGCTTCTTGTGCAATTTTATTTTGAAGAGTACTACTTTTGGGTGGTCAATTGCATAATGACAAAGATAGTTCATGAAGACAAACTACAGGATGCCACTAGTTCCTTTGATTTTTTTCCCGCTATTTATATCATTCTTTTGTGCCCTGTGGAATGTCGATTCCGATGCTTTGCTCTGCCCACTGGTCCTCTTAGTTTAATGCACGCGAATATATGGGGCTTGTGATCTCAAGATGGTTTCCATATGTGGATAACTACCAATTAGGCCATCTTTTACTGTCGAGTGTTCTACAATTCAGAGTCTATTTTGAGCTAGCTACTATGCAGATTGAATTTGCACCTTTTAGGCACCTAGCCTTTCCAAACTAGGCTTTTATGTGGACAGACAAGAGTTGCGCTTTGTGTGCTGAGTTGCAATTGTTGTATTCTCCATCAGATCTGACGTGCAATCTAACCCTTCGCATTCTTTTAATTAAAAAATCCCTATCGCTGGTCTAGTTGCACTGGCATGACAGTGACCCTTGTCATATTGGTATACTCTACATAGATCACTATATACGGTTTATAATATTGGGTGGTTAATATTTTTAAACATGCACATCTTCTGATGCTGCTAGTCTAATTAAATGATGGGCTTCTGTATTGACAGGCATAACCTGAAGATTGACAGACATAACCTGAACTGAAGGTGCGAAGAAACGCTGGGCAGATACAAGAGACTATTATGGCCGCTGACAAGTACTGGGATATAGTACATGTATTCACGCCTGTATATGGGTCCACTGCTAGTATTGCATGTTTCATGTGCTAGTAGCTTTCACTATTTGACATTGTGGTGTTTCAGACTTCGGTGTTTACCTACTGCTCAGATGCCTGGAATATGTTGGAAACCCTGCTGGAGGATAATCCTTTTCTAGGCGTTTAGAATTTGCCATGTTTGCAGTTTTATGTTGGATGACTACTGTTTCTTTGCAAGATGTGTTGGCTCTGTGACAGTTATCATGCAATGTTATATATATGGTGATCTTGGACGTTATGTGTCTACAGTTCTGTAGAGTTTTCTCATTTGTGTCTTGTGGGTCTGTCATCTGCAGAGCTGTTATCTTAGGTAGCTTAAGCTTTAAAAATAAGCAAGTGTGATCTTGAATCTATAACTACAAATGTTGAAGTCCAAAGGTTACATATGTTTAGTGTTTTGATCTTGCCTTTGATTCGGGTGGGGTAACTGTGTTTTTTTTTTGAACAATCTTTGGTAGCTTGACTTCAAAGATAACTGAAGGTGGCCTTGAATCATCAATGTTTACATGTTAGTGTTCTCTTTTTTTTCCGGGTTTATTTTGAGTTAGTGTTCTCATCTTGCCTTCGATTCATATGTGGTGACATTTCTTTGTATTTTTTTTGGATTGTTAAAATTTGAGAAAAAGGGATGCCATCAAACATGATCTTGTTATGTTTGATGCTTGGTCTTTAGATAAACTAGATACTTATAGAATGAATTTTGCCATGATTACCTTGATCCCTAAAGAGAATGAGGCTAGATCCATAAAAAAGTTTAGGCCAATTAGTCTCCTTAATTGCTCCTTTAAAATTTTCACTAAGGTGCTTACTAATAGATTTGCAAGAGTCATTAATAGATTAATTCTTTCTTTCAATCTGCCTTTATAAAAGGTAGATTTATCCTAGAAAGTGTGGTTACTGCTCATGAGACTATTCATGATGTTTATAGGAGAAAAAAAGATAGAGGGTTAATCCTATGACAAAGTGAATCTAGATTTTCTTTATGAGATGCTAGAATGTAGAGGTTTTAGTCATACTTTTATTAGGATGGTTAAGCAGATCATCAAAGGGGGGGTCTGTTGGGATTAAAATTAATGATGAAGAGATTAATTTCTTCCTTACTAGTAAAGGTTTGAGACAGGAAGATCCTATTGCTCCACTTCTCTTTAATTCGGTGGTTGATGTTTTTTCTAAGATGTTAATTAAAGGCTCTCAACTGGATCTAATTAGGGGGTTGTGCCCAAACTTTATTCTAGGTGGGGTGATTACAATATGCTAATGACACCTTATTGTTTCTAGAAAATGATATTAGGGTGGCTCTAAATTTAAAATGGATTCTTACTTGTTTTGAATAGCTCTCTAGTATAAGAATTAATTTTCATAAGAGTGAATTACTTCCCATAAATATTAATCAGGATGAGTTGAATCCTTTCCTAGATATCTTCCAATGTGTAGCTGACACTTTTCTTGTTAAATACCTAGGGGTACCTCTACATTTTGATAGACTTAGTAGAGAAGATTTACAACCCTTGTTTGAAAATTTACTTGCTTGGATTTCTGGTTGGAGAGGTCAACTTCTCTCCTCTGCTGCCAAAAGGACGCGTATTCAATCTGTTTTAGCTAGTATTCTTGTTTATCTGCTCTCTTTCTTTAAATTCCCTAAGTGGGCCTTGCATTTGCTTAACTGTCATATGGCCAACTTTATGTGAAATGATGAGGAGGGGAATCACAAACTTCATTTAGCTAACTGGCCTTCCATTTGCATGAAAAGGGAATATGGTGGATTAGGTATCCCAAACATCCAGGATTTGAATATCTACCTGATTGGATCGTGGATCAAGAGATACATCGAGGGAGAAGGGGCTCTCTGGAGAAGGGTAATAGATGCTAAATATGAAATTAAAAGTCCTAATATTGTTTCTTGCCATGACATTCATCCTTTCACTTTTTGGAAAGGGGTGATGTGGGCAACAAAGGTAGTTAAGATAGGATATAAATGGAAAGTGGGAAATGGTAGACAGATAAAGTTCTGGGAGGATATCTAGTTTGGTAATTCTCCTTTAACTGTGTAGTTTTGGGACATTTATTTTATCTCTAACCAATAGTCCAGTACCATTGCTGAGCTCTGGGATGGGGACCAAGTTAGAGGGACTTTTAGGAGAATTTTTACTGAAAGTCTGATGATTCAATGGCAAGAGTTGTTAGTTATTATTGGTAGTATTTCCCTTAGTAATCAGGAGGAACAACTCATCTGGCAATATGATTCTAAAGGTGTTTACTCTTCTAGTTTCATGTACTCTATTATTAATTTTAGAGGTGTGGAACAAGTGTTTCTACCTGCAGTTTGGAGTCTGAAAATCCCACCTAGAGTGCAGGTCTTCCTATGGCTTTTCTCTCAGAATAAAATCATAACTAGGGATAATCTTAGAGCTAGAGGTATCCCAAAATCGTTAGAATGTGAATTTTGTAAAGAGTTTAAAATTTTCCATCATCTGATGTTTGATTATATTGTTGCTAAACTTCTATGGTCAGAGGTTTTTAAGGTTTTTAGTATCCAAATTTCTGACTTTGAATCTATTGCTAGTAAGTGGTTACGCAACAAGAATTTCTTACACTTTAATGTAGTTTCTTTTGTTGTCCTCTAGGGTTTATGGAACTCTAGAAATATATTAGTTTTTAATAAAGCTATCTGGATTAATATGAAACAGGTTTGGCATTTGGTGCTGTCTTATCTAAGGAATTGGAAAGTTTTCTTCAAATAACTCGAAGGAGGGCTAACTTCCTAATTCATGGATCGTCTCCCGTGAAAGCTCAAAAGACCATCGAGGCTGACTTTAAGATGATCTATTTAGACTTTAGTTGGATATTATCTTGGAAGACCACTGCTACAAGTGAATCTCATGGAGGAAGGACATCGACGGAGTATCTGCAGCTCCACCGTGGTGAGGATGATTCCATTCACGTGGTGACCTGATGCAACATTGGTGCGGCTCTTTCCTGCGTCTTCCTTCCTCTGTTTCCCTCTAGATTTAGTGTGGTGGTAGTCGTGTTAGTTGGCGGCTTTCTCTTTTGAGTTTTGTGGAGCTGTAATAACTTTAGATTCTCGTTTTTGCTACCTGACCTGAGCTGGATGCTTTTGTGAACTTGGTATGTTCAGGGGAAATGAAAATCCCTTTTGATCTTTTTTTTTAGAAAATAAGTGGAGTAACTAGTACTACAAATGTTTTAAATAGGACGGTGAGTGTCCTCATATTGGCTTCGATTCATGTGTGGAACATTTCTCTGTTTTTTTCTTAGATTGTTAAAAATGTGAAAAGAAGGCGAGGAACTATGTTCGACGAAGGAGGACACTCAAATCCGAGCCCCTAGTTATTTAAACTAGGCCTTGTGTCTTCTCATTTGATACTTGGTAGTAGCAAATTTATATGTATGTAGACTATTGTCCATATCATCATTATAAATTACATAGAGTTTCGTCACCAGTTTTGGATCTTGCTCTAGACATTGCCTTTCCCCAACATGAGAGAGGTTGACTACTCATTGTGTGGTGTAGCATAAGTTAGTGTCATGCACATGAAACTAATCTATATTACTATCTTTATAGTGCATAGTGTCATAGTTGTAGTAATTTAGAATGTCTCGTTTATTAATTTTTAGATGTTAGCGAACATGTAAACGTGTCATATGTAAACATGTGTGCGTGCGTGTGTACACCGGTACTAGGCGATAGAGCTATAGTCCAAGCTAAATATTAGATCGATCTCCTTCTATCTCTCCATCGGTGTAACTCCCCTCGATGTAATCCTATGTAACCTGTCGTATTTATAAATACGGAATCGAGCCAAGGCCAATTGAAAGGACATTTATTCCCTTCATATTGTTTTGATGTTTGTTGACAACACTTGGATAGGTTTAATCAGCCGCTAAAATGTTTCACGATATATCTATGCTATCGGATGTATATTATCGTTATTTGTCTCTAAGGGAAAAGAGGTTCCCAGGATTATATTGTTGCAGTTGTTTAAGTTTTGTCGGACTGTCCGGTAGATATGAGTTGGAGTATCCGGCCCAGCCGGAATGTCCGGCTGGTATCTGCTGGAGTGTCCGACCTTGGGAGTTTGCCAAGTTTTTGTCGAAGCATGGACAGTATGTACCCTATATCCGACACTACCCGGACTCTGATCGGATACTTTGCCTGGCTGGAGTGTCTGGTGGGATGTGGTCGGAGTGTCCGGCCAGGCCGGACCGTCTGGGCCGTTTCTGTCGAACTGTCTGGGTTAAGTGACTTCCAACGGCTACATTTCCAGGGGGCCTATATAAAGGCCCCTTTTTCTACCTTTGGAAGCTACTCGTCCCCCAACCTCAATAACCCTAAAGCTGAGCCACCAAATCAAAGAGATCTCCTCCTCCAACTATCCAAACCTCTTGATCTTTGGAGAATCGAAGGAGGAGGCCTTGATCTACATCTTCACCAAAATATATCTTCATTTCCCTCTCATTCATTTGAGGGACCCTTGCTCTAGTGTTTCTTGGAAACCCTAGTTGTTGATTTGGTTCTTAAAAGCTTGTCTTCAATTGTTGTGACAACTTGCTTTTATTTGGGAGCCTCCAATTCAGTTGTGGATGCGTGCGTTGAACTTGTTGTAAAGGTGTCGACTTCCACCTTGAAGGTTGCCGATATAGTGGAAGAAGTGAATCGAACCCTTTGGGGTGAGGTTCACCGGAGAACAAGGGAGGCCTCTCATGGCGTTGGTGGTTTGAAACCACCCCCTCTCCAAACGCGGACGTACTTCCCCTCAAAAGGAAGGAACTACGAGAAACAAATCCTTGTGTCTCTGTGTGCTCCACTTTGGTTACTTCTATCCTTTACCGCACTTTACTTATCGTGTTCTTGCTTAGTTGTTTGTGCTAGGTTGACATATAGGTAAATTCACCACAGTTGCATAATCTAGAGAATTTACCTTTCGTGTCAAATCCTAACTTGAAAAAGAGTAAAATTTGAAGTAGCACCTATTTACTCCTCCCCTCTAGGTGCCCATATGATCCTTTCACCAAGGCATCGTTAACTAAAATAGATTTTCACATGGTATCAGAGCCTACCTTCCAAAAGCACATCTAGCCAAGAAAAACCATGAGCTTCCCATCCTCATCCTTCTCTACCACCATGGCCAATCCCCTTCCTAGCCAAGGAACAACGGAGAAGCTAACTAGAGAGAATTACCTATTGTGGGAGACGCAGGTACTACCGACCGTACGAGGTCATGGCTTGATGGGATTCCTCGACGGATCCTACCCTACACCGGCAAAAATAGTTGCCGCCAAGGACAGCAACGACAAGGACACCGAGCAGGCTAACCCCACCTACGAGGCGTGGATACAAACGGACCAGAGTGTCCTCTCCTACCTGCTCAACTCGTTGTCCAAGGAGATCCTAGTCTCCTGCATCGAGATGAATACCTCGGCCATAGTCTTGGCGGTTGTGACAGCGATGTTCACCGCTCAGTCCCGGACTCGCGTCGCCACACTTCATGTCAAGCTAGCGAACACGAATAAGGAAGGGAAGACAACACCGCAGTACTTTGCTATGGTGAAGGCGGTCATCGATGAACTCTAAAGGGAATATGCCCGAGAGGCAATAATAAAGTGGTTATTATCGTATTCCTTATTCATGATAAACGTTTATTTTGCATGCTTTAATTGTATTAATATGGAAATGTTAATACATGTGTGTTTAATAAACAAATATAAAGTTCCTAGTTATGCCTCTCTCATAAACTAGCTCGTTGATTAACAAGATGATCAAAGGTTTCCTGATCATGGACATTGGATGTTGTTAATAACGAGGTCACAACATTGTTGGAATGATGTGATGAACATTCATCCGAAGTATAGCATTATGATCAAATTTATTATTTTTATATTTCTATAATATCATACGAAGTAATCTTAGTCCTTAGACCATGAGATCATATCAATCACTAACACCGGAAGAGTATCTTGATAACATCAAACGTCACACTGTAACTAGGTGACTATAAAGATGGGTTTAGTGCTACGAAGGTGTTATGTTGAGGCTCATGGATCAATAGTATAATTTGTCCATCCCAATGACGGAGAGATATACTCTGGGCCCTCTCGGTGATATCACATTAGTTAGCTTGCAAGCAAGTGATTTGATCACTAGAATGTTATATCAAGGGAAAAAGAAAAGAGTATATGTCGGTAATGAGATCAAACTAGGTATGGAGATACCGATGATCGAATCTCGGACATGTAATATATCGTGAGACAAAGGGATTGAGTTACATACGCATAAGGTTCACACGATCACAGAAGTCATCGTTGAATATGTGGGAGTCAGTACGGATCTCCAGGTCCCACTATTGATTATTGATCGGAGAGGGGTCTCGATCATGTATACATTATTCGCAAACCATAGGGTGACAAACTTAAGGGATATCGACACCATTTGGAGCAAATAATATGTCAGAGAAAGAAAAAGGAAAGCGCAGGAATTTATTTCACTAGACACCGAAACTGTTTCGGTTGCAATTGCTAAAACTGGTTCTACATGTGAAATTGAATACTAGCAAGGGGTTTTATGTTAATGTTTGTTAATTAAAGTAATTAACAAAAATTTGAATAAATAAATAAAAGAGTTTTATTTAAATGAGATCTTGCATTAAATTTGGTGGAAATTTAATGCATGTGAGTGGATTTTTAAGTGGAGGCTCTTTTATGGGAGTGGAGGCTTTTCATTTTGAGTGGGAGCTCCATCCACATGAATGTGGAAGAGGTGGGGGAAGCCACCATGGCTGGGCGTCATGCCCTTGGGGTCCCCCCTCTCCCTATAAAAGGCCCCCTCTCCTTCTCTCAAAGTACACCTCCTCGCGAAGGATCTCTCTCTCCCCTTTAGAATTTCCCCATGGTCTCAGATCAGCGAGATACATGTTCCCGCTGGCTTTTTCTAGAAGGATTTGTTGCTTCCGCTGCTTCACTGGAGCGAGGGCGCGGAGGTTGTCGGGGTACCCCGGACATATGTGCGATCACGGATGCACCACTGCTTTGCGGTGCTGGACTTGATGGTGCTGGACCGGCTGGACCAGCTGAACTTCATCACGATCTTGAGATCGGCAAGCGTTCGTCTACATCATCCATGGGTACAACCTCATTAATTCTATTCGGTCTTCGAGGGTATGTATTCTATGGATGTATATTCACATGTTGCTTGTATCTAGTAGATAGATCTTGGTACTTAGTTGTTCTCATCATAGGAAATTTTTTGTTTTCTATGCTGCGAACCCTACAGTGGTATCAGAGCCGGATCTATGCGTAGATGCTTTGCACAGGTATTACACATATGAGTATGTGGAAGATGATGATCATTTTATTGCTTCTTAGTTGTACTTTGGATATTGGTGGCATAGTGGGATGAAGTGGCCCGGACAAAATTTACATGTCCTCACACATGAGACCTGTTCCACGTTTGACATGCAACTAGTTTTGTATAAGTGGATAGCGGGTGTCTGTCTCTCCTACTATAGTCAATATCTAATTTGCAACGAGTTGTCAACAATATGGTTATCCTCGTTGTGGTTCATGTTCGTAGGTAAGAACAATTCTATCTTCTAAAGTCCTAAGCCACGTAAAACTTGCAATGGATAAATTAGAGGTGTCTAGTTTAGATTGTTGTTAGGCTAGTGTCATGATATGGTGATGTTGTAAGTAGAAGTATAAGTCGATATTATTATAACACACATAACGTGTAAGTTCCATAGACCTTGGCCTTACACATAGAGGTATGATGGCAATCATACCATGATGCACATGATGGAGATCAAGTGCAAGAACCATATCATTTCACTTATTCACATGTGATGTTTGTTGCATCTTGTATTTCTAGTTTGGCGTTTTATTAGCATAATAAGATGATCACTCATTTAGATATCAAGATAAAAATGTGTTCTTCCTTAAGTATGCACCAATTATGTTTCATCGCTCCAAGACATCACGTGATGATCGGGTGTTCTTGGATCCACGATCATATTTCGGGTGTAAGATAGTTACACATGTGAATACTAAGGTTCTTACTTGGCGAGCCTAGCATGTATAGACATGGCCTTGGAACACGGACCAAAAGGTTAAGCATGAGTCATATGAAAGATATGATGCCCATTTGATGCTCGCCTTTGAAGCTACACCGACTCACGTGCTGATCGGACTTGGTGTAGTGGATTTGGTTCATGTAATCACCAAAAAGACATGAGGGATGTCATTTTTGAGTTAATTTCTAATTTGGATTAGTAGAACTCAATTTATCATAAATTAAATCAAAGTGAACTTGCATAATTTGTTGTAGTCATTGGCATTCGTTCACCACTTTATGCTTAGTTGTAATTGAGATAATAGAAGTATAGAGTTCTGGATATTTATTTTACGAACTGGTATCGTATTGTGTTAAATGTCAATATAAAGTTTAAAGTCCTATTGCAAACTTTCAGCAAACTCTGTTTACTCCGTGAAATTTAATAATTGGTATTTAATCAAGAGTAACAATTTCAGTGTTAGTATCTTAAGTATCATGTTTGCCTCCATGATTCTTGATTATTTTAATATCAAGTTTATCTAGGAGCTGAAAGAATTGTTTCAGAAACCATCATATGTGACAGATATAATGATATCTGAAACAATGTTTTGGTTGCAATATTATAGAGTATAATATATGTTCTTATATTGGATGAGAATTTGCGAAGATTGGAGATGCTAGACATCCTAATCATCCAAAAGGGTTTTGGAAAGTAATGTTATACTCACGATTCGCCTTTATAAGCTACATTAGCTTGATCATGGAAGTCGTCATGATAAGGATGAATATAAGATGTATGTAAAGTGTTTACTACACTAAAAGATTACTAAATAATGGA
Source organism: Avena sativa (assembly GCA_916181665.1). NCBI lineage: Eukaryota > Viridiplantae > Streptophyta > Magnoliopsida > Poales > Poaceae > Avena > Avena sativa. The sequence continues at coordinate 33,544,979 of OV702289.1, read as the reverse complement.
TTTTGAAAGAATGCCGATCATTTGATGATGGTGATCTACTTCAAAGTGCAAGTCCAAAGGTATTATTATTTGAATATACACGCTTTGGAGTATGTGTCATGTATATGGTGCAACTGTTGATGTTAATAGATTCTTTTAAAAAGGAAAAGGAAATGCTGAAAGAGAATCTATAAAATATATTTGGCAGAAAAGAAAAGACTGGAAATATCCAGTTTAGGTATATATATGATATACATGTTATGGTTGAATTCTTTGCTTGTTAAACAATGTGGTTCTTGGGTATTGGATACCGAATTGGTTGGTATGAAATTTCATACAAAACGACGCAATTCATGAACCACAATGACCTAAGTAACTAGCAAGAGAATATGTGATGGTGTTCATCAAAAACAAACAAATCGTTGTTTGTATTTCTCGTTCACATCAAAGCTTACCTTCAAGATTTGTTTTAATAATAGTTATTTAAATTAGGTATTATGAGAACAAAGATTGTTTAAATAATTACCGTATTCCATATAAGATGGATGATTTACAAATCTAGTTGGAGAAATCACATCCATAAAAACTAATGCTAAAATATCGCAAGACAAATGATTGAAAGATCACTTACGAAGTGACATCGCCGTTTAAATTATATTGGAAAGAGAACATGAAGATTCTCCATATTCATGGTTTTTTGGAGTCTTTGATTTGATCAAGTGACGCTTGTGAGACTTTCCTCGGGATAATTGAAACTTCGTTCAAAGGTCAATGAAGAACGATCGACTAAATTATTGGAATTTATACATATCGATATATGTAGTCCATTATGTGTAGTCGTAAGCGATGGATTTCAACTTCATATGCTTTCTCCGGAAATTTGAGTGAATATTCACTTAATGAGAAAGAAGTATGAAATATTTGAAAAGGTTCAAAGACTTTCAAGATGAAGTGGAAAATCATTGTAACAAGAAAATAAATGATTTATGATTTTATCATAAAGGGATTTATTTGAGTTGCAAGTGTAACAAGAAAATAAATGATTTATGATTTTATCATAAAGGGATTTATTTGAGTTACAAGTTTAGAAAATCACCAAGATTTACTTCTCCCGAAACACCATAGAAATATGGAGTGTTTGAGATTTGTAATGAAACCTTGTTTGACATGGTTGGATCAAAGGTGTTATTTATAAAACTGTCATTATGTTTTAAAAGATTAAAAGCTTTAGAGACTACCGCTTTACATTGAAAAGAGCTCCATCTTGATTCGTTGAAATGACACCATGTAAGTTATGGTTTGGGGTAAAACCCAAGTTGTTCTTTCTTAAAATTTTGGTATGCTAAGCATAAGTAAGATGTTTATAACCAAAGTCGGATGAGCATGTCTTTGTAGGTTATTTCGAATAACCATTGGGTATTCCTCCATAACACCAAGGACAAAAGGGTTTGTCGCTTGAAATGTGAAGTTTCTTGAAAAAGGAATTTTTCGCAAAAGTTAAGTGGGAGGACAATAGAACTTTGATAAGGTTAACGAACCTTAGCTATATGTGCTGAGTTGCGCAGCGCCAAAAAATGTTTCCAGAGGAAGCCGAAATGCAAATGGCTCACGTGCCTCAAAGGGTGTGGTTACGGAGGTCTAAGTTCCTATTGAACCTAGTAGGTCGGATAAATAATCAAATACTGAGATTTGAGAATAAATCATTATTGTTTGACAATGATGAACCGACTACATGCAAAGAAGCGATGATAGATCTTGACTCTGTCAAATGGCTTGAATCCATAAAATCCGTGATAGTTCCATACACGAGAAATCAAGTTTTGAACTTGGAAGACCCTCCGGAAAGGTGTCAAAACTTATCGGTCGTATTTGGATCTATAAAGAAACATACATGGATGTTTCACATCTATGAAATAGTCAACATGTCGTAAAGTATTTTACGACAATGTTCAAGGATTTGACTATGACAAGATTTGATCTTTCATAGCGATATTTAGTCTGGACGGATTAATGTAGCAACCACTACATATAATTTTGGTATATGGTAGATGAATAAACAAAACAAAGTTCTACTAATAGAATGGTTACCTAGGACGTGTAGAATACACGGTCCAAAGGGTTTTGTTAATTCAAAGGATGCTAAAAAAGGGCATGCAAACTTCAATGGTTGAAGTAAGCATCACGGAGTTGGAATCTTCACCGTGATGAAAAAGGAGTTTTGACCTGGAGACGATGAAGATGCTTGCATTTGCAATAAATTAAGTGGGAGCGCTGAGAAATATTTCTAATAAATTATGTGGAGTATATCTTGTTGATTGGAAATGATGTATTTTTTATTGACAAAGGTTAAGAATTTCATTTTGATGAAAGACTTAGGCAAAACCCGAATATTTAGCATGAATGTCTACATGGATAGACTGTGACGCTAATATGGTTGTGCCAAACGTACATATATGAGATATTGAAGGAGTTTAATATAGAAACAATGAGAAAAGTTTCTTGTCGCATGGAAAAGAATTGAATCAAGATTCAAGTGTAACAACATTTGATAAGTGAAACAAGATACAAGTGCTTTGACACTTGATGAGTGAAATCACAAGAATGTTTTGATCAATCATACCATGATATGTACACATCCAGATATATACTATGCTCTAAGTGTTATGAGCATATACTAGGATGAATCATAAAATGATCATTGGACGATAATAAAGAAATTATTATGATTTTTTGGAAGAACTAAGAATATATTTGTGTAGAGGTGACACACAATTACATATAGTTCATTGTAAAGCATTATATTAATACTAGTTTTGTCACAAGACACAAATTAAGTTTATCTCAATTTAAACTACGGGTGGCACAATGAAATGGAAAGGAGTTTCCATGATGGATTTGGATGAATTCCAAAGTTAAGACATTGTGACGGATACTACAACAAAAGGCTAAGTATATGACTGCTATAGTAGCAGCAAAGGAGGGCATTTGTGTCAAGTAGTTTGTTATCAAACTAAGGTGTGGTTCGCAATGGGCTAATACTAAAGATATATTGTATGACAATAGTATCGACTTGATTTAACCCCAAGGAACTAAAGGTCTCACCAAAAGACCAAATTTATACAATGCCATCTCATTGGAGAATGAGTGACGCATGAAGACGCAAAGACATGCAAATACACACGAACCTAAAAGCGTCAGATATATAGATTATGTTAACCACTTGCAATCGCATATATGAAACACCAGAAAGCCATAGGTATTCAATACGCAAAGTTTTCTAACTAGATTATTGTCTCTAGTGCAAGTGGGAGACTGAAGGGAATATGCCCGAGAGGCAATAATAAAGTGGTTATTATTGTATTCCTTATTTATGATAAATGTTTATTTTGCATGATATAATTGTATTAATACGGAAACGTTAATACATGTGGGTTTAATAAACAAATAGAAAGTTCCTAGTTATGCCTATCTCATAAACTAGCTCGCTGATTAAAAAGATGATCAAAGGTTTCCTGATCATGGACATTGAATGTTATTAATAACAAGGTCACAACATTGTTGGAATGATGTGATGAACATTCATCCTAAGTATAGCATTATGATGAAAGTCATTATGTTTATATTGCTATAACATCATACGAAGTAATCTTAGTCCTTAGACCATGAGATCATGTCAATCACTAACACCGGAAGAATATCTTGATAACATCAAACGTCACACTGTAACAGGGTGACTATAAAGATGGGTTCAATGCTACGAAGGTGTTATGTTGAGGCTCCTGGATTAAGAGTGGAATTTGTCCATCCCGATGACGGAGAGATATACTCTGTGCCCTCTCGGTGATATCACATTAGTTAGCTTGCAAGCAAGTGATTTGATCACTAGAATGTTATATCATGGGAACAAGAAAAGAGTACATGTCGGTAACGAGATCAAACTAGGTATGGAGATACCGATGATCAAATCTCGGACATGTAATATATCGTGATACAAAGGGATTGAGTTACATGTGTATAAGGTTCACACGATCACAGAAGTCATCGTTGAATATGTGGGAGTCAGTACGGATCTCCAGGTCCCGCTGCTGATTATTGATCAGAGAGGGGTCTCGATCATGTCTACATTATTCGCGAACCGTAGGGTGACACACTTAAGGGATACCGACACCATTTGGAGCAAATAATATGCCAGAGAAAGAAAAAGGAAAGTGCAGGAATTTATTTCACTAGACACCAAAACTGTTTTGGTTGAAATTGCTGAAACTGGTTCTGAATGTGAATTGAATAATAGCAAGGGGTTTTATGTGAATGTTTGTTAATTAAAGTAATTAAAAAAATTCTGAATAAATAAATAAAAGAGTTTTATTTAAATGAGAGCTTGCATTAAATTTGGTGGAAATTTAATGCATGTGAGTGGATTTTTGAGTGGAGGCTCTTTTATGGGAGTGGAGGCTTTTCATTTTGAGTGGAGCTCCACCCACATGAATGTGGAAGAGGTGGGGGCATCCACCATGGCTGGGCTCCATGCCCCTTGGGGTGCCCCCCTCTCCCTATAAAAGGCCCCCTTTCTTCCTCTCAAAGTACACCTCCTCGCGAAGGATCTCTCTCCCCCTTTAGAATTTCCCCATGGTCTCGGATCAGCGAGATACATGTTCCCGGTGGATTTTTCTGGAAGGATTTGTTGCTTCTGCTTCTTTGCTGGAGCGAGGGCGCGGAGGTTGTCGGGGTACCCGGACATGTGTGCGATCACGGATGCACCACTGCTTTGTGATGCTGGACTTGATCGTGCTGGACCGGCTGGAGCAGATGGACTTCATCACGATCTTGAGATCGACAAGCGTTCATCTACATCATCCACGAGTACAACCTCGTTAACGCTATTCGGTCTTCGAGGGTATGTATTCTATGGATGTATATCCACCCATTGCTTGTATCTAGTAGATAGATCTTGGTACTTAGTTGTTCCCATCGTATGAAAGTTTTTGTTTTCTATGCTGCGAACCCTACAAACTCGTGTCCTCATGTCGCAAAATTGAGGAAGACAAGGTTGTTGAGTACCTACTCGTAGGGCTCGATGACCCGTACAATCCTTTGTTTGCTTCCATCGGCGCCAATCCCACCAACGAACTCACGATGAGCAATCTTTATGCAAAAGTTACTACCTACGACAACCATATGGAAATGCTAGGCATCGGCGCCGAGGTTGGCCACTCCTCGACCAACGCTGCTGCTCGACAACGTGGTGGACGCTGAGGCGGTCGCGGAGCGCCTCGTGGGCGTGGTGGTGGTCGTGGCTACGACCATGGCCAGGGACGTCCGCAACACGGAGCAGGAGGGGGAAACGGATGCCGCGACGGCGGCGGCAACACCAAAGGCAAGGATGACCGCATCATAAGCCAGATCAGTGGCAAACCAGGACATCCTGCCTGGAAATGCTGGCACCGCTACTCTGACAATGACGAAGAAGAAGAAAGAGGTTCCAATGTTGCCTCCTATGGAGTCGATACCAACTGGTATGGTGACTCTGGCGCCACCAACCACATCACCGGCGAGCTTGATAAACTCTCCCTAAAGGAGAAGTACAACGACCATGAGCAAATTCACACGGCCAATGGGACATGTATGGTGATGACCCACAAGTATAGGGGATCGCAACAGTCTTCACGGGTAGTATTACCCAATTTATTGATTCGACACAAGGGAGCCAAAGAATACTTGTAAGCCTTAACAACTGAGTTGTCAATTCAGCTGCACCTGAAAATAGTTCTTGCTCACAGAAGTTTATCAGTAGCAACAGTTTGTAGTAGCAACAGTAGAACAACAGCAGCAGTGGAACAAGAGCAATAGTAACAGTAACAGTAAACAGTGGGATTCGAGTGTGGTAGGCATAGGGATGGATGGATGGGCGTTGCATGGACAAGTCTAAACATGTAGCTTCAAGATATTGGGCATTGCATATAAATAATAACAAGCATCCAAGTACTAAACAATCCTAGGCATGTGCTCCATATATAGTCATACGTGCTCGCAATGAGAACTTGCACAACATCTTCTGTCCAGCCAGCTCGTGGCAGCGGAGCCTCTAGGGAACTACTAGCAATTAAGGTGCTCCTTTTAATAGAGCACCGGGGCAAAGAATTAACACTCTATGAACCCATGTGATCCTCACACCACAGCCATCCCCTCCGGTTGTCCCAATTATTGTCACTTTGGGGTCTTTAGATCCGGACAATAATATGTGTACACAACTTGCAGATAAGATCACAAACAATACTATCATAATGATTCAATAATAAGTTCAAATCTAAGATCATGGCACTCGGGCCCTAGTGACAAGCATTAAGCACAACAAGCTGCAACAAAGTCAAATAGCACTAATAGAGATACTAGGCACTATGCCCTAACAGATCTTATTCGATTACATGATAGAACTCATCCAATACCTACCTTCCCCAAGCCTACAACGGGGGATTACTCACTCATGTATGAGGGAAACATCGGTGGTTGATGAAGATGCGTTGGTGATGACGATGGTGATGATCCTCTCCAAATTCCCCGTCTCGTCAGGGTGCCAGAATGGAGTTTCTAGATCCGAATGTTGGTTTCTGGTGGCGGTGGCGGAGCGGAACTCTTTCTGGAAAACTATCGAACCCCTCTTTATTTTTAGGTCGAAAGGCAACTTATAGGCGCAGAGGGAGGCCGAGGGGGTGCCTGGGGTGGCTGCACCCCCCAGGCGCGACCAGTGATGGGCCCGCTCCTGGCATGGATGTGGGCCCCCCAGGCTCCTTCTCCGTCTCGTCTTTTGGCTTCGTGGATCTTCTGGTGAAATATAATTTTTGGCATATTTTCCGGGATTTTTTCTGATAGTTCATTTTCTGCACAAAAACAAGACACCAAGGTAATTCTGCTGAAAACAACGTCAGTCTGTGTTAGTTGTATCCAAATCACACAAGTTTAGAGGATAAACAATAGCAAAGTGTTCGAGAAAGTAGATATGTTTTGGACGTATCAGCTCCCCCAAGCTTAGCTTATTGCTTGTCCTCAACCAATTCAGTTGAAAACTGAGTGTGATAAAAGAACTTTCATGAACACTTTGCTTCATATGATGTATATATTCTTAGCACAGGAGTAGATGCTTAGACAATTCATAATAAAGAGTATGCAACTAAGTCTACTCAATAGTCATTGCAAGCTATGAAGAGAAACCAACTCAATAATAACAAGTAGCATGAAACATAAACATAAGCAACATTGCAATGCTCATAGTAAGGTATGATAGAGTGGTATCTCGCTTGCCTTTGTTTGAAGAGCACAATATAAATGCCAAGGCACCTCTGAAGTTCAAGTGATGACTAGAGATAAAGATATCAAAGATTAAAGCATCAAAGTCATGACGTAATTAATCAAGTTTTGATACAAACACAAGAATGACAACTATGCTCTCAAGAAGGTGCTCATACAATAAGTGGTGACTCAACAAAGTTGTGAAAACGGTTTTGAAAGGTTTGAAAGGCTTCCAAATGCTGAAAGGAAGGTACTCATTAGCTTTGAGATCTCATTGCCCCTATCATAGGCATCTTCATGTGGTTAAGGTGAAAGTGAGGTCCACTCCGAATCATATGCTTGACAGACCATAGACTGGAAATCCCAAATCCCTTGAGTACGAGGGATGCTCCGCATGCTACTCAACTTTGGTCACCTGAAAGTTCTTGTCATTGTAACTACATGCATATCATAGAGAACCACCAACGGGGTACCCCTTGCACATGGCACAAGAGCTTTCCCATAACCAAAATGACAAGGCAAGCAGACAATGAGCATCTCAACAATCTTTTTATTTACCATATGCATAGCTTTTTATTGAGGATGCTTCATAGATGCTCATTATGGTGATGCTGCAAGTTTCCACCATGATTAGGCATGGCTTAGGCTAGCGGTCCAGGCGTTTATCTAACACAATGTATAGACTCCATGAACTCACAAGCTCTCCTTTTATTTTACATCATCGACATCTGTAAACAAAAGAGCAAAGTATCAACTAGATAGGATATCCAAAAAGTGTTGAAAGCGTTTCCCGTGACAGCACGGTTCTGCTGACTCCCAACAGATAATTAGCAAGCATATAACTTTCATGGACTAGTCACAATGGTTTAGAATTATTAAGCGCAAGGAATAAAGTGTGCCATCAAGTTCGTGAGAGCTTTACTAACTAACTTTCTCAAAGCAGACAAACATTTTATTTTGGAAGAAAACACGGCATATAAAATATGCGCTGAAGTAGCAAATGATGCTAATAGGTAGGTCTGGTGGACACAGCTAGCAATATTGGTTTTGAGGAGTTGGAAGCACAGGTAGAGCACATACTCAGTGCAAGTGAAGGCTAGCAATAGAGAGGGAGCGACAAACGAGAGAGCAATAACTATCATAATCATGCTTGCAACAAAACAAGACTAATTATGGCATGAAAGTCATACAAGAACCCTGAGGCAAAATAAATCATCGAGGCGTACTGACTATTTATTAGTCATATGCATGCGTGAGCATGTGCCAAGTCGATTCACATGAACAGTCAGAGGAGGATACCACAATATCATACCAAAATATGAATAAAACAATGCTAGCAAACATTCATATGACATGCTACAAACTATTAGCAAGCTGGAGCTAATCATAGACAAGCAAGAACTACTAAGCATCCATAATGACATACACCTTACACAAACAAGCTAATCATGCTCACAATGAAGAGTATATGTACAAGAATGAAACAAATAGAGTTTGTTACCAGCCTCTTACCACACCTCAAGTTGTCTCAATCTTCAGTATTGCCCTTCACTTGTGTTACTTGAATAATAACATGAAACCAAAATCCACTGAGGATAGCTGAACCTTGCAAAGAACTCATAAAACCAAAGAAGAACAACAAATATTTTTGGTGTTTTCGATTTTTTAGAGAAAGCAAACAAAGCAAAACCAAACAAAGAAGCAAACAAAGCAAAATCTTTTTGGATTTTTTTCTTTTAAGGCAAACCAAAGCAAAGAAACAAACCAAGAGAAACAACGAAAATATTTTTGCATTTTTGTGTTTTTGAGAAAGAAACAACAAGAACAAAAAAGAAAGCGAAACAATGGATATACAAAGAACCGGGCGAACATGATATATAAATGAGTGTGATGTCGGTATACCTCACCCAAGCTTAGGCTTTTAGCCTAAGTGGGGCTCAATAGCACGGGTAGTAACCCCATTCTGGTGGGTCATCATATGAATGATCATAGTCAGGAGCTTGCGATGAAGAAGAAGACGCGCCCCAATCAAATGAGGGATGCTGGTATGAAGACTCTCCCAAGTTGGAGGGCTGAACCGAATTGTCTTCGGCATCCTCTTCAACATTATCCTCTTGCTGGGAGAGCTCCGCCACATATGTGCCAACCTCCTCCTCCGTAAGCGACCATCCTTGCCTGTTATCAAAATTAAACAAAGTAGGTGCAGGCAAATAAACTATTTTCTCAGTCCTACCCTTTCTCCGACCTTGCTGGGCAAACGATAATTCATATGGCAAATTTCTCACATTCTCCCCCAAGGAAACAAAACCATGATGAATCATAGATTCAATATCAAGCCTCTCTATGGGAAACTGAAAATCTGAATAGTGAGGCTCTAAACCATGGAAAGCTAGCAACCTAGAAGCAATGAGACCTCCACAAATTACACCCTTCTCACGGTTGGTGGTGAGACGGTGAGCTATCAAAGCACCCAGGCTATAGGATCTATCCCTATTCAGAACAGCTGCAATAAAAGCTAGATCAAAAGAAGACAACTTTCTAGCAATCTTTCTAGCAAGAACACACTTGGTAATGAAATAGGCGAAGTATCTAATAATTGGGAGCTGAATGTTCCGAATTTTACCACTTTCCTTTGAGAAGTCAAAACCTTGGCAAATCTCAGCATATAAATCCATAAGTGACTTGGGCCTCTCCTTGATCTTCTCACAAGATCCCCACTGAGGTACTCTAATTGCTGCACAGAAATCAGCAAATGGCAGGTCGACAGGTATATTATATATTTTGTAATGGACCATGGGACTAGATGTAGACCAAGTGAACCGAAGTCCTGCACAAAATCCATGGTTAGCTTAACATATTGGAATGGTTCACCTTCAACAAAGTGTTCCAACCCTGCATTTGTAACCATAGTTTGGAAATCTTGGAGGATCCCTGCAATTCTCATAAATTCATGGCATGGATATATGGAAGGAAAAACTGCCTCCTCACGATGAACCTTCATTGCCTCATGCACCATCAAGTCATATTGATTCAGTGGATAAGCACTCATCTTCCTTGCTAAAATTTTTAGACAACCATCAAACCAAGTGATTTCTAAGTTGATAAATGATGAGAAACTACTATAGGAACTTGCTAGAGGACTACACATGCATCAAAATGAAATTTCTAAGCATAGAACAAGCATGCAAGCTCAGACAACATGACACCTATAGCAACAAAATACTCAAGATACAATCTACCAACCACAAATCTAATTGGACAAGTGGAGGAGGCACATACCAAAAATCAGCACTTGAGATGGGCTTAACAAGGAGATCGAAAATCGCGAGCAAGAACAGCAAGAACTCAAGCTTGAGCAAGTTTTCCGGTGTTTTTCGGGAGAGAGAAAGAAGGTGGCTTTGAGGAGGCAGCCTGGAAGGGCCTAGGTGGGCCAAACCCCCCAGGCGCTACCCCCTAGTAGGCCGCGCCTACCATGGGTGTGGTGGCTTGGGGTGCCCCCTAGGTCACTCAGGTGTCTCTCTGCCCCTTTTTTCGAGGAAAAAATTATTTTGAATTTCCTGGAATTTTTCGGGAAACTTTATTTTTGGCCAATTTTCAGGGTATGGAAATTGATTTTCTCGCAGAAACAGTTTTTTTCAGAAGAAGCAAAAGCAAACCAAAAGCCAAACTACAACAGCTCTAAGAAACTCTAACAAGCAAACAACTAACAAAACCAAAGCTAGCAAAAGAAAGGCAAAGACTAGGAAGGAGAAAAGTAAAACAAAGCAAGAATAACCATAGTGGAAACATTATTTTGTTCATTAAAATCCTTTTGTTAACAAGGTTGATCAAGTATTGTTACTAAAACAATCTTATATAAAGCAAAACTTTGCAATCCACAAGGTGATTATGTTACCTCATACTTGATAGCTGATGTATACGCACTTCTATTCTTGTAGATAGTTGTTGGGCTTCCAAGTGCAGAGGTTTGTAGAACAGCAGCAAGTTTACCTTAAGTGGATTACCCAAGGTTTATCGAACTCAGGGAGGAAGTGGTCAAAGGTAATCCCTCTCAAGCAATCCTGCAATCAAGATACAAGAAGTCTCTTTTGTCCCCAACACACCCAATATAGGAGCACTAGTTAGGCGAAGAGATAGTGAAATACAAGTGGTAACGGTGCCAGAAAATAGATTCTGACTTGTTGTTGACGTGGGGTAACGGTGCCAGAAAAGAGCTTGACGGTGAGGTAAAGACTAAAGGCAACAAGAAGGAAGCAAGCAAACATGCAACAGATCTAGTAGCAAACGGTGTTTCAATGTTTAGAAACAAGGCCTAGGGATCATACTTTCACTAGTGAACACTCTCTCATATAAATATCCTCTCTTCATGATACTACTCCTAACTACTATCCAGTTGGACACTCTAATCCAAGGTAGGGCTATAACAACACACCTCAAAGTCCGCCTTCCCCAATCTAGATAACCCCACACTGTCACCTTGAGCGCTAGATGCTTCCAACAAACACCACAATTTCATAGAGACATCCAACTCCAAATATAACTCATAATAAATATTCAATCTATCTAAAGTGCCACACACGGTATGCACGCTGTCACTTTCACACACGTGGGGAAAATCATAGATCTATTAAAGCACAATGAGTATTTATGTAGACTCAGACCTAAGTGCCACCATGGCGTGCACGCTGTCACTTTCACGCACATGGGGAGAGCAGAGATCTATTAAAACACTTGAGTAGCAAGGTAGATCTACTTGATTACAAAGCTCATGACCACAACAAGATCATGCATAGAGAGAGAGATGAACACATAGCTGCCGGTAGAGCCCTTAGCCTCGAGGAAGAACTACTCCCTCCTCATCATGGGAATTAGCAACGGTGATGAAGATGGCGATGGAGATCGATGGAGATGGTCCAGGGGCACTTCCCCATCCCGGAAGGGTGCCGGAACAAAGACTTTCTATCCCCCGAATCTCCCTTTCGGTGGCGGCGGCGCTACGGAGGTTTTCGTGGATTTCTTACGGATTGTTTAGGGTTTTCCCATCGGAGGCTTCTTATAGGCGCAGGAATCAAGGTCGGTGGGGGTCCAGGGGGCCCACACCCCCTCCAGGCGCCTCCGAGGCTTACCCACGCCTAGGGGGTTTAGCCACCCTGTGTCCCCCCTCCGGCTCTGCTTCGTGGTTCCGTGTTGCTCCGGGAAAATAATAACTTTGGCTTTTGTTCCGTCGAATTCCGAGAATATTGATTTTCTGCCTTTCTGGAACCAAAAACAGAAGAAAACAAGCAACTGGCACTGTGGCAACTTGTTAATAGGTTAGTTCCAGAAAAGATATAAAAACATCTCAAAGTATAGACAAAGCAAAGCAAAGTAGATACAAAACAAGCATGGAGCATAAAAAATTATAGATACGTTTCCGACGTATCAAGCATCCCCAAGCTTAACTCCTGCCCGTCCTCAAGTAGGTAAGTGATAAAAAGAATAATTTTTGAGGTGACATGCACCCTCACAACCAAGATCAAACCATTTGCAAGCATTGAAAGCTAGGATCAAAGAACTCTAAACATGTACATGAAAATGGAGTTCTAACATTAAGACAAAGTAACTATGCATGCAACATGAAAGGCTACAACCAAAGATCATGAATAATATGCATTGAAAAACTTTTGTTTGTTTCACATACAGAAAACATGGCATAGTGGCAATCAGCTTGTACCTCATGGAGTAGAAAATAGATGCATATGACACCTTCAAAGTTCACAAGGGTGACTAGAAACAAGTAGCACAAGAACAAGTAATATCACAATATGCATCAATCAATAAGCTTTGGAACAGCGCATACAGAATGACAGCTATGCTTTCTTCATGGTGCCTAAAGGTAGAAGGTGGAGACTCAATAATGGTGGAAGAAAGGCCTTTTTGTAAAGGAAGTAGGGATTACAAGTTTCAAAAAGAGCTTCCAAAAATTATGGTACTTGTTATCTTTCAGCCCTCATTGCCCCTATCATAAGCATCTTGAAGTGATTAAGGTTAAAGTGAACAAAGATGGAGTATATGCTTGACTAAGTATAAGCTGGCAATCTCAAGTCTCTTGAATACGAGGGCCACACCTCATGCATACTCAACTTTGGGCCCAGGTAAGTTCTTGTCATTGTAAGTATTTGCATATCATTGAGAACCGCCAACGGGGTACCCCTTGCACATTGTAACATCCCAAAAATATCAAACTTAGATCATCAAAACACTAATCATCAAGATTAGGGTCAACAAAAAACTTTTCTAAATGAATTCATGAATGCATGTATATGTGTGTGCATGAATTTTGAAGTTCTTTAAAAACCACCTTGTTTGTGTGAACCTTTGCTTGTAAAATGTTTCTTAGGTGAAAATAACATCATCTAAAACATTTCCCACACTTTTCCTAAAGACAAGTAAATCAAAACAAATATATTAAGGGAATGGTCATTTTGACCAATTTAACTCCCATGCCTACTTTGGCTATCTCAAACTTTCAGAACCTAACAGAAACTTTTCTGGATCTTTGCACCCCTAGAATGTACTCATAACAGAGTATCAAGGCCCACTTTGTGATCATCCAGAAACTTTCAAATGCATAGTTTAAATGACAATTAAAAATTTAATCTTCTTCATATGGGAAGATCCCACTTTTTCAAAACCCACTCAAACAAGCTCAACTTTCAAAACCCAAGCATCTGCAGACTCACCAGAACCAATCTAGCAAACCCACCAAAATTCTTTTCAAAATTCAAAACTTGATTTCATGCGGCCATTTCATCAAACAGGTTGCAGACAGAAATCAAACAAAACAACAAACACTATAGTGTGTAGTGATTCTTGCCTAACTTGTTCCCTAGTTAGCTCATACACAGCCCAGTAGATCATCTAGAAAGATTAGCCCAACACTAGCACCCCTGTGAGCTTGCCATTGCCATTAATGGTGAACAGCCGAGCACCCCCATGTCACCCCACTGTGGACAGCAAGCTAGGAGCAGCAGCAAGCCTAGCCAGCATGTCTGGGAGGCAGCCCACCGTCCACCGCCACTGCCTGTCCCAGCCGCGAGCGTTGCCAAGCCCTGGACCACGCGCACAAGCCGCGTCCAGACCATGCCGAGCATGCGCCAGAGCGCCACCCTCGACCATCACCCACAGACCGCGCGCCGCCCTCACCGCGCGCACACACGATCACCACCGACCCAGGACACCGCCAGACAACCCCGTTTGCCGCCCTGTGCCATATAGCCACCGCCCGCCGTCGAAGACGCCGCCTCTGCCGTGCAGAGCGCCGCCCGTTCTAGACCAAACCACACCGCCCCATGCCTCGCGATCATGTCATTGAGCATCGCCAGGAGACACAACACCGTCCCCTACCCGTGCCCATGCCATTAGCTGCCTATAACGTCGCCCCCGATGAGCTCACCTTGCGCCCCGACGGTCGCTTCGCTCGACTATGAATAGAGGCCACCCCCGCACGATTTCTTCACACCATCTCACTTCTCTCTCCCCACTGACCGTGCCACACCATTCTCAGAGCAAGGCGAGCACCACCTCGCCGGAATTTCACCGGAGCCCGCCGCCTCTGGAGAAAAAGGGAACCAGCGATTGGAGCCGCCCCAGGAGAAGCCACCGGTACCAGGAGGATCGGCGTCGTCGACTTCGTCGTTCGCCCGCCTCGCCGACCCTCGCCCGTACCCCGGTGAGCCCCCAGCACCCCCCACTGGCCGCGCTAGGTTTCGTTCTCGCCGGAGTTGTCTCGCGTCGACGATGACCCTCAGCCGTTGGATTAGAATCAGATCGAACGTCCCACGTTGCCCCATATCGCTTCGCCCAGCCCCGTGTCACTGACGAGTGGGGACACCCACTTACGCAGCCCGCAGGAGCACTGCGCTTAGCAGGCCGGCCCATTAGAATTTCCCGCGCAGCCCAGCAATTCAAATTAAACCTTTTTCTATTTTAATTCAAACACACTTCAGCACCCAACTTCAAAAATCAACCCAGATCGATTCAGTGCACCAAATTGGATGAAACCAATTTTGTTGGAAAGGCCTGTGAATGCTTAATACAAGCCCGTTGGATTCAAGTCGTTTGGATCTGTAGATCACCTATAGCAAAAATAACAAGGCATAAGCTTTTCTGCATTCAAACATTTTTCAACTTTAAACCATAAAAGCTTTTGAGTTGATTCCAACTCTCAAAAATCACATTTAACCATACCTTTCAGAATATATAAAAATATATAGGTTTACTTGCAGAAATAATGTTCAAGGAATAAAAGAATGCTTCATAAGCATTTCTAGCCACTTTAATTAATTAAATTAAAAGGGTAAAACCTTATTAAATTGTGACACCACTTTAAATCACATTCCCATGGACTAAAATATGTGGTGATGACATGTGTCAACATGATCCCATGTTTAGTTTGGAGAATATTAAATCTTAAGTAGTTTCTCTGAGTAGAAATTACTTTTCTAAAATAAAAGGATTTAAACCAAGCCTTAACCTTGTAATGTTAGAGATGATGCTAGATCATCTATAGGACCCTTGTGTGTGATGATTGCAAGTAGTTAAGTATTGTTTGGTGATTGTGTACCTCGTATTTATTCATAGACGCTAGTACCGACCAAGGATACAAGGAGGAAGGAGGCTACTACGAAGAGGAAGCCGAGGAGAACTTCAATCACTACTGTAGATGCTAGTGCTCAGCATAAAACTTGATCAACCTTAGATGGGAATACTTGGTGGAAAAATGGTTATGAAAACCTTGGAATGATGGATCATTCTATTGAAATGTTTTGGACATGTGTTTCCAAACACTTAATGATTTTGGTGATGAAAATGTTGAGGCATGAGCCTTAGCCCTTTATAAAACTGATGGTTGTCTGGATGCGATACCATTCCAATTTTATCGTACAACCACAATACCCGAATATTGGGTAGGGCTTGACTGGAAACTTATATACCTTAGTATTAGTTCCCTCACGGCCAAGGTCTGAGCTGAGGCTACCTTGTGAAGATTGTCCACCTGTGCAGTACCCAAGATGACAGTGGTCATGGTTGGGAGGCCAAACTCACAGGAGAGGTGCTGATACTAGGGAGTGTAATTGAAAGGTTAGGATTGATTATCCGCATACTGAGTATAGTGAATTCAGGATTTGTTCCTGACGGATGTATCGAATGTTGTGGTGAAAGTGTACAATCTCTGCAGAGTGTCAAACTATTCGAATAGCCGCGTCCGCGGTTATGGACAGTTGGAGTGGCCATACTGTTCCCCCGTCAGACCCTTTTTAAAATGACTTGTGAAATGAATTGAGACTTTGACTTGACCACAACAGAGTTGTGACCTGAATTACAAGATCCCATTTAGGAGTTATAAAACTTGTGACTAGCTTTGGAACTTGGTAGAGATAAACCTGGCTTTTTGCAAAACAACCCTAGAGCCTAGTGTCCTATTATCCAAAAACCCCTTACTTGTTAGTATTAGTTTGCGAGTACTTAAAGAGTACTCATGGCTTTGTCCCTGGCTATTCCCATGGCCAGACTATGAAGAGGAGTACCTGGAGGATGGACCCCAGGAAGGTTACGACAACTAGGATCATCTCCCATCGTCAGCATTGCCTGTGACCCCGAAGATGGAGCTTCGCCTACGCTACCGTTATTATTACGTATTCCGCTGCTTGAAGTTGTATTAAGAACTGGATCATGAGATCCCTATTTGTGTAAGAACTTATGTATCGTTTGTAATGGATGAAGTACTATGGTATCCAATTCTGTTATGTCTCGCAAAAATGGTAATCCTGGGATTGCGATGTATGGCATAACAGGCATCCAGGATTGAAAAATCCGGGTGTTGACAAGTTGGTACCAGAGCCATCCTAACCATAGGAGACCCTAGTTAGGTTGGACGTTGAACCAAAAACTTAGTTTCAAAAACCAAAGAAAACAAATATTTACAAAAACCTATTCTCATTCTTATCTCTTTAATTCTTTCATAAAACCTCATGTTCCTCAAAAACTCTTGCAAAATAGATAAAATTTTGACACACTTGATCACTCTGCTAATCTACTCATCCTCTATTTTTATAGATGGACGTGAAGTACATCAAGTTTTATCAACTCGGAAATGGGGGAGACCTTATCTTTGAGAGGGATCTGGATCAGCTTTCGGAACTTCTGGAGCGTCCGCACCCCGAGTTCTTCGGAGCTCAGCTCAATGATCAAGGAGGAGAAGATCTGCAGTGGCTAATTGTTGCAAGTCTCCGAGGAAAGATTGAACCTCCCACTGCGGAAGGAATTCAGTTTACCTTAAGAGAGAACAACTGGCTCGATGGACTTGCCAGAGCAATGCAGGAAGCTCTTTCCCGTCTGTGTGGGCAGAGCATCAATCAGATCAAGGGTACTCGCTTTGAGTTTTTCCCAAGATGTGATGCAAATGGACAACCACTGGAAGCCCCATACCACCCCGAGCTGAAGACTCAATTGGACCACCTTAGCTTCATGATGTATGATCGTCAGCAGGAGTTGGACAACTGCCGTGACTATTGCAACCACAAGTCTGCCATCATCAAGACGAAGGATCAGACCATAGCCATGCTAGCAAAGGATCGCAAGTCTCGTCGCCGTCAACTCGACAAGAAGGGGCGCATTATTTCCCGTCTTCGCCACCGCATCTCATCTCTGGAGGAGACCATCCACGAGAGAGACATGCAGTTGGAGGAAAGGGAGAATGCCGGAGAAGATCTTCGTGGAGACCCTTACTCTTATCTCAGCGATGACGATGATTTTCTGGAGGATCAGGCCATGGACTTCTTCACCGATGAGGATGGTTTCGCCTTCATCGATGATGCGGAAGATGATGAAGCCACAGACTCCGAGGAGTAGTAGCACTGAGCACTTGCGTAGTGAGTAGTAGTCGGTCCCACTGTATCCTAGATTCCAGAATGGTTCTTAAAACCATCTGTTTTCCTTTGTTGTGGTGTGTGTTGTACTGTGTGCTATGAGTGAATGAATGAAAAAGCAAGTTGCTAGAAAAGCCTGAGTCAAACCCTAAAAACTTTTCAAAGACCCAAAACCTTAGAAATTTCCCTCTTTTCTCATGATCTATATCAGTCTTCAGATGCCACGTGGAGGAAGTGGTTCAGCCCCGGACCCAATGTTGTAGATCCTGCAAATGTTGACTTCTGACCGCGAAGCTGAAAGAGCGGAACGTCAAGCCAACCTAGCCACTCTGCAACAGATAGCCCAACTAGTCCATAACAACCAAGGCCATGGAAATCAGGACAACCACGGATCTAAGCTCAAGAATTTCCAGAATACCAACCCACCCGTTTTCACCAAGTCGAAAGAACCCCTAGACGACGATGATTGGTTGCAAACCATGGAAAACAACCTAGAAGTAGCAGGAGTCGAAGCCAACGAGAAAGTTCTATTCGCCACCCACTATCTAGCCGGAGATGCCAGGGCATGGTGGAACAGTGTTCGTGCAATGACCGGAGGCCAGATGATGACCTGGGAGGAATTCAAGGTCAAGTTTAGCAGAACCCATGTGCCACCAGGTTTAATCAAGAGAATGAGAGACGAGTTCAGAGAGTTGAAGCAAGGAAGGATGACTGTAGTGGAATACCGTGACAAATTTTTGTCATTAGCTAGGTATGCCCCGGACGAGATAGACACCGAAGCCAAGAAGAAAGAAAGATTCCTGAATGGTCTGCATGACGAGATGCAGACAGTGTTAGTCAATATCCCCTTTGCTGATATTGAAGCCCTTGTCGACTCTGCTATCCAGATGGAAGGGAAGATCAACCAGGCCAATGAGAACCACAAGCGTCGCATGATGCATCAACCAGGAACCCATCAGACCCCAAAGTATCGCCCCAACCCATCTCTAGGATTTGCCCCAAGAACCAATAGACCCCCTATGACCCGTCCCACCTATCCCAACCGTGGAAACCCTCGACCCGGAGGAAATCACAACAACCCCGGCAACTCTAGCAATTTCACCCGTGCCCCACCAAAGTTCAAACCCAACAATGCTACCACCAACCCCAACACTTCCCCAAGGACTGGAAGCAATGCTGTGCCTATCACAGCCAAGGACAAGTCACAAGTGACCTGTTATGACTGTGGAAATAAAGGCCACTATTCCAGTGAGTGCCCCAACAAGAAGAATGCCACAGCCCCTAATGCCAATGTCCCAGCTCAGCAGCAGCGTCGTGTCCAGCCAGGGAGAAGATTTGCCCTAGGGAATTCACTCAACCGCAATGGCCGTCTTTTTCTCATGCATGCTGAAGAAGCTCAGGAAGCGCCAGACGTCGTGCTGGGTATATTTTCTGTTAATTCAGTACTTGCAAGAGTGTTGTTGGATTCTGGTGCATCGCATTCATTTGTCACCGAAGAATTTGCTTGCACTAGTAAAATTCAACCAACCAAATTGAAGCATGTGATGATTGTACAAATTCCCGGATCAACCACCAAGGCTAGGCAAATTTGCAAAGCCGTCCCTATCTGAATCCATGGCATAGATTTTTATGCTAATCTAATAGTACTCGGAACTAAAGGTTTGGAAGTAGTACTTGGAATGGATTGGATGTCCAAGCATAAAGGATTGATTGACTGTGCCAAGAAAGCCATTACCATGACCAGTACCACCGGAATATCAGTCGAGCATATATCTGAAACCTTACCTCGCCAATTCAAGTGTAACAAGAGTCTAGCCCAACCTACCATTGACCAAGTCCGGATAGTCTGTGAATACCCGATGTATTTCCAGATGTTTTGCCCGGTATGCCCCCAGGTCGGGATATCGAGTTTATCATCGAACTAATCCCCGGAACAGGACCCATAGCCCAGAGACCCTATAGTATGAACCCATCGGAGTTAGAAGAACTGAAGAAGCAACTGGATTCCATGCTAGAAATCGGATTGATTCAACCAAGCGCGTCCCCATGGAGATCACCTGTCTTGTTTGTGGACAAGAAGGATGGAGGTAACCGTTTATGTACGGATTATCGGAAGTTGAATGATGTCACCATCAAGAACAAGTACCCTTTGCCCAAGATAGAAGATTTGTTTGATCAGTTGACTGGTGCCCAAGTGTTTTCTAAGATTGATCTTAGAACTGGCTATCATCAACTCAAAATTCGTGCAGAGGATATTCCAAAGACTACCTTTACCACCCGATATGGATTGTACGAGTATACAGTCATGTCTTTTGGATTAACCAATGCCCCCGCTTATTTCATGAATCTCATGAATAAGATTTTTATGGACTTCCTGGATAAGTTTGTCGTTGTTTTCATTGATGACATTCTGATTTATTCCAAATCAGAAGAAGAACATGAGCTACACCTAAGGACCATTCTTGGAACCCTTAGAGAGCATCAGTTGTATGCAAAGTTTAGCAAATGTGAATTCTGGTTACAGGAAGTAGGATTCCTCGGTCACATTGTATCAGCCGGAGGAATTGCCGTGGACCCTGCCAAAGTGAAAGATGTAGAAGATTGGCAAGCCCCAACCACTCAAACCCAAGTTCGTGCTTTTCTCGGATTGGCGGGATATTACCGCAAATTCGTAGAAGGATTCTCGAGTATCGCCAGACCCATGACCCAATTGCTGAAGAAGGACAAGAAGTTTGAATGGACCGACAAATGTGAAGCGAGTTTTCAAGAACTCAAGAGGAGATTAATTTCATCCCCCATCTTGATTATGCCGGATATCACGAAGCCCTTCGATGTGTATTGTGACGCATCCAAGATTGGTCTCGGATGTGTGCTAATGCAAGAAGACAAAGTTATATCTTATCTATCGCGACAATTGAAGCAACATGAACAAAACTACCCAACCCATGACCTCGAACTCGCAGCCGTAGTTCTAGCCCTGAAGACATGGAGACATTACCTAATGGGAAATCGTTGTGAGATTTATTCGGATCACAAGAGCCTAAAGTATATATTCACTCAGAAGGAGCTGAATATGAGGCAGAGAAGATGGATTGAGCTAATCAAGGATTATGACCTGGACATTCATTATCACCCTGGAAAAGCCAATGTGGTAGTCGATGCCCTTAGCAGATTGCCGTGCCGCTTGAACTCCATGATTTAAAAGGAGCAACCAAGTTTGCACAAAGAGATGGAAGAGTTTCGAATGGAATTAGTAAGTGAAGGATTTTTGGCTAGCATAGAACTTCAGCCCACTTTGATCAGTCAGATTAAAGAAGCGCAGAAGGGAAATGCTAGTATCGACAGAATCAAGCGTCGTATCGGTACAGGCAAAGTACCCGGATTCACCGAGGACGAAGAAGGAGTTTTGTGGTACAAAGGACACCTTTGTGTACCAGCAGATTCGGAGTTGAAAGAAGTTATCTTGAAGGAGGCTCATGATACTCTTTATTCTATCCATCCCGGAGGAACTAAGATGTATCAAGATTTGAAAGAGCAATTTTGGTGGCATAAGATGAAGAGAGAAATCGGAAGCTATATCGCCAAGTGTGACATATGTCAGCGAGTCAAGGCAGGACATCAAAGACCCGCTGGATTGTTGCAACCTTTGCAAATTCCGGAATGGAAATGGGATTCTGTAGGAATGGACTTTATCACTGGACTACCTAATTCTAGTAGGGGAAATGACTCTATTTGGGTCATAGTGGACAGATTGTCCAAAGTCGCCCATTTCTTGCCCGTCAAAACCACCTATCAGAGTTCGAAGCTAGCAAAGTTGTACATCGCTAGGATCTTTAGTTTGCACGGAGTCCCCAAGAATATAGTATCGGATCGAGGAACTCAGTTTACCTCGAGATTCTGGAAGAAAGTCCAAGAAGGTTTAGGAACCTGCCTAGATTTCAGTACCGCGTATCACCCTCAGACCGATGGACAAACGGAGCGAGTAAATCAAATACTCGAAGATATGCTTAGAGCATGTGTGCTAGAATATGGATCCAAATGGGAAGACTGTCTGCCTTTTACAGAATTTTCTTACAACAATAGTTACCAAGCCAGTTTGCAAATGGCCCCATTTGAATTCATGTACGAAAGAAAGTGTTGCACCCCTTTGAACTGGTCGGAAGTAGGAGAGAGTCAGATCTTCGGACCCGACATCCTACGAGAAGCAGAAGAGAAGGTTCACAAGATTCGTGAGCACCTCAAGACATCCCAATCCCGACAAAAGAGTTACGCCGACAAGAGACGTCGAGACCTCGCCTTCAACATCGGAGATTTTGTTTATCTGAAAGTGTCACCATTGAAGGGAATGCAACGTTTCCAACTCAAAGGAAAGTTAGCCCCCATATATATCGGACCTTTCAAAATTTTGAACCGTCGAGGAGAAGTATCTTATCAACTGGAGCTACCTGAAGAGATGTCATCTGTGCACAATGTGTTCCATATCTCATTACTTCGCAAATGTCTCGAAGTCCCCGAGAAGACCGAAGTGTTCAATAATATCGACTACCGGACCATAGAGATCAACAATGACCTGACCTATCCCGAAGTGCCCATCCGTATATTGGAGGAAGCCTTTTGAACCACCAGAACCCGGAGCATCAAGTTTCTCAAGATTCAATGGAGCAATCACACAGAAGAGGAGGCTACCTGGGAACGCGAAGATCACATCGGAACGGAGTTTCCAGATCTCTTCAAATCCTAGGTAATCTTTTCGTCCTTTTTCAAATCTCGGGACGAGATTTTGTTTAAGGGGGGGAGGTTTGTAACATCCCAAAAATATCAAACTTAGATCATCAAAACACTAATCATCAAGATTAGGGTCAACAAAAAACTTTTCTAAATGAATTCATGAATGCATGTATATGTGTATGCATGAATTTTGAATTTCTTTAAAAACCACCTTGTTTGTGTGAACCTTTGCTTGTAAAATGTTTCTTAGGTGAAAATAACATCATCTAAAACATTTCCCACACTTTTCCTAAAGACAAGTAAATCAAAACAAATATATTAAGGGAATGGTCATTTTGACCAATTTAACTCCCATGCCTACTTTGGCTATCTCAAACTTTCAGAACCTAACAGAAACTTTTCTGGATCTTTGCACCCCTTGAATGTACTCATAACAGAGTATCAAGGCCCACTTTGTGATCATCCAGAAACTTTAAAATGCATAGTTTAAATGATAATTAAAAATTGAATCTTCTTCATATGGGAAGATCCCACTTTTTCAAAACCCACTCAAACAAGCTCAACTTTCAAAACCCAAGCATCTGCAGACTCACCAGAACCAATCTAGCAAACCCACCAAAATTCTTTTCAAAATTCAAAACTTGATTTTATGCGGCCATTTCATCAAACAGGTTGCAGACAGAAATCAAACAAAACAACAAACACTATAGTGTGCAGTGATTCTTGCCTAACTTGTTCCCTAGTTAGCTCACACACAGCTCAGTAGATCATCTAGAAAGATTATCCCAACACTAGCACCCCTGTGAGCTTGCCATTGCCATTAATGGTGAATAGCCGAGCACCCCCATGTCACCCCATTATGGACAGCAAGCTAGGAGCAGCAGCAAGCCTAGCCAGCATGTCTGGGAGGCAGCCCACCGTCCACCGCCACTGCCTGTCCCAGCCGCGAGCGTTGCCAAGCCCTGGACCACGCGCACAAGCCGCGCCCAGACCATGCCGAGCATGCGCCAGAGCGCCACCCTCGACCATCACCCACAGACCGCGCGCCGCCCTCACCGCGCGCACACACGATCACCACCGACCCAGGACACCGCCAGACAACCCCGTTTGCCGCCCTGTGCCATATAGCCACCGCCCGCCGTCGAAGACGCCGCCTCTGCCGTGCAGAGCGCCGCCCGTTCTAGACCAAACCACACCGCCCCATGCCTCGCGATCATGTCGTTGAGCACCGCCAGGAGACACAGCACCGTCCCCTACCCGTGCCCATGCCATTAGCTGCCTATAACGTCGCCCCCGATGAGCTCACCTTGCGCCCCGACGGTCGCTTCGCTCGACTATGAATAGAGGCCACCCCCGCACGATTTCTTCACACCATCTCACTTCTCTCTCCCCACTGACCGTGCCACACCATTCTCAGAGCAAGGCGAGCACCACCTCGCCGGAATTTCACCGGAGCCCGCCGCCTCTGGAGAAAAAGGGAACCAGCGATTGGAGCCGCCCCAGGAGAAGCCACCGGTACCAGGAGGATCGGCGTCGTCGACTTCGTCGTTCGCCCGCCTCGCCGACCCTCGCCCGTACCCCGGTGAGCCCCCAGCACCCCCCACTGGCCGCGCTAGGTTTCGTTCTCGCCGGAGTTGTCTCGCGTCGACGATGACCCTCAGCCGTTGGATTAGAATCAGATCGAACGTCCCACGTTGCCCCATATCGCTTCGCCCAGCCCCGTGTCACTGACGAGTGGGGACACCCACTTACGCAGCCCGCAGGAGCACTGCGCTTAGCAGGCCGGCCCATTAGAATTTCCCGCGCAGCCCAGCAATTCAAATTAAACCTTTTTCTATTTTAATTCAAACACACTTCAGCACCCAACTTCAAAAATCAACCCAGATCGATTCAGTGCACCAAATTGGATGAAACCAATTTTGTTGGAAAGGCCTGTGAATGCTTAATACAAGCCCGTTGGATTCAAGTCGTTTGGATCTGTAGATCACCTATAGCAAAAATAACAAGGCATAAGCTTTTCTGCATTCAAACATTTTTCAACTTTAAACCATAAAAGCTTTTGAGTTGATTCCAACTCTCAAAAATCACATTTAACCATACCTTTCAGAATATATAAAAATATATAGGTTTACTTGCAGAAATAATGTTCAAGGAATAAAAGAATGCTTCATAAGCATTTCTAGCCACTTTAATTAATTAAATTAAAAGGGTAAAACCTTATTAAATTGTGACACCACTTTAAATCACATTCCCATGGACTAAAATATGTGGTGATGACATGTGTCAACATGATCCCATGTTTAGTTTGGAGAATATTAAATCTTAAGTAGTTTCTCTGAGTAGAAATTACTTTTCTAAAATAAAAGGATTTAAACCAAGCCTTAACCTTGTAATGTTAGAGATGATGCTAGATCATCTATAGGACCCTTGTGTGTGATGATTGCAAGTAGTTAAGTATTGTTTGGTGATTGTGTACCTCGTATTTATTCATAGACGCTAGTACCGACCAAGGATACAAGGAGGAAGGAGGCTACTACGAAGAGGAAGCCGAGGAGAACTTCAATCACTACTGTAGATGCTAGTGCTCAGCATAAAACTTGATCAACCTTAGATGGGAATACTTGGTGGAAAAATGGTTATGAAAACCTTGGAATGATGGATCATTCTATTGAAATGTTTTGGACATGTGTTTCCAAACACTTAATGATTTTGGTGATGAAAATGTTGAGGCATGAGCCTTAGCCCTTTATAAAACTGATGGTTGTCTGGATGCGATACCATTCCAATTTTATCGTACAACCACAATACCCGAATATTGGGTAGGGCTTGAATGGAAACTTATATACCTTAGTATTAGTTCCCTCACGGCCAAGGTCTGAGCTGAGGCTACCTTGTGAAGATTGTCCACCTGTGCAGTACCCAAGATGACAGTGGTCATGGTTGGGAGGCCAAACTCACAGGAGAGGTGATGATACTAGGGAGTGTAATTGAAAGGTTAGGATTGATTATCCGCATACTGAGTATGGTGAATTCAGGATTTGTTCCTGACGGATGTATCGAATGTTGTGGTGAAAGTGTACAATCTCTGCAGAGACTATTCGAATAGCCGCGTCCGCGGTTATGGACAGTTGGAGTGGCCATACTGTTCCCCCGTCAGACCCTTTTTAAAATGACTTGTGAAATGAATTGAGACTTTGACTTGACCACAACAGAGTTGTGACCTGAATTACAAGATCCCATTTAGGAGTTATAAAATTTGTGACTAGCTTTGGAACTTGGTAGAGATAAACCTGGCTTTTTGCAAAACTACCCTAGAGCCTAGTGTCCTATTATCCAAAAACCCCTTACTTGTTAGTATTAGTTTGCGAGTACTTAAAGAGTACTCATGGCTTTGTCCCTGGCTATTCCCATGGCCAGACTATGAAGAGGAGTACCTGGAGGATGGACCCCAGGAAGGTTACGACAACTAGGATCATCTCCCATTGTCAGCATTGCCTGTGACCCCGAAGATGGAGCTTCGCCTACGCTACCGTTATTATTACGTATTCCGCTGCTTGAAGTTGTATTAAGAACTGGATCATGAGATCCCTATTTGTGTAAGAACTTATGTATCGTTTGTAATGGATGAAGTACTATGGTATCCAATTCTGTTATGTATCGCAAAAATGGTAATCCTGGGATTGCGATGTATGGCATAACAGGCATCCAGGATTGAAAAATCCGGGTGTTGACACACATGGTACAGGATCTTTCCCATAACCAAAATGACAAGGCAAGCAGACAATGATCATATCAGCAATCTTTTTATTTACCATATGCATAGCTTTTTATTGAGGATGCTTCATAGATATCTCACTATGGTGATGTTGCAAGTTTCCACCATGATTAGGCATGGCTTAGGCTAGCAGCCCAGGTGTTTCTCTAACACAGGATACAAACTCCATGGACTTACAAGTTCCCTCTTTATTTCACACCGGTGACATCCATAGACAAAAGAACATGATATCAAGTGAGTACAACAAAGTACAAGTGCAATGTTGAAAATGTTCCCCGTGACAGCACGGTTCTGCTAATTCCAACGTATAAGTGCAAGCATATACAACATAGATGACACAATGGTTCAAGTTTATTAGGGGAAAAGAATATAAAGTGTGCCATCAAGTTCGTGAGGGCTTTAATCACTAAGTTTTCACATAAAAAATAGTTTTTAATTGGAAGATAGTTGAAGACAAGGATATACTTGGAATGTAGTAACACACCATTCATAGGAGTTTATAGTGGACACTTTGGAATAACTTGGTTTCTTGGGATTTGGAAGCATGAGTAGATCTTACTCATACAAGTGGAGGCTAGCAAAAGACTGGGAGCAACCAACTAAGAGAGCATAATGGCCATAATCATGCAGAGCGACAAAACATTACTAATCAAAGCATGGAGTGGTACTACAAGTCAAGGACTAAATGATCATAGAGGCTATGGTGACTTGTTCATAGTCATAACATGGTGTGAGCATGTGCCAAGTCAACCCAAACAAAGCATCAAAGGAGAATACAACAATACTATGCTTTTGCATGCTAAAACGACGCATGATTCCTTCAAGACACATTAAGCAATCCTAATTGTTTGGAAAAAGACATGCTTCAGCAATAATCACTAAGCATAAGGTCAAAACAACACCTATCATGGCATGCTAAAGTCTAAGTCACAATCAAAACAAGCTCACTTTTGTACCACTTAAGCATGAAACTTTCTACCCTTTCCAACACCAAACAACTTATTTGAAACAACTCACAAAGATAATAATCAATAAAGATCAGTGAGCTTGTATCACAAATCCACAAAGAAGAACTAAAAAGTTCTAAGTTGAAAGCACAAGAAAACTAAGGCTAAACATAGTGCTAGCAAAAGTGAACACTCACAGAACAATAAGAGTGAAAAGTAGAGTGTTCTAGTCAATGAAAATAGAGTGTGTCTCTCTCCAAAAGAAGTGTGTTGTGAACAACTAAATTACTCAAGCAAACTAAGAAAATGAAAACCAAAAACGAAAACTAAGACGCTCCAAGAACAACACAACTGTGCATGAAACAATAAAAACGAAGTGTCCAGAAAGACCCGAGCTTTTTATTGATGAAGAAGGGGATGCCTTGGGCATCCCCAAGCTTTGATGCTTGTACCTCTTGAATATTTCTTGGGGTGACACGGGGTGGCATCCCCAAGCTTGAGCTTTTGTCCATTCTTCATCTCATTACATCATTCTTTCTCTACACCTGCAAAATTTCCTTCATACACAACTTCACACAATCTTCATTAGCAACATTAGTGTATTCAAAAGATAATAGACCTTTGGGTTTAGCTTTGGAACAGAAAAACTTTTCACTAAAAACACAATCTACTGTATCAATTCCATCAAAAAACTCAATTTCCCAAAAAGAAGCCCAAAAGGAATCAATAAGAAGTAAATGCAAATAATGGCAGAAATCTGTCAAAACAGACCAGCAGGTAGAAACTGATTGTTTTGAAGATCTTATGTTGCTCAAATCAAAAAGTGTTGAACTAACTAAAGTTAGCTAACATACTGGGGGATTTATTCATAAATTTTCAGCTCAATCCGAGTTACAGAGACTCCTCACGAATTTTTTGGTGGAGGACATAAATCTGTTTCGGGACAACAACTCCCCAAATCTTACTTCCCTCTCATTAGAGGTCATTCTTGGCACAAAAAGCAAACAAAAAGGATAAGTAGAGGTCATTGCAGAGGTAATAACTTCCAATACTCAAAAAAACTCTTGGGTTATCTCCCAACAAGTACTTTTCTTTAACGCCTTTAAGTTAGGCTTGATAGTTTGAGAAGATGCTCACATAAGAAATATGAATTGATTTAAAAGAGAGCATCAAGAAGAAAATTAAAAACACATTTAAGTCTAACCCACTTCCTATGCATAGGAATATTCTAAAGAAACAATTCATGAAATCACAAAGCAACAAGCATAGGAAAGCAAAACAAATGCAACTTCAAAATTTTCAACATAAAGAGGGAAACTTAATATTCTTAAGATGCATAAGACCATGTTTCCCTCTCTCATAATAACTTTCAGTAGCATCATGAATAAAGTTAATAATATATCTATCACATAAAACATTCTTATCATGAGCCACATGCATAAAATGATTATTACTCTCCACATAAGCATAGTCACTCTTATTAATTATAGTGGGAGAAAATTCAAAAAAATAGCTATCACTATCATTCTCATCACCATAATCATCTAAAATGGGAGGCATATTGTAATCACAACTAATTTCCTCCTCAATAGTAGGTGGACTGAAAATATCATACCCATCATTGTAATCATCATAAATTGGAGGTTTGGTATCATCATAAGCAATAGAATAGCTATCTTCCAAAGCTGGGGGACTAAAAAGATCATTTTCATAAAAACTAGCCTCCCCAAGCTTAGACTTTTCCATAGCATTAGCAATAATGGTGTCCAAAGAGTTCATACTAATAACATTGCTATTAGCATGCAAATAAAGTTCCATATGTTTTTTAATTTTCTCTTCAAACACTTCATGTCCTAGCTCAAGATAAACACTATAAAGCTCTCTATTTTTTTCATTAAGCCTAACTAGTGAAAACAAGAAACAAAAAGACAAAATTGCAGAATCTAAAGGAAATAACTTCGAGCACTCACACCGGAGGATGTGAGTACCTTTTACCTTACCTCCCCGGCAACGGCGCCAGAAAAGAGCTTGATGTCTACGCACTTCTATTCTTGTAGACAGTTGTTGGGCCTCCAAGTGTAGAGGTTTGTAGAACAACATCAAGTTTCCCTGAAGTGGATTACCCAATGTTTATCGAACTCAGGGAGGAAGTGGTCAAAGGTATTACCTCTCAAGCAATCCTGCAATCAAGATACAAGAAGTCTCTTGTGTCCCCAACACATTCAATATAGGTGCACTAGTTCGGCGAAGAGATAGTGAAATACAAGTGGTAACGGTGCCAGAATATAGCTTCTGACTTGTTGTTGACGTGGGGTAACGGTGCCAGAAAAGAGCTTGACGGTGAGGTAAAGACTAAAGGCAACAAGAAGGAAGCAAGCAAACATGCAACAGATCTAGTAGCAAACGGTGTTTCAATGTTTAGAAACAAGGCCTGGGATCATACTTTCACTAGTGCACACTCTCTCATATAAATATCCTCTCTTCATGATACTACTCTTAACTACTCTCCGGTTGGACACTCTAATCCAAGGTAGGGCTATAACAACACACATCAAAGTCTGCCTTCCCCAATCTAGATAACCCCACACTGTCACCTTGAGCGCTAGATGGTTCCAACAAACACCACAATTTCATAGAGACATCCAACTCCAAATATAACTCATAATAAATATTCAATCTAGCCAAAGTGCCACACACGGTATGCGCGCTGTCACTTTCACACATGTGGGGAAAAGCATAGATCTATTAAAGCACAAAGAGTATTTATGTAGACTCAAACCTAAGTGCCACCATGGCGTGCATGCTGTCACTTTCACACACATGAGGAGAGCAGAGATCTATTAAAGCACTTGAGTAGCAAGGTAGATCTACTTGATTACAAAGCTCATGAACACAACAAGATCATGCATAGAGAGAGAGAGAGATGAACACATAGCTACCGGTAGAGCCCTTAGCCTCGAGGAAGAACTACTCCCTCCTCATCATGGGAATTAGCAACGGTGATGAAGATGGCGATGGAGATCGATGGAGATGGCTCCGGGGGCACTTCCCTGTCTCGGCAGGGTGCCGGAACAGAGACTTTCTATCCCCCGAATCTCCCTTTTGGTGGCGGCGGTGCTACGGAGGTTTTTGTGGATTTCTTCCGGATTGTTTAGGGTTTTCCCATCGGAGGCTTCTTATAGGCGCATGAATCAAGGTCGGTGGGGGTCCAGGGGGGCCATACCCCTTACAGGCACCTCCAGGGCTTGCCCGCTCCTAGGGAGGGTGGGGCTGGCCACCCTGTGGGCCCCCCTTCGGCTCTGCTTCGTGGTTCCGTGTTACTCCGGGAAAATAATAACTTTGGATTTTGTCCTGTCCAATTCCGAGAATATTGATTTTCTGCCTTTCTGGAACCAAAGACAAAAGAAAATAGGCAACTGACACTCTGGCAACTTGTTAATAGGTTAGTTCCAGAAAATATATAAAAACACCTCAAAGTATAGACAAAGCAAAGCAAAGTAGATACAAAACAAGCATGGAGCATAAAAATTATAGATATGTTTCCGACGTATCAATAGCAATGGTCCCAATCATAATAGTTTCAAAATTTTCTTGTGGAATGGGACAATATATTTCTCCAACCTTGATGCTCTCAATATTTTCAATGGAATTCAGGCAATAGCTCTTAGCAACCTTCTTGGGGAAATAGACAGTGTGCTCTTTGTCATTAATATTGAATGTTACTTTTCCTTGATTGCAATTGATGACAACACCTGTAGTATTAAGAAAAGGTCTCTCAAGAATAATAGACATATTATCATCTTCAGGCATTTCAAGCACAACAAAATCAGTTAAAACCATGCAATTATGAGCAACTTGAACAGGAACATCCTCACATATACCAACAGGAATAGTAGTTGACTTATCAGCCATTTGCAAAGATATATCAATTGGTATCAACTTTTCTAACTGGAGTCTCTTGTAGAGAGAAAAATGCATACCACTAACTCCAACTCCCAAATCACATAAAGCAGTTCTAACATAATTATTCTTAATAGAGCAAGGAATAGTTGGTATACCTGAATCACCAAGTTTCTTTGGAACCTTACCATTGAAGGAGTAATTAGCAAGCAAAGTAGAAATCTCCTCATTATGAATCTTCCTTTTATTAGATACAATATCCTTCATATACTTTGAATAAGGAGGCAACTTAATAGCATCAGTCAAAGGAATTTGCAAAAATAAAGGTTTCATCCACTCACAAAACTTGATATAGTGTTCTTCCTCCTTTGACTTGTGTTTCTTACCTGGAAAAGGCATAGGTTTCTGCACACAAGGTTCTCTCTTTACCATGTTTATTAGCAATAAAATATTCCTTTGTGTACCTAGTGTTCTTAGTGTGCTTCTCAGGTTCTTCCTCACCTTCCTCCTTATCAGGAGACTCATTTTTTATCATTACCACTCTTAGTTTCAGCATCTGAGACAGATATACTATTAGGATCTACAACAGGTTCAAGTGGTTCCTCAAATTTTTTGTGTTTCTTTTTCTTTCTCTTACAAGGACTACCACTATTCTCACCTTGTTGAGAATCCTGCTCAATTCTTTTAGGGTGTCCTTTAGGATATAAAGGATCTTGAGTAGCTATACCACTCCTAGTTCTAATTCCATAAGCATGTTTATCTCCTGAAGCATTAACTAGCATATCCTTTTGTACCTTAGCAAGTTGATCAAGTTGGGTTTGAACCATTTTAAAGTGTTTACAAAGCATTTTAATATCATTAGAAGTTCTTTCCACAATATCTTTCAACTCATTGATAGCTCTAGAGTTTTCTAATAAATGATTCTGAACTTGTTTATTAAAATACCCTTGTTTAACAATAAATGTGTCAGGTTCCTCTAAACATTGATCAGCAGGTTTACCATAAGGAATATCACCTTCATCAAAGTGTTGGAGAGAGTGTACCTCAATAGTATATGAGTGGGGAATTGGCTTACATAATTCTTCTATAGGAGGTAGATTCTTCACATCTTCAGCTCTAATACCTTTCTCCTTTAGACACTTCTTAGCTTCCTTCATCATTTAATGCAATAACTCCCCTCTTCTTTGTTGTTGGTGTTGGAATTGGTTCGGGAGCATCTGGTTCAGGAGTAATAGGTTCAGATGCATTCAGCTCAGTTGAAGTCCAATCATCATAATTCTTGCTTATCTTAGCCATTAATTCTTCAGCATCTGTAGGAGTTCTTTTCCTGAAAACACAATCAGCAAAGCTATCTAGGTATGTCCTAGAATCATCAATTAGTCCATTATAATAAATATCAAGAAGCTCATTCTTAGGCAATGGACATACAGGATGTGCATGAATCAAGGCATAGAACCTTGTCCATGACTCAGGCAATTTCTCTTCTTCTCCCTGATTAAAATCAAAAAGTCTCTGCAAAGCAGCATGTCTAGCACTAGGAGGAAAATATTTCTGGAAGAAAGAAGCAATCAAGCAATCAGGACTATCAATGGAACCAAGAGGTAATATATTAAACCAAGCCCTAGCTTCTCCTTTTAGTGAAAAAGGGAAGATCTTAGTAACAAAGTACTTGCGCATCTTAAAATCATCAAAGAATAAAGCACTCATAGTAGAAAGCTCATTCATATGAGCCACAACACTCTCGTTTTCAGTCCCACAGAAAGGTTCTTTCTCAACAATATCTAAATAAGATAAATCAAGAGAGAAATCATAATCTTTAACTTTAATATCTATGGGAGAAGTGGCAAACTTAGGATCATAGGACAACTTAGGCATAATAGTACGTCTAGCAAGGAGACTCTTAATAGCACTAGTACCATGTGTGTTTCAGCACTCTTCAACAAAATCATCAGTGAACTCAATGTAACCATCATTAATATCATAACTCTCACTAGCCTCAGGTGAGCTAATAGGTGTAACAGTGTCTTCACTAGGAGTTTTGGTATTTCCTAGACTAGCCATAGTAGCATCTAGAAAAGGACCTAATGAACCACTCGCATCAAGCACAGTAGAAGTAACATCATGAGTATCAAAAGCAGTTTCAGACTCAGTAGTAGTAGCAGTGTGTGTAGCATGTGTATGTGGTGGTGGTGTAACAAGCTTACTTATAACAGACGGTGAATCAAGAGCAGCAGAGGTGTTTAGGACTATACCTGTTCTTGTAGTGGATGGTAAAATAGGGAACTTTCCATCACGAGACTTCCCCATGATGAAAGGAATAACAGTGAACAATAATAGATCCAAGTGAACTTACAAATAAAGCTATGTTCCCTGGCAACGGCGCCAGAAAATAGTCTTGATGACCCACAAGTATAGGGGATCGCAACAGTCTTCGCGGGTAGTATTACCCAATTTATTGATTCGACACAAGGGGAGCCAAAGAATATTTGCAAGCCTTAACAACTGAGTTGTCAATTCAGCTGCACCTGAAAATAGTTCTTGCTCACAGAAGGCTATCAGTAGAAATAGTTTGTAGTAGCAACAGTAGAACAATAGCAGCAGTGGAACAAGAGCAATAGTAACAATAACAGTAAAAAGTGGGATTCGAGTGCGGTAGGCATAGGGATGGATGGACGGGCGTTGCATGGACAAGTCTAAACATGTAACTTCAAGATCTAGGGCATTGCAGATAAATAATAACAAGCATCCAAGTACTAAACAATCCTAGGCATGTGCTCCATATATAGTCATACGTGCTCGCAATGAGAACTTGCACAACATCTTCTGTCCAGCCAGCCCGTGCCAGCGAGGCCTCTAGGGAACTACTGGCAATTAAGGTGCTCCTTTTAATAGAGCACCGAAGCAAAGCATTAACACTCCGTGAACACATGTGATCCTCACACCATAGCCATCCCCTCCGCTTGTCCCAATTATTGTCACTTTAGGGCCTTTGGATCCGGACAATGATATGTGTACACAACTTGCAGATAAGATCACAAATAATACTATCATAATGATTCAATAGTAAGTTCAGATCTGAGATCATGACACTCGGGCCCTAGTGACAAGCATTAAGCACAACAAGTTGCAACAAAGTCAAATAACACTAATAGAGATACTAGGCACTATGCCCTAACAGATCTTATTCGATAGAACTCATCCAATCCCTACCATCCCCAAGCCTACAGTGGGGGATTACTCACTCATGGATGAGGGAAAGATCGGTGGTTGATGGAGATGCATTGGTGATGACGATGGCGATGATCCTCTCCAAATTCCCCGTCCCGGCAGGGTGCCAGAACGGAGTTTCTGGATCCGAATCTTGGTTTCTGGTGGCGGCGGCGGAGCGGAACTCTTTCTGGAAAACTATCGACCCCCCTCAGTTTTTAGGTCGAAAGGCAACTTATAGGCGTAGAGGGAGGCCGAGGGGGTGTCTGGGGTGGCTGCACCCCCCAGGCGCGGCCAGTGGTGGGCCCGTGTCTGGCATGGGTGTGGGCCCTTAGGATCCTTCTCTGTCTCGTCTTCTGGCCTCGTGGATCTTCTGGTGAAATATAATTTTTGGCATATTTTTCGGGATTTTTCCTGATAGTTCATTTTCTGCACAAAAACAAGACACCAAGGTAATTCTGCTGAAAATAGTGTCAGTCCATGTTGTATCCAAATCACACAAGTTTATAGGAGAAACAATAGCAAAGTGTTCGAGAAAGTAGATACATTTTGGACATATCATATGGACATTAAACATGTTGGTCATGCATTTGTTGAATCCCGATCTAAATCCCTACATCTTCGTAATGTTTTTCATGTGCCTAGTGCCACAAAAAATCTTGTTTCCATTCATCGTCTCACACGAGACAACAACGTCTTTGTTGAATTTCACCCGTGGCATTTTTATGTGAAGGATCAGGAAACGAAGAAAGTACTTCTTAAGTGGAGATGCTCTCGTGGTCTCTACCCTCTGGTGTCTTCATCATCACCAAGTCAAAATAAGAAGGTCCTTAGTGCCACCAAGCCTTCAGCTACAAGGTGGCATGATCGTTTGGGTCACCCTTCTTTTAAATTTGTTCAACGTGTCCTTAGTATATTTGATCTTCCTTGTTCCTACGAGTCTAGAATTGAGTCTATGTGTGATTCATGTCAACGAGCAAAAAGTCATCAACTTCCCTATAATAGATCCACTAGTGTGTCTACTGTTCCACTAGAACTTGTCTTCTGCGATGTGTGGGGAAAGGCACCTACTTTTGTTGGTCGTTTTTCATACTATGTAAGCTTCATTGATGACTATAGCAAATTTTCATGGATCTATCTTCTCAAAAAGAAATGAAGTTTTCCAAGTCTTTCAAAATTTCCAAAACCTTGTTAAATGATAATTTGATAGGAAAATTATTGCTATGCAAACGGATGGTGGCGAATATGCAAAACTCAATCCCTTCTTTCCAAAGATGGGCATCTTGCACCATGTGTCCTGCCCACACGCCCACCAACAAAATGGCTCAGCAGAACGCAAGCATCGCCATATAGTTGCAGTTTGACTAGCTCTCCTTGCAAATGCATCTATGCCACTAAAATTTTGGGATAAAGCCTTTTAAGTGCCACACATCTCATTAATATGCTCCCTTCTAAGGTTATTAACAATAAAACTCCCACGAAATGACTCCTAAAAGAAACACCCTGATTATTCCTCGTTACGTGTGTTTGGGTGTGCCTGTTGGCCAAACCTTCATCTATACAACACACAAAAAATAGCTTTTCGTTCCACACAATGTGTCTTCATTGGATACAGTAACATGCACAAAGGGGTCAAGTGTCTCGAGGTGTCCACCAGTCGAGTATATGTGTCTCGTGATGTTGTCTTTGATGAATCCATCTCTCCCTTCGCAAAAATGCATCCAAACGTCGATGCCCTCCTTCGCCGAGAAATTCTTCTATTGCCCAAAAATATCCATACACAGTCGGATCAAGGGGAGGAAACAACATGCACTAATTGAACATCTAATGATCCTACTACCTTTAGCCCTATTCAGCCTTTGCAGGACACACAACAAATAACAGGTGAAAATTTGGTGCAAGATAATCCTGGAACAGAAAAATTTGGTTTTGTCTCAGATTCGATGCAAAACGACAGCAGCAGAAGACACAGAGCTGATTCAGCCAGTGAGGAATCTGTCTCAGGATCTGCCGCAGACTCGTCATATCAGCAATCATCAGCTGATCTAGGGGGAAGTCCGACATGGGAAGAGGAGGATCCAAGCCACCATGGGCCGGTCGGCACGTCGCCCACCTCCTCGTCAAACGAAGAGGTGGCCCAGTCTCGCGTTGCGTCGCAAACGGTCCCCACGCATGGGCAACCAACTCGATGGAGAGGGTCAGCAGCTTCTAGGCTGAACGGGCCAACCAACAACGCTCCCACTCGTGGATGTGTCGTCACACGCAATGATGGGACGCGGGATCCACACCAGAGATCCTCTGCTCCACTTGGTCGGATGGGATCTTCTGTGGCTACAACATCTGCATCACCTCATGCATAAACTCTTCACCGCACCCGCGCTACAACCGGTAAAAGTAAACCTAACGTTTTTACTGATGGTACAGTCTAGTATGGTCTCTCTGTTACGTTTAATGAACCTAATAATTTACACGAAGAATTAGCTGGCAAAAATTGGAAACATGCTATGGATGATGAATATAATGCCTTAGTCTCAAATAAAACTTGGCATTTAGTGATGTCTACAAGTGCACAGATCATTTATAGCTAGTTTCAAAGTTAAGATATTAATCCCACAGGGATCCCAAAGATAAGTGTTTATGGGTGAAGTCTCTGTCACACTTGAAGTTGACACAGATCTTCGAGTGAATTGACTGCAAGTGTTGAAATAGGAATAAAATTTGGATTGAATGAATGTATTTAAATAAAACTAAAATGTAAACTTCAGAAATAAAAAACATAAAAGTAAAGAACGATTCGATTGTTTGTCGTTTTCTGCAGATGACAAAGTAGGCACGGGAAGATACAGTTCATGATGATAATGATTGTGCCAGGTGAATGAGGGATAAGTATAACAATTATAATCTTATAAGTATATGTGTAGGCAAGCAACCCATAATTATCCAGAACTCCCCTTGGTAGATTTCATCCCAACTTTAATAATCCTACTAGTCTGTTACCAAAACCATGGTCAGTCACTAGGTGATTAAGATCCTTCAGGTTGCTTAGCAATTAAGCTCCTTGGATCGGACTAATGCAATAGGCACAGTGACTCCTCGTGCTCCTCGAGTTTAACTAGTTTTTCATTGATATCCCCATGTCACTCGGGGGTCGTCGGTCTGCTAGCAAACAAGATCTTATATATGTAGAACAAAGTATCATGTTGTCTGGGCCCTTAATTGGATAAAAAACATTAGGCATCCCATAAATAGTCAATCACACATAATATAGTAATTAAAATCAATCACAAACTAATGGAAAATATATAGGCATATCATATCTCACCAATCCCTTACATCTCCCACGCCTAAGAGAACTTACTCACACATGAGAGAAGAAAACATCATTGATATAATTGAATAAAAGGAGTTTGTCTCGATATTACCGTGGAGATCCATAATAAGAACAGAAAATCAGTCCAACACAATTCAAGATAGGAAGAAACAATCTCAAACCCTAATCTTGCAAGGTGAAGATCTCTCTCTCTCACACACACAAGTACATTTAATGGCTATGGGGGTGTGGTGGCTAGGAGGTCGAAGATCGTGGAGAGAGATGAAGAACGTCTTCCCCTTCTTCTCTGGATCTCTTCTTTCTTCCTTCTGGATGGAACGACGACTGCTGTGTTCTGTTTTCATCCTTGGCCTCTTCACGAAAATTGTCCCTTTTGACAAGACGAAGGCGGTGGCAACTATACGGACGGGAACTATACAATCGGAGAAAATATTCCCGCCATATAGTTGGTCGTTAAACCTTCTGGATACCTTCCTCGTTTGCTTCCAAAAAGAGACTTGCTTGTTTTCGTCTGAATATTGTATTTCTATTGTTAAAACCTTATGTTGATGTTCAGAACCTGAAACACATATTGAAAACCAAGTTTTCTTTGCTACCGAAGTATTAGCGTTAGGTAAAGCTAGAAAACCATCAAATCCAGACGAAAACCATCAATAAAAACCATAAAAAATGTGTCGAATTTCACAGCTATCATTTAGTTCCACACAAGCAAGCAGGGCCGACTCTATGTTTTTCAGGGCCCTAGGCAAAGTCGACGGCATGGGCCCTTAAGGCTAATGTATATATAGACATATTAATTTTTTTATCATATATGTGTCTACTAGCACTTTTAAAATAAAAGTTAACATCCAACCAAACATTTTAGTCTCAAAATATAATAAGTAGTATTAGTTGCTAGTTTGATTACCTCAAATAAGAAATAATTCCAATGATAATAAGCCAGGAGTGAGGATCAGGGCCTCCCGCTGGTGAATTGGTGATCCCCGATAGACGATAGACGACCTACGAATCTGCCATCGTTGATCTAGTCAGGGAGGCAGGGCCCTAGAGATCGAGGCACGGAGTCCGCCCGATTTCCGAAGAGTCGAGGAGAAGAGAAGATAAGGGAGATCACAAGTTCGCGACGCGTTGTAACCCATGCGGCCAGCGTCGTAACACGTCGTAACTCGTAAGCCTCGTGCCTCGTGTCATAGTGAGCCTTTTTGATTTCCTGCTCGCGTGATGTGCCCGGTTTCTGGGGCCTGCTCGTTTCTCGCGTCGTGGGTAGCATATGTATATCCGTATATATATATACTCCCTTCGGTTGCAAATAAGTATATGTCTAGCATTTGGCCAAGTTAAAATTTATTAAATTTGACCAACTTTATAGATAAATATAGCAACATATATTACATCAAATTAACATATTATGAAACTAAATTTAAAAACATATCTATTGGTATTAATTTAGAGTCATAAGTATCACTACGTTTTTCTATAAAAATTAGTTAAATATTATTAACTTTGACTTAGAACAAGACTAGAAGAACACTTATTTGTGGACAGAGAGAATACGTAGGTGAGTAGAGTATAAATTTTTGGGCCCCCTCCGGCCGTGGGCCCCTGGCCGATGCCAGGATCGCCATACCTCAGCGCCGGCGCTGCAAGCAAGGCATAAATCTAATAGATTGTAAATGGGTTTATAGAATCAAAAGGAAAGCTGATGGAACTATTGATAGATACAAGGCTATATTAGCAGCAAAGGGCTTTAAACAAAGATATGGCATAGACTATGAGGATACCTTTAGTCTTGTTGTTAAGGCTGCTACAATTAGACTTGTTTTAGCTGTTTTTGTGTCCAGAGGGTGGAACCTAAGACAACTAGATGTGAAGAACGCGTTTCTCCATGATGTTCTGGAAGAAGAAGTTTATGTGAAGCAACCACCTGGCTATGAGGATCCTAATGCACCATGTCATGTGTGCAAATTGGACAAGTCAGTATATGGTCTCAAGCAAGCACCAAGGGCATGGTTTGCCAAACTAAGTTTAAAACTTCAAGAGTTTGGTTTCTTGCCTTCTAAAGCTGATACATCCCTGTTTATTTATAACAAATCAGACATTACTATTTTTGTACTTGTATATGTTGATGACATCATAGTCACTAGTTCCTCAAACAAAGCTATTGCTGCACTTCTTCAAGATTTGGGAGCAACCTTTGCATTAAAGGTTCTAGGAGACTTGCATTATTTTTTGGGAATTAAAGTTAAAAAATATAATGATGGTATTGTTCTAACTCAAAAAAAGTATGCCTTGGATTTGTTAACCAGAGTTGGCATGAAGGATTCGAAGATGTCTCCAACACCACTGTCAGCCTCAAAAAAACTTTCAGCCACAAAAGGAGATGCACTTGGACCAGAAGATGGCACAAAATACAAAATCACTGTGGGTGCGCTCTAGTATATGACACTCACAAGGCCAGATATTGCATTCTCAGTCAACAAGGTTTGTCAATACCTCCATGCACCAACCGCTGTTCATTGGACAACTGTCAAAAGAATACTAAGGTATATTAAAGGAACTTCAAGTCTAGGACTAACATTCAGGAAATCCTCCTCTACCTTAGTAAGTGCTTTCTAAGATGCTGATTGGGCAGGATGTGTAGATGATAGAAGATCTATAGGGGTTTTTGCAGTTTATTTTGGTCCTAACTTAATTTCTTGGAGTGCTAGAAAACAGGCAACAATCTTCAGGTCTAGTACAGAGGCTGAATATAAATCACTATCAAATGCCATAACTGAGGTCATATGGATAGAATCACTACTAGGAGAACTTGGTGTTGAAAGAAAACAAACTTCATGCCTATGGTGTGATAATATGGGAGCCACCTATCTCTCTGCTAATCCTGTCTTCCATGCTAGGACTAATCACATCGAAATAGATTTTCACTTTGTAAGAGAAAGAGTTTCAAACAAGATGCTTGAGATCATATTCATTCCATACCAAGGCCAAGTAGCAGATGGCTTCACAAAAGCTCTACCAGCTCGGCAATTTGAAGAGTTCAAGTACAATCTCAACCTAAAGAAGGATGTGATTGAGGAGGGATG
This sequence comes from Avena sativa, assembly GCA_916181665.1. Lineage (NCBI taxonomy): Eukaryota > Viridiplantae > Streptophyta > Magnoliopsida > Poales > Poaceae > Avena > Avena sativa. Next base: position 33,503,835 of record OV702289.1, on the reverse strand, counting down.
TTAGCGAACATGTAAACATGTTATATGTAAACATGTGTGCGTGCGTGTGTACACCGGTACTAGGAGCTAGAGCTAGAGTTGGTTTAGATACGACCTGATCTCCAAGATAAAGATTAGATCGATCTCCTTCTATACCTCCACTGGTGTAACTCCCCTAGATGTAATCTGATGTAACTTATCGTATTTATAAACACGGAACCGAGCAAAGGCCAAGGCACTCGTTAACCAAAAGAGATTTTCATATTAGAGTCATTCATTTTTGAAAAATATGATGCTATGGTAACATAATTAGTTATCACAACCATCTCCCTCCTCATCAAAATTACCTAATTAGCATTGCATATAAATGCATGTTACTACCTAAGTTACTCTATCAATAATCTAAGGCACTCGTCACATAATTTAATTTTCCAATCAACATTGTGGTCAACTAAAACTGTCAATACCTTTTCGCAGTAATTAAAGATCTACACCAGCTCTTCATTAAAATCTACATGCTAATTATACTCTAGTCTCAAAACTCAGTGTTACTCACTAGTAAAAGTATTTTCTTATGGATACGGAAGGATCAAATTCTTAAATTTTCCTCGAAATTTTCAACTTCGAATCAAGAACTTCAACCGAGATTGTTCTTTTAAAATTCTATAACTCCTAGCTTAAAGAAATCAAAATTCCAACCAAAAGTCGGAAAGACATCCAGCAACAATCCGAAAGTTTCACCTGGTGGCTTGTCATCGTTGCCGATTTGCCACCATGTATAGAACCGCATCAAAAATATAAATAGGGCCCAACTGAAAAAAAAAACCTATTTTAGTCGTACATCAATCTTCCGTGGGAATGGACTGTGGATGGCAACCTCAACGTGCTCGCTATGGATCCGACCAAATTTTTGTTTCGCTTTTATTGTCATAAATATACTCCCTCTGTTCCAGTTTAGTGTACGCGGTGCTACAGTGCACGCGAAACGAGGTGAGCGATTTCTCTCTTATTTTTCACTTTTTTTGCTCTCGGTTTTTTGGTATGTGTAGCTCCGTGTTTACTCTACCTAGTTCAAAAATTATAGAATTTTTTTGATAAAAGATAAGAGAAAAATGGACCGCCTTGTTTTGCGTGATGAACAGTACCGCGCGGAGTAATATGAAACAGAGGGAGTATATCGCTATGGAGTACATCAATCATTACGAATGGAACCTGTTCAAAATGCCTCAATGAATCGCTTTCCCATTGCATAGTGGAAAGCGAGCGTGCAGGATTGATTCGGGCACACACCATTTGCACATACCCGACTAGAACCTAAATCCATTAGACAAAAACGGGTTAGAAACCCGAAGACGAAGAGCTTTCCCCGCAAAACCTCTCCCATGTTCTCCGCCAAGGCGCTAATCCCATTCCCACAAACCCCCTCAGCCCAACCACTCCGCCATTCCTCTCTCATCGAAGCTTCGAGGAGATAGGGTTTTCCGTCCCGATGGCCGTCGCCGACGCCGCGGTGAAGCCCTCGCCGCCGCCGCCGACGCCGCGGATCATCGTCTCGGTGCTGGCGCTCGTGCCCTTCGTCCTCGCCCCGATGCTGGCGCTCGTGCGCGTCCTCTGCCTCGCGGCCCGAGCGCTCCCCTACCTGGGCTACGCGGTTGTCTGGGTTCTCGCCGCGGCCTCGGCTGCCCAGGTTGTGGCGGCCCGCGGCTGGGGCGAGGCCTCCGCCGCCTCCGTGTTTCTCCAGGCGCTCACGGACTCGTCTTTCAAGGTCTCCCTCTACTGCGTCTTCCTCTTGCACGTGGTTGCCGCCGTGCTTCTGTCCGGCACGTGCCTGGCCTACCTGATTGCAGTTGTATCTGGATCCGGTTCTAAGTTCAAGAAGGTATCGTGCAAATAACTCCCTCTGATCTTTACTTCGATCGAATTACAGGTACATCAGTAGATACGCAGCACGCTGGCGGCCCAGCTCTAGAATGCAACATAATCAAATTGTACATGTCCACCATTCGAATTAATTTTCCTAACAAATTTTTAAGCTGTCCTGATGTGATGTAGTAGTGTTCCATATGTGTCAGTGTTCTTCTGCATCGTTCGGTTTTGGAACCATTCGATATGCTATGTCTCTCGTTGTGGTTGTACTGAAGTTGTTGTCCTTCTCAGGGAGCCCTTGAGGCATTCAGGCAGGGTTCGATTCGGGAGTTCCTTCCTCGCACTGCAGTCCTTGGATGGGTCGCATCTGTGCCCTTCATCTTGCTTGTTCTCGCTGGCTATTTGATGGAATACATGATGTCTTCACCTGTGGAAGGATCGATGTCTAAGGGGGAAATGATTGGTTCTGTGATCATAGATGTGGGGTTTGTTGGCAACAATTCAATATCTTGCTTTGTTGTCATTCCAGCTTTAGCACTGCATACTTGGAGGTATGACCAGCTGACCAATCGGACAGAAAGGCAGGACTCACTGTTTGAGGTATATACCTTCCCCTCTTCTTTAGCTTCTCCCATCTCTATGAGCCATATCATCTCAACTAACGGGGCATAATTTGTGTACATTATTAGCCTCCTAAATAACATGAAAATATTGCCTCGAGCGTTGTGTATCTGCTACCTTTCTCTTAGCTGCAGAACCTAATGCATAATCTCTGCAGAACATGAAAATAAGTACTGTTATATTATGAACTAGTCATCCTTCTTTTCCAAAAAGAAATTAAACCAATGAGGCTTTTGCTTTTCCCTCTGGTTCGTTCATGACAAACATTGGGATTAGTCTCAATCTTCAATCGTGTGAGTGGACCACTGCTGTAATTTTACCATATGCCTTTGTTGCCATTATTTAGAAGTAATATTAGCTGTTCACATTCCATCATCGCTTATGATAGTCTCTATCTGTGCAGATAATGCTATTATAACAATTTGTGTTTGCTGCTTGAGATTCATTTGCAAGAACCTTTCTCATAAGCATGATGTTTCTAGTTTCATGAGTCCTCATAACGTGCGAGTTTTTTGCTTTCTGTGTTCAGTTATCTACAAATGTAACCGAGTTTCACTTATTAGTGTCGATAACTTTATGCTAAACAATTTTGTGTGCATCCCATATAGACCTAGAAGAGAGTCTGCTTTCTCGGTTGTTCATGATTTTACCTTTCCTAAGAATCTTTGGTTTAGTTCAAGTCGTCTATTGAACAATCAGATTCTTAAATAGAGATCATCAGCGGAAACCTAGTATGCATTGCTCATGTTCAGTCATTCCCGTGATTAGTGTGATTGTGCAGCTAAGAATTCATCCATCAAACCCACCGTAAGTGGTAGGCCTCAATTTCAAAGGGCAGGGTCGTTTGGTATTTCTATGTCATTGGATTACGCTGCTATTTATCTGCCTTGTTTTACCTGCTATATGTCAAGTTATTGCTTTGTTTTAGTGAAGATAGCATGTAGAAACGAAATTTGATTATTCAAGTAAGTAAACTATGATGAGGATATATAGAATACTATAGACCCTTCCCTTAATCCCTTGCTAGTATCTACTTGCACGTGGTGACATTCCATGGCATTTTTGTAGAAGTGCCTTCAAGGACACATGTTGATGTTGTAGTGAGATATCTTCCTCTTTACGGATTTTTGGTGCTCTGTTATTTCTCTAAAGAGTGTTTTTGTTTCACAAGAGCAATTTGTAAGAAAGATCTTTGATAGTTCTTATATGTTTCTTTATTAATGATATTGACGCTTCTTGTGCAAAAGAAATATGATCCTCTCAGCTAATGAGGCACATTTTGTGTAGATTATTAGCCTCCTAATAACATGAAAATTGTGCCTCTGGTGTTGTATATTTGCAACCATTTTCTTAGCTGCAGAACCTACTGCCTACTTGTTGATTTTTGTTATGCTGTTATATGTTAAACCAATGAGGGTTTGCTATTCCCTCTGGTTGTAGCATTCATAACAAACATTGGGATTATTCTCAATCTTCAAGTGTGTGAGTAGCCAACTGCCACAATTCTGCCATATGCCTTTGTTATGAAATGATCATCAAAATGATCAATACAATCTATTATAAAAAAAGAAGTAATACTAGCTGCTTACATTCCATCGTAATGCGATCATTTCTATCTGTGCATTTAGTGAGATTATAACAAAGCTGTTTCCTGTTTCAGAACCATTTGTGAGCACCTTTCTTATAAGCATGTTGTTTCTAGATTCATGAATCCTTATAATTTGATGTTTGTTGGTGTTGATAACTTCACGCAAACCATTTCTGTGTGCAGTCCAGCTGGACCTACAAGAGTGTTTGCTTTTATGGCTGTTGTTAGATGTTAGCTTTCCTAATAATATTTTAATTTAAAACGGAACTTCTTTGGTACATGTCGGCGATCTCGCCCAATTGACCTATCAGATGCTTACGGAGAGATAATCAACAGAAACCTAGTATGCATTGTTAATGTCAGTCATTCCCACGATTCCTGTGATTGGGCCACAAAGAATTCATTCATCAAACACATCGTAAGTGTCAGACCTCAAATTTAACAGTGCTGGGTCGTCGGGCATCTTCTACTTCATTGCATTATCGTGCCTTGTTTATCTGTTATGTACCAGCTTGGTGCTTTCTTTTTGTGAAGATAGCATTGAATTTAAAACGGATCTTTGTTGGTACATGTTGGCGACGTCGCCCAATTGACCAATCAGATGCTTATGGAAAGGCCATCAGCGGAAACCTAGTATGTATTGTTCATGTTCAGTCATTCCCGCGATTCCTTTTATAGCGCCGCTAAGAATTCACGCATCATAAGCGCTAGACATCAAATTAACAGTGCTGGCTTGTCGGGTTCTACTTCATTGTAAATTATCTTGTTGTTTAGCTACCTTGTTTTATCTGTTATGTACCAGCTTGGTGCTTTGTTTTAGTGAAGATTGCATGAGTAGTGATATGTAGAATAAACCATTCCCTTAACTCGTAGCTAGTTTGTACTTGCATGTGGTGTTGTTCCAAGGCATTTTTGTAGAAGTGTCTTTTGAGAATAAGTGTTGATGTTGCAATAGAAATTCTTCCATTTTGCGGATTTTCAGTGTCCTTTTATATACCTAACGGGTGATTTGTTTTGGAAGAGCAATTTGTTACAAATTGTTCTTGAGAGTTTTATACGTTTATTTCTTAATTATATCGGTGCTTCTTGTGCAATTTTTTGAAGAGTACTACTGTCGTGGGGTCAATTGCATAATGACAAATATATTTCATGAAGACAAACTACAATATGCCACTACTTCCTTTGAAATTTTCTTTTGCGCTATTTATATCATTCTTTTGTGCCCCGTGGAATGTACATTGTGATGCTTTGCTGTGCCCACTGGTCCTCATAGTTTAATGCACGCGAATATATGGGGCTTGTGATCTCAAGATGGTTTCCATATTTGGATAACTACTGATTAGGCCATCTTTTATTGTCTAGTGTTCTATAATTCAGAGTCTATTTTGTACTAGCTACTATGCAGATTGAATCTGCACCTTTGAGGCACCTAGTCTCTCCAAACTAGGCTGTTTTGTGGACAACAAGAGTTGCGCTTTGTATGCTGAGTTGCAATTGTTATATTCTCCATCAGATCTGACGTGCAATCTAACCCTTCCCATTCTTTTGATCTAAAAATCCCATGTCGATGTTCTGGTTGCACTGGCATGATAGCGACCCTTGCCATATTGTTATACTCTACATAGATCACTATATACGGTTTACAATATTGTTAAACATACACATGTTCACTCAAGTGCTATTTGATGCAGCTGGTCTAATTAAATTATGGGCTTTTGTATTGACAGGTGTAACCCTAAACTGAAGGTGTGAAGAAAGGCTGGGCAGATACAAGAGACTTCGCTTAAGATTATGGCCGCTGACAAGTACTGGATTATAGTTACATGTATTGACGACTGTATATGGGTCCACTGCTAGTATTGCATACTCCATGAGTCCATGTGCTTGGAGCTCTCATGATTGGACATTGTGGTGTTTCAGACTTCAGTGTTTACCTACCACTTGGATGCCTGGAATAGGTTTGAAACCCTGCTGGAGGATAGTGCTTTTCTAGGCGTATAGAATTTGCCATGTTTGCTGTTTTATGTTGGATGACTACTGTTTCTTTGCAAGAGGTGGTGGCTTCGTGGCAGTTATCATAGAATGTTATGTGTCTAGTGTTGTAGAGTATTTTCATCTGTGTCTTGTGGGTCTGTCATCTGCACAGCTTATGTCTTTGGTAGCTTTAGCTTTAAAAGTGTGCAATTGTGATCTTGAATCTCTAACTAGAAATGTTTTAAGTCAGAATGATTACATATGTTAGTGTTTTGATCTGACCTTTGATTCGCATGGGGTGATGTTTCAGTGTGTTGTGTTTTCGAACAATCTTTTGTAGCCTGCGTTAAGAAAATAACCAAAGCTGATCTTGAATATATTTACTATCAATGTTTATATCGCATTGTTACATGCGAGTGTTTGCATCTTGCCTTCGATTCATGTGGGGTGACATTTTCCTGTATTGTTTTTTGGATTGTTATAAAATTTGAGAAAAGAAGTGAACAAACTGTCTACTCAATCCGAGCCTAGAAGTATTCAAACTGGGCCTTGCGTTTGTGCTCAATTGATACTTGATAGTAGTAGCATAGATATGCATGATCAACTATTGTCCATATAATCATTATTCATTATTCTAAGTAAATTACATTGAGCTTCGACACTCTTTTGAATCTAGCTCTAGACGTTACGTAGTGGTTAGAACCAATATGTTCTAAGGCAATCTAGTTTTCGACCCAATAGCGTGATCGATTTTTTTAAAATTCACTTTAATCTACACCGGTTCTTTATTAAAATCTACACATTTGTGTAGTCACAATAGTTTGGCTCTAGTCTAAAAGCTCGGTATAGCTCAGTTGCATTCTTAAGGATATGTGAACCTCTATCGTCCAATTTTGAACTATGTAAAGTTAATATGTACTCCCTCCGTCCCAAAATGTAAGGCGCCTAAGCTTTAGTCAAAAGTCAACATATTCTAAGTTTGACCAAATTTATATGTAAAAATATAAACATCCAGAATATCAAATCAATATCAATAGATTTACCATAAAGTATAGTTTTCCAATATGTCCATTCGATATTGCAGATGTTCGTATTTTTTTTATATAAACTTGGTCAAACTTTTAAGATATTGACTTTTGACTAAAACTTAGGCGCCTTGAGTACTTTGAACTAATCGAGCTCAGTTGAATTCGAGCTTTTTGTTTCTTAGAAAATTTCAACAACAAATTTAGAATCCCGAGTGAGTTTCTTTTTTTGAACCTTTAGCTAGAAAATCTAAAAATTCCAACTGAAACTTGCAACAAATAATCCTTTTGAAATAAATTAGCAACAAATGCAAACATTTCAACCTAGTTTTTAGGAACGTCGTGTTATAATCTCGGGTGTATCTTTTCTTTGGTTTGTAGATAACTCTCTTTTTATTAATTAATGTATCAATCCGCAAAACTTCTGCATTTTCCCGGACAAAAGAGTGTGCAAGATCGGTTCGGGGACGAACCATTTACAGATAGTACCCGATTAATTCCGAATCCACTAACCAAAACGGGTTAGAACCCGAAAACGGAAGAGCTTTCCCCGTAAAACCGCCTCCCGTGTTCTTCGCTAATCCCATTCCCAGTTTCCCAGACGGCCAGACCCCTCACTCACCCCGCTGCGCAACCCGACCACTCCGCCCCCGTCGAAGCTTCGAGGGGCTAGGGTTTCCCGTCCCGATGGCCGTCGCCGACGACACGGTGAAGCCCTCGCCGCCGCCGCCGCGGATCGTCATCGCGGTGCTGGCGCTCGTGCCCTTCGTCCTCGCCCCGATGCTGGCGCTCATGCGCGTCGTCGGCGTCGTGGCCCGAGCGCTCCCCTACCTGGGCTACGCGGTTGTGTGGGTTCTCGCGGCGTCCTCGGCTGCCCAGGTCGTGGCGTCCCGCGCCTCGGGTGAGAGCTCCGCCTCCTCCGTGTTTCTCCAGGCGCTCTCGGACGCGGCTTTCAAGGTCTTCCTCTGCGGCGTCTTCCCCTTCCTCGCGCTTGCCGCCGTGCTGCTGTGCAGCACGTGCCTGGCCTACGTGATTGCAGTTATATCTGGATCCGGTTCTGAGTTCAAGAAGGTACCCTGCAAAACTCCCTCTGATCTTTACTTCGATCGAATTACAGTACTAGTAGATAGGCAGCAGGCTAGTGGTCGAGTTCATCTGAGTACATCGATGAGCGTCATTCGAATTAATTTGCCAAACAAAGTCTAAGCTGTCCTGATGGGATGTGCCAGTAGTGTTCCATGTGAGTGTTCATGTGCATCGTTCGATTTTGGAAACGTTCCATACTTCCATATACTATGTCTCTCG